>CM053645.1:36089389-37381889 GCA_028654395.1 Scutellaria barbata | reverse complement strand
CACATCAATAACATGTTGAGAGAATGCACTAACTAAGCATTATATCTCTAAGCTCACCAACTATCATCTCCATATTGTTGTATCTTGACTTAAATACAATGTTCCCCTTAGTCCAACATCGCTTTTTGTAGGCTATTTGCAACTTTTCTTTATAGAAAATACTTCATTCTTAATCATAATTTTAACATCCCAATACGTTTCTAATTATAAAAAACCTTGATTCATATAGAGGTTTAGTGAATAAATCAGCTAATTGGAGATCTGTATGAACTTTCTCAAAAGTTATATCCTTCTTCCATATGATCTCTTATAAATTGATGGCTAAAGAAAATGTGGTTTGTTCTGGAGTAAAATACTGGATTGTGAGTACAATTGCACTTGCATTATCACATAAGATTGAAGTCTCTCTTTCTTCAATTCCATAATCCCTTAGCTGTTGTTGTATCCATAGAATTTGAGCACAACAACTTCCTACTGCAATATATTATGACTTTGTTGTTGATGTTGCAATTGTGTTTGTTTTCTATAGAACCATGTACCACTAGTGTTTTTTCTATCAATCATGCATCCAACAAAGTCTAATTAACAATTAGGGTTTCTTATCTCTCTCATGTCTTGACTCATTATTAAATCAGGGTTTCTTATCTCTCTTCATTCATATATCCTGACTCATTAACAAATTAGGGTTTATTATCTCTCTTTATCCTCATCTCTCGACTCATTATCAAATTAGGGTTAATTATCTCTTTTCATCCTCATCTCCTGACTCATTATCAAAATTAGGGTTTGTAGATATCCCTTTAATGCATTTATAGGCTCTCCTACAAATCCAAGATATCTCTTTAACATTAAATGCATTGTAATTTGATTAATTATTGAACCCTGCCTTTTCAACTTTAGAGTTCTCTATCTAGGCATTATCTTATCTTACTGAGTCTATTTAAGACTTTGAAGTGACTGATTTTTAGACTACTTTTGATCTTTCTCGTACTGAGTATATGTGTTTTCATTAAAAATATCTTAGTTTGAAGAATGCACCAAACCTCCATCAACGAGGTTATCCTTTCTTTTCTTTAGACTTAGATTACATCCAAGAAAGACGATGTAATCTTTTTTACAAGTGACAATTTCTTCATGTGTGCGCGCTTACCTAGATGCCGTTTGCAGATCCTCCTTTTTTTCTCGATCTTCTATCCCTCTATCGATGTTTTTGATATTTTAACTTTCTACACTATACCATACACTTACAAAATATGATGTAATTTACCTTACAACATATTTAATGGGATCTAATAATGTTTGCTCCCTATGCTTTCGCACCTTAGCGTTAGTAGAGACCCAATGGAAAATAAAAAATGGATCTACGCTGGGATGGAGAAGCTGCACAAAAGAGCAAAATATCATGTATATAGTTTGTTTGCTTAGTTCTTCTTTCCCAATAGTTGGTTTACGTGGTGTGATCCACAATCATGCATGTCATTTATGAGAAAAACTGTTCATTTTTTAAATCAAAAAGGAGAAAAAATCTAACACATCAAGACTAGGTCTCCCGTGTACCAGGTGCATGATGCGCTCGGTATGCTAATTTTTATACTATATTAGTCATACATTTATATATTAGACATACATTTTTTTTATATTAGTCATACATTTATGTATAAATATCATAACATTTATGTAATACTTTAACTTTAAAAAAAATCTGCACAATTTGTGCATATATACTTTTATATGATATTATTCATACATTTATGTGATATTGCTTATACATTTATATTAACATAGTCAGACATTTATGTAATAAATAAAGGTACTACTACAACAAAAATGCACAACAACAACATAAAATTTACAACGGTTTTATGTATTTTGTGTTGTCGTAGATAAATTTACAACACCTTTACGTAAAATCATTATCCGAGTGCCAAAAAAATACACAACGACAATGGTTGACACAATAGATATAATGTACCGTTGTAACAACTACAACGGTTGGGACAACAGATATTTTGTACTGTTGTTGTCGTGCATTTTTTCGCACAACGACAACAGTTGGGACAATGGATATTTCTTACCATTGTTGTTGAGCACAAATAAAGTCAGTTACAACGGTTTGCACAACGCTTTTGCTACCGTTGTAAAAAATATAATTTAAAAATTGTTTGATTTTAAAAAAAGGAAACATAATTGTTGGTCCCAAGTGGTGTCCGAGGTTCAGAGGGGGGTGAATGAACCTTGGTCGATTTTCTAAATCTTTTAAAACAACCGTTCTGTACTGCAAGTTACTTGAGCTTGCAGCGATAGATGGTTACTGCTTGCAGCGCTACGATGCAGTGCTGCACGCTGTAACCTGGAGTTTTATACGCAGCGAAAATTAACTTTAAAACACAAGGCTGTTTTTCTCAAGAATGCTTCTTTCAAAACGTTTTATGATGAGAGACAGATAGTATGCAAAATATAAGCGCACAGATAAATAAAGCAATTAAACACTTATGGCTTATAGTGGTTCGAATGTGGTGTAATCCTTCTACGTCCACTCTACTGCTCCTCGACCAGGAACTTTGTTAAGCAAGATTGATTTACAGGACTCTCCTAACAATCTATCAACTTTACAAAGCAAACCACCTACTGAAGTCCAGCGTACACACAGCAACTGCAAACTTCAAAGGCTAACCCACACAGGGTTTCACACTCCCACACAGGGAAGCTGCCTAACACTAGACAACTAAAACAAACAGCAAGGATCTCTCCTATCAACTGCTTGACACCACTAAAACAACCTAAGCACACAGCAACAAGGTTAAAAGGATAAAATGTTTTTCTTCAACTTGTGCTTCGAAGTGAGCTTCTGAATCCGTAAGGAATCCTTTAGCTTGAACTTGCTTCACTTCGGTAGGTTGAGTGACTGATACTGATTGTAGGCTTGAATGCTTGAATTTTGTAAGCTTTGAATTTTTCACAGATGATTTTCAGATCTCAGTGACAGTAACCAGCTTCAGTGCTCCTCAACCTCTAATATACTTGTAGGAGAAGATGTCCGTTGAAGGAGACATCCCTCTTTTGAATTTGAAGTAGCTTGGCCAAAGCATGGTTCGCATTTAATGCGACTTGACTTTTTCTTTTCGAAGCATTTAATGCGGCAGTTGCGGCTCGCAGCTTTCTGCAGCGCGTCAGTCCATGTGGCATCTTCTTATTGACTCCGTGTCTGCTACTTTGACTTTTTCTTGAACGGCTCTTTTATTCTTGCTTGAATCTCCGTTCCTCGTACTGCATTTATCCTTCCTAGGATTTGCAGGATACTTCGTTTTGTAGTTAGCGCTGTATAACTTAACTGACTTGTAAGTCTGCGCTGTATCCTAGGTCCTTGTGCAGCTGATACTTCTTTGCAGTGCTGCAGTAAGCTAGACCTGGTTGTAGTATCTTCTGACAGTGCTGCTGTAATTTCTTTCTAGCAGTACTCCTGTATCCTTTTCTTGCAGCATTGCTGCACGCCGTTCTTTCTTGCTTTGCTGTATAGAAGTTTTAGCCTTATTTATATATTGCTGTTCCTTCCTTCTTCCAGCTATGTTGTATCCTGCCTTCCTGCAGCGATAGTGTATCCTACCTTCTTACAGTGATATCTTCCCTTAAAGCTTAGATGCAGCTTTATCCTTGTTTAACCTCTATTTTCAATACATGACACAAGACTCAATTCTAGTCTATTTATTCACTTAAACATTGTGAAAAATGGGTTACTCAAAACTTCCTATTACATATTTGGTTTGTATCATCAAAATCTAAACATTGAAATCCCAACAATAATAATATAAAAACACTTAGAATAATAATACCCTCCAACATGCCCAACACGCCACCGCCTCCCAACCCGTCGTTGCTGGACAACCTGTTATCATTGTCGTCGCCTTTCATCCCATCGTCGTTGTTTAGTGCTCTCTCCATCTCTTCACCATTGGAAGCTTCGTCCTTAGTCAATCTTCACCACTCCTCTTCCCAACCTACCCGACACAACCCAATCGGTCGTCGCCGCCTCCAACCCCATCACCACTGTTGAGTGCTCTCTCCATCTAGAATTCATCCGCCAAGAAGTTAAGCAAGCATTTACTTGTACCCTACATTTTTGATCAAAACCCTAGTTTCAGTAAATTGGGGATTTTGTTAATTTATTAGGCACTTGAATTTGTTGATTATTTTTTTTCATAAAACACCAGTGAACAGAGTTGCTATGGTGTTTTCGGTTCTTTACAGGCCTCATGTCTCTCAGCTTCATTGTTCTTGAAGTTCTCGCGAAGTCTGGAACTCCCAAAGACAAACTACATGCTTGTATATCCTCTCTATCTCTCTCACACACATTAGCTATTTATTTATACCTATTTAATCGAGTTTGAAGTTGTTTATGTTAATTTTAGCTATGTGAATTCCAGGCTAAAATAAAAAAAAATAAACATAATCGACAAGTTATTTAACTTTATGGTTGGAAATTTTTATTGAATTAAGTGCAGAGCTATGGAATTAGAGCTGTAAATTTAGGCATCAATAAGAAGGTTTTGAAATTCACTTCCCAAATTCGTAGGGATTTTGGATTTTGGAGGTGAGATATGGAATTTTGTATAATTTTGTAAAATTTCAATTGTAATTGCAGTAAAGATGTTGCCAGTTGTCAAGAATCAGCATGTGTTACTCTGTACTTTGCTAATCTGCAATGCTGCTTCTACGGAGGTATACCCTATTTTCATATGTTGTGTTAAGAAATGCAATTTGATCATGACAACAATCATTTTAAAATTCCAAAGGTATTTTTCCGTTTCAGACACTTCTTATTTTCCTTGACAATATAGTTTCTGTCTGTGTTGACATCCTTATTTTCGTCACTTTAATACTTATGTTTGGTGAGGTACAATTTTCTTCAAGTTTAAAATATAATTAGAACTGTACTTCAAAAGATCTTAGATTAGATGTTGTTTGAGATTTATGAACAGCATGGCAATGTTAAACATAAACTTGACTGATTTGTATCAAAGTAAAAACCTCCAAGCAAGTTCAAGCTCATAGATTGATCATTTTAATGTCAGATCATACCATAATCTATTTGCTCTAGACATGGAATTGCTATTGGTTCAGCTTTGGCCCTAGTGGTTTGTGTTTCCTGTTGAAGTTGTCGCTTATAAGAAACCCATCATCACTGATGATGACTGCAAAGCTCTTGCTATTATTCCAAGTAATTTACTCACATTTCTTCAATATGTCTTTTCATTTCATGTGAAGATCTAAAAAATCTATGAGACTAAAGGTTTTATATGAAACATATAGCAAACGAGTAGAGGTTTTCCTAACTTGTCAAACTTCATGTTTCTTCTATTAGAAGCAGAGGCAATTGAGGAGAAGAAGCCTGAGGAATGCATAGACAGAGGTATTTTGCACTTTTTTTTCATTTTTACTTAAGTTTTTTTATCAAGTTATTGAACAAAATATATTTGGTTGATCCTCAATATTTATCTATTTAATAATATTATCCATTACTATCTTATTTAATAAATAAATATCTTATTTATTCCCAAACGCTATGTCGTCCCCCCTCTACGATGTTGTTGGCCATCAAATACAACGTTGTTGGGATCTGATATACCTCGCCCACATATGATGTCTCATTCCTTTGTTTTGTATAAGAATGAGATGAGCTCTCTACAGTTATGTGATTGTGTTGTTTAACTTGTTGATTATTATTGGGGTTATTGAGATTTAAGAATTATCTGAGTCCTTTATTTATGATGTTTAGCTGTATCAACATATGTTCTGTATATGCATGGTTGTGCATTATTGGTATGAATAATTCTATTGATACAGTACAAAAATAAAATGAATTTGGCTGTGTTATTTTATGACTATGATTAAGTTAAGATTTGGTGTTGTTCATTGCTTATTGGTATCTATACTTGGTGTTTGATGGCTTATGAACTTGGCTGAAGTTCCATAGTTCTATCCACATTAACAACAATCCTCATTTTATACTTGAAAATTCCCACACCACTAAATTGTCAGATTTATGGCCTCATATTTGATGGCTTGAATTTTGTAGTACCCAATCCTTTATGTTGTATAGAATCATTAGGTATGTTTGTGTTGGGATTTCAGTGTTTAGATTTTGATGAGACAAAATAAATATGTAATAGGAAGTTTTGAGTACCTCATTTTTCACAATGTTTAAGTGAAAACATAGACTAGGTTTGAGTCTAGATATAAGAATTGAAAGACAGAGGTTTTCATAAGTTATAACGCTGCATCGAGAAACAAAGAACAAAAGCTGCTGCAAGAACGCAGATACAGCAAAGCTGTAAGAAGACAGTTACAGCAATGCAGCAAAGTAAGAAAGAACGACATGTAGCATCACTGCAAAAAAAAGTTACAGGAATACTGCAAGAAAAGATACAGCAGTACTGTACGAAGATACTGCAAAAAGGTCAAAGTTACAGCAGCACTGCAAAGAACGAACAACAGCAAGCAAACCTAGGATACAGTGCGAAGTTTACTGCTCAAACAGTCAACAGCGCCAATAACAAACATAATAAGTATCCTGCAATTCGATGAAGGATAAATACAGTACGAGGAACAAAGATCCAAGCAAGAATAAATAGAGCCATTCCAGAGAAGATCAAAGTTGCAGATACGGAGCCAATACAAAGATGCCACGTGGACTGACGCGCTACAGAAAGTTGCGAGCCACAACTACCGCATTAAATGCTCCAAAAGAGAAAGTCAAATCGCATTAAATGCGAGTCATGCATTTGATCAAGTACACTAAAATTTAAAAGAAAGATATCTCCTTCAACTGATATTTCTCATACAAGTATAAATAGAGGATGAACAACTATAAAGCTGACTATTGAAACATTTGCACAAAAACATTCAAGCATTCAAGCCATACTCTTTAAAGTCTACTCTAAGTTTCAGTCACTCAACCTCTGTGAAGTGAAGCAAGTTCAAAGCTGAAAGATCCTTTGAAGGATTGGGAAGCTCACTTCACCGCATAAGTTGAAGAACAAATCCATATACTTTTTAACCTTATTGCTGTGTGTTTAGGTTGTTTAGGTGTCGAATAGTTGATAAGAGAGATCATTGTTGTTTGTATAGTTATCTAGGATATAGGCAGCTTTCCTGTATGGGAGTTTTGAAACCCTGTGTGGGTTTGCCTTTAGAGTTTGTAGTTGTTGTGTTTACGCTGGACTCTAGTAGGTGTTTTGCTTTTTCAAGTTGATAGATTGTTAGGAAAGTCTTGTAAACTAATCTTGCTTAACAAAGTTCCTGCTCGAGGTAGCAGTAGAGTGGATGTAGAAGGATTACACCACATTCGAACCACTATAAGTCATAAGTGTTTTATTGCTTTATTATCTATATTTTATCTTATATATTTTATCTCTGTCATAAGCATAAAACGTTTTGAAAAGAATCATATTTGAGAAAACCAGTCTTGTGTTATAAAATCTATTTTTCCGCTGCGTATAAAACTCTAAGTTATAGCGTGCAACACTGCATCTTAGTGCTGTAAGCAGTAACTGTCTGGCACTGTAAGTTCAAATAACTTGCAGAACAGTAAGTTTATCAAGGTTTTGCAAAATCGACCAAGGTTCATTTACCCTCCATCTGAACCTCGAACATCACTTGGGACCAACAAGTGGTATCAGAGCAAGTTGGATTAAAAGCCAATTTATCTGGTCACCTACCCAGATCCACCTTAGTCTCACTGTTTTCTCTGCATCCTCAAAATCTCATTCTTGCAGCATATCATGGATTCCTCTAATCACAAGTTACCTATATTTTTCATAGAGGAATATGACGATTGGAAGATAAGAATGCAGACACATCTTTCAGCGATGAATGATGAAATATGGACGGTTATCACCGAAGGGCCGATTATCCCTACGAAGGTGAACCCCATACTCGGTAGAGAAATGGACGAAAAAACACAACCACCACCTAACTTCCTAGTCAAGACAAGACAAGAATGGAACAACGAAGACAGGAAGAGAACCAACCTAGACAACGTCGCCAAGAATGCTCTATTCATCACCTTTGACAAAAGCATATTCAGCAAAGTAAAAACTTACAGGACGTCCAAGGAAATTTAGGTAAAGTTGGAACAAATATTTGAGGGAACAAAGCTCACTAAAGATAACAAGATCTCCAACGTCACCCAACTATTCAAGCTCTTCGAGATGAAGAATGAAGAGGCTCTTAAGCAACTAGACTTGAGATTCACATCCATTGTGAATGAACTAGAAGCTCTGGGCAAGCACTATACTCAAAAGGAGAAGAACATGAAAGTGCTTAGAGCCCTGCCCGCGGAGTAGGATAGCAAGACCACTGCCATGAGAGTGTCCATGGATATGAAATCCATGAGTACATTTGATCTATTCTCCGATCTCAAGGCATTTGAGTACGACATCAACAGATAGAGAAAGGAGTCCGAACAATCATGCTTCAAAGTTACAGAGCTGACTGCCAGAGGCTCCAAGGATACAACAATAACTAGTTGCAGCAAATAGTCTGAGGTTGCAGCAGAAGACGCTGAAGAGGATATGGCTCTACTTCTAAAGAAATTTAGAAGATTCATGAAGAGCAACAACAACAGCAACAACATCAACCTCAACAAGAGAAATGACTTCAGAAGAAGTCATCCACCTCCTCAAATATCCTCCTCTCCACAGTCGAATACAAGCAATGTTGACTTGTACTATAATTCCAGAAAATCGGGACACTACGTAAGAAGCTGTCCATATCCAACCGTGCACAAGTATCCTGAAGGAGAGAGAGAGTAGAGAAGAGAAAAGAGAAGAGAGGAAAGGCACAAGCTTCGAGCTCTCATAGGAGAGATGGAGAAGGTCAATGATACAGCAGTCTCAAATGGGATGCTGAAAGCTGCAAAATCCTCTGACAGCAACACTGAAACCTCATCCTCTGATGAAAAAGTGCTGATATGCTTGAAGGCAAAAGATTCTGAGGACAGTGAAGAAGATGAGGTAACCTATCAACCGTTGTCCATACCAGGAAAATAGGAGCTGAACATGATCCACTCTTTCAAGAAAACCCTACATTGCATATTTTATAAAATTTCTTTTATCGTTCAAGTATAAATGATTTAAGTGCAAGTATAAATTTCTTACATTATTTAATTTATGATTTACAAATCATATTATGATTGATGATTTTAAAATCTTTATGATCTGATATCTCTTTCGAGATTTTAAGGATTTTGCAGGATAACTTTTGGAAGAAACCGAGCTCGATCTCCACTCACTCGACACATATGAATGGAAGTAAAATATAAGATGTTAGTTAATTTTAAATGAATTATATGATATTAAGCTCATATGTTAATTTTATTCGTTACCGCTTTCGAATGCTTTCTTTTATGAAATTTTACTTATGATCTTTTTATGTTATTTTATATGATGAAACATAGATTGCTTGAACATGAATTTATGCATCATAATGTAGATAAAAATATGTTCTTTACATAAAGTAAATCATATAAATAAATTACCTCTTTTATATAAGTTATACTAATATAGCATTATTGTTATACTAATTTTTTTATCTCTTTATGTAACATCCCGAAATAAAATTCGACTACATAAAATATCATGAGAATTTTCTACAATTGAAATAAAATTTATGTAATAATAATAATTATACTAATAACAAATGAAAGAGAAGATAATAATAATAATAATATAAAATTTATTTATATATATAAGTGTATATATATATATACGTACAGAATATATATATAAGTATACACTATATAGGTTACCTTATTAGATATATATATATACATATATGCATAAATTAATAGGAAAAATAAATCAAAGTGAGGATAAGAATTGGAAAGAAAAATATACATATATGCATATATACATATCTTCTCCCACTCTCTCTCTCTCGATTTCTTCCTCTTTGCTGCTCTCTCTTTCTCCATTTTCTCTCTCTCTGCTCTCTCTCTCTTCCCCTATTTTCTGTTGTGTTTGTGTTGATGGGTTTGCCGGCAAGTTGGACGATAGGTGGCCGACGCTTGTAGCGCCGGTGTGAAGAGTTGGGCCGCCGCTTGCAGCGGCGGTGTGTGGGGGTGTGTATATATACATATGTATCTGTGTGTGTGCAGGGGAGGGGGTCGGCGTCGGAGCTACACCGGCAGGCTGTGTAGGCGTGTGCGTGAGGGTGTGCTTGGGTAGAGACTATACATATACATCTTCATACAACGCTGGGTTCGAACAGCGATGCATCTTTTATTCTTTCAGCACAACAAGAAAATGGGAGTGTAAGCAGCATCTGGTTACAACATTTATTTCAAAAGAATATTTAATACTCTGTAACCTTTTACCCAGGTTGCTGCAACCTTAAAAGGATAATAAATTAGGCGACAAATCGCATGTCTTTCAGCATTTAATGCAAGTCTGTGCGTGTCAGAAACCGAAGAGGCGCGGTCAGAACCCCACACGCCTAATAATGATTATTTATGATTTGACCCCTCCGTCTTTTTCTAAGGATCGTAAGATCAATTCCCTTCATTTAATCTCAACCATTGATGTTACTACACGTCCCTTGAGATCCTCCATAATACCATAACTTCTCCAGTTTCAAATTTAATTCACCATCATCCCAAAAGAGAAGTTTTCTTTCCTTCGCAAAAATTCCAAAGTCCAAAAATCTTCAACTTTCTCTTAAGAACATCAATGGCGGCTAGACAAACCATTGTTCTAGAAGGGCTTCTAGTGAACCAGGAGCATGTTTACAACTCTGGTCTCTACGACAACGCCCTCCTCCGAAGGATTTTTGATGCGTTGGAATAAACCCACGTTCTAGGGTTGTTGACCACCATCTATGCTGGGTTCTCCGTTGAGTCTATCTAAAGGTTCTATACCTTTGCAAGGACAGAGAAAGAAAGGAGAGACTGCATCCTGTTTAGAATGGATGCAGATGAAGAGGAACGGTCTCTATCCGTCAGAGACGTTACCTCTACCTTCAGCAGAAGGCTTGACCCCTGGACAGCTTGCGCCGTATGGGAAAGATAGCGCTTAAGAGATATGGGATCTCTTTCGAGCCAGAGATGCAGGGGCCGACATGAAGAGGAATGCCCCGAAGAAACTCTTCAAACCGGAGTTCAAATTTCTCCATGACATCTGTGCGTACTCCATCGAGGGCAGAACGGGAAGTTACGACAAGTGCATAGATCTCTGGTTCTGGATCATGTCTGCCATCATGGCCAGAGCAAAGGTGAATTGGGCAAGGTTCATTTGAAGAGAATCTGGGAGGAAGTAGAGAAGAACACTATAAGAAAGAGTTATGGTATCACCATTTGCTCTCTACTCTGCAAGTTAGGTCTCTAACTTGCAGCTCTTATCCCCATCCCCATTGGGAAGTATCTCGGAGAGAAGAAGAAGTATAACACCCTAGTCATATTAATTAGGAAAAGGCCGTCTGTAACGCCCCGTTCCCCTTTTAATTGGAAATAGGTCGTCACCCTTTACTTATTTAGAAATTAAAGAAATTATAATTACTTTCTAATTTACAGCGGAAGACTTAAAATGAAAACACGAGAGCTTTATACATATATTTTTTTTTTTTTTAAAAACCGTAGCACATATACATATATATATATATATATCCAAAACTAGTTCGTGTTTTACCCCCATTTCTAGGTAAAATGTTCATACCAAAAGTCTATCTAAAATTACACGACAAATATATATACATGACAGGATACAAGTCTAAGCCCATAGTTTATCATACTATACATATTTAACAACTTATTATTCTCAAAAGGAAACATTATTCTAGTACAATTTTATAGAGACAGTGAGAAGTCAGCCCAGCCTGCTACACCTCCACATCATCATCTGTCGAGCCTGAAAATATAAAAAGAATAGCATTATGAGACACCTCCGGAGAGGGATCCCAGTGGGATAACTGTACTCTCTAATACATACTAAAACAATTAAATTAATTAGCACATATTACATGTCCTTCGGGCACGCTCACCCTGGACCATACATAACATAAAGGAATGTGGGAGTCGCTCGCCCACTAAACCTTACTTTCATAGACCAGGCATTTTTGTCTTTATGGTCGTCGTCCGATAGTAAAGCAACTACCGGTTATAGCTACAGAGCTTCAGCAGTAGATTTTCATACATAACTATTTAATTTAATCATCAACACATAGTAAAGTGTAGAAGTTACCCACTTAAAAGCTGAGGGTGCAAGGATTGCTTCTAGATTCACCAACCGTCTCAACTGCACTCGACATACTTAACTGTTTAGATAATTATGTTGTATATACACTCGTTTGTAACTTATATTTAGGTTATCATAACTTAAAGCATAGCCATTTAGTAACTTAAGGAAAATAAATCATTCTAACAACATATATATTAACTTGATTTTATACACTTTATTCAAGCATACTTCATTTAATACATACTTGATTCTTATATGAAATTCTAAACATGATCATGTTATAACTAAAACATTTAAGCAAAATAGCATATGCAGTAAAATATCATACTTGTGATATAAAATTTTAGACACTTAAATTAATGATTCTAGGCATAAAATGACACATAAAGCCACAACAATTTTAATAATTCATAGGTGATTTCAAAAATTACAAGAATATTTACATGGTCACATAATAGTGTTAGATATCATTTTATGAAAATTTACAATTTTTCATCATGTACATATATAAATAAAATTACTTCTATAAACTAGTTTTTCACTTCAATGTCAACTCAAAATCAGTCTATATTAAAAAATTTATCAAACATTATAGGTTTCATAAAACAATTTCATATTTTCAAAGAATTTAAATAACATGTTGAAGTATAACATATAAAAACATCAACTAAAAATAAGATTTACATAATTAGTTATGAATTTTCAAAGTTGGCTGAAAACAGGGTACTTTATATGGTGAAAACATGTTTTCTTGTAAAAATTCTCATAATTTCAGTTTTACTTGAAAATTCCCAAGGTAAATTTTCTCTTGTTCTTAAGAACAAATAATATAAATTAATAAAATATAGCTTATGAATATGATTTAGATAAGTAGTTATAAATTTTAGAATTAGACTGAAAATAGGACATGATCTATGCAGAAAACAGCCTGTGTTGAAAAATTCAGCATAAATCATACAAAACTCCAAAAATTTCATCTCAATTTTCTGTATGTACCTAAGAATTGGTTCTAAAATATAGTAAAAGATCATACATAAATTCGAAGGATACAGTTCAGAAACATAATTTGATTCGGACCTAAAAACAGAACGTATATTCTGCAAATAGGGCTGAAAACATGTTTTCTTGCAAAAATCATGATAAATTGTACAAGGTTCTAAAAATTACATGGTAAATTTCTACATCTCTATAAGAACTTGTACTACAACATAGTGAAATATGGCATATATATGTTTTCAATAATTAGTTATGAATTTGGCATAAATCGTACATAACTTAAAAAATTGCATACTAAAATTCTGAGCATACCTAAGAACTATTTCTAAATCATAGTAAAAGATAATACATAAAATTGAAGGGTACAGTTTAAGAAAATTGTTTGTTTCAAACCCAAAAACTGTCTCTGAACAGCTTATCTTAGAAAACTCATAGAAAATCGAGTTTAACTCCAAATCTTCTAAAATTTGACACACATGTTCTACACTTCATATACTAGATTATTTTAAAAGGGTTTAGCCTAAATCGATTCCTATATCACCCAAAATATTTACGAACAGAGAAGTAGAGTAGAAATGAAATTATAGCATAGCAACCTATTTTGTTTCATTGAAGAAATTCATAAACAATTTAATCTCAACCCTAACTTCAAAGAACATCTTTGAACTTTATAATATATGCTAAAAGTAAGAAAATATTAGAAAATAAGAAATTTTAAACCAAAATACCTTCAAATCAAAGAGATAAGAGGTGTGTTATTCGTTTTTGTTGAAATTTGTGTTCTTTCTCTTCTAACTAAGTTCCCTTGCATTTTTTTTTTGCTTTCATTTGATTCATCACATCATATTATATATTATAAGGATTAGAACATAAAATAGAAGATGACTTTTAGGTATTGGGATGTGTAGAATGTTCCATTCTATAGACTAATAATGCATGTACACAAGTTGTAAAAATATCTTTATTTTCCTTTTCTTTTTCTTTTTCTTTTTCTTTTTTTTTCCTTCCTTATATATATATAATATATAGATACATGTATATTTACTTGCATAAAGAGATAAAATTTAATATAACAATAATGCTATATTAGCATAACTTATACCGAAGAGGTAATTTATTTATATAATTTACTTATGTAAAAGAACATATTTTGATACACGTAATGATGCATAAATTCATGTTCAAGCAATCTATGTTTCATCACATAAAATAACATATAAAAATCATAATTAAAATTTCATAAAACAAAAGCATTTACGACACAAACGAGTAGATAAAAAAAACTTAATATCATTTTTATGCATCTAAACTTATTTATTATCTTATCTTTTACTTTCATTCGTGTCTGTCGAGTGAGTTGGGATCAAGCTCGATTTCCTCCATGAGCAATCCTGCAAAAACCCTTAAAATCTCAAAAGAGATATTAGATCATAAAGATTTTAAAATCATCGATCATAATATGATTTGTAAATCATAACTTTAAACAATATAAGAACTTATACTTAAATCATTTATACTTGAACGATAAAAGAAATTTTTATAAAATATGCAATATAGGGTTTTCTTAAAAACGGAGTGTTACAATAAGGGTAAGATCCTACCAAAGACAGCAGTAGCTGGGGTTGCACGGAGGAAAACCAAAGACAAAAAGAATGCAACGCTGGCCCTGCAAGATGAAGTTGTAGGCAACTGGGGTGAAGATGATGATGATGATGATGAAAGTCATCTTCCCGTCATGAAGAGGACACCAAGGGGGGCTGAACCTGAACCGGAGTCCTCTTCCTCTGATGATGACGCACCCCTAGCCAAGAGGGTCTCATGCAGCAAGAAGAAGTCTGTCTCAGCTGTTGATTCCCAATTCTCTACTTAAGCTTGGTTGCAGTAGATGAGCATCAAAAAATTCAGCCTGATGAAGAAGCTCATCTACAAAGGGCTACTGACTTAGCCTCTTCGCACGATTCTGGAAGGATTTCCTGATAGTGAAGCAAGCAGTCCTGCAGTGGGCCAACTTAGAGGACATTCTGGCGCTCCTACAACCTGAGTATGTAGCAATTGTGCAAGGTCGATCTGAAAGCACTGCTGCTTAGGGATCCAAGAACAAATGGAAGGGAAAAGCTCTTACAGAATCCTACTCTGCAGAGCTGCCGATGAGAGCAGCAATGGAGGATGTCCAAGTCTTTCTAGCCCCGGCTGCAGAGGCTGTAAGAAGGGACGACAACGTCACATTTCTGCAGGAACAAATCGACACCCTGGGAGTGGAGCAGACTGAGGAGGCCATGCTGCAACAGGTGCTGCAAGCTAGTGTCAAAGAGACAAGGATGCAGCACACTCCTAGGAGGATGCAGGGAAAAGGAAGCTCGAGTCATCACAATTCAAGCTCCCCTACAGACGAGCAAATGGTTGAAGGCCTCTCCAAAATAGTCACGCTTGATCCCTTGGAGAAGGAAGAGCCTTAACCTGTGGATTATGACGATTCTCCTGTACACATGGTTGCAGCAGCTGCAGATACATAAAGGAAACCGACCGCCATCATCAGAGACGTTCTCTCTGACATTGTCGAGATCGTCGATGATACAACCACGGAGGAAGTTACAGAGGTTGAACTCCCTGTATTGGTAGAGACAGCAGTACAACAGGCAGCCACCCTGGCAGATGCTGCTGAAAAAACAAGAAGGATGGAGGCTGAGATTCTTGCAGCGATAGAGCTTTCAGTGCTGCTTACAGTGGAAGCTACATGAAACCAACAAGAGCTGTAAGAATCCATTCTTGTAGCAGAAGCTGTCAATTCTTCTGGACCGACCGAGGAGACGGGGTCCCTGTTGAAGACCTCAGGTGAGGATGTTGTTCTGACAACACTCCCTGAGGGAGAGAAGACCTCTGAAGGGGCGGTTGTTGAGACAGCACCCTTAGAGGAAAATGACGAAGTGGTGGAGGTAATCCCACAGCAGCTAGAGACACCTCATAAGGAGGTTGATGATGCTGCTGTTGTTACAAGTATTCCAGAACCTTCTCAGGTTACAGCAGCAGAGGTTACTGATGATGCTAATGCTGAATCCTCCGAGTTCCTTGAGAACCTCACTGCCCACAAAAGAGCAACCTACAGAAAGATGGGTCCAGTGGCAGTTGAGATTGTAGATGATGAGGATGAAGAGGAAGTAGATGAAGAAAACCCATCCTCAGGCCCTCCCAATCCCCTATCAAGCCTGAATGAGGATGAGAAAAAAGCAACCAAGGCGCCAAGACAGGATGCAGCACAGACTCCACAAGCAATTATCCCTTATATTGCATCGGCTGCTGCCTCTACAAGAAGGAATTTGGGCCTGACCCCTGATGAGTCAATCAACATGGTAATAGTTGATGTTAGACATCTGCTGCATGTTTTTTAGGAGCATGAGTCTAACATGCAGAGTAGCATGCAGGTCGACACCCAATTCCACGCTAAAACCATGACAGGTTTCAAGAAGGATCTCGAAATACTGCCCAAGATAATCAGAAATGACTTGAATGAGTCTACATACAGGCTGTTTCGGGATCGAGCAAGAATAAAGGGAGAGCTGAAGAGAGATATTACAGCCAGTCGTGTTGAGATCAAGCTCTACAAGAGATCAGTTGATTCAGCAACTGACAGGCTGAACTCTCAGTCCATGGTGCTGGAGACACTTCTGGAGCAAGTAGCAGATCGAACCAGGAGTGTCAATGATCGATTGGGGAACCTGGAGATGATAGTAGGAGAGTTGAGGGATATCATGGTGAACGTGTTCCCTCGGTATGCCCAAGGATCCAGGAAAGCCCCAGCACCAGCAAGAAGACCACGCTCTTCCGTGGTTAGAGAAACTCCTGCTTCACCCCCGGCTTTTGATGATGCCAAAAAGGAAAAGGAATTCATGATAGATACAGGAGCTTAGGGGAGAAAAAAGCTGAAGAAGAAGATGATGATGATGATCAGCCTCTTAGCAAGAGGAGGAAGAGGTCTGGATCATCTGCTGCTACTGATGCTCCTTTTCCGAAAAGATAGAGAAAAGACGATGAATGAGGAATATGAGGAGCTGGTGGAGCAGCTGCTACAAGCAGATCAGCAGCAGATGCTGCATACAGCAGTGCTGCAAGAAGGATACAGCACCTCATTCTTCTCATCATTCTAAGAGAGGGAGAGAAAGCCAGCAGTAAGGCTCGAGAAAGAGGGTGAGCAAAGCCGAAGCAGAAAGACATTACAATGAGAAAATGGCTGTTTAGAGGGGGAAGAGAGCCAGAGCTGAAGAAAATGTCTGGATACAGAGACTTGGGCTGATTGGTGAGAAGAGAATCTATGACAAAAACCTCTACCAATACCCCCCTCAAAAAATTCCACGTCTCGACACAGACAACATATTTGCCGAAGTGTCAGTGCTGATGGATCAGAGGCCTTATGGAGAAAACATTGCCTGGAACTTGAACATCTTCAAGTCAGTCAAGCTACCTATTGATAGGAATCCACTGTTTGATGCAATCACACTGTACAAGAGATCCGAGTATCTCAGATACTTCAGGTGTTTGTGCAGAAAGGACAAATTCAGTAAATTTCAAACATGTCAATCTGCACTGAGGAGATATGAAGAGCTTACTAGGGCTGGAGAGCTTGAAATTCAGAATTACTACATAGACCTAGTGAAGCAAGGCAGAGTAGTGCCTTTTTGTGAGGACTTCTGGTTGAGATAGATTCAGATTCCAAAGATACAGTAGATACTTGAAGAATTCTATTAGGAGTCCATTCGAAGTTGATGGAAGGGATTGAGAGAAAGAGCCGAGCAAGAAATGAAGGATACTGAAAGAAGACCTAAAGAATCATCATCAAGAAGCTCCATGTTTCAGTAACTTATATGCATGCTCTTTTGTATATTCTGATGTATGTTCTCTTGTAAAATTTCTTTCAGTTAATGAAGAAATTTTATTTTTCTGCTTTTGATCAAGTTCATTGATTATGAACTCTTGGATGCTTTTTGCGTTTCCTGAAGATTTGTGATAAAGGAATAGACAAGATACATCTCTGATGAATCCAGAATTACACTTTATTTATCAAAGCTTATCAAGTATGTAATCTGGATGAAAAATGAAATAATGCAAAGTAAAATCTTTCTTCATGAACGAAATAATGTAAAGGTTTTGTCATCATCAAAAAGGAGGAAATTGTTGGGATTTCAGTGTTTAGATTTTGATGAGACAAAACAAATATGTAATAGGAAGTTTTGAGTACCTCATTTTTCACAATGTTGAAGTGAAAACATAGACTATGTTTGAGTCTAGATATAGGAATTGAAAGATAGAGGTTTTCATAAGTTATAATGCTGCATTGAGAAATAAAGAACAAAAGCTGTTGCAAGAAAGCAGATACAGCAAAGCTGCAAGAAGGCAGTTACAGTAATGCAGCAAAGTAAGAAAGAACGGCATGCAGCATCGCTGCAAGAAAAAGTTACAGGAATACTGCAAGAAAAGATACAGCAGTACTGTACAAAGATATTGCAAGAAGGTCAAAGTTACAGCAGCACTGTAAAGAACGAACAGCTGCAAGCAGACCTAGGATACAGCGTGAAGCTTACTGCTCAAACAGTCAACAGCGCCAATAACAAACAGAATAAGTATCCTGCAATCTGAGGAAGGATAAATGCAGTAGAGGAACAAAGATCTAAGAAAAAATAAATAGAGTCGTTCCAGAGAAGATCAAAGTTGCAGACATGGAGTCAATACAAAGATGCCACATGGACTGACGCGCTACAGAAAGCTGCAAGCCGCAACTGCCGCATTAAATGCTCCAAAAGAGAAAGTCAAGTCGCATTAAATGCGAGCCATGCCTTTGATCAAGTACACTAAAATTCAACGGATATTTCTCATACAAGTATAAATAGAGGATGAGCAACCCTGAAGCTGACTATTGAAACATTTGCGCAAAAACATTCAAGCATTCAAGTCATACTCTTTCAAGTCTACTCTCAGTTTCAGTCACTCAACCTCTATGAAGTGAAGCAAGTTCAAAGTTGAAAGATCCTTTGAAGGATTCAGAAGCTCACTTCACCGCACCAGTTGAAGAACAAATCCATATACTTTTAGGTGTCAAACAGTTGATAGGAGAGATCCTAGTTATTTGTATAGTTGTCTAGGATATAGGCAGCTTCCCTATGTGGGAGTTTTGAAACCCTGTGTGGGTTTGCCTTTAGAGTTTGCAGTTGTTGTGTGTGCGCTGGACTCTAGTAGGTGTTTTGCTTTGTAAAGTTGATAGATTGTTAGGAAAATCCTGCAAACCAATCTTGCTTCCTGCAAACCAATCTTGCTTAACAAAGTTCCTGCTCGAGGTAGCAGTAGAGTGGATATAGAAGGATTACACCACCTTCGAACCACTATAAGCCATAAGTGTTTTATTGCTTTCTTATCTGTGATTTATCTTATATATTCTTATCTCTGTCATAAGCATAAAACGTTTTGAAAAGAATCATATTTGAGAAAACCAGCCTTGTGTTATAAAATCTATTTTTCCGCTGTGTATAAAACTCTAAGTTACAGCGTGCAGCACTACATCCTAGTGCTGTAAGCAGTAACTGTTTGGCGCTGCAAGTTTAAGTAACTTGCAGAACAGTAAGTTTTTCAAGATTTTGCAAAATCGACCAAGGTTCATTCACCTCTCCTCTTCTAAACCTCGGACACCACTTGGGACCAACAATTTGTTTACAAGGATGAGCTGAAATAGTAATAGTGTATCTAGGAATTACTAATGTTACTCAGACATTTTAATTGGCTTAGTTAAATGGAGAACATAGAGATTTTTTTTCTTTCCCAAAAGTAAATCGTCTAAAAGAAAATAAGTATAGAAAACCAATAAGGAAATGGCTCATTAAATCATTTTTGAAGTTTGTTTTTTCTGAGCCAATTATTTGCAATAGAAATAATAATTGTTGTCTCCTCATTTTGCAGGTGGCCATACCTGGTCATCTTGTAGATCATCTTCTAATACCAAGGGGTTCTCTTTACGTACATTGAAATTCTTGGTAAGACTTTCTTTGATGCTAATTGGAACTTTAAAATACTCATACATTTATTGTTCATGCTTTTTTGTGCCTACTGTTATGTTCTCTTTGGCTTTGATGAATTAAAGATTAGACACTGCAACTTTAAGGAGCTATCTTGAGGCAACTTTGCTGAGGTGATTAAGTCCTTATTAATATCCTTTTTCCCCTGTTGTCTATAATGTCATTGGGCTGCTTTGGTATTCTGGATGGTGCAACACTTATGATACCATCCTTCATGGTAGGCCATCTTTGACTTAATCTACTCAATTGGACAAAGGATAGGTTATACTTGAGAAAAGTTGGAGAGTATTAAATTGAGTCTGATTGTTGTTTGAAAGGGGATTGCTATCATTATAATTGATGAAGTCAAAGTTCTGAATTTTTACATTTTCTTTCATTTTGATTTTCCCCCTTTCTTTTTTTATTCTAGGATTGTTATCTCGTTTATATTTTGACTGAAATGCCAAGAAGTACATCTATGGTTTTCACCCGAATATGTGATGCAACATCACTATTGGCTTATATTCTCCGGAACCTTGGCTTTAGAGCCATTTCAATTAATGGTCATATAACCCAGGTATATTTTAGACAACCCAATCATGTGTTAGAATATTTGTTTTCTAATATAATTATTAATCTGTGTTATATGTAATCTTGTTATTTCTCTGCAATCAAAACGGCTTGGAGCTTTAAACAAATTCAAGGCTGGAGAATACAACATTTTGATCTGTACGGATGTTGTCTGTAGAGGACTTGATATTCCATCAGTAGATATGGTTATCAACTATGATATTCCCACAAATTCAAAGGTTAGTCATCTTGTTTGTGGTTTTGCATGATTCACTTTTTCCTAGTCTCGTTATTGAGATACCAAGCTCTAATATCTTAAATATAAAGCCGCTAGAGAATTTTATATTTTGTCTCATGTTCTACTACTTTCATCAGCTTCCTACTATATACATTTAATTGTTTGAAAGTGTTATTTTCTTAAAGCTGACTAAAACAATGATCCACACATGTGGTTAGATGTGCATGTGACATACATATCAATTGAATAACATGAATGAATCAGTAGAGGGCAATGAGTTTGAATGTATGCGATTCATATTGTGAGAACTGAGTAGTTTGGAGATGTAACCACTATGCACATCTAATCTAAAAGCTAAATGATGAAAAAATTCTGCATTTTTAGAACCTCCATGAGGAAAGTATAAATGCATCTGATAGGTAGAAGTTTACTGGGTGTTGTTTAAATTCTCCATGATCTATGATGCTCTAGAAAATTAACTACTTCGAAGAAAAAATTCTTCTTCTTACTTAGGTATAGAAAATGTGTTCCTTGACTCTGGCTTTAGAAATTTTCATAATTTGTTTTTATCTACTAAGAGATGCCATGAACATTATTTTTTTGCCTTCACCTTCAGTTTACACCTTTGCAAAGAGGTACCTAATAGAAGATATATCGTGCCTATTGTTATCCTTAATATTTATAGAGTTGGTAAATGAGCTGAACAGCTATTTGAATATGTTTAACATCCACATACCTTGCATAATTTGTGGGAGCATTACATGACTCTTGTATATTATATTTCTGTATGTAGCTGCAGATCGGTCATCTAAGCCAAACATTTATGCTCTTATAACTCTTGTTAGCATGATAATATCCCTGCATGTAACTTTAAGTTCATGTGGATTTATTCTTGTCCTAGAATATTTCATCATTTGTTGGTCTTTGAGCTATATTTTTTTTCCTTTTTATTTCTATTGTTTATTTCAGATGAATGTTTGTGTTAAATAGATGGTATCTACAGCTTAAATATGCTAAAATTAGCTTAAATAGAATATGATATTTGTCTTGTTTGCATAATGTGAAGCAAAAGCAAAAGGTGGAAACTTAAATTACAGCTCTCTAAGTGATGAAAAGTGGAAACGTCTAATGGATCAACAGTTTTACGTTGCTAGGTAGAAGGTTACCGAGAGGGCTTTCACTGGGTATGATGATTTCTTTTAATATGCACTTTTGATTCTTAGCAACTAAAGTAAAGCATAATAAAACAGATGTATTAATTGATTATTGCTTGTTGTATTTGTTTGACTCCAGAAGAGAAGATGGTGAAGCTGAAAATATAGGTTAGAATACAGTGTATATTTTAATTGTTAAAGGTTTGTTGGATGTTCGTAAAATATGTGTCATCTTGGTAACATTGTTTTGAGCTCCAGCAAAGATGTTTGTTTCTAATCTTTGATGTAGTCCTAATCATTGATAAAGTAATGAATGCCCTATATATAAATAATCATCACTGGAAGACTCACTTTTGATATGATGATGACCTACAAAATGTTTCCCTTTAATCATGTTTTCTACCTTTATTCTTAAACTCATCATAATGTTTCCCTTCCATTTCATTATCAGTATCTATTAGCATGAAGGGTGTAAAACATAGTTTGATTTTACAGTTGAAGAAAAATGTTAGACTGAAATCTATAAAGTCCCACTAAATCAATTGTCCTCTGAGTTCATTTTCTATTTCATACCTTTACTATGTTGGTTTCTTTCTTTTCCTTCTCTTTCATTGTTTTCCCAGTGTGGCATTAGTTATATATGATGTAGGCAGCAATGAATTTACTGAGCAAGGGTGTGTAAGCTGATAACTTTTTTCATTTTCTTGTTGTGGTTATACACATAAATTGTTTTGTTGTTGGTAAGATTCCACTTGGTACCTTTTCTGAAAATTTATTTTCATGTTATACAGATATGTTCTTATCAATCTCCAGGTGCATGTGGAAGTATATTTCAGTGATCATCCAGTGCTTAGGGCTTGCAATTCAAATGAAATACTTGACAAACATTTGAAGGTTACTAGTGGAAAAGTTTTTACTCCCTTACTTTGTCAATTCCTGTGTTCTTTTGGATCATGAGAATTGTAGTAAATTTTACGTTATGTTGATCGACCTTAGCAATGTACAAGATATTGATAGTAATGTGATGATGATTTTTGTTGCAATTAAAATCTCAAATATTTCAAAATTGCACATTTTTTATTTATGATTTATTATGTATTACAACAGATTATAAAGGTGTTGGTGTTGTTGTAAATAAAAAGAATAATACAAAAAAACATGAAAAAAATCATGAAAATATAACCTGACAATGGTTATTAGCCGTTGTAAATCCGTTGTCGAAGATCATAACGACAATGGTTAATAACCATTGTACAGGTGATGTAGAATGTGCACTCAATTATGATAATAGATAAACCATTATGCCAATCGTTATTATTATTGTCTACGACAATGGTTATAAACTGTTGTTACAATGTTGTGGTTAACATTAACAACAACGGTTATTAACCGTTGTCCATGCGTTGTAAATGCACACTGGAATACAACAATTGGCAAACCGTTGTGCCAACCGTAGTCATTATTGTCTATGATAATGGTTAATAATTGTTGTGGTTGAGGGGATCTACGATAAAACCATCTTCCACAACGGTAAAAAAAGATCCACGACAACGGTTATTAACCATTGTCATTGTGCGTATTTGTTGTCATGTACAACTAACATAATTAAAAGGTATGACGAACATAATTTAAAGGTATGAAAGATATTAATGTCTCTCTAACAAAATATTAAGATACAACTAACGTTACTAAAGTATGACTAACACAACATAAATGTATAATACATCGGAACAAGTTTGGGTACAGAAATCCAGGTGTGTGGCAATGCATTAGAACGCCTCAGAATGTGTGGCAGTGTGTTAGAACGCGTCAGAATGCGTGTCATGTCAAATTGGAGTACGTGCATAGATACACTAAGTGCATAAAAAATTTGTGACACATCAAATATAAAAGCAAATTTGGAAAGGACACTGTAAGTTATTAACTCTAATGACATTACATCTTTATAAATACACAAATTATGGTGATCAATGTTCGAACCCAAATCACAAAAAAAAAATTATTTCTTATTCTTTCCCTTTTTTCAACTCCCCCAAATTCATTGGAAAATTTTTGGAGCTCCTTACTTAAAAAAAGTCGATATATGATAAAAGATAAATATATATAACACAACTTAATTTTATCATAACTTTTTGTTTTTAGTATCTAAAAAATGATATGATAGTTTGGAATGAAAAATGATATTTATGTAATTTCCTCGAATTATCCTCTTTCTATAATATAAATACTTAAATTCAAATATGGAAGAAATCTTGGAAAATTTTTCATCTTTACTAGTTAGACTAATTTATGGGGCACATGAGTGTGTGCTATAGTTAGGTGCTAATTGTGTACACGTTACTGAAAGTTTTGCGTATTTTCCTAAAAAATAAGTAATTAAATAAAGCTCAATCGTGTTCCTGAATTTTGAGAATGCAGAAACTAAAATCAATGGCTCTTGATATATAAGTCAAATTTCTTATATTTATCCTCACAACTCAATTTCGCATTTGCTAGATGAGTAGTGCTGGATTATCAGTGTCTTGTTATGTAGAAGCAACTACCAGATTATATCCTCCGCGTGCGGCGCTGGTAGAGATGAAGCCCAGACCATTGCCTGTTCTTAAAGGGGATGACAGTGATTAAAATGGTGCTGTTGTAAGTCTCTCTTCCTACTCTGCCCATCTTCTTATAAAGATGAGCTGATGATATGCAAGCAGAAGTGGCGGCCATAGCACGTGCCGCTAACACATCCGTGTACAGTCAAGAACTTCTAGCTGAGAAATACAGAACTTGCCCAATCAAGGTGGCGTGAAAGGCGATTGAGATATTAGCAGGGTGGGTTCATTTGCCTTCAATTTGTAGATCGACAAGGTCAACGAACAGCTCGAATAGAATCAAAAATAGTGGGCAATCAATTAAAGAAAAACATTTACAAGATTAAGACCTATTTTCGTCAAAATTGGCCAAAGTTTATCCATAAAGCCTGATTTATGCCCGCCCCAATACTTGGAGGAGCTTTCTCAGTGGCAGGTATGTTATTAGTTATTACACCTATATTTTACCTACCTTTTTATTTTTGTTTTCTTTTGTGTATGGAATGATTGAAGGAAGCATGCTAATACCCTTTTTGCTAACAAAGGATTATATTTAGAGAAATGAAGACTCAGGTTGATTTCTGCACATTCTAATCTTTAGAAGGAAAAATGAATTCATTTATATGCAATGGAATCACTGGAGAATAAAACACAATTAGAAAATAAATAGAGATATACACCTTATTGCCTTAATACATGAAACTTACATAAAGCAAGAAAATTGTTGAGGGAGAACTTGGTGATACTATGAACTATAGCCAACAACATCAAAAAGTGTGTATATTCAATCAGTAAAAGTTTCAAGTTTTTATGCATAATCATAGTTTACTTTGTTTTGCCAGAGAATGATGTTTTGCCAACATTTCCAGATGCGGAAGCATTTTCATATATTGAGGGAGAGTTGGGATGTCCTCTTGATTCCATTTTTTCATCAATATCTGCTTCTCCAATTGCTGCTACCAGTCTAGGTTAAGTTTATAAAGCACAATTGAAGTACTCTGGGCAAGTTGCAGTTGTGAAGGTGCAGAGGCCAGATATTGAAGAAGCAATTGGGCTGGACTATTACCTAATAAGAGGTTTAGGTTTCCTCATAAACAAATATGTTGACTTTGTTTCAAGTGATGTTGCTCTTATTGATGAATTTTCCCAAAGAGTTTATCAAGAGCTTAATTATGCACAGGTTACTTTTTACATTGTTTGTATTTGTCACTGAATTTACTATAAAACTATTAGGTCTTGGTTTAATTTTTTATGTAGGAGAGACAAAATGCAAGGAGATTTAAAAAGTTGTATGCAGACAAAGAAGATGTACTGGTTTCAAATATTTTTTGGGACTACACAAGTGGAAAGGTGCTGACAATGGAATGGATTGAAAGAGTTAAATTGAATGAACGAGATGCTATTGAGAGACAGGGGCTCAAAGTCCTGGATCTGGTAAACACTAGCATACAGTGCAGCCTTAGACAACTGCTTGAGTATGGCTACTTTTATGTTGATCCTCATCCAGGGAATCTGTTAGCAACACCAAATTGGGAAGCTTGTTTTTCTTAATTTTGGAATGATGAGTGAGAGTCCTGAACAAGCAAGATCTGTCATAATTGGTCATGTTGTACACATGGTTAATCGAGACTATAAATCCATGGCTTGTGATTACTATGCTTTAGACTTTTTGTCTCTAGATGTAGATGTATCTCCTATTGTACCAGCTTTGAGGAACTTATTTGATGATGCACTCAACTTCACTGTGAGCATGCTCAACTTTAAAACCATCATGGATGGCTTGGGTGCCGGCTTATACCAATATCCATTTAATGGTGAGCATCTGTATCATTAACATCATTTATACTGACTGCATTTGAGAGGGCCATTCAAATTACTCTCCAATTAGTAATGTTAGGGAAATAAACTTTTGGCTCTATGATGTCTGGCTGAAAAATTGATGATAAATATTGTATGACGGACTGAAAATAGGATAAGATAGGAGAATGATCGATTGTGGTCTGATGCAGATCTGCATCTCATTCTTGTTAGACAGTATCATAATACAAAAATTATATAAAATGAAGATTGCTTGTTTGTTAATGTTTAAAGAGGGATATCTCATAACTTTTTGAGTTCTACATGGAATAAAAGTTCTCATGTTGTCCATTACTAGAATAAGTGCCAAAGCTACTAAAAGCTGATTATAGAACCAAATATATTCACTTCTATTGGAATATGACACAAATAACTATATGATATCTAATATTAGACCTACAAACTAAAATAGTTGTATCTAGAAGTTTGTTATTGTAGAGGTGGAGTATGGTGAGTTTTTTCTTAGACCAGATACAATATGTACGTAAATGTAAGCCTTGTATCTGTGTAAGCCTAGTTCTGATTGGTGATATATTCTTACTTAAGGAACATATAGGCTATGTTTTGATTTCTTTGAGTAGAATATAATTTTTTGCACCACACGACATTGTTTTTATGTTGCTCATTCATGAAATAGATATATTCTTCCTAAATCATCTTGAAACCCATGTTATTATCCAATTATTATAATAGTATAAATGTATCATTGTTTCTTCTCAAAAAACACATATAAGACTCTTTTAGTTGTAAATGGGCTAGCGTAGTTCTTTCTAGATGATAATTTCATATAAGGTAAACTTGGAGAAAAATAATAATTCAAAGTTGTATCTGTTATAGGATTATACCAGCAGAATATTAGAATATATTGATCTGGAACCACCAATCGAACACAACTCTGCATCATATAACTGTTATAGCACAAATTCTCCCCTCTAAAGTACAAAAATGTGTTACTTTTGATCTCAAATCCATCTCTGGAAACACCTCCCCTGAAAACATTTATCATAGTGTGTTATAGCTATCTATCATGGTATATAAGATCCCAGTTTCCTATTCTTCTAGTTCCTATAACTATTTTTCATCTCTTGAAGAAGCTAGCAGGCTTGGCAATTTGCAATATCATTGCATGCCATCAAATCTTAATTGTTGTTTCATGATTGCTACTTGATTCTTGCAGTGCCTGCATATTATGCCTTGATCTTAAGGTCTCTCACTTTTCTAGAAGGTTTAGCACTGTATGTTGATCCTAATTTTAAGGTCCTTGTTGCATCATATCCATATTTTACTAAAAGGCTCCTTACCGATCCTAATCCATATCTCAGAGATGCTCTTATCGAGTTTCTTTTCAAGGATGGGAGATTCAAGCATACAAATGGACTAAATTATTTTATTATTTTTTACGTGATGAGTTATTCTTTTATGACATTCCTTGAACTAGAAAATTAAATAAATTATTTTCACAAGTGGAATAGACTTGAAACTTGCCAGTCCAGGGTAGAAAAGACAGAGATTTTAATGCAAAAGATGCTCTACAACCAGTCAAACTATTATTGGGTCTAGATGGTGAAGAGCTTAGGATTCTAGTAACTAAATAAGTTGTTTGTGTTACTGAAGCTGTTATCCTGGGCTCAGTGATTGAATCATGTAGTTTGATTCCTAATCTTATTCGGACTCTTATCTTTAATATCAATACAACTGGCATGTTTGCAATAAACAATGCTGAACAGGAAAACATGTTGGGCCTTAAGGCTCAAGTATTCAGAATATGGGTACTTCTACGATCCTCAAATAACTTCGATCCTAGTAGTTTACAGCTTATACTGCAAGTAAGAATCTTATGTATCCATTTATGTAAGTTTTATGTTTTAGTCAAAAGATTTGCTCACGTTTAAACACTAAATAAGCTTGAAGTACCGCCTCGTACAAAGTGAGATTTATAATTTGTAACTCAGAATGAAACTTCAATGGAGAATGAGTTACCATGTAACTCATAAAAGATCTTGAACAAACTAGCATTGATGGATAAGGGGAAGAAGCCTCAATGCTCAACTGCAGAAAGTAAGCCAGCATCGAAGAACTGACTGCTGCAGAAGCTATCTACTGTAAGCAGTAAGAAGATGCAGCAACCCACAAAGTTGCAGCACAGAAGAAATTTTCCCACCTATACTAAGACTTACATGCCTAAACCTCAAAGAGGATATACTCAAGGGAAGCATGGTGGAAAACTACACTACAAAAGTGCTAGTAACACATATATAGTCTCTGCACACACCTTTAACAAGCAGTTTATAAACAAAAGTGCATACAGTAAGAGAATCAACAAATCTTACAGTAAAATATTGATTGTTAAAAAAGTTTGGGTTCCTAAAGTAACTAACCTCAAAGAACCCTTACAAAAATGGGTACCTAAATCTGCTTAAATTTGTTGCAGGTTTCAGTGCCAGGTTGCAGTATATAGACAATGCCTGCTCAAAGCACATGACAGGCAGCAAAGATGCTCTAAAGGACTTCCAAGAATGCAAAAGACCAAAAGTCATCTGTGGAGATGATTCCAAAGGAAGTAGAAAAGGAAGTGAAAGCTTAATCAAAGGGAACATAAAGATCAAAGATGTATCCTATGTGAAATGTCTCAGATACAATCTTCTAAGTATCAGCCAGTTTTGTGATAAAGGATACACTGTGGAATTCAACCTCAACAAGTGTCTAATCAAGGATAGCACATCAAATGAAGTCAAGCTTACAGGAACAAGAAGAGGAAACATATATCTTGCAGATTGGAACTCTTCTATTCAACCAACATGCTTCATTGTGAAAAGTCCATCAGAGCTGAGCTGGTTATGGCACAAGAGATTAAACCATATGAACTTCAAGACAATCAACAAGCTAGTAAGAAAAGGTCTTGTAAGAGGATTTCCAGATGTGGCATACAAGAAGGAGAATATATATAGAGCTTTTCAGAAGGGAAAGCAAATGAAAAGCTCATTCAAGGACAAGTTGCAGAAGTCATCTCACAGGATTCTAGATCTTCTAAATATGGACCTCTTTGGACCAGTAGAACCAGTAAGCATAAATGAGAAATAATATTCACTTGTGGTAGTAGATGACTACTCCAGATACACCTGGACTATATTCTTTGCTAAGAAATCAGAGACTCAAAGCAAGTTGTCTGACCTCATGAAGAAGATTCAAAATGAAAAGTGCTTGAGCATTGTGAAGATCAGATCAGACAGAGGAACCGAGTTCACAAACAAATTCATTAAGAAATTCTGTTTTGATAATAGTATTCGTCATGAATACTCTACTACAAGAACACCTCAATAGAATGGTGTAGCTGAAAGGAGAAATAGAACCCTCAAGGAAGTAGCAAGGACAATGATAGCAGAGGCAGAGATACCCAAGAGATTTTGGGCTGAAGCAACCAACACTACATGCTATACTAAAAACAGACGTCTAATCAACAAGGATTTAGACAAAACTCCATATGAAGTCTAAAATGGATATACACCAAATGTTTCATATCTACATATCTTTGGATGCAGGTGTTATATCCTCAACAATGGAAAGGAGCATCTAAAAACCTTTGATGCAAAATTAGATGAAGAAGTATTCTTAGGACACTCTGCTGTAAGTAGAGTCTTCAACAAGAGAACCTTGGTGGTTGAAGAATCAATTCATATGGTGTTTGATGAGCCATATTGTGACACCAAGAAGCTAGAAGAGCCTGCTGAAGATGTAGCTCCAAGAAAAGAGAATGATGTTCCCTATGTTGAAGGGGTTCTGCATACAACAGAAGACAAAGAAAAAGAAGTTGCACCTTTGAATGCAGCAGATATTCTTACAGCAGCAGAACCTCCAATCTTACAGTAACATGAGGAGCAACCTAGACCTGTACATATCTTTGAACCTGACAGGACATGACTGAGGAATCATCCTAGGGATCTTATCATTGGAGATCCATCCATAGGAGTAAGGATAAGAAGGTTCATTCCTCATGAAGCAATGTTTGCATGCTTCATATCTCAAACAGAGCCCAAAAATATTAAAGAAGCCTTACAAGATAGCAACTGGGTACAAGCCATGCAAAAAGAGCTAAATGGATTTGAAAGAAATCAAGTTTGGCAAACAGTTGCAAGACCAACTCATCAAGGAGTTATTGGAACAAAATGGGTCTTCAAGAACAAGCTAGATGAATCTGGACTTGTTGTGAAGAACAATGCAAGATTAGTTGCTAAAGGATATTGCCAGGAAGAAGGAATTGATTTTGATGAGACTTTTGCTCCAGTAGTAAGGCTAGAAGCTATAAGGATTTTTCTGGCATATGCAGCTCACATGAATTTCAATGTATATCAAATGAATGTGAAGAGTGCATTCTTTAATGGTCTTCTTACAGAGGAAGTGTATGTAGAGCAACCTCCAGGTTTTGAAGATCAAGCAGAAGAGAAGGTGTTTAGATTACATAAGGCCCTGTATGGACTTAAGCAAGCACCAAGAGTTTAGTATGACACCCTATCTCTCTATCTGCTGGAAAACGGCTTCAAAAAAGGAATAGTAGACAAAACTCTGTTCAGGATACAAGATGGAGATAGTATACTTCTTGTACAGATATATGTGGATGATATCATCTTCGGATCCACCAACAAAGAGTTATGTGAGAAGTTCTCCAACCTGATGCAATCGAAATTAAAGATGAGTATGATGGGAGAATTAAGTTTCTTTCTAGGGTTGCAAGTAAAGCAGCTGGTTGTAGGAACCTTCATCAGCCAGGTCAAGTATACAAAGGAACTTATCAAGAAATTTGGCATGGAGAATGGTTCGACAACATTTGTTCTTATGTCTACATCCATAAGCCTTGACAAATATGAAGATGGTAAAGATGTAGATATCACAAAGTACAGACGGCTCATAGGATCCTTGTTGTATCTTACAGCAAGCAGGTCAAATATAATGTTTGCAGTTGGAGTCTGTGTAAGATTTCAAGCAGCACCAAAGGAGTCACACCTTTCAGCTGTCAAAAGGATTATCAAGTATCTAAAAGGAACTCAGGAAATGGACCTATGGTATCCCAAGGAATGGGGATTCAAGCTTAAAGGCTACTCTGACTCAGATTATGCAGGCTGCAAGATTGATAGAAAAAATACCAGTGGGACTTGTCAATTTCTGGGAAATAGACTTGTTTCATGGTTCTGCAGAAAGCAAACATCGATTGCAACATCTACAGTGGAAGCAGAATATGTTGCAGCAGGAAGTTGCTGTGCTCAAATCCTTTGGATACAGCAGCAACTAAGAGATTATGGGATTGAAGAAAAAGAGACTTCTATTCTCTGTGATAATACGAGTGCAATTGCTATTACCCATAATCCTGTATTTCACTCAAGAACAAAGTATATCGATATAAGATATCACTTTATAAGAGATCATGTGGAGAAGAAAGATGTCGTGCTTGAGAAAGTTCATACGGATCTCCAGCTTGCAGATATGTTCACTAAACCCTTAAGTGAATCAAGATTTTCTATGCTTAGAAACAAGTTGGGAATTCTGAAATTATGAGTGGAAAAAGAAGGTGCAGAAGCCCAGGGGTAATCTTTACATTCTTGTGAGAAGTTGTATGTATAGTGCTGTAAGCTGCATATTCATACAGCGTTGGATTCAAACAGCGCTGCATCTTTTATTCTTATAGCACAACAACAAAATGGGAGTGTAAGCAGCACCTGGTTACAACATTTATTTCAAAGAGTATTTAATACTCTACAACCTCGTACCCAGGATGCTGTAACCTTAAAAAGTCCATAAATAAGGCGGCAAATCGTATGTCTTTCAACATTAAATGCAAATCTGTGCATGTCAGAAATCGAAGAGGTGCGGTCAGAGCCCACTTCTGCACAAGTCATGATTATTGACCCCTCCGTCTTTTTCTAAGGACCGTAAGATCATTTCCATTCTTTTAATCTCAATTGTTGACCTTACTAAACGTCCCTTGATATTCTTCATAACCCCATAATCTTCTCATTTCAAATTTATTTTGCCAAAAACCAAGAGAGAAGTTTCCTTTCTTCGAAAAAATTTCCTAAGTACCACAAACTCTTTCTCTCACAAAAATTTCATCAATGGTGGCAAGGCAAACAATTGTTTTGAAAGGAAGATTGGTGAACCAGGAGCATGTCTATGACTCCGGGTTGTACGACAACGAGCTTATGAGGAGAATCTTCGACGCTCTGGGAAGGACCCACGTTCTAGGGCTCCTAATCACCATCTATGCCGGATACTCTGTAGAATCGGTTCAACAATTCTACTTCTTTGCAAGGAGGTCCGAGGAAAGAAGGGACTACATCTTGTTTTAGATGGATGTAGATGAAGAAGAAACGGCAGTGTCCTCCGGTGACACCGCCACTGCTTTCAGCATCTCATCTGAAGGCTTAACCCCTAGTCAGCTTACGATGTATGGAGAAGAGAGCACTCAGCAGATGTGGGATCTCTTCTAAGTAAGAGATACCTGGGCTGACGTGAAGAGAAGCGCCCCGAAGAAACTCTTCAAATCGAAGTTTGAATTTCTCCATGATAACTATGTGTACTCCATCGAAGGTAAAACGGGGAGTTATTTCAGCTTGCAGCTCCCATCCCCATTCTCATTGGGAAGTATCTCAGAGAGAAGAAGAAGGGTAAGACCCTACCGAAGGTAGCTGCTGTTGGGGTTGCACGGAAGAAAACCAAAAACAAAAAGGCTGCAACCCTAGCACTGCAAGATAAAACTGTAGGCAGCGGGAGTGAAGACGAAGATGATGATGATGAGAGTCCTCTTCCCGTCATCAAGAGGACATCAAGGAGGACTGAACCTGAACCTGAATCCTCGTTCTCAGATGATGACGCACCCCTGGTGAAGAAGGCCCCACATAGGAAGAAGAAGGTTGCTGCAGCTGTTGATTCCCAATTCTCTACTGCAAGCTTGGTTGCAGTAGATGAGCTTTAAAGGGTTCAGCCAGATGAAGAAGCTCGTTTACAAGGGGCTGCTGACTTAGCCTCTTCGCGCGATCCTGAAGCTGTTCAGTCTGTGCTGGATCCAACCTTTCCAGCTGCTAGAAATATGGAGCAGCAGTACAGTCTCTAGAGGTAGATGAGACTGTCCAAGGGGGAAATCTTGTTGCAATGGAAGAATTTCCTCTCTGTGGAGCAAGCTATCCTAGAGTGGGCCAATTCAGAAGATATTCTGGCACTCCTGCAACCAGAGTATGCAGTGGTGGTGCAAGAAAGATCAAGAAGCACTGCTACTCAGGGAGCATTGGATTGCAGAATCTTACTCTGTAGAGCTGCTGATGAAAACATCAATGGAGGATGTCTAAGTCTTCCTAGCCCCGACTGCAGAGGCTGTAAGAAGGGAATACGATGTCGTATTACGCAAGAGCAAATCGACACCCTAGGAGTGAAGCAGGATGAGGAGGCCATGTTGCAACAAGCGCTGCAAGTAAGTATCAAGGAGACAAGGTTGCAGTATACTCCTAGGAGAATGTGGGGAAAAGGAAGCTCAAGTCATCACAACTCAAGCTCCCCTGCATATGAGCAAATGGTTGAAGGCCTCTCCAATATTGTCACGTTAGATCCTTTGGAGGAGGAGGAGCCTCAACTTGTTGACTACGGTGATTCCCCAGCTCGAAATGTTCCTGCTGCTGCAAACACTCAGGGGGACCGACCGCCATCATCAGAGACGTTCTCTCCGATATCATTGAGATCATCGATGACGCAACCACGGAGGAAGTTATAGAGGCTGGACTCCCTGTACTGGCAGAGACAGCAGTACAGCAAGCAACCACCCTATCAGAAGCTGCTGAGGAATCAAAAAGGGTGAATGCTAAGATTCTTACAGCGGTCGAGCTTTTAGTGCTGCATACAGTGGAAGTTGTAAGAAACCAGCATGAGCTGCAAGAACCCATTTTTGCAGCAAAAGTTGTCGAAATTAGATGACTGGCCGAGGAGACGGGATCCTTACTGAAGACCTCAGGCGAGGTTATTGTTCAGACAACACTCCCTGAGGGTGAGAAAACCTCTGAAGGGGTGGCTGTTGAGACAACACCCTTAGAGGATGATGAAGAAGTGGTGGAGGTAACCTCAACACAACTAGAGACACCTTATAAGGAGGTTGATGTTGCTGCTGCTGCAAGCATACCAGAACCTATTCAGGTTACAGTAGCAGAGGTTACTGAGGATGTCGATGCTGAATTCTCCGAGTTTCTTGAGAACCTCACTGCCCGCAAAAGAGCAACATACGGGAAAATGGGTCTGGTGGCAGTTGAGATAGAAGATATGGAGGAGGAAGAAGCTGATGAAGTAGATCCCACCTCTGACTGTTCAAGTCCTTTATCTAGCCAAGATGAAGATGATGATGCTACTCCAAGGCATGATGCAGCACAGCCCCCAAGAGCTATTGTTCCCTATGCTGCATCGACTACTGCCCCTGAAAGAAGGAATGCGGGCCTAACCCCTGATGAATCGATTGAAAGGGTGATAGCTGTTGTTAGACACCTGCTTCATGCTCTTCAAGAGTATGAGTCTAACATGCAGAACAGCATGAGGGTATGCACCAAATTCCATACTGAAATCATGACTGGTTTCAAGAAAGATCTCAATGCATTGTCTGGAATGATCAGACATGACTTGAATGAGTCAATCTATAGGCTACTTCAGGACCGAGCAAGAATGGAGGGAGAGCTGAAGAGAGATGCTGCTACCAGCCGTGCTGAGATCAAGCTTTGCAAAAGATTGATTGATACAGCAACAGATAGGCTGAACTCTCACTCCCTGATGTTAGAGACACTTCTGGACCATGTATCTGATCAATCCAGAAGAACCAGAAGTGTCGATGATTGATTGGGGAACCTGGAGATGATCGTCGGAGAACTGAGGGACATGATGGTGAATGCATTCCCTCAATATGCCTAAGGATCCAGGAAAGCCCCAACACCTGCAAGAAGACCACGCTCTTCAGTGGTTCGAGAAACCTCTGCTCCACCTCAGTTTTTTATGATGCCAAAAAGGGGAAAGGATTTCATGACAGATACAGAAGCTCAGGTAGAAAGAAAAAGAAGATGATGATCAGCCTCTTAGCAGGAGGAGAAAGAGATCTAAATCATCTGTTGTTGCTGACGCTCCTTCTTCGAAAAGATGGAGAAAAGACGATGAATGAGGAGCTGGTGGTGCAACTGCTGCAAGCAGACCAGCAGCAGGTGCTGCATACAACAGTACTACAAGCAAAGACGCAGCACCTCTCTCATCTCATCACACAAAAAAAGGGAGAGAGAGCCAACAGCAAGGCTCAAAAAAGAAGGTGAGCAGAGCCGAGGCTGAAAGGTATTACAACGAGAAAATGGCTGCTTAGAGGGCGGAGAGAGCCAGAGCCAGAGCAGAGAAAGAATAATATGCCTGGATGCAAATGCCCGGAGTGATTGGTGAGAGGAGAATCTATGACAAAGATCTCTATCAATATCCCCCTTAAGAAATTTCATGTCTCGACACAGATAACATATCTGCTAAAGTATCAGTGTTGAAGGATCAAAGGCCTGTTGGAGAGAACATAGCCTGGAACTTGAACATCTTCAGGGCAGTCAATCTGCCTACTGATAGGAATCCATCCTTTGAATCAATCACACTGTACAAGAGATCCGGGTATCTTAGAAACTTCAGATTTCTGTGCAGAAAGGGCAAATTCAGTAGATTTCAAACCTGTCAAACTGCACTGAGGAGATATGAAGAGCTTACTAGGGCTGGAGAGCTTGAAGTCCAGAATTACTACATAGACCTAATAAAGCAAGGCAAGGTAGTGCCTTACTGTGATGACTTCTGGCAGAGATAACACTACAAGAATTTTGGGCTTTAACAACGGTTAAAGAGGAATTTTTACCGTTGTCGTTGGCAGGGTTGCAAAAAAAATTTCGCACAACGACAACACACCAAAAAGCGTTGTCGTATCTAGATACGACAACGCTTTTTGGTGCGTTGCAAAAAAGGATTGTCTTTTCCACCATTTTTTAATTTTTTTTACAACGCTTTTTGCAACGCTTAAAAAGCGTTGTCTTTTCCTATTTTACAACGCTTTTTGGTGCGTTGTAAAAAGCGTTGTCATATCCTAAAAAAAATCGAAAAAGTGACACGTCATCAGCATATTTTGGATACATCATTGTCACATCATCTTCCACATCATCAAATTTTGACACATCATTGCCACATCATGAGAAATAAATGTACGTTGTCTAGGATTCGAACTCGTGACCTTTGTAAGACCTTGAACCACTAGGCTACTAGTGCTTTTGTGTTTATATTATATATGTATTTCTTTTATTAACTAATTATATATATATACATATATAATTAATGACTAATTAATATATAATTGGAAGATTAATGAATAATTAATATGTTTAATAATATTTAATCTAATTTCATATTAAGACAATTATAAAGTATACTAGTGCATATTTTTAATATATGTTATAAACATACTAATTTTTTAAAATTTTGAGTTTGTTCATATATATAAGATAATATTAATGCAAATAATATAAAATAACATCATAAAATAATTAAAATTTTCAACTTTAATTTAATTAAAATAATATATAAATTTTGTATTATTATATAAAAAAAATTGTATTGACCAATTAATATATGTATGTTTTTTTATTTTGAAAAATAGTTTATCGTTCAATTACACATATTTAATTTTTTTTTTCATATTATTCTTTTAATTAATCATTTTTATATCTTTTTTTTATTTTATAAAATAATTTTTTCAAATAATTTATGTTTTTGGTATTAATTTTAAAACCAAACTAATTTATATTTATTTTCTAATATAATAATATATAATTTTTATATTATTATGTAATACAAATTTTTATATTTTTCAAATTAATATATGTATTGTTTTTTTTTTTTGTAAAATAATTTTTGGTTCAAATTAAAACCAAACTCATTTTATCTTTATTTTCTAAAATAATAATATATAATTTTTATATTATTATGTAATACAAATTTTTATATTTTTCAAATTAATATATGTATTGTTTTTTTTTTTTTGTAAAATAATTTTTGGTTCAAATTAAAACCAAACTCATTTTATCTTTATTTTCTAAAATAATAATATATAATTTTTATATTATTATGTAATACAAATTTTTATATTTTTCAAATTAATATATGTATTGTTTTTTTTTTTTTTGTAAAATAATTTTTGGTTCAAATTAAAACCAAACTCATTTTATCTTTATTTTCTAAAATAATAATATATAATTTTTATATTATTATGTAATACAAATTTTTTTATTTTTCAAATAAATAAATGTATATTTTTTTTATCCTTGTATAATTAAATTTTTTATATATTCTTAATTAATTGATATATATATATATATGTATCTTTTTTTATGTTTTTTGTATTAATTTTAAAACACAATAATTTTATCTTTATTTTTTTTTACAAAAAATATTCATAATTTATGAATTATGAATTATAAAATATAATTTTCGAATCATGTTTTAAAATAATATTCAAATTTTGTATTATTATATAATAGGATGAGAGTAATACTTAATTAGGTGTAATTAATTTGTTAATTAATTCAAAATAGTATTTTATAAAAATACTATTTTCTAAAATAATGAATTTATTCATATAAGATAATATTAATGCAAATAATGTAATATAAGATAACATTATAAATTAATTAAATGTATTAAATTTAAGTTAATTAAAAAATAATTATTTTATAATTGTTTTTTATTTTAAACATGCAACACACAAAACAAAAGGGTTGCATAATGGGTTGCAAAAAAAAAATTTCTAAGAAAAGACAACGCTCAAAAGCGTTGCGAAAAAGGGTTGTCGTAGAGCGAAAAAAACGCCTTTTAACAACCCTACTTAAAAAGCGTTGTCGTTTCATTTTTTACCGTTGTCGTATAGCGATTTTTTGTAAAAAAGACAACGCTTTTCGGAAAAAGGGTTGTAAAAAGCCAAAAGACAACACAAATTCAGTAAAAGCGTTGTTAAAGAGGGGTTGTTAAAAGCCAAATTTCTTGTAGTGTAAATTCAAATACCAAAGATTTAGGAGATACTTAAAGAATCATATCAGGAGTCCATCAGAGACTGGTAGAAGGGATCAAGAGAAAGAGCTGAACAAGAAAGGAAAGAAGCTGAAAGAAGACCTGAAGAATCGTCATCAAGAAGGTCCATGTCTCAGTAGTTTTTCTGCATGTTTAACTGTATATCTTGATGTATCTATTTTGTTGTAAAATTTCTCTCAGTTAATGAAGAAATTTTATTTTTCTGCATTTGATCAAGTTCATATATTTTGAACTCTTGCATGCTATTTGTTTTTCCTGAAGATATGTGATAAAGGAATAGACAAGATGCATCTCTGATGAATTTAGGATTAGATTTGTTTTTCCACAAAGCATATCAAGTATGTAATCCTGATAAAAAATGATATAATGCAAAGTAAAAACTGTGACACCCTATACCCCTATGACGTATATCTCATAATAAAATATTCATCTTTTAGGCAAATCATGCTGACGTTTCATTTATCCATATGAGTATAAAAATAATATTTAAAAACTAAAATCATATAAGATTAAAACACGCAACTCATATCCCAACATAATTCATATTAAATACAACTTATGACACACGTGTTCAAAATGCAAAATGCAGAGGAGGAGAAGGTTACCCGAAGCATTAGCCGGCCGACCTGATATAGAGTGTCGTCTATATATACAAACCCACTTCAAAAAGCAATTGAACCTAAAAATAAATATGCGATTTTTATGAGTCGCAACTCAGTGAATATAAACCATTACTTTAATTAAATAACAAGCAAATAACAATCATTAACATTGATCAATAATATAATCATCATGTGCAAATGCCACTATGTCCGATTTATTATTCTGTGAACTGCTCAAGCTTGGATCTGTCCCGAGATTTCCAATATGTCATTGTGTATATAGACCCGTAGGTCTCCAATATGATTTGACCCGAAGGTCTCCACTGTGAATATGACCCGTAGGTCTCCAATATGAATATGACCTGAAGGTCTCCACTTTGTATACAGATCCATAGCAAGACAGTCACAGACCTTTTTAGTTTCATGCCATATGTAATGCAACATATCAATCATTCTGAACATATAATCCGATATACATTTACCAATATATCATTTAATCCAATGACAATTCATATAAATACATATTTCTTATAGATCAATATAACAACCTTGCATATCATCACCTCACATTACGTATAAATCACATATACGAATCACATATACGAAGCACATATACAGTTTATACTCACATAACAAAATTTTATATAAATCACATAACATATAAGTCACATATATGGTTTACACTCACCCAACTAGGATAAGCGATTTGTTCGTCACTCTACTTCCTTCCCTCGTTCTACAGCCCGTGCTCCTATACGATTCAATGCAATTTAGCCTAATCGTCCCCTTAATATATTTATTTCCATTATGCAATGAAATGCAATGCATGTATGTTTAATTTCATTTATTTCATATATGCATATGATATAAGATTCTAACAGCCTTTATTCTTTCGACGTAGTCAACTATGTTCAGAATTCCCTTTATAACTTGAATTATAAAATTTCGAGTCGAGCAAGGTAAAATTCGGTAGAAACTTAACATATAACTCTACAACTTTCATGTTTAACATTTTTCCTAATTCAATCTCCAACCTGCATAAAATTAGGCTGCAAACACAACATAATTAACCGTTTTCGAACTAGACCAAGCCTTGTAATTTTGACATTATCTCACTCGATATTTAACCGAGTCATCCACGGTTTACTCCTGAGTTTAACTAACAGATAGGGCTATAACTTTCATATTTTAAGCTTTTCCTAATTCGGCCTACCAAGCTACCAAAACATCTGATGAATTATAATAACTAGAGATATATATAATTCACTAATTTCTTTGTACCTTTCGTGAAAAATCTTGAAAATTCACTCCGATTAAATCAAAGAACATGTCCCCACGAGCTCCCCCTCAAATTCTGAAGAAAATCGGTGAAGAAACGAAACTAAAATTGATACCCTTTCTTTCTTTTCTTTTTCTTTCTTCCCCTGTTGCACTCTCTTTTTCTTTCTACTGTCCTATCTTTTCTTTTAATTATTCTTTCATTTATTTGTTGCGCTGAATCCACCGCCTCATCAACTTGCTAAGCCTAATTGCTTTTCTTTTATTATTTTACTATTATTATAATAGTAACTATGCTTTTCATATACTTATGTACATATATACTTATATATATTATAATATTACGGGATAGCAACCCAATTTACCACAATTACTATTAAATATGACTCAAAATAGCACCAAAAATAAAATTGGCCTTTTTTTACCATCAAAAATAAAAGTGGGATAGTTTATACCATCAAATTTAAAAGTATGGCCAAAAATACCACCATTGTTGATTGACTTTGATGATAAAATTATTACCCAATAATAATTGGTCAAAGGAATCTTTTAGTCAACAAAAATGGCTTTCTCTCACCTCCCCCACCCCCAAACCCTTCCCTCTCACCTCTCGCACTTACAGCCGCTCCCCACCTCCATTTTCCCCCATTTTTGAGCTCAAAAATTGACCTCAAATTCACGTGTAAAGCTTAGATTTTTTGGTGAAAATTCACGTGTAAGACGAAGATGTCAAACCAAGGAGAGGTTAGTGATTTATCCCTCGTTTTTTCAGAAAATTGTAGAAATTAAGTTTCGAATTTGTTGAAATTTTTTGAGAATTTGTTGAACTTTTGTTGAATTTGTTGGAAATATGTCTTAATATTTCGAATTTGTTGAGTATTAGTTGAACAAACGGAAGGTTAAACGTGGATTTGAATTCCAATTGAACCCTAAATTATTTGGGGATTAGGTTTAATTTCTTTTCAAATATGCTTGAATTCATGTTTGGAATGGTTAATTGAGTTTAAATTTGAATTTGATAGGGTTAATTTGTTTGAATATGTGCTTGAATTGATGCTTAAAAGGGTTAAACGGGCATAATCGAAAATAATCACGTTTAATTGAAAATATGCATGTTTAATCACGTGTAATTATAGGGAATAATTCATGTTAAACACTGTAATTATAATGTTAAACGTGAATTCTCAATGAATTCACGTTTAACCCTATAATTGAAGTGTTTTAAGTTTGAGGGGTATTTTGGTAATTTGGTCAAAAGGTTGACTTTGACCGGGACCCACGACCCCCGGTCAACGACATGTCGTTGGCGATGACTTGATGATAAAGTATGATGAAAAGAAACGGGATAGAAAACGAATCGAAAATTCACGGTCGGGAATTTTTCTCGACGACGGGAGAAAAAATCCCCGTCGTCTCCCGGCAGCTGCCGAGAAATCAAGGCAGCGGGAGAACCTGTGGACGGGAGCTGTCGAGTTTTCTAGACAGCGGGGGCCGGGGCTCCCGGCAGCTGCCAAGTTTTCTCGACGGGAGGGGCTACACGTGAATTTTGTGGGCTACACGTGATTTTTGAAAAATTCACGTGTAGCCCACAAAATTCACGTGTAGCCCGTCTCCCTGTCCCCCGTCGGGCGCGCGCTCCCGTCCCCCGGCCCCCGTCGGGCGTGCGCTCCCGTCCCCCGTCGGGCGTGTGCTCCCGTCCCCGTCGGGATTGCGCTCCCGTCGGGCGCGTGCTCCCGTCCCCCGGCCCCCATCGGGCGTGCGCTCCCGTCCCCCATCGGGCGTGCGCTCCCGTCCCCGTCGGGCACGCGCTCCCGTCCCCCGTCGGGCGCACGGTCCCCCGGCCCCCGTCGGGCGTGCGATCCCGTCCCCCGTCGGGCGAGTGCTCCCGTCCCCCGTCCCCCATCGAGTGCACGCGCCCCTGTCCCCCGTCCCCCGTCAGCAGCGCGCTCCCGTCCCCCATCCCCCGTCGGGCGTGCACTCCCTTCCCCCGTCGGGCGCGTGCTCCCCCCCCGTCGGGCGCTCGCGCTCCCGTCCCCGTCGGGTGCGTGCTCCCGTCCCCCGTCGGGTGCACGCCCCCCTATCCCCTGTCCCCCGTCGGGTGCACGCGCTCCCATTGGGCGCGTGCTCCCGTCCCCCGTCCCCCGTCGGGCGCACGGTCCCCCTTCCCCCGTTGGGTGCACGCACCCCTATCCCCCGTCCCCCGTCGGCAGTGCGCTCCCGTCCCCCATCCCCCGTCGGCACCGCGCCCCATTTTTTAAAATCCCGTTTAAAAAATTTAATAATTATAATAGGACAATTAAATATCATATTTGATTAATTCCCCTTCAATAAATTTTTTTAATCTCCGTTCAATACTCAGCACTTAATAAAAATAATTTCTTAATCCGCCTTACATAATAGATACACAATTTGAATTAAAAAATTAATAAACCCAATTTCATAATTAAAGTAACATAATATCCACACATTTTTTAAATATTTGTACAATTTTTTTTAATATCCGTTTATTAATCAACCCTTAATTTTGAATTAATTTCCTAATCCATCGTAAATATTATCCACATACTAAAAAAAAATCCTCTTTGATACGCCCCATTTCAAAATTACAACAACATATGTTTCCTCGACCCGTTACGATTTTTTAGATCCATTTTTTTAGTCTCCTTTCAATATTCAACTCCTCACTCGGGGATTTTTTTTTTCTAAAATCCCGTTTTAAAATTTTAATAATTATAATTGGACAATTAAATATCATATTTGATTAATTCCCCTTTAATAAATTTTTGTTATCTCCGTTAATAATCAACACGTAGTAAAAATAATTTCTTCATCCGTCTTGCATAATAGATACATAATTTGGATTTAAAATTTAATAATCCCAATTTCATAGTTAAAGTAACATAATATCCTAATCGATTTTAAATATTTTTACTAATTTTTTTAATATCCATTTATTAATCAACAATTAATTTTGAAATAATTTCCTATTCCTTCACAAATATTATGTACATACTCAAAATTAATCCTCTTTAATAATTCCCATTCTATAATTATAACAACATAGTTTCCTCGATCCGTTACGAATTTTTTAGATCATTTTTTGTAGTCTTCTTTCATTATTCAACTCTTAACTCGGGATTTATTTTCTCTAAAATCCCGTTTTAAAAATTTAATAATTATAATTGGACAGGCCATATTTCATATTTCATTAATTCCCCTTTAATAAATTTTTTTAATCTCCGTTTAATAATCAACACGTAATAAAAATAATTTCTTCATCCGTCTTGCATAATAGATACATAATTTGAATTACAAATTTAATAATCCCAATTTCATAATTAAAGACACATATTATCCTAATCGAATTTAAATATTTTTACCAATTTTTTTAATATCCGTTCATTAATAAACACTTAATTTTGAGACATCCTAAATAATACGTAGATAATTTTAATAATCCACTCTCGTAATCCCCATTTCGTAATTAAATTAACATAATATCCGTACCACCGTTAAATATTTTTTATAATTAAATAAGTTCTCCGTTTAATAATCAACACTTAATGACGAATAATTTCTTTATGTCTCGAGGACAATAGGTAGATTCATCTGCTCTTAAAAATCCGATGTAATGATTAAAACAACATACTTTCCAGATGGCCGGATGATTTAAAGTTGCTCCATACTAGATTTTCAACACGAAAGATAATTAATTGTTTGCGAAGTATATCAAATATCAACAACTAATGTTGGTTTAACTTAGAAACTATAGTTAAAATAATCGCAAACTTTAATTATGAAATGGGGATTACAAAAGTTTGTTCGTAAAATTATCTACGTACTATTTAAGATGTTTTAGAAAATAATTCCCGAGTGAGGAGTTGAATATTGAAAGTAGACTAAAAAAATGGAGGTAAAACGATCGTAACGGGTCAAGGAAACTATGTTGTTATAATTATGAAATGAGGATTATTAAAGAGGATAATTTTTTTGTATGTAGATAATATTTGCGAAGGATTACGAAATTATTTCAACATTAAGTGTTCATTAATGAACGGATATTAAAAAAATCAGTACAAATATTTCAATTCGGTTAGGATATTATGTTATTTTAATTATGAAATAGGGATTATTAAATTGGTAATTCAAATTATGTATCTATTATGTAAGATGGATTAACAAATTATTTTTACTATACCGTATGGATTATAAAACGGAGGTTAAATAAATTTATTAAAGGGGAATTAATCAAATATGATATTTAATTGTCAAATTATAATTATTAAAATTTTAAAACGAGATTGTAGAAAAAAAATCCCCGAGTGAGGAGTTGAATATTGAAAGGAGACTAAAAACATTGGAAAAAAAATCGTAACGGGTCGAGGAAATTGTTATAATTATGAAATAAGAAATATTAAAGAGGATAATTTTTCAGTATGTAGACAATATTTGGGAAGGATTATGAATTATTTCAAAATTAAGTGTTCATTAATAAACAGATATTAAAAAAATTAGTCAGAATATTTTTAATTATTAGGATATTATGTTACTTTAATTATGACATTGGGATTATTAATTTTTTAATTCAAATTATGTATCTATTATGTAAGGCGGATTAAGAAATTATTTTTATTACGTGCTGAGTATTGAACGTAAATTAAAAAAAATTATTAGAGGGGAATTAATGAAATATGATATTTAATTGTCCGATTAAAATTATTAAATTTTTTAAAAGGGATTTTAAAAAACGGATCGAGGTGGGCGGGCGCTCCCGACGGGGGACAGGGGAGGCGCGCGCCCGACAGAGGACGGGGGAGGTGCGCGCCGGACGGGGGGACGGGCGCGCCCGACGGGATACGGGGGAAGGGCACGCCCGACGGGGGACGGGGGAGGCACGCGCCCGACGGGGGAAGGGGGACGGGGAGGTGCACGCCCGACGGGGGACGGGGGATGGGGACGGGCGCGCCCGACGGGGGAACGGGGGACGTGGGACGGGCGCGCCCGACGGGGGACGGGGGACGGGCATGCCCGACCGGGGACGGGGGAGGCGCGCGCCCGACGGGGGACGGGGGATGGGGGACGGGCGCGCCCGACGGGGGACGGGGGAGGCATGCGCCCGACGGGGGACGGGTGATGGGCGCGCCCGACGGGGGAAGGGGGACGGGGGAGGTGCCCGCCCGACAGGGGACGGGTGATGAGGGATGGGCGCGCCCGACGGGGGAACAGGGATGGGGGACGGGCGCGCCCGACGGGGGACGGGGGATGGGGGAGGCACGCGCCCGACGGGGGACGGGGGATGGGGGAGACTCGCGCCCGATGGGGGACGGGGGACGGGAGCGCGCGCCCGACGGGGAACGGGGGACGGGAGCGCGCGCGCCCGACGGGGGACGGGGGAGGCGCGCGACCGACGGGGGACGGGGGACGGGAGCGCGCGCGCCCGACGGGGAACGGGGGCCGGGGCTCCCGGCGGCTGTCGAGAAAACTCGACGGGACAGGGCTACACGTGAATTTTGTGGGCTACACGTGAATTTTTCAAAATTCACGTGTAGCCCACAAAATTCACGTGTAGCCCTGTCCCGTCGAGTTTTCTCGACAGCGGGGGCGGGGGCTCCCGGCGGCTGCCGGGAAAACTCGACGGGAGACGGGTTACACGTGAATTTTATGGGCTACACGTGAATTTTTCAAAATTCACGTGTAGCCCACAAAATTCACGTGTAGCCCTGTCCCGTCGAGTTTTCCCGGCAGCCGCCGGGAGCCCCGGTCCCCGTCCCCCGTCGGACGCGCGCGCTCCAGTCCCCCGTCGGGCGCGCGCTCCCGTCCCCGTTCCCCGTCGGGCGCGCGCTCCCGTCCCCTGTCCCCCGTCGGGCACGTGCCTCCCCCATCCCCCGTCCCCCGTCGGACGCGCCCGTCCCCCGTCCCCGTTCCCCTGTCGGGCGCGCCCATCCCTCATCACCCGTCCCCCGTCGGGCGCGCGCCTCCCCCGTCCCCCTTCCCCCGTCGGGCGCGCCCATCACCCGTCCCCCCCGTCCCCCGTCGGGCGCGCGCCTCCCCCGTTGGGCGCGCCCGTCCCCCGTCCCCCGTTTCCCCGTCGGGCGTCCCCCGTTCCCCCGTTTTCTATCCCCTTTTTTTTCATCATATTTTATCATCGAGTTGTCACCAACGACATACCGTTGACCGGAGGGTCGTGAATCCCGGTCAAAGTCAACCTTTTAACTAAATTACCAAAATACCCCTCAATCTTAAAACACTTCACTTATAGGGTTAAACGTGATTTTCAATTTATTCACGTTTAACACTATCATTAAAGTGTTAAACGTGATTATTCTATACAATCACTATAAAATTGAAATTTATTGCATTCCAAACGTCGATTATTCCCGTTTAACCCTTTCAAACATCAATTCAAGGATATATTTAAACAAATTAACCCTATAAAATGTAAAATTAAACACGTTTAACCATTCCAAACATCAATTCAAGCATATATGAAGGCAAATTAAACCTAATTTCTCAAAAAATAGGGTTAAATGAGGATTATTAACTAGTAAACATACCTTTCTTATTTCAGCAATAATTTTTCCACTCTTCCAAAAGCCAAAATGTCGGAAAAAAAAATCGAAAATTTTGTTCTTCAAAATGTTGTCTGATAATTTCGTACTGAAATTACCAACCTATATAGAAGAACAAACGTAGGAAAATTACATGTGATTTCACAGTATAAAGTGAATTCACACTTAATAATGAGAAGGAAAAAACAAAAAAATTGGTGCACTATCATCAATCGAATTAATTGACGTGCATGGCCAAATTCAATGAAGACAATAATGAATAATGAGAACAAAACAAAACAAAAAATTTGGTATAATAGTCATGCCCAAATTAATTGTTGCTCCCATATTACTACACGTGCCTCATATCCAAAATTTAAAAAAAAATTAAACAATAATTAATGACTTTATATTTGTCACCATTGACCAATTAATAAAATATATTAATTGTCCAATCATCCAAGTTGACTTCAACAAAAATGGTGGTAGAAAGTGACATACTATTATATTTGGTGGTAGAAAGTGGAATACTATTATATGTTATAGTAATTTGAATATATGATTATATTTTTTATGCTAAAATGAATACTTTCCTCTAATATTACTTAACTTTATATATATATATATATGCCTACTACGATGGCTGACATATATGCTAATATATATATAATATATGTTTATATATATTTATATATATAATTTACATTTATTTTCTTTACAAAATTCAATATAATTTATATCATTATTAATTAAATAATTTATATTATGCACTCGAAGATTACTTGAGTCTCAATCAATTATAATAGGAGTTTCTTGATACTAATTACCTATGAGCATATAAATAATACGAAATGCATATGATGCATGAAATGAATGCCCAATGATGTGTATGTTTTGGTCGGGGATGTTACAAAAACTTTCTTCATGAACGAAATAATGTAAAGGTTTTGTCATCATCAAAAAGGGGAAATTGTTGGGATTTCAATGTTTAGATTTTGATGAGACAAACCAAATATGTAATAGGAAGTTTTGAGTACCCCATTTTTCACAATGTTTAAGTGAAAATATAGACTAGGATTGAGTCTGGTTACAGGTGCTAAAAGATGCAAGTATACATAAATATAATGCTGCATCGAGAATTTCAGAATGGAGCTGCTACAAGAAAGCAGATACAGCATCGCTGCAAGAAGGCAGATACAGTAATGCAGCAAGTAAGTAAGAATGGCCTGCGGAGAGGCTACAGGAGTACTGCAAGAAAGGATACAGGAATATTGTATAAAATTACTGCAAGAAGGTCAAGTTACAGCAGCATTGTAAAGAACAAATAGCTGCAAGCAGACTTAGGATACAGCGCGAAGCTTACTACATAAACAGTTAACAGCACCAATGACAAATAGAATAAGTATCCTGCAATCCGAGAAAGGATAAATACAGTACGAGGAATGAAAAACCAAGCAAGAATAATAGAGTCGTTCCAGAGAAGATTAAAGTTGCAGACACGGAGCTAATATTAAGACGACATGTGGACTGACGCGTTGTAGAAAGCTGCGAGCCGCAACCACCGTATTAAATACTCTGAAAGAGAAAGTCAATTTGCATTAAATGCAAGTCATACCTTTGATCAAGTACACTCAAATTCAAATGAGAGATATCTCATTCAATGGATATCTCTCTTCTAGTATAAATAGAGGACGAGCAACCCTGAAGCTGACTACTGAAACATTTGTACAAAAACATTCAAGCATTCAAGCTATACTCTCTCAAGTCTATTCTAAAGTTTCAGTCACTCGACCTCTGTGAAGTGAACAAAGTTCAAGTTGAAAGATCCTTTGAAGGACTCAGAAGCTCACTTCACCGCACCAGTTGAAGAACAAATTTATATACTTTTTAACCTTGTTGCTGTGTGCTTAGGTTGTTTTAAGTGTCAAGCAGTTGATAGGAGAAATCCTTGCTATTTGTATAGTTGTCTAGGAGATAGACAGCTTCCCTGTGTGGGAGTTTGAAACTCTGTGTGGGTTGCCTTTAGAGTTTCCAATTGTTGTGTGTACGCTGGACTCTAGTAGGTGTTTAGCTTTGTAAAGTTGATAGATTGTTAGGAGTGTCCTATAAATCAATCTTGCTTAACAAAGTTCCTGCTCGAGGTAATAGTAGAGTGGACGTAGAAGGATTACACCACCTTCGAACCACTATAAACCATAAGTGTTTTATTGCTTTCTTATCTATGCTTTATCTTATATATATATATATATATATATATATATATATATATATATATATATATATATCTTTCATAAGCATAAAACATCTTCTAAAGGATCATATTTGAGAAAACCAGTCTTATATCATGAAACCTATTTTTCCGCTGCGTATAAAACTCTAAGTTACAGCGTGCAACACTGTATACTAGTACTGTAAGCAGTAACTGTCTGGCGCTACAAGTTCAAGTAACTTGCAGAACAGTAAGTTTTAAAAGATTCGCAAAATCAACAAAAGTTCATTCACCCTCCTTTGAACCTCGGACACCACTTGGGACCAACACATGAAAATAAGCATGCATTTACATAACAACCCTTAGTTATCTATTCTTAAACAGTAGAGGTAAATTCGTATCACAAAAACTTTGATAAATAATTTACTATAATCAAAAATTGTTCGAAAATGCTATGAAATTTGTCTGTCTTATAAAACTCACCATAAATTTTATATTAACTGAAACCTTATGAAATTAATGATTTACACTTCTAATATCATGTACTTAAACATAGTAAAATAATTTTGAAAAATTAAAATTTAATAATTTTATAAAATTATTTTTCTAAGGTCCATAATTGCAGAACTTAAATTTGAAACTGTACTATTTTGAAAAATCATTATAACTCGTACACTACTTCAACAATTACCACATTTCAACCATAGATTCAAAATTTCATGTAGTATAACACACCAAAACAGTTTTGAAAATTTGAAATTGAGTGAATTTATAAAATTATTTTTCAAAGGTCTGAAACTACATAATTCCAACTCGAACTGGACTATCTTGAAAAATCACCATAATTCATAAACTACTCCAAACATTACCAAATTTTAACACAGGCTCAAAACTTCATGTAGTATAACATACTAAAATGGTTTTGAAAAATTCCAAGTATAAGATTGTTGGGATTTCATTGTTTAGATTTTGATGAGACAAACCAATCATGTAATAGGAAGTTTTGAGTACCCCATTTTCACATTGTTTAAGTGAATAAATAGACTATAATTGAGTCTTGAGTCAAGGATTGAAATGGAGGTTAAAAGAGGATAAAGCTGCATCTAAGCTTTAAAGGAAGATATCGCTGCAAGAAGGCAGGATACAGTATCGCTGCATAAAGGCAGGATACAGCATTGCTGGAAGAAGAAAGGAACAGCAAAGCATATATAAGGCTGTACTTCAATACAGCAAATCAAGGAAGAACGGCGTGCAGCATCGCTGCATGAAAAGGATACAAGAGTACTGCTAGAAAGATGATTACAGCAGCACTGCCAGATGATACTGCAAGCAGGTCTAAAATACAGCAGCACTGAAAGAATGCATCAGCTGCACAAAGACCAAGGATACAGCGCAGACTTACAGGACAGTTAAGTAAATACAGCGCCAACTACAAGACGAAGTATCCTGCAAATCCCAGGAATGATAAATGCAGTACGAGGAATGGAGATCCAAGCAGGGACAAAAGAGTCGTTCAAGAAAAAGTCAAAGTAGCAGACACGGAGCCAATAAGAAGATGCCACATGGACTGACGCGCCGCAGAAAGCTGCGAGCCGCAACTGCCGCATTAAATGCTCCGAAAAGAAAGGTCAGTCGCATTAAATGCGAACCATACTTTGGCCAGGCTATTTCAAATTCAAAATAGGGATGTCTCCTTCAACGGACATCTTCTCCTACAAGTATAAATAGAGGTCGAGGAGAACTGAAGCTGGTTACTGATACTGTCACTATTCTTAAGAACTAAAATCCATACGCGAAAATTCCAAGCATTAAAGCCAACAGTTTCAGTCACTCAACCTATCGAAGTGAAGCAGAGTTCAAGCTGAAAGTTTCCCTACGGAATCAGAAGCTCACTTCGAAGCACAAGTTGAAGAAAACCTTTTATCCTTTTAACCTTGTTGATGTGTGCTTAGGTTGTTTTAGTGGTGTCAAGCAGTTGATAGGAGAGATCCTTGCTGTTTGTTTTAGTTGTCTAGAGTTAGGCAGCTTCCCTGTGTGGGAGTATAGAACCCTGTGTGGGTTAGCCTTTGAAGTTTGCAGTTGCTGTGTGTATGTTGGACTTCAGTAGGTGGTTAGCTTTGTAAGTTGATAGATTGTTAGGAGAGTCCTGTAAATCAATCTTGCTTAACAAAGTTCCTGCTCGAGGAGCAGTAGAGTGGACGTAGAAGGATTACACCACCTTCGAACCACTATAAGCCATAAGTGTTTTTATAGCTTTATTTATCTGTGCTTATTTTCTGCATATATCTATCTCTTCTCATCATAAAACGTTTGAAATAAGCATTTTTGTGTAAAACAGCCTTGTGTTTAAAAGTATATTTCCGCTGCGTATAAAACTCCAGGTTACAGCATGCAGCACTGCATTCTAGCGCTGCAAGCAGTAACCATCTATCGCTGCAAGCTCAAGTAACTTGCAGTGCAGAACGGTTGTTTTAAAGATTCTGAAAAATCGACCAAGGTTCATTCACCCCCCCCCTCTGAACCTCGGACACCACTTGGGACCAACAAGTGGTATCAGAGCAAGTTGGGTTAAAAGCCAACTTATCTGGTCACCTACCCAGATCCACCTTTGTCTCGCTGTTTTCTTTGCATAAAAATCATTTTTAAAGCATATCATGGATTCCTCCAATCACAAGCTACCTATGTTTTCCATAGAGGAATATGACGACTGGAAGATCAGAATGCAGGCACACCTTTCTGCCATGAATGATGAGATGTGGACCGTCATAACTGAAGGACCAATAATCCCCATGAAGGTAAATCCAATGTATGGAAGAGACCACGCAGAAGGGATATCAGCCGCAGCGGATGATCCAGACCTCCTTCTCCTCCTGCTGAGAGGTTGCTGGTCATCATCTTCTTCCTCTTCTTCAGGTTCAGCCGCCCCTTTGCTCCTGTATTTATCTTCAAATCCTTCAAATCTTTCCCCCTTTTTGGCATCATCAAAAGCCGGGGGCTGAGCAGGGGCAGCTGGGACCGCCCTAGATCGCGGGCGTCGGGTTGGTTCAGGGGCGGGCTCCGGAGCATCAACATGCTGTGGGAAAGCACGAAGCATGATATCCCTCAATTCTCCTACAATCAGCTCCAGATTCCCCAACCTGTCGTCCACACTTCTGGTTTTCTGAGATTGATCGAAAACACGATCCAGAAGTGTTTCCAGGACTCTGAGTGTGAGTTGAGTCTATTAGAGGCAGTCTCAGAATGCAGCTTGCATTGCCTGACCTTTTGGCGCGTCAAAGCAGCTTCGACCTTCAACTCCTTCTCCATCCTGACCCGCTTGTAGTACAGCCTGTTTAAATGATCATTGAGAGTTGACTTAATCATATCAAGCAGCACTTCGAGGTCCTTCTTGAAACCCGTCATGGTTTCAGCGTGGAATTGGGCACTGACCCTGAGACTGTTGCGCATGGTAGACTCATGCTCCTGGAGAGCATGCAGCAGATGTCTAACAGTGGTCTCGACTCTGTTGATAGATTCATCAGGAGTCAACCCTGAATTCCTTCTTGTTGAGGCAACAGCGGATGCAGCAAATGGGATAACCTCCTTGCATACTGGTGCTGCATCCTGCCTCGGTACTTCAGCAGCAACCTCATCCTCATCCTTGTTGGTATGAGAGCTTGTAGAGCTTGAGGATGGGTGCTCATCTCCTTCTTCTTCTTCTGCCTCCTTTTCGCTGGATAAGACTGGGACAGGAATTGCTCCGCCAGACTTTGACCCATGAACAGCAATATTCCGTTCCTTCATCCATCTTGCGAATTCGGCATCCGACATGTTAGCGTCCACAGTATCCTTTGCTGCAGTAACCTTTGAAGGTTCTTGAGAGCAAGCAGCAGCTGCAGCATCAACCTCCTCACGAGGTGTCTCTAGCTGCACTGAGGATACCTCGGCTTCAACTCCAGCATCCTCAGTGGGTACTGTCTGAACAGCCTCCCCACCTGAGGTCTTCTCACACTCGGGGAGTGTTGTCAGAACAACATCCTCCACTGAGGTCTTCTCAATGGACCCCGTCTCCTCGACCGGTCCTGTAACCTCTTCGACAGCCTCCGCTGCAAGAATGGGTTCTTGCAGCTCTGCATGGCTTCCTGCAGCGATCACAGTATTCAGCACTGTATCCTCTATTGCTGCTAGGATCTCAGCTTCCACCCTGCTCTTCTCTGCAGCTCCTTCTTCTTGTTGAAGGGTGGTTGCTGGCTGCACTGCTGTCGCGTCCAGTGCAGGGAGTACCGCCTCTGCAACTCCCTCCGTAGATGCTTCATCGGCAATCTCAGAAATGTCTGAGATGACATTCCTGATTATGGTAGATGGTTCCCCCTCAGAGTCTGCTTGGGCAGCATCTTCATCTTCGCGCACTGGGGAATCACCATAATCCAGTAGTTGGGCTTCCTCCTCCTCCAAGCGATCCAGCATGACAATGTTGGAGAGGCCCTCCACTACTTGCTCATATGCAGGGGAGTTCATCTGATTTGAACTTGAACTGTCTTCTCCCTGCATCCTCCTTGGAGTGTGCTGCATCCTGGTTTCCTTCAGGCTCTGTTGCAGCGCAAGATGCAGCATGGCTTCTTCAGCCTACTCCACTCCCAAGGTGTCGATTTGCTCTTAAGCAAAAGCGACATCATCGTCCCTTCTTACCGCCTCTACAGCCGGGGCTAGGAAGACCTGCACATCTTCCATTGCTGTTTTCATCGGCAGCTCTGCAGAGTCGGATTCTGCAAGAGCCTTGCCCTTTCCCTTGTCCTGTGCTCCCTGTGCAGCGCTGCAGCCATCGAGCTCTTGAACCCTTGCTGCAAAGTCAGGTTGCAGGAGTGCCTGAATATCCTCTGATTTGGCCCACTCCAGGACAGCTTGCTCGACTGTCACGAAATCCTTCCACTTCAACAGGATTTCCCCATTTGACAGCCGCATCTCTCTCCAAAGAGAGTAATCTGCAGCCATATTTCTAGCCGCTGGAAAGGTAGGATCGAGCACTGAAGCTTCTGTTTGTAGACGAGCTTCTTCTTCAGTTGGCTTGACCCGGTGCTGATATAGCTCTTGAGGCTGATGTGACTCATCCCCAAGGTCAACTACAACCATATCGGGCTGATGTGACACATCCCCAACAGCAGCAGCAGCTCTCTTGCTACGTGGAGCCCTTCTAACCAAGGGTGCATCATCATCTGGGGAAGAGGATTCAAGTTCAGGTACAGCCTTCCCTGAACTCTTCTTGATAACAGGAAGAGGACTTGAAGGATCCTCTTCTTCAGCATCTTCCCCGCTGCCTGCAGCTTCATCTTGCAGAGCAAGAGTTGCATTCTTTTTGTCTTTGGTTTTCTTCCTCGCAACTCCTGCTCCTGCAGCCTTCGGCTGGGTCTTGCCCTTCTTCTTCTCCCCGAGATACTTTCCAGGATGAATGGGGGCGGGTGCTGCAAGTTGAAGGCCAAGCTTGCAGAGCAGAGAGCAGATGGTGATACCGTAGCTCCGACGCTCCGTTATCTTCTCTGCTTCCTCCCACAGCCTCTTCATGATGAACCTCGCCCAGTTCACCTTTTCTCTGGCCATGATGGCAGACATGATCCAGAACCGGAGATCTGTGCACTTGTCATAACTCCCTGTCCTCCCTTCGATGGAGTATGCACAGATGTCGTGGAGAAGTTCAAACTCCGGTTTGAAGAGCTTCTTGGGGGCGCTTCTCTTGATTTCAGCCCCTGCATCCCTTGCTCGAAAGAGATCCCACATCTCTTGAGCCGATGCCTCCCCATACGTCGCCAACTGGCTGGGGGTCAGACCTGCAGCCGAGATGCTGAAGGTTGTGGAGATGTCCCTAACGGTCAGCGACCGTTCTTCTCCATCTGCATCCATCCGGAACAGGATGCAGTTCCTGTCCTCCGCCTGCCTAGCGTAAGCATAGAACCTCTGTACTGACTCCGTGGAGAAGCCAGCATATACGGTGGTCAACAGCCCTAGGACTTGGGTCTGTTGTAGAGCATCAAAAATCCTCTTGATGAGGGTATTATCATACAACCCTGATTTCAAGATGTTTTCCCTGTTGATCATTCTTTCATCAAGAACGATAGTCTTTCTGGCAGCCATTGAAATCTTTGTGAGATAGAGAGAGAAGAGACAAGGGTTTTGCACTTAGAAAATTCTCAGCGATCAAAGCGTTTCTCTCTCTGAAGATGGTGAAAAGTGAATTTCAAATGGCATGTTTTTGGTCTTTATGGTGGTTCTCAAGAGACATGCGAGATCGACAGTTGAGATAAATCAGGGAAATGATCTAGTGGCTCAGGAAAAAGCGGAGATATCAAATCGACGCTAATAATTACTTGGCGCGTGAGCTCTGTCAGCGCCCTTTCCACTTCCTGACACCCGCAGTCATGCATTTAATGCTGGAAGACATGCCCTTTGCCGCCTAAATAAATGCCTTTTTAAGGTTGCAGCAACTCTAGTACGAGGTTGCAGAGCAATCAATACTCCTTTTGAAATTAATGCTGTAACCTGGTGCTGCTTGATTTCTTCGATAACTGCTGTACTGTAAGAATGTAGGTTGCAGTGCTGTCTGAACCCAGTGCTGTATTGATGCGTAGCTTACAGTACCAACTTTACTGCTTCCTGCAAGCATGCAGAGGTTACCCCTGCGATCTTGCATTTTCTATTTCTTCACAACTTAAGGATTCCCAACTCGTTACGAAGCATAGAAAACCTAGATTCACTCAAAGGTTTTGTAAGGATATCTGCAAGCTGTAGATCCGTGTGAACCTTTTCAAGCACGACATCTTTCTTCTCAACATGATCTCTTATAAAGTGATGTCGAATGTCAATATGCTTTGTTCTTGAGTGAAAGACAGGATTATGGGTAATTGCAATAGCGCTCGTATTGTCACAGAGAATTGGCGTCTCTTTTTCTTCTATCCCATAATCTCTAAGTTGCTGCTGTATCCAGAGAATCTGCGCACAGTAACTTCCTGCTGCAACATACTCTGCTTCTGCTGTAGAGGTTGCAATTGAGGTCTGCTTCCTGCAGAACCACGAGACAAGTCTGTTTCCCAAAAATTGACACGTCCCACTTGTACTCTTCCTATCAATCTTGCAGCCTGCATAATCTGAGTCGGAGTAGCCTTTAAGCTTGAATCCTCCTTCTTTTGGATACCATAGGCCGACTTCCTGAGTTCATTTCAGATACTTGATCACTCTTTTTACTGCTAAAAGATGTGATTCCTTCGGTGCTGCTTGGAATCTAGCACAGACTCCTACTGCAAACATAATATCAGGCCTGCTTGCTGTGAGATACAGCAACGATCCAATGAGGCGTCTGTACTTGGTAATGTCAACATCTTTACCATCTTCATCTTTGTCAAGACTTATAGATGTGGACATGGGAACGGACGTTGCTGCTCCATTCTCCATGCCAAATTTCTTGATAAGCTCCTTCGTATACTTGACTTGGTTGATGAAGGTTCCTGTAGGTAGCTGTTTTACTTGCAGTCCGAGAAAGAAACTTAATTCTCCCATCATACTCATCTCAAACTTTGACTGCATCAGGTTGGAGAATTTCTCACATAGCTCTTTGTTTGTAGATCCGAAGATAATATCATCCACATAGATTTGTACAAGAAGTACACTTTCTCCATCCTGTATCCTAAACAGCGTTTTGTCGATCGTTCCTTTCTGAAAACCATTTTCCAGAAGATAGAGAGATAAGGTGTCATACCAAGCTCTTGGTGCTTGCTTCAGTCCATATAGGGCCTTTTGTAATCGAAACACCTTCTCTTCTGTTTGATCCTCGAAACCAGGAGGTTGCTTAACATATACTTCCTCTGTAAGGAGACCATTCAGGAATGCGCTTTTAACATCCATTTGATAAACGTTAAAATTCATATGTGCTGCATAGGCTAAGAAAATTCTTATTGCTTCTAGCCTTGCCACTGGTGCAAAAGTCTCATCAAAATCAATTCCTTCTTTCTGACAGTATCCTTTAGCAACTAATCTTGTTTTGTTTCTTACAACGACTCATGATTCATCTAGTTTGTTCTTGAACACCCACTTTGTTCCAATTACACCTTGATGGGTTGGTCTTGCGACTGTTTGCCATACTTGATTTCTCTCAAATCCATTTAATTCTTCCTGCATGGCCTGCACCCAGTTGCTATCTTGTAGTGCCTCTTCAACATTCTTAGGCTCTGATTGTGATATGAAGCATGCAAACATTGCTTCATGTGGGATGAATCTTCTTGTCCTTACACCGATGGATGGATCTCCTATGATGAGATCTCTTGGATGATTTCTAAACCATGTCCTGTCAGGCTCAAAAACGTGCGTTGGTGTGTTTTGGTCATCATGTTGCTGTATTGCAGGAGGTTCTGCTGCTGTAAGAATGTCTGCTGCATCCAAGGTTGCAGCTTCTTCTTCTTTTTCTTCTTCTGTAGGCAGAACTCCTTCTATGTATGGTACAACATTCCCTTTTCTAGGAGAGGTTTCTTCAGGTGGTTTTTCCAGCTTCTTTGTGTCACAATATGGTTCATCAAACACCACATGTACAGATTCTTCTACCACCAGGGTTCTCTTATTAAACACTCTGAAAGCTCTACTTACAACAGAGTATCCTAGAAATACTCCTTCGTCTGATTTAGCATCAAAAGTTTTCAGATGTTCCTTTCCATTGTTGAGAACATAACACCTGCATCCAAAGATATGCAGATAGGAAATGTTTGGTGTATGACCGTTCCATATTTCATACGGTGTCTTGTCAAGATCCTTGATGATTAGACATCTGTTCTGCGTGTAGCATGCAGTATTGGTTGCCTCAGCCCAAAATCTCTTGGGTATTTCTGCTTCTGTTATCATTGTTCTTGCTGCTTCCTTGAGGGTTCTATTCCTTCTTTCAGCAACCCCGTTTTGTTGAGGTGTTCTTGCAACAGAGTATTCATGACGAATACCATTGTCAGAACAGAATTTCTCTATAAACTTATTTGTGAACTCGGTTCCTCTGTCTGATCTTATCTTCACTATACTCAAGCTCTTTTCATTCTGAATTTTCTTCATGAGGCTAGGTAGCTTTTCTTGAGTTTCCGACTTCTTTGCTAGAAAGATCGTCCATGTGTATCTAGAGTAGTCATCCACTACTACTAGGGAGTACTTCTTTCCACTCAAGCTTACTGGTTCTACTGGTCCAAAGAGGTCCATGTGTAGAACATCTAGAATCCTGTGAGACGATTTCTGAATCTTATCCTTGAAGGAGCTCTTAACTTGCTTTCCTTTTTGACACGCTCCACAGACATTCTCTTTCTTGTAAGCTACATCTGGTAATCCTCTCACGAGGCCTTTTCTTGCTAGCTTGTTGATAGTCTTGAAGTTCAGGTGACTTAATCGTTTGTGCCATAACCAGCTTAGCTCCGGTGGACTTTTCACTATGAAGCATGTTGATTGAGTGGAGGAATTGCAATCTGCTAGGTAGATATTTCCTCTTCTTGTTCCTGTAAGCTTTACTTCATTTGTGGTGCTGTCCTTGATTAAGCACTTGTTGAGGTTGAATTCCACTGTATATCATTTGTCACAAAATTGACTGATGCTTAGAAGATTGTATCTAAGCCCCTTTACGTAGGATACATCCTTGATCTTTATGTTCCCCTTGACTAGGCATTCGCTTCCTTTTGTGCTTCCTTTGGAATCATCACCAAATATGACCTTAGGTCCTTTACATTCTTGGAAGTTTTTCAACGTTTCCTTATTGCCTGTCATGTGCCTTGAGCAGCCACTGTCGATATACCATACATCACTGCTGCATCCTGGCACTGTAACCTGTAACAAATTCAAACAGATTTAGGTACCCATTTCCATACGGGTCCTTTGGGGTTAGTTACTTTGGGAACCCAAACTTTCTTAACAGTAATTGATCTACTGTAAGATTTGTTGGTTCTCGAGCTGTATGCAGTTATCTTGGAAAACTGCTTATGAAAAGTGTGTGCTCGACAAACATGTGTGTTACCAACACCCTTGTAGTGTGGTCTTCCACCATACTTCCCTGGAGTATATCCTCCTTGAGGTTTAGACATGTAGGTCTTAGTATCGGTGGGAAAGTTTCTTCTATGCTGCAACTTTGTTGGTTGCTGCATCTTTTTGCTGCATGCAGCAGATGACTTCTGCTGCAGCCAAGTCTTAGATGCAGACTTATTCCCTACAGTTGAGCATTAGGGTTTCTTCCCTTTATCCGTCATTGTTGTTTTGTTCACTATCTTTTCAGAGTCACAGAGTAACTCTTTCTCCATTGAAGTTTTAGCTTGAACAAAATTCACAGCTTCGGATGTGCTTGCTGTATTCTGAGAGCCTTGATTGCTGTAACCAATGCCTGAAATCACAAAAAGATCTCTGACACTATTTATGCAATCTCTTGCGTCCTTTGAAGATTTGGTGAACGTTCTCATCTTGGACTGCAAGATTTCCTTCTCAGATCTTAGCTCTGTGATCAGCAGATTCAATCTAGAGACCTCTTATTGCAGCTTACTACACTTTGAGTTATCAGATTCTCGTGCAGCGAGCATTTTGGTAATGTCGATGTTTTTGCTCTTGAGGATCTCATTATCGATTCTAAGGTTTTCATTCTCAACCTTAAGCTCCTCATGAATTGAGTTGATCTGCTCGAAATCACTCATGATCCTTTTCAAGGAGTGGATCATGTTCAGCTCCTCATCAACTTGTATGGACAACGGTTGGTAGATTACCTCATCTTCTTCGCTGTCCTCGCCATCTTTAGCCATCAGGCATATGAGTGCTTCTTCGTCAGAGGATGAGGTTTCAGCATCGCTGTCAGAGGATTCTGCAGCTTTCAGTACTTCCTTCGGAACTACTGCATCCTTGACTTTCTCCATCTCTCCTATGAGAGCTCGAAGCTTGTGCCTTTCCTCTCGTCTTTTATCTCTCATCTGTTCTCTTTCTCCTTCAGGATACTTGTGCACTGTTGGATAAGGACAATTCTTTGCGTAGTGTCCAGGCTTCCTGCAATTATAGTACAAGTCAACATTCCCTGTATTTGACTGAGGAGAAGAAGATACCTGAGGGGTTGAGTGACTTCTTCTGAAGTCATTCTTTTTGTTGAGGTTGGTGTTGCTGCTATTGTTGTTGCTCTTGATGAATCTCCTGAATTTCTTTAGGAGGAGCGTCATATCCTCTTCAGCAACTTCTGCTATATCCTCACTCTGCTTACTGCAACTGGAGGTTGCTGTATCCTTTGTTCCTCTGGCGGTTAGCGCTGTAACTTTGGAGACTGACTCCTCTGACTCTTTTCTCCTTCTATTGATGTCATACTCGAATGCTTTCAAGTCGGAGAATAAGTCAAATGTGCTCATGGACTTCAGGTCCATAGACACTCTCATGGCAGTGGTCTTGCTATCCCACTCCGCTGGTAGGGCTCTTAACACCTTCATGTTCTTTTCTTTCTGTGTGTAGTGTTTGCCCAGAACTTCTAGTTCATTCACTATGGATGTGAATCTCAGATCTAGTTGCTCAAGAGTCTCTTCATTCTTCATTTCGAAGAGCTCGAATAATTGGGTAGCGTTGGAGATTTTGTTGTCCTTGGTGAGCTCAGTTCCTTCACAAATTTGCTCCAATTTTTCCCATATTTCTTTGGATGTTGAGCAAGTCTTGACTTTGCTAAAAGTGCCTTTATCCAAAGTAATAAATAGAGCGTTCTTTGCCACGTTATCCAGGTTGGCTCTCTTCCTGTCTTCATTTCCCCACTCTTGACGTGGTTTGATCAGGAAGTTTGGTGGTGGCTGCTCTCCTTCTGCGTGGTCTCTTCCATACATTGGATTTACCTTCATGGGGATTATTGGTCCTTCAGTTATGACGGTCCACATCTCATCATTCATGGCAGAAAGGTGTGTCTGCATTCTGATCTTCCAGTCGTCATATTCCTCTATGGAAAACATAGGTAGCTTGTGATTGGAGAAATCCATGATATGCTTTAAAAATGATTTTTATGCAAAGAAAACAGCGAGACAAAGGTGGATCTGGGTAGGTGACCAGATAAGTTGGCTTTTAACCCAACTTGCTCTGATACCACTTGTTGGTCCCAAGTGGTGTCCGAGGTTCAGAGGGGGGGTGAATGAACCTTGGTCGATTTTTCAGAATCTTTAAAACAACCGTTCTGCACTGCAAGTTACTTGAGCTTGCAGCGATAGATGGTTACTGCTTGCAGCGCTAGAATGTAGTGCTGCACGCTGTAACCTGGAGTTTTATACGCAGCGGAAATATACTTTTAAACACAAGGCTGTTTTACACAAAAATGCTTATTTCAAACGTTTTATGATGAGAAGAGATAGATATATGCAGAAAATAAGCACAGATAAATAAAGCGATAAAAACACTTATGGCTTATAGTGGTTCGAAGATGGTGTAATCCTTCTACGTCCACTCTACTGCTCCTCGAGCAGGAACTTTGTTAAGCAAGATTGATTTACAGGACTCTCCTAACAATCTATCAACTTACAAAGCTAACCACCTACTGAAGTCCAGCGTACACACAGCAACTGTAAACTTCAAAGGCTAACCCACACAGGGTTCTATACTCCCACACAAGGAAGCTGCCTAACTCTAGACAACTAAAACAAACAGCAAGGATCTCTCCTATCAACTGCTTGACACCACTAAAACAACCTAAACACACAGCAACAAGGTTAAAAGGATAAAAGGTTTTCTTCAACTTGTGCTTCGAAGTGAGCTTCTGATTCCGTAGGGAAACTTTCAGCTTGAACTCTGCTTCACTTCGATAGGTTGAGTGACTGAAACTGTTGGCTTTAATGCTTGGAATTTTCGCGTATGGATTTTAGTTCTTAAGAATAGTGACAGTATCAGTAACCAGCTTCAGTTCTCCTCGACCTCTATTTATACTTGTAGGAGAAGATGTCCGTTGAAGGAGACACCCCTCTTTTGAATTTGAAATAGCCTGGCCAAAGTATGGTTCGCATTTAATGCGACTGACCTTTCTTTTCGGAGCATTTAATGCGGCAGTTGCGGCTCGCAGCTTTCTGCGGCGCGTCAGTCCATGTGGCATCTTCTTATTGGCTCCGTATCTGCTACTTTGACTTTTTCTTGAACGACTCTTTTGTCCCTGCTTGGATCTCCGTTCCTCGTACTGCATTTATCCTTCCTGGGATTTACAGGATACTTCGTCTTGTAGTTGGCGCTGTATTTACTTAACTGTCCTGTAAGTCTGCGCTGTATCCTTGGTCTTTGTGCAGCTGATGCATTCTTTCAGTGCTGCTGTATTTTAGACCTGCTTGCAGTATCATCTGGCAGTGCTGCTGTAATCATCTTTCTAGCAGTACTCCTGTATCCTTTTCATGCAGCGATGCTGCACGCCGTTCTTCCTTGATTTGCTGTATTGAAGTACAACCTTATATATGCTTTGCTGTTCCTTTCTTCATCCAGCAATGCTGTATCCTGCCTTTATGCAGAGATACTGTATCCTGCCTTCTTGCAGCGATATCTTCCTTTAAAGCTTAGATGCAGCTTTATCCTCTTTTAACCTCCATTTCAATCCTTGACTCAAGACTCAATTTTAGTATATTTATTCACTTAAACAATGTGAAAATGGGGTACTCAAAACTTCCTATTACATGATTGGTTTGTCTCATCAAAATCTAAACAATGAAATCCCAACAATTTCCCCCTTTTTGATGATGACAAAACCTTTACAATATTTCGTTCATGAAGAAGTTTCATTTTACTTTAACTCATATGGTTTATCCAGATTACATGCTTGCACAGCTTTGAATAAATAAATCTAATCCTGGATTCATCAGAGATGCATCATGCTATTCCTTTCAACAAACTTAACAGGAAAACATAAACAGCATGCATGAGTTCATTAGAGTTGAACTTGGTCAGAGCAGAAAGAAAAATTTCTTCATTTAAGAGATAGAAATTTTTACAACATCAAAAATACAACAAGAAGGATCATAAGAGGGTATATGAATACAACTTAGTAAAACGAGGACCTTTTGCTTGCTGATTCGTCTGATCTTCTTTCAAACCTTTCAAGGGCTTCCCTTCCTCTTGATCCTTTCCACCAGTCCCTGATGGACTCTTGGTAGGACTCTTCCAGCTTGTGTCTGATCACAGGAATCTGAATCCATTTCAGCCAGAAGTCCTCGCAGTATGGTACAATCAGCCCTTCCTTGACTCGGTCAATGTATAGCTGTTGAATGTCAAGGCTTCCTTCCCGAACGAGCTGTTCATACCTTCTCAATGCAGTCTTGCAGGTATGATACTTGCTGAATTTGCCTTGCCTGCATAGATCTCTGAAATGTCTGAGGTACTCTGATCGTTTGAAAATGGTGATCGCCTCAAATGTTGGATTCCAATCAAAAGGCAATCTGACTTCTTTGAAGATGTCGAATCTCCAAGTCATGTTCTCTCCTTCAGGCCTTTGATCCATCAACACGGACACTTCAGCAGAGATGTTCTCAGTGTCAAGGCGAGGGATTTCTTGAGAAGGGAATTGGTAGTAGTTGTTTGGAAATATTTTTCTAACACCAATTACGCCGAGTCTTTGAATCCAGGCATTAGGATCTGCAGCTTCTTCGTACTGGCGCCTTTGATTCTCAGACTCGTCCCCGCTCATCCTCTTCCTTGAGCCTTGCTGCTGGCTATCATCCCTTCTCTTATGATGATAGCTGGGCGGTGCTGCATCCTTGCTTGCAGCTCTGCTGTGTGCAGAACCTGCAGCAGATCTTCTTTCAGCAGCTGCACCGGCTCCACCAGCTCCATCATCATCTCTTCTAATGGTTTTGAAAAATTCCAAGTATAAGATTTTATAAAAATAGACAAAATGGACTGTCAATACTAAAGTTTTTCACAACTTGATTAAATCCACCTATTTTCATAATTAAAATGTAGATTCGACTTTTATAAGTCTATTAACCTCAAATAAATCATTTTGACTCAATTTACCACACATAAGATGGGTTTAGACAAGATAATCAAACATGCAAAGACTATATCAAGATGCAATTGCACAATCAACTCCCAAAAGTGATATATTTTAAAGATCAACCACATAGAACAAGACTTTGAACAAATTTCTTCACTTTAGTAGGAAATCACCCTTAGATCATACATGCGATGAGTTTAGGTAAAGAAATCAAACATGCAAATCTTAATTCAATATGCATTTGCTAAATCAACACTTAAAATGACATATTTTTAAGATCAACTACTTAGAATAAGGTATTCATCAAAATTTATCATATTTTTCAGAGATCTCTCTTTGATCTTACATAAAAATCAAAATTAAGACTCTAATCATGCTCCTAAGGGAGAAGATTGGTGAGGATTAGTTAAAATACCTTTAAGGTTGCATACAAAATGAGTTATTGAGCTCTACTTAGCTTTTTACCTTGAAGGATTCCTTCTCTTTTCTTTAATCTTGATTCTCCAGCTTATTTAAAGTGGAGATGAGTGTTTTGGAAGGAGAAGCTTGGTAGAAAGAATGTGGAGTATTACGTTAAAGAGAGAATGCTTCAAAGGGGGACGAACTCCAACCAAAACAAAAGCAAACAAAACTGGCAATTGGGATATATATATATATTATTTGCAATATGAGAGCGAAATAAGTAGTTCACCTCCTTTTATATACATATATAGTACATTCCTAATATAATACATAATGATTCATGTATATAGATCATAACTTGTAGTATATATCCATTAGATGTGTGATGATTAGTAGTATTGAGACTTGTGGTGGATTTGATGGGAGGCATGGAGGGTTGAGTGTAGTCTTAATTAATGTGACATGCATAAATAATTTTAATCATGGCAATTATGCATGAAATTTATTTCCAAACTAGCACATCAGATAAGTCATATAAGTATGTTTGAAAATATATTTAATTTAACACATCATATAAGTCACATACTTTATTGCACATAAACTATATAATAAAATCTACCTAACTATAATTAAACACATAATTCACATTTCTTGTATTAATTATTAAAATTATTTCATGTGTAACTTATCTCCTCCTTTATTCGTGCATGTTGAGTGCATTACGATTGAAGTCATTCTCCTCGGGTAGCTATTCTACAAGATTATTAGATTTAAAGAAACATTATTAGCTCACACATTCTTGATAAATCGCAAAATTCTTCGTAAACTCAAAGAGGTTATAAGGTATAAATTTTTTTAAAATAAATTAAATTTTGATATGCAAGGTTTATGAAAAATGGGGTGTTACAAAAGATGTCTTAAAAATATGCTCTTATTTTAAAAATAAGTTGGGATCCCCCTATTTTTCAAAAAAGGAACTTATAAGCTTCTTACATCTTATAAGCTCTTAAAATAAGATCTTACTTTAAAAACTTCGTCAAACACTTTTGAGGAGCTTATAAACTCTTAACATCTTATAAACTCACACAAACACCCTCTCTAAGAGTAGGAGTAGCATATCATTGTCATAGATTAAGGGTAGCGTACAATTGACAGTGATAAATATGGTTTTTTAGTGATGATTCCATTTTAAAAATATATTATACTCTATGTTCTTACAAATAAAATAAACAAATTATAGTAATATCTAAATAATATGGTTAAGTTTTATTCTTGTGCAGCAGAACCGTCTAATTTGTTTTATGATTTATTTATTTTTGAATCCATAGTTTCATTGATATGATTTAGTGCTAAAATAGTTGTTGGTTCCAAGTGGTGTCCGAGGTTCAGAGGGGGGGTGAATGAACATTGGTCGATTTTTCAGAATCTTTAAAACAACCGTTCTGCACTGCAAGTTACTTGAGCTTGCAGCGATAGATGGTTACTGCTTGCAGCGCTAGAATACAGTGCTGCACGCTGTAACCTGGAGTTTTGTATACAGCGGAAATAAACTTTTAAACACAAGGCTGTTTTTCTCAAGAATGCTTCTTTCAAAACGTTTTATGATAAGAGACAGATAGATATGCAGAATATAAACGCACAGATAAATAAAGCGATTAAAACACTTATGGCTTATAGTGGTTCGAAGGTGGTGTAATCCTTCTACGTCCACTCTACTACTCCTCGAGCAGGAACTTTGTTAAGCAAGATTGATTTACAGGACTCTCCTAACAATCTATCAACTTTACAAAGCAAACCACCTACTGAAGTCCAGCGTACACACAGCAACTGCAAACTTCAAAGGCTAACCCACACAGGGTTCTACACTCCCACACAGGGAAGCTGCCTAACACTTAGACAACTAAACAAACAGTAAGGATTTCTCCTATCAACTGCTTGACACCACTAAAACAACCTAAGCACACAGCAACAAGGTTAAAAGGATAAAAAGGTTTTCTTCAACTTGTGCTTCGAATTGAGCTTCTGAATCCGTAGGGAAACTTTCAGCTTGAACTTGCTTCACTTCGATAGGTTGAGTGACTGAAACTGTTGGCTTGAATGCTTGTGGAGCGTGTCTGTGGAGCGTGTCAAAAAGGAAAGCAAGTTAAGAGCTCTTTCAAGGATAAAATTCAGAAATCATCTCACAGGATTCTAGATCTTCTACACATGGACCTTTTTGGACCAGTAGAACCAGTAAGCTTGAGCGGGAAGAAGTACTCCCTAGTAGTAGTAGATGACTACTCTAGATACACATGGATGATCTTTCCAGCAAAGAAGTCGGAAACTCAAGAAATGCTACCGGGCCTCATGAAGAAAATTCAGAATGAAAAGAGCTTGAGCATAGTGAAGATAAGATCAGACAGAAGAACCGAGTTCACGAATAAGTTTATAGAAAAATTCTGTTCTGACAATGGTATTCGTCATAAATACTTTGCTGCAAGAACACGACAACAAAACGGGGTTGCTGAAAGAAGGAATAGAACCCTCAAGGAAGCAGCAAGAACGATGATAGCAGAAGTAGAGATACCCAAGAGGTTTTGGGCTGAAGCAACCAACACTGCATGCTACACGCAGAACAGATGTCTAATCATCAAGGATCTTGACAAGACGCCTTATGAAATATGGAATGACCATACACCGAATATCTCTTATCTGCACATATTTGGGTGCAGGTGTTACGTTCTCAACAATGGAAAGAAACATCTGAAAACTTTCGATGCTAAATCAGACGAAGAAGTATTTCTAGGATACTCTGCTGTAAGTAGAGCTTTCAGAGTATTTAATAAGAGAACCCTGGTGGTAGAAGAATCCGTACATGTGGTGTTCGATGAACCACATTGTGACACAAAGAAGCTGGAAAAATCACCTGAAGAGATCTCTCCCAGAAAAGAGAATGTTGTACCATACATAGAAGGAGTTCTGCCTACAGAAGAAGATAAAGAAGAAGAAGCTGCAACCTTGGATGCAGCAGACATTCTTACAGCAACAGAACCTCCTGCATTACAGCAACGTGATGAGCAAGATACACCAACTCATGTCTTTGAGCCTGATAGGACGTGGCTTAAAAATCATCCAAGAGATCTCATAATAGGAGATCCATCCATCGGTGTAAGGACAAGGAGATCCATACCATATGAAGCGATGTTTGCGTGCTTCATATCACAATCAGAGCCTAAAAATGTTGAAGAGGCACTGCAAGATAGCAACTGGGTGCAGGCCATGCAAGAAGAATTGAATGGATTTGAAAGAAATCAAGTATGGCAAACAGTCGCAAGACCAACCCATCAAGGTGTAATTGGAACAAAATGGGTGTTCAAGAACAAGCTAGATGAATCAGGAGTCGTTGTAAGAAACAAGGCAAGATTAGTTGCTAAAGGATACTGTCAGGAAGAAGGAATTGATTTTGATGAGACTTTTGCACCAGTGGCAAGGCTAGAAGCAATAAGAATTTTCTTAGCCTATGCAGCACATATGAATTTCAACGTCTATCAAATGGATGTTAAAAGTGCATTCCTGAATGGTCTCCTTACAGAGGAAGTATATGTTGAATAACCTCCTAGTTTCGAGGATCAAGCAGAAGAAAAGGTGTTTCGGTTACAAAAAGTCCTATATGGACTGAAGCAAGCACCAAGAGCTTGGTATGACACCTTATCTCTCTATCTTTTGGAAAATGGTTTTCAGAAAAGAACAATCGACAAAACGCTGTTTAGGATACAGGACGGAGAAAGTGTACTTCTTGTACAAATTTATGTGGATGATATTATTTTCGGATCCACAAACAAAAAGCTATGTGAGAAATTCTCCAACCTGATGCAGTCAAAGTTCGAGATGAGTATGATGGGAGAATTAAGTTTCTTTCTCGGACTGCAAGTAAAACAGCTACCTACAGGAACCTTCATCAGCCAAGTCAAGTATACGAAGGAGCTTATCAAGAAATTTGGCATGGAGAATGGAGCAGCAACGTCCGTTCCCATGTCCACATCCATAAGTCTTGACAAAGATGAAGATGGTAAAGATGTAGACATTACCAAATACAGACGCCTCATTGGATCGTTGATGTATCTCACAGCAAGCAGGCCAGACATTATATTTACAGTAGGAGTCTGTGCTAGATTCCAAGCAGCACCGAAGGAATCACACCTTTTAGCAGTAAAAAGGGTAATTAAGTATCTGAAAGGAACTCAGGAAGTCGGCCTATGGTATCCTAAGGAAGGAGGATTCAAGCTTAAAGGCTACTCCGACTCAGATTATGCAGGCTGCAAGATTGATAGAAAGAGTACAAGTGGGACGTGTCAATTTCTGGGAAATAGACTAGTCTCGTGGTTCTGCAGGAAGCAGACCTCAATTGCAACCTCTACAGCAGAAGCAGAGTATGTTGCAGCAGGATGTTGCTGTGCGCAGATTCTCTGGATACAGCAGCAACTTAGAGATTATGGGATAGAAGAAAAAGAGACTCCAATTCTCTGTGACAATACGAGCGTTATTGCAATTACCCATAATCCTGTCTTTCACTCAAGAACAAAGCACATTGACATTCGTCATCACTTTATAAGAGATCATGTTGAGAAGAAAGACATTGTGCTAGAAAAAGTTCACACGGATCTACAGCTTGCAGATATCCTTACAAAACCTCTGAGTGAATCAAGGTTTTCCATGCTTCGAAACGAGTTGGGAATCCTTAAGTTGTGAAGAAAAAGATGATGCAAGATCGCAGGGGGAACCTCTGCATGCTTGCAGGAAGTAGTAAGAATGGTACTGTAAGCTACGCGTTAATACAGCACTGGGTTCAGACAGCGCTGCAACCTTATTCTTACAATACAGCAGTTATCGAGAATTCAAGCAGCACCAGGTTACAACATTTATTTCAAAAGAGTATTGATTGCTCTGCAACCTCATACTTGGTTTGCTACAACCTTAAAAAGACATTTATTTAGGCGGCAAAGGGCATGTCTTTCAGCATTAAATGAATGACTGCGGGTGTCAGGAAGTTGAAAGGGCGCTGACAGAGCCCACGCGCCAAGTAATTATTAGCGTCGATTTGACATCTCCACTTTTTCCTGAGCCACTAGATCATTTCCCTGATTTATCTCAACCGTCGATCTCGCACGTCTCTTAAGAACCGCCATAAAGACCAAAACGTGCCATTTGAATTCACTTTTCACCATCCTCAGAGAGAGAAACACTTTGATCGCAGAAAATTTTCTAAGTGCAAAACCCTTGTTCTTTCTCTTTCTCCCTCACAAGAATATCTTCAATGGCTGCCAGAAGAACCATCGTTCTTGATGGAAGGATGATCAATCAGGAACATATCCTTGAGTCAGGGCTGTATGACAATATCCTGATCAAGAGGATTTTTGATGCTCTTCAACAGACCCAAGTCTTAGGGCTGTTGACCACCATGTACGCTGGCTTCTCCACGGAGTCAGTACAGAGATTCTACGCCTACGCTAGGCAGGCGGAGGAAAGGAACTGCATCCTGTTCCGGATGGATGCAGATAGAGAAGAACGGTCGTTGACCGTTAGGGACATCTCCACCACCTTCAGCATCTCGGCTGCAGGTCTGACCCCCAGCCAGTTGGCGACGTATGGGGAGGCATCGGCTCAAGAGATGTGGGATCTCTTTCGAGCAAGGGATGCAGGGGCTGAAATCAAGAGAAGCGCCCCCAAGAAGCTCTTCAAACCGGAGTTTGAACTTCTCCACGACATCTGTGCATACTCCATCGAAGGGAGGACAGGGAGTTACGACAAATGCACAGATCTCCGGTTCCGGATCATGTCTGCAATCATGGCCGGAGAGAAGGTGAACTGAGCGAGGTTCATCATGAAGAGGCTGTGGGAGGAAGCAGAGAAGATAACGGAGCGTCGGAGCTACGGTATCACCATCTGCTCTCTGCTCTGCAAGCTTGGCCTTCAACTTGCAGCACCCGTCCCCATTCATCCTGGAAAGTATCTCGGGGAGAAGAAGAAGGGCAAGACCCAGCCGAAGGCTGCAGGAGCAGGAGTTGCGAGAAAGAAAACCAAAGACAAAAAGAATGCAACTCTTGCTCTGCAAGATGAAGCTGCAGGCAGCAAGGAAGATGCTGAAGAAGAGGATCCTTCGAGCCCTCTTTCTGTTATCAAGAGGAGTTCAGGGAAGGCTGTACCTGAACTTGAATCCTCTTCCCCAGATGATGACGCACCCTTGGTAATAAGGGTTCCACGCAGCAAGAGAGCTGCTGCTGCTGTTGGGGATGTGTCACATCAGCCCAGGGAGAAAGGTGACTCTCTTGATTCCCAACTCTCTACACCTAATATGGTTGTAGTTGACCTTGGGGATGAGTTACATCAGCTTCAGGAGCCACATCAGCACCGGGTCGAGCCCACTGAAGAAGAAGCTCGTCTACAAACAGAAACTTCAGTGCTCGATCCTACCTTTCCGGCTGCTAGAAATATGACGGCGGAGTACTCTCTTTGGAGAGAGATGCGGCTGTCTAAGGGGGAAATCCTGTTGAAGTAGAAGGATTTCCTGACAATCGAGCAAGCTGTCCTGGAGTGGGCCAAATTAGAAGACATTCTGGCACTCCTGCAACCTGACTTTGCAGCAAGAGTTCAAGAGCTCGACGGCTGCAGTGCTGCACAGGGAGCACAGGACAAGGGAAAGGGCAAAGCTCTTGCAGAATCCAACTCTGCAGAGCTGCCGATGAGAGCAGCAGTGGAAGATGTGCAGGTCTTCCTCGCCCCGGCTGCGGAGGCTGTAAGAAGGGGCAATGATGTTGCATTTGCTCAAGAGCAAATTGACACCTTGGGAGTGGAGCAGGCTGAAGAAGCTATGCTGCATCTTGCGCTGCAGCAAAGCTTGAAGGAAACCAGGATGCAGCACACTCCAAGGAGGATGCGAGGAGAAGGCAGTTCAAGTTCACATCAGACGAACTCCCCTGCATACGAGTAAGTGGTTGAGGGCCTCTCCAACATTGTCACGCTGGATCGCTTGGAGGAGGAGGAAGCCCAACTACTGGATTATGACGATTCCCCGGTTCGCGAAGATGAAGATGCTGCTGCTGCAGATTCTGAGGGGGAACCATCAGCCATAATCAGGGATGTCATCTCAGACATCTCCAAAATTGCCGATGAAGCATCTACGGAGGAAGTTGCAGAGGCGGTACTCCCTGCACTGGACGCGATAGCAGTGCAGCCGGCAACCACCCTTCAACAACAAGATGATGACCAGCAACCTCTCAGCAAGAGGAGAAAAAGGTCTGGATCATCTGCTGCTGCTGATATCCCTTCTCCGAAGAGATGGAGAAGAGATGATGATGGAGCTGGTGGAGCCGGTGCAGCTGCTGGAAGAAGATCGGCTGCAGGTTCTGCACACAGCAGAGCTGCAAGCAAGGATGCAGCACCGCCCAGCTATCATCATAAGAGAAGGGATGATAGTCAGCAGCAAGGCTCAAGGAAGAGGATGAGCGGGGACGAGTCTGAGAATCAAAGGCGCCAGAACGAAGAAGCTACAGATCCTAACGCCTGGATTCAAAGACTCGGTGTAATTGGTGAAAGAAAAATCTTTCCAAATAACTTCTACCAATTTCCTCCTCAAGAAATTCCTCGCCTTGACACTGAAAATATCTCTACTGAAGTGTCTGTGTTAATGGATCAAAGGCCCAAAGAAGAGAACATTGCTTGGAGATTTGACATCTTCAAAGAAGTCAGACTGTCTTTTGATCGGAATCCAACATTTGAGGCGATCACCATTTTCAAACGATCAGAGTACCTCAGACACTTCAGAGAACTATGCAGGAAAGGCAAATTCAGCAGGTATCATACTTGCAAGACTGTATTGAGAAGGTATGAACAGCTCGTTCGGGAAGGAAGCCTTGATATTCAACAGCTATACATTGATCGAGTGAAGGAAGGGCTGATTGTACCATTCTGCGAGGACTTCTAGCTGAGATGGATTCAAGTTCCCGTGATCAGACACAAGCTGGAAGAGTCCTACCAAGAGTCCATCAGGGACTGGTGGAAAGGATCAAGAGGAAGGGAAGGCCTTGAAAGGTTTGCAGGAAGAAGATCAGACGAACCAGCAAGCAAAAGGTCTTTGTTTTACTAAGCTGTATTCATATACCCTCTTGAGATCCTTATTGTATTTTTGCCAAGTTGTAAAAATTTCTATCTCTTAAATGAAGAAATTTTTCCATCTGTTTTATCCAAGTTCAACTCTTATGAACTCATGCATGTTGTTTATGTTTTCCTGTTGTTTATGATAAAAGGAATAGCATGATGCATCTCTGATGAATCCAGGATTAGATTTAATTGTTCAAAGCTGTGCAAGCATGTAATCTGGATAAACCATATGAGTTAATGTAAATGAAACTTCTTCATGAACGAAATATTGTAAAGGTTTTGTCATCATCAAAAAAGGGGAAATTGTTGGGATTTCATTGTTTAGATTTTGATGAGACAAACCAAATATGTAATAGGAAGTTTTGAGTACCCCATTTTCACATTGTTTAAGTGAATAAATAGACTAGAATTGAGTTTTGAGCCAAGTATTGAAATGGAGGTTAAAAGAGGATAAAGCTGCATCTAAGCTTTAAAGGAAGATATCGCTGTAAGAAGACAGGATACAGTATCGCTGCATAAAGGCAGGATACAGCATAGCCGGAAGAAGAAAGGAACAGCAAAGCATAAATAAGGTTGTACTTCAATACAGCAAAGCAAGGAAGAACGGCGTGCAGCAACGCTGCAAGAAAAGGATACAGGAGTACTGCTAGAAAGAAGTTACAGCAGCACTGCCAGATGATACTGCAACCAGGTCTAAAATACAACAGCACTGAAAGAATGCATCAGCTGCACAAGGACCAAGGATACAGCGCAGACTTACAAGTCAGTTAAGTAATACAGCGCCAACTACAAGATGAAGTATCCTGCAAATCCTAGGAAGGATAAATGCAGTACGAGGAACGAAGATTCAAGCAAGAATAATAGAGCCGTTCAAGATAAAGTCAAAGTAGCAGACACGGAGCCAATAAGAAGATGCCACATGGACTGACGCGGTGCAGAAAGCTGCGAGCCGCAACTGCCGCATTAAATGCTCCGAAAGGAAAAGTCAAGTCGCATTAAATGCGAACCATACTTTGGCCAGGCTACTTCAAATTCAAAAGAGGGATGTCTCCTTCAACGGACATCTTCTCCTACAAGTATAAATAGAGGTCGAGGAGAACTGAAGCTGGTTACTGATACTGTCACTATTCTAAGAACTAAAATCCATACGCGAGAGTTTCAAGCTTACAAATTTCAAGCATTCAAGCCAACAGTTTCAGTCACTCAACCTATCGAAGTGAAGCAAGTTCAAGCTAAAAGTTTCCCTACGGATTTAGAAGCTCACTTCAAAGCATAAGTTGAATAAAACATTTTTATCCTTTTAACCTTGTTGCTGTGTGCTTAGGTTGTTTTAGTGGTGTCAAGCAGTTGATAGGAGAAATCCTTACTGTTTGTTTAGTTGTCTAAGTGTTAGGCAGCTTCCCTGTGTGGGAGTGTAGAACCCTGTGTGGGTTAGCCTTTGAAGTTTGCAGTTGCTGTGTGTACGCTGGACTTCAGTAGGTGGTTTGCTTTGTAAAGTTGATAGATTGTTAGGAGAGTCCTGTAAATCAATCTTGCTTAACAAAGTTCCTGCTCGAGGAGTAGTAGAGTGGACGTAGAAGGATTACACCACCTTCGAACCACTATAAGCCATAAGTGTTTTAATCGCTTTATTTATCTGTGCGTTTATATTTTGCATATCTATCTGTCTCTTATCATAAAACGTTTTGAAAGAAGCATTCTTGAGAAAAACAGCCTTGTGTTTAAAAGTTTATTTCCGCTGCGTACAAAACTTCAGGTTACAGCGTGCAGCACTGCATTCTAGCGCTGCAAGCAGTAACCATCTATCGCTGCAAGCTCAAGTAACTTGCAGTGCAGAACGGTTGTTTTAAAGATTCTGAAAAATCGTCCAAGGTTCATTCACCCCCTCTGAACCTCGAACACCACTTGGGACCAACAATAGTTATAAAATATTTGTTAAAAAAAGTAATTAACAAATACAATCATGTATTAAATAGTATGTTAATATACATGCAATTTTAAAATTTTAAAATAAAAAAATAAAAAATATAACCGCTACCATTACAAAGTTGATCAATTAGATAGCAACTTTTTTTTTATCTTCCAATATAATTATATAAAATAAGAAATTGGTTTCCTGAATTAATTAAGTTATTTTGTTAGGGATCAAAAGATATGACATATCATGCATTGTTTGACCTGAAAGATGGAACTTATTAAGGTTTGAAAATTTTGAAACTATCAGATTAAGGTTTTCAATTCTAATGGTTAGCCTTTTACCGTAGAAGATGACATGGCTGTCAAATAATGCAAATCTAACTATCAAATGATCACATACACCACTTATATCAACGGAATAATAAGAATAAAAATGTGACTTTAAGATTTTCAATTGTTTCTCTATTTAATATAAAAAATCATGAGCCGACACATTACATTTATGAGTTTTTATTTTTGCCAAAATCTTAATTCTCTCATAGTCTTAGATATGATTGATCACATTACATTTATGAGTTTTTATTTTTGCAAAATTCTTAATCCTCTTATAATCTTGTAAATATGATTGTTGAAAGGCCAAATAGTTAAAAAAATCCAAATTTTTTTGAGTTTTTGTTTTTTGTTATTTTAGTCAATTTTTTAAAAGTTGTCAATTTAGTTATATTATAGTCAATTAGTTGCAAATTTAGCCAAATTTCAATTTTAGTCAAAACTAAATTGTATATATCCTATATGGCTGACATATGGATAAAAAAATCATTTACACCTCATAAAAAATAAAAATAAAAATAAAGAAAATAAATACATTGAATTTACGAATAAAAGAAAATAAAAAGAATTGAACTTGAGTGTTGTGGAGAGTAAAATAAAAACAATTGATGAGGTGTTTATTTTTTTTTTATTTTTTTCATTTTTAGTGAAGTTTAAATGATTTTTTTATCCATGTGTCCGTCACGTGAGACATATACAATTTAATTTTGACTAAAATTGAAATTTGGCTAAAATTACAACTAATTTGCTATAATATGACTAAATTGACAACTATGAAAGAATTGGCTAAAATAACAAAAACTCAAAAAGATTTGGATTTTTTTACTATTTAGCCTCAAATCAGGCCGAATTCAAACCGAATCTGCACATTTTTTTTGTCCTAACTTTTACATTGTTTTAGTTATACATTTATATTATGTTAAGCATATTTTTTTGTTATATTAAACATACATTTATGTAATACTTTAACTTTTAAGAAAATCTTAATTTCAGAAAAGAAAAAAAAACCCTAATTCAGCGAAAAAATCTTAATTTGTACATATATACATTATGTGGTATTAGTCATACTTTTAAGTAATATTAGTTATACATTTATGCAATACATAAAGTACAACAAATATAATTAAAAGGTATGACTAACATAATATAAATGTATAATTAACATAATATATATTGATGGATCAACTTGGAAACACATCTGATATATTGTGCAGAGTCTGCAGGTCAAGGAACCGGGCTTGGATAGTTGAGAACCGGTCTGGAAGTGGGCGAACCGGGCTGTGCAAGGTTTCTGCAAATCCGGTCCGAGGCAGGTTTGGCAGTTGAAACTGAAATCTGGGAAATTAGGGCACACACGCAGGAGCCATTTTTCTAAGCCAAAATTCGCTCGATTCTGAAACCGTTTCTTGAAATTCCTTGAGGGCTATTGCTATATATATTGTAAAGAGTGTTTAGTTGCTGTGAATTAATTCAATTAGTCGAGAGATCAAAAGAATCGTGAGGATTAGTGGGCTAAGTCATTAGTGGAACCCTAATCTGCGTTGTTGGTTTTGTAGATCGATTTCTCATTCGTTTCTTAATGAAATCCTTTGATTCTTTTTCCCAGTGGACGTAGGCTTCCATCTGAAGCCGAACCACTTAATTCTCTGTGTAAATTGTTTCATTTCGCATCTCAATTTTTCGATTCTTGTCTGCATAAAATCATAGCATTCTTGAGGTGTTCTTGGAGGTTTGGATTGTGTTTCTTGAGCTGAATCACTACAATATAAAAATTCTAAAGATATGACTAAAATAACTTAAATGTATGTTTAACATAACATAAAGGTTTTAAAGGCATGACCAATAATATAAAGATATATTTAACATAAGATAAATGTTTGGTACTTGAGAGCAATTTTGGTGGGCTTGAATTTATCCACCCAGATGCATCGGGACGCATGCGAATGCGTGGAGCTGACGCGTGAATTGAATCGAATCTATTGCACGAATCTAAAATCTCTCCACCAATTACATCAAAGTTTTTGTGAAAATTGAATATTGGATTTGTTGTTAATCAGTTGAATAATGTTTTCATATACTAAATCATGTGTATTAATCTTGTAAAGATGACTTTCAATGATGATGCTACTTTAATTATAATTCGGATACAGTTAACCAATTGCAATTAAGGATGAAAATATCCCGCGTTGACTTTAATTAGAATCCGAATACATTTAACCAATTGGAATGAAGTATGAAATAATATTGCGAAATATTGATATCCTTTTAATACAAATTTGAACATTTTTTTCTCTCATTTAATTTTTTAATACAAATTTGAACTTTTTTTCTCTCATTTAATTTTGGGTAGGACTATTGACGGTTCATCTTTTTTCTAAACACACCCACCCCACATCTAAAAAAGTTTTAAAATTGATTGGAAAGATTAATATATCCTTTTAAGTTAAACATTTTTCTTTCTATTGTATTCCTTTGCACATCATCTTCTTCTTCAATAGTATATTTTGATTTTTAAATAGTTATAAAATTGTTTATTTCACTAAAAGATATTATTCATACACTTAAACAATATGAATCATATAACTAAAAGACACTATCAATAAATAAAAAATGTATCAATCGTTTTGTTTCAATGAAATATAATATCTTTTATCCCCAAAAAATACTAATCATATAACTAAAAGATATTATCAATATAACAAAAATGTATTAATTGTTTTGTTGAATGATAAGGTATTATATATTTACATGAAAAAATGTTAATCATTTGATTAAAAGGTATTACCAATATATTGAAAAACTATTGATTGTTACATTCAAAATTATAATTCACATAACTTAAAAGATATTATTTGTTTGATTGAATTTATTACTATCTTAATCAAAAAGATATTAATCATATAGTTAAAAATATTACTAATATATCTAAAAAGTATTACTTATTTGATCAGACAAAAACAAGTACAGATAAATATAGATGTAAGAATACGCTTGGAGAAGAGTGGAAAGAGGACGTGTTGAGGTGCACAAATTTATGTGTGTATTAAACATTGTTCCCACCAAATAGTTGCTATTGACAATAAAAATATTAAAATGTTCATCGATAACAACTTTTAATTTATCACCGATGATGTCATCCCCTAAAATTATAGAATGTGAAAATAACAAATATATTAATTGAAAATAAAGTTTCAATCATATAATTCCGATATATAACAGATAGAAATAGAGTAATATAGACATAAATATATATTTATATTTTATAGATAGATACATAAAATAGGCATCGATAAATGTTTTTAGAAATATAAAGTTACAATAAATTAAATTAAATTTATAAAACCACACATATTATTAACATCAATTATATGAACTGATATCACTTGACAATCCTAAGAAAGCTCTTGGGGCTTTTATCTGAGAGTAGAGCATAGGTCTTAACAAGCTCCTCCTTCACCATAAAAAGAACAGATGCAGCAAAAACACTTTGTACGATTTTCGTGCTCATTCCTTTGTAGAAGCTGCTAAGCCCTTCGTAACGTATCATCTTAAGGATGGCATCATGTGTACCTTTTGTATCATGAAATATACTTAATCAACAATCTTAGCAATAACACGAGAGCTCCTTTTTCTCTTGGAAATATACTTATAAGCACTTAGAATAGACATTTTAATACCAAGAATGATATTAGTGACAAGGCAAACAGATACTATTATTACCATTTACCAAAGATATTATTGACAAAATGATTTTACAAACCTGAATATCTTAGCGAAAGATTTCCACCAATTTCCTGCTTCGCTTGGAGTCTTGACTGCATAGTTATCAACGATTACGTTAATGCACAGAGAGATACTAAACAGGAAAACATAAATATATACTACGCTGTTATCAATCATAATTATGCATCATCAAATGTAAACGTACTGTCTTAAGTAACTAATGTAAGCTACAGAAAGAGGCAGATCTAAAGCTTGCACATGGTTGTTTTTTTGTTCCCACCTCATAATTCCAAGATATATGCATACAACATAGCGTTCTAGCATCCTATGCTTTCAGTTGGATCTTTCTCATACAGAAGTGATTTATTGATATTGCAATCTATTGCATGTTGCTGAATGAAATGTGTCTGTCAATTATTTCATTCTGTTTATAATCATGTAACCATCTCATGCTTGTAAGTGCATGAATGCTCCTGCTAGTAATATTCCAATCACTTCAACACTCATCCATGTTAAAGCATGACAGAATAAAACTGGTTTAGTAAAAATAAGATATAACTATAGTTTCACAGTTACTATAGAGATGAATAAATGATTTTACCTTAACTACTAACAAAGGGTATGTACAAACAGTTGCTCCAAGTTTAGCGATGGCTCCCACTAAAAAAACCTGTTCACATTAAACTAATTTAGTCTCTTACAAGAACGATGAATACAACTTGTTTCACCTATAGTAATTAAACAAAAAAAAAAAAAAAGCAACATGAATCAGTGAAAACAAAAAATAATTTTTTTCACAATTCTAATATGAATAAATATTTGCATGCAGTTGGCCCAAATTTTGATAACTCAATTTAGATTTCAGAAAGGCACTTTTTTAATCACCTAACTGCAGAATTTTTATGTGAACCAAACGTGACCTTAGTTTAGATACACCTTGCCCCTTGGGCAACAACACCAAGGGGAAATTGTAGATGAATGAAGAAAGCTTATACTTGACCAAACAAAAATTGGAAAAAGAATTAATGCCAAGCTATGCCAGCAGATATACCTCCAGAGCTTTTATATCCATTGAACCTTGTTTTTTAGCAGATCTCTTAGTTCTCAGATGTTTTAACAAACTCTCATAAATCATGAACTGAATTGATGGATTGCACACCTGGCAAGCCAAAATTTTACAGTATTAGCAGGAACTCATGCAACTCTCAAATTTGATTTTATTAGATAATAGAAGCATAAACTTGCCATTATCAGTGTTGGAACAATGCCTTTCCAGAATCCAGCAATTCCAGACTCATTGTAAACCTCGCATGCCTACTAAAGATATCCAAATAGAGATTTGATTAACAGAGACGTCAACTTACTTAAGAATTACATATTCAAACGTTTCTAAAGTAAAGGATGACTAAGTGTCTTATAGTTCTAAATAACAAAATTCATTCATGAACTAACAAAAGAACGCAAATTTTGATCCTACAAGAAATCAATGATTACAAGTATTGTCACAGTTTCTTACACTCAAGTCTCAACTGATGCAATAGTATGTTTAGCATAGCAAGAAGTGAAAGTACAGCAAACAAAAAACATTATATGAAGCGTAATTTGAAAACCTGGAGCTGCATGACAAGAATGATGGAGCATTGGTCAAAAGGATTGTCTTTGATGATTTGAGTCATCTCTGTTATTTTCATTATTAAGTTTCAAAAATTCTTGACTAAATGCACTATTACACAATAAGGAGTTCCATTTGCTCATTTAAGTAGCATCAGGCAAGTGTCCTGTGACTTCACCTATCTTACACTGTGTGGAGAAAGAATTAAGAGAGGGATAATGAATATCAGCTCAATGAAGAAGCAAAATGTCTTGCACAATTGTAAATTTAGTGCTGCCTGATATCACCAACAAATTTTATCCCTATGAATCCCATGAAGCCACACTATATATACATTGTAAGAGATGATGCTATTCTTGGTAGTAGGTAAGCTGAGATGATGTTTTCCCTCGAAGTGAGAGTAATTTGGAAGATCTCCTCTAATAGAGGATTATGCTATTATAATTGGACATGGACACAGGGGCTCTATGAAATAAGGCTTATATTAGATTGGAGTTAACATACTTCACATATTATTTAACAGTAGAAATTCTGAAAACAAACAATTTTATAGTGTTTTTGAATTAGCACTCTTACTCAATTTTGTTGAAGTGTTAGCCAAATTCCAACTAAATTGATGAATAAGAAGAAGTCGCATTTCCACTTAAAAAGTCGGGTTTTGAAAATACAATTTCATAACAGAAAAAAGGGGAAGCTGCAGGCTTGAAATTCAGTCTGTTTCACGTGGTTTCAAGTTAGCTACTTTCAGTTAGGATTGTAGATTCATTTCTTGATCAAATTAGATCGTTCTTGTTGCTATATTCTCTATAAATGTAGTACTATAGAGAGTCAGTTGAGATACATAGTGTAGATTACTTGAGAGAACAAGAGATTAGCCAGAAATTAGGGCATTAGTCATTTTTGAGTGTAATCTCCATTGAAATTCTTTGCTTAACAAAAGATTCCCTCCCCTTTCTCCCGTGGATGTAGGCTGTGAGTTGATATTAGTTGTTTCTTGTTGTGTGATTGAGATCAAATTGCATTTGATCTTGATTTGTTTGAAAACTTGTGTCGTGTTGTGCAAGTGTTTTGTGGATTTCTTGTGGTTCGAGTTTGACAAATTTCAATCCTTATTATAGCACTAATGTATACATGTTTACATCTACAAAAAAACCTTACTATTGAAAAGAAAGATGTTCAGTCTACAAATAACTCGACCTCGGTAAAGGATGATGTTATATGCTATCATAGTATCATATACAAATATGTTCTATGTAAAGCAGATGAAAGAAGAATATAGTAAGCACTACTCACCGCTTGAAACGTTCCATAAGGATGAGGTTTTATCAAATCAAGTGCAGCCAATTGGCCTGATAAAGAAGATTGCAATGCAACATTTTCTGAAGCTTCATTTAATAGAGCTTCCTTTTTGGCCTCCATAATTTTTCTTTCTGCTTGAGTGTGAGTCTAAAAGTGAAATAAATTGTCAGGCGGTATATCCTCAGAACGCATTGTATCATTTTAGATGTCCAATCAGATCAAATAAACATTTACAAGTTGTCTATGTTTAACCAGAAAGTATCCATGTTGAGTTCATTATAGTTCTCCACTAGACCCCATGATATTTTTATCTCTTTCAACATTTCCACCCCGAAAGCACTCTAATATGGAATCATAGCAGAACCAGCATAAAAATTCCGCTAATTTTTCCAAAACTCTTCAGAAATACTATGTTGTTGAGAATTTTCACAAGAAATGAGAGAGTCCATGAAAAAAGTTTCTGCCAATTGTATGAAATGATATGGTGGTCTATACAAGCATTCAAAGTTAATGTTTTGGATGCTTTAATAATTTCACCAGAAAAATGGTGAGTGGGAGTACGTGGAGTTCATGGTGTAACTCGAAGAGTAAACATACTTTCAGAAAATAAAAATGTAATCCGAGGAAATAAAGCATTCTTTATATATATATATATATATATATAACAAAAGCATTCATTTGTTAACAGAGGGAATGATGGCAAGTTTCGAACTGAAGTACATAATAAGCACTTTTAACTAACACTTACCAAAAGATGCAAAAGCATTGCAAACATTTTGATAAGTGACCAATGAATTAGTAACCTAAGAAAATAAAAGTTAATTTTTGCAAGTTTTGCTTCAACATATATAACGATCCCTGTAGAGTAGCAGAAGAATGCTACCTGCATACGAGTTACAAGGACCCATATAGGGTTGGTAAACAGTACATTCAGTGACCTGTGATACACAGATTTTCAATCTCATATAAGATTCCAAAAATAATTCTGATATCTCATTGCAAGCATGCCAATAGTGAGGGAAACAGTGGACTATTTAATAGTTATAACACAGACATCAAACAATAGAAATAATGGACAAAAAAATACCCAGCAAGCGCAGCAACGATAAGCCAAGAAAGCATTCCTGGAGACCCATCTCCGTGTCCTTTTCTTTTATTTGCACGTGCAATAGCCTCAGCCTTGTTCTTGAAAGCCTGGTAAAAAGAATAATAGATACCCTGGCAGCTTCAAGAGGAGAGAATTAGTTAGGAACAACGAGCCTGAGTACATAAGTTAAATCGATTATGTCAAAGCTTACAGGTTATAGCAGTAAAAAACGTGTACAAGTACAAGAATATTTATTGGTACAATGATTTTAGATGTAAAGCAATAAACATAATAGTATGTAAAGTTAATGTACATAAATAGGCAGGAAATAGCACCTGAGAAGCTGCAGTGCCAAGCAGAGAAGGCTTGAGGCCGCTGTAAAGCCCTCCGAGGCCTTCACTCTTAATAACCTGTCAATTAACTGCAATTTAGAGAGAGAGAGAGAGAGAGAGAGAGAGAGTATGTATGACAAGAATAACCTGAAAAATGTGAACAAGAGTGCTCCCTGTAGCAGCAGGTTGAGTTGCCGTTGAGCCCTTAGCAACTCTTTCTGTTTGCTGGCGTGTATTCACCTGCAGGTGTTTTATGGCAAAATTAATCAACAAAATCAGCTTCAGCCATTTACGATGTCCAGAAAATACCAAGATTCGACAACATAAAGCGTCAAAATCATGTGCAACGAGAACGTTCGAAGACGAGGAAAGCAGCTACCGTTTGGAGAGGGTAAGTGATGATCTGAGCAACAATGCCTCCACCGGCGCCGGCAAACCCATTCACTATGGCGTTAGACATAAGTATTCAGTTATGCAACTATAGCTACACAGACTCCATTACCGGTACTAAAGACCAAGAAAGAAGGACGATTCTTATCCTCAACTCTCAATATTTTTAAAGGGGCATTTTAAATGCACCCCACAAACTATTTTTACACACCCTATAATATATTGGATATAAATAAACATTGTTGAAAAGTTATAAATATCATTTTCTTTAAAATTATGTCAATTATTAATATTCTTATTAATGATTAAAAAAATACTCAATACTTATTTTCTGACCTACTAAACATTTCTCTTTTTTTTTTTTCTTAATCTTTCTAAATCCTAGTAAGAACATTAGAAAATCTTAGATATATTGTGATGTTACCCGGACTCGACGTTCGTCTAACGGTCGTCTTTTCCGGTGGAAACTCGAAACCTCGAATCCAAAAACCTGCAAAACAGACACCGGGAGGGTTCCCATCGCTCCCGACGATGGGACTCTGACGCTAAGTCAGTCAGATTTCGGGAGGGTGATTTCGGGAGGGTTCCCATCGCTCCCGGCGATGGGACTCCGACGCTCAAGTCAGTCGGATTGCTCAAATAGATCTCTCAAATTATTTATCATAAATTGTGTGTTTATCATAAATTGTGTGTATTGAAAAGTGAATATAACAAGGATATATATAGACTCCCTAGATTAGTTGCAGTAGGAAAAGGAGTTTCAGTTGTAGTTGAAGTAGGAATTCTAATTGTAGTTGGAATAGGAGTCCTAATTTCAGTTGAAGTAGGAGTTCGTTTAGTTTGACCACATCATATTGAAAGAAATCAAGAAGGGTACAATATCTTGTCAAGCACAATGCAAGTTTCTTCATTTTTAAAATACTATAAATTTTTATTTTTAATATGTTTTTATCGTATTTTATTGTTCATTTGGTGTTGAGTTGTCAATATATTGAATTTAAAATTGTCGAATTTTATCAACATTTTCAACAAATAAAGGTCGAAGTAGTTGAGATTTTCAAATTTTAATTACCGATGTCTATATTTGTATCTATATAAAAACAGGATTACTATCCCAAATAGCAATAAGTGAGTTTTTCCACCTAAATTTATTTCTATTTTTGAAAATGTTTAAAAAATAAATAAATAAATAAATAAAAAAGAAAGGAAAAAGCTGGGGCAGCTTTTTACCTTGGGAAGGGTAGGCATGTATACGGCTGGATGGGCGTTAGGAGTAGGTGTAGGTCTTATTAATATTATTTTTAAAAATTAACTATTTATTATTTAAATTTTATTTTTAATGTAAGAAATATTGAATATGCTGTGCTTATGTATGATTTTAGTTGTTATTATTTGTATTTTATATTTTATAATTTTTAAGGTAGTGGAGCAGTGGTGTATGGGTTTTATATTATTTAAGAAAAGAATTACAAACAAGTTTTTAGCGTATTTGATTTAGTTCAATTGGATTGAATATTGTGTTAAATCTAATTATTTTCAATATATTCTTTAAACATAGATGGTTAGGAGATTTTAGTATATATGATGGGTTAACAATATAATCTTTCTTAAATTTGAAATAATTAAGTTATTTGTAATGGATGTACCAAAATTTCATGTATATATATATATATATGTAAAGCACACATCTACTATAATTATGAAAATTAATAAAACAATCTCTCCCACTTTGAAATCACATATTAAGTATAAAAATAATAATTTATACAAAATATATCCATTTATTAGTCTTGACTTTTAAAAGGTTAAATCTATATCAAGTACTTTAATACTCCAATATGGGTTAATATTATAATACATTTAGTTTTTTTTGTAATTAATTTAGTTTATAATGATTCTTACATAATTTATGGGTATACAAGGGTGATTTTTATTTGTGATAATTAGAAATGGTTCAACTATATATGTTTTTATAATGAAGTCTTCCAAAATTATAATATTAATTGGTCATATATATAGTCAATTCTACATGCCTCTTATTTTTTATATATACTTTTAACTTAATTGTTTAGGTAATATGTAAATTTATGTGTTATTAATTGTTTATGGGTAAATCTTTTAAAATTGGTATTGTTAATTAGTCAAATCGATCAATTTTAACTATCTCATATTTCACATATATATATATAAGACTTTTCAATTCGTTATTTAACTTATCTATAAATTCATATGTTATTTTTTATATTCAAAATTCTAATATATTATATACAATTATTTAGAATTACGCACATTTAAAGTTAAAATATCTAAGTTATTGTTAATATAAAAAATTAATAGTATTGATTAATTCATGTTAAAATTATATATTATGTTATCAAATAATAAAATTATTAAATGACATATGACAAATCGTGCAAAGTACAGATACATTACTAGTGTGTATATCTATATCTATAAAAGAAGACTTTGGTTCTCTCATGGTCTGCCACATCATCATTTTAAACAAACTTCCAGCCGCCACATGTCCATCCCTCTTACCCGCCACCTGTCCACACTCATATTTCAATTCCAAAGCATGAGTGAAACTGCCATTTTTCCATCAACCGTTACACTTTCTCATAGAAATTAGGCAAGAGTCGACGGCGAACTTCTTCAAGGTAAAGTGATGCGCTCTTTGACACTGGGAATTAGGTTAAAAATTCTATTTGGTTACGAATAATCTTCCCCTTTGCTCTGTGAATGAATTAGGTTAAAAATTCTATTTGTTGACGAATAATCTTCCACTTTACTCTATGAATGAATTAGGTTAAGAATTCTATTTAGTGACGAATTTTAATTTGTAGGAAACCTCTTTCTTAGCAGAACATCAGCAACTAAGTTCTATCTAAATCCTATATTTGATATTGTTCAAGATTTTCGAAATAGATGTGAGTATCTACGTAAGATATGCATCTAATATTAAGTATGTTAATCATTTTTTGTTGATATTCAAATAATCACAGGATGAAGATTGAAAAAGAACTTGAAGAGATAAATGTGGCCTCCAATGAGAACATTGAACACCAGAAATGCCATCGAATTTTGGAAATCAAACAATTCATATCTAACAACGAAGAGCAAGTTCACAATACAATCATACATAGGTTAATCCATTATTGTTTTTTATTTTAACCTCAACATGTGTAATTTTTTTAGGAAAAGGACTTCAAATGCACAGTTAAAGTAACTGACATTGTGCTTCAAAGAGGATGGAGTTATATATCATGCTCAAAATGTGCAAAGAAATTGTCCAAGATCAATATTTTTCTCTCCTGTAACAATTACAATGACCCGAAAGCTGTTGGGATCCTCAAGTAAATAAATGCAATATTTATCATAAGCCTTGATAAAGGAAGTTGTACATATACATCTAAAGATTTGTTTAATTATCCCATTTTGCAGATTTCAAATAGAAGATATTGACAACGACGAAGAGGATTCTACCCATTTGTGATCTTTGATAGAGAAGGCAAAAAATTGACAAACATGACTGCATCAGAATTAACCTTTGATAGTGTAAGTATGCAAATCATTAAAATTCACTTGGTATAGTTTCAAGAAGAAAATAAATTCATTAAAATTTTGCAGGAAGATAATGCATCAGATAAAGATCGGGAGAAAGTTGCCCCAAAATGCATTCAAGCTATTGTAGGCAAGACATTTAAATTTAAAATCAAAATCACACCTTACAATTTCAGAGCTAGGTATGAAAGTTTCACTGTTACACGCATCTTGGAAGATCGAAACAACAAAATCACCAAACAAATAATGCAAAAGGTAAAAAATGTAAATTATTTTGGATTTTCTCTATATCCAATGGATAATGTGTTGTAAACAACCTGTTAAACAACCAACAAACATTACCTAAATTTGAGCTTTTGAAGGTGGAATTCGCTGGAAATGATAACACGGTGAACACCATTTCCCCAAATAAAAAATCAACAGATAAGGAAATCATCGAAGTGTATGCCCCAAACAACAACAAAAATAGAAAAGGTAATATCAATTATAATTTTTGTTTTGTAAAGTTACATCATGTCACCCAAATTTAATTTGTTTCATCATTCTTACATTACAAATTCAATTTACTCAATCTAAATTAGTTTGCTTTACAATGGTTTTGCAGAATGAAGATGTGCCAAATAAGTCTAGCTCATCAACCAAAGAAATAAAAAAAAGAAGACACAAGTATAGATCATACATATGATGGTCTAAAGATGGAAAACAACAAAAGGCGCAAGCTCCAATCTTTCAAGCCATTTTATGCCAACAAAAGTTACGAATGCCAAAAATGGAGGTAGCTCCGCTTGAAGTTCCATCACTATGAAATAGTCAAATTACCCAATTTAGCACCTGCATCAATTTCCAACTCTCAATAAACAATTTTTGGAAACAATTAATTTAATAATATTATGGTCTTTTACATTAAGTGTTGCGCCTTATATAAATTGAGACTTTTGCAGACTATTTCCATGCCTGATTCTTTTTCCACGATTAAGATGTATTCAGCTACACTGATTATATCTACAAAAATATTAGGAAAATGGTGCATCCATCAACACATTATTCCAAAAACATTATACAAACACTAAACAAACTAATCTATAACATTATATTATGTCAATATATAACTGAAAATTCTAGTAAAGAAGTTTCGTCCGTTTTTATGGTGTCCTATAGTAACATAAATTGATTTGTTGCTAGAACAATGTATGCATTCTGATTATATATATATAATCAAGTATATATATATATGTATATTTAAATAAATATATTTATACACATTTTTTGTATACATAAATTGGCTAAATAAGAAAATATAATATAATATATATATATATAAAATAACAAAAACATAAAACATAAACAAACAACATGTGTAAATTAGATGAGTTAGGAAGTCCGTGCAACGCACGGGTTCAAACCTAGTATATATAGAGTAGGTCTTGTGCGAGACCGTCTCACGAATCACATTTTATGAGACGGATAGGGTTGGGTCGGATATAATAAATTGGGTAATACTTTTATGTGTATGAGGTGATATTTTTCTATATTTCAGGTAATACTTTTATATTATGTTATGCAATATATGTACATAATATAAAAGTATTACATGATATATAGAAAAATATTACTCAATATACATAAAAGTATTACATATTGTACGAACAAAAAGAGCACCTAAACAGTTAGGATTAGCTGGTTTTTTTAGCGACCCGACCCGACCCAATTAGATCATGTAATTTATAATACAAAAGTATTACATGATATCTAGGAAAGTATTATCGGATACATATAAAAGTAGGGATAGCAACCCAATTTACCACAATTAATATTAAGTATGACAAAAGATAGCACCAAAAATAAAATTGGCATTTTTTTACCATAAAAAATAAAAGGGAGATATTTTATACCATCAAATATAAAAGTAAGCCAAAAAATACCACATTTTTTGATTGACTTTGATGGCCAAATTATTACCCAACAATAATTTGGTCAAAGAGAATCTATGAGTCAAAAAAATGTTTTCTCTCACCTCCACCCCAACCCCCAAATCCTTCCCTTCCCTTTCGAATTACAGCCGATTTTGAAGCTCCATTTTCACCTTTTTTGGAGCTCAAAAATTCACCTCATATTTCACGTTTAAATCTTCGATTTTTTTGTGAAAATCCACGTTTAAGATGAAGATGTCAAACCAAGAAGGAGAGGTTAGTGATTTATCCCTCGTTTTTTTAGAAAATTGTTGAAATTAAGGTTCAATTTTGTTGAAATTTCTTGAGAATTTGTTGAAATATTGGTGAATTTGTTGGAAAAATGTCTTAATACTTCGAATTTGTTGAGTATTAGTTGAACAAACAGAGGGTTAAATGTCGATTTCAAATCCCGTTGAACCCTAAATTATTTAGGGATTAGGTTTAATTTTTTTTCATATATGCTTGAATTCATGTTTGGAATGGTTAAACGAGTTTAAATTTTAATTTGATAGGGTTAATTTGTTTGAATATGTGTTTGAATTGATGTTTGAAAGGGTTAAATGAGGATAATTGACGTTTGGAATGGTATAAATTTTGATTTTATAGTGTTAAACGTGATTATAGGGAATAATGATGTTTAACACTATAATTATAGGGTTAAACATGAATAACGTTTAACACTATAACTTTAGTGTTAAACGTGAATTTTCACGTTTAGGCCGTGTGCGCGCTGGTGCCGGGAATGGGGACCTTGTGTGCGCGCGGGTGCCGAGAACGGGGGATGTGTGCTGGCGGGTGCCGGGAACGGGGGCTGTGCGTGCGCGCAGGGTGCTGAGAACGGGCTCCCGGTGCGCGCGCTCCCGTCACCCGTCACCCGGCATGCGCTCCCATCACCTGTCGATAGAATAATCACGTTTAACACTATAATTATAGTGTTAAACGTGAATTTTCACGTTTAGGCCGTGTGCGTGCTGGTGCCAGGAACGGGGTCATGTGTGCACGTGGGTGCCGGGAACGGGGGTCGTGCGTGCACGTAGGGTGTCGAGAACGGGCTACCGATGCACGTGCGCTCCCATCACCCGTCACCCATCGGGCGCGCCCCCATTTGAAAAATCCCGTTTTAAAAATTTAATAATTATAATTGAACAATTAAATATCATATTTGAATAATCCCCTTTTAATACATTTTTTTAATCTCTGTTTAATAATCAACATGTAATAAAAATAATTTCTTAATACATCTTATTTAATAGATACATAATTTGAATAATTAATAAATTTCTTCAATAAATTTTTTAATCCATCTAATAAATATCTTCAATAAATTTTTTAATACATACATAATTTGAATAATTTCTTAATCCATCTAATAAATATCTTCAATAATTTTTTTTTGATTTAATAAATATTCAATCAATGATCAATAATAGCCTAAAAATTATAGTAGCACTCGAGATTTTGTTCGATATACATTATTTTTATTACTAATAAAAATATATTAAAACTCAATAAACTTTGTTGATCTAATAAATATTCTCATTAAATTTTGTTGATTTAATAAACATTCAATCATTAATCAATAATATCCTCAATAATTATAGTAGTACTCGAAATTTTGTTCGATATACATTATTTTCATTACTAATAAAAATATAATACAACTCAATAAATTTTGTTGGTTTAATAAATATTCAATCAATAATCAATAATATCCAGTAGTACTCAAAATTTTGTTCGTTATATATTATTTTCATTACTAATAAAAATATATTAAAACTCAATAAACTTTGTTGAACTAATAAATATTCTTAATAAATTTTGTTGATTTAATAAATATTCAATCAATAATATCCTCAATAATTATAGTAGCACTCGAAATTTTGTTCGATATATATTATTTTCATTACTAATAAAAATATATTACAACTCAATAAACTTTGTTGGTCTAATAAATATTCTCAATAAATTTTGTTGATTTAATAAATATTCAATCAATAATCAATAATATCCTCAATAATTATAGTAGCACTCGAAATTTTGTTTGATATACATTATTTTCATTACTAATAAAAATATATTAAAACTCAGTAAACTTTGTTGATTTAATAAATATCCTCAATAAATTTTGTTGATTTAATAAATATTCAATCAATAATCAATAATATCCTCAATAATTATAGTAGCCAAAAAATTAAAAGTCTTTAAATTAAAAGTTAATTTGAAGGTCTATATTATAGATATTATTCCAATTGAAAAATAAAGGTTTTTTGATTTAATATATATTCAATCAATAATCAATAATATCTTCAATAATTATAGTAGCACTCGAAATTTTGTTTGTTATATATTATTTTCATTACTAATAAAAATATATTAAAACTCAATAAACTTTGTTGATTTAATAAATATCCTCAATAAATTTTGTTGATTTAATAAATATTTAATCAATAATCAATAGTATCTCCAATAATTATAGTAGCACTCGAAATTTTGTTTGATATATATTATTTTCATTACTAATAAAAATATATTAAAATAATCAAAAAATAATTTTCTAAGAAAAATAAATTTTCGATTTAAAAAAATTAAAAGTCTTTAAAAAAACGAGTGACTTCTGTTATTATATATATATATATATATATATAATAATAATAATAATAATAATAATAATAATAATAATAATAATTTGTCACTATATCGTCCCGTGATTATTTTAAAAAAATATTTTAATGTACACACGAAGATTATATCAATTGTAACTAAACAGTAGGTACATAATAATTTTCCTTATCAACAAAATAAATAATTAATATTGGATTTTCCTTCTAACAAATGATAAATTATTATTAAATGAAATTAAATCTATAACAAAATAAATTAACCCAATAAATAAAAATATTTCCTTATTAACAGAATTAATAAATTTTTAAGTTGTTTTAATTAATAAAGTCCGATTATTCAAATGTGCATGCGCGACGGGTGACGGGGGCGCAAGCGGCCGAGGCCTACACGTGAATTTGGAAATTCATGTTTAACAATTTAATTATAGTGTTAAACATGATTAAATTGAATAATCACGTTCAACAAAATAAATAATTAATAGTGTGTTTTCCTTCTAAAAGTAATAAATCATTTTTAAATAAAATTAAATCTATAACAAAATTAATTAACCAATAAATTAAAATATTTCTTTATTGACAGAATTAATAAATTGTTAAAGGGGGATTACTAAAATTATTAAATGGGGATTATTAAATTATGTTATTTTAATTAATAAAGTTCGACTATTCAAATGTGCGCGTGAGACGAGTGACATGTTCGATTCCAATTTATTTATATCCGGTTCATCAAACATGTTAGACCATCAAGCGCATTACCACTACACCAAAAGGATATCCAATGGACATAGGGCGCAACTTTAATGTCTTATACTTATGTAGCTTTGTGCTCATGGATTCGAATCTGGAAGAGCCGTGCCCCGCACAAATTTAAGCTCCGACCCAAGACAGGTTGCTGGGAAATATCCCAACAATCCCCCTTTTTGATGATGATAAAACCTTTACATTATTTCGTTTATGAAGAAAGATTTTTTTCTTTACAGATTATCACAAGATCCGGGTTACATGCTTAAACAGCTTTCAAATGACAGATATAAACCCTAGATTCATCAGAGATGCATCATGCTATTCCTTTATCACTAAGCAACAGGAAAACATAAACAACATGCATAAGTTTATAAGGATTGAACTCTGAATAGAATTGAATCTAAAATTTCTTCATTAACTGAAAGAAATTGTACAAGGCATACATATATTACAGCATGGATCACAAGAGAGTAAATACATTACTGAAACAGGGACCTTTTTGTAGACTGTTCTTCAGGTCTTTTTTCAGCAAACCTTTTAAGGTCTTCTCTTCCTCTTGATCCTTTCCACCAGTCCCTGATGGACTATTGATAGGACTCTTCTAGCTTCTCCATAATCACAGGAATTTGAATCCACCTGAGCCAGAAGTCCTCACTATATGGCACAATCCCGCCATGCTTCACTAGGTCGATATAGTATCTTTGAACTTCAAGTTCTCCTTCCCTAGCGAGCTGCTCATATCTCTTCAATGCAGTCTTGCAGGTATGATATCTGCTAAATTTACCTTTCCTGCATAGAGTTCTGAAGTTCCTGAGGTACTCTGATGGTTTGTACAACGTGATCGCCTCAAATGATGGATTCCTGTCAGTAAGCAGTCTGATTTCCTTGAAGATGTCAAACCTCCAAGCCATATTTTCCCCTTCAGGCCTCTGATCCATCAGAACGGAAACTTCAGCAGAGATATTTTCAGTGTCAAGGCGAGGGATCTCTTGAGGAGGGTATTGGTAGAAGTCGTTGGGAAAAATCCTCCTCTCACCAATTACTCAGAGTCTTTGAATCCAGGCATATGGATCTTGTTCTTCTCTTTGGCTCCTCTAACTCTCAGACTCGTCCCCGCTCATCCTCTTCCTTGAGCCTTGCTGCTGGCCTTCATACCCTCTCTTTGTATGATGATGAGAGGGAGGTGCTGTATCTTTACTTACAACTCTGCTGGGTGCAGCGCCTGCTGCTGATCTTCTTACAGCACCAGCTCCACCAGCTCCTCCATCATCATCTCTTCTCCAGCGCTTGGGAGAAGGGATGTCAGCCGCAGCAGATGATCCAGACATCTTTCTCCTCCTGCTGAGAGGTTGATGGTCATCATATTCTTCATCTTCTTCAACTCCCCTTGAGCTCCTGCATCTATCTTCAACCTTTTCCCCCTTTTTGGCATCATAAAAAACCAGGGGCTGAGCAGGGGCAGTTGGGACCACCTTGGAACGTGGTCTTCGGGTCGGTTTGGGGGCGGCCTTAGGAGTGTCAACGTACTGAGGGAAGGCTCGCTCCATGATGTCCCTCTGGTTCGCTGGGTTTGATCAGATGTGCGATCCAGAAGTGTTTGCAAGACGAGGGAGTGAGTATTCAGCCTGTCAGAGGCATTCTCAGCATGACGCTTGCACAGCCTTATCTCCTGAAGAGTTTGTGCAGCTTCAACTTTCAGCTCTCCCTCCATCCTGACCCGTTCCATGTAAAGCCTGTGGGAGTGATCATTCAGCGTCCTCTTGATCATCCCAGACAAGGCTTCAAGGTCTTTCTTGAAACCCGTCATGGTTTTAGCGTGGAATTGGGCAGCGACCCTAAGACTGTTGCGCATGGTAGACTCGTGCTCCTGGAGGGCGTGCACCAGATGTCTTACCGCGGCTTCAACTCGGTTGATCGATTCGTCAGGAGTCAGCCCCAAATTCCGTCTGGTTGAGGTGGCAGAGGATGCAGTGAATGGTATTACAACTTGAATAATCGGAGCTGCATCCTGCCTTGGAACCTCAGCAGCAACCTCATCCTCATGATTGCTGGTTTGAGAGCTTGTAAAACTCGAGGATGGGTGCTCTTCTTCTTCTTCTTCTGTCTCCTCTTCGCCGGATGAGATTTGAACAGGATCTGCTCCATCAGATTTTGACCCATGAACAACTATGTTGCGTTCCTTCATCATCCTTGCGAAGTCGACATCAGTAACCTCAGCTTCCTCAGTAACCTCTGCTGCTGTAACCTTGGAAGGTTCTTGTGAGCATGCAGCAGCTGCAGCATCAACCTTCTTTTGAGGTGTCTCTAGCTGCACGGGGGTTACCTCAGTTATTCCTTCTACATCCTTTGTGGGTACTGTCTGAACAGCCTCTCCAACAGAGGTCTTCTTACCCTCAGAGAGTGTTGTCAGAACAACAGCCTCCCCTGAGGTCTTCTCCAAGGACCCCGTCTCCTCGGCTGGTCTTGCAACTTTGACAGATTCCACTGCAAAAATGGGTTCTTGCAGCTCTGGTTGGTTTCTTGCAGCGTCCACAACATTCAGCACTGTACGCTCTACTGCTGCAAGAATTTCAACTTCCACCCTACAGGTCTCTTTAACAGCTGCTTCTTGGGTGGTCGCCTACTGTACTGCTGTCTCCGCCAGTACAGGGAGTCCTGCCTCGGCAACTTCCTCCGTGGTTGCATCATTGGCGTCTTCAGCAAGTTCAGAGATTACTCCCTGAATGATGGCTGACGGTTCTCTTTGTGAGTTTGCAGCAGCAGCATCCATGCAAACAGGGGAATCGCCATAGTCCAACAGTTGAGATTCTTCCTCCTCCAAATGATCCAGCATGACAATGTTGGAAAGGCCCTCAACTACTTGCTCGTATGCAGGGGAGTTCAGATGGTGTGAACTTGAACTTCCTTCTCCCCGCATCCTCCTAGGAGTGTGCTGCATCCTTGTCTCCTTCACACTCTGTTGCAGCGCCTGTTGCAGCATAGCTTTCTCAGCTTGCTCCACTCCCAGGGTGTCGATTTGCTCTCGGACAAAAGCGACGTCAGCACCCCTTCTAATAGCCTCCGCAGCTGGGGCAAGGAAGACCTGCACATCCTCCAATACTGCTCTCATCGGTAGCTCTGCAGAGTCAGATTCTGCAAGAGCTTTTCCCTTCCTTTTGTCCTTTGCTCCCTAAGCAGCAGTGCTATCACCAAGCTCCTGTACTCTTGCTGCATACTCAGGTTGCAAGAGTGCCAGTATATCCTCTGATTTGGCCCACTCCAGGACAGCTTGCTCGACTGTCAGGAAATCCTTCCACTTCAACAGGATTTCCCCCTTAGCCAACCGCATCTCTCTCCAGAGATTGTATTGCAGCTCCATATTTCTAGCCGCTGGAAAGGTGGGATCAAGCACTGAAGCTTCTGTTTATAGACGAGCTTCTTCAGTTGGCTTGTCCCGGAGCTGATATGGCTCCTGAAGCAGATGTGACTCATCCCCAAGATTTTCTACCACCTCAGAAGGTGTAGAGAGTTGGGAATCAAGAGCTCCTTCTTGATCCCGGGGCTGATGAGACTCATCCTCAACAGCAACTACAGCCAAGCTTGTTGTAGAGCGTTGGGAAGCAGCAGCTGCAGCAGCCTTCTTCTTGCTGCGCGGGGCCCTTCTCACCAAGGGTGCATCGTCATCAGAAGACGAGGATTTAGTTTCAGGTACAGTCTTCCCTGAACTCCACTTGATGACAGGAAGAGGATCTTGAATGTCCTCTTCTTCCTCGTCTCTCCCGCTATATACTGCTTCATCTTGCAGGGCCAGGATAGCATTCTTTTTGTCTTTTGTTTTCTTCCTTGCTGTCCCAGATTCTGCTATCTTCGGTTGGGTCTTACCATTCTTCTTCTCCCCTAGATACTTTTCGATGGGGATGGGGCTCGATGCTGCAAGTTGAAGACCAAGCTTGCAAAACAGAGAACAAATGGTGATACCATAGCTCCGACGCTCCGTTATCTTCTCTGCTTTCTCCCACAGCCTCTTCATGATGAACCTCGCCCAGTTCACCTTCTCTCCGGCCATGATAGCAGACATGATCCGGAACCGGAGATCTGTGCACTTGTCATAACTCCCTGTTCGGCCTTCAATAGAGTATGCACAGATATCATGAAGCAGTTCAAACTCCGACTTGAAGAGCTTCTTTGGGGCGCTTCTCTTGATTTCAGCCCCTGCATCCCTTGCTCGAAAGAGATCCCACATCTCTTGAGTAGATGCCTCCCCATAGTTCAACAACTGACTGGGGGTTAAACATCAGGTGGAAATGCTGAAGGTGGTAGCGATGTCTCTAACGGTTAGAGACCGCTCTTCCTCGCCTGCATCCATCCTGAACAGGATACAGTTCCTGTCCTCCGCCTGCCTGGCGTAGGAGTAGAACCTCTATACTGACTCCACAAAGAAGCCAACGTAAACAGTTGTCAGCAGTCCTAGGACTTGGGTCCGCTGAAGAGCATCGAAGATTCTTCTAACGAAGGCTTCATCATATAACCCAGAAGCATAGACATACTCCTGGTTGATCAGGTGTTCTTCCAAGATGATGGTTTGCCTGGCTGTCATGGATTTCTTAGAGAGAAAAGATGAAGAGTTTCAAAAATTAGGACTTAAGAAAATTCTTACGAAATGAAACTTCTCTCTCTGGGTGATGGTGAATAATGATTTCGAAAAACACGTTTATGGGGGTTATGGCAGATTTCAAGGAACGCGAAGTAAGATCGATGGTTGATAAAATTCAAAGAGAATTGATCTTACGGTCTAGGAAAAAGAGGAGATGTCAAATCGTCGCTTAATTATTACAAGGCGCGTAGGCTACTGAGCATAACCCTTCCACTTCTGACACGCGCAGGCTTTGCATTTAATGCTGAAAGACATGCCCTTTGCCGCCTAAATAAATAACTTTTTAAGGTTGTAGCATCCTTGGTACGAGGTTGCAGAGTAATCAATACTCTTTTGAAATAAATCCTGTAACCTGGTGCCGCTTGAACTCCCGATTTCTGTTGTACTGTAAGAATATATAATGCAGTGCTGTTGAACCTATAAGACTCTTCAGAAACGGGTCTATTTTGATAGCATGTCTTTGTAAATTGAAAGTGGAACTCATTTTTCTTTCCATTGACTCGGATTTCTTCCGTTTCAGTACTGTAAGAAAGCGTAGCTTACAGTACTATACTTACTGCTTCTCGCAAGCATGCAGATGTTCCCCCTTGATCTTTGCACTTTCTTTTTTCTCCTCATAACTTAAGAATTCCCAGCTCGTTTCTAAGCATAGAAAACCTCGATTCACTTAAAGACTTAGTGAATATATCAGCAAGCTGGAGATTCGTGTGAACTTTCTCAAGCACAATATCCTTCTTTTCCATGTTGTCTCTTATAAAGTGATGACGTATATCAATGTGCTTCGTTCTTGAGTGAAAAACAGGGTTATGGGTGATTGCAATAGCACTTGTATTATCACAGAGAATTGGGGTCTCTCTTTCTTGAATTCCATAATCCCTAACTTGCTGCTGTATTCAGAGAATCTGCGCACAGCAACTTCCTGCTGCAACATACTCTGCTTCTGCTGTAGAGGTCACAATTAAAGTTTACTTCCTATAGAACCATGAAACGAGTCTATTTCCCAGAAACTGACAAGTCCCACTGATACTCTTCCGATCAATCTTGCAGCCTGCATAATCTGAATCAGAGTAGCCTTTAAGCTTGAATCCTCCTTCCTTGGGATACCATAGGCCTACTTCTTGAGTTCCTTTCACATATTTGATAATCCTTTTGACTGCTGAAAGATGTGATTCCTTTGGTGCTGCTTGAAATCTTGCATAGACTCCTACTGCAAACATGATGTCAGGCCTGCTTGCTGTAAGATACAGTAAGGATCCGATTAGACGTCTGTACTTCGTGATATCAACATTTTTACCATCTTTATCTTTGTCAAGGCTTATTGATGTCGACATAGGAACAGATGTTGCTGCACCATTCTCCATGCCAAATTTCTTGATAAGCTCATTTGTATACTTGATTTGACTGATGAAGGTTCCTGTAGACAGCTGTTTTACTTGCAGCCCGAGAAAGAAACTTAATTCTCCCATCATACTCATCTCGAACTTTGACTGCATCAGGTTGGAGAACTTCTCACATAGCTCTTTGTTAGTGGATCCGAAGATGATGTCGTCCACATATATCTGTACTAGTAGTACACTTTCTCCATCCTGTATCCTAAACAGTGTCTTGTCGATTGTTCCTTTCTGGAAACCATTCTCTAGCAGATAGAGAGATAGGGTGTCATACCAAGCTCTCGGTGCTTGCTTAAGTCCATACAGGGCCTTATGTAATTGGAACACCTTCTCTTCTGCCTGATCTTCAAAGCCTGGAGGTTGTTCAACATAAACTTTCTCTGTAAGAAGACCATTCAAGAATACACTCTTAACGTCCATTTGATATACATTGAAATTCATGTGAGCTGCATAAGCCAGAAAAATCCTTATTGCTTCCAATCTTGCCACTGGAGCAAAGGTCTCATCAAAATCAATTCCTTATTCCTGGCAGTATCCTTTGGCAACTAATCTTGCCTTATTCCTTACGACGAGTCCAGATTTGTCTAACTTGTTCTTGAAGACCCACTTTGTTCCAATTACTCCTGGATGAGTTGGTCTTGCAACTGTCTTCCATACTTAGTTTCTTTCAAAACCATTTAGCTCTTCTTGCATGGCATGTATCCAGTTGCTATCTTGCAGTGCCTCTTCAACATTCTTGGGCTCTGTCTGAGATATGAAGCATGCAAACATTACTTCATAAAGGATGGATCTTCTTGTTCTTACGCCAATGGATGGATCTCCTATGATAAGATCCCTTGGATGATTCCTTAGTCATATCCCATCAGGCTCAAAGATATGTTCTGGTCTAGGTTGCTCCCCTTGTTCCTGTAATGCAGGAGGTTCTGCTGCTGTAAGAATATCTACTGCATCCAAAGTTGCAGCTTCCTCTTTTTTGTCTTCTTCTGTAGGCAGAACTCCTTCTACATATGGAACAACATTCTCTTTCCTTGGAGCTATCTCTTCAGGTGGCTCTTCTAATTTCTTAGTATTACAGTGTGGTTCATCAAACACCACATGAATAGATTCTTCGACCACCAAAGTTCTCTTGTTAAATACCCTGAAGGTTCTACTTACAGCAGAGTATCCTAGAAATACCCCTTCATCTGACTTTGCATCAAAAGTCTTCAGATGTTCCTTTCCATTGTTAAGAATATAGTACCTGCATCCAAAGATATACAGATACGAGATATTTGGAGTATATCCATTCCAAATTCAGTAAAGAGTTTTGTCTAGATCTTTGATGATTAGACATCTGTTCTGTGTGTAGCAAGAAGTGTTGGTTGCTTCAGCCTAAAATCTCTTGAGTACTTCTGCTTCAGCTATCATTGTCCTTGCTGTTTCCTTGAGGGTTCTATTCCTCCTTTTAGCTACACCGTTCTGTTGAGGTGTTCTTACAGCAGAGTATTCGTGTCGAATACTATTATCAGAACAGAATTTCTCAATGAATTTGTTTGTGAACTCAGTTCCTCTGTCTGATCTAATCTTCACAATACTCAAGCTTTTTTCATTCTGGATTTTCTTCATGAGATCAGGTAGCTTGTCTTGAGTTTCAGACTTCTTTGCAAGGAAGATTGTACATGTGTATTTGGAGTAGTCATCTACAACTACAAGAAAGTACTTCTTCCCGCTCAAGCTTACTGGTTCTACTGGTCCAAAAAGGTCCATGTGTAGAAGATCTAAGATCCTGTGAGATGACTTTTGAGATTTGTCTTTGAATGAGCTCTTAACTTGCTTTCCTTTCGACAAGCTCCACAGATATTCTCCTTCTTGTATGCTACATCTGGCAATCCTCTTACAAGACCTTTTCTTGCTAGCTTGTTGATGGTCTTGAAGTTCAGATGACTTAACCTCTTGTGCCACAGCCAGCTCAGCTCTGGTGGACTTTTCACAATGAAGCATGTAGGTTGAATAGAAGAGTTCCAATCAGCTAGATAGATGTTTCCTCTTCTTGTTCCTGTAAGCTTGACTTCATTTGAGGTGTTGTCTTTGATTAAGCATTTGTTGAGGTTGAATTCCACTGTGTATCCTATGTCACAGAATTGACTAATGCTTAGAAAGTTGTATCTGAGTCTTTTTACATAGGATACATCCTTGATCTTTATGTTTCCTTTGACTAGGCATCCACTTCCTTTTGTGCTTCCTTTGGAATCATCTCCAAAGATGACATTTGGTCCTTTACATTCTTGGAAGTCTTTTAGAGAATCTTTACTGCTTGTCATGTGCCTCGAGCAGCCGTTGTCTATGTACCATACATCACTGCTGCATCCTGGCACTGAAACCTGTAACAAATTCAGACAGATTTAGGTACCCATATCTGTACGGGTCCTTTGGGGTTAGTTGCTTTAGAAACCCAAACTTTCTTAACAGTCACTGTTTTGCTGTAAGATTTGTTGGTTCTCTCAGTATATGAAGTTCTGCTTTTGAACTGCCTGTTAAATGTGTGTGTAGAGCTAACAATGTGTTACCAACACTTTTGTAGTGTGGTCTTCCACCATACTTCCCTTAAGTATATCCTCTTTGAGGTTTAGACATGTAAGTCTCAGCATAGGTGGGAAAGTTTCTTCTGTACTACAACTTAGTTGGTTGTTGCATCCTCTTGCTGCATACAGTAGATGGCTTCTGCTGCAGCCAGTTCTTAGATGCAGGCTTACTTCCTACAGTTGAGCATTGGGGTTTCTTCCCCTTATCCATCATTGCTCTTGTTCAAGATCTTCACAGAGTCACATAGTAACTCTTTCACCATTGGGGTTTCAGTTTGAACAAAATTTACAGCTCTGGATGTATTTGTTGTATTTTGAGAGTTGTGATTGCTGTAACCTAAGCCCGATTTTTCAAAAGGACTTCTGTTTTGGTTTATGCAATCTTTTGCATCCTTGGATGATTTGGTGAACGTGCTCATTTTGGACTGTAAGATTTTCTTCTCAGATTCTAGCTTAGTGACCAACAGATTTAATCTAGAGACTTCTTGTTGCAGCTTACTACACCTTGAGTTATTGGACTCACGTGCAGGCAGCATTTTTGCAATATTAATATTCTTGCTTTGAAGGATCTCATTGTCGATTCTCAGGTTCTCATTTTCAACCTTTAGTTCCTCATGAATTGAGTTGATCTGCTCGAAATCACTCATGATCCTTGTTAAGGAGTGGATCATGTTCAGCTCCTCACTTTCAGGTACGGACAACGGTTGATAAATTACCTCATCTTCTTCGTTGTCCTCGTAGTCTTTAGCCATCAGGCATATCAGCGCTTCTTCATCAAAGGATAAGGTTTCAGTGTAGCTGTCAGAGGATTCTGCAGCTTTCAGTACTTTCTTCGGAACTACTGTATCTTTGGCCTTCTCCATCTCTCCTATGAGAGCTCGAAGCTTGTGTCTTTCCTCTCTTCTTTTATCTCTCCTCTGCTCTATCTCTCCTTCAGGTTACTTGTGCACTGTTGGGTATGGACAGTTTCTTGCATAGTGCCTTGGTTTCCTGTAATTATAACACAAGTCAATATTGCTTGTATCTGTTTGTGGAGAAGAGGATACCTGAGGAGGTGGATGACTTTTTCTAAAGTCATTCCTCTTGTTGAGGTTGATGTTGTTGCTGTTGTTGTTGTTGCTCTTCACAAATCTTCTAAACTTCTTTAGAAGCAGAGCCATATCCTCTTCAGGAGCTTCTGCTGTAACCTCAGTCTGCTTACTGCAACTAGCGGTTGCTGTATCCTTGGAGCCTCTGGCAGTTAGCGCTGTAACTTTGGAGCTCGATTCTTTGGACTCCTTTCTCCGTCTGTTGATGTCAAATTCGAACACTTTGAAGTCGGAGAATAGGTTGAATGTACTCATGGATTTCAGGTCCATAGACACTCTCATGGTAGTGGTCTTGCTATCCCACTCTGCAGGTAGGGCTCTCATCACTTTCATGTTTTTCTCCTTTTGAGTGTAGTTTTTGCCCAGAGCTTCTAGTTCATTCACTATGGATGTGAACTTCAAGTCTAGTTGCTCAAGAGTCTCTTCATTCTTCATTTCGAAGAGCTCAAATAGTTGGGTGGCGTTAGAGATCTTGTTGTCTTTGGTGAGCTCAGCCCCCTCGCATATTTGCTCCAACTTTTCCCATATTTCTTTGGATGTTCTGCAAGTCTTGACTTTGCTGAACGTGCCTTTATCCAAGGTAATAAATAGAGCATTCTTTGCCACATTATCTAGGTTGGCTCTTTTCCTGTCTTCATTTCCCCACTCTTGACGTGGTTTGGGCAGGAAGTTCGGTGGTGGCTGCTCTCCTTCAGCTTGGTCTCTTCCAAACATTGGATTCACCTTTGTGGGTATTATTGGTCCTTCAGTGATGACCGTCCACATTTCATCGTTCATTGCTGAGAGATGTGCCTGCATTCTTATCTTCCAATCGTCATATTCTTCTATGGAAAACATAGGTAACTTGTGATTAGAGGAATCCATGATATGCTGTAAGAATGAGTTTTAGATGCAGAGAAAACAACGAGTCTAAGGTGGATTTGGGTAGGTGACCAGATAAGTTGGCTTTTAACCCAACTCGCTCTGATACCACTTGGGACTAACAAAACAGGCAGTTCAAAATCGAAACTGACGGTTCGAATCATTTGATCATCACTACATGCAGGTATAAAAATATTTTTCAAGAAAAACAAGTATAAGTAAATTCAGGGGAAAAAAAAGTATTGTTGTATATGTTAAGATAATTTTCAAGAATTTTAATAGTAATTGACCTAATTTATCAAGAAGTATTGTTTGCTAATATCTATATATATATAAAAGCAGAATAGTCTTCCCAAAAATATCAAAGATATTTTCCTGTTCATTTTAACTTTTCATTCTAAGAAAATCATTTATTACATTTCACATTGCATTTATTGTATATTAATATTTTTCACCAAATATTTAAAGTGTACTAACTATATTTCAAATTCATTTATAACATATAATATATCATATTAATCATTTTAATGATTTTTAATTTGATATTCATATAGTATACATAAAGAAAATGAAATGTACGATTTGTGGGTTTAAATGATTTTTATTTACTTTAAACATTTGTGTAGCTCTAAGTTATTGTAAATTTATATTGAAGTCTAGAAATTATAAAAACAAAACAAATAGAAATGTATTATAAAAAATTTACTTAATAAAAAATATATAATTAAATCAAATAAAAAATTTCAAATTAAACAACTTCATTTGAAATTCGTTTTAATGCATATATATCATATTTATCCTTATTTGAAATTTTGTTTGTTCTCATTTTTATTTCATATTTATAATTTTGATAGATGTTGGTTGTAAGGGGTGGGGTGGGGTGGGGTGTGCATTTTTTTATTATAATTTCAAAATAAATAGTAATTAATAAAATTCGTCTTAATGGATGATAAATCAAATTTATCATTCTTATTTATAGTTTTGTTTATTGACATACTCTTTAATTTAATTTGTAATTTTCATTGTGTTAAGTGAGGAGATGTGATGTTTTTTTAATAAACCATAACTTCAAATTTAATAACCTTTTCATTTTAAAATTTATTTTTAATGCATTATATCAAACTTACTTATTATAATATTTAATTTGATATTTATATAGCAATTTATCAAATCTAACATGTTAGTGTATTATTTAATTGATTTATAGTAGTTACGAATATATTGTAGACGAAAGTGTGGGAGTTAAAAATAGGTTTAAAGTTTAACAAAACTACAAATATGAAAGAAAAATGCCTATAATTAAAATTACAAATCAGAAAAAGTTGATTATTTAAAAAAAAAAAATCTTTTTGTATAATGGTTTGGTTTATTTATCTTAGTTTGGGATGTTGATTATATATATTCTAGATTAAGTCCATGTTCCAATAACACTATTTATACTAATTACAATCGATTTTGAGTATTTATTGAGTTGATATATATTTTATTGGATTTAGAATAATCGACTTATTTGTATTGATAGAACCAAAAATTTCATTAAAATATCTCTATCGTTATGAACATTAATAAAAGATAATATTTATTAATTTTTGTTCTTAATTTAAATTTATATTGTTTTCAATACACATAGCATATAAGTAGGATTCAATTTTTTTTTCGCTTCTAAATTTAATTTATGTGATTTTTAAGTATTTAATGGCTACACAAATTTGGTTAAATCGAACTTTTTTATTTATCTCATTCTTATTTTGAATATAGATTTTTCAATTTATTTGTTTAACTCATCTATATAATTGTATATATATATATTATATATTTTCATTATGTAATTATAATTTTTAAATTATTAATTATATCTTATATGACAAACCGTGCAACTCACGGATACACTACTAATTAATACATAAAACAAAATTCTAATAAAACAATGATGTTAATTTATATTAATACAAATTAATTTATAAACAAATAATAGGTATTGTATATTATGTCTTATTATTATATGTATTTTGATCTTAATATAATTTTAATATAACATATAGTTAAAGTGTATATATACACATATATTACAAACTCTATTAGAAAAGATCTTAAAAATATATATAATTAATAAATAGTAAATAATTGTTCCATAATAAAAAAAGGGTCTACCATAAAAAAACATTTCCTTTCTATGAAACAAATATTTATTATTTGGGAAAATTGCAATTTTCATCATGCAACTTAGGTATTGTTACCAACATTATGTATACAATGTTTGGTCCTTTAACTATCAATCTCTTTCAATTTTAATCAGATTTTGCTTAAGATTTCAATTTTTGTCTACATAAATGTCAAAATTACTAACTTGAACTTTTCAAATTTTGATGTCAAAATTGACATTTCAAACAAAATTAAATCAAAATTGAGAAAAAAAAAAAGATAATTAGATGATCAAAATTAAAATGTGTAAATTTGATTGTAAAAGGTGGATAAGACGAAAATTGAGACTTTTCCTATATTTTTATATCAATTTATTAAAAATATTTATTTTGATAAATCTTGTATATCACACAGAGTTTGTATCCATTATAACTTTATATTTATGATCCAAAACTATTACTCTATCCACCGTGGAAATGTACCCAATATTGATGCATCAAACTTGAAATACAATTATTAATTTTAAATTATAATATTTAAATGAATGAAATTTTTACACAATATGGATTTTAAGGTATGTCCACCTACCCAACATAATTTATTTATGGTCAACTAAATGAAACTAAAATATAGTGTAAGCTATTAATGTTTGCTATACCCTTTATTTATTTATCAAATTTATCAACTAAAATTTGTTATATAAATATTATAAATTAAAATCTCAGTTTTAAACTAACAGAGATTTTTCTAACATATAGGACTTTATTGGGATGCAAAAAAAAAAATTGTTATTTAGTTAAAAAAATGAAACTTTCGTTCGTAATTTAGTGTTAATTATGTTAAGTTTTAATTTTACTAGGATTGTGTTAGAAAACGAAAATGGCAGGTGTAAACATGCATCGAAAATCCTTAAATATGGTAAGATTTTATTTTGAAAAATATTTATAATGAAGATATCATACTTATTTATTTTTGAGAAGAATGTTGATATGCTTCATGATTTATGTTTTATTGTAGGAAAGTATTGCATAAATATATTTTCTTGATTTGGTTGAGCATTAAGATGATTGATAGATGGATCCAAAGATTGTCCAAATTAAGGTTCCACATAATTTTGTGCAAAACCGATCAAAATTCTATGGTTTGACAATTATTAATTGAGTAGATACATCTCTTTAGGCATTAATGAGTATGAATGAATGGGGCCTATATATATATGTGGGAGAAACAAAATAAGAGGCATGAGACAGAGTGAGTGAGACAATGGAAGAGGTGAAAATGGTGATGGCTGTAGCAGATAAATTCAATCTGGAGAAGGCAGTTTGCAATCATGGATTCTTCATGATGGCTCCTAACAAATGGATTTCTTCACACAAATCCCTCATACGTCCGCTTTCACTACCCAACGACGACAACGACAACAACAACAAATCTGCAGTTATCGTGGTTTCCATAACTCAACCTCCAAACAAAAATTATATTCTCATTACACCACTCCTAAAACATCCTCCTCAACTACTACTCTCCTCTCATCACCGACGTTCCATACGAGTATGTACCTTAATTTCATTAATAAATGCTCCATGTAACTATATATCAATCATATGGTGTTATAGTTACATACAATATGTATATTAGTTGTTCATATCTATCCACAGTGTCAGGTGGCACGTATGTTGCATATTTCTTCAGAAGATGAGATGATGGTACGCAATTTTCATAAGCTTCACCCCATAGCCAAGAAATCCGGCTTTGCTCACATTTTTCGTTCTCCCACATTGTTTGAGGACATTGTCAAGTCCATACTTCTTTGTTGTTGTCCGTAAGTAACAATACATTATATTTACCCAGTGCATAATTCACATGATTAAAAGACAAACATTATTAATGATTGGCATTTTATTGATTGAATTAGTTGGGCGAGGTCTTTGGAAATGGCAGAAGCTCTTTGTAATGTTGAATACAATTTAGGTGATGAAAAGAAGGGACGTGGTGGACGCAAGAGAAAGCGGTACTCATTATGTATCGACGGTGGTGATGAAAAGGATTGGTGGTGGAGCAGTGCACATGAATGCATGGCGAACTTTCCGTCTCCAAAGGAAATAGCTTGTTTGGATGAGGTGACTTTGAATAAACATTGCAACTTAGGATACAGGGCATCAACCATTCTTGAATTCTCAAGAAATATTCTAAGTGGGACCCTCAATTTGGATGAATTGGCCACGTGTCCTCATGAATTCTTAAGGGATCGTCTCACCAAAATTAGAGGATTTGGACCATTCACCATTGCTAATATTATGATGTGTATTGGCTTTTACCAACACATTCCTATTGACACTGAGACTATCAAACATTTACAACAGGTGCCTCTAACTCTCCTCAACCAATGTGTTTTTTCTTTATGTATCACTATCAACATTATGTAATAAAGCTCAGTTAATAGTAGTTTTTAATTCTTTTCTTAATTTGATTATCTACTATTTCGTTTAATTACTTCAGGTGCATGGGAAGACAAATTTAAAATTCAGGAAAAATGAGAGAGATGTTATTATTGGACAAATCTATGACAAGTACGCACCATTTCAATGCCTAGTCTACTGGTAATTGATCATTTGCTTATTTTAATCTCTTCATATTAATTACAAATTTGAATTGTTATTATAATTTTTTATTTAGATTCTTGAAATTTATTAGATTGGGTATTATTGGTGAATTTATGTTTTTGATTTGGTTATTTAATTTCGAAACAGGATGGAGCGCGTTGAGTATTATGAGAAAAATCTTGGCAAATTGAGTGAGTTGCCATACTCTGAATATCGTTACGTAGCTTCCACCAACTTTGAATTTCACACATCTGAACTCGAAGATTAATGTAACTTTTTAGGTACTTCATCTACTAAAACTTTCTATGTATTTCTTCCATTTCAATCAAGTTGGCGCATTACAAAATGCAATTTGTATGAATTTAATTTCCATTTTAAAAATATAAAAAAGTAATGCTTCTTTATCCAATTTTACCTGTTTTATCTTGTTTTTGTGCTAAGTTATTTATTTTATTTTTTGCGTAACAACTTGAGATATGAGGAACTCAAAGTTGAGATCCCGCACAGGTTAAGAGAATTATAATATACTATCTATTAATTGAATGATGGGTAATAATGTCAATTTATATACATTATTACAATAATTAAATATTTACGTAATCTCTAAAAAATGGTCTTAGCTTGGTTGTATTAATTTGAATTGAGTTATTTCAAACTAATTTGAAATGAATTTAATTAATTCGAATCCGACAAAATTGGAATACAATTAAATGGAAACCAATAGAAATTCCTGTAATTTTCCAATGTTAATAAACACTTGTTTATTATTAATATCCTTTCTTCCATTTGTACTCAAGGAATCATGAGCACCATCAAATTCAAATGATGTAAATAAGTAATATTGAACTTTGGGCTAGTTTTTCATGCGGTAAAATCATTCAAAGTTGTCGTGTATCAGATCAGTATATATTTTCTAGAAGTACCTAATGATCTTGATATGAACTGTATTGACAACAAGTGTTCATATTATAGAGCCAATCTTTGTTAGTTTTTCTTAAGTAAACATATAGTTTATGTTATCCATGTGTTTGAGAAAATAATTAGTTTGATTGAACTTTATTGGAGATTTCTAGTTAAAGTTGTATGAAATTGTTGCGGTTACACCATTGTTGCATCTATGTGTTTTACATAATCCCAATCAATATCCATTTTTACATGTGGTCGCACATTTTCCAATTTTAGAGGTGATAATTCATTTCATCAGTGTTGTTGCAACTTATGTAGGGAGACTTTGTAACCTCATGCTTCCTTCGAAGTTGGCAGATGAATTAAGGGAAGAAATGTATATGGTATCCAAAAAAAAAAGAGGCCGGATATCTATCATTCATCTGCATTTATTTTGCCAAAACAAGGGGTACAATTTTAAAGACAGCAGTGTTATGAGAGCTTTTGTAAATTAGTAGAAGTGAATTGTTATGAGAACTTTTGTAAATTAGTAGAAGTGAATTGGAGCATACATGAGTGTTGATTTTCTGCTATATATGAAAATCTTCCAAATCTAGTGAAAACAAATGCATTATAGATTTTGTTTTTGGACTTACAGAGAAACTATTATATAGCTTGTTTAGGGTCGACTTGGTCAAGTTACCCCATGGTCGAGGGATTGAGGCCAATTTCGAAAAAATTGAAACAATAATGAATTTAACTCCATCAAAGAGAATAAAAGATGTCAGAGCCTAACTGGCAAGGTGGCCATCCTGAATAAGTTTATCTCTAGGTCAACCTACAAGTGCAATCCCTCCTTTAACCTGATAAAAAAAGACTCAAATTTTGATTGGAACAAATAATACAAAGAGATCTTGAAGTAGTTGAAAAAATAATCACGGCCAACCATCAAGCTAGTCAAGGTGAGAGAAAAGTTGCAAATTTGTCGTCGATACGGTGATCATCCCAGCATAGAGCACAACAGGGGCTCAATAACCTTTTTACAATATCAGTCAATCATTGTGATTCTAATCTAAGGTACCCAACCATGGAAATGTTGGTTTATGCTCTAGTCATTTTAGCAAGAAAGCTATGTCCATACATTCTTGCACACCAAATTGAGGTACTCACCAACATTCTGCTGAAGCAAGTTTTGGGAAGGCCAGATGCTTATGGCCGACTACTCAAATGGGCAGTCGAGCTTGGATAGTATGATATTCATTACTTATCTGAAACCTCCATAAAAGGGCAAGTCCTAACAGACTTCATAGCTAAGTTCTCCACAATCGTTATCATTCAAGATGAAAAGATTGAAAGACGATGAAAGTTTTTTTGGGTTGTCCACATCAATCTACTCGAGAGCAGGGATCGTTCTGATTAGCCCTAACAACAAGTACAACATGTGCTTTTCTCGGCACTACAGTTCAAATTCCCAACCATAAATAATAGAGCCAAGTATGAAGCCTCCTGGCCGGTCTGGACATGGCTAAGCAATTTGGCGTGACCAGACTAAAGTTGTATGGTGATCCCTCCTGTCGATCAATTAAATTACTGGACAATATGCTACTAAGGAGAAAAATGTCGAAATACCTAAGAATGGTCAAAGTGGTTGTGGCCACCTTTTGGGGCCTCTAGGTATTCAACCTTACCTTTTTGGTGTGGCGAAGTGGCATATCCAACGAGTCTAACTTGTTTCAACAGTCTACTCATAACTGATAACTACTAAGGAGTATATAGTGTTTCGTCGACATTTTCCTTAAAATTGAAAGGGTTAGGAACGAGGGAAGTGGTTGATGTGAATACTTTTTAGATAGCTTGTATTTTTGAATCAATAAACTATGCCTCAATTATGTTCGATCAATTGTTGGTGGAACCAAACTGAACAAGACCGATCGGTTCGATCGTGAATTGATCCTCAATCCAATCTCTTTAAGCATTAAAAATTTAAAATATGATAGATCGTTTAGGACTGTCTAATCGGTTAAAACAATTAAAAAAATTGGTTTATTTAATTGAAAATTTTAAACCTTAAAAGAATGTTGGATAACTACACTTCCAGCCCTAACTCTCATTATAATACATTGCTAAATTTGGAGATTTGATTAGACTGGTTAGGACTAATCCAAACCGACGTAACTGATTAAAACTAGTAAAACAAACAGGTCAACCCAATTTTTTATTAATTTTTTTAAAATAATTTTACTTTTTGTTTTATATTTAAACTTTTTATTTAATTTAAAAATTTTGAACTTTAAAGAAATATTGGATAACCAAACTTCTAGCATTAGCATCTCATTACAGTGTAATGCGTCAATGCTAATTTTGATTCCCAACCAATGTGGGACAAAACTAACATGTCTTTATAAAACATTAGATTCTCAATCAATATAGAACAAACATTATCATCATTTATAGTGCATTGATTCAATTCTAATTTTGATTTCCACTCAATATGGGACAAACTCATACATTTGTATCATTATTTATATTAGATAACTTCAATGTCATTTTAGTTGCTCAAGCAATATAGGACAAACTAAGGTTGTCAAAATCGCAAGCTAAGTCGTAAAACATTACGAGTTTACGTGTTTTTCACCATCAAATGATTCACCGCACATACAAGATCGAGATTTGAAAGGATCACAGTAAACTCGTGAGTAAAATCAGTAAATCGTGATTTTAAGTCCGATTTTAATGATTTCACAATAGCATTTTTTTATCCAAAATTTGCGATCCTATTTTCAGCCCAAAATAAAATAGTCCCACACGCATACTACAAGCCCAAATGCCCAACTTAATTAAATAGTAAAGTCCAAAGCCTGTTAACCAATATTAATTATGAAAACTAAAAATCAAAATTAAAACACAAAATGTTAAACTCTTAGACTCTCGGTCTCAACAGACGGGCAGTTGAGATTTGGGCAAACCTTACATTTGAACTCAAAATTTTATCCTAATTTTTTTTTTCTCATTACCAAATTCCATCTCTGATTTTCTCAATTCCCATCTTCTACCGCCAACCCACCACTCTGAAGTTGACGTCGTTATTGAAGCTCTACAACTCCGGCAAATTTGGGTCTTGTTCAAACCGTATTGAAGTATTAGGAGTGATCACGCTAATTCAAACTAGTCTCTAAAATAAAAAATAAAATAAAAAGACTTTTTGCAGTTAGACGTGATCACACCTAACTCCACCTAATCTGTAAATATGAATTAATTTAAAAAAAATTAATTTTAATCTATTTTGTTTTTTTTTTTATCAATAAAAATTAATGATTTTTTTCAACTTAATTCATAAATCTATTTTGGATCATAATAATTAATAGATATCATAACATTTTTCCAACTTAAATTCACTTTGGAGTTTGGTGTTCATGAATTACAAAATTTGAATAAACCTTTATGTTAGGATGATAAAATAAATAAAGGAAAATGTAAAAAAAAAAAAAAAAGGTTTAAAACCAATCAAACCATTAATTTAAAAAAAAAAAAAAGGAAAAAAAAATCAAAGAAACCGGTAGTTTGAACCGACGGTTTTGATTCTATTATCGTTTTCAAACTAAAATCGGAACCATAGAAACCCCCACAGTATGGTTCCGATTTGTTTATTCCCAATTTACCGATTCACCAGTTCCAATGTCGAATTGTTTGATCATCACTAGGGGTGTGGGATACAAATTATAATATTAAATAAAAACATTAAAATTTGCTTTCATTACGTGACATATCAAAGTTACTAAATGCTTTTAATGTGTTCTTTACGGTGCATATGTACAAGTCAAATGTTTAAATTTTGATGTATTTGAGTATTTTATTGATTTACAATAATTTTGTCTATAATAGTAAATTAAAATATTAAAATTAAAAAAATACGTGGTCTAAGTAGTAATTATGCTTTAAAATTTTATAAATACAAAATAAAATGTCAATAAATAAAACTAAAGTTGTAAAATATGTAATTTAATGATTAAATACCAACTACAAATATAACAATTCGTGCAATACATGAGAGAAATACTAATATTTAAAATAGTTTGACAGTTAGCAGTTGAACTGCACATAATAGTTCGATTGTTAATAATCGAAAATTGTGAGTTGTTCGATAGCTATCTACCGAATTTATCCTCATATCTCAACTACATGGATGAAAATGGTGCCACTTATTATTCATATTTTTTGTCTTCTTTTGCTCATGCATTGTACTTTTGACAATAAGAAGCAATTACATATTATAGTGAACACAGTATTGTGAATCTCGTTGATTCTTAGGTTGCCACAGATTTCACGAACGAATTTACTACTAATCAAATATTTTAATATCATCAAACATTAATAAATTGAACCCATAATGTTGTAAGAATGACTATTATGGTTTAGGAATGTAAATGAGCCGAGTCGTTCGGGAACTATTTGTGGTTCGGTTCAATAAATATTAGTTTGAGATTGATTGTTAATCTAAATGAGTCAAATTAGATCTCAAATATTTTTTGAGCCGTACTCGAGCTTAAATATATTCGATTCGAAAGTTTTCTAACAAGTTCGTTAAGTTGGCTCACGAACCGGTTTGCGAATAATATATGATTGGTGAATAGGTTTGTAAACCTGTTCGTTTAAGATGTTTGCAATAGGTTTGTTTAGAGTTCGTTTAAAGTTCATGAGCCCATTCGTTTTAAGTTCGTTTATATATTTTATAAGATATTAAAATATAATTTATGAATTTTATATGATTTTAATGTGTCAACGAACTTTCAAGTTTGAGCTCTAATCTTAAAGAGCTGAACTCGAGCTCATATATATGTTTATCGAGCTTGTATTCAAGCTTAATTCGAACTTTAAACAAACTTTTATCGAGCCAAACTTGAGTTAAGTTCGTTTAGCTTATTATCGAACTTTGTTCCACTTTTGAGGTTCGTATCGAATGGAGCCGAAGTTGAGTCCGGATGAAAATAAACAAGGTGAACTCGAACCAACTGATATTCATCTTGGTTTGGGTCGTTTATATCCCTACCGTGGTGTAGTGATTGCACGATTGTAGTATGTTGACATATACATAAAATTGGCATATACGTAACTATATTCACTAAATTTTCAACATATACACAACAAAGTCCACTAAGGGTTGTTTGGAAGGGGATTATGTGAGATTTTGGAAATTCTCCATTGAAATCTAGATTTTGTGTTAAAGATGAATAGTGAAACTGTATACTTGTTCGAGAATTTAGTAGAGTAAGATTATATTGTAAATGTTAAATCAATACTGGAAAAAGTGGGTTGATATAGTATTTTATTGTGAAAATGTGGATTGTTATGATATTTTTTTATGAAAAAGTGTATTTGATAATGATTGATGATTGTAATATATAGGTAGTAATGATTATATTCAGATTTTGTGATTTAAATTTAAATACAAAACAAATATACTTTTAAATTTTAAAGTACAATATCATATCATGTCAAATCTCTTCCAAACATAACCTAAAAGTTTTAGCCAATACATAGCAAATGTTTTATTATATATCGCTAATCTATGTCGCTGTTCCTCAACGTCACCAGTTTGGAGTCAAAATCCAATTTAGTTATTCTTCGATTTGATGCAATTATTGGACTATGACAGAAAATTTTACTTGTAGAAATAATTTGGGATAGCAACCCAATTTACCATAATTACTATTAAATATGACCCAAAATAGCACCAAAAATAAAATTGGCCTTTTTTTACCATCAAAAATAAAAGTGAGATAGTTTATACCATCAAATTTAAAAGTATGGCCAAAAATACCACCATTTTTGATTGACTTTGAATTTTGCAATTATTACCCAATAATATTGGTCAAAGAATCTAACCAAGTCAATAAAAGTGGAATTTCTCTCACCTAACCTATCCCACCCCCAAACCCTTCCTCTCACTTTCTCTCTCCAACCTCTTCAGCAAAGAAACAGCCGCGCCTGGACCAGTTTTTTCCCCCATTTTTGAGCTCAAATTCACGTGTAAAGCTTAGATTTTTCGGTGAAAATTCACGTGTAAGACGAAGATGTCAAACCAAGAAGGAGAGGTTAGTGATTTATCCCTCATTTTTTCAGAAAATTCTTGACATTAAGTTTCGAATTTGGTCAAATTTAATGAGAATTTGTTGAAATTTTGTTGAATTTGTTGGAAATATGTCTTAATACTTCGAATTTGTTGAGTATTAGTTGAAGAAACAGAGGGTTAAACGTGGATTTGAATTCCAATTGAACCCTAAATTATTTGGGGATTAGGTTTAATTTCTTTTCATATATGCTTGAATTCATGTTTGGAATGGTTAATTGGGTTTAAATTTGAATTTGATAGGGTTAATTTGTTTGAATATGTGCTTGAATTGATGTTTGAAAGGGTTAAATGGCCATAATCGAAAATAATCACGTTTAATCGAAAATATGCATGTTTAATCACGTGTAATTATAATTAATAATTCAAGATTAACACTGTAATTATAGGGAATAATTCAGTAAAAAAACTGTAAAAAAAATGGAAATTTTTTACCCAATAATTTAAGTGTTTTAAGATTTAGTGGTATTTTGGTAATTAGGTGAAAGGGTTGACTTTGACCGGGACCCACGATCCCCGATCAACGGTATCTCGTTGGCGACAACCCGATGATAAAGTATGATGACAAAAAAACGAGATTTGGATAGAAAACGAATCGAAAAAAAAAGGTCGTTGCGCGTTCCCCGCGACGGGAGCAAAAATCCTCGTCGTCTCCCGACAGCTGCCGAGAAATCTCGGCAGCGGGGGCGGACGTGCTCGGCAGCTGTAGAGTTTTCTCGATAGCGTGGACGGGGGCTCCCGGTAGCTGCCGAGAAAACTCGACCAGACGGGGCAACATGTGATTTTTTTCAAAATTCACGTGTAACCCTATAATTTAAGGGCTACACGTGAATTTCACGTGTAGCCCTATAATTATAGGGCTACACATCAATTTTGAAAAAAATCACGTGTAGCCTTGAAAAAATCACGTGTAGCCCCGTCTGGTCGAGTTTTCTCGGCAGCGGGGGCGGGCGTGCTCGGCAGCTGCCGAGCACGCCCGCCCCCACTGCCGAGAGAAAACTCGGCAGCTCCCGTCACCCGTCTCCCGTTGGGCGCGCATGCTCCCGTCACCTATCTCCCGTCGGGCGCGCGCTCCCGTCACCCGTCTCCCGTCGGGTGAGTGCTCCCGGCACCTGTCTCCCGTCGGGCGTGCGCTCCCGTCACCCGTCTCCCGTCGGGCGGGCCTGCTCCCGGTACCTGTCTCCCGTCTGGCGCGTGCTCCCATCACCCGTCACGCGCGCCCCAGTACCGCGCCTCGTTTTTTAAAATCCCGTTTAAAAAATTTAATAATTAAAATTGGACAATTAAATATCATATTTCATTATTTCCCCTTTAATAAATTTATGTAATCTCCGTTTAATAATCCGCACGTACTAAAAATAATTTCTTAATCCGTCTTACATAATATATACATAATTTCAATTTAAAAATTAATAATCCCAAGTTCAGAATTAAAGTAACATAATATCGTAATCGAACTTAAATTTTTGTACTAATTTTTTTAATATCCGTTTATTAATCAACACTTAATTTTGAAATAATTTCCTAATATTTTATAAATATTATGTACATATGACTGAAAATAATCCTCTTTAATAATCCTCATTCCATAATTATAACAACATAGTTTCCTCGACCCGTTACGATTTTTTTTTCCATTTTTTTGGTCTCCTTTCAATATTCAACTCATCACAGATTAATTATTTTTTCGAAAATCCCATTTTAAAAATTTAATAATTATAATTGGACAATTAAATATCATATTTCATTATTTCCCGTTTAATAAATTTATTTAATCTCTGTCTAATAATCCGCACGTACTAAAAATTATTTGTTAATGCGTCTTGCATAGTAGATACATAATTTGAATTTAATATTTAATAATTCCAATTTCATAAGTAAAGTAACATAATATCGTAATCGAACTTAAATATGTGTACAAATTTTTTAAATATTCGTTTATTAATCAACACTTAATTTTGAAATAATTTCCTAATCCCGAGCAAATATTATGTACATACTCCAAAATAATCCTCTTTAATAATCCCCATTCCATAATTATAACAACATAGTTTCCTCGACCCGTTACGATTTTTTTTTCCATTTTTTTTGGTCTCCTTTCAATATTCAACTCATCACTCTGTAATTATTTTTTCGAAAATCCCGTTTGAAAATTTTAATAATTATAATTGGACAATTAAATATCATATTTCATTATTTTCCCTTTAATGATTTTTTTTATTATCGGTTTAATAATCAGCACGTAATAAAAATAATTTATTCATCCGTCTTGCATAATACGAACATAATTTGGATTACTCGTTTTTTATCCCAATTTAATTATTTCCGTAGTTGATGGATCATTTAAACTTTTTAAATTTATAATAATGGTCGGTTAGCATTTTTTCTTTGTAATTTATAAATCTACGTTTTATCCAGCTCTACTAATTTGGTCAAGCAAAACTCCAACCTTTATAAGTTTCATATCTTTATTTTTCATGAAACATCGTATCATATTAATTCACATATGTCATTTCATTTTGTATATTAATGTATGAATTAATGTGACCAACAGTTCTTTTCTCTTTTTCAGGTCGATTGGGTGCGTCCGGAGTATCAGACGACGCTGGCATACATTAACTCGTACACACGTGTCCGAGTACTAGGCAACATAAGACAAATCCTCCAAAAAACTCACGACGATTGTGTGATCGATTTTTAGGTGAGCTGCTTCAGGCATTTTCTGCGCTGGGCAACTGAGACTGACAATTGCAAGAGCTTTTTACATGCCCTTATATCACATGAAGTGCGTGGGCCCGATACTCCGACAGATGAGGTATGGTTTCACATTGGTGGAGACCGTCGGCTTTGTCGATTTTGTAGGACTGAGTTCGTCCTGGTGACGGGATTACAGTTTGGCGACTCTGCATATAGTCCGATTGTTCTGTCGAGGCCGCAGCAAATGGATGGCGTGTTTTATCGAATTTGTGAAGGCGGGGATAGAATATCGGTGGCGGATCTTCTTAAGAGGTTTAGAGCCGAGGAGTTCGTAACACGTGCTGATGACACACTGAAGATTGCTAAGATTATCCTCCTCTACAGCATTTTGCTTGGAGTTGACCCGCTCACCACTTCAGTTGACCCTTGGGTTTGGGATTTGGTCGAGGACGAGGATCGGTGGGAGACCTTTCCCTGGGGTAAGATTTCTTATCTCCATCTTCTCGGAAAAATCAATCAACTACCAGCTTCGCTGCCCCCGCCAACTGCAACCAGGCCCCCCTCGTACCACTTCTATGGATTCTCGTTAGCCCTAATGGTTAGTGTTAACATCATAATTTGGTATTGTTTCATATTATGATTCAATAATTGAACTTGACAATTAACTTTAATCGTTCTTCGATCTTTTCAGATATGGGCTTTTGAGGTGATTCCATACACCGGTGTATATGCCGGAAAATGGCTTTCGAAGTCTCACAAGGTATTACCGAGGCTTCTGAGGTGATCGACGAAGAGGCCAGAAGAGGACGTGTCGAAGGAGCTTGATCATGAGGTTTGTTCAGACCACCTTTACTTAAATGCAAAGTTTCTAATTGATTAGATGTATTTATAATTCTCTTACTCACAAATTGAATTGTGACTATCTCTACTGCAGGGTCTCGAGTGTTATGAGAACCTTCGGGTTGAGCATCGTGAGGCCCGCCAACCGTACTTGCAGTACCTTGATCAGGATCTCACAGACGGTGTCCAGATGCCGACCCAGTCAAGACGGGGTCGTCCACGGAGGCCCACCGCCATCTTGTCTGAAGGCATGACTGCTGCCTCTCAGGCATTGAGGACTACGCGGTCCCGCCAGCCCACATTGACTGTAGACGAGAGTTCTCGATGAGGTGGGCAGCCACACATGTCGTCCGATGACGGATTGGGGGTACAGAAGGAGGAGGAGGATCTCACACCGGCTTATGTTGATGTCCCTGTCTCTCTGGACCTGCATGACATTCCGTTACAGAGTGATTACGACCTACCTTCCCGTCCAACCGAGAGTTGTCCACCATATCACGAGCAGTTCCATGATTTTGGTGGTGTTCAGTCGCCATCGTATCCCCCCCAGACCACCCCTATCGGCGATGAGCCAGGTCCCTCACACACCGGATATGGAGATTCGTCTGCACCTGCTGTTGGTGTGATGTTTGACGAGCTCAGGAACATGTTCAGCACTGGCTTCGAATCAATGAATGCAGGCCTGACGGGACTACGAGGGTATGTCGGTGACCAGTTCTCTGAGCTTCGATCATACGTCGATGGTAGGATCAGTGAGGTGGATGAGTGAAGACGTGAGGATTTTGAGCGTTTGGAGCTGGAGATTCCAAACATGATCCAGTCTGGGATCTCGGAGTATTACAACAATCAACCCTCCTACCACGAGCAGTTCTACCCACCGAACGAGCAGTATTATCCTACCCAGCCTACATCCGGATGGCATGCGTCTTTCTATCCTCCCAAGAGCAGTGGCCTCGACAGGGTCGGTCCACACATGGTGACGTACCCACTGATTGGACTCCCGTTGTACCTTCAGATAAGATTGGCCCTCAGGGCCACATATCCCCGATTCATTTTGATTTGGGGGCTTCTACAGCAGGACGAACCCCTATGGAGACCACACCGACTGCGAGAAATGAGGATGACGGGTCAGAGGCTGCCAGCTCTTCAAATCTTTTGCCTAGTACAAGTGTCGGCATCCATGGTGTTAGGCTGAGAGCTCCGAGCAAATATGTCCTCAGCCCGTTCATAAAGGATGAAAGACGACCAAGAAAGAAGGCAAATGAGGAGGAGTTCGAGCGATACATGGCCAGCGGAGCAAACGCCGAAGAGTTAGTCCCATTTCTTATTTCATCACTCGATAATATCTTATTGCTAATGAATGATATACTAATGTGCATGTTCATATTTCAGGCTGAATGTGGGGACCGGCTGCACAGAGAAGCCGGAATTTTTCAGTAAATTCGTGGCCCCGGAGGTGGACGTCGACTTTGAGGTTAGTATTGTTATTACAAAATCCAAATTACATTACGCCATTTCACATTGTTATAACTCAGCACCTACAAGTAGGATGGCAAGTTCCAAAAGGATTTCTTCGGATCACTGTAGGCGAGGAACATGGCATGGCGTTTTGCCTTCAAAGCTGACTTATAACTCAGTGTCAACCCATGCCGCCGGTTCATTTCATCAATGATCCCTTTCGGCCCGATGGTCGATTTTTCCTTGCGAAGTGTGTCGGCGAAATATGCACCGACCAATTTAGAAGGAAGTCGAAGTGGAGACCTACAGTTTAGATCCGACACACAACTGTGCTGCAAGACACTTGTTGAGATCCTCCAAATCCCATATTTTTGTGAAAGTACAATCTTTGTGTGGGCAATGCGCAGACCATCTTTTGGTGTCGGAATGGCCCACACGATACTCTACTTTGTTTTCCAGATGGTGCATCCCAACAGTAGTCTGCAGCTCCTCCTAGCTGCAGAAGGTGGAACCTTTTTACAGCACGTACGTTACTTGTTCATCTTCTTCGAATTGTCCTGCCGTGGGTAGCTCGGTCTCCCACATATCGGGGATAGACCACTCCGGTCGCAATATATACGAACAGAATTCCTCATACTCCTCTCGTTGCTCAGCATCCACGACATTCTCCTGGTCAGTAGTGAATTCAAAATCATCGCCTTGATCGTCCGAACCTACATAGATATAGAGACAATTAAAAATAATGAAACATTACATTAACTAAGCTCAAAATTTACAATAAATACTGAAGGGAGCACGATTACCACTTTCACCATCGTCTTCATGATCGGGTGCACCTACACATGTTGTTTCAGTAAACTGTTCATATGGTTGTACAGCTTCGTGTCCCGAACTGTCTAGGTCCCTATTTAAGTCGAGTCTGCCACCAAAGTCATTTCGATCATGCTCCGGTGGTGAAGGATCCCACTGCATTCCGGAAGAACTCGCAAAATAAGTAGTGTCATTTTCATTGGGGATTCCCCATCTTGCGTGAAAACCCGGGTCGGATTGGAGTCCAAGGGGAACTGAAGCAAAATAGGGACCTTGGTCGGTGTACACATATGAAGGTGGATCCGTTCGGCTTGAAGAAAACGTTGGACTAATTTCCCAGCTCCGTTGACTGTACTCATCTGTCGTGATGTGGTGTTCTGGAGTGTCGGAATAAGACGATCCAACACTAGGGAGTGTATTTTTCGGCTCGGGGGACACGACAACATCAGATTGTGCAACGTTCAACCTCGTCAAAGTAATAAAAACAACAAGAGCCCCATCGATTTGTGCCAAAATTCGCTGCAAAACTTCTGTATTTTTTATTTTTATCTTCCTCAGTCTTCCGGCAGAATCGAGTAGCGAGTGAATCGTATAACCCCACTGCGTCATATCGGCACCCACAACATCATGAATGGAAGACAGTAAATCAAATAGGGTTCATTCCTGAAGGTGAATGACCTCTTCAAAACCGTTGGTGTATTCTAAACCTTCCCAATAGCCACCGTACCATACAATAACTTCAACAGTCTTTTTTTTTGTTGCTGCAAAAAAATTTAAAAAAAATTGGTGAGAAACATGAAACACGTAATAGGTAACAAATAAAATAAAACAACAACTATAGCCGATTCTAAACACCAACAATAATTAATTATGTAAGTCATAAATCAAATATGAACAACTAATGTTGGTTTAACCTAGAAACTAACGTTCAAATAATCGTAAAGTTTTATTGTGAAATGGGGATTACGAAAGTGGATTATTAAATTATGTACCTATTCTTTCAGAGGATTTTTGAAAAATATTCTCGAGTGAAGAGTTGAATATTGAATGGAGACCAAAAAAATTGGAGAAAAAAAAATTCGTAACGGGTCGAGGAAACTATGTTGTTATAATTATGAAATAGGGATTATTAAAGAGCAAATATTTTTGAGTATGTATATAATATTTGCTCCGGATTAGGAAATGTAGGTTTCAAAATTACGTGGTGATTAATAAACGGATATTAAAAAAATTAGTACAAAAATTTAAGTTCGATTACGATATTATGTTACTTTAATTCTGAAATTGGGATTATTAATTTTTAAATTGAAATTATGTATATATTATGCAAGATGGATTAAGAAATTATTTTTAGTATGTGCGGATTATTAAACGGAGATTCAATAAATTTATTAAAGGGGAAATAATGAAATATGATATTTAATTGTCCAATTATAATTATTAAATTTTTCAAACGGGATTTTCGAAAAAATAATTACGGAGTGAAGAGTTGAATATTGAAAGGAGACTAAAAATAATGGAAAAAGAAAATTCGTAACGGGTCGAGGAAACTATGTTGTTATAATTATGAAACGGGGATTATTAAAGAGCAAATATTTTTTAGTATGTATATAATATTTGCTCCGGATTAGGAAATGTAGGTTTCAAAATTAAGTGTTGATTAATAAACGGATATTAAAAAAATTAGTACAAAAATTTAAGTTCGATTACGATATTATGTTACTTTAATTCTGAAATTGGGATTTTTAATTTTTAAATTGAAATTATGTATATATTATGCAAGACGGATTAAGAAATTATTTTTAGTACGTGCGGATTATTAAACGGAGTTTAAATAAATTTATTAAAGGGGAAATAATGAAATATGATATTTAATTGTCCAATTATAATTATTAAATTTTTCAAACAGGATTTTCGAAAAAATAATTACGGAGTGATGAGTTGAATATTGAAAGGAGACCAAAAAAAATGGAAAAAAAAATCGTAACAGGTCGAGGAAACTATGTTGTTATAATTATGGAATGGGAATTATTAAAGAGGATTATTTTGGAGTATGTACATAATATTTATAAAATATTAGGAAATTATTTCAAAATTAAGTGTTGATTAATAAACGGATATTAAAAAAATTAGTACAACAATTTAAGTTCGATTACGATATTATGTTACTTTAATTCTGAAATTGGGATTTTTAATTTTTAAATTGAAATTATGTATATATTATGCAAGACGGATTAAGAAATTATTTTTAGTAAGTGCGGATTATTAAACGGAGTTTAAATAAATTTATTAAAGAGGAAATAATGAAATATGATATTTAATTATCCAATTTTAATTATTAAATTTTTTAAACGGGATTTTAAAAAACGAGGCGCGGTACTGGGGCGCGTGCGACGGGTGACGGGAGCACGCGCCCGACGGGAGACAGGTGTCGGGAGCAGGCCCGCCCGATGGGAGACGGGTGACGGGAGCGCACGCCCGACGGGAGACAGGTGCTGGGAACACGCACCCGACGGGAGACGGGTGACGGGAGCGCACGCCCGACGGGAGACAGGTGCCGGGAGCATGCACCCGACGGGAGACGGGTGACGGGAGCGCGCGTAAAATTTGAGAAAAATGAAAGCCAGAATGTTCTGCCTGTAAAATTTGAACCATTTTGGTCAAATTCGACAACTATAATTTGAACTCAACAGGTGGTGTTCGGTTGGTGGTGTTCGAACATTGTTCGCTAACCTAGCCTCTTCAGGTCGAACACCTAGTATTGGGTTCGACCTAGAGTGGTCGAACGTCGATTATTTATTATGTTTTGTACTCAGTTCAGCCATTGTTATCTATTGGGCTTATGTTTTGTATGTATTGTTAGACCCAAATGAATATGTTGTGACTTTAGGCTCAAACAAATATAGATGTATATAAACATGCAATAGAAGATGAATGAACAAAATTTTACCCCACCAAACTTCTTCACATGGTATCAGGCCATCACGGCTAAAGGCACAAATATTTTTTTTCCTCTTTACCTCGTTAATATGTCGACGAGTGATGAGATCACCATAGCGGTGATTCCAAAAATCGATCCCACCTTCCCGTATTATCTTGGTTCTAACGACAATCCTGGTAATGCAATTACAAAGGTAGTTTTTTATGGGGAGAATTATGAGGAATGGCCGAGATTTATCTGGCATTCTCTACAGGATTGACAGAAGTTTAAGTTTATTGATGGGTCTATTACTAAACCTACTACGATGGAAAAATTAGAGGATTGGTATTGTGTTCAATCGATGCTTGTGTAATGGATCTTGCACACGATTGATGCTTCAATGAAAAAGATGACACCCTAATTTGAGGAGGCGAAACCGTTGTGTGATTCACTCAAGGATCGATTTAGTATTTGGAATTGCGCTAGAATTCAACATATCAAGTGTGCATTGGTAGAGTGCCGTCAAACCAAGTCATGTCTGTGGTCGATTACTTCAGCCAATTGCAGATTCTTTAGGATTAGTTGAGGACTTATGAACCTATTCCGGCATGTAGTTGTAGAAACGAGTTGATGAGGAGCGCTTCCATCAGTTTCTTTATGGGATCAATCAGGAACTATATGGAAACGTATGTTCGAATTTATTGGCACAAGATCCATTCCCTATCTTGGCACGTGCATATCAGACCATGTTGCAAAAAGAACGTTTTCATAAATCGTCCCAAACCTATTCTGAAAGTGATATTGCTCCGGTCTGACGTGCGTCTTCTCGGAACCAAAACTCGAAAACTTGAACACTCGGATCCAAAAAACCTGTAAAACAAACATCGGGATGGGTTCCCGGTGAAGGGACTCCGACGCTCAAGTCAGTCGAATTGCTCTGAATTCTCTCAAGTAATATGATATGTGTATTTTGTGTATTGCGTGTGTCTAAAGTGAAAAGAACAAGGATATATAAATACTCCCTAATACTTGTTGTAGTAGGAATATGAGTCCTAATTGTAGTTGAAGTAGGAGTTCTCCGAAAATCAAAGATTTGCTCGATATTACCCTAGAAATAAGGGATATGGATAACAAACCCGTGAAAATAGCGGGCAGTTAGAATTAGTTCGTTCTCATCCAATAATTTAGTTCGCTGCTACATTCTGAGCTCACATAGTTCGCCGGGACAGACATAATTTGCCTATCAGAGTAGTTCGCATATAGCGACCAAGACGAGGTAGGAAACCCGGTTCGATTCAACTCGGTCGGAAAATTAATTCGGTCATTAAATTCAGTTCGACCATAATAGTACTCCCCCCCTTTCGAAGTGTATGTCTGCATACACTAAGGGAGTTCGCTAAGGCGGTGACCGAACTTAATCGACGCCCCTTTTCGAGGCAAGATGTCTTTTCCATGTCTTTTCAAATGCAATCATTCCGTTCGTGTGACACGTGGTGAAAAACTGTTCCCGCCCAATGCCTTTTCATTTTTCTTCATCGGGTTTCGTTCCATCCAACGGTTGAGATCGTGTCTCTTCGGTTTCCCCCCTAAAACCGAGATCTTTCTCTATATATATATACCCTCATCGTCAATCTTCAAACCCTTCCGTGCATATCCACTGTAAACGTTCATCTTTCCTGATTCTCTCCCCGATTTAGATTTTTTCTCTTAATCCCAGGTACCCCTTCCTATTTTTTTTACTCTTTGTTTATTCAAATGGCATCTTCTTCTTCGGATATCAGTTTTTCGAAAAAACCCAGGAAAAGATCTGTGGAAAATGCTTTTTCTTCCACCAAGGTTACTCCGACCCATACCGTATTCCTGAGTTCGTTGATGGCGGGGGGTTATGTTGTGGTGATCCCGGATCCAGAGGATCGACCACACCGAGCACCACCGAGTCATCAGACTTGGTTTTTAAAACATGTTACATTAGGGTTAGTTCCCCCGATTCATCCCTTCTTTCTTGAAATAAGTTCACTCTTCGGTGTATGTCCGAATCAATTACATCCGAACTCCATCAGCTATATAGTTTCGTTCTATATGGTTTGCAAGTGGATAGGAGTCGAACCTACTCCAGATCGCTTTCGATCTTGTTTTGTCCAAAAAAATTCCAATCCTTTCCGTTTTTACCTTAGTCCTCGCAGTGGTGCAAGGTGAGCTGCTTTCTTATCTCCTGGGGATGATAAAATAAGTTCTTGGAAAAAACATTATTTTTTGTGAAGGAACTGGTAAATCGGCCTTTTCGTTCGCTTCCCTAGGCTCAGCGTTTGGGTCAAACCGATCCTGCTCCCCCTCCAGATCGTCAAATTACTGCTTTGAACGAAATTTTTGCCAAGGGTTGGTTCAATATTGCACAACTGAGTTCTTGTGTGGAGCTGTTGTCTTTTTGGGGGTTTTATCCGAACAGTCAGCTCCCTCCTCGTTTTAACTTAGGTCATTTTATTATTACGTTCTTCTTTACGTCGAACTGGTTATTTTGTCATCTTATTCTATTTATTTCTTGAAGATCTCACAATGAATCGGTATTTCTCTTTCGCGAGTGATGTATCTGACGAGGAACGAACTCCTATTTCGCTTGCTCGGCATGGGATGGACCCCGCTCTGGCAGCAACCTTTAAGCAGACCAAGGAAACTCGTCTTGACGAACTGGTTGGAAGGGCTCCTGGCCCTTCCATTGATGTAGTTCAAGAGGAGGATGTCCTTCCCCCTATTCCGGAATCAGCTCTTTTGACTCCCCTTACAGTGGTCGTGCCTCCCTCGCAAAGTCTTAGTCCGCTTCCCATTGCCGTCCTTACTTCTCAGCCAATAGACCTGACTGAAGAGACTGGCGAGGTACCTTCGGCCCGAACTCTTTTATCCAAAAGGAAAGGGTCTTCCAGTTCACGAGCCTCTCGGCTGAAGAAGGTGCGAACAGATAAGGCGGCGACGGGAGGTTCGGCGAGAGCCGAGGGAAAAGCTGCGGGGAGCGAGGAGGAAGAGGACGCGGAGGAGAAAGAGCTGAGGAAGAACCTGACCCGCTTAGCGAACACCCAGAAGTATTTTGTAAGTTATGCAAGGCAGGCTCTTCGTCGGAGGGACGAGCTTCGAAAGAGTTGTGGGCGGCTGGAGGAAGTAATAGAGGAAAAGAAGACCTTGGAGAGTGATCTCTCTCTTCGCTCCGAGAAAACCGAGAAACTGTTAACTCTGCTTGAGCAGGCCGAAGTCGACTTAGCCATAGCTCGCTCAGATTCTGTCAGGAAGGAAGAGCTGTTGTTGGGGAAGGAGAAGTTCGCCATGGAGAAACAGAATGCCTTTCTCCAGGTGGAGGTCGAAAATCGTAGGTTGAAGGAGGAGTTGGAACAGGAGAGGAATGCTCGGGCTCGCTTTGGGGAGGAGATACGGGCTGAGGGTTTTCAGGCCGGGACTGCTGCGGGCTTCTATCAGTTCGCTAAAAGTCCGGAGATGGAGCTGATAGTCGCGGAATATCACGACCGGCTTTTTCATCAACTTTGGAATTCGGCTCTATTTCTCTCCAAAGCGGCTCCGATGACGGAGGCATATTTCCGAGAAGGAATTCGTTTATGCCAGGAGGAAGTGACGGAAATTGCTCGACGTTTTGAGCAAGAGACTGGTCAAACGTTGCCGGAGTCTTTCTTTCGTTTCAGTCTTTCTTCCTTGGGCAGGAAATTGGCTCGATCTTTTCCTATTCCTCCTGGCTGGCGAGGCGATCCGAACGAGGATGAGAAAGCGGAATGGTGGGCCGGGTATCTAGAGCAATCAATTAAGGAAGTTCTTCCAGATCGTCCAAGTGTCGATTCGGTTGTTCCTCAATTTGGAGAAGCAACTTCGAGCTTGGCTGCTGATTTGCCAGAAGATATGTTTGCTCCTCTGCCACCTCTGCCTTCGGTTAACGAACCTCTTCCTCCTGTAGTTCCATTAGAAAATCCTTCTGATACTTAGATTTTTTAGTTTTTCCCAGAATATTTTGTAATGCTTCTTCTGTATTGTAACAACTTTTCCTTTGGAATATTATTTGGTGTTTTCGCAGTTTCTTTTCGTAAAGTAGTTCGTAATAATCAATTTCGTTCCAAGGGAAGGCTTTCGATCAGTTCGGTCGATCAAAACTTCCGAAGAGATAATCAGTTCATTTCAAGGAAAGATTTTGATCAGTTCGGTCGATCAAAACTTTCGAGAAAATAATCAGTCAGTACGTTTCTATGGAAGGTTTCGTTGATCAGTGCGGTCGATCATCACTTCCAAGAAGAAATCAATCAGTTCGTTCCTATGGAAGGTTTCGTTGATCAGTTCGGTCGATCAACACTTCCAAGGAGAAATCAGTTTGTTCCTATGGAAGGTTTCGTTGATTAGTTCGGTCGATCAACACTTCCAAGGAAAAATTCATCAGTTCGTTCTTAGGAAGGTTTCGTTGATCAGTTCAGTCGATCAACACTTCCGAGGAGAAATCAATCAGTTCGTTCCAAGGAAGGGTTTCTGATCAGTTCGGTCGATCAGAACTTCCAAGGAGATAATCAATCAGTTTGTTCCTAGGAAGGTTTCGTTGATCAGTTCGGTCGATCAACACTTCCAAGGAGAAATCAATCAGTTCGTTCCAAGGAAGGGTTTCCGATCAGTTCGGTCGATCAGAACTTCCAAGGAGATAAATCAATTAGTTCGTTCCTAGGAAGGTTTCGTTGATCAGTTTGGTCGATCAACACTTCCAAGGAGAAATCAATCAGTTCGTTCCAAGGAAGGGTTTCTGATCAGTTCGGTCGATCAGAACTTCCAAGGAGATAATCAATTGGTTATGGGATTTGAACTAAAATTGTAAAAGACATCAATTTTAACGTGGTTCGGCCAAATTAGCCTACGTCCACGGGATGAAATATCAATCCATTTTATTAAGGTAACCGAAATTGAGAAGAAGTGTCGTACATCGGTGTATTACACATAAAATTTCTTCAAATGGCTCACATGCCAGGGCCTTGGTAACAGTTTGCCTTTCCTATCAGTCAGTTCGTAAGATCCTCCTGAAAGAATCTTCGATATTATGTACGGTCCTTCCCAAGTAGCGTCCAATTTTCCAATATTAACCAAGACATCTGATTGCCTTAGAACTATATCACCGATCTGAAACTCCCTTTTCTGAACTCTTTTATTAAATGCCGCCTGAACACGCCTCTTGTATAACTCATTCCGAACTCTAGCTTTATCTCGTAGTTCATCCAAGAATATCGAATCAATCCTGATTAGCTCCTCATTCTTCAGAGGCTCAAAACTTGTGATTCTCAATGCCTGTCCCTGGATTTCTGCTGGCACAACGGCTTCCATTCCGAAGGCTAGATTAAAAGGGCTTTCTCCCGTCGTCGATCGCGGTGTAGTTCGGTATGCCCACAGAACCGACGGTAGTTCATCTGCCCAACTAGACTTTTGAGACTCTAATCGCTTTTTCAGTCCGTCCAGTATGATTCTATTCACCACTTCGACTTGTCCATTTGCTTGAGGATGAGCAACTGCCGTGAATATTTGTAAGATCTTCATCTCTTTGCACCACTCGACAATCTTCTTTCCTCGGAATTGAGTTCCATTATCTGAAACCAAAATCCTTGGTAAACCGAATCTGCAACATATGTTCTTCCAAATAAAATGGATCATTTCGGCTTCGGTGATCTTGGCCAAGGGTTCGGCTTCGACCCATTTGGTAAAGTAGTCCACTGCTACCACTACGAACTGCTTACTTCCTCGAGTTTTCACAAAGGGGCCGACAATGTCAATTCCCCATCTAACGAAAGGACACGGCGAACAAACAGTTAGCATGTCAGCAGCCGGGGTATGAATTCGCCATCCATGCTTCTGGCAAGCTTCGCATCTCTTAACTATTTCGTTCGTATCACTTCTCATTGTGGGCTAATAGAATCCAGTTCGTATTACTTTTCGAGCTAAAGATCTAGCTCCCGCGTGTTCGGCACATCCTCCCTCATGGGCCTCTTCCAGGACTTTGATTCCTTCTTCTCTTGATAGACATCGGGCATCTGTCGTTAGGAAGGTTTTTCTGTACAAAGCCTCTTTAAGTAGATAATAAAATCGAGCTTGCCTTTCCAGCTTTTCTAATTCTTTTTCTGTTCTTTCTCTCTTGTCTTCTAAAAAGCGTATAAACGGAGTTCTCCAATCAAAATTCATCCCGTCATCTATGCTCATTACCTCCTTTGCTCTTTCCACTCCCATTACTGTTATAGTTCGTTGCGAACAATCTTGAAGCGAACTGCTTATCTTAGAAAGGAAATCCGTCTTTTGGTTCTCGCTTCTAGGAATCTGCTCAATTTGAAGTTTTTCAAACTTACTCTCCATTTCCCTGATTTTTTCCACATAAGAATTCATCCGATCCTCTTTGACTTCGCATCGGTTTTGCAGCTGCTGAGTTACTAGTTGTGAATCAGATTTAACCGTTACATGATGAGCTCCGACTTGTTCGGCTATTTTCAAACCCTGTAGGAAGGCTTCGTATTCTGCTTTATTGTTAGAGGCTTTGAACAAGAATTTAACAGCGAACTGTAGCTCATCTTTCTCTGGGCTAATCAGTAAGATACCAGCTCCGGCTCCATGACGGGATGAGGATCCGTCTACAAAAAGTTCTCATTCTTTCTTCTCCTGGATCCTGGTCGTCTCTTGTATGAAGTCTGCCAAAGCCTGACCTTTAACTGCCGTTCGTGGTTCATACCTAATGTCGAATTGGTCTAACTCGACAACCCACTTAACCAATCGTCCTGACGCGTCTGGCTTCCCTAATATGATGCTCAACGGATGATCCGTTCGTACTATGACCGTATGGCTCAGAAAATATGGTCTTAATCTTCTAGCCGCAGTTACTAATGCATATGCTACTTTCTCAATCTCCGTATAGCGTATTTTCACATCTTGAAGGACTTTGCTAACGAAGTATATTGGGAACTGGTCTTTGCCTATCTCTTTTACCAGGACCGAACTGACTGACTCTTCTCCGATTGCTAGGTACACTATTAGCGGTTCTCCTTGAACTGGTTGTTTTCACAGGGAAAGTGTAGCGAGAAAAACCTTCAGATCGTCGAACGCCTTCTAACATTGCTCATTCCAGCCGAACTGACTACTTTTTCTGAGAACTTTAAAGAAAGGTAACCCTTTGTTCGCCAATCTGGAGATGAACCTGCTTAGGGCAACTACGCGACCAGTTAGGATTTGTACTTCTTTCATAGTTCGAGGAGCGGTCATGTTTTGTATAGCTTGGATTCTACTGGGATTGACTTCAATTCCTCTTTCAGTAACCATGTATCCCAAGAACCTTCCCGCCTTTACTCCAAAAGAACACTTCGCAGGGTTCAAACGCATTCCACTCCTCCGAATGGTTGACATGATTTCTCTTAAATCCGAAGGATGTGTGTTCGCTTTAGCACTTTTTACTAGCATATCATCTACATAAGCTTCCATATTCCGACCTAACTGATGGGCAAACATCTTGTCCACCATCATTTGATAAGTAGCCCCCGTATTCTTTAATCCAAACGGCATCACCGTGTAGCAATATGTTCCCGACGAGGTGATGAAAGCAACATTGGGTTTGTCTTCTGGGTGCAACAGGATCTGATGATACCCTTGGGCTGCATCCATCATACTAAGAAGTTCGCATCCTGTCGTTGAATCAACTAGCTTATCAATTCGCGGAAGCGGATAATAGTCTTTGGGACAGGCTTTATTGAGATCGCGGAAGTCGATGCACATACGCCACTTATTTCCCGGTTTAGGCACCAAAACGACATTAGCTAACCACCGAGGATACTGAATCTTTTCAATATGTCCTATCTCCAATAACTTCCCGACTTCCTTCTCGATGATCTCATTCTGCTGTTCTCTGAAGTGCCTTAACTTTTGTTTGACGGGTCGAGCTTCGGGTTTGACATTCAACTTGTGAACAGCCACATCCGGATTTATTCCTCTCATGTCCTCCGGCTTCCATGCAAACAAGTCCACATTTTCCCTTAATACTTCAATTATTTCTTTTTCCATCTGCTCGGCTAAGTCACTTTCGAGGTGAACTGTATGACCAGGTTGTTCTGGAATCAGTTCGACGCTCATCAATTCTCCTTCTACGAACTCAGCCGTGTTCGCTTCTCGTCCTTTTTTGTGACTAATGTCTCTTTCTCGATCAAAATCATCTCTTTGTTCAGAGTTTCATTTTCTGGACTCCAGCTGGGGAACTGTGGTAACATAGCATCGACTAGCTGTTTGCTGGTCACCATGAACTATCCCTACGCCTAGGATTCGACCCTGATCATTTTCGACGGGGAAATTCATCATCAGATGTGCCGGTGAAATAATTGATGCATAGGTACCCAACGATGGGCGACCGAGAATCACATTATATTGAGAAGGCACATCTACCAACAGGAAAGTTAGTGTCTTATTTTGCCTCCATTCTCCTTCTCCTAACACCATAGGTAATTGTACCTTACCCAGAACAGCCACCGCTTCTCCCGAGAAACCATAAAGGGAAGTTTCTACTGATTTTACTTCCACCATTGACCTCATCTTCCTGAAATAGTCCATGAACATGATCTCCACCGAACTCCCTGTATCCACAAATATCCTCTTAACCTCAAAGCCTCTGATCTCTGCAGAAATTACCAAAGCGTCAAACTGGGGACTTTGGATTACCACTTTGTCGCGAGCTCTGAACTCTATCACTACGTCATCAAAAATGGTTTGAACTTCAACACATTTTTACCGAACCGAATTTAGTCTTGCTTTGCGGGCTCTATTTGAATCTCCATCAGTAGGGTCTCCGATGATCATGTGTATGGTAGGTCTTTCTTCTCTACCGGACTCATTATGCTGTGGATTTGGCGGAGGTGGAGGTAGTTCGGGCTGTTCTCGTCTTCTATCCCTTCTCGACCCTCGTTGGCCGTTTCGGTGATCTTTGTGTTCATGCGGATGCTGTCGAACATATCGGGCCAATTTATTCTCTCTAATCAACCTCTCCAGTTCATCTTGCAAATGCCAACATTCATCAGTACTATGGCCATATTCATTATGGAACCGACACAATTTTCCGTTGCCGAAGGTGGGTGGTTTTTTGGGACTTGGGCTCCAGGTCGTCGGCCATTTTAACTGGGGCAGATTCCAGATTTTCATTAGCACTTGCTCGGGAGGAATCGTCAGTGGCGTATATCGTTCGTATCTTCGGCCTCCCCTATTGTCTCTTAACTGCGGAGGTGCAAATTTTGTTCGGGTTCTTCAAAGTGTCTCTTTCTCATGCTTTCCTGTTCATGTGCTTTGTTCACTCGGCTGGAACTCTCTCCTTTCTTAATCTGAACTGCTTCTTCTAGATTGATATACTTGGTAGCTCTTTGTAACAAATCATCAAAATCCAGGGGGGTCTTCTTTACCAGAGAAGTATGAAGATCACCCTCTCTCAACCCTTGAATAAAAGCACTAACCACCAGATCGCCCGAAGCCTCAGGAGCCTCAAGGGTTGCAGCTGTGAACCTTTTGACGTACTCTCTCAATGTCTCCTCCATATTTTGTCGGACTCCAAATAGCATTTGAGCAGATCGCTTTTGCTTCCGAACACTGGCGAACTGATGTAAGAACAGATCTGATAGTTGTTCGAAATTGTGAATAACTCTGTCACTTAGCTGACTGAACCAAGTCTGCGCAGCTTTGGTGAGGGTGGTGGCGAACACCCTACACTTAATCCCTTCTGAATACCGGTGTTAAAGGGCGGTATTTTTGAATCGACACAAATGCTCCCACGGGTCAACAGTGCCATCGTACTCGAAGTTAACTGGGCGAAAAGAGACGGGTAGCTCATCCTTCATAACCAGGTCGGAAAAAGGGTTCTCCTTGAATTTTGTGGAGCTCGACGAGCGTTCTGATGGGCTTCCCTCAGTTTCCTTCGTAATTCAATAACTTCCTCAGATAACTCAGCACGCTCCTATTTTTAACCCCTGAGATGATCGGAACGGCTCTCTCTCTCATTGGCTTGTGACTTGTCCCCTGGCTGACTTTTCTCGACCTCAATCTCGACGTTTTCTGGTTGTCCCTTGACTTGTGCACTCAAGGCTCTTTGAACTGCCGCCGATATCAAATCAGAAAGCTCTTCAGGAGTCAAAGTAACGGTGTGAGGAGGATTAACTGGCACTGTGTTCTGGCTGTCCCATTCTTCTTCGCGATTCCTCGATGGTCCACCCATCTCCGTTCTCTGTGTTCCTCTAGTATTTACCATGTTTTATTAATCTCAACATCTTTAACTCATAAGTTTCCCACAGACGGTGCCAATTGATGTTGCTCCGGTCTGACGTGCGTCTTCTCGGAACCAAAACTTAAAAACTTGAACACTCGGATCCGAAAAACCTGCAAAACAAACACTGGGAGGGGTTCCCGGTGAAGGGACTCCGACGCTCAAGTCAGTCGAATTGCTCTGAATTCTCTCAAGTAATATGATATGTGTATTTTGTGTATTGCGCGTGTCTAAAGTGAAAAGAACAAGGATATATAAATACTCCCTAATACTTGTTGTAGTAGGAATATGAGTCCTAATTGTAGTTGAAGTAGGAGTTCTACGAAAATCAAAGATTAGCTCGATATTACCCTAGAAATAAGGGATATGGATAACAAACCCGTGAAAATAGCGGGCAGTTAGAATTAGTTCGTTCTCATCCAATAATTTAGTTCGTTGCTACATTCCGAGCTCACATAGTTCACCGGGACAGGCATAATTTGCTTATCAGAGTAGTTCGCATATAGCGACCAAGGTGAGGTAAGAAACCCGGTTCGATTCAACTCGGTCGGAAAATTAGTTCGATCATTAAATTCAGTTCGACCATAACAGAAAGGGATGAAGTTATGGCACTTGCAGTTAAGACTTCTTCTACTAACCGTGGGATGCCATGATTGGATACTAGAAATAAATCGGAGTTGGTTTGTAATTTTTACAAATGTCCTGGACATGAGGAAGCCACTTGTCTCGAGAAAAATGGCTACCCGAATTAGTGGGGGGATCGGTCTCGTGGGATTGGTCATGGAAAGGACGAGGGCAATGGAGCTGCTGTTGGCCGCAGACGAGGGGTGGAGGTGCGAAAGACAGTGGCAGACTGTGGCATTGGTATAGCGCAGTCATTTATGACAGATGTGTTCTAAGATTAACTTCGAACCAATGACAGCAACTTATACCATGCGTGGTAATTTTTCGATAGGCCCAAGTGAATATATTGTGGCTTTAGGCCCAAATAAATATGAATGTATATAAACATGTAATAGTAGATGAATTGACACAATTTTACCCCACATCACTTCTTCACATTATTATCTTTATAAAGCTTTAAATCAAAAAAATATGAAAGTACTTGTTTTGAGGATTCTCAACATGAAGTGATTTTGAGAAAAATAAGGAAACTGTTGTGAGAAGGAGTTAATGTCTCAATGAAGGATTGCATTCCATTCCACTAAAATAAATAACGTCGATACATCGATAAAGAAGGAAACAAAATAACTACCTAAAATATAAAGATATACTAGGATACAGTACTATTTTCCTTAACATCCCCTGCAAGCGAAGCGTGGGGTTCAACTCGACGTGGAGCTTGGAACGAAACATTTCGAACAAAGGCCATGACAGACTCTTTGTGAAGATGTCTGCAAGCTGCAATGAGGATGACACATAGCGTGTTTGCAAACGACCACTTTCCACAAGTTCTCTAATGAAATGACAGTCAATATCTATATGCTTTGCTCATTTGTGTGAGACAGGATTTTAGGCAAGGAAGATGGCACTTTTGTTGTCACTGAGAAGAATAGGCGGTGAAACTGGCGAAGCGCGAAGATCTCGAAGTAAATTTATAATCCAAACTAATTCAGAAGCAGTATTTGCCATAGCACAATACTCCAACTCGCAGCTCAAGCGAGAGACTGTTGGCTGCTTCTTAGCACTTCAGGAAACTAAGTTTGGATCAAGGAAGATAGAGTACCCATAAGTAGATCGATGGGTATCTAAGCATCTAGCCCAATCAGCATCCGAATAACCAAGAACAGATGAAGGACCGGTAGAGAAAAGCAAGCTATATCCAAGTGTACCCTTGACATAGCGAATGATACGTTTAACGGCCTGAAAATGATCAGTGGTAGGATTTTGCTGGAATTGACTCACAATGTTGATAGAATAAGATATGTCTAGACAAGTAATCGTTAAATATTGAAGCACCCTAACCAGTAATCAATAGAAAGTGGCATTCTCAAACAGAGTCCCTGCAGAAGTGAAAAAAACTTCAGGGGCAAGAGGGGTGGATACAGGCTTTGATTCTAGTCGGTCAGCGCAAAGAAGAATATCTCGAGCATATTTAGATTAACCGAGAAAGAGGCCCGACTTCGGATAAGAAACTTCTAAACCAAGAAAATAACTAAGACGCCCAAGATCCGTAATTGCGAACTCCCTTTGAACTCGAGATAGGAAGACACGAAGAGAATTAGGATCATTCCCAATTACAATAATGTCATCGACATACACCAAAAGATAAAGCAAAGTCGACTTTTTTGAGAAAATGAACAAAGAAGTATCAGTTGTACTACAAATAAAACCAAGCTGAAGAAGAAAAGTGTGAAATCATTGATAGCAGGCCAAAGATGTCTATCGAAGGCTATAGGCCATACAAAGTCTTCCTTAACATGCAAACATGATTCGGCCGAAGGGGATCAATATACCCAAGCGGTTGCTCTATAAAAATAGGCTTAGAGAGATAACCATTAAGAAAAGCATTTTTCTAGGAGTGCATTACCGTAAGAGATAGAATAATGCGAACTGTAGAGACTTTCACCACAAGACTGAATGTGTGTGTGAAATCAAAACCGGGAATCTGACTGAAACCTTGAGCAACAAGGCGTGCCTTGTGCTGATCTACAGAACCGTCTGAAAGAAACTTTATCCGATACACCCATTTGGAGCTGACAATATTAGTGTTCGGTGGTCTTGGAACAAGCGTCCAAGTATTATTTACTCGTAAAGCTATCATTTCCTCATTCATCGCAGAAACCCATGAGGTGACTTTAGAGCAGACTTGATGCCTTTTGGTTCAGAAACTGCAGTCAGTGCAGAATAGAGAGAGTTAGACTCCTTAAGAGACAAGTCAACGGGATAATGTAGCTTAAAAATGACTGATTGAGACCAAGTCTTCATGGGATGAGTGTGAATAGGATCAGGCTACAGCTGTGGAGGCTCGGGTACAGCATATGGCAGCGAGGGTAAATGAGTCGGACCGTCTGGTGGGAACGGCACTGGCGAGATTGGTGGAACTTCCATGACAAGAGTAGGAGGTAGAACAGGGGCAGGAGCTGACAAACAACGTATGCAAGAGACGATCTTGGCCGTTGGAGTTGAAGAGAAGCCATGTGTCATGGGAACTGAAGTGGTGACTGGCGGTATGGAGTCTAATAAGAAAAGGAAGAAATATCCAGTGTGGACAAAGGTGTAGCTGAGGATGAAAGTTTGCAAGGAAAGTGCACTTCATCAAAGATAGCATGCCGAGTTATGTACACACGAGAAGTGTGTAAATTAAGGCAGCGAAAACCCTTATGTTGGGTGTTGTAGCCAAGAAAAACACAAGCTTTGCTTTGAGGGGAGAACTTGTTCAGCACATAATCACGTAGGCAAGGATAAACACAACAGCCAAAAACATGAAATGTATCATACGTAGGAGACTGTTTGTACACAAGGTCATATGGAGATTTATTCTCTAGCAGTGGATAAAGATCGCAGTACTGAAAGCTTTTACCCAAAATTTCAGAGGCACAGATGAATGAAAAAGCATTGCCAGACCAGTTTATGTTCTGTGATATGTCGATGTTTTCTTTCTGCACGATCATTTTGCGTCGGAGTATATGGACAAGATATAACATGATGTATACCACAAGCAGAAAAATGAGCTCGCAATCGATTACTCAGAAATTCACCACCACCATCAGTTTGGAATTGTTTAATTTTTCTGGAAAACTGATTTTCAACAAATGTCTGAAATCGAATAAACACAACATAAAATTCTGACCTTAGGCGCAATAGATAAAACCAGGTAAATCGAAAAAAATTATCAACAAACATGACATAATACCAAAAGAGGAATTAGCAGGCGCAAGGCCCCAAACATCACAATGCACCAAATTCAGGAGCTGAAATGCTCATTTGTCATTATTAACAAAAGGTGAATGTCTATTTTTTGCCATCTGACAAGAATTACATATAGTAGGAAAAGACAAAACAAAAGTAACGGACACAAGCCCAAGTTTATGCAGCAAAGAAATAATGGAAAAAGCAACATGACCTAAGTGATAATGTCATAAATCAAAAGAGGCATGAAGTCATTTATTTGTAGTAATTGCAGAAAGAGCTGAAGAACCGGAGTGTAGGATATAAAGTTCATGATCAAGTGTGCCTGTTGCGAGCACCTGCCCTGTGTCCCGATTCTAAATGCGAAATTGAGAATCAGTAAATAGTACAGTTACAGGAAAATCACGCGTTAGTTGGCCAATGGATAATAAACTTTTAGTGAGTCCAGGCACCACAAGAACATTTCGCAATTGTAAATTGCGAGATAATGATAAAAAAACCTGTATGAGATATAGCAAGGTGCGCACCGTTTCCAACCGTAACATGATCAGAGCTAAAATATTTAGAAGCAATATCTAGTCGGCTAGCATCTACAGTCATATGTGCGGACGCGCCGATATCGAGAAACTAATTCGAGGAGGAACCCAGATTAATAGAACAATCAATTGAGAAGGCTTCGGCGAGATTTGCGGTGTTGGAGGGCCTGCAAGACCTGTCATAACTTTGATCAAACTTGTATTTACAGTAAAAAATATCATGTTTAGTACTTCTGTAAAAGTGATAACAAGGAGTAAAATTCTGACGGCCCCGACCAAGGCCGCGATGATTAGAAGCGCCTCGGCTACGATTAGAGAAACCACGACCACACCCACAAGAGGCAGTAAATACGGCTTGACTGGGTTGAGCATCATCTATGGACTTCTGAAATAACTCATGACTCTGCGCACGAGCAAGTAGCGAAGTTTGGTAAAGGGTCCTGGGTCATCTATGCCGCCAAAAAACTGGAAAAGGTGGAACCCAATCCCCTAAGACCAATGTGTCTTGTCGGTTTCATCAATAGGGCGAGTTGATCGCAAATTGACTTGAAACTGCGGCCGATAGTCTAGGAACCTTTCTTGGCCAAAAGCAAATCATCCTTAAGACTTAATTCACGACCTTGGAGCTATGACTATAGGCGGACGATAAAGCAAGTCAAACGTCTCACGACATTTTTGCAAGACAAGATAAAGATTCCTCTGTGAGCGTAAAAACCAGAAATAATTTGAGTAATTAATCACGAGAATACCAGGATGTAAGATTCCTCTGTAAGCGTAGAAACCAGAAATAATTTGAGTAATTGATCACGAGAATACCAGGATGTATAGGCGGGGCTAGGAACAGACTGACCAGTCGCGTCGTTGCGGCTAGAGCAGGAGAAGTACCGTCAAGAGATCAAATTTTGATTCGTCAATAGCGGATGGATCTGTTCATGCCATAATAAATAATTGGAGGAAGAGAGTTTCACGGTTACCATATGAATTATTGTAGATGGATCTGTTCATGCCATAATAAATAATTGGAGGAAGAGAGTTTCACGGTTACCATATGAATAATTGTAGAAACGGGGATAGATGGAACTTCCGTCGTGGCCATGGAGAAAATGATGAAGACAATGGGAATTGGGTGATAAATCTTTGAGAGGGTTCAATACGGCTGATACCATGTGAGAAAGATATGATGCCTCAATTGAGGGTTGCATTCCATTCCACTAAAATAAATAACGTCGATATATCGACAAAAAAAGAAACAAAATAACTACCTAAAATATAAAAATTTACTAGGATACGATACTATCTTCCTTAACAGTTTTGAAGATTCTAAAATTAAAAGATATTTTAGACTTTTAATATATAATTATTTTCGATTTATTAATATGAGTGTGTATAGTGTCATTCCGTTTTAAATTATTTTCTATTTTGAATAATAAAATTAGATGGGCAAAACGGAGGGTATACGAACCAAAAACCGGAACCAGACGACGCAAAATTCAATCTGAGATATCGAATGGAAGAAACATCAAGGAGAGAGAAGGTTTTAGCAGCAGCATCAACCCAATTCATTGTGGGGTCGGTGCCAACCATGTTCTACATCCCCGAATTCGTATCGGCTGCTGAACAAGAGCAGCTCTCAAATAATGTAAACGATTTGCAAGTTTGTTGTTGGAGATTTTATTATTAAATTTGTAGTCCCTGATTCCATTTGCATGTTTGTTGTTGGAGATTTTATTATTAAATTTGTATTTCCTGATTCCATTGTCTGCGACTTGCAGATTTATGGAGCTCCGATTTCCAAATGGAAGTCCTTGAAGAATAGGAGACTACAAAATTGGGGTACCTCACTTGAGGATTCATATAGTGTCTACTTATTTTGGAAGTACTAAACCCTAATTTTTTGTTATGTAATTGATCATCAACTGACAGGAGGAGTTGTGCACGAAAAGGGTCTTCTCCCTCAAGATAGTAAGTGCTCCATTATTTATTTATTTGTTTATTTTTTGTGTGCTTGCGCTTGTCATCAGTTTTGCCTGATTGTTTATTGCCTCGAGTTTCGATTTTTTTTAATTTATTTAATTTTTTTTTTTTGGCTGCAATAATGTAAAACCTGCTGCAACGGGAAACTTCAATATTCGCAATTTAATCCTACCTTATCATAAGGGAGGCTAATATAAAGATTTTGTTGCTTGCTACAGAATATGCAATTTTATCTATCACAACGGTAGCTTAATTGAATGATGTTTTTTTGAGTGAAGAATAATAGCTGTTTCCCCAAAATGGATCTGCATTACTTTTTTTTTTTTTTTTGCTCTATTTTAAGCATAACAGGGGACAGTTTGCAGAATTGGTTTGCTTATTTGATTTTGAAGAAAAATACAATATACAGCAAGTGTCAACATCCAAGAGTAATAGTGTTTTCCAACATTATACACTCGATAAGTGATTTCAGTTATTTCCCCACTTTGCTAGAGGATTCAAAAAGAAGGTTGATCATGTTTAGCATTTTTTGGGGTTAGCCCTAGAATCCTAAAGTTCCTGTTGTTTCTATACATTTGTACTTATATGTATGTATGCGAAGAACGAGTCATCTAATCTCTACCAAGACAAGTTAATGTGTTCTGACATTGGAAGATGATTATATGTTTGGCTCTTCTAATTAGTACTTGGATATTAAGGTGAACTACTAAGTTCTTTGTTTTATTTTTTGTTTATATATTGCAGTGCCACCTTGGCTAAAAAAGGTTACAAATAGGATATACGAGGAATCGGGGTTGTTTCCATCAGCAATTAATCATGTGCTGATCAATGAATATTTGCCGGACCAAGGAATTATGGTTGGTACTAAACATAAGTGCATTGTATTGTTTCTTCAAATTTATTTGTATTTAATATTTTTTTCCTCCATTTTGTTCTACTGGAGGCGTTGTTTTTACGCTCAAACGAGAAGGGAAGGGTTAAATAAAATAGAGCAATTATATGTGCCTTTGATAACTCAGTGCCTGTGACTGCATCTACTCACAATTCGTTTCTTCATAACAGCCTCACCAGGATGGGCCTGCTTATACGCCGGTGGTGGCGATCCTATCTCTTGGATCGCCTGTTGTTATGGACTTTGTTCCCCACCCTAATTTGGAAAATGATGTGTGCACATCAGAAAACAATAATGATGATATAACTTCCAGACCATCACATGATATGGAGACAAGTCCTGGCAAGAGTTTCAGAAAATACCATCCGTTTTCTGTCATACTGATGCCTCGCAGTTTGCTGATATTTAAAGATATGGCATACTCAGGTTAATATTTATTTTGCGTCAATTACTTAATATGTATGTTCTATTCCGTTCTATTTTAAATCTAAACATGGTCATCCTGTGTTCTCTTCCAGACTACCTGCATGGCATAAAAGACTCTGAGGATCACCGATATGATGAGGTAGGATGAGAAACACGAACGTGCATATTCTGAGTTCTGGGAGAGTCTTATTGCTAGTAATTCCTTCTCGTGCAGGCTGTAAATGTTACCAATAGTCTAAGTTGTGATGGCCAAGCAGAAACCTTTTCAGGCTCGAAGATTGACGAGGAAGCTGGAGACGGCAGGGTGTTCCACAGGACTAGTACAAGAGTTTCTCTTACATGCCGGGTAGTGACGAAAGTGCACAAACATTTAATAAAACTTTAGAGCAATATATAGAAGAAAATTAGTGAGCCTTTCTAATGATGGATCATCAGGTCGACTTCAGCGAGATAATGTGGTAGCTAGTTAAAGAATATTGTCATCTGTTTCTTTTTACCAAAATAAAATTCTCAATAAGTTTAAAGAAGTATGAACACTATGCATCAACCTTATTCCCATCGAACAAAACTTTATAAACTGTTCTGCAAATGCATATTGTTTAAGATAAAGACTAGTATGTTAATACAACTTTTAGAACTCTTATAAGGACTTGGAAAAATCAACTATATTGAATTTCAAGTAATGAAACTTACTGAGTTTATAAGATTAATTGTTAGCTGGTTACTTGACATGGTACTTGTCACAAGGATGAACGAGCACTATAAATTTTCGCCTTATTTTTCCACCATCTTTATGTTTTTACAACTTATAATATGTTTAGTTTAAGTTAGAAATAAATTGTTGAAGTGTTTAATAAATAACATGGTGGATCTTAAACATCTGTGTAATTTCAATGATCAAATTAAAAGGTCTTTTAAAAAATAAAATTTTATTTTAGAAATAAGTTGGGGTTTCCTTACTTTTTACAAAACAGCTTATAAAGATGTAAGTTTCTAAATTAACGTCTTATTTTTAAAATTTAGTCAAACACTTTTGAAGAGTTTATAAACTCTTAACATCTTATAAGTTGTTTTAAGGAGCTTATAAGTTCATTTAAACACCCTCTAAGCCTTCACTTCCTCACACACTTGTGTTTATAGTATTTTGGGAATTATTTGGTAGCGCAAGCACGTAGACAACAAGAACATTAGCAATGTAAACAACACAACCAATTGAATCAACTTTGCTTCCCACAACTTGTCAAACAGTTTTTCCTTACAAAAAATTCCAAAGGCGGCATCCGGTATAGGGTTTAGGTGGATGTCTACCGCCAGGCTCCAACTCAATTTGATCATCACACACCCGCCTTGGTGGTAACTCTTTAGGCAGTTGTGGGGGCACCTCTTGAAATACTTCTGGTGTGATTTCTACCATTTTAGCAAGGTAGGTGGTCTCCCCATGTTTTATTCCCCACTTCAACTTTAAAACAGATAGATAGCAACCTAGACTTGTGTCCCCCGACCTTGATTTCTCAACTTCGTATGCACCCGTAGTCATCAAGGGGGACAACCATTAACGAGCATACCCTTTCCACGAGCCAAGCACTATCTCTATGTTTGTCAAACCCTTGATAGGCTTCGGTTCAATGTGTCTCACTTCAATATACTACATATTATTATTTATCAAAATTATAATTTATTACAAATATTATATGATACACATAAAAATATTATTTAATACATACAAACGTATATATTACGTGACCCCGACTGACCAGACCCGACTATTTTATAGAATGAGATTAGTGAGGTGGTCTCACCCAAGTTGAGCTTAGATATCTACGAAGATATCAATTTTTAAATAAAATAAAACATAATTAAATCTAAAAAAAATACATAAATAGCAAGTGAGAATGTATGAGAAAATGCATCACTTTCTACTTTGGGAATATTATCAAACATTCGACTAGAATAAATTTTGAATTTTTATACCTGAATTGATTCCAACTATTTAATATATATATATATATATATATATATATATATATTTGAGGAAATTGAGAATTTTTATGGATTGAATATTATGAAAGGAAAATTGTAAATTTAGGATAGTAATTTTTTGTCATTGACCATTATTGAATATTATAAAAAGAAAATTGTAAATTTAGGATAGTAATTTGGGATAGCAACCCAATTTACCACAATTACTATTAAATATGACTCAAAATAGCACCAAAAATAAAATTGGCCTTTTTTTACCATCAAAAATAAAAGTGAGATAGTTTATACCATCAAATTTAAAAGTATGACAAAAAATACCACCATTTTTGATTGATTTTGATGACAAAATTATTACCCAATAATAATTGGTTAAAGGAATCTTTTAGTCAACAAAAATGGCTTTCTCTCACCTCCCCCACCCCCAAACCCTTCCCTCTCACCTCTCGTACTTACAGCCGCTCCCCATCTCCATTTTCCCCCATTTTTGAGCTCAAAAATTGACCTCAAATTCACGTGTAAAGCTTAGATTTTTTGGTGAAAATTCACATGTAAGATGAAGATGTCAAACCAAGAAGGAGAGGTTAGTGATTTATCCCTCGTTTTTTCAGAAAATTGTAGAAATTAAGTTTTGAATTTGTTGAAATTTCTTGAGAATTTGTTGAACTTTTGTTGAATTTGTTGGAAATATGTCTTAATACTTCGAATTTGTTGAGTATTAGTTGAACAAACGGAGGGTTAAATGTGGATTTGAATTCCAATTGAACCCTAAATTATTTGGGGATTAGGTTTAATTTCTTTTCATATATGCTTGAATTCATGTTTGGAATGGTTAATTGGGTTTAAATTTGAATTTGATAGGGTTAATTTGTTTGAATATGTGCTTGAATTGATGCTTGAAAGGGTTAAACGGGCATAATCGAAAATAATCACGTTTAATCAAAAATATGCATGTTTAATCACGTGTAATTATAGGGAATAATTCATGTTAAACACTGTAATTACAATGTTAAACGTGAATTCTCAATGAATTCACATTTAACCCTATAATTGAAGTGTTTTAAGTTTGAGGGGTATTTTGGTAATTTGGTCAAAAGGTTGACTTTGATCGGGACCCATGACCCCCGGTCAACCGCATGTCGTTGGCGACGACTCGATGATAAAGTATGATGAAAAGAAACGGGATAGAAAACGAATCAAAAATTCACGGTCGGGAATTTTTCCCAACGATAGGAAAAAAATCTCTGTCGTCTCCCGGCAGCTGCCGAGAGCGTGATCGGCAGCTGCCCACAAAATTCACGTGTAGCCCCTCCCGTCGAGTTTTCTCGGCAGCTACCGGGAGCCCCAGCCCCCGCTGTCGAGAAAACTTGACAGCTCCCGTCCCCCGTCCCCCATCGCCCGTACGCACTCCCGTCCCCCGTCGGGCTTGCACGCTCCCATCCCCTGTCCCCCGTCGGGCGCGTGCTCCCGTCCCCCGACCCCCGTCCCCCGTCGGGCGCGCGGTCCCCCGTCGGGCGCACGCGCCCCTGTCCCCCGTCCCCCGTCGGCAGCGCGCTCCTGTCCCCCATCCCCTGTCGGGCACGCCCGCGCACCACACCCCGTTTTTTAAAATCCCGTTTAAAAAAATTAATAATTATAATAGGATAATTAAATATCATATTTGATTAATTCCCCTTTAATGAATTTTTTTAATCTTTGTTCAATACTCAGCACGTAATAAAAATAATTTCTTAATCCGTCTTGCATAATAGATACACAATTTGAATTAAAAAATTAATAATCCCAATTTTATAATTAAAGTAACATAATATCAACACATTTTTAAAATATTTTTACTAATTTTTTTAATATCCATTTATTAATCAACCCTTAATTTTGAATTAATTTCCTAATTCGTCGTAAATATTATCCACATACTCAAAAAAAATCCTTTTTAATACGCCCCATTTCATAATTATAACAACATATGTTTCCTCGACCCGTTACGATTTTTTAGATCCATTTTTTTAGTCTCCTTTCAATATTCAACTCCTCACTCGGGGATTTTTTTTTCTAAAATCCCGTTTAAAAAATTTAATAATTATAATTGGATAATTAAATATCATATTTGATTAATTCCCCTTTAATAAATTTTTGTTATCTCCGTTTAATAATCAACACGTAGTAAAAATAATTTCTTCATCCGTCTTGCATAATAGATACATAATTTGGATTTAAAATTTAATAATCCCAATTTCATAGTTAAAGTAACATAATATCCTAATCGATTTTAAATATTTTTACTAATTTTTTTAATATCCGTTTATTAATCAACAATTAATTTTAAAATAATTTCCTATTCCTTCGCAAATATTATGTACATACTCAAAATTAATCCTCTTTAATAATTCTCATTCTATAATTATAACAACATAGTTTCCTCGACCCGTTACGAATTTTTTAGATCATTTTTTGTAGTCTTCTTTCATTATTCAACTCTTAACTCGGGATTTATTTTTTCTAAAATCCCGTTTTAAAATTTTAATAATTATAATTGGACAAGCCGTATTTCATATTTCATTAATTCCCCTTTAATAAATTTTTTTAATCTCCGTTTAATAATCAGCACGTAATAAAAATAATTTCTTCATCCGTCTTGCATAATAGATACATAATTTAAATTACAAATTTAATAATCCCAATTTCATAATTAAAGACACATAATATCCTAATCGAATTTAAATATTTTTACCAATTTTTTTAATATCCGTTCATTAATGAACACTTAATTTTGAAATAATTTCTTAATCCTTCGCAAATATTATCCACATACTCAAAAATTAACCTCTGTAATAATCCTCATTTCATAACTATAACAACATAGTTTCGTCGACCCGTTTCGATTCTTTAGATCCATTTTTTTAGTCTCTTTTCAATATTCGACTCCTCACTCGGGGATTATTTTCTAAGACATCCTAAATAATACGTAGATAATTTTAATAATCCACTCTCGTAATCCCCATTTCGTAATTAAATTAACATAATATTCGTACCACCGTTAAATATTTTTTGTAATTAAATAAGTTCTCCGTTTAATAATCAACACTTAATGACGAATAATTTCTTTATGTCTCGAGAACAATAGGTAGATTCATCTGCTCTTAAAAATCCGATGTAATGATTAAAACAACATACTTTCCAGATGGCCGGATGATTTAAAGTTGCTCCATACTAGATTTTCAACACGAAAGATAATTAATTGTTTGCGAAGTATATCAAATATCAACAACTAATGTTGGTTTAACTTAGAAACTATAGTTAAAATAATCGCAAACTTTAATTATGAAATGGGAATTACAAAAGTTTGTTCGTAAAATTATCTACGTACTATTTAAGATGTTTTAGAAAATAATTCCCGAGTGAGGAGTTGAATATTGAAAGTAGACTAAAAAAATGGAGGTAAAACGATCGTAACGGGTCAAGGAAACTATGTTGTTATAATTATGAAATGAGGATTATTAAAGAGGGTAATTTTTTAGTATGTAGATAATATTTACGAAGGATTACGAAATTATTTCAACATTAAGTGTTCATTAATGAACGGATATTAAAAAAATTAGTACAAATATTTCAATTCGATTAGGATATTATGTTATTTTAATTATGAAATGAGGATTATTAAATTGGTAATTCAAATTATGTATCTATTATGTAAGACGGATTAACAAATTATTTTTACTATACCGTATGGATTATAAAACGGAGGTTAAATAAATTTATTAAAGGGGAATTAATCAAATATGATATTTAATTGTCAAATTATAATTATTAAAATTTTAAAACGAGATTGTAGAAAAAAAATCCCCGAGTGAGGAGTTGAATATTGAAAGGAGACTAAAAACATTGGAAAAAAAATCGTAACGGGTCGAGGAAATTGTTATAATTATGAAATGAGAAATATTAAAGAGGATAATTTTTCAGTATGTAGATAATATTTGGGAAGGATTAGGAATTATTTCAAAATTAAGTGTTCATTAATAAACAGATATTAAAAAAATTAGTCAGAATATTTTTAATTATTAGGATATTATGTTACTTTAATTATGACATTGGGATTATTAATTTTTAAATTCAAATTATGTATCTATTATGCAAGGCGGATTAAGAAATTATTTTTATTACGTGTTGAGTATTGAACGTAAATTAAAAAAAAATATTAGAGGGGAATTAATGAAATATGATATTTAATTGTCCGATTAAAATTATTAAATTTTTTAAAAGGGATTTTAAAAAAGGGGTCGAGGTGGGCGGGCGGGCAGGCCCGACGGGGGACGGGGGAGGCGCGCTCCCGACGGGGGACGGGCACGCCAGACAGGAGAACGGGAGAGGCACGCGCCCGACGGGGGATGGGGATGGGGGAGGCACGCGCCCGACGGGGGAGGCGCGCGCCAGATAGGGGGACGGGAGATGGGAGCGCGCGCGCCCGATGGGGAACGGGGGACGGGAGCTGTCGAGTTTTCTCGACAGCTGACGGGAGACGACGGGGATGTTTTCCCCCGTCGCGGGGAAAAAATCCCAACTGTGAATTTTCGATTCGTTTTCTTTCCCGTTTCTTTTCATCATATTTTATCATCGAGTCGTCACCAACGACATACCGTTGATCGGGGGTCGTGAGTCCCAGTCAAAGTCAACCTTTTGGCCAAATTACCAAAATACCCCTCAATCTTAAAACACTTCAATTATAGGGTTAAACGTGAATTTTCAATTTATTCACGTTTAACACTATCATTAAAGTGTTAAACGTGATTATTCTATACAATCACTATAAAATCGAAATTTATTGCATTCCAAACGTCGATTATTCTCGTTTAACCCTTTCAAACATCAATTCAAGCATATATTCAAACAAATTAACCCTATAAAATGCAAAATTAAACACGTTTAACCATTCCAAACATCAATTCAAGCATATATGAAAACAAATTAAACCTAATTTCTCAAAAAATAGGGTTAAATGAGGATTATTAACTAGTAAACATACCTTTCTTATTTCAACAATAATTTTTCCACTCTTCCAAGAGCCAAAATGTCGGAAAAAAAATCGAATATTTTGTTCTTCAAAATGTTGTATGATAATTTCGTACTGAAATTATCAACCTATATAGAAGAACAAATGGAGGAAAATTACATGTGATTTCACAGTATAAAGTGAATTCACACTTAATAATGAGAAGGAAAAAACAAAAAAATTGGTGCACTGTCATCAATCGAATTAATTGACGTGCATGGCCAAATTCAATGAAGACAATAATGAATAATGAGAACAAAACAAAACAAAAAATTTGGTGTAATAGTCATGCCCAAATTAATTGTTGCTCCCCTATTACTATACGTGCCTCATATCCATAATTTAAAAAAAAATTAAACAATAACTAATGAGTTTATATTTGTCACCATTGACCAATTAATAAAATATATTAATTGTCCAATCATCCAAGTTGACTTTGACAAAAATGGTGGTAGAAAGTGATATACTATTATATTTGGTGGTAGAAAGTGGCATACTATTATATGTTATGGTAATTTGAATATATGATTATATTTTTTATGCTAAAATAAATACTTTCCTCTAGTAATTTTTGGTCATTGACCATTCAGGAATATTGTCTTTTTGGACTATGAAATTGAGATATAATCTTACAATAGTAATTTTTGGTCATTGACCATTCAGGAATATTGTCTTTTTGGACTATGAAATTGAGATATAATCTTACAAAATGGATGAATTGAAGACAAATCAACCCAAATGGACGAATTTCGGGCTAATAGGCACGAGAAAGTCCGCACCTCACTTAATTTGGGCTTCTCACTGATGTTGATAAATAAATTTGATTACTAAATTTTACATCACTGAATAATAATATTTTAAAACTATTATTGTAAGATTTTAGAAATAATGTTTTTTGAGTATGAAAAAAATAATAACATTCCTAACATAATTTTTCAGAGTTTAAAATGAATTAATGATTTTTTAAAGATTTGTTATAACTATTTTAATATTATTTTAATTAAATGACGTGGCATTATTTAGTGATGTATAATTTAGAAATCAAACTAATTTATTTACAGCGCACCACATCAGCTAGAAGTCTGAATTATGTGAGTCACGTGACTTCCTTGCGCCAATTAGCCTGAATTCATCGATTCGGGCTAAAGTTTATGTTTTTATGATCTTAATTTGTATTTACTTGAATGATGCATTCTCGGGAGACAAAAGATTCATATGAAAAAACATAAGTAAACGGACCTCCGCTTGACCTTCCAAAGATAAGGGTACATGAATAGCCATTTGATCCCCATCAAAATCCGCGTTGAATCCCTTACAAATTAATGGATGTAAACAAATAGCGTGCCCCTCCACTAAAATGGGCTGGAATGCCTGTATGCCCAATTTATGCAGAGTCGGTGCTCTATTCAGCAATACGGGATGCCCTTACATAACTTCTTATAGTATTTCCCATACAATCAGTTCTTTTTCCCAAATTTTACTCTTAGAACTCCTATATTCGAAGCAAGATGTTGTCTAATTAGACCACAAATTACAAATATCCTAAATTCAACTATTTTTTAAATTTAGTATCTCAATTTGAAAACCTGAAAAGATAATGTCCCGAATGATGAATGACCAAAAGTAATTATGCTAAATTTGTAATTTTCCTTATTATAAAATCTATTATTGCCACAAAATCACTGGAAATAATGTTTTTATTTTATTTTTTTCTAAATTGTAATTATTAACAAACTATACCAAAATTAGTTTGTTCAAATCAAAGGATGTATCATGGAGGGGAAAATATTATATTGGGGATTATCCTCCTATTATATGTACTAGTATTAATAATGTGTGTTGTACGTGAAGGTTAATATATAAAAATAAATAAAACTTAGAGTTTTAATATATAAAATATTATTGCATTAATTTCATAGGTACTAAAATAATATATATATATATATATAGAGGGTTATGATTTGAAGGATTTTGGAATATAATTCTATATAGGATTAAGATTCTATAAGAAATGATTTAATTATGAAAATTTTAATTATATTATAATTTTAAATAATAATTTTTGATAAAGATATATTTATAAAAGGATCCAGATTTTTTATATTAGTAATATATTATGAAAAGAATGAATGTTTTGGCACGCACATTTAAGTGGTACATAGTATAATTTACATAAGAAAAAGATTAGACAAGCATTCTTGTTCTAAGTGTATTTAGCGGAGTTGGGCAGACCCTGGACAATGCCACAAAGTTGCTGAGTAAGAGGAAGGTTGTATTCATCTCTGAGGGAGAGTGCTGGTGAGAGAACACTGAAGTAGAGTTGCTGTCCTAAGTAGGTCCTCTCCCACATATCCGACCTGAGGTTCCACATACCTGCATTGTCGAGGGTGGTCATCACTGCCGCCCAGGAGTTGGGGTATACCTGAATGGTGTGCCTGCTCACGCCGTCCAATAGATTGTAGTTTTTCCTCTTCTCTGGGCTCCACCTCCCGGGCTCTATTGCCACCGCAAAGAAGGAGTACCCATCCAGGTGCCATGTTTGGATCGTCTTCTCGTGGTTCTCGAAGATTATCTCAACGAAGTTCCTGAATGTTGCGTTCTTCACGCTTGGGGCAACCATGAGTTGCTCCCCTCCCTCCGCCTCATCCTTGGCAAGATCGTATGTGAATACTTTGTCTGGCATGCCATAGTACTCGGCCAGCTTCAATGGGGTTTCCCCGTCAACATGAGAGACACCGTTGATAGCAAAGCGAAGCTTGCCATCGACAAGGTGGCGAGAGTTGACAATCTTGATGGTGCGGGTGATGTTGATCTGGCCGTAATGGTAAGAGCCTTGCGGGTTGGGGCGGGCAGCGCTGGCTGTGAGGTTCCACCTGAAGGAGCGGAACTGGTTGATAGACCAGAGAATGCCCATGGAGTTCTCGGGAGGGGGTGGGGGGAGCTCTGGGGATGCTGGCCCGTTGCCGTTTGTGTACCGGATTATTGCAACAGACGAGAGAACCTGTTTGGCAAACCTGCTGGAAGCCACCAAGTAGTAGTCTTTTGGGGTTTTGTCAGCCGTCACCAACACCGACAGGCATTGTCCTACGTGGAGATCCAACGAGTCGTACGTGTTTTGAACGGTGTGGGACCCCTCCATTTCAACCAACTTCATCGTGTGCCCTTGGAACCTCAAGTTGACTGAGAGCCTGAGCCCCACGTTGCAAACCCTGTACCTGTAGGTCTTGCCGGGCTCCATGGTGAAGAGAGGCCCGGCAGCACTGTCTCCAACCTTGTTGGACTTGCCGTTGATTTGGATGCCATCAGGCCTGCCAATGGAACGACCAGAGTCGAGAATGCGCTTGAGGGTCTTGTGGCCCTTGCTGTACCAATCACCCACAAGGACAGCATACTCATCGGCAGGGTTGTCAAAAGGGACGGGGATGAGGTCACGGCTGTGGACCTTGAGCATGCCGATGCCGCCAGAGGCCCTCTGAAGGCCAGTGGTGGGGAAGTAGATATAGCTGCCAATTTGATCCTTCACCTGGAAGTGGTAGGTATAGTTTTGTCCCGGAAGGATGGGGCACATCGTTCCCGGGGTGCCGTCCTGCCAAGAGTTCTTCCTCTGTTGAATGCCTGCCCAGGTGAGGAGGAAAGGCTCATCCAGCTCGTTGAATACATTAACCACGATGTTGTTGTTGGAGGTGCAGTTTATTTCAGGGCCCGGAAATTGACCATTAATAAGAATACCCTGCTGGGGAACCCCAAGAGGAGCAATGGTGCCATATGTGACATGCCATTCGAAGAAGTGATACGGGTCTTCTGCCATGGCCATTGCCAGGAGGCAGCTGAGAGACAATGCAACAAAGATCTGGCTCCTGTTGGAACCCATTGTTGTTCTTTTTTTTTTTTTTTTAATAGGGCTTTGCCAAGAAGAAGAGGGCGGTGTAAAGATGTCTTCCCCCGGCAAGAGAAGAATGAATGGTAATCATCCTAATGAATGTGATGTGTTTTTATAGTAAGAAAATGAGGTCAGATTTGGGGAGTTAATTGGTTATTAATTTCATTGGCTGTTAAATGCTGTCTTTTTTCCATCCATTCCATCAACTCCTTCTTTTGCGTTCATTCATTCCTTTCTTTCTTTCTTTCTTTCTTTCTTTCTTTCTTTCTTTCTTTCTTTCTTTCTTCTCTCATCATTCTTCATTCCCCCAACATATCTCCTCATTCTACTCTCATCCTCTCTTATAAATGTAATTTTTAGATTGAAATATGGGCATTTCCCACAATTATGAAAGATGGACTGGTGCTGCAACAAAAATCTATTTTATATGCTCAGATTTAAATTTTCTGAGACCAACTAACATAATCTAAAGTTGTAAACTATAGTTAATTCGTCATTTCTGTAGAGAATTTTGAGAGATTTTCATCCATGAAAAAGTATTATGCAGATTTTCCTTTGGTTGTATATTTTTTTTCTTTAAGTTAAAAAATTACTTTGGAAAAAGTATATTTGCAGTCGAGTAACTTTGTTGAGGAAGACGTCGTGTTTTTAGCCAATTCATATTCTGAGTTAAAAATTAAGTGACCTCAATACACTTGGCATTGCTTCATGACTCATCATTTAAATCAAATACTTAATTCGTCTAAGTCAAATAGATGAAGAAATCTAACTTTCAATATGAATGTAGAGGTAATTTATTTTTTATTACTTAATATCATCTCCATATATTTACCTAGAGGTGTTCCGCCGGTTCCGATTTCGATTTGCCGGTTCGAAACTGGCGGTTTTTGGAACCGAGGGCATGAAACCGGAACCGAACCGTGGGGGGACCGGTTTCGGTTCCGGTTTGGAAACCGGCGGTTAATGGCCGGTTTTTTGTTTTTATTTTTTTTATTTTTTTTTTATTTTTTTGGAAACCCGGGCACGGTCGTGCTACACGGCACGATCGTGTCTCATTGGCCAGCCTTGATTTTCCATCTAGCATGGTCTAGCCGTGTTATGAAGCACGGTAGTGCTCTTCTGATCATCAACGATCAAGTGATCCTAATCTACACGTGGCACAAAATTAAAAAAAAAAAAATTATTGCGTCGGTTCAAACCGACGGTTCCGGTTCAAACCGACAGTTCCAACGGTAAACTCACCCACGCCGTCGATCATCAATGGGCAAATGATCTCAACCCTCCACGTGTCACGTTCGAAAATGAAAAAAAAAATAACACAAACCGGAGGTTCGAACCGCCGGTTACAGATTTTTTGAGCTGCCAAACTGAAACCGAACCTTATTATACACGGTTGCGGTTACGGTTCGAAACCGGAACCAGGTTAACGGTTTCAGAAACCGTTAACCGCCGGTTCGAACCGACCCGATTCCGATTTTTCGAACCATTTGGGCACGTCTACATTTACCTTCATTTTTTTCTATCTACTTAAAATGAAGTTATCATTAGTAATTTTAAAATAATGATAGTGTGTAAAGTGGTAAACATACATACTACATATATACATAATAGTATTCGACTTGTGTAATACACGAGATTTAAAAAAGGAATTAAATTTAATTTAATGAAATTTGAAAAGTTTAAAGATTATTATAAAATATATATATATATATATATATATTTATGATTTTGTGCAATACACGATACCTAATTTATCGTTAAATATAACACAATCTAATCAATATATTATTTAATTGTTTAAATATATGTTGCATAATCTGTAAAGTAACATTAACATTTTTACTTAATATTTTGAAAATATATATATTATTATGTGTATTGTATTATTCAACCCTCCCACCATTATTTTACATTGATTTTACTGTTAAAATTAAGAATAACCCTCAATTTTTTTATTCAATTATATGATTAAAAAGTGAAAGTCAAAATTAATTTCCCAAAAAATTTTCATATTCGTAAAAACTATTCAATTACAATAATTAATAAGTTTCCAAAGATTAATAAAAAATTAATTATCCTTTTTAATCAGCCTACCTTTATTTTAGGTTTATTTCTACTAATAATCCTTTTTAATCAGCCTACCTTTATTAATTAATATTTGTATATTTGAAGTCTATCAAATGTTATTTTAATTCCTTTATTACTCAGTAAAGTTTATTATCAACATTAAATTTTGATATAATTAATTAGCTTTAAAATTCTTTATAGAATTAATATGTAAAAAAAATATGAAAAAAAATGTAGACTTCTTATGTGGCACATATGATCATTCTTTTATATAGGTAAAGATATAATTTTTCCGTGATGAAAATATATAACAATCTTAACAATTGATAGTAATTGTCGTCCGATTTGACGTGGTTTGGCAAAACATAAATATACATATACCATACAAAGTAGACAATCCATTGTTGCAAGAATTGGTTTGTACAGTATACTATAATAGGACTCAATTCAGTCAAAACTATCTTTAAGTTGAAGTCGTTATTGTGTTTTCTTACAATATTTGCTTGACTTTGTCAACCTTCCATCTTTCACTCAAAGAAGCATTGAAATCAGCCAGAAAACATCTGATCGCTCCGAGTCACTTGACATTTCCGACACCGATCTTGATTGACACAGTCCTGATCTATGTCTGGATTTAGATCGATGGAGAAAATTCTATAATTCTACAACTATTTTTCCTATTCTTTTTATAATTCTCAACATCTACTTTTTTCAAAATAAAATAATACGTCTTCTTTTCTAAATTCAACTGTATCGAGCGAGCTTTGATAGACCCTTGACAATACCACAGAGTTGCTGAAAATCAGGGAGGTTGTATTCATCCCTTAAGGAGAGTGCAGGTGAAACAAGACTGAGGTAGAGTTGTTGTCCCAAGTATGTTCTCTCCCACATATCTGACCTCAGGTTCCACATACCTGCATTGTCCAATGTAGTCATCACCGCAGCCCACGAGTTGGGATATACTTGAATGGTGTATCTGCTCACACCGTCTAATAGATTGTAGTTCTTCCTCTTCTCTGGGCTCCATCTTCCGGCCTCGATTCCCACTGCAAAGAAAGAATACCCATCCAAGTGCCATGTTTGGATTGTCTTCTCGTGGTTTTCGAATATTATTTCAACGAAGTTCCTGAATGTTGCATTCTTCACACTAGGGGCAACAATAATTGCATCACCTTCTTCCGGCTCATCCTTGATAAGATCATATGTAAATACTTTGTCTGCCATGCCAGAGTACTCGGCCAGCTTCAATGGCGTCTCTCCGTCCACATGGGAGACGCCGTTGATAGCAAAGCGAAGCTTTCCATTGACTAGGTGGCGAGAGTTGCGAAGCTTAATGGTGCGGGTGATATTGATCTGGCCATACTTGTAAGAACCTTGTGGGTTGGGGCGGGCAGCACTAGCAGTGAGATTCCACCTAAATGAGCGGAATTGGTTGATAGACCAGGCAATGCCCAGTGAGTTCTCTGGAGGGGGAGGCGGGAGCTCAGGAAATGCAGGCTCGTTGCCATTGGTGTAGTGTATTATAGCAACAGACGAGAGGACCCTTTTGAAGAACCTGCTGGAAGCCACCAAGTAGTAGTCTTTAGGGGTTTTGTCAGCCGTCACCAGTACTGACAAGCATTGGCCTACATGGAGATCCAAGGAGTCGTACATATTCTGAAGAGTGTGGGACCCCTCCAATTCAACTAATTTCATGATGTGGTCTTGAAACCGAAAGTTGACTGAGAGCCTGAGCCCCACGTTGCAAACCCTGTACCTGTAGATCTTGCCGGGCTCCATGGTGAAGAGAGGCCCGGCAGCACTGTCTCCAACCTTGTTGGACTTGCCGTTGATTTGGATGCCATCAGGCCTGCCAATGGAACGACCAGAGTCGAGAATGCGCTTGAGGGTCTTGTGGCCCTTGCTGTACCAATCACCCACAAGGACAGCATACTCATCGGCAGGATTGTCAAAAGGGACGGGGATGAGGGGGCGACTGTGGACCTTGAGCATGCCGATGCCGCCAGAGGCCCTCTGAAGGCCAGTGGTGGGGAAGTAGATATAGCTGCCAATTTGATCCTTCACCTGGAAGTGGTAGGTATAGTTTTGTCCCGGAAGGATGGGGCACATCGTTCCGGGGGTGCCGTCCTGCCAAGAGTTCTTCCTCTGTTGAATGCCTGCCCAAGTGAGGAGGAAAGGCTCATCCAGCTCGTTGAAGACATTAACCACGAGGTTGTTGTTGGAGGTGCAGTTTATTGCAGGACCCGGAAATTGACCGTTAATAAGAATACCCTGTTGGGGAACTCCAAGAGGAGCAATGGTACCGTAGGTGACATGCCAATCCAAGAAGTGATAAGGGTCCTCTGCCAAGGCAATACCCAAGAGGCTAAAACACATGTACGATACAACCAACATCCTGGCAAATTATCTTGAAAAATACCTCCGCTTGTTAATGTTAATTCTTATACAAGGGAGATCATGTTTAAGGTTTGTTATTCAAAATTATTGCTTCTCCTCTCATTGTTGCACTAATTTCCTCCTCTCCTTTTCCCTTCCTTCTCATCCATTCCTTCTCATCTATTTCAATCTCTTATCTGCCTCCTTTTCCTTTTCGTACTACAATATTAATACAAGGTATGGAATTTAGATCTTGAAATATAATCTAGCAAATTATAAACCAAGTTAAAAATAGGTTTGATATTGGATCAACACTTTTTTAGATCAATTACCATGTAAGTTGTTCGGTTTTCTTTTTACCATTCAACCTTCAGGTGCAAATTTTAATTTATTCTCCAATTAAAATATCTTAAGCTATTTTGAAAATTATAATCCATATATTGGATATATATATATATATATATATATATATATATATATATATATATATATTACTAATTGAGAACACGTGCATTGCACGTGAAGAGATAGATTTTTTAGATCTTTTTTTTTTGGTTGATTTCGTTGTTTTTCCTCCATTCACTTGTTCTTTAATTTTTTTTGGAAGTGTATATAAATTACTTATTATTATAAGTTAATATTTTTTCAATTTAATATAATATCATAAAAATAGTAATTTATTAAGAAAAATATTATGAGATCATGGAAATTATGTGTAGTTAAATATAAGTGTAATCCAATGTGAAATTCAAATATACTGAAAATATTATTTTGTGAACCGTCCAAAAATTCTAAATAAATATTATTGTATTAGATTAAAAAATTCCAGTTCCAGTACTTTTAAAAATTAAAATATTAAAAAAAGAATAATAAATCTCGAAATTCTGAAATGAATGATTATAATTCTAAGAGTTTATTATTTCTTTTCCCCCATAATTTAAGGGTCTGCCAATTTAGGAATTTAATTTTTCGATCTGGCAATTTAAAACTTTATCTTTTCAGGCATCGTGAATTTTACCCAATTTGAAGCCGAATTACTTAATTGGACTCAAATTGTACATGAATCGTACGTGAGATCGCTAATTTGGGTTTTTCGGGCCAATTCTACTGAGATGACATTTGTTTATCCGTTATGACATTTCTAATTAAAAATTCTTACATTCCATATGGATAAAAAAATTAATTTTTTTTAATTAAAAAAAATCAAATTCATCTTCTTCTTCATCCACCTGCAATCACCAATACCGCACCACCCACCACCACCACCGCACCATCCTATGGAAACAAGATCTCTTAAGCCACCACCAAAGAGGTAAAATCCCTACTTTATCCCCCAAACAGTTGTGAACGATAAATTCAGATCTAGTCTCCATATTTTCATCACACTTCGATATAAACAAGACACAATGTCCAAATAGTTGGGCGATTTCTCCAATCTTTCTTCAAATATATGTTCACAACTCTTCTCATTGGCTCACTCACACCCTCTCCCTCTCTCCAGCATTTTTCTCCCTCCCTATTCTAAGAAGTTTGAGTGGTGATGGCACAAGTGGTCGCAATGCAGCTGATTCACAGTTGCATACCATACCTTTGATAGGGAATCTTTTCTCATGATAAGATCATCAAGAGTTCGGTTCCTCCTCTTATTCTTTGTGGCATTCTCAACTTACATATTTTAAGAGAATCATAAATGGTGCGCGACATTTTTACAAGTTATTTAGATATCAAACCTATTTGTATAGTTGAAATTGAAGTGGTTTGCAACCTAGATCTCACCTAACCAAAGTTTGCAATTATAAAACTATATTTCATTCTCAAGACATTTGCATATATTCATTGTCTTTATTTTCCTTTCAAAAAAATTAGTTGGGTTTTTATTTAATTATTTTGTTATGCTTGAGATTTAAATTTATACACTTTTCCCTTGCTTTTTTATAAAAATATATTACACTTACTCTTCATTTATCAAAGTGATTTCTCTTACGACCACTTTTTTAAAGTGTCAAGAATTATGCTTTCCTTCACCCTTGTAAGAACTCCACATATATCTACATAAAGAAAATATTTTATTTAATGATTGTTTTTATAAATTATTGAAAATAAATGGAAATAAGAAATATATGTACCAAATATGCTACTTTCCTCATGTTTTCTACGTAAGTTGTTGTACTTCACGTAGACATTTTTATTGTTATTTTCATCAATATTGTTTACAATTTCCTTCACATTGTTGAAGTATTTAAAAACTAATTATTTTTTAGGATTTACAGATGCAAAGTTTGTGTTAATATTTTTTACCGTCACATTTTCCATGAAATATGTTTTGTTTCTTTTGAATTCATTTCCAAATTTTTAAATGTCATCATTAAACATGATCATTCCAACTTGGACTGTTTGCAAGAATAAACATTGGTTAATAAATAAATGAAAAAATCGAATCAAACACAAGTGAAACAAATAGACAATAAAAACTAAACTAAACTAAACTTGATCAACATTAATCGACTTGACTTTACTTTTAATTTTTTTTTCTTTCAAATTGGTAGGTGCACATATTTTATGGGAAAAAATATTTTATTAGAATCCGCGTACCTCTTTATCCATTATTATCAATTTTAAAATTTTCACGGAATTGTTTCTCCTACAACATACTTGGTGGCCAACTCGTAACACCTTCAATAGTATTTAATTTACTTTTTGTCCAATTTGTAAAAGTCTTATGGGTAGATTTGTTTATGTCGTCATGTTTGTCGTGTTTTATCCTATAGAATAACTCTCATAATAGAATCACATAATACAACACAATCATAAAAAGAACAAAATCTTACAAGCTAATTTTTATATGTGTTGATAGTGAATTGTTTATATAAAATCAAACCAAAAATAACAAAATCTTACAAGCTAATATTTTATAAGTTTTGATAATGAATAGTATATATAAAATCGAACCTTACATGATCTAATGTGATCAATGATGATTTAATTATAAAAATATTTTGAAACCGTAAAATATGAATTAATGATTAGAAAGAAAATTAGAACATATATAGCATTACACTACCTATGCTAAAATTCGTTTTTTTAGTATATATATATGATTCTAAATCATATTATATATGTCGTTATTTTAAATAGATTTTATGAATGATTTGCAGATTTGATTTCCAACTCTTACACATAAATCTTCTCCCACATCACCAAATCAAAATCGAATCTCAACATAAACAACATCAAAAACTATTTTCGATCAAAATCGTAGAGGCTAATATCAATCAAATTGATAGAGTAGAAGATTAAGAAAAGGTCATGCAAGAAAATATAACAAAAATATATAATCCTCACGAATTTCACATTGATCAAAAAAAACTTCAAACAAATTTGAAGAAAACCACTATCGTCAATGATGTCAACCTTGATGAGATAATCGTACTATGCTCATGTTCTTGTCAACAGTACTTGTTATGTTGTTGTATAATTAATACAAATATATCATACATATATATATAATGTGTTCTTATTAAATTAGAATTCTAATAGACTTCTAATGAAATTAGATATAAAGAGCTTTCTTTAATTTTGTAACGCCTCGTTTCTTTTTAAAGGTAATTTTTGGCTAAGACATTACTTAGTTTAAAATTCACTTTTTTAAGAATAATAAAGATAAGTAAAATTAAGAATATTGATGAAATACATGTTTTCTAAAATTCATGATATTATTTAAATCACGTATTCAACAATCTTTGAATATCGGCTATCAGTATTCACTGCTCGTGCATCATGCCATAAACTCTTTGCGTTGAAATATTTTAACATAGATGGATGAGTGTTTAAATATATACTCAGTGGGATCCCAAAGCAACACTAAATAAATTCAAATAAATAAATAATAGTAAACATACACATAAAACCATAACAATCAAGCAAAACACTTAGTTACGGTTCTTAGGCCCCATAGATTACATTTCATTATCACATACATACACATTTACCTTGCATACAACAATCATATAACCACATCATTCATCACATTAAATCACTTTAGCTCATAATAAATGTTTATATAATAGAACATATCTCATTTCACATATGCATAATAGACTTTACAAATTAGAATCACCTAAGAATCATAAATGCAAATTTAAGGAAATTATCTCCAACTCATGAGAAGAGAGTGTTTATTTATAAGTTGTCGAGTAAGCCTAGATAGTTCATCTTTTCTCGTTTCTTTTAACATTTTCTTAGTTACTCGATCAAAAGAAGAAATTTTTGATAAACTTATGGATAAAAGAATGAGAAGAAATTATTTCAAGGTAAGCATAGAATTTTGGTGAACTTTATAATAAAATCATCATTTAAAAGCTCTCATATTCCAAAGTAATAATATTTGAGTTATCATAATGCTTATATTACAATAATATTAATTAATTTGATGGAAGATAATATCCAATGACTTAATTAAATATTGAATACAAACTTTCCTTAATGTTCTGTTAAGCCTCCATTGCCTACAAATTAAAAAAGAGTGAAACTTATGTGTAACTGTTGTATGAATTTTAAATCCATACAATATGGGTCGGGTCAGGCTGAATCCGATCCGAATCCGTACATTTTTTTTTAATCTTGATCTTTATGTTGTGTTAGTCATATCTTTATATTATGTTTGTTGGACCATCAACCTCCAATAGGCATAGGGCGCAACTTTAATATCTTATACTTATGTAGCTTTGCGTTCACTGATTCGAATTCGAACCTCTAGTAGGCATAAAACACAACTTTAATGTCTTATACTTATGTATTTTTGCGCTCACGGATTCGAACCTAACAGAGCCGTGCCTTGCACCAATTTAAGCTCCGACCCAAGACAGGGTGTTGGGAAAATTCCCAACAATCCCCCCGCAACTTTGATGCCTTATACATAATTCGAGCCTAACAGAGCCGTACCTCGTACCAATTTAAGCTCCGATACAAGGCAGGATGTTGGGAAAATTCCCAACAATCCTCCTGCAACTTTAATGCCTTATATTTATGTAGTTTTGCGCTCACGAATTCGAACCTGATAGAGTCATGTCTCGCACCAATTTAAGCTCTGACCAAAGACAGGGTGCTGGGAAAATTCCCAACAACCCCCCTCCCCAACAACTGTCAGCCTCTTCAATCCAGCAACCTTGGAACCCTCCCGACATCTCCATGACTCGATATCACTATGCCTTCTCGCCATGCCTCAATGTTATCGTAACTCGACATCTCGCCTCACGCCACCACCTGTCAGCCTCTCCAATCCAGCAATCTTGGAACCCTCCCGACATCTCCATGACTCGATATCAACATGTCTTCTCGACATGCCTCGATATCACCGTAATTCGACGTCTCGCCTCGCGCCACTACCATGATCGTGACTCGACGTCTCACCTCACTCCACCACTATGATCTTTATGACTCGACACCAACATGCATTCTTGCTACATCTCGATGTCACCGTGACTCGACGTCTCGCCTCACACCACCACCATGACTTGACACCGACATGCCTTTTTGTCACGTCTCTATGTCTCTATGTCACTGTGACTCGATGTCTCACCTCACGCCACCACCATGGCGAGACGACCCTCCCAACATCTCCATGACTCGACACCGATATGTCTTTTCATCACGCCTCGATGTCACTGTGACTCGATGTCTCACATCGCTTCACCAACACCATGACTGTGACTCGATGTCGCCTCGATGTCATCGTGACTCGATGTCTCACCTCGTACCACCACCATGATCTCCATGACTCGACACCGACATACCTTCTCGCAACGTCTCGATATCTCACCTCGTACCACCACCATGGCGAGGCGACCCTCCCGACATCGTGACTCGATGTCTCACCTCACGCCACCAACACCATGACTGTGACTTGACATCGTATCGATGTCACTGTGACTCGACTTCTCACCTCGTGCCACCATCATGATCTCCATAACTCGACACCGACATATCTTCTCGCCACGTCTCGATATCATCTTGACTCGATGCCTCACCTCACGCCACCACAATGGTGAGGTGATCCTCTTGACATCTACATGATTCGGCACTAACATGTCTTCTCACCACACCTCGATGTCATCGTGACTCGACGTCTCACCTCGTGCCACCATCATGATCTTCATGACTCGGTATCGACATGTCGTCTCGTCATCCCTCGATGTCACCGTGACTCGACGTCTCACCTTGCACCACCACCACACCCCACAGGTCGATCTTCATGACTTGACATCGACATACCTTCTGCAACACCCCGAAACAAAATTCAATTACATAAAATATAACGAGAATTTTTGTGACACCCTACACCCCTATGACGTATATCTCACAATAAAATATTCATCATGTAGGCAAATCATGCTGACGTTTCATTTATCCATATAAACATAAAAACATTATTTAAAAACTAATACCATATAAGATTAAAACACACAACCCATATCCCAGTGTAAATCATATTAAATACAACTCATATTATACGTGTCCAAAATGCAAAATGCAGAAGAGGAGAAGGTTACACGAGACATCAGCCAGCCGACCTGATATAGAGAGGCGTTTATATATACAAACCCACTTCAAAAAGCAATTGAACCTAAAAAAATAAATATGCGATTTTTATGAGTCGCAATTTAGTGAATATAAACCATTACTCTAATTAAATAACCAGCAAATAATAATCATTAACTTTAATCAACAATATAATCATACATGTGCAAATGTCACTATGTCCAATTTATTATTCTGTGAACTGCTCAAGCTTGGATCTGTCCCGAGATTTCCAATATGCCATTGTGTATATAGATCCGTAGGTCTTCAATATGAATATGACCCGAAGGTCTCCACTTTGTATATAGACCCGTAGGTCTCCAATATGAATATGACCCGAAGGTCTCCACTTTGTATACAGATCCATAATAAGACAGTTACAGGCTTTTTAATTTCATGTCATATGTAATGCAACATATCAATCATCTGAGCATATAATCAGATATACATTTACCAATATATCCTTTGATCCAATAACAATTCGTATAAATACATATTTCTTATAGAACCCATATAACAAACCTTGCATATAAATCAAATCACATTACGTATAAATCACATATACGGTTTATACTCACATTGCATATAAATCACATAGCATATAAATCACATTTATGGTTTATACTTACCTGGCTAGGATAAGCGATTTGTTCGTCACTCTACTTCCTCCTCTCGTTCTACAGCCCGTGCTCCTATACGATTCAATGCAATTTAGCCTAATCGTCCCCTTAATATATTTATTTCCATTATGCATATGATACAAGATTCTAACAACCTTTATTCTTTCGACGTATTCAACTATGTTCAAAACTCCCTTTATAACTTGAATTATAAAATTCTGAGTCGAGCAAAGCAAAATTCGGTAGAAACTTAACATATAGCTCTACAACTTTCATATTTAACACTTTTCCTAATTCAATCTCCAACCTGCATAAAATTAGGCGGCAAACACAGCATAATTAACCATTTTCGAACCGAATCATTATAAAATAAGCCCTAGAATTTTGACATTATCTTACTCAATATTTAACCGAGTCATCCACAGTTTGCTCCTGAGTTTAGCTAAGACATAGGGCTATAACTTTCATGTTTTAAGCTTTTCCTAATTTGGCCTACAAGGCTACCAAAACATTCGATGAATAATAATAACCGGAAATATATCTAATTCACTAATTTCTTTGTACCTTTCGTGAGAAATCTTGAGAATTCACTCCGATCAAATCGAAGAACACGTCCCCACGAGCTCCCCCTCAAATTCTGAAGAAAATTGGTGTAGAAACGAAACCCAAAATTAATAAACTCTTCCTTTTTTTTTTCTTCTCCTGTTCTTTCTTTTCTCTCTGTTTTTATTTCTGTTGCAGTTTCTTTCTGTCTATTTTATTACTGAAGCCACCGTCTTACCCCTTATTTCACCACCTCAAATTGCTTCTAACTGTAAGCTTGCTTTTCTTATTTTCATATACATATGTGTTGGGATTTCAATGTTTAGATTTTGATGAGACAAACCAAATATGTAATAGGAAGTTTTGAGTACCTCATTTTCACATTGTTTAAGTGAATAAATAGACTAGAATTAAGTCTTGAGCCAAGATTTAAAATGGAAGTTAAAAGAGGATAAAGCTGCATCTAAGCTTTAAGGGAAGATATTGCTGCAAGAAGGCAGGATACATGATCGCTGCAAGAAGGCAGGATACAGCATAGCTGAAAGAAGGAAGGAACAGCAAAGTACAAATACGGCTGAATTTCTATATAGCAAAGCAAGGAAGAACGGCGTGCAGCAACGCTGCAAGAAAATGATACAGAAGATACTGTAATCAGGTCTAAGATACAACAGCACTGAAAGAAAGCATCAGCTGCACAAGGACCTAGGATACAGCGCAGACTTACAAGTCAGTTAAGTAATACAGCGCCAACTACAAGACGAAGTATCCTGCAAATCCTAGGAAGGATAAATACAGTACGAGGAACGGAGATTCAAGCAAGAATAAAAGAGCCGTTCAAGAAAAAGTCAAAGTAGCAGACACAGAGCCAATAAGAAGATGCCACATGGACTGACGCGCTGCAGAAAGCTGCGAGCCGCAACTGCCGCATTAAATGCTCCGAAAGGAAAAGTCAAGTCGCATTAAATGGGAACCATACTTTGGCCAGGCTACTTCAAATTCAAAAGATGAATGTCTCCTTCAACGGACATCTTCTCATACAAGTATAAATAGAGGTCAAGGAGAACTAAAGCTGGTTACTGTCACTGGTACTGAAAACTAAGATCCATTCGCGAAAGTTTCAAACTTACAAATTCAAGCATTCAAGCCAACAAACAGTTTCAGTCACTCAACCTATCGAAGTGAAGCAAGTTCAAGCTGAAAGTTTCCCTACGGATTTAGAAGCTCACTTCGAAGCACAAGTTGAAGAAAAACCTTTTTATCCTTTTAACCTTGTTGTTGTGTGCTTAGGTTGTTTTAGTGGTGTCAAGCAGTTGATAGGAGAGATCATTGCTGTTTGTTTAGTTGTCTAAGAGTTAGGCAGCTTCCCTGTGTGGGAGTGTAGAACCCTGTGTGGGTTAGCCTTTGAAGTTTGCAGTTGCTGTGTGTACGCTGGACTTCAGTAGGTGGTTTGCCTTGTAAAGTTGATAGATTGTTAGGAGAGTCCTGTAAATCAATCTTGCTTAACAAAGTTCCTGCTCGAGGAGCAGTAGAGTGGACGTAGAAGGATTACACCACCTTCGAACCACTATAAGCCATAAGTGTTTAATCGCTTTATTTATTTGTGCGTTTATCTTCTGCATTATTATCTATTTCTCATCTTAAAACGTTTTGGAAGAAGCGTTCTTGAGAAAAACAGCCTTGTGTTTAAAAGTTTATTTTCGCTGCGTATAAAACTCCAGGTTACAGCGTGCAGCACTGCATCGTAGCGCTGCAAGCAGTAACCATCTATCGCTGCAAGCTCAAGTAACTTGCAGTGCAGAACGGTTGTTTTAAAAGTTTTTGAAAATCGACCAAGGTTCATTCACCCCTCCCCTCTGAACCTCGGACACCACTTGGGACCAACAAGTGGTATTAGAGCGAGTTGGGTTAAAAGCTAACTTATCTGGTCACCTACCCAGATCCACCTTTGTCTCGCTGTTTTCTTTGCATTAAAATCATTTTTAAAGCATATCATGGATTCCTCCAATCACAAGCTACCTATGTTTTCCATAGAGGAATATGATGACTGGAAGATAAGAATGCCGACACACCTTTCTGCCATGAATGATGAGATGTGGACGGTCATAACTGAAGGACCGATAATCCCCATGAAGGTGAATCCAATGTATGGAAGAGACCATGCAGAAGGAGAGCAGCCACCACCAATCTTCCTGACCAAACCACGTCAAGAGTGGGGAAACGAAGACAGGAAGAGAGCCAACCTGGATAATGTGGCAAAGAACGCTCTATTTATTACTTTGGATAAATGCACTTTTAGCAAGGTTAAAACTTGCTCAACATCCAAAGAAATATGGGAAAAGTTGGAGCAAATCTGTGAAGGAACTGAGCTCACCAAGGATAATAAAATCTCCAACACTACCCAACTATTCGAGCTCTTCGAAATAAAGAATGAAGTGACTCTTGAGCAACTAGATTTGAGATTCACATCCATAGTAAATGAACTAGAAGCTCTGGGCAAACACTACACACAGAAAGAAAAGAATATGAAGGTGTTAAGAGCCCTACCTGCGGAGTGGGATAGCAAGACCACTGCCATGAGAGTGTCTATAGACCTAAAGTCCATGAGCACATTTGACCTATTCTCCGACTTGAAAGCATTCGAGTATGACATCAATAGAAGGAGAAAGGAGTCAGAGGAGTCAATCTCCAAAGTTACAGCGCTAACCGCCAGAGGAACCAAGGATACAGCAACCGCCAGTTGCAGTAAACAGAGTGAGGATACAGCAGAAGTTGCTGAAGAGGATATGGCGCTCCTCCTAAAGAAATTCAGGAGATTCATTAAGAGCAACAACAATAGCAGCAACATCAACCTCAACAAAAAGAATGACTTCAGAAGAAGTCATCCAACCCCTCAGGTATCTTCTTCTCCACAGTCAAATACAGGGAATATTGACTTCTGTTATAATTGCAGGAAGCCTGGACACTACGCAAGGAACTGTCCTTATCCAACCGTGCACAAGTATCCTGAAGGAGAAAGATAACAGATGAGAGATAAAAGAAGAGAGGAAAGGCACAAGCTTCGAGCTCTCATAGGAGAGATGGAGAAAGTCAAGGATGCAGTAGTTCCGAAGGAAGTACTGAAAGCTACAGAATCCTCTGACAGCGATGCTGACACCTCATCCTCTGACGAAGAAGCACTCATATGCCTGATGGCTAGAGATGACGAGGACAGCGAAGAAGATGAGGTTACAGTGCCAGGATGCAGCAGTGATGTATGGTATATCAACAGCGGCTGCTCAAGGCACATGACAGGCAGTAAAGAAACGTTGAAAGACTTCCAAGAATGTAAAGGACCTAAGGTCATATTTGGAGATGATTCCAAAGGAAGCACAAAAGGAAGCGGATGCCTAGTCAAGGGGAACATAAAGATCATGGATGTATCCTATGTAAAGGGGCTTAGATACAATCTTCTAAGTATCAGTCAATTTTGTGACAAATGATACACAGTGGAATTCAACCTCAACAAATGCTTAATCAAAGACAGCACCACAAATGAAGTAAAGCTTACAGGAACAAGAAGAGGAAATATCTACCTAGCAGATTGGAATTCCTCCACTCAATCAACATGCTTCATTGTGAAAAGTCCACCAGAGCTGAGCTGGCTATGGCACAAACGATTAAGTCACCTGAACTTCAAGACTATCAACAAGCTTGCAAGAAAAGGCCTCGTGAGAGGATTACCAGATGTAGCTTACAAAAAGGAGAATGTCTGTGGAGCGTGTTAAAAAGGAAAGCAAGTTAAGAGCTCTTTCAAGGATAAGATTCAGAAATCATCTAACAGAATTCTAGATCTTCTACACATGGACCTTTTTGGACCAGTAGAACCTGTAAGCTTGAGCGGGAAGAAGTACTCCCTAGTAGTAGTGGATGACTACTCCAGATACACATGGACGATCTTCCTTGCAAAGAAGTCAGAGACTCAAGAAAAATTACCTGGCCTCATGAAGAAAATTCAGAATGAAAAGAGCTTGAGTATAGTGAAGATAAGATCAGACAAAGGAACCGAGTTCACAAATAAGTTTATAGAAAAATTCTGTTCTGATAATGGTATTCGTCATGAATACTCTGCTGCAAGAACACCACAACAAAACGGGGTTGCTGAAAGAAGGAATAGAACTCTCAAGGAAGCAGCAAAGACAATGATAGCAGAAGTAGAAATACCCAAGAGGTTTTGGGCTGAAGCAACCAACACTGCATGCTACACGCAGAATAGATGTCTAATCATCAAGGATCTTGACAAGACGCCTTATGAAATATGGAATGGCCATACACCGAATATCTCTTATCTGCACATCTTTGGATGCAGGTATTACGTTCTCAACAATGGAAAAGAACATCTGAAAACGTTCGATGTTAAATCAGACGAAGGAGTATTTCTAGGATACTCTGCTGTAAGTAGAGCTTTCAGAGTGTTTAATAAGAGAACCCTGGTGGTAGAAGAATCTGTACATGTGGTGTTTGATGAACCACATTGTGACACAAAGAAGCTGGAAAAACCACCTGAAGAGACCGCTCCTAAAAAAGAGAATGTTGTACCATACATAGAAGGAGTTCTGCCTACAGGAGAAGAAAAAGAAGAAAAAGCTGCAACATTGGATGCAGCAGACATTCTTACAGCAGCAGAACCTCCTGCATTACAGCAACATGATGAGCAATATACACCAACTCATGTCTTTGAGCCTGATAGGACATGGCTTAGAAACCATCCAAGAGATCTCATTATAGGAGATCCATCCATTGGTGTAAGGACTAGGAGATCCATACCACATGAAGCAATGTTTGCGTGCTTCATATCACAATCAGAGCCTAAAAATGTTGAAGAGGCACTGCAAGATAGCAACTAGGTGCAGGCCATGCAAGAAGAATTGAACGGATTTGAAAGAAATCAAGTATGGCAAACAGTCGCAAGACCAACCCATCAAAGTGTAATTGGAACAAAGTGGGTGTTCAAGAACAAGCTAGATGAATCAGGAGTCGTTGTAAGAAACAAAGCAAGATTAGTTGCTAAAGGATACTGTCAGGAAGAAGGAATTGATTTTGATGAGACTTTTGCACCAGTGGCAAGGCTAGAAGCAATAAGAATTTTCCTAGCCTAGTCGTCTATCAAATGGATGTTAAAAGCGCATTCCTGAATGGTCTTCTTACAGAGGAAGTATATGTTGAACAACCTCCTGGTTTCGAGGATCAAGTAGAAGAGAAGGTGTTTCGGTTACAAAAAGCGCTATATGGACTAAAACAAGCACCAAGAGCTTGGTATGACACCTTATCTCTCTATCTTCTGGAAAATGGCTTTCAAAAAGGAACAATCGACAAAACGCTGTTTAGAATACAGGACGGAAAAGGTGTACTTCTTGTACAAATTTATGTGGATGACATTATCTTCGAATCCACAAACAAAGAGCTATGTGAGAAATTCTCCAACCTGATGCAGTCAAAATTCGAGATAAGTATGATGGGAGAATTAAGCTTCTTTCTCGGACTGCAAGTAAAACAGCTATCTACAGGAACCTTCATCAACCAAGTCAAGTATACGAAGGAGCTTATCAAGAAATTTGGCATGGAGAATGGAGCAGCAACGTCCGTTCCCATGTCCACATCCATAAGTCTTAACAAAGATGAATATGGTAAAGATGTAGACATTACCAAGTACAGACGCCTCATTGGATCGTTGCTGTATCTCACAGCAAGCAGGCCAGACATTATGTTTACAGTAGGAGTCTGTGCTAGATTCCAAGCAGCACCAAAGGAATCACACCTTTTAGCAGTAAAAAGGGTAATTCAGTATCTGAAAGAAACTCAGGAAGTCGGCCTATGGTATCCTAAGGAAGGAGGATTCAAGCTTAAAGGCTATTCCGACTCAGATTATGCAGGCTGTAAGATTGATAGAAAGAGTACAAGTGGGACGTGTCAATTTCTGGGAAATAGACTTGTCTCGTGGTTCTGCAGGAAGCAGACCTCAATTGCAACCTCTACAGCAGAAGCAGAGTATGTTGCAGCAGGAAGTTGCTGTGTGCAGATTCTCTGAATCAGCAACAACTTAGAGATTATGGGATAGAAGAAAAAGAGACTCCAATTCTCTGTGACAATACGAGCGCTATTGCAATTACCCATAATCCTATCTTTCACTCAAGAACAAAGCACATTGACATTCGTCATCACTTTATAAGAGATCATGTTGAGAAGAAAGACATCGTGCTAGAGAAAGTTCACACGGATCTACAACTTGCAGATATCCTTACAAAACCTTTGAGTGAATTGAGGTTTTCTATGCTTCGAAACGAGTTGGGAATCCTTAAGTTGTGAAGAAAAAGAAGATGCAAGATTGCAGGGGAACCTCTGCATGCTTGCAGGAAGCAGTAAATATGGTACTGTAAGCTACGCGTTAATACAGCACTGGGTTCAGACAGCGCTGCATCTTACATTCTTACAGTACAGCAGTTATTAAGAATTCAAGCAGCACCAGGTTACAGCATTTATTTCAAAAGAGTATTGATTGCTCTGCAACCTCGTACTTGAATCGCTGCAACCTTAAAAAAGCATTTATTTAGGCGGCAAAGGGCATGTCTTTCAGCATTAAATGAATGACTGCGGGTGTCAGGAAGTGGAAAGGGCGCTGACAGAGCCCACGCGCCAAGTAATTATTAGTGTCGATTTGACATCTCCACTTTTTCCTGAGCCACTAGATCATTTCCCTGATTTATCTCAACCATCGATCTACGCACGTCTCTTGAGAACCGCCATAAAGACCAAAACGTGCCATTTGAATTCATTTTTCACCATATTCAGAGAGAGAAACACATTGATCGCAGAAAATTCTCTAAGTGCAAACCTTTGTTCTTTCTCTTTCTCTCTCACAAAAATATCATCAATGGCTGCCAGAAGAACCATCGTTCTTGATGGAAGGATGATCAACCAGGAACACATCCTTGAGTCAGGGCTGTATGACAATATTCTGATCAAGAGGATTTTTGATGCTCTTCAACAGACCCAAGTCCTAGGGCTGTTGACCACTGTGTACGCTGGCTTCTCTACGGAGTCAGTACAGAGATTCTACGCCTACGCTAGGCAGGTGGAAGAAAGAAACTGCATCCTGTTCCGGATGGATGTAGATGAAGAAGAACGGTCGCTGACCGTTAGGGACATCGCCACCACCTTCAGCATCTCGGCTGCAGGTTTGACCCCCAGCCAGTTGGCGACGTATGGGGAGGCATCGGCTCAAGAGATGTGGGATCTCTTTTGAGCAAGGGATGCAGGGGCTGAAATCAAGAGAAGCACCCCCAAGAAACTCTTCAAACCGGAGTTTGAACTTCTCCACGACATCTGTGCATACTCCATCGAAGGGAGGACTGGGAGTTATGACAAATGCACAGATCTCCGATTCCAGATCATATCTGCAATCATGGTGGGAGAAAAGGTGAACTGGGTGAGGTTTATCATGAAGAGGCTGTGGGAGGAAGCAGAGAAGATAACGGAGCGTCGGAGCTACGGTATCATCATCTGTTCTCTGCTCTGCAAGCTTGGCCTTCAACTTGCAGTACCCGCCCCCATTCACCCTGAAAAGTATCTCGGGGAGAAGAAGAAGGGCAAGACCCAGCCGAAGGCTGCAGGAGCAGGAGTTGCGAGGAAGAAAACCAAAGACAAAAGGAATGCAACTCTTGTTCTGTAAGATGAAGCTGCAGGCAGCGGGGAAGAAGCCGAAGAAGAGGATCCTTCGAGTCCTCTTCCCGTTATTAAGAGGAGTTCAGGGAAGGCTGTAGCTGAACTTGAATCCTCTTCCCCAGATGATGACGCACCCTTGGTGAGAAAGGCTCCACGCAGCAAGAGAGCTGCTGCTGCTGCTGTTGGGGATGTGTCACATCAGCCCAGGGATAAAGGTGACTCTCTTGATTCCCAACTCTCTACACCTAATATGGTTGTAGTTGACCTTGGGGATGAGTCACATCAGCCTCAAGAGCTATATCAGCACCGGGTCGAGCCAACTGAAGATGAAGCTCGTCTACAAACAGAAGCTTCAGTGCTCGATCCTACCCTTCCAGCGGCTAGAAATATGGCCGCGGAGTACTCTCTTTGGAGAGAGATGCGGCTGTCCAAAGGGGAAATCCTGTTGAAGTGGAAGGATTTCCTGACAGTCGAGCAAGCTGTCCTGGAGTGGGCCAAATCTGAAGACATTCTGGCACTCCTGCAACCTGACTTTACAGCAAGAGTTCAAGAGCTCGATGGCTGCAGTGCTGCACAGGGAGCACAGGACAAGGGAAAGGGCAAAGCTCTTGCAGAATCCGACTCTGCAGAGCTGCCAATGAGAGCAGCAGTGGAAGATGCGCAGGTCTTCCTCGCCCCGGCTGCGGAGGCTGTAAGAAGGGGCGATGATGTCGCGTTTGCTCAAGAGCAAATCGACACCTTGGGAGTGGAGCAAGCTGAAGAAGCTATGCTGCATCTAGCGCTGCAACAAAGCCTGAAGGAAACCAGGATGCAGCACACTCCAAGGAGGATGCGGGGAGAAGAAAGTTCAAGCTCACATCAGATGAACTCCCCTGCATACGAGCAAGTGGTTGAGGGCCTCTCCAACATTGTCACGCTGGATCGCTTGGAGGAGGAGGAAGCCCAACTACTGGATTATGGCGATTCCCTGGTTCGCGAAGATGAAGATGCTGCTATTGCAGATTCTGAGGGAGAACCATCTGCCATAATCAGGGATGTCATCACAGACATCTCTAAAATTACCGATGAAGCATCTACGGAGGAAGTTGCAGAGGCGGTACTCCCTGCACTGGACGCGACAGCAGTGCAGCCGGCAACCACCCTTCAACAAGAAGAAGGAGCTGCAGAGACAAGCGGGGTGGAAGCTGAGATTCTTGCAGCAGTGGAGGATACAGTGTTGAAAGCTGTGAACGCTGCAGGAAACCAAGCAGAGCTGCAAGAACCCATTCTTACAGCAGAGGCTGTCGAAGTTGTTACAGGACCGGCCGAGGAGACGGGGTCCGTTGAGAAGACCTCTGTGGAGGATGTTGTTCTGACAACACTCTCTGAGGGTAAGAAGACCTCAGGTGGGGAGGCTGTTCAGACAGTACCCACTGAGGATGCTGGAGCTGAAGCTGAGGTAACCCCAGTGCAGCTAGAGACACCTCGAGAGGAGGTTGATGCTGCAGCTGCTGCTCGCTCTCAAGAACCTTCCAAGGTTACAGCAGCAGAGGTTACTATGGACGCTAACATATCTCATGCCGAATTCGCAAGGATGATAAAGGCATGCAACATAGCTGTTCATGGGCCAAAATCTGGCGGAGCAGCTCCTGTTCAAGTCTCATCCGGCGAAGAGGAGGCAGATGAGGAAGAAGAAGAAGACGGAGAAGAGCACCCATCCTTAAGCTCTACAAGCTCTCAAGCCAGCAAACATGAGGATGAGGTTGCTACTGAAGTTTCGAGGCAGGATGCAGCGCCAGTATGTCAAGATGTCATCCCATTTGCTACATCTGCTGCTGCCTCGACGAGAAGGAATTCTGGGCTGACTCCTGATGAATCTATCAACAGAGTCGAGACCGCTGTTAGACACCTGCTGCATGCTCTCCAGGAGCATGAGTCTATCATGCGCAACAGTCTCAGGGTCACCGCCCAATTCCATGCTGAAACCATGACAGGTTTCAAGAAGGACCTCGAAGTGCTGCCTGATATGATCAAGTCATATCTCGCTGAACATTCAAACAAGCTGTACTACGATCGGGTCAGGCTGGAGAAGGAGTTGAAGGTCGAAGCTGCTCTGACGCGCCAGGAGGTCAGGCAATGCAAGCAGCATGCTGAAAATGCCTCAACCAGACTCAACTCTCACTCCAAAGTCCTGGAAACACTTCTGGATCGTGTCTATGATCAATCTCAGAGAACCAGAAGTGTGGACGATCGGTTGGGGAATCTGGAGCTGATAGTAGGAGAATTGAGGGACATCATGCTCCGAGCTTTCCCTCAGCATGTTGATGCTCCGGAGCCCGCTCCTGAACCGACTCGACGCCCGCGATCAAGGGCGGTCCCAGCTGCCCCTGCTCAGCCCTCGGCTTTTGATGATGCCAAAAAGGGGAAAGGATTTGATGATAAAAGAAGAAGATGATGACCAGCAACCTCTCAGCAGGAGGAGAAGAAGGTCTGGATCATCTGCTTCTGCTGATATCCCTTCTCCGAAGAGATGGAGAAGAGATGATGATGGAGCTGGTGGAGCCGGTGCAGCTGCTGGAAGAAGAACGGCTGCAGGTTCTGCACACAGCAGAGCTGCAAGCAAAGATGCAGCACCTCCCAGCTATCATCATAAGAGAAGGGATGATAGTCAGCAGCAAGGCTCAAGGAAGAGGATGAGCGGGGACGAGTCTGAGAATCAAAGGCGCCAGAACGAAGAAGCTACAGATCCTAACGCCTGGATTCAAAGACTCGGAGTAATTGGTGATAGAAATTTTTTTCCAAATAACTTCTACCAATTTCCTCCTCAAGAAATTCCTCGCCTTGACACTGAGAATATCTCTGCTGAAATGTCTGTGTTGATGGATCAAAGGCCTGAAGGAGAGAACATGGCTTGGAGATTTGACATCTTCAAAGAAGTCAGACTGCCTTTTGATCGGAATCCAACATTTGAGGCGATCACTATTTTCAAACGATCAGAGTACCTCAGACACTTCAGAGAACTATGCAGGAAAGACAAATTCAGCAAGTATCACACTTGCAAGACTGCATTGAGAAGGTATGAACAGCTCGTTCGGGAAGGAAGCCTTGATATTCAACAATTCTACATCGACCAAGTGAAGAATGGGCTGATTGTACCATACTGCGAGGACTTCTGGCTGAGATGGATTCAAGTTCCCGTGATCAGACACAAGCTGGAAGAGTCCTACCAAGAGTCCATCAGGGACTGGTGGAAAGGATCAAGAGGAAGGGAAGGCCTTAAAAGGTTTGCAGAAAGAAGATCAGACGAACCAGCAAGCAAAAGGTCTCTGTTTTACTAAGCTGTATTCATATACCCTCTTGTGATCCTTATTGTATTTTTGCTAAGTTGTAAAAATTTCTCTCTGTTAATGAAAAAAAATTTCTTTTTTTTATCCAAGTTCAACTCTTATGAACTCATGCATGCTGTTTATGTTTTCTTGTTTATGATGAAAGGAATAGCATGATGCATCACTGATGAATCCAGGATTAGATTTAATTGTTCAAAAGTTGTGCAAGCATGTAATCTGGATAAACCATACGAGTTAATATAAATGAAACTTCTTCATGAAAAAAATACTGTAAAGGTTTTGTCATCATCAAAAAGGGGGAAATTGTTGGGATTTCAATGTTTAGATTTTGATGAGACAAACCAAATATATAATAGGAAGTTTTGAGTACCCCATTTTCACATTATTTAAGTGAATAAATAGACTAGAATTTAGTCTTAAGCCAAGATTTAAAATGGAAGTTAAAAGAGGATAAAGCTGCATCTAAATTTTAAGGGAAGATATCGCTGCAAGAAGGCAGGATACAGCATAGCTGGAAGAAGGAAGGAACAACAAAGTACAAATAAGGCTAAATTTCTATACAGCAAAGCAAGGAAGAACGGCGTGCAGCAACGCTGCAAGAAAAGGATATAGAAGATACTGCAATCAGGTCTGAGATACAGCAGCACTGAAAGAAAGCATCAGCTGCACAAGGACCTAGGATACAGCGCAAACTTACAAGTCAGTTAAGTAATACAGCGCCAACTACAAGACGAAGTATCCTGCAAATCCTAGAAAGGATAAATGCAGTACGAGGAACGGAGATTCAAGTAAGAATAAAAGAGCCGTTCAAGAAAAAGTCAAAGTAGCAGACACGGAGCCAATAAGAAGATGCCACATGGACTGACGCGCTGCAGAAAGCTGCGAGCCGCAACTGCCGCATTAAATGCTCCGAAAGAAAAAGTCAAGTCACATTAAATGTGAACCATACTTTGGCCAGGCTACTTCAAATTCAAAAGAGGGATGTCTCCTTCAACGGACATCTTCTCCTACAAGTATAAATAGAGGTCAAGGAGAACTGAAGCTGGTTACTGTCACTGTTACTGAAAACTAAGATCCATTCGCGAAAGTTTCAAACTTACAAATTCAAGCATTCAAGCCAACAAACAGTTTCAGTCACTCAACCTATCGAAGTGAAGCAAGTTCAAGCTGAAAGTTTCGCTAAGGATTCAGAAGCTCACTTCGAAGCACAAGTTGAAGAAAAACATTTTTATCCTTTTAACCTTGTTGCTGTGTGCTTAGGTTGTTTTAGTGGTGTCAAGCAGTTGATAGGAGAGATCCTTGCTGTTTGTTTAGTTGTCTAAGAGTTAGGCAGCTTCCCTGTGTAGGAGTGTAGAACCCTGTGTGGGTAAGCCTTTGAAGTTTGCAGTTGTTGTGTGTACGCTGGATTTCAGTAGGTGGTTTGCCTTGTAAAGTTGATAGATTGTTAGAAGAGTCCTGTAAATCAATCTTGCTTAACAAAATTCCTGCTCGAGGAGCAGTAGAGTGGACGTAGAAGGATTACACCACATTCGAACCACTATAAGCCATAAGTGTTTAATCGTTTTATTTATCTGTGCGTTTATCTTCTGCATTATTATCTGTCTCTCATCTTAAAACATTTTGGAAGAAGCATTCTTGAGAAAAACAGCCTTGTGTTTAAAAGTTTATTTCTGCTGCGTATAAAACTCCAGGTTACAGCGTGCAGCACTACATCGTAGCGCTGCAAACAGTAACCATCTATCGCTGCAAGCTCAAGTAACTTGCAGTGCAGAACGGTTGTTTTAAAAGTTTTTGAAAATCGACCAAGGTTCATTCACCCCCCTCTGAACCTCGGACACCACTTAGGACCAATAATATGCTAATATATTATAATATTAGCTACCTATTCTTTATATATATATGTATATGCATACTACGGCTAACTTGCATGCTTCATTTATATAGATATATAATATTAATTATTTCTTATATACATATACATGCATGCATTACTTACCTATGTACATATATAATATATATAGTACATATTTTATATATATATATACAATTTAGATTTATTTTTTTTGCAAAATTCAATATAATTTATATTATCATTAATCAAATAATTTATATTATGCATTCGAAAATTACTCGAGTCTCAATCCATTATAATAGGGGTTTCTCAAAACTAATTACCTAAAATCATGAAAATAATACGAAATACATATGCTGCATGAAATGAATGTCCAATGACATGTATGTTTTGGTCGAGAATGTTACAATTTTCTACGTTGAAATGAGACTTAAATAATAATAATTATTATTATTATACTAAACAAAATGAAAGAGAAATAAAAATAATATTTATTTATATATATTAAGTAAATATATACACACGCACACAACATATACATAAGTGATATATTACATAGATTATTATATCCATATATAAATATACACATACAAGCATATCTTAAGAAGATATAAGTATTTATAATTATAATAATATAATAATATTTAATCAAGAAAGAAAACAACATACGCGGTGGATGGATTTGCATAAGCAGTTATGCTTTCAATTCATTCTCAGAATTCCTCAGCTCTGTTTCTGTCTTTGTAGCTATCGCTCTCGTCGCTGTCATCTCTATTTTTTTTTCAGCAAAGTTTTTCTCATAAAGATAATCGAACCATCCATATGTAATACTTATCGAGCCCATCATAACTACGGACTCAGAATTTAACCCGACCGCTTCCTACATCACGTACGGTCTTGGGAAGAGGCGGCAACCCCATCGATATTTGTCCGATAAAGTAATCAGACTCGTCCATATGTAGTACTCATCGAGCTCATCTCAAGTATGGTCTCGGTTTTTAACCCGATTGCTGTCTCTGCCACAAATAACCACGGGAGGGGTAGCCTTTCTTTCTATTTTTTTTCCCCTGCTGCTATGTATATGTAAATATATATATATATATTGTATCTGCGTGTGTAAATATATGTATGTGTGTGAATTACGTATAATTGTGTTGTTTTGGTGTGTGGGTGTTGGATGTGGTGTCGCTAGCGGCGGGGGTGCGACGGAGAAGGCAGGGTGGCGACAGTGTTGAAATTGGAGGGGGTTGTGTTTTGTGAATTAGATTAAGTTTAGGGATCAAATTGCAAACCCTAGATTTAGGGTAAATAACACTTAGGTTCCTGAATTTATGAGTAATTACGAGATAGTCCCTGAACTTTATAAGATATGCAAAAAGACCCTAGAACTTCTCTGAAATAGCAAATAGACCCTAAAAATTCTTGGAAATTACAAAATGAACCCTAAACTTTGCAGAAATTACAGAATCACCCCTAGACTTTGATAAAATGACAGAACTATCCCTAAAACTTGCAGAAATTATATTATGACCCCAAAATTTGATAATTACTGTATTTTATGTCCCACTACATTATGAAATGGTAATTTGCCCCTAAAATTATATAAAACCTATCGAACGAACCCTTTAAGGAAGAAAACCCTAATTTTAAGAGTGTGATCCACAAACCCTAATTTTCCAGTAAACCTTAAATTTAGAACCCCCGACTATTAACCTTCTCAAGAGTTTATTCTTTTATAGATTTTATTGGTTTTAAACAATTAAGTCAGATGATAAGTTACGCTTTTATACTTTGTAGGAAAACAAGCAAAAGACAAGAATAAGGGGCAATACGACCGAAAGCTTTTGACCAGTACTATCAAGTTTCCAAGGTGGGGGTAAAATCTTATTTATGTTTTAAATCGTACAGTTTTATGGAAAACTACGTGACTAAGTGATCTAAATCCTATTATTATGTGATGTCGTTTTCAAGTAAAATATTTTCACTACGTGAACAGTATTCGAGTAAATTATATGATTTTGAAAGCTATTGATTTCAAGAGACACAAATGAAACTGGTTTCATGACATGAAAAGTCGGGAAAATTCCCGCATCAAAGGGGATTCTTTAGAAGTCAACATATGTCAAAGGATTTCTTTACATATGTGTTGTCGTGAATTATGTGGCCAACGGGAACGTGGCAATGCATAAACATGGTATTTTATGTGTTTACTTGCATTATATGATAATAGTGAATTTGTATTTCTTGATATTGGTAATTAGTTTTTATGTGTGATTAAAGATGGTACGTCAACATTGAATTTTGTACATATCATCTATGAACACAGATAGGTGTCTGCATAGAAGACATGTTGAGTCTGTATGCACATCATAATCATACAAAGAAATAAAGTTAAAACAAAGTTGACCGCTACTAGTACATCGAGGCCGGTGACATGCGAGACATGAATATGGCTTAAAAGTAAAAGTGTGTCTATGGCATGCGAGCCGTGGTTATGGTTCGAAGATATTGGGCCATAAACATGACTTTAAAGCAAAGAAAAATAAAGTATAGAGATTATTGAGCTAGCTCCTTTCCCATGTACTGTAGACGAGTCAAGGGGTAAAAGATACCAAAGCCATGCATTCATGATGTTCTTAAAAGTCCTTACAATCATTTGTATGACAATGCATGCATGATTTCTGCTTGCTGAGCTTTCATGCCGGGAGATAACCCGAGGTGCTGTGGGCACTAAATATGTTATACTGTGTGCACATGGTATATGGTGTTGTGTGTATGATAAGACCCGTAAGAGAAATGATGTGTTTGCATGTGAAAGAGATGAATGCTTGCATTATTGAAGTAATCTATTTTTCTACGATGTTGATTAAAAGACAAATGTTTTACGAAAATTTGTTTTATGTGATAAAATCATGGTTTGGTAAGTGCGTTTAAATCTTTAAAATTTTATTATAATAAATTGTTGAACGCCGTATAAAATCTTTAAAAATTATTTTATGTCATCCTGAGTTTCCCCACCCCACTGAGTGTATTTCAAACACTCACCCCCTCTTTTTAAAATATTTTCAGTTTAAAAAGTTTAGGGCATGGCGCACGAACGGTGGATACTGGTAGCCAATGATCAAAGGTCAAAGAATGTTTTAAATTAAAACATGTCTTATTTCATGAATTTTGAAAATGTGTATATTTCATAATAATTTTTTTCCTAGAATTTATTTATCTTTATCTTCTTAAAAGAGTGAATTTTATACGTGAGTAACGCCTCAATCAAGGTTTACCTTAAAAAGAAACGGGGCGTTACAGGTGGTATCAGAGCGGGTCTATGATTCTGTAGACTCGTTAAAATGTTTTACTTTCTAAAAATATTTGATTTAACTTGAATTTAAAAGGAAGTAAAAATATAACTTTTGTCGAAAAGAAAATATTTCATTAGCTACTGACATCCACTTCTAATCTACTGCTCCGCCTTCGCTATGGTATGTTATATTATGATGTTTAATTATTTTATGATTGTGAACCTATGTGGAAGTGGAAATCTTATAAATTAATATGACTTTCGATGTTATGTTATAATGATATTTTTATGTGAAAAAAAAATTGTCATTTATGGCAACGAGATTATGTTAATTTGTAATCACATTTTATACAAGTATAAGCTTCAAGGCTAGAAATAGTGCTGATGAATAATATTTTCTCATTAAATCATTTTAATGTGAGGTCACTGTTATCGACATACTACTGCTGGACGCTGCCACTGAGCCGCTAACTGCAGCAGCATGAGCTCGTGTGCGTAAATGGCCGTAGTAGGAGTTGATACAGTGTTATTTGATGGGATATGTTATTTTTGTTATGCTATCTGTGAACTTTGTTATATTGGTAAACACTGCCACTAGCCACTAAATGTCATGTGAGTTAGTGTGTATGGTTTGCCATAGTCGTTGGGTTACATAGGGTTGAGACTACCATGGGCCCTTGTTTATGATAGGATGAGCCTGTGGGTATGTTTCCCCTCGTACACAGGCGTGATACGTAAAGCCGCGACTAACACTTGAGGTCTATGGGGACTATGTGTGGATAATTTGTATTATGTTTTACAATGATTTTAACTTATGATGTGATTTTGTGAATTGTGCAATTTGATTATATGTTATCTTACATTACGAGATAATGCTACGATGACAGAGAAATCTTTTGGGATCTTTATGTGATTTATAGAATCATATTATTTGTTGAGTGAAACATTTCTTAAGTGTTAAAATATCAAATAGACTTCACTTGAATTGTGACAATAAGTATATCATATTTTCTTAGCGTAATATACTCTATTTGTTGCCTTATTTGAGATTATAATAATTAGTCAGCACCGATACAAGAAAAGCTAGACGCTTTAGTAGGAGTCCACGTTTGAGGATTTGTGCTATTCTGGAGGACTGGACATTGCAATCGATGTTAAGAGTCTGACCATAATTCGAACGTTAGTTCTAAAAATAGAATCGTTAGACCAAGTTTCAAGCTAAGAACCGAAATAGGAAAAGCTTGAGCTTTTGTTCTCGCTCGAAGCAAGACCGCTGAAGAGCCAGAGACCACGACAGACTGACCAAGTCTGCTCACTTTCTGCGCATTAAAATAACATTCGACTTGGATAGATTAGCACAAATTTATATAAAGGAAATTATCAAGCTCCATGGAGTGCCAGTCTTTATTGTATCTGGTAAGGACCCCTGCTTTACATCCAGGTTCTAGCAGAGCTTGCAAAAGGAGTTAGGCACCAAACTAACTCTCAACACTGTTTTTCATTCCCAAACTGATAGCCAAATAGAGCGGACGATACAGATTTTGGAAGATATGTTGAGAGCCAATGCCTTGGATCTACATGGAAGCTGAGAAGACCATTTATAGTTGGTGGAATTTACTTACAATAATAGTTATCAGTCAACAATTAGGATGACGTCATACGAGGCGCTATACGGAAGAAGATGTCGATCACCTCTATATTGGGATGAAGTGGGCGAAAAATGAGTTTTGGAACCTGATTTGGTCGAACAAGCAGTAGACGTAATACAAAAAGTTCGACAAAAGTCTTATGCAGACGAGAGACGCCGAAAATCGGTTTTTGAAATGGGTAATAAAGTCTTTCTGAAGATGTTGCCTACTACGGAAGAAAAAAGGGAAATTGAAACCAAAGTACATCGGACCCTATGAAATACTGAAACGGGTTGGTGAAATAGCATACGGATTAGCACTACCACTTGATATCGCTGGCATTCACAATGTATTCCACATATCCATGCTACGAAAGTACGTGTTTGACTCGAGTCACATGGTCCACCAAGAAAGTATTGGACTAAAAAAAAATCTTACGAGGAATCTCCTGTCGCTATTATAGATAGAAAGGTCCATAAGCTTAGAAATCGAAATATAAGCTGGATAAAAGTCCAATGGAGTCGGCACAATGCGAATGAGGCAACTTGAGAGAAAGAAGAAGAAATCCTTACAAAATATTTGAATCTATCAAGTTTTGGTATGTTTCTAAATTTCGAAGACGAAATTTCTTTAAAGGAGGAAATGATGTAACACCCCGAAACAAAATTCAATTACATAAAATATAACGAGAATTTTCTACGTTGAAATGAGACTTAAATAATAATTATTATTATTATGTTGAAACGAGACTTAAATAATAATAATTATTATTATTATTATACTAAACAAAATGAAAGAGAAATAAAAATAAAATTTATTTATATATATTAAGTAAATATATACACACTCACACAACATATACATAAGTGATATATTATATAGATTATTATATCCATATATAAAGATACACATACAAGCATATGTTAAGAAGATATAAGTATTTATAATTATAATAATATTTAATCAAGAAAGAAAACAACATAGGCCGTGGATGGATTTGTATATAGATTATTATATCCATATATAAAGATACACATACAAGCATATGTTAAGAAGATATAAGTATTTATAATTATAATAATATTTAATCAAGAAAGAAAACAACATAGGCGGTGGATGGATTTGCATAAGCAGTTATGCTTTCAATTCATTCTCAGAATTCCTCATCTCTGTCTCTGTAGCTATCGTTCTCGTCGCTGTCACCTCTATTTTTTTAGCAAAGTTTTTCCGATAAATATAATCGAACCACCCATGTGTAGTACTCATCGAGCCCATCACAATTATGGACTCAAAATTTGACCCGGCCGTTTTCTACATCGCGTATGGTCTTGGGAAGAGGCGACAACCCCATCGATATTTGTCCGATAAAGTAATCAGACCCGCACTTATGTAGTACTCATCGAGCTCATCTCAAGTATGGTCTCGGTTTTTAACCCGATCACTGTCTCCGCCACGAATAACCACAGGAGGGGGTAGCCTTTCTTTCTATTTTTTTCCCCTGCTGCTATGCATATGTAAATATATATATTGTATCTGCGTGTGTAGATATATGTATGTGTGTGTATTACGTATTAGTGTGTTGTTTTGGTGTGTGGGTGTTGGATGTGGAGTCGTTGGCGGCGAGGGTGCGGCGGAGAAGGCAGAAGGTGGCAGGGTGGAGACAGTGTTGAAATTGGAGGGGGTTGTGTTTTGTAAATTAGATTAAGTTTAGGGATCAAATTGCAAACCCTAGATTTAGGGTAAATAACACTTAGGTCCCTAAATTTATGAGTAATTACGAGATAGTCCCTGAACTTTATAAGATATGCAAAAAGACCCCAAAACTTTTCTGAAATAACAAATAGACCCTAAAAAATTCCTGGAAATTACAAAATGAACCCTAAACTTTGCAGAAATTACAGAATCACCCTAGACTTTGATAAAATGACAGAACGACCCATAGAACTTGCAGAAATTATATTATGACCCCAGAATATGATAATTACTGTATTTTATATCCCACTACGTTATGAAATGGTAATTTGCCCCTAAAATGATATAAGACCTATCGAACGAACCCTTTAAGGAAGAAAACCCTAATTTTAAGAGTGTGATCCACAAACCCTAATTTTCCAGTAAACCTTAAATTTAGAACCCCCGACTATTAACCTTCTCAAGAGTTTATTCTTTTATAGATTTTATTGGTTTTAAACAATTAAGTCAGATGATAAGTTACGCTTTTATACTTTGTAGGAAAACAAGCAAAAGACAAGAATAAGGGGCAATACGACCGAAAGCTTTTGACCAGTACTATCAAGTTTCCAAGGTGGGGGTAAAATCTTATTTATGTTTTAAATCGTACAGTTTTATGGAAAACTACGTGACTAAGTGATCTAAATCCTATTATTATGTGATGTCGTTTTCAAGTAAAATATTTTCACTACGTGAACAGTATTCGAGTAAATTATATGATTTTGAAAGCTATTGATTTCAAGAGACAGAAATGAGATTGGTTTCATAAGATGAAAAGTCGGGGAAATTCCTGCATCAAAGGGGATTCTTTAGAAGTCAACATATGTCAAAGGTTTTCTTTACCTATGTGTTGTCGTGAATTATATAGCCAACGTGAACGTGGCAATGCATAAATATGGTATTTTATGTGTTTACTTGCATTATATGATAATAGTGAATTTGTATTTCTTGATATTGGTAAGTAGTTTTTATGTGTGATTAAAGATGGTACGTGAACATTGAATTTTGTACATATCATCCATGAGCACAGATAGGTGTCTGCATAGAAGACGTGTTGAGTCTGTACACACATCATAATTATACAAAGAAACAAAGTTAAAGTAAAGTTGACCGCTACTAGTACATCAAGGCCAGTGACATGCGAGACATGGATATGGCTTAAAAGTAAAAGTGTGTCTATGGCATGCGAGCCGTGGTTATGGTTCGAAGATATTGGGCCATAAACATGACTTTAAAGCAAAGCAAAGTAAAGTATAGAGATTATTGAGCTAACTCCTTTCCGATATACTGTAGACGGGTCAAGGGCCCAACATAGTAAAAGATACCAAAGCCATGCATTCATGATGTTCTTAAAAGTCCTTACAGTCATTTGTATGACAATGCATGCATGATTTCTGCTTGCTGAGCTTTCATGCCGGGAGATAATCCGAGGTGCTGTGGGCACTAAATATATTGTACTGTGTGCACATGGTATATGGTGCTATGTGTACAATAAGACCCGTAAGAGAAATGATGTGTTTGCATGTGAAAGAGATGAATGCTTGCAGTATTGAAGTAATCTATTTTTCTACGGTTTTGATTAAAAGACAAACATTTTACGAAAATTTGTTTTATGTGATAAAATCATGATTTGGTAAGTGCGTTTAAATCTTTAAAATGTTATTATAATAAGTTGTTGAACGCCGTGTAAAATCTTTAAAAATTATTTTATGTCATCCCGAGTTTCCTCACCCCACTGAGTGTATTTCAAACACTCACCCCTCTTTTTAAAATGTTTTCAGTTTAAAGAGTTTAGAACATGGCGCACGAACGGTGGATGCTGGTAGTCGAGGATCAATGGTCAAAAAATGTTTTAAATTAACACATATCTTATTTCATGAATTTCGAAAATGTGTATATTTTATAATAATTTTTTTCCAAGAATTTATTTATCTTTTTCTTCTTAAAAGAGTGAATTTTATACGTGAGTAACGCCTCAATCAAGGTTTATCTTAAAAAGAAACGGGGCGTTACACTTTCTCGCCACCCCTCGATGTCACCGTGACTCGACATCTCACCTCATGCCACCACCATGACTTGGCGTCTCACCTCGCGCCACGACCATGCCACACAAGTCATTCACCACACAGGCTCTGTTGCCACCCAGGTTGCTCCACCATACTGGCTATCCTCAGTTCCAACACCATGACCGTGACTCGACGTCTCGCCTCACGCCACCAACACCATGATCGTGACTCGACATCTCGTCTCGCGCCATCACTATGACTCGGCTCCCTGACACAAGCTATTCTTAGTTCAAATACCATGTCCGTAACTTGACGTCTCGTCTCGCGCCACCACCATAACTCGAACCGTGACTCGATGTCCCACCTCGTGCCACCAACACCATGACTATGACTCGACGTCTCATCTCGCGCCACCACTATTACTACGTCTCGTCTCGCGCCACCACTATGACTCGACTCTCTAACACAGGCTATCCTTAGTTCCAACACCATGCCTGTAACTCGACGTCTCGCCTTACGCCACCACCATGACTCGGCTCCTTGACAGCTCCCACTACAAAGTGCTCCTAGGAGGATTCAAACTCGTGACCTGCTCTGATACCAAGTGTTGGACCATCAATCGCATTACCGCTATACCAAAAGGATATCCAATTGACATAGAACGCAAATTTAATGTCTTATATTTATGTAGCTTTGCGTTCACGAATTCGAACCTGGCAGAGCCGTGTCTTGCACCAATTTAAGCTCTGACCCAAGGCAAGGTGTTGGGAAAATTCCCAACAATGTTAAGCATACCTTTACATTATGTTAAACATACCATAACTTTTTTTTAAAAAAAACCTAATTTAATTAAAAAACTATAATTTCACCACAAAAAAACCTTAATTTGTATATATACATTTATGTAAATATTACGCATACTTTTAATTAATATTAGTCATACTTTTATATAATATATAAAGGTACAACTAACATAATTAAAAGGTATGACTAACATAACATAAATGTATGTTTAACATAACATAAAAACCCTAAAAGTATACTTTTTTTAAATAAAGCACCCATCACGGGTGGGGGATTAAGGCACCATCCATATAAACAAAAGGAACGAGAGTTTACAAAACCAAACAAACAATACTAAGGACATGTACATAAGGTCCATAACAGGAAAAAAAATGAGAAAAGACAACTACAAAAGCAAAAGCCTATCAGAATCCCCGATTTGGGAACCCAAACTATCTGAATCTGAAGTTTAGATACCCAAGCTAGTCCATACGCACCAAGAAAAGTAAAATACGGTGGGTATTATGCGAATGGAGGATCTGAAGGTCGTGGGATCGTCTGCTCGAGAGAGCAAGGAAGTCTGTAGAGCGATTACCCTTACAGAAGATGTGAGAGATCTGAGTCTGCATCTGTGAGAGGAGGTCCCAAATCTGAATAAGAGAGTGTTGAACCTGCCAAGGACCAAGACGGTCTGAACGGAGAAGGGAAACAACAATCTCGACATCCAACTCAATGCAAAGAGAGGTCTCGAAGTAAAGAGCCAACCTAAGACCATGAAGAAGAGCCTGAATCTCAGCATCGAAGCTGGAAGATGCCTGAAAGGGAGTCTGAAATGCAAGGAGGATATCACCATGATGATCTCGAAAGATGCCACCACAACCAGCAGCGCTGGATGCTCGATCAAAGGACCCGTTCGTATTCAGCTTGATCTAAGGTTCTGAAGGAAGCAACCATCGAACCAGCTGGGGCGCAACTGGACGGGAAATGGGCATCGGTGCCGGCATGAAATCAACCGTCAGACGAGAGCCACTTCAGTGAATAGGAAGGAGCCTTCGGGCCGTTACAAGCAAGAGAAAATGATGATTAACCTGCCAAATAACATGAGAGGGGCGAAAAGAAACACCATGATACTTGTGGCTATTCATCTCCATCCAAGTAAAGCATAGAATCAAGCAATGAATAATAAAGCAGATATGTGATGTGTGTGCTTGTGGAACCACATGTCTCCAGAAGCTCAAGACCTATGTGATGTTAGTGGTGTCAGGTAGTGTACAGTGAAACCAAGAGGCAAAAAAAACTAAAACAGATCGCACGGCATCACATAAAAGAAAAGGATAAGGGATAAACTCCAAGAGAGATGAGGAGAAAGGGCAAAAATGACATCTCGAAGTGAGATAAACACCACGAGATTGTAACTTAGAATCTAGAGGTAACCTATTACGAATGAGGCATCAGAGAAAGATGGAAATGGTGGGTTTAAGGAAGTTAGACCAAATAACTCCATAAAGGGTTCGAATTGGTCGTCTCGCTCGGACAACCTCCCAGGCAAAGGCCAATGTGATATCACCATGAGAAGTCAACCTCCATCTCATAATATCTTCACCATCAAGTCTAATCGGCACACGTGTCATCTTCTCAATAGAATCTTCAGGAAGCCTCATATTTTGAGACAAGATCTGTCTCCACCAATCTAAGTCCCACTGTCGACCCTGCCAGAAAAAGCTAACACACTGGTGACCCAACTATCTATTCGGAACCAAAGCAAAAAGGGGGTCGTCCCCCAACCAAGTATCATCCCAAAAATTGCACTGGCCCGAACTGAGAGCCCAAAAAATGTACTGTTGTGTAAGAGAGCCAACTTTGACAAGTCTATACCAAGGGTGGCTTACAAACCACGACATCCTTATACGAGTAGGAAATAGGGGGCCATATTTAGCCCACATGAACCGAGCCCATAGAGATCCCTTTACTCGAAGTCTCCACCAAAGTTTGAGGCCAAATGCCTAAGAATGATCGCAAAGCCGTCGAAGGCCCAAGCCATCTTCAGTCAAAGGTAGACAAATATCCACCTAATTGACCCAATGGACCTTCTTTTGGACAGCAGAGGAACCCCAGAAGAAACGGGCCAAGATTTGTTCAATCTCAAGTAAAATGAACTTCAGCGGTTCCATAACCTGTGAATAATAGAGAGTGAGGGTCATGAGAGTGGACTGAATAAGGTGAAGGCGTCCTTCATGAGAGATGTGTCGATGTCCCCATTCTTAGCATCCAACAAACGTTATTTAAGAGCCGTAAATAAAACGCTCTTAAGAAATCCTTTATAGAGAGGAATCCCCAGATAAGTGATAGGAAGAGACCCCAACTGAAAACTCAAAAGTTATTGAACGAGTAGGGCCCATTTTTCAGTAAAACGGTGATGAATGAAAAAATTACTCTTCTGATAATTCACCATCTGTCCTGTAGCTCGAGAGTAGTGATTGAGAAAATGCATCAAGCGGATTAAACCGTCTTTGCAAACCTGAGTGAAGATCAAGATATCATATGTATAACAAAGGTGCGAGACAAGAAAGCCTCCATAAGTCCTATAGGTCATATCTAGATATTCACCAAACAGATAATCAAGCCCTCTGGAAAGATAATCAGCCACAAGAATAAACAAGGATGGAGAGAGAGGATCATCTTGTCTCAGTCCCCTCGAAGAAGGAAAGAACCCGATAGGGCATCCATTAACCAGGACAGAGAACCAGCTGTGCTCGACACAATTACTAACAAGATCAATCAATTTCGCAGGAAAGCCAAAACGTGTAAGGACCAATCTCAAAAAAGGTTATTGCACCCGATCATAAGCTTTTGCCATATCAAGCTTAATAGCCAAATTTGGAGAATCACCCGACATATTGAGATCATAGATCATTTCTTGAGCCAAGAGGATATTGTCACTGATGACTCGACCATAAGTGAAACCACCCTGATTCTGAGCAACAACAGAAGAAAGAATGGGAGCTAACCTATTGTTCATGATCTTGGAGATGATTTTATTAGTCACATTACAGAGACTAATATAGCGAAAATTAGCCCAAGATGTGGGAAAGGGCTTTTTGGTCAATAGGACAATAGTGGTAGCAATGAAGCTTCGAGGCATGGTGTGCCCAGAAAAAAAATCCCACACAATATTCTAAATATTAGATTCAACAATATCCCAACAATGTTGGAAGAATAAGGATGAAAACCCGTCAGGTTCAGAAACACTACCAGGATTGATGTCGAAAATCACATCCTTAATCTCCTGTACAGAAGGCAAATCACACAAAATAGAGATATCCACAGAAGTCAGGATTTGTGAAAAATAATCCGAATGAGCCGTAACAAGAGTATCAATGTCAGATGATAAGAGGTTTTGGAATAAGGCCATCGTAGAACCTCGAAGGCCATTCTCATAAATGATGATTCAATCACCATCGAGAATAGAGTGGATTCGAGACAGGATACGTTTTTGCTTAACAAAACTGTGAAAGAATCTTGTATTACGTTCACCCTCGACAATCCATCTAATAGCTGATTTCTGACGCCAAAAGTCCTCTTCCATCCGTGTACAAAGAACATACTCTGCTCAGGACCGATTCAAATTTATGGAATGGAAAGGAGAAGAAGCAGCATGGAAAGCTTCCTGAGCAAGAGCAACTCCTTCAGAAGCTTTCTTAGAGTGATCGAAGATGTAACCAAAAACCTGAGAATTCCACCATTTGAGACGTCTCTTAACAACTGTTAGCTTAGTCTGGAGATTAACAATACCGAACGAGCCGGAATCAAAATTCCATGCAGATTTAACCATATCAAGGAAGGTGTGATGATGTACCCACATACTCTGAAACCGAAATGAAGACCGGTGCATCATCTCTGAAAAACCACATTTGATCATTAAAGGTGAATGATTAGAGGTAATGCGTGGCAAATGAGTAACCGAGGTGGTGTGGAATAAGGTGGCCCAAAATTCATTAAAAAGGATACGGTCCAAGCGCTCTTGGAGAGCTCTTCGTCCCTAAGTGAACAAGTTGCCCACACAACCTGCATCAATTAAATTACAATCCCAATAGTTTGTGCAAAATCAAGAATCTCATTTGATCTGTCAACATCACTATCAATTCTCTCATGAGGGTGCAGAAAGATATTAAAATCTCCTCCAATAGCCCAAGGACAATTCTCAGAATCAAAAGCAATCAGTTTCATAAAATCCCACAAAGCAAACCGATCAACTCTATTACATTTAGCATAAACAAATGAAATGCAAACAGACTGTAGGATAGTAGGAGAAAATATGCGGGTGTGCAATAATTGATCTGTATTCACAAGAATATCAATTTGAAAACCAACAGCAGAAAATACCCAAATTTTGTTCGAGCAATTGTTCACACTAGATACAAAGCCAAAACGCCGATTAAAAAACATAAAGTTGGCAGCCACCATAGGCTCCATAATAGCCACAACAGAAAACTGATGCTCACGAATCAAATTATGTAACTCACCCTGAGAAGCTCGATTACCCAAGTCATAGGCATTCCAAACAAGAAGGTTTACAGACATCAAAAATGTAAAGTATCAGAAGACTTACCTCCAATAACTCCAGAACGGGTTATTTGCTTACGAAAGAAACTGCTGACTCTACTCTCGGACGCAATGAACTTCTCTCTTTTATTTGAAGATATTGCATGGTGTTTTTGAGGTGCAACTACGGAGTCATCAACGGCACATTCCAACTGAAGCTGGGGGAATTCAGAAAATGAATTTGGTCGATTTGTTTGTGATGATGTAGGGTAATGCACGGCTAGAGGTTGGGGATGTGTCACCCCTTTCAAATCAACCAAAGCAATTCCGAAGGATTCATCAAGTTCTTCATTTCCAAATTAGTATTGGAGGTGGAGCGAGTCCGAAGTCGGGTCTGAATAACACCCTCATTTTGGAGATGAGGGATCGACCAAACTGGGAAGTCTCAATGTGTTTTTGGGTATGGCTTGGGGCATTATGGAATTTTTTTAGGGATTTTTGCTTGAATCTATGAGGTATGTACCACCTTCGTGCATGGATTGCATGTTATTGGATATGTGTTGTGAGTTGGGTGGATTGGAAGAGGTTGGTGGATTAATTTTAGATGGATTTTTGGGTTGCAATGGGACGGCAGTGGACAGGGCGTGGGAATTGGAAGATAAAGGTTTGGGGTTTAATTTTTGTGGGTTTTTAGGTGGGTTGGGCTTATTTTTATGTGAGCTTTTTGATGTAAAGGGATTTAATTTGTGTAGATCATTGGGCTTAAAAGCAATGGTGGGCTGGACCGAGATTTGGTTGGGCTTAGATGTAGCAAGGTTTTTATTTTTGTGTAATGGGAATTTTTCTTTTCTTTTAAAATTGCCCACCTTGATTGGCTTTTTAATAGATGGATTAAGGCCCAAGGCCTTTGGGCTTTCCTGAGATTGGGTGGTGGGTATTAAATCATCGGGCTTGGGCCGCACACATAAATTGGGTCGAACATAAGAGGTGGATAGAGGACTCACCTGAGCCCAGGAAAGGGGCTGTTTCACAACAGGAATTGGGCCGGGACAGCCCATCAAAGAAGGGCCCATATCAGCCTTGAAACCTAAGCAATGCGTGACCTCCAAGCTAGCACATTCAAAAGACAGCGGGATAACACCTTGGAGCCCCATACTACTGTCCATCGTCCCCTTCCCATCACCGTCCTTCCTGACACCACCGAGGGCGGCGCTGACCATAAGCCCGTCTCCATCATCACCAACCCTACCAACCCCGACGGCGATGCTGTAGGGAACGCGACGGCATCCACCAGCGACGGCCTTTTCTTCCGCTAACTATTCGATAGAAACGACAGCCGCTTCAGCCTGTTCATCCTCCGACTGCACCATAGAAAATTCGGCAATCTCCTACTGCTCTATAGGAATTCCGACAACCTCGTCTTCCTTAAAATCTGAATCTCGCAAGGCACTGAACAGGTTTGTGGAGGGTTGTTTTGCCTTGTATTTTGAAGGAGTTATTTCCGATTAGAGTCATGCATCGAAGACCCGCTCTGGTTGTTCACATCCCAAGGGTAGATGGTCTTCCAGGTTTGGGGCCTATCTTTATGGCCGACAGGTTTTTACTGGAGAGCTCATTATGCAGCGGCTTTGGAGGAGGCCGAACCTTGTTTCCTACGATGTAACAATTTTTTTCTTCATGTCCGACGTGAAAGCAGGCTGAGCAGTAGTTCAGGAGGTTATCATACACCACGGTTTGGAAGACCACCTCTCATTCGATCTGTAAGAGGATCTCTGTCACGCACGGCTGCAGCAGGTCTATTTCCACACATAGTGTAGAATTAGGACAAGACGAATCTGGGATGCTTGGAACCGGGTTTGGATCACCGGAAACCGCCTGGGAACGACCTCAACCGGGCGTCTGGAAAAGTGGCGGTTCGCGGTAGTTAATTCTGTTAGGGCTGTTGGTTGTTAGGACTTTAACAACGGTTTTAAGAATAGAAATCGGTTTCTCACGCAGTGAAACCCTAGGCTTAAATAACAGAAATTCGCGCTCAATTCGTAGGTGATTCTAGAAATTGTTAAGGGGGTATTGTTTCTTGTATAAATACGCGTACTTAGCCTCTAGTATTGAGTGAGATAGAGTGTTTCGTTCTTGAGAGTTATAAACCCTAATCTGCGCTGATTTGTAATCGTCTTTCTTGCGTTTGATTCTAGTAAATTTTGGTGCCGATCCTTCGGTCGTGGATGTAGGAAGCTTCTTAGCTCTGAACCACGTAAAAATTCTGGTGTTCTTTATGTTTTTGCACTGCATTACTCTCTTCCATTCTTGTGTTATTTTATGTGCGTTTGTGCTGCGATTTGGAAGCTTCTTGGGTGTTGTTGGTGGCTGGATCTTGTTCATAATAGTTTGGTGCCGTCTGTGGGAATCTAACCACGGTAAGATGTCGGCCATGAGACTGGATGTCGCTAAATTCACCGGAAAAGGAGATTTCAGTTTGTGGAAGGTACAAATGGAGGCACTTCTCATTCAACACAACCTGGAAGAGGCGCTTCTTGATTCCCCAGCTGGTTCTTCCTCAGAGAATGCGCAGAAACGGGCTGAGATCTGCAAGAAAGCCAAGAGTGCATTGATTCTATGCCTCGGAGATAAGGCATTAAGGGAGGTATATAAGGAAAAAACAGCTGCAGACATTTGGAAGAAACTGGATTCGCTATACTTGGCAAAGTCCTTGGCCAATCAACTTTTCTTGAAGCAAAAACTCCTGAATTTCAAGATTTCAGACGAAAAAAGGGATCTGGAGAAGCTTGATGAATTCGTCAAGATCTTGGATGATCTTGAAAATGTAGATGAAAAGATTAAAGAGGAGGACAAAGCATTAATGCTGCTGAATGCCCTTCCTAAATCGATGGAGTCTTTTAAGGATGCAATTCTATATGGCCGGCTTGTATCTCTTACCTTGGAGGATGTTATGATAGCAATCAAGTCAAAGGCACTTCAAAACGTATCAGATCAGAAAAGCCAACCATTAGGTGAAGGACTTAGTATAAAGAATAAAGGCTTCAGAAAAACTCAAGAGAAGAAGAAGAATCCAGGTCCTGGTTCACAACATAAGAAACCGAGCGATGGGAATCAAGAAACAAGGAAGTGTTTTTCATGCCACAAAGTAGGTCATTTAAAGAAAAATTGTCCAGAAATGGCTAAGGAGAAGCAGCAAGAAAAGGGACCAGAAGCAGCAGTTGCTGAAACCAACTATGAGTCTGCAGATATGTTATGTATTGCAGTGGCTGCTATATCCGAGGAGTGGGTCTTAGATTCAGGCTGCAGCTTCCATATGTGTCCTAGGATAAAGTGGTTCTCAGATTTCACAAGAGAGTGCAGTGGTTCAGTCCTACTTAGCAATGATCAAGCTTGCAAGGTGGAAGGAGTATGAGTGATCACTTTGAAACTACAAGATGGCACAATAAAGAAGCTCTCCCAAGTCAGGTATATACCAGATTTAAAAAGGAATCTAATCTCTCTTGGATCTTTGAATAATGCAGGATACGAATTTAATACAAAGCATGGAAAAATCCAAGTCACCAAGAGAGGAAAGCTGGTGCTGACTGGAAACAAAAGAAATGGGCTCTACATACTTAATGGATCCACCATCCAAGGCAAAGCAGATGTGGTGATGACCAGCCAACAAACTAACATATGGCATAAACGGCTTGGATATATTGGCAACAAAGGTCTTCAAATCCTATCCAAGAAGGGTGTTCTTGGAGCTGAAATATGCAAGGAATGTGAGGTTTGTAATCAATGTATCCTGGGAAAAGCCAAGAAATTACCATATACAGCAGGTCATCATTATGCAAGGGAGCCATTAGCCTACGTTTACTCTGACATTTGGGGGCCTGCAAGAACCTCAACACATGGTGGCTCAAGGTTTTTTATAACCTTCATAGATGACTTTTCCAGAAAGTTGTGGGTGTATCCAATTAAGCACAAGAGTGATGCTTTCCAGACCTTCAAAAACTGGTTGATAAACCAAGAAAATCTCACTGGTAAGACCTTAAAAATATTAAGAACTGACAATGGTTTAGAGTTCTTGTCACAGGAATTTCAGGATTATTGCAAGGAGAAAGGCATTACAAGGCACAAAACAGCTCCCTCTAATCCTCAGCAAAATGGTGTGGCCGAAAGAATGAATAGATCATTGCTAGAGAAGGTGAGATGTATGCTCTTGGATGCTAATTTGCCAAAGAGTTTCTGGGGAGAAGCAGTAGTTACTGCAGCATGCCTGATAAACAAATCACCTTCCTCAGCACTTGAGTTCAAATGTCCAGATGAGGTATGGTTTGGTTCTCCTATTAATTACACTAACCTTAAAGTTTTTGGTTGTCTTGCCTTTGCTCACATCAGGCAGGATAAGCTGGAACCAAGGGCTTTAAAATGCATCTTCATAGGATATCCAGAAGGAGTGAAAGGTTTCAAGCTTTGGTGTTTGGAAGATGGACACCAAAGGTGTTTCACTAGCAGGGATGTAGTGTTTAGAGAAGAAATTATGGGATATCCAGCAACTAATCAACATAGTCAACACCTGGAAATGCCACTGCAGGTGGAGGAGAGTGAGTAAGGGAATCCTGATCAAGTAGGACTGTTAGGCTTTAACAACGGTTTTAAGAATAGAAATCGGTTTCTCGCGCAGTGAAACCCTAGGCTTAAATAACAGAAATTCGTGCTCAATTCGTAGGCGATTCTAGAAATTGTTAAGGGGGTATTGTTTCTTGTATAAATACGCATACTTAGCCTCTAATATTGAGTCAGTTCATCAAGTATTGAGTGAGATAGAGTGTTTCGTTCTTGAGAGTTATAAACCTTAATCTGCACTGATTTGTAATCGTCTTTCTTGCATTTGATTCTAGTAAATTTTGGTGTCGATCCTTCCGTCGTGGATGTAGGAAGCTTCTTAGCTCTGAACCACGTAAAAATTCTGGTGTTCTTTACGTTTTTGCACTGCATTACTCTCTTCCATTCTTGTGTTATTTTATGTGCGTTTGTGCTACGATTTGGAAGCTTCTTGGGTGTTGTTGGTGGCTGGATCTTGTTCATAACACATAGCCGAGCCTTACCTAGCCTGGACCTATTTTCGGTGTTCCGATCCGCTTGGATTGGGATTCCAATCATTTTTCCTATTTGGAAGAGAGCATCTTGGTGAAAAAGATGAGCTGGGAGCCCAGAGAGATTGCACCAAACTGGAGCGAATGAAGATATAGCCGAAATAGAGAATGAGGGAGTCTACTTAAACACTCTTATCTGACAGCCACTTACATAGCAAGTAGTTTGAATCCAGAGCCGATTAAAGTCTGATTCATTTGTGAAAGACAAAAGGATGTGTATAGGGTTGAGAAAGCTCGATTTGTAAGGTCCTTCGAAACTGAGGGAAGGGAGACCCTGAACCAGATTTTGCCCCGAAGGATAGGATTGAGAGAACTTACCCGCCAAGGAGTACTTCATCGGCTCGGCTAAGCGGTTCGTGTTCGTGGGTGAGAAAACCAGAATTCGACGCCCTTCATAGAGAGATATGGTTCCAACAGGTTTGATTTTTGATCATCAAAGATAGGATTAGGATTGGGATGTTGTTTTTGAGGTTGATTATGTGAACTCGTAACAGAAGCATACTATTTTGTTTTTTCAGAAGATGGATCATGTTCAACAGAGGGATCAGGTGGTTGATGATCCATGATGAACATGCAGAAAAATAAGAACCTAAAGGCTGCAGAAACGACGGAGAAATCAGATCACGTTACCATAATAAGAAACAATTAAATACGAAAAAATGAAGAAAAATAACAAAAAACAAAGAGAGGAAATGAAATCACCAAAGAACCGTGATGAACATGCACTCTGTGTGAATCTGCAAGAAACCGTGAAACAGAAACTATGTGTGTGTGAGAAGGTGTGCAAGTGTGAGAGAGAGGTTTGAGCTTTTTTTTTTATGAACCTTAAAGGTATGCTTAACATAACATAAAACCATAAAGGTATGCTTAACATAACATAAATGTATGTTTAACGTTGCATAAATGTATGTTTAATATAAAGGTGTATGTTTAACATAACATAAAGGTATGTTTAATATAATATAAAGGCCCTAAATGTATGACTAACATAACATAAAGGTATGTTAAACATAACATAAAAGTCTAGCACTTAGAGCGAATTTGGGTATGTTAAACATAACATATTTGGGTATGTTAAACATAACATAAAGGTCTAGCATTTGGAGCGAATTTTTTGGGTGGGTTTAAGCGCATCCACCCAGGTGCATGGGGGTGTGTGCGTGCGTGGAGGATACGTGGAGTGGCGCGTGAGCCGGGTCGGGTCAGGTGCACGGATCGTAAATCCATATACCAATTGTATAAAAGTTTTATGATTAAAGAAAAGATCATATATTAAAGTAACATGTAGTTATCGTAATTTTTAAGTTCCACTCTGTTGCATGCAATACAAATATCTAGTATTTTAATATGAGAAATTAGACTTAAGAGGAAAGTATTCATTTTAGCATAAAAAATATAATCATATATTCAAATTACCATAACATATAATAGTATGTCATTTTCTACCACCAAATATAATAGTATGCCACTTTCTACCACATTTTTTGTCAAAGTCAACTTGGATGATTGGACAATTAATATATTTTATTAATTGGTTAATGGTGACAAATATGTCCATTTTAATTATTGTTTAATTTTTTTTTAAATTATGGATATGAGGCACGTGTAGTAATAGGGTTGCAACAGATAATTTGGCCATGACTATTACACCAAATTTTTTATTTTCTTTTGTTCTCATTATTCATTATTGTCTTCATTAAATTTGGTCATGCACGTCAATTAATTCGATTGACGACAGTGCACCAATTTTTTTGTTTTTTCCTTCTCATTATTTAGTGTGAATTCACTTTATACTGTGAAATCATATGTAATTTTCCTCCGTTTGTTCTTCTGTATAGGTTGATAATTTCAGTATGAAATTATCATACAACATTTTGAAGAACAAAATATTTGATTTTTTTCCGACATTTTGGCTCTTGGAAGAGTGAAAGAATTATTGTTGAAATAAGAAAGGTATGTTTACTAGTTAATAATCCTCATTTAACCCTTTTTTGAGGGATTATGTTTAATTTGTTTTCATATATGCTTGAATTGATGTTTGGAATGGTTAAACGTGTTTAATTTTGCATTTTATAGGGTTAATTTGTTTGAATATATGCTTGAATTGATGTTTGAAAGGGTTAAACGGGAATAATCGACGTTTAGAATGCAATAAATTTTGATTTTATAGTGATTGTAGGGAATAATTACGTTTAACACTTTAATGATAGTGCTAAACGTGAATAAATTGAAAATTCACGTTGAACCCTGTAATTGAAGTGTTTTAAGATTGAGGGGTATTTTGGTAATTTGGTCAAAAGGTTGACTTTGACCGGGACTCACGACCTCCGGTCAACGGTATGTCGTTGGTCACGACTCGATGATAAAATATGATGAAAAGAAACAGGATAGAAAACGAATCGAAAATTCACGGTTGGGATTTTTTCCCGACGACGGGGGAAAAAATCCCCGTCGTCTCCCGGCAGCTGCCGAGAAATCTCGGCAGCAGGGGCACCCGTGATCGGCAGCTATCGAGTTTTCTCGACAGCGGGGGACGGGGCTCCCGACAGCTGCCTAGAAAACTCGACGGGGACAGGGCTACACGTGAATTTTTCAAAATTCACGTGTAGCCCACAAAATTCACGTGTACCCACGTGTAGCCCACAAAATTCACGTATAGCCCTGTCCCCGTCGAGTTTTCTCAGCAGCTATCGGGAGCCCCGTCCCCCGCTGTCGAGAAAACTCGACAGCTCCCGTCCCCCGTTCCCCGTCGGGCGTGCACCCCCCCGATCCCCCGTCGGGCGCTCGCCTCCCCCGTCCCCATCCCCCATCGGGCGTGCGCCTCCCCGTCCCCCGTCGGCCGCGCCCGCGCACCTCGACCCGTTTTTTAAAATCCCGTTTCAAAATTTTAATAATTTTAATTGGACAATTAAATATCATATTTCATTAATTCCCCTCTAATAATTTTTTTTTATCTACGTTCAATAATAAGCACGTAAGAAAAATAATTTTTTAATCTGTCTTGCATAATAGATACATAATTTGAATTTAAAAATTAATAATCTCAATGTCATAATTAAAGTAACATAATATCCTAATAATTAAAAATATTCTGACTAAATTTTTTACTATCCGTTTATTAATGAACACTTAATTTTGAAATAATGTCTAATCCCTCCCAAATATTATCTACATACTGAAAAATTATCTTCTTTAATATTTCTCATTTCATAATTATAACAATTTCATCGACCCGTTACGATTTTTTTTTCCAATTTTTTTAGTCTCCTTTCAAAATTCAACTCGTCACTCGGGGATTTTTTTTCTACAATCCTGTTTTAAAATTTTAATAATTATAATTTGACAATTAAATACCATATTTGATTAATTCCCCTTTAAACAATTTATTTAACCTCCGTTTAATAATCAACACGTAGTAAAAATAATTTCTTAATCTGTCTTACGTAATATATACATAATTCGAATTGAAAAATTAGTAATCCCAATTAAGTAATTAAAGTAACATAATATCCTAATAATTAAAAATATTTTTACTAATTTTTTTAATATCCGTTTATTAATCAACACTTAATTTTGAAATAATTCCTAGTCCTTCCCAAATATTATCTACATGCTCAAAAATGTTCCTCTTTAATAATCCTCATTTCATAATTTTAACAACATAGTTGGGTCGACCTGTTACGGTTTTTTGCCCAATTTTTTTTGGTCTCCTTTCAATATTGAACTCTTCACTCAGTAATTATTTTTTCGAAAATGCCGTTTAAAATATTTAATAATTATAATTGGACAATTAAATATCATATTTCATTAATTCCCCATTAATAAATTTTTTTAATCTCTGTTTAATAATCAGCACGTGATAAAAATAATTTCTTCATCCGTCTTGCATAATAGATACATAATTTGAATTTAAAATTTAATAATCCCAATTTCATTGATTTCAGTATCATAATATCGTAGTCGAATGTAAATATTTTTACTAATTTTTTAATATTCGTTTATTAATCAACACTTAATTTTGAAATAATTTCCTAATTTTTCGCAAATATTATGTACATACTCAAAAATATTTGCTCTTTAATAATCCCCATGTCATAATTATAACAACATAGTTTCCTCGACCCGTTACGAAATTTTTTTCCTCCATTTTTTTTAGTCTCCTTTCAATATTCAACTCTTCACTCGGGAAATTTTTTCAAAAATCCTCCGGAAAAATTGATTCATAATTTAATAATCCACTTTCGTAATCCCCATTTCATAATTAAACTTTGCGATTATTTTAACGTTAGTTTCTAGGTTAAACCAACATTAGTTGTTGATATTTGATTTATGACTTACATAATTAATTATCTTTGGTGTTTAGAATCGACTATAGTTGTTGTTTTATTTTATTTGTTACCTATTACGTGTTTCATGATTCTCACCATTTTTTTTTAATTTTTTTTGCAGTAACCAACAAAAAAAATGACTATTGAAGTTATTGTATGGTACGGTGGCTACTGGGAAGGTTTAGAATACACCAACGGTTTTGAAGAGGTCATTCACCTTAAGGAACGAACCCTATTTGATTTAATGGTTTCCATTCATGAAGTTGTGGGTGCCGATATGACACAGTGGGGTTATACGATTCACTCACTACTCGATTCTGCAGGAAGACGGAGGAAGATTAAAATAAAGAATACAAAAGTTTTGCAGCGAATTTTGTCACAAATCGATGGGGCTCTTGTTGTTTTTGTTACTCTTACAAGGTTGAACGTTGGACAATCCGATGTTGCCGTGTCCTCCGAGCCGGAAAATACTAATGTCCCTAGTGTTGGATCGAATTATTCTGACGTTCCAGAACACCATGTCACGACAGATGAGTACAGTCAACGGAGCTGGGAAATTAGTGAACCGTTTTCTTCAAGCCGAACGAATCCACCTTCATATGTATACACCGACCAAGGTCCCTATTTTGCTTCAGTTCTCCTTGGACTCCAATCTGACCCAGGTTTTCACGCAAGATGGGGAATCCCCAACGAAAATGACACTACTCATTTTGGGAGTTCTTCCGGAATGCAGTGGGATCCTTCACCACCAGAGCATGATCGAAATGACTTTGGTGGCAGACTCGACTTAAATAGGGACCTAGACATTTCGGGGAATGAAGCTGTACAACCATATGAACAGTTTACTGAAACAACATGTGTAGGAACATCCAATCATGAAGACGATGGTGAAAGTGGTAATCGTGCTCTCTTGAGTATTTATTAAACATTTTGAACTTAGTTAATGTAATGTTGCATTATTTGTGATTATCTCTATATGTATGTAGGTTCGGACCATCAAGGCGATGACTTTGAATTCACTACTGATCAGGAGAATGCCGTGGATGCTGAGCAACGAGAGGAGTATGAGGAATTCTGTTCATACATATTGAGACCGGAGTGGTCTATCCTCGATATGTGGGACACCAAGCTACCCACGGCAGGACAATTACAGGGAGATGAAGAAGTAACATACGTGCTGCAAAAAGGCTCCACCTTTTGCAGCAAGGAGGAGTTGCAGACTACTATTGGGATGTACCATCTGAAAAATAAAGTAGAGTATCGTGTGGGCCATTCCGACACCAAAAGATGGTCTGCGCATTGCCCACACAAAGATTGTTGTTTCAAGATATTTACAACTCAAAAATATGGGATTTGGAGGATCTCAACAAGTGTCTTGCAGCACAGTTGTACGTCGGATCTAAACCGTAGGTCTCCACTTCGACTTCCTTCTAAATTGGTTGGTGCATATTTCGCCGACACACTTCGCAAGGAAAAATCGACCATCGGGCCGAAAGGGATCATTGATGAAATGAACCGGCAGCATGGGTTGACACTAAGTTATAAGTCAGCTTTGAAGGCGAAACGCCATGTCATGTTCCTCACCTACGGTGATCCGAAGAAATCCTTTTGGAACCTGCCATCCTACTTGCAGGTGTTGAAGGACACCAACCCTGGTTCTTATACAGCCTTGGAAACCGATCCAAGTGGAAAATTCAAATACGTGTTTTATGCCCTAGCCGCCTCAATTATGGGATTTGTTTCATATTCACGGCCGGTAATTATGGTGGACGGGTGTCACTTAAAAGGTTTGTATAAGGGAATCGGATTTGTGGCTGTTACTCAAGACGGAAATGATCAAATATTTTCTCTTGCTATTGGCATAGGAAACATTGAGAATGATGAATCATGGACATGGTTTCTGAAAAATGTTCGTGCCGCTTTTGGATGCCCAGATCAGCTCCTTATTGTGTCCGATCAACACCGGAGCATTGAAAATGCCATCAACATTGCCTACCCAGAGGCGACTCATGGGCTGTGTTGCTTTCATCTTCAGCAAAATTTTGCCAGGTATGGAGCACACCTGGTTTGACTTTTCAAGAGAGCTGCTTATTGTTATGATCGCGACGAGTTCGAAAGGTACGTTAGAAACCAGTACTGTTGCAAATTGAATTTGGATTTTGAATACTCCACAGGGTAAAATATGACCAAGTCTTTTTTCTTGTTTTTTCAGGTACATGAACAATCTGAACGCATTGGAGGTTCAGGGTGCTCGAAACTCATTAAACAGAGCGGGGCAAGACAGATGGTTGCGCGTGCATTGTCCGGTTCGTCGGTTCAACTTCATGACGTCAAATGCTGCGGAGACGTGGAATGCTCGCCTTCTTTGGGTGCGGAGGCTTCCCGTTTGTTCATTTTTGGAGAGGGCCCGAAAGATAATGGAGAAGTGGTTTTATGAAAGAAGAACAACGGCTGAAGATAGAGAAGAATTTCTGACGAAAATGGTGCACGATCGAGTCCTCGAACACTTACAGCTTGGTCGACATATGACTGTCGATAAGCTTGGACTGCACAAGTTCAAGGTCACAGATCGTTCGAGGATTTTCATCGTTGACTTGAACTCAAAAATGTGCACATGTAACGTTTTCCAGAACGACTTGATACCATGCTCGCATGCCTGTGCCGCCATAAGGTATGTAATTCAGGTGACGATATGGTTTTGCTTCTCTTACTTGTTACAATTAGACATTATCTTACACCACTAAACGTACAAAATAATGTTTTGCCTACAGTGTCGGGAACCAATCAGTGACTGAATATGTTTCTCCATACTACACGACGGCGTCGTTGAGGGGAATGTGGTCTGGTGTTGTCACCCCCGTGCCCGACGCACACGACTGGAATGTGTGCGAGGAAGTTCATAATGTACTATGTCGGGCACTTGACAAACCAAGACAAGCTGGTCGGCCCAAGGGTAAACGAATTCCGTCAACAGGTGAGTTTTCCAACCGAATGAGGGGAACAGGGCCATGTGGTCTTTGTGGCGGTTCCGGTCATAACATAATTAGATGCCCCGAATATGTGGCGCCCATTTCCGAAGATCAGGCCCATGAGGGATTCGGTGATGATAATCAGACAACAGGGCAACCACAAGTGAGGACGAGAAGACACAAAAAATGCAGTTTATGTCGTTTAGAAGAACATACAAGAAGGAAGTGTCCTCTCTATCGGCAAGGTAATCCTGAGGAATAAAATGGCCAATCTGTGTATAGTATGCCCACACATTCATCCTGATACAAAATCTGACCCCTGTGTTTTGTACCCGGGTGTACTTGTTTCAATATTTGGATTTAAAATCAAATTCTTGTAGTTTTTCGATTATAGTATGAATCTATACGTCCCCACAATATGGATTAGGATTACAATACTGTGCTTTTTGATAAGTGCCTATTTTGACCTTTCTTGCGTATGTTTACGTATTCATTTGAATATGTTAGTTACGCTTTTGTGGTGATTATTCAGATTATTTGATTTCCGATATGTTAGTGACAATTTTTTACATTAAATAAAAATATATGTCCATAACTGAATAAAGCATGCAAACACTAATACAGTGAACCTGACCCTAGAAATGGAAATCAAATTATCCCATTATCGCTGCAACACTACGTCTACGAGAAAAAGTCGCGTGCAACCGTGTCTCCATCAGTACTCCATCTATAGATGTCGAAACCCATCCTTCGCCGAATCTTGTCTATACCCTCGTTCAAATAGGGTTTAGGCCAAATACGAGTTAGACAACACTCGATTGACATGAGGACAAAAATGGCGTAAAAACTGCCGTCCTTCTGTACATAACAGTTGGCCGCTTCTCCTGTGTACAAGTCATACTCAAGGGGCATGGGAAACTCGGGTAAGCCCTCCTCTCGTCTTCGATCATTGAATGTGCGTACTCAAATAGAGCTGGGAGAACACGTCTTAGTGGCAGTGTCTGTACCAGCCTACGTTGTTCCTTCGCATTATTGTACGTGTGGCTCATGCTATCAAACATGATGATACGTCCACAGAACAGCTGAATCTCAACGGCCACCCAATGCTCGTTCATGTTGATCACTGTGAGCACCTGCATCACAGATATTATGAGTAGGTTCATGAGCAAATAAGTTCTCATCATAGTGAATGAGACAATTTTTATAACTCGTATAGTAATAAATTATACTCACACTATCCACGTCACTCCACCATGGTCTGATGTGGTGTCATCTAGGATGTTCACCTCGTACGTAGGGCATTAACAGCTCTAAAGATGCAGCTGAGAAGTTCTCCCTTTTCGGTGTGACGTCGTCTCTAATACGCTCGGGCTGCCGGCGTGCGCCTCAGTGAAAATGGCCTTGCATTTTTCCTGATCAAAAATTTTCAAATACTTGTTAGTACTTTGAGTTCGCGCTCACATTTAAGATTAATAGTAGGAGAAGGATCATTACAAAAAAATGTGTATCCACTATCAGTATCCTGCCAGCCCACGTTCGATCGCGTTTCACTTTGACGAACTTCACATTCGACTGGAGGATGCCGAGGAATGCATCAATCGGCTGTGCAGACAAGGACCAACCATGCATAAAATCCATTTAATTAAGACATGAGTTATCATAATGTGAAATGGGGTACTCGGTAAAAGATTTTGTAATAACAATACGAACCTCAAAGTGGACGTCCACACCCGGGGCCACGAATTTAATGAAAAATTCTGGATTCTCTGTGCAGCCGATCCCCACATTCAACCTGAAATATGAACATGCACATTAGTATATCATTCATTAGCAATAAGATATTATCGAGTGATGAAATAAGAAAGGAGACTAACTCTTCGGCGTTAGGTCCGCTGGCCATGTATCGCTCGAACTCCTCCTCCTTTACGTTCTTTCTTGATCGTCTTTCATCCTTTATAAACGGGTTGAGGACATATTTGCTCAGAGCTCTCAGTCTAACATTGTGGATGCCGGCACTTGTACGAGGTAAAACTGATGAAGAGCTGGCATTCTCTGACCCCTCATCCTCATTTCTCGCAATCGGTGTGCTCTCCATGAGGGTCCGTCCTGCTGTAGAAGTCCTCAAATCAAAATGAATCGGGGATATGTGTCCCTGAGGCTCAACAGTGGCAGCTGGTACGACGGGAGTTTTCTCAGTGGGATAGAAAGACTCATGTCATCCGGATGTAGGCTGGGTCGGATAATACTGCTCGTCCGGTGGGTAGAACTGCTCGTGGTAGGAGGGCACATTGTTGTAATACTCCGCGATCCCAGACTGGATCATGTTTGGAATCTCCAGCTCCAAACGTTCGAACTCCTTACGTCTTCGATCATCCACCTCACTGAGCCTACCATCGACGTATGATCGCATCTCCGAGAACTGGTCACCGACATAATCTCGTAGCCCCATCAGGCTTGCATTCATTGAATCGAAGCGTGTGCTAAACATGTTCCTCAGCTCGTCAAACATCGTACCAACAGCAGGTGTAGATGGATCTCCATATCCGGTGTTTGAGGGACCTGGCTCGTCGCCGATAGGTGATATGTGTGGGGGATACGAGGGCGATTGAAAACCACAAAAATCGTGAAACTGCTCCTGATATGGTGGACAACCCTCCGGCGGGTGGGGAGGTAGGCCGTAGCTACTCTGCAATGGAATGTCATGCAGGTCCAGAGATACAGGGACATCAACATAAGCCGGGGCTCGATCCTCATCCTCCTCATGTATTTGCAAAAAGTCATCGGACGACATGTGTCGCTGCCCACCTTGTCGAGAACTCTCGCCTATAGTCAATGTGGGTTGGCGGGACCGCGTAGTCCTCGATGCTTGGGGGGCAGCAGTCATGCCTTCAGACAAGACGGTGGTGGGCCTCCGTGGACGATCCCGTCTTGATTGGGTCGGCATCTGCACACTATCTGCGAGATCCTGATCAAGATACTGCAAGTACGGCTGGCGGGCCTCACAACGCTCAACCCGAAGGTTCTCATGACACTCGAGACCCTGTAGTAGAGATAGTCACAATTCAATTTGTGAGTAAGAGAAATATAAATGCATGTAACGAATTACAAACTTTGTATTTAAGTACCTCTGGTCTGCACAAACCTCATGATCAAGCTCCCTCGACACGTCGTCTTCTGGTCTCTTTGTCGACCACCTCAGAAGCCTCGGTAACACCTTGTGAGACTTCGAAAGGCACTTCCCGACATATACTCCGGTGTATGGAATCGCCTCAAAAGCCCATATCTGAAAAGTTCAAAGAACAATTAAAGTTAATTGTCAAGTTGAATTATTGAATCATAATATGAAACAATACCAAATTATGATGTTAACACTAACCATTACGGCTAACGAGAATCCATAGAAGTGGTACGACAGGGGCCTGGTTGCAGTTGGCGGGGGCAGTGAAGCTGGTAGTTGATTGATTTTGTTGAGAAGATGGAGATAAGAAATCTTACCCCAAGGAAAGGTCTCCCACCGATCCTCGTCCTCGATCAAATCCCAAACCCAAGGGTCTACTGAAGTGGTGAGTGGATCAACTCCAAGCACAATGCTGTAGAGGAGGATAATCTTAGCAATCTTCAGCGTGTCATCAGCACGTGCTACGAACTCCTCCGCTCTAAACCTCTTAAGAAGATCTGCCACAGATATTCTATCCTCGCCTTCAGAAATTCGATAAAACACGCCACCCAACTGCTGCGGCCTCGATAGAACAATCGGCCTAAATGCAGAGTCGTCAAACCGTAATCCCGTCACCAGGGCGAACTCAGTCCTAGAGAAGCGACATAGCCGACGGTCTCCACCAATATGAAACCACACCTCATCCGTCGGAGTATGGGGCCCATGCACCTCACGTGACATAAGGGCGTGTAAAAAGCTCTTGCAACTGTCAGTCTCAGTTGCCCAGCGCAAGAAATGCCCGAAGCAGCTCGCCTCAAAATCGGTCACACAATCGGAGTCACTTTTTTTTAGGATTTGCCTTATGTTGCCTAATACTTTGACACGTGTGTACGAGTTAATGTATGCTTGTGTAGTCTGATACTTCGGACGCACCCAATCAACCTGAAAAGGAGAAAAAAATTGGTCACATTAACTCATACATTAATATACAAAATGAAAGTACATATGCGAATTAATATCATACAATAGACATGAAAAGTAAAGATATGAAACTTATAAAGGTTGGAGTTTTGCTTATGCAAATTAGTAGAGTTGGATAAAACGTAGATTTATAAATTACATGAAAAAAATGCTAACCGACCATTATTAGAAATTTAACAAGTTTAAATGATCCAACAATTATGGAAATTCTGAAATTGGGATTATTAAATTGGTAATTCAAATTATGTATGTATTATGCAAGACGGATGAAGAAATTATTTTTATTACGTGCTGATTATTAAACCGATATTAAAAAAATTTATTAAAGGGGAATTAATGAAATATGATATTTAATTGTCCAATTATAATTATTAAATTTTTAAAACGGGATTCTCGAAAAAATAATTATCGAGTGAAGAGTTGAATATTGAAAGGAGACTAAAAAAATGGAAAAAAAAATATTCGTAACGGGTCGAGGAAACTATGTTGTTATAATTATGGAATGGGGATTATTAAAGAGGATTATTTTTGAGTATGTACATAATATTTGAGAAGGATTAGGAAATTATTTCAAAATTAAGTGTTGATTAATAAAATGATATTAAAAAAATTAGTACAAATATTTAAGTTCGATTACGATATTATGTTATTTTAATTCTGAAATTGGGATTATTAAATTTTAAATTCAAATTATGTATCTATTATGCAAGACGGATTAAGAAATTATTTTTATTACGTGCTGATTATTAAACGGAGATTAACAAAAAAAATTAATAATGGAGAATCCATGAAATATGATATTTAATTGTCCAATTATAATTATTAAATTTTTAAATCAGGATTTTCGAAAAAATAATTACCGAGTGAAGAGTTGAATATTGAAAGGAGACTAAAAAAATGGAAAAAAAATATTCGTAACGGGTCGATGAAACTATGTTGTCATAATTATGGAATGAGGATTATTAAAGAGGATTATTTTGGAGTATGTACATAATATTTGCGAAGGATTAGGAAATTATTTTAAAATTAAGTGTTGATTAATAAATGAATATTAAAAAAATTAGTACAAATATTTAAATTCGATTATGATATTATGTTATTTTAATTCTGAAATTGGGATTATTAAATTTTAAATTCAAATTATGTATATATTATGCAAGACGGATTAAAAAATTATTATTATTACGTGCTGATTATTAAACGGATATTAAATAAATTTATTTAAAGGGAAATAATCAAATATGATATTTAATTGTCCAATTTTAATTATTAAATTTTTTAAACGAGATTTTTAAAAACGAGGCGCGGTACTGGGGCGCGCGCAACGGGTGACGGGAGCGTGCGCCCGACGGGAGACAGATGCCGGGAGCAGGCCCACCCGACGAGAGATGGATGACGGGAGTGCGCGCCCGACAGGAGACAGGTGCCGGGAGCAGGCCCACCCGACGGGTGATGAGAGCGCGCGCCCGACGGGTGATGAGAGCGCGCGCCCGACGGGAGACATGTGCCGGGAGCACGCACCCGACGGGTGACGGGAGCGCGTGCGCGACGGGAGATAGGTGACAGGAGCAATGCGCGCACGACGGGAGACGGGTGACGGGAGCTGCCGAGAAATCTCGACAGCGGAGGCGGGCGTGATCGGCAGCTGCCAAGAAATCTCGACAACGGGAGCAGGCGTGATCGGCAGCTGCTGAGAAATCTCGACAGTGGGGGCGGGCGTGATCGGCAGCTGTCAAGTTTTCTCGACAGCGTGGGCGAGGGCTCCCGGCAGCTGCCGAGAAAACTCGACGGGACAGGGCTACACGTGAAATTTAGGGGCTACACGTGATTTTTTTCAAAATTGATGTGTAACCTTATAATTATAGGGCTACACGTGAAATTCACGTGTAGCCTTTAAATTATAGGATTACACGTCAATTTTGAAAAAATCACGTGTAGCCCCGTCCCGTCGAGTTTTCTCGGCAGCTGTCGGGAGCCCCGCCCACGCTGTCGAGAAAACTCGACAGCTGCCGATCACGCCCGCCCCCGCTGTCGAGATTTCTCGACAGCTGCCGGGAGACGACGGGGATTTTTGCTCCCGTCGTCAGGAACGCGCGACGACCTTTTTTTTTCGATTCGTTTTCTATCCAAATCTCGTTTTTTTTTCATCATACTTTATCATCGAGTTGTCGCCAACGAGATACCGTTGACCGGGGGTCGTGGGTCTAGGTCAAAGTCAACCCTTTCACCTAATTACCAAAATACTCCTAAATCTTACAACACTTAAATTATTGGGTAAAAAATTCACATTTTTTTACAGTATTTTTACTGAATTATTCCCTATAATTACAGTGTTAAACTTGAATTATTAATTATAATTACACGTGATTAAACATGCATATTTTTGATTAAACGTGATTATTTTCGATTATGGCCATTTAACCCTTTCAAACATCAATTCAAGCACAATCTCAAACAAATTAACCCTATCAAATTCAAATTTAAACCCAATTAACCATTCCAAACATGAATTCAAGCATATATGAAAATAAATTAAACCTAATCCCCAAATAATTTAGGGTTCAATTGGAATTCAAATCCACGTTTAACCCTCCGTTTGTTCAACTAATACTCAACAAATTCGAAGTATTAAAATATATTTCCAACAAATTCAACAAAAGTTCAACAAATTCTCAAGAAATCTCAACAAATTCCAAACTTAATTTCAACAATTTTCTGAAAAAACGAGGGATAAATCACTAACCTCTCCTTCTTGGTTTGACATCTTCGTCTTACACGTGAATTTGAGGTCAATTTTTGAGCTCAAAAATGGGGGAAAAGGGAGGTGAGGAGCGGCTGTAAGTGGCGAGAGGTGAGAGGGAAGGGTTTGAGGGTGGGGGAGGTGAGAGAAAATGTTTTTTGTTGACTAAAAGATTTCTTTGACCAATTATTATTGGGTTATAATTTTATCATCAAAGTCAATCAAAAATGATGGTATTTTTGGCCATACTTTTAAATTTAATGGTATAAACTATCTCACTTTTATTTTTGATGGTAAAAAAATGCCAATTTTATTTTTAGTGCTATTTTGGATCATATTTAATAGTAATTGTGGTAAATTGGGTTGCTATCCCTAGACTTAATCATAATATATTTACTCATATTATGAAAACCTTCAAGTGTCGTAAATTGAAGATATCAAGTAATTTTGAAGATTATCATCACCTAATGAAAAGTGAATTACTTTTATTTGAAAATTGATATTCTCTAATATCTACTAACTACCTACTGGATTCAACACAATTACAAAATTCCCATATTCATTCAACCAAATTCAAAAGTTTCTCTTCCATTCTTTATTTACGATGAATACGTCATTAGATTTAGAGTTATACTCATCTATTAACTAAAATTATAACTTAATTAACCTATAAATAAGGATAGTAAAATATCATTCCAAATTTGAAGACCACACACCAAAAAGATATCGAACCTGCTTTCTTGCTCTAGGTTCTCCTTTTTTTTTCTTTTTTTTTCCTTCCTTCTGTTCTTTTAATATTAGTGATACAATCTTTACTTTTGTAATTTGTATGAACTCTATCCAGTTGTATAAATAATACAATCTTTAATTATATAAAGAGTTGTAATTTGTATAGAGTCTAAGAAATGAATTGTGATTTGTATGGATTCTAAAAAAAAAGATTAAAATTGGCATTATGAAAAATGGATGAAACATTCATACTTATATAGCGTAATAGATGGATATATATATATATATGGGAAGAGAGAGAGAGAGAGAGAGAGTATGTATGTGTGAGTGTATATGAATTAAATTCAATAAAAATGTTCAAACTAAAAACTACTAATTTTTCAAACTTATATGACTCGATCAATTCCTCTTGATCACAATTCCATGTTATTCAAGCATTCAACATTACACATGCTGGGATGTGCTGTCATACTAAATACGAAATGATGAAAATAAAATAAAAAGCCTCCAATAAGCCCAAGTAGTCTGTAATTAAATACAGTTGCACAACTCATTTAAAACTAGAAACATCTAAACAGTAAGTATGCATTCAAACAAATGTATCAAGTTTGACAAGCGTGACACTCACCAAAGCACAGAAACACACTTACAATCCATTCGAGAAGAGATCTGAACTACAATGCCAATCTTTTGGCACACAACGTGCGTATTAAATTATTTATGTATTATTCTATCTAGATTCAAGCTGATTAACTTTCACAAATTATCCCTGATTGACGAAGAGGGCAGACTTATTCAGGCATAACTAAAAGATGAATAAAGCAAAGCACTTGATAAGCAGCACATAGATGCACCTCCCAACCCCCCCCCCCCCCCCAACACACCAATCAACCACAATAATTGGTGCCACTGGCCACAAATGATTTAGACACAAGAAACTGGTTGACCTGAACCTCATAAAAGTTCACCTTTGAGGAGGGTCCACTGTCCTTACATTTGCACCAGTCATCCCCTCGATTCTATCTTTAGTAATGTCCACAAAGTGACCAACCATTTCATAGAACTGCTTCAAACCAGAAAGCGGGAGAATTATGGAGGAGCGATCTGAACCAGTAACCTGCATTTTCTTATATTAGGAGCACGGAATGAAGTAAACTCAATTTACCTATAGTTGTCAATTTTTCCAATACATACCTCCGATATTCTCAAGAAATGACCTCTGTTGTTGCTTCCAAGATCAAAGAAAAATTTCTTCTGATCAGCTCTTATCACTTTTGAGACTCCCACATTACCTATGTCATCAGGTGGTGGCAGATCAGAAGAGCGATCAACATTCAAGTCAGCTGTTGGGGCAGGTTGAGAACTATGACTGGATATAAAACCAGCCCCCACATCATCTGAAAGCCCAACAAGGCGTTCTGGGGCTTCAGAGTTCTGCTGATGCTTACAAACAACCAGAAGTACATGAAGGTTTGCTTTCTGAGGCACCTTAATAGTTACTAAGGTTAGATGATCATGAATAAATAAGTCAATATTACCTGATTGGGCAGGATGAAAAGCCCTGATGCTTCATTAATTTCACCCAAAATATTTCTAAAGGCTGCCCACCCTTCATCACGAGCACTTCCTGCAGGGACTATAATAGTACTGCGGTTTCGGCTGACAGAAGCTTCAGATATCTGCATGTGTGAGTCTTATCAGTGAAAACAGAGGCTTTTGAGATGTAATTTATTTAATTGAAATAGTTTGATATTGACAATATCTCTGCAAAAACACACAAAGAGAGTCTTCTTCCTTACAATTAAATATCTTCTCCATAAAATAAACATAGTTAATAGTTGTTACTCCCAGTGCAAGCTTAAGCTTCACCGGATTCAGAATCATTTATTTTATTTCTTTATTTTGTAAATGGGCTTAACTATTATCCACAACATATAAGCAGAATGACGCAATGGTGGCAGACAATCATCATTGCAAAAGTTACAGTAGAGCAGAACGGTCAAAAACATCATCTTTCAAGATTCTCATATAAGTAATATGAGGAGTCAATTTTATCTGTTATAACAAGACTATTTATAACATTCATCTCAGAATTCAAACATATAAACTGCTCTGAGCTACTCATATCCTCACTCTAGCAGGTCAGAATCTAAAGGAGGTGCATAGGTGTCTGCTCAGCAGATGGGAACCAAAGAGTTGAATTATGTCTCTAGAAAACATAACCAGACGAACATAGCTACCAATTATGGTTTCAGTAATAAGAGAATAATCATAATAGTTTGAAGAAAAAAAAAATACCAACCTCAGATGCAAATGAATCCAAGGATGAACTAGATGTTTTCATTGCAATTATTAATGTCAATACATCCAAGGAAGAAATTGATGGAGAATGTGAGACCATTGCCTATTAAAGCTATAAAGTCATACTTCTTAATTATTCATTAGAATGAAAATTTAATTTGATGAGTTGAGATGTTTTTCAAGCAGGACTTTAGGGAACATAATTGGGGAACATGTCACATGATTGCTTTTAATTTGAGAACATGAATTGGAATGTAACAATTATGATGTTTTGTTGGAGGCAAAGAAGATAGTTGTGGCTAAGAAATGCATTGGCAAATGCATGGTATGTTAGGATTTATATTGGGGACTAGAAAAAATGTGAGGCGGGTTTGATAACTAAACTAAATGTTATTAATATTTAATTCTCTAATTCAATGTTTCTATAGCCTTGTCTGCACTCCACAGAATTACAGAGAGATACTCAATTCATATCTTTTAATAAATCATACTACTGAAATAATATAGAGTTTGATAATTAATTCAGATTTAGAAAAGTTCGTTAATTTATATGTTTTGTTTCATCATCTATTACACAAATCGATAATTTATGCCGGACTAAATGAGTTCTTTCCTAGAACTGTACAGGAAGTCAACTATGGCGTTTTAGTCAATAGATTGGTCATAGCACCAGATATCAAAGAAACATGTCCTCACGGCCTACTTAAAAAAAAAAAAAAGAATAGGACTCTTGTAAGGTCCTCTCAACCCAGACAATCCTTAACCCGCAATTCCCATGAGTTTGTGAAAATTGATTTGATTGGTGGGTAATGGGCTTCGTCTCATACAAGTTTTAGCCAAAAAAATTCCATAAAATCTCATGGCAAGTATAATGGAAAAGTTCTGAATGCATGGGTTCATACGACAGTTAAATGTAATCACCAATTACAGTTAGAACCGGTAAGTAAAACTTGAGTTAAAAAGCTGTGACTGCTGATAATTTAAGGCACCAACTAGGGAAAAACAAGCAAAAGCAAAGAAATGAGGAACTAACTTTGAGAAAACGCCCCCTTCTGTTCTCCCCAACATCGAAATAAAAAACCTGCAAAGCAGAAATCAGCAAACGCTTAAAGCAAGGATTAAAATAGAGAACGAATATATATAAGTAAATTGGAGAATCAAAGGTGCCTTGGTATCGAGCTGGAGTTCTTTGCTAAAGACATCTTGGTCATCGGAATTGACATAGTAATTGAAGAGATCGAGGAACCAGGCGATGCCGTTGGAAGGTACTATGATGGTGGACCTTGTCGCCGAGGTCTTTTCGGAGATCTTGAGGTAGCGCCCACGAGGGTTCTCCTTGAGGTCGAAGTAGAACAGCTTGTGCTCCACCTGCAATGTTTTGCACAACAATTCCACATCATTCCCCCCTCCTCCTCCTACGCCGCCGCCGGAAGAATTTCCTTCCATCTGTAACACTGAACCACTAACAAGATTCTCTAAACGCAACTCTAGCAAATAATTATTATATACAAAATACGGCAGTATGAAGGTAATCGAAGAAGCAAGGACTCTGGCGGCGGTGGTGGTGATCTATTTCCTCTGGGTTCATTAGGGTTTTGAAAGAGAAGAGGAATGAATGAAGTAAAAATGGCGAAGAGAAATTGTGTTGTGGCTTTACTTGGTTTAGTGTAGAGAGTTGCATCAGCTATTTCACAATTCCAGTTCTACCCTCCATTGCTTCAACGCGCGGGATACAATCATTGCCAGTAGAGATGTCAATTTCGATCCACCACGACAGCCCATCCAATGGCTAGTTTCGTTTGGGGTTTGGACTGGTTAAGAAATATTTAATTATTTGTTTGGCTCATGACAAACTTAAGAGAAGTTCTCATGTATTTTTACGGGGCTTAAATTCGTGCACCCACTAGTTATACCCGCAACATATAATATGTATATATGTATTTATTTTAATTTTTTAAGGGTAAAACAGTGATTTTTTTTCTCCTTCTTCTTTCTTCGTCTAATATGTATATATTTATTAATTTTAATTATATAAGGGTAAAACAGTGATTTTTTTTCTTTCTTCTTTCTTCGTCTCTTTACGTTATTGACTTCTTCTCTATTCTTTTACTCCTTATTTGAATCACAATCTGTGTTGAATTTCTTAATTTCAAGATTCCTTATTGTATTTTTTCTTGAATCAATTCAAATTTGATTGTTTGCAGCATCGCCTCTCGATCCAATATCCAATCTGTCTTCCATGGCCTCCCAACCTCATGATATCACGATGTGGTTCTTATGGTAGTAGGCGAAGGTGGTCGATGCAACCATCGAGAATCAATCAACCCCTTCAAATTTTTTCTATTTCTTATTGAATTAAATAGTTAATTTGTCATTGGAAGTTTATCGTGATTTGATTAAAATTGAAAACAAGTTCACATCATGTAATGTTTGCAGCAAATAAAGAAGTAATCAAAGATTGATGTGTTGTTATGTTTCTCAATTGTAAATGTAACAATTCATTCTCAGATTTTAAGTGCATTTTGTTAGGCAAAAACTGTTGTACCCAATACCTTATAGTGTAAGTATATAATACCACAAAAGTAAATATGTGATACCTTAAAGCTATTTATGTAATATCTTGAAAGTAAAAATGTAATACCTTAAACATATGTATAATATTTTTAAAGATAAATATGTAATACCTTAAACTATAAGCATTCATACTTTAAATGTAAATATGTAATATTTTAAATGTGCACATATGTAATACCTTATACTATAAGCATTAATACATTAAATGTAAATATGTAATACCTTAAAGGTGTATATGTAATACCTTATACTACAAACATTAATACTTTAAAGGTAAATATGTAATACATTAAAGGTGCATGTATATATCTTATATTATAAGCATTAATACCTTAAAGGTAAGTATGTAATATCCTAAAAGTATACAATTGATACCTTAAGAGCATACAATTAATATCTTCATTGAATGAACAACTGATATCTTAAAAGTATATAATTGATAACTGACACCTTCGATGGATAAATTATATATGAACTTAAGTGGTGTGTGGCGTACACCAACTATAATGTGACAGTACGTGAGGATGAATGTGCATGCATGAATGCAGTCCACAAATCGAATCGAGTTGAGAGTCTTTTTGTATGAATGGAAACTATGCCAAGAGTTTAGCATCTTAGTTCGGAATCAACATAGGGAGGCCCTTTTCTTTAACTCAATCCCGTACATACAAGACTTCAAAATTGGGTTGCCTCGAAGGCATTACAATCATTTTTGCTCAAACCCGGGAATTTTAGATCTAAGATTCGTGTCCTTGACGCAGATAAATTTTTGACCAAACTTAATAATTAGATCATGCTCACACTAAAAGTTTATCGAAACTTGTAACTTCAAAACATTATAAATAAAGCCTCACTAAAACAAAACAAAAATTCATGTATTATTGTATTTCAACAATTACTTCTAGCAATAAAAGATAAATATTATATTCGGCGAGAGTTAACTATTCTTAAATTATAATCATTTATATGTATCGAATGTATAAGTTGAGAACCGTATAATTGGATCAACCCGATTTGGTGATATTTTTCATGTGCCCCACATGCATTTTACACGCCCACACACGCGTCTAAATTCATGTTCAAACACTAACCCGCGCACCTAACCTTTCTGTTATGGTCACCTAACCTTTTAAGGGCAATCAATCCCTTAACACGAGGAGGGTTTAGCCTGCTTAATTCCAACATCTACCGCATCATTCTCCTTTTAGTGAAAAAATACCAATTGAAGTGGAAGGTTTCTTCAAACAACAATTATATTCGCTTAACCTTTTGGTTGTATTCACATAACTTTTTATAGTGTATTACAAACCTATAATATCTTTTAAACATTTGTGTTGTAATAATATAACATTTATGCATAATAATTTTAACATTTTCGTAATAATAATATAATTTTATGTTATTCTTTAACTATATAAATATTATGATATTTATACATAAAAGTTATACTAATATAACATAAATGTTAAATTATTATAACATAAAAGTTCAACTATATTACATAAATTTTTATACCGAAAAAAGTGTATTCAATTAAAAGTTATGATATATGTACATAAATGTTATACTCATATAATATAAAAGTTATGACATAAATTAAAAAAAAAACTTGGGTGCAGATTCGAACCAGATCCGACCCGCAAGCGCTCAGTTGCACGAATCATGATATATGCATCTAGTTCATTAGAACACTACTCTTTTTAAACTCATTATTTTTATTTTTGCTCTTGTTAGATTATGTTTAGTCATTTCATTAGATAAAGGTGATTATCCGATTTGGAAAATTAGATATCAAACTATAATCAACGATTTGGAATCGAAATCGTGAATCTTGATTATATGGTTCGGTTTTGATTGGGGTATTTTCAAACCAATGTTATGTATAAATAGTGTTATGTATTTATGTTATTTTACTTTTTTATTTTAAGTTGTGTTGATTATTACTTTTTATTTATATCATAAATTGTAATTTTTTGAGGTTTATGATTTGTATTTGGTTATATTTAAATAGTAATTTGTAATTTTTTAAATTGTAATGTTGTAACTTATGAATGTAAATTCTAGTTTTTTATTTATATCAAATTATTAAGTCAAACAAAATTGTTATTTAGTAATATATGAATAATTGTAATATTTATTTGCAAATTTAATTAAGAAAATAATGAAAATTTTCAAACTGACAGTTCGAACCGTTTGAACACCTCTATCACTGAATCTGTTAATTTATATTCACGTATAACACAACGATAATTGCTAGATATTGACCTAAAATACTAATTATGTTTGGACCGGACTTGGCCAATCCAGATTTTGGATGGACTCAGTACAATTTATTGGACATGATTCACAAATCCTACAGACATATCATACTTTTTCTATAATTTTCAATAAAAAAATATATTTTTTCTACAATTCCTAACAAAGAACATCAATTTTTTCTACAATCTTCAATATAAACATAACTTTCAAAATACATACTTTTCAAAATCCTTCTAAAACTCAAATCTAAACTTACAAAAATCACCTTAAGTTAGAAAAAAATAACTTTATAGTTGATTAATAAATGTAAAAATAATTAAGAATGTAAAAATGTATAATCTATCAAATATGTATTTTAACTTATATTACTACGGATGCAATTTTCATTATCAATGGATAAATATTTTATCTACAATGGGAAAAAAATCAAAATAATTTATATCTGTAAATATAAAATAAACACAAATTATGGAAATTTAGGCCAAGAAGCCCATATATTATCCCTACAAATCCAAAATTACATTGGATGGTACTAAAGATACCCCAATTTTAGCCCATCCCAATTCCCAGATGTTGTTTAACCCCACCCACCATCTTTCCACCTCAATTTCTCTCCTTTATTTTTGCTGTTTGTTTGGGGTCATTTCTCTATTTTTTTTATGAATTAAATGTCAATATAATGATGAACATTCACAAATTAGTTAAATGTATTAAAATTGAATGAAAGTCAAATGAAAAAACGTAAAATATCGATCAAATCCGATTTACTCTGTTCGGCTTTAGTTAGCCGAACACGTAAAATATGTTCGATCCTTGTGGCCAAATATATTATAACATGTCCGACGCTTGGTGGTTAAACGTAATTCTATGTGTTCAATGTATTTTATGTGTTTGGCACCTGATGCATACTTTTACGTGTTCAATCAATTAAGGTCGAAAGAACTAATCAAGTTTGTTCGATTTTTACGTTTTTCGTACAATTTTCACTCAATTTTTATGCATTTACTTAATCCATAAAATGTTAATTATTATGTTAGATATATGCATTTACTTAATCCATGAAATGTTAATTATTATGTTAGATATATCATTACGTTTAATTAATCCATAAAATGTTAGATATTTCATTCCTCTAAGAAATTCGAAAAACAAATATCAAAGAAATAAGAAAGATGAAAACAGTGAAAAAAACTGAAGATGGAAGAAAAAGGGCAAGGTTTAATATTTATATATTTTTATTTCATAAGAAGTAAAAATGGATATTTTTACTTTTTTTTTGGATTAAAATATATTTAAATTGGGGCTCGACTAAATAAAAGGTGAGTTTTAGATTATATTTATTGATGACATTTGATGACAATGTCATCATAGATAATAATATAATAATAGAAAAACGAAGGTTGGTGTCATTGCATGGTGATCAATGTCATGACACCCACTTTTGATCTACAAAAAACACGTGTTATCATTTTAGTGGTGTCGATTAATTTTTTTCGCTTATAATTTAAAGTATTGATATTGAAAATAATTTTTATTTAAAAAAAATCAAAATTCATAAAAAAAAATTCTCTACAAATAAAGTCTAATATTGACATATTTTCTCACCAATTCAAAATTAATTCTCACTTGTCTCACAATCTCAAGTTCTCTTTTCCCTCATCAAATTTCTATCATTTCTGTTGGCATTGGAATTTGTTTAGACGTAAATTCCTAGCCAAATACCTAAATTAAATTGATCCAGTAAAAATGAACTGAATTGAGTAAAGAAATCGAATTAAATATGTAGAAAACACTGTGTCTGGAGCCTACTCATGCTAATTAGTTCAGCTTATTCTGATTCATCAGTTGTGGCCGCCAGAACAGATTTGATATATGTTGCTTAAGAGAAACGAGCTCTCTTATGCTAAATACAATGATTTTCCAACATTTTTTACATCTCATTTTCTACTATTTATAGACTAAAAAATATAAGTAGTGGGGATGACCTTCACTTCTCCACGATCTACTCTTCAACCGCCTATCTTCAAGGAAGTAAGGAGTTGGCTTGCTTCAACTACTTCATATTTTGTAGGATAATTGTTTAGGATGTCCAAACTGAGTCTAGCCGATCCTTTCTCTAATCTTACTTGTCATTTCCTGGTCGGCTCAATAAACAGCCAATTGTACAGTGGTAGAATTATTTTTGGTCAGCTCTTCAGGATGACTGAGCTGACATTTCTCCGAATCGAAGTCAAATCGAGGCTTAACAACATGGAGGGGTCCAACAATAGGTCCTTAGGTTGTGAGAAAATCTAATTTTGTCGGGACCTAACAGAACTCAACCAATTGAGTCGAGCCTATGCATTGGGTACTAAGTTTTACCTCTTTTCCCTTCTTTAGTGGATTACTAAGGTCCATCTGATTCACCAAGTGTCGTTATCACATGAATTGATAGTCGAAATGTCACACTCTCTTTATAAATAGAGGCGACTCCTTTTCATTGTTCTTTTTGCGAACTCAAAACCCTTGTAGAAATCTCTCAAAACTTCGAGTCGAATCCACTGAGCAGAATCCACCGTGCAAGATCAACCGTTCAGTTTATCACTTCGGTAATTTCCTAATTATTTTTTAAGTTATATCTTTCATCCAACCAGTCTTTCGAGGTTGGGTCAGCCCGGGATTACGACAGGGGGGCATCCAGAAAGTGTGAGTACAAACTCAGAGGACCTGGATTTGGGATCTAGTTTCTTCGATGTTGAGGTAGTTAGGTGCCCAGCCCCAACTGTGGCCGAAGAGGTCGGGACGTCGGGCTCGATCTTTGCCGATGTTCCCATAAGAGTACTGCTCAAGGGACCACATCGTTACCGTCGAATCGAACAGCCATCCAAAGATTCTGAGGCCATTTCCTAGTCGGCGATTGTAACACGAGCTGAGCTTGACTGGTGGCATGCTTTGTTCAAATTCTTTGGGGCATCACATTTGACATTCCCAAACCCAAGGAGAGGATGGACAAATCTCCTAAAGGATGCGTGGCCATTAGCATCCGGGCCCTCGAGACCGATCTCCGTTTTTTCTTAGCTCCTGTCTCACCTACTTCTTATGGCACTAGAGATAGCACCGTCCCAGATCCACCCGAACGGTTGGTCATCCATACTGGGCCTACTTGTTCTTTTCCATACCTACAATCTCGGGGTACCGACCCCACATGAGCTAGCTTGGCTATTAAGCATCAAGCTTATTCCCGAGGTGAATAATCACTTCGACTATCTCTCTTCCCGGTCACTCCGACCCCAACTGGTTTGTGGTCTTCCCTCCTCCATTAAGGATTGAAAGACTAAGTGGTTTTGGGTCGGTGGGGATTGGATGAGCCCCGGGCTGAGCAGTGATGACCTCTCTTAGAGAGTGGCTTGTCCTACCTTTTTTGGGACCGCTAATGGTATTAAGCTTTTTTTATGCCAGACCAACCTTTTTGATATTTTAATATTTTTTGTTTTGCAGAGATTCCTGCCTAGAACCTCCTGATCGATGAGACCTTCTCCTAGAAAATTTGCTTTCTTCGGGATAGCATCGACCAAAATCTATGAACTTTTGGAGTTCTGATCACACAAGACCGGCTAACTCGAGTCTAACAACTTCCAAAGTAAATCTCACTCAATTCAATTCAATTCAATTCATTCTCAGTTCCTTATTCTTGTACTTAAGTGTTTTTTTTCCTTTACAGCAATCCTTTCCCAAAACGGTTTGCCCTTGAAGATGGATCCCACAGAGTGCATCCAGCTCTAGGCTAAACAAGCAAGGAAGCAAAAACAGCCGATCAAAGTGGCCAGTTGAGGAAAGGGATGGGGTTTGGACCCCTCGATTTTGCCATGGTTAGAGGCCCCCATTTTAGATCAGCTACACTCTGGCTTAACATTCAAGCTCGAATTTGCTGAATAAGCTCCCTCCTAGAGTCGAGCCAATAACTGAGGCTCCGATAAAGGTTTGGACTAAGGAACTGGAGAAGTATGCCAGCCAGATGATCGGTGTGGAAATGGATGTCTGCACGTTCGTCCTCATGGCTCACACCTCTGTCTTCGTTTGATGAGGACACTTCCACCACCTCGACCAACTCGAGAAATATGAGGCCAAGAAGGTCGAGCTAAAGGAGAAAAAGAAGGAGTTGGTTCTCTCGATCGAGGAGAATGAGACTTTTCAGGCCTAACTGGTCTCCTCACAAGACCTCTTTGTCGAGACCACCAAGGTAGCTAAGCTAGACCTCCAGAAGGTGGCCGACCTGGCCATAGAGAATGCTCAACTCCAGGCCGAATGCAAGTACAAATGAGTATTGGGCTATCTCATTACCTTTATTGATGTCATTGACGTGGCTAGGCAGAAGAAGCTCGATAACCATCCTTTTATGGCGGCCCTGGCTGGCTACCTCCAGAAACAGCTCCTCATCATCTACTATCTAAGGATGATGGGTGACCTGCCTGGGTATCTCCATCCTGGGTCAAAACATCTCCTAAGGCCGACTCCGTCGATCCAGTTAATGTCCTATCCGGACTATGTTATGGCGGAGGTTCTCAAAGCTGGCCAGGTCAAGGAGGTTGATGAAATTGTTGAGGTCGGGACAATCAACGTTCCCGACCAGTAGACTTGTATACTTTTGCTTTAGTTAGTTTTTTTTCCTACTCGGCCAATTGACCTTTTTGTAAGAGGTTCTAGCCATCAAACCAAATCAGTTTAATGTACATATTTTTTTGTAACTCATCTGATCTGCTCGATTTTATGTATTATGCCTTGTATAATTTTCAAATTGATCAACCTAAGCAAATAACTTGACCACTTAACAATTTGATAACTTTAATAATCTGGTCAGCTCAGTTTATCATTAAAGTATTTATGGTCTGCTCAGTCTTGGTTATAATTTATCAACCCTTATGATTTTTTCATATGAGCATAGTCTTTTCTTGGGGCCATAGTCTTACTGTTTTGTCCAAGTCGACCAAGCTCGAACTAGGCTATAGCCTTACTGTTCAGTCCGAGTCCGATTGGTTCGAATGAGGCTGTAGTCTTACTGTTCCATCCGAGCCTGATCGGTTTGGATGAGGCTGTAGCTTTCTATTTCATCCTAGCCTTGTCGACTCAGACGAGATCGTAGTCATTTACTACTCTGAATAACTAATAATTTTGAAGTACTATTTTATTAACTTGAAAATAAATAAAGCTAAATTACAAAAGTTTTCCTAACACCCTAGTGATAATATTTTTTCAAGTGTTCTATATTCCAGGGCTTGGACATCACATATTCATTTAGGTCAGAGATTTCGTATGCGCCTCCAGCTAAGACTCCCACAATCTTATATGGTCTTCCGAGAGATCCAGTGTTAGGCTCCTTAGTGTTTTTAATGACCTTTTTTAGAACCAAGTCCCCAATTTCAAATTTTCATGCTCGGACCTTGGAGTTATAGTATCTCGCACTTCTTTGCTTGTAGATCGAATTTCTTAGCTCGAAATCAATCCTTTATTATTCGACTAGATCAAGGTTGGCCATCATCACCTCAGTATTTTGCTCTTCCTGGAAATTTTATATTCTCTATGTCGGGATACCGAACTCGATGGAGATGACTGCCTCAGTTCCGAAGGTTAAAGAGAATGAGGTCTCCCCTCGTGATTGTCTAGGTCATCATTCAGTATGACCAAAGTACTCTAGGAAGCTTGTCTGCTCAAGCCCCTTTCAATTCTTCCAGTTTGGCCTTCAAAGTGTGCTTGATGATTTTGTTGATGGCCTCGATCTGGCCATTCCCTTGGGATGGAAAATGACTTTTTAATCCCCAAGTTCTCACAAAGGCCTTTAAAGCCCTCATCATCGAATTGCCGCCCATTATCAGTTATGATCGAGTGCGGGATGCCAAATCGGCAAATTATGGACTTCCAACCAAAGTCAGTGATCTTGGTCTCAGTTATTTTTGCTAAGGGTTCGACCTCCACCCACTTAGTAAAATAGTCAACAATGACTATTACAAACTTTACTCCTCCTCGGCCTGTTGGCATTAGACCGATCAGGTCAATTCTCCACTTAGCGAATGGTTAGGGGGCCTTAAAACATCTTCTAGGGCCGTTCAACTTTTTTCAGTTGGAGGACTATAGTTAGCGTGAACTCCACGATGAAGTTTGTCAGGGCCTGCCCTTGATCATCGTTTTCAGGGTATACTTGACATCGTATTGTCCGAGCTCAACCACCCATTTCAACAATCTCCCTGAGGTGTTTGGCCGGTTGAGGACCTATTTCAAGAGGAAATTTGTTAATACTTCTATTTGGTGTGCCAGGAAGTAAGGCCTCAATTTCCAATCTATAATGTCCAGGATGTAGGCAGTTTTTCCATGGCTGGGTATCTGAGCTCGGCATCATGTAGTGATTGGCTCATGTAATAGACAGGTTGCTGAGCCAATTTCTCTGTTCGGACATGCACTGCGCTTACAACATATTCAGATACTACCAAGTAGAGTTGTAACTTTTCCCCGGTTTTAGGCTTCGCCAATACTGGGGCCACCATCAATACGCTCTTCAGGTCATCCAAAGTCGATTGACATTGGACATTCCATTCAAAATATGAGTCTTTTTTGATTAAGTTGAAGAATGGTCTGCATTTATCGATAGATCTAGAAATGAAGTGATTAAGTACGGCTATCCTGTCTGTTAGGCTCTACACATCCTTAATCCTTCTAAGGGGAATTAAGTTCATGATTGTTTTGATCTTTTCGGGATTAGCTTTAATTCCCCTCTAGCTGACCAAGTAACCCACAAATTTGTCCGAGCTGACCCTAAATGAGCATTTTTTGAGGTTTAGCTTCATCCTATACTTCCGCAGAATGTCGAACATCTCTGCTAGGTAGCTCACGTGTTCGGCTATCTTTCTTGACTTAACTAGCATGTTATCTACATAAACCTTCATTATTTTTCCAATCTAGACAACAAACATCTTGTTTACCAGGCTTTGGTAGGTTGCTCCGACATTTTTCAAACCAAATGACATCATAATATAATAATATTAAGCTTGATCGGTCACAAAAGTAGTATGTACCTGATCTTGCTTGGCCATTGGTATTTGGTGATATCTGGAGTGTGCGTCCATAAAGCTCATCATTTCCTACTCGACAGTTGTATCGATGAGTTGGTCAATGTTGGACAAAGAAAAATAATCTTTCGAGCAAGCCTTATTCAGGTCGATGAAATCCACGCATAGCCTCCATGGCCCATTTATTTTCCTCACTAAAATTGGATTAGATACTCATATAGCATATTGGCTCTCCTTGATAAAGTGATTCCCAAGCAGCTTTTGTACTTCTAACTCGAGTCCCTCATATCTGTCCAGGCTCAACCTTCTTTTTTTTTGGACGACCGGCTTCACTGTCGAGTCAATATTCAACCTGTGACAGACATCTTCTGGTCGGATGTCTTTCATGTCTTCACGTGCCTAGGCGAAGACATCTGTATTGGCAGTCAAGAAAGAGATTAGCTCACGACAAAAAGGCTCATTCAGTTCTCTTCCAATTCACAACTCGATCTTTAGCCAGGATGGGTCGAGTTGGATTAGATCCAGCTCTTCCACTAGTGTCATCCTTTCTTAGGCTCTCTTTTCTAGGATCTAAAGTTTCTCATTCCTTCGGCAAGGGCTGCTCCGTCTCTTCTATTGGGTCTTCAGCTTTCTGTCGGCAGCCTCAAAGGAAGACCTGATCTTGAAAATCCCTTATCTTTTCGGCTCTTCCCAGATTTCCATGGGCTCCAAGATGAGCTCAACCACTTCGAGTACAGAATTCTCGAATGCGTCTTCCATCTATTCATCGTCTGACCCGACCTGTAGTAACTCAAACATGTTAAGCTCCATTGGCCTTAACCTCATATCAATTTCGTGGGTAGCCTGTTGATTTCCCTTTATTATATATACTTCTTCTCCAAATGGAATTTGACGACCAGGTGATAGATGGAGACTACTACCTTCAGCTTTGCCAGGAGTAGCCGACCCCAAATAGCAATATACTAAGAATTAAGGTCTACAACCTTGAATTCCATTGTGGTACAGACCGTGTGGTCATCTATACCAAAAACAACCCCTAGCTCATAGGTGCCCAACACTCTTATCCTCATCCCTCCAAAACCTTGGATCGTATCCGAGGAAGGTTGCAGTTAGGATTCATGAAATCTCATGCGCTTAAATATGCTCAGGTAGAGCACATTGGCATAGCTCCCTATGTTTACCATCACTCTATGTACCATGATCATAGAGATGTTTAGGGACACTACCAACGTATCATTGTGGGGATAAGTTATCCCCTCGTTGTCCTGCTTAGTGAAAAATATAGATGCGTGTTGGGGCTCTATCCTAGGTGGAACACATCGTTGATATGCATTCCTGGCCTTTCGCACCTGCTCTTTTCGAGCTCGCTTTAACCCCTTATGTTCTCTGATGCTGTTATTTACTAGGGTAAGTATTTTCTGAGCAGCTCCAGTTGGGAGCGTAGTGGTAGGTTCGGTTGCTGCCCCTATCTTCTTTTCTTGATTTTTTTTATGTATTTCTTCAAATGGCCCTGATCAATCAACTTCATCAACTCGGTCAAAAGTGCCCAACACTTGTTTGTGTCGTGCCCCTTTAAATTGTGGTACTTACAGTACTTGTTATGGTTTAATCGGATGAGGTCCACTCTTAGAGGCCTCAGCTCGAGCAATAAATTTTTGTCCTTGATTTCTATTAGAACCTGTGTAAGGCTGACAATTAGAATCTCTTTTACCTAATTGAGGACACCAGGTTGGAAGGGCCTAAACTCTCCTGTTGGCCTGAACGACTTCATAAACCTCCTTCTTTCCTCTTTCCTTTCTACTCTTTTTGAGGGCCTTTCATCCAAAATTGCTTCATCTGCCCCTATATATCTTTCTACTTGGGTCAGGAACTCATGGTAGGTTTTTGGCCATTCTTCGTATACCGACCACCAAAACCCAGTCCTTGCCGTAGTCTTGTCATGATCGCCATTAGCACAACTCATCTGATACTTGCTCAATTTCTAGGACCAACTTATTAAACATGTCCAAGTAGGCCTAGAGGGACTCAGTCCTCTCCTACCTAAGGTTTACCAACCTTTCCTTTGAGGTCCACTTCATCTTTGACCCTATAAACTATGTTAAGAACAGTTCTGTTAGTTTGTCCCATCCTCCGACTAAATAGTCGGGGAGGGACCTGAACCATCTTTGTGCTTGGTCTCCCAAAGTCAGTGGGAAGACCTTGCACATTAGTTCCTCGCAAATTCCTTGGAGCTCCATCCAAGATGAGTATTTGCCCAGGTGGGTGCTCGGGTCGGTTTTCCCATTGTACTGTCCGATTGGGGGTATTTTGAATTTACCCGGTATGGCCATGTCTGAGATATGCTCTGCAAATGGAGTGACTCTCCTCTAACTTCCCCTCTCAATCCTGTCTTTCCTAACCTAAATTTCAGGTAGTCTCATTCTCAAATCCTGCCCCTCCTCGGCCATATGCAAGTATCTCGCAGTATGGCCGATACTATTATCAGCCTATTGAGCCCCTCCTCTCATGTTGAGTTTCCTGGCAAACTTCCTGACCTCTACTATCGAGGTCGGCCCCATCCGGTTGAATACGCTTTTGGTCGGAGCCTTGTGGTCGGCTTGGACCAGACGTCCTTTACTGTTTGTTCGGAGTCATTCCAGAGATGGGCTCCTCACGGGTCTTTGATCCACCCCTATCATTTTTCTGAGATTTCTTCGTATCGGTATGGGCTCATCTGAAGATTCTACATCTTCGATCGACCTATTTATCCTCTAATCTGTTTTCTTCTGCTCGGCTTCCTTTAACCTCTTACCAAGCTGAGCCATTATGGCTCTAGTTTCGATAAGTTCGAGGGACTTCTCGAGTGATGGGGGGACCATGATGTTTCCCTCTAGGATGGCCCGATTTGGGTGACCAGACCCACCAAGTTGCGAGAAGTGAGCCTAAGAATCCAGTGTTAGGTTTTGTTCTTCATCGTTCATTGTGAATTTTGAAGTTTATCGTTTGTCATGTGCTAATCCCTCTCTTTCTAGCGCCAAAATGTTGGTGTTAGATTTGTTTAGATGCAAATTCCTAACCAAACACCCAAATTAAATTGATTCGGCAAAAATGAACCGAATTAAGTAAATAAATCGAATTAAATATGTAGAAAACACTATGCCCGGAGCCTACTCTGACAAATTAGTTCGGCTTATTTTGGTCAGTTAGTTGTGGTCGACCAAAACGTATTTAATTGCTTAAGAAAAACAAGCTCTTTTATGCTTGAATACAATGATTTTCCAACCTTTTTTAAATCTCATTTTCTACTATTTATAGACTAAAAAATACAAATAGTGGAGATGACCTCCACTTCTCGACGATCTATTCTTCAACCGCCCTCTATCTTCAAGGAAGTGGGGATAGTTGTTTGTAGAATAGTTGTTTAGGATGTCCAAACTGAGCCTAACCGATCTTTTCTCTAATCTTACTTGAATTGAATTATATATATGAAAAAAAAAAATTAATATTTTATTTTTAGTTTGGATTAGGGTGGACTCACTTATAAATGTGGTGTTAGTGCCACACAAATACATTCTTTTGTAATTAATTCCCGCCTTAATTAAAGATTCTACATCACATACTGTCGTACATTTTCTTGGAGTTAATGGCTGCTCTTTCGCCGATTGAGTTCTCAACAGACGGCGGCGCCGTCATCGAATTGGATGAGGAAATTGACGGAGACGAAATCGGTTCCAGAAATTACCGCTTCTCCAAAATCGGGGAACCTGTTCCTGTTAGTACCGATGGTACCTCCGAGTTCGAACCTCAATCTCTTCCCTCCCGACCTTTGGCCGTCTCCGAACGGTTTCGCCTCCTCTTTGTTGCTCATCCCCAAGGTAGCTTTCTCCATCCCCCTCTCCGTATCCATATTAATTTTTCTTCTAACGCAAATTGTTCGTTTTTTTGGGCTTAGGGTTTTATGTTGTGAGGACCAAGGACGTTATGGCTTCTGCCGAGGAGATTAAGGAGAAAAAGATGGGCCGGTCTGTACAGGAGTTGAGCCTCGTCGATGTTCCTATTGGGAAGGTTTCAATACTGGCTTTGTCAGCTGATGATTCCTTGCTCGCTGCTACTGTCGCTAGTCATGTGCATTTCTTTGCTGTTAGCGCTTTGCTTCACAAGGTATGGCTTTTTTGTCCTAAGAGCTTCGAAGGTTATTGATTTCTCCTTGTATGTTACAGGCTGCAGTCATAATTTTTGTATAAGAAAATGATACGTTGATGTTATCTCTCGTTCTTATGTAAAATTTTAATCGTCTTTTTCAGTAAAATGGAGAACATGTCAACTTAATTGTTAACAGCAAGGGAGTTGTATTATGTTTTTCTCTCTCTCTTGATGAGCATAATATCAAACATAACTCTTTAAAGGAAAATCTATATTTCTGAATTGTGAATTAATTATCAGATCAGATTACTGAATGCTTCATAGATTAGTTATTTGTTGTCAAATGGTCATTGAACAGGAACAAAAGCCTTCATATTCAGTATCACTTGATGATTCCATTTGCATCAAGGATGTTTTAATGGCTAGAAAAGTTGCTAAAGCTTATCTTATTCTGTCCTCCAACGGAAAGTTATACCATGGATCTGGTCAAGGCCCCCTTGTTTACATAATGGAAGGTGTTGATTCTGGTAATCTCTCTCTCTCTCTCTCTCTCTCTCTCTCTCTCTATACACACACACACACATATGCATCTGTTTAGATGTCTTAACTGATGCCATATTGGCTATCCTCATATAAATTACATCATTGTCTGATTTCACCGGATATTCTATTTCAAGTAAACTATATCACAAAATCATTGGCTGTGGCTTTCCATGATTCTGTAAGTTATTATAATATTCAGTTGTGCCCACAAAAAACCTTAATGGCACAAGTATCCTTTCTTTTTCTCTCTCTGGTTGATATAATCACTTTTTTTTTTAGTGATATTAATTCATTGATAGGCATCTGCATCTTCTTGCCTTAACTGTAAACTTTGTGCATCTCATATGGTGCCTTTTACCTTGTATGTATTTCTTTTTCTCACCGAGTTCATTTATTGGCATAGTTGATTGGAGTATCAAAGGCAATAATATTGCTGTGGCAAAAAAAAATGTTGTCAGCATTTTGTCGTCGCACTTTAAGGAAAAATTAAGATTTTTTCTATCATTCCAGTCGGTGATTGGTGATTCTGATACTAGCCAAGCTATTAGAGGTATTGCTTCTTTCTTCTGTAAAGTTTTGATGCATTCATTATCTTTCTTCCTGTACCTGGCAACCGTAATTCAGATTCTTGTGTTGGATCCATTTTCACCGTACATAAACATTGCTCAACTAATGTGAGTGGCATAATAAAGTAAGTTGCATAACCTTATCTTTCTGGTGGATTTAATCCTCACAGCTTCTCATTAGTCTTTTTGACCGATGTTATGCCTGCAATTTTAGGCTATTCTGTTATGGGTGTTTTGTGCATGCAAATATTTGGTGGACCAGTTGGTCTTCTTTCTGTGTGCTTCACTTCTATGTTAGGAACTAAAGTTGAATGTCAAAGCCTCAAGCTGATAAACTCCCTCATCAGGTCTTTATAATTGACAGTTTCTGATTTTCTCTGTGATAAAGCTCCTTCAGTAGGTCTTAGATTTGAAAGTGTTTTCTCAGACTGTAATGAGGTGATAAGTGTTAGTGTATATATGTTCAGTGGCTGTTAATCAGTAAGTTCTGGTATAACATGATTAATGTGAATGGACTATGAAATTTACTATTTCCAAAGCCAATGTCTTTGTAAGATATAGAAGAAAATTTGACTAAATGATCTGTAGGCATGTTCAGTAATTTAAATGTGTTGGGAAGGCAGACATGTCCTGATACAACAGTGATATTGATATTATCTGATAGATCAGTGAGCTGGTTGTCCTGTGGATAGAGAGCACCTTTTCTCTAGTAGTGTTTGGTGGTTGGCCCATGGATGAAGTGAAAGTTTTTTAAAGTAGCATGAGGAGAGCTTTCACTTCTATTAAGCTTTGGTTTCTACTTCTATCATGACAGCACACAGTTTTCTGAGTCCAGTGCTAGCTAGGGGTTGCGAGTATTTCTTGCTGCTGTTTATTTTGCCTCTAGTTTTCCCTCTTTTCTGTAGTTTTTCAGATTTCCATTGGCTTCAACTTTATAAGGTTAATGATCAGCTTATTGGTGACTGATGCACACCAAGGCAATATGGTTGCTTGCCCATGTGCATCTGACGCTGACTTATTTTTAGGGGAAATTAACTTGATATCCAACCTAATAGGTTGATTCAGCTTGGAGATTTTATGTATACTTGTATCTGTTGTTTAGTAGTTCTCATTCAATTCATAGGTGAAGGCGGTTTTCTGGTCAAGTATGTAAGCTAATATTGTCCAATGTCTTTTGCTTAGTCAAGAGAATAATTGGTTGATAAAAAGAACCATCACTCTCACAGTATGGGAGTTTTGTGCCTTTACTTTTGCAATAGTGAGAATTATTTTAAAGGGAAAATTGTCAAATAACTCATCAATGCTTACCCTTAGGTGCATGTACACCACTTAGGTTTTTTTTTTTGTTGGTACACAAATACTACTAATGTTTACCTCAAGGTACATTAAACTAACTGAAAGTTTTTTTTTTTTGGGGTACATTAAGTCTATTAATATTGTAAAATAAGATATTGCCTCATATGAATGCTATAATTTTGTTTTCCTTTTTCTTCTTTTGACATCATATTTTATTTCAATTTCTTTTTGAAACAAAAAAATTATTTTATAAAAAATATAAATATATACAGTACTATTATTATCATTTGAACTTTTTGTACATGAGTCTTTTTCTTGAAATATTACCCCTCAATCTCGATTCTATTTTATAGCTAGATGAAATTAATATAAATATAAATATAGAAGCTTAAGTTTTATTTAAATTCAAAAAATATCCAAAATATCATGTGAAAATAATATTTTGCATAAACCTGATTGTTTAATGGTTTTGGTCTTCAAAAGTACAAAAGTGTAAATAATAATAATAATGATAGCAGTAATATATATAATATAATAACAAGCTAATATATTTATATTATTCATCAAACCATTTTTTTGTTCTAAAATATTGAAAAAATATGAGGTTAAAAAAAAAGATTAAAGTGTCCCCATGAGACATTAATATTTTAATTTTACAACATAAGAGGTGTTATTTTATTAAAAGAAAAATACCTTAAATGGTTTATATGTACTAGAGGTAAACTTTAGTGCTGCCTTTGTACCTAAAAAAAACTTAAATGAGTTATATGTACCTACCTAGGGGTAAACATTAATGGGTTATTTAGCCCTTTTCTCTATTTTAAATGACGAAAAAGTAGGTTTCCTAGTTTACTTTATAGACCTTAGTAGCAAGGACTTTCAGTGACTCTGATTTCAATAGATTATACATATTTTTGTTAGTTCCTTGATTGTTGATTGTTGTTAATCTTAATCTTACTCTTAATCTTGTCTTAGTGGATTCCATCCGTTGGATCCGTCCGGATAGTATAGCTGTTGGATGTTTCCAAATAAACAACGATGGGGAGGAGGAGAATTACATAGTCCAAGTCATCACCAGCAGGGGCAGAAGATTCACTGATGTAAGTGTATGCATCTTTCATATTTTCTTTATTTATTTATTTGGTAGCTTTCCATACTTAGTCAAATCTAACATTTATTAAAAAAATATTAAGTTACCCTGGCTATTTAATTATTTATGGCATTTTTTTTTCTTATGTACTAGGTGATGTAGATCAATTAATTATTGTTCTTTACTGTTTTCAGCTTTTATAGTATAGAATATATGCACTAATAGATGGTAATCCACGTGTTGGGTTCTGCACAAAGGCTGTTAAACTAGTTAGTTATGAACTTATGAGACACCCAACACTTTGATAAACTTGTCACATTTTACCACAATCCCTTGTTTCTCTGGATCTATGATAACATCTTATTTTCCAATGACGAGTCATCTAATTTTGCAAAATGATGTTTCTTTTTAATTTTATTTAGTCCTGTAGCTTCTATGTTTGGTAATTAATTATGTTTTATACATTAATCTCATACCTCAAGGATCACCTCTGCATATTTCACTGAGTTTGTTCGAATAGTAATCTTATTTTTACTGTTGACCTGAAACATTGAGTTATTGTGATTTTCCCTTATATAGAATAAGTTGTAGTTGAGACCCCTATTGGCTCTCTAGATGATTTATGCTTCAGGAATGACTCTAGTAAGTGGCTAAAGGTAGAAAACCCCGAAGGACTTAATTTTGAGTTATGCTTTTGGAATTCATCAAAGAGTAGTTTGCTGAGGGGGCAGAGGCAGCTATAAGTTGGATGATGGCTTTATTCTAGTGAACAAAGCTTTGACACTTTTCGACAATGCTCTTACTACAAAGAATCAATTTTATAAAATTTATTAATTCTTGGTATTTTTTCTTTGTTATAGGTAATTGTTTGTAATAATATCTAACAACCTAGTAGCAATAGCCATAGTGTTGACTCTACAAGAGTAGAGAACTTCACTCTTCTACCCCTCTACCTGTCTATAGTGCATAATATATTGGATGAAGTTGGATGTAGACCTAATGATATCTGTATCATTTATTTGGTTTTGAATGAGTATGGTTCCTTTTATTTGCATTAGGATAATGTGTGATTTTTGGCTGGATTAATTATTTTTTCTTATTGCCTTCAGGAAGCTTTGAAGCCAATTGTATTATCTTTCAATAATGTCTTCATGGATTTCTATTCAGACGCTGTCCCCACCCGAAATGGACCACATCTGTTTCTCAGCTATCTAGATCTTTAGTACGTCTACTTTGTTACCTTCTTTAACTATTTTTGCACTGCTTTTACTTTTGTTCTTTTGGATGTTTACAAAAAGATATATCCCATTTTTTTATTTAGTAATATCAGTGTCGCGGGATGTCGCCCTAATCGTTGGGATTAGTCGGGATACCATGACTTATTAACTTATCCAATCGGGCCGTCGCACAAATTGCACCAACGGATGCAAGACTTTTTTAAGTTTAGGTCTTAAGGTGCAAATATGATATTGCAATGGTTAATATGCCACCGATATTGCCCTATGGCAAATTTTTGTTGCAATGCATACCTTTACAATATATTCATAGATCAATAGCCTTTATTTTTTTTAGCCTATTATAGGGAGACATGATTCAAAAAAACCTTCCGAGCAATGTTGACTAGAACCTCCCATCTCTAGGTTCTCTAGCAACAACTGTAAGCATAACATATGTCATAGTGTAATTATTATCACATTTAATATAACGAAGTTTCTCACTTTCTTATGTTGCTGCGTCACTAAAGCGCATTTGGCGTGATTGTATCGTCTTGTGTTTTCCAACAAGCTACTAGTAATTTAGGTGGAACTAATCGGACAAGTCGATTACTATCTGCACGGTTGCGCTCATCTTATACATACTATGAAGCGCCCAGTGACGGGTGGTATTAGAGTCTTGGCTTTTGATCCACTGGGTCGAGACAGAATGCCGGTTGAGGAAACTGGGGTTATGTAAGGGCACATCCTATCCTCAAATGCAAACCAAAGGATCGATAATCTTGAGGATGAGATCGTGTTTACAAAGAATTGAGGAACTCAGCTCACTTGACTCCAACCTCTGTCATGAGTTGGATATGTCGGGAAGCTTACAAAACATTAACTGAGGTCATGAGGGCAAATAGTGCGGTTGGAGTGAACCGGAATTAGAAAAAATGATGATTCAAATCGGGTTATTTCAACGAGCCATGAGCGACAGTGCGCCTGTTATCACGGATCATGCACCTAGGTTCCGGGTTCCTGAGTTGAAATCCTGCGAAGATACGAGGGATGCAAAAGAGGTTAAGAATTTTCTGGTCGATATTAAATAATATTTTCTAGCAGCCAATATTAAGAATGAGGGACGAAGGGTGTCCACTGTCATCATATATTTGATGAGATGTCAAATTGTGGTGACGTACCAAATATAAGGAGATCAAGGATAGTCGGGTGCGACTCGACACATGGGTCCTTCTTCGGGATACAATTTGGCAACAATTTTTCTCAGAGAACGTTGAGTACAATGCGGGGCGTGCATTGCAAGAGCTTAAGCATACTGGTTTCAATTCATGAATATGTGAAGGCTTTCTCAACGCACATGCTTGACATTCGTGACATGTCCGAGTAACGAGTAAAACAAACTCTTCATGTTTATGAGAGGTCTGACATTGTGGGCAAGAACTGAGTTGCATCGTCGATGGGTTGATGATCTAAATGCCGTCATGGGTGTGGCCGAGTGGTTGATGGATTACAGTACCCAGCCCTGTAGCAACAACAATGACAATACTCGGCAGACAGCCAGTTCTAATGGGGAAGCTAGAGGGGCCGGTGCTAATTCATATAGGCCGAATCTTGAAAAGAGTGGGGGAGAGAGACCATCTTCCACTCATTTTCCAATCGAGGGAGGTCTCAACAGGACAACAAACAGGGCACATCCCAAAGGAGTGCGGGTTGCTTCCTTTATGATGGGCCACATCACATCAATGTTAGATCATCAACCCGTTGGTGCTGCAACTTAATTCTTGCCCACGGTTTCAGACCTTTTATGAATGTGAAGAGCTTGTCTTTCTCGAACATGTCAAGCATGTGCATCGAGAAAGCCTTCACGGATTGCGCCGGTGTGCTTGAGCTCTCGCATTGTACTCAACGTTCTCAAGAAAAAATTGTTACCTAATTGCAACCCGAATAAGGACCCATGCGTCGAGTCGCACTCGGCGATCCTCAGATCTCCTTATATCTGGTGTGCCACCACAATTTGACATCTCCCGTCAAATACATGGTGGCAGTGGACACCTTTTGTCCCAAATCCTCGATATTAGTCGCTAGAAAATATTGTTTCATGTCGAACAAGAAATTCTCGATCTCTTTTGAATCCCTCGCATCTTCGTACCTAGGTGTATGATTCTGATCCGTGACAACAGGCGCATTGTTGCTTACAGCTTGTTGAAGTAACCCGATCTAAATCATCATTTCTTCTAATTCTCGGTTTACTCCAACCGCACTATTTGTCTTCATGACCTCAGTTAGTGCTTTGCAAGCTTCCGACACTCATCCAACTCATGACGAAGATCGGAGGCAAGTGACTCAAGTTCCTCAATTCTCTCTTTGTGGAACTCTATTTCATCTTCAAGATCATCGATCCTTTGGTTTGCATTCGGGGGTTGGGTGTATCCTTGCGTACGCCAGTGCTAATTTCTTCAACTGACATTCTACCTTGGCTCAGCGAATCAAGAGTTGAGGCTTTAATACAACGTGTCACGGGGCGTTTCTTAGTGTGTATAAGGTGAGCGCAATCGTGCGGCTAATAATCAGCTTATCAGATTACTTTCATCTAAATTACTCATAGCTTGTTCGGAAACATAAGATAATCTAATCACGCCAAATGTGTTTTAGTGGCACAACCACATAAGACAGCAGAAAACTTCATTATATTAAATGCGATAATAATTACAGTATGACATACGTTGTGCTTACAATTGTTGCTAGAGAGGGAGAGACTCTAGTCAATGTTGCTTGGAAAGTTTTTCTGGATCATGTCCCCCTTATAATAGGCTTTGAAAAAAAGCCTATTGATCTATGAATACATTATAAAGATATACATCGCAACAAAATTTGTCACAAAGGCATACCGATGGCATATTAGTCATTACAATATCATACTAGCACCTAAAGACTTAGAAGAGTCTTGCATTCGTTGGTGCAGATTTGTGCGACGATCCGGTTGGATAAGTTAATAAGTCATAGTATCCCGGCTAATCCCGAAGATCAGGCGGCATCTCGTGACACGGAGTTACACATTGAAAGGATAACTATTATCATGCATATAAGAAGTTGAGAACTAACTAGTTGATAGGGTAGGACCAAATCTTTTATAAATATGTAGATTGTAAACTTAGAAATCAGATTTTTTAATTATGTAACAAATAATAGATAAGAACTAATCCTATCTTTACATCACTCCCCCACAAGTTGGTGAGTAGATGTCTATCAACTCTACTCGTTGATTAGCAAGTCAAGGTTTGAACAACCATTTCATAAGAATATTTGCTACAATCTGTGATGTTGAAACAAATGTAATGCAGGATTCCCTCGAGTTTTCTTTTATGGTGATCATTTTTCTTCCCTTCATTTGTAATAGGACTACCATTTTGTACAAGATTGACCAACACAATGGGCTAAGAAAATGAAATAAATGGAGAGTGAGGGAATGAGAGTGGTTTCCACTTAGTTAGCCTTTATCAATTAATGTGCATAACTTGTTAACTCTAGTTACTATTACCAAGGACTGAATGCACTGCTGAATGAACATCTGTTACTTTGCAACAATTGTTCGCTTATTATAGCTGTGGTTTTTTATTGATTGCAGTGGGCTGGCTTTTGTTGCTAATAGAAACCTGTCCCGTCAAGTTGCACTTTTCAGTTGGCAGGACAATGGGAAGAATGAAGCTGCAATGGTTGAAATTCTTGATGATGCTTGGATTCTACATATTGATTCTCAAGGTGGTAGAAGTTGATATAGAGATTTGACTCTTTCACTAGCTCAAATTTTACTCAGTTTCCTCTTGGTTGGAGATTCTATTTGTTTATCCCTCTTCTATTCGTCTTTCTGGAACCTCCTATGATTTTTTACTTGGAGTATAGAGTTTATCAATCTCAATTAATCGATAAAATACGCCCAACATACTGCAGTTATTTGAAGATTTAGATTTCCGCTGCAATATGTATGACACTAAAATCTTTTTTTGTTTTTTTTGGTGGGTGGGGACAAGGGAGGGAGGGAGTCTATAAGCATGTGAACAAATACCTATGCACTTTAAAGCTTCTAAGTACTAACCCCAATTGAAAATTGAGCAGATCTCAGCGGTTCCTCCATCCTAGTAACTAGATATATTTGATTTGCATTTGACATGATTTGGTATGATTAGATCTCTGATGTAAAATTGTTTGATCTCAGACAATGGTGATGAAAATGTGATTGTTGGACTCTCTGTTGATAAGGTTTCTCAGAATGAGAATGTGAGGTTCACACTGGGAAATGAGGAAAGAGAAGTTTCACCTTGTTGTGTGATTATATGTCTAACCATTGATGGAAGGATTTCGGTTTTCCATCACTTCACAAGGTATTTCAATACCATATTTAGCTTGCTTGCATTCAGAATTCAATTTGATAACTATTCTGGTTGCACTTCTGTGGAGCTACATGTCAAAATCATCTACTTTCTTGTAGTAATGCAGGCACTTTAGCATCACTTGAAGGTTCTACTTCTGGTGAGGAAGATGATGCTTCTCAGGTGTCAGTGGAGCATGAGCTGTCCCAGATTTCTTCTGCTGGTACCAATGAAATCAGAGAGCCAACCTTTTCTGCATCTCAATCTCATGAAGTTAGCCGAATTGTTGTTGAAAAGACTAGTCCTAATGTCACTACTGCAAATGATTTATCACCTTCTTTAAATGTAGACATCAGACCACGAGAAAAAAGTGCATCAGACAACATGGGACATAAGCCTCTTGCTAACTCAGAGACATTGAAAGTGGATGATCCAGAAAAAGCACTCTCCATAGTGGAGAACCAAGATAGTAATGCACATAACAAATCAATATCAGAAGCCAAAAACAGCAAAGGTTTTTTCTCAGGGAACATGGCAGGTGATGTTTCTCGTCAACCAGTTACCAACTATACACAATTGGGATCCAATGTGGAGCCATTGCATAAAGAGACTCCACCGGAGAATGCTCCAAGTTTGTGGTCTTTAACCAGGTCAAATGCAAGAGTTGATGCTTCAAATGCTTCTGATGGAATGTTTTTGTCACTCTCGTCTGGTGAAGTTGACAATTCAGATAAACATACATTACGATCTGCTGGAAGTTTACAGAAACATCCAACAGATTTGAAGGAGAAACCTTCTGTCAATTTTACTAATCCTGGTCAGACAGCGATGACTGCACGGGGGGATAGAAACTCACAGCCAGCATATGTTGGTTCACAAGTGCCGTTAGGGAACAATTTTGCTTCAGGAAAGTCTTTCCAATCTGACTTCAAGAAGGAAATAAACGCAACTTCCTCTCCATTGGCAATACACTTTGGGCAACATGCATCAAAACAGTTTGGAAATGTAACATACTATACTAGTTACAATACCTTAAGAGAGTTGGATTTGTTGTATACATACTCATTCTTTAGCTTTCTATTCCTGACACCATAGATTCTCCAGATAAATTCTCATGCTATTCTGGCTTCTCATAGCTACTTTGTGTTTAGGTGTCTCATCCATTTTCAGAACACATAAAATTGCTTCAGTTTTATGATTTTTGGCATTTGCAATAATGTGATTGGGAATTGTTAGTTCAAGTAGATGACTTCTTCAGATCTGCTGTTGGAAGGCTCTGATAGCGTCTTCTCCATGTTACTGCATTTTCAGGTTGAAGAGATGGCCAAGAAACTTGATACTCTTCTTGAAGGAATTGAAGGAAAGGCTGGTTTCATAGATGCATCAATAACTTCTCAAAAAGACTCTGTTATAGAGTTGGAGGAAGGAATATGGGCTCTTTCTGACAGATGCAGAGTACAGAGGGTCCGTTCTCCTTCTATGTATATTTTCCTTTTAAACTGTATACCTGTTGCTTGAATTTTGTTTTTGCCCATGTGTCTTCTTACTCTCCTATGCAACCAAGTTTAATTTGAAAAAAGATAGAAGACTTTTTGGGTTTATTTACATTTTCAACATAAATAGATCTATCACTCAAGCAATTTCCTGGTGATGACTTTTTACCCTTCAAACAGTATTCTAAGGGTGAGGCAGGGGCACCCAGGCCTCGTCAAGGTGCCAGGTGGCCCTTAGAAACCCCTGCTTTTTGCCCAAATCGGACCCACCTGGGTTCTTGGCCTCACTCTGATGTCTTTTAAAACACCATCCTCAAATGCTAGGTCACTTCTTTCCTTGTTTCAAGTGTAGTTCTCTCTTTTTTTGTGCATGTAAAAGTCCCCCTCCCCCCCCCCCCCCCGAAATTTAGAAAGAAAGAAAAAGGGAATCCCAATTAAAACAAACTGAGACTTGCTGTCACATGAGGTAATAAAAATTAAAACCACTGCCTGCAGAGCATGGTCAAAAGCTGGCAGGGCAAGTATGCTCAACTCCCGCTTAAATCAAGGTGGGAACCTGAAAAATCATTTTTCCATGGCCTCCCAGCAACCCCCAAAACATAATTAGATACCTGTGTATGAACTTCCTGTCTCATCCTCCCTTTTGAATCAACTCTCCATTTTTTTTTTTGGGATATGCTTATATGGTTTGCAAATACATAGGCCCTACGGCAACAGTTTTATCCCCCTTGCATGTGCTGTAGAGTTCTGGTAGTGGTTTGTGGTGGGATTTTATTTTTGGAGTCCATGTCATGTCAACCGTTGTTACTGGGGAAGGAAGCTGGACAGTCTTGGTGTCAACATGTAACTATTGTGGCTCAGCAGCTGTCTTTCTTTCAGTATAAGTTATGGATACTTTTTAAAAGAATTTAGAAGCACTTCCCTGTCACTCCATCTGTCCATGATTTGTTGCTCCTAAACTCTTTTATGGTACTTCCCAGAGTAAGACTCAATAAAACAATGGTAAAGCATTGATTGTAAAAAACTCTTTGAAGGAAGAAGATAGAAATAATGCTGAAGATGGACTACATAAAACTTTCCTCTTACTACAGATGCCAATTGGGCTAAAACGATTATATACTGAAGCATGTTTGTTTTATGATAACAGAAGGAGTTTCTTAATGTATTGATACTTCGGTAGTACCCATCTATATTTTTGGCTCAAGGGTGAGGGTATCCCCTGACTCATGGGGGATCAGAGAAGGCCTTTCATTTTTTTCGAGTCCTGTACAGATCGGGTCACCAAGAGTTTTAATACCTCATAACTTGATGATATGATCTTATGATTGTTCATTTCTATTATATTTGCAACACTTAACTTTTTATTTATTTATTGTGAATTAATTTTATCTTGATAATGTAGGGTTTAATCAATGAACAACAAAGAGAACTCCAACTTCTGCTAGATAAGACGGTAGAAGGTGAGTTCCTACTTTTAGATGATTAAGTTTGTAATGCAAAATTAGCTGTGTACTGTCACCTCTTCTTAAAATGGAGACACACATTTGATTCTTACACTCAAGATTCATGTTTCTAATTATTCTGTGCACTGTTCTTGGTGTGTGGGGTGGGGGGGGATACAAGGGAGGAAATTTCTCCTTAATGCATGCGGTAATGGTTGATTGAAGAAAATTTTTATGGAAAACGTGTCTGGAGAAGAATATGGAAAACGGAAAACACAGGATGGCCGACCTTCTGCATGGCCTGGCCCTATGATTTTGGGGGAATTGGGGATGAAGAGTTCATCTAGGAAGACTATTCATTTGAGGAGAAAGGAAAAAATATGAATGGCTATTTAATTGTGATTGCATGCCCCACACTAGATTGATTCAAGTCTGTTTATCTATTTCTACTACACGTATGTATTCAAACATTATATTAACTATTGAAATGAACTGCCTTTTGCACAAAGTTCTTATGACTTGAAAATTGATGATTCTAAATATGATCCACATGGGATCATTGATCCAGCTAAATTCATCCAAGGAAGGTTTGTTGTGGGATCTCGTTTCATTGTTTGTTTATGTTTTTGGGTGTGCCATGTTGGTGGTGGTGATGAAATTATGGACTAATCACTAGAGCGCAGTTAAAGGTGTATTTTCCTTGTTGCAGAAGGAAATAGAAAAAAAGCTTTTTTTGTGTGTAAATTTATTTTCGTGTTTTCAATAACGCATAATTGCAATTCCATACACACTGTATATTTATAAGTATTTGAAGGATTTGATTTTATCTATGCTCCATGTTGAAATTTTGTTTAGTCAGTCATGATAACTTTATTGGCCTTTGTTGTTGGTTTGTTATTTTATTTTATTTCCTGTACATGCAAAGTGGTGGTTATTCTTTAGTTAATGAGTTCTCCAATGCTATTACAGTGTTGGTTAGGAAAGTATACATGAAAGGGATCTTCAAGCAAGCAACAGACAGCAAATATTGGGAACTCTGGAATCGTCAAAAGTTGAGTTCTGAGTTGGAATTGAAGCAAAAACGTATATTAGAATTAAAGCAGGTGCATTTTGGTTGACCTTAATATATATTTTCATATCTTTTTCGTGTTCCTGCTGCCTGCATTATTCCAGTTTGCCTATCCCCCCAAAAAAATTCTCCAGGAGTTGACCAATAAGTTGATTGAGCTGGAGAGACATTTCAATTCCTTAGAGTTCAACAAATTTCGTGAAAATGAAGGAACTCAAAGAAATCAGAGAGCTTTGCGGAATTGGCATGGGCATTCAAGGTATTGCATACTGCTGTTGTGACTGTCTTTTGTATCTACTCTATTAGATTCTTTCCAGATTACAATTCTTATGGATCTACATGCAACTCTTCTTTGTTCCTTGTTCCGTCTATAGAACTCAGTAGTTCATGGTGGTGAATCAGTTACTTTAGACCCATGACTTGAGTATCTCTTTATAACAGATTGAAATGGAAGTGTTTCCCTTGCAGGCAAATTCAATCCTTGCGCAGTCTACATAACACAATGACTGCACAATTAGCAGCTGCTGAGCAACTTTCTGGATGTCTCTTGAAACAGATGGCTGCTTTGAGTATTCAGTCCTTTGGAAAACATGATGTAAAAAGGCAGCTGTTTGAATCCATTGGCCTTGCTTATGTTGGTGATACTGAAATAACTCCAGCTAGGTATAGGACCTCTGATACTCCTGCAAACAAAGAATACTCGAGCGCTTCTGGCTCTGTAGCTGCTAAAGGACAGTCTAGAAGAAACCAATCCAGCTTTGCCAAGGGCTGTGAACCAGAAACTGCAAGGCGTCGCCGTGACTCTTTTGATCGCGTAATGTTTCTTGCTTTCTAATCTGTTTGTGCTTCATTTTGAGTTTATTATTTATTTGCTTGATTGCTAAATGACTTCTTACTGGGGCTGTTTGGTGGAAGAAACATATTTCTCTGCCATAGTCTGATTGTGACTGGTGATCCATGTAACTGTATGTGTATATTTTATTACCTTTTTGCAGAGCACAAAAGTGGGAGGTAAGGGGAATTCATGTTCTATTGTAAAATCCCCATGTTTCAATCTACGATAAGGATTTTATGACCAAGATGGCATGTTGTATGTATCCTACACAGATTCTGGTTTAAAGGACCATACATTATATATTTGTTCTCCTGCATAATCCATTATACTAATCATTATATAATCCTCAAAACGACAAATTAGATAGGTAGTTATCATCTTTGCTAATAAATCAACTCTATTAGGATTTATAAATGCATGAAGTACCAATGTTGGACTCGATATGATGGAAACAGATGAAAGACCTTAACTGTCCATAGGCTCAGTACATGTTTCAGCATTCAAGATGATTGTAGCATCATTTATTTCTTGTCCTTTTACACCCCCCCCCCCCCCCAACACACAAAAAAAAAACTCCTCATTCAAGATTTTGTTTGTGATGCTTTACTTTTCACAACTAAATGCAGAGTTGGGCGAGCTTTGACCCTCCAAAAACAACTCTTAAAAGGATACTAGAAGAAGATAATGAGAAAGGAAGTTCAAATCGATCATTGTTAAATATTAGCAAACAATATTTCAGTCCTCAGTCGCAGAAGAAATCAGAAGTTGCTAATTCACCAGTTTCTAATACCTCAGGAGCCTTTCAGAACCATTACCAAAGCAAAGGTATTGTGAAGTTTTTGCTGGAATATAATGTGAACCCTTGCTTTCATAAAGTTCATCTCACAGAAGATGTTATTTTGTAAACATGCACAGGCTTTGCGGAAACATCAGCAGAACAGTTCACTGAGAGCCCATCAACATCTTCTTACCTCAGGACAGCTGGATTTCAAGATTGTGGAGTCCAAATGTCATCTACAAAAGGTTTTTCTGCTTTGCAAGCACCATCCATGCTGGAAACAAGGGCAGCCCAAAACAATGAACTGGGTGCTTTCACGCTAGCTGATGAAAAATCAAAAAGCAGCCTACCCTTTACTGGAAAGAATTATTCTTTTGCGGCAAGTGAGTCTAAGCCTGTCCAGCAGTCTGATACAAGCCTCCATCCATTACCATCCACGTCTGCACGGTTTCCTGAGCAATCTCTTACTTCACCCGCGGAGTCCACTGAGAGTTCAGATAAATTTAAGTTTGAGTTTACTGATTCAACATCCTGGGATCATCAGAATACTAAATCAGTGTCCAAGACTCCATTATTTGATGCTAAAAATTCCGCAATTCCCACATCTGCTTTGAGTTCAGGTGCTAATGTATCAGAAAGGGGTTCAGTCAGCAAAAACTCAGAAAAAACAAGCCGTACTAATGATAGTCTATCTGCTTCTAGTCCATTGCAATCGGTTCTGGCTTCTTCATCATTACTTTTGAGTAACAATTATCCATCACCTGCCTCGTTGGTGTCAAAATCAAATTCATCAGGCATATTCCTTGCAACTCCTAAGAGTTCTGAAACTAGTGTGGTCGTGAAGCAGGAGGGATCACAGCCTCAGCCATCAGTTACTTCAACCATGAATTTTCCTTCCACATTGCCTTCTTTGACTCATGGGAGCAGTTTTTCATCTGTGTCCTCTTCTTCAAGTATTGGCAAATCAGAGTTACTGACATCATCTCAACCTTCTGTTTCAATTGGTTGCTCAAAAACAGAGGGTATCTCAGAGATACAGACTAAAGTTGATAATATGCCTTTGAAAACTGAAACAGGTGTTAAGATAGAGACTTCAGCTTCACAGCCCGAGTTGCCTGTTTCCACATCCGGTTTTAAACATTCAGCATCGCCAGCACTGACTGAATTGTCAACCAACTCAAAGTCTGAGAGTCGAGATGATTTAGGTGGCTCATCAAAGAATCTCTCTGTAATTAAGGTAGAAATGACTTCTGCAACTGAAGCTCCTTCTAGTGTTGCAGTATCAAATGAAGGGATGGATGGAAGCATGAGAAATGTTGTTCCAAATTCTTCTCATGAGGAGGAAATGGAGGAGGAGGTCCCGGAGACAGAGCAGACAACTGGATTTGTGTTTGCAAACCTTGATGGTTTTGGGATTGGGCCAATACAAACTTCAACCACACCAAAAACAAATCCATTTGGTTTAGGAGTTGTCAACACAAATACAGCTTTTGCCACTTCTCCATATATGATGTCTGGTTCCAGTGGTGAGCTGTTCCGGCCTGCATCTTTTAGCTTCCAATCACCGCAACCTTTGCAGCCTACAACTGTCAACTTTTCTGGTGGATTTAGTTCTGGAGGTTCCCTGGGTCAAGTTGGTGCTGGAGCTGGAGCTGGATTTGGGCAGCGTGCACAAATCGGGTCAGGGCAACAAGCACTAGGGTCGGTGCTTGGCAGTTTTGGACAGTCGAGGCAGATTGGGAGTGGTGTACCCGGAAGCAATGCAGCAGTGCCAAGTGGGTTTGGTAGCGGCTTCACAGGCACTTCTGCTGGTGGTTTTGGAAGTGGATTCGCTACTGCTCTTTCAGGTGGTGGATTTGCAAGTCTGGCAGCAGCTGGAGGTGGCTTTGCTGCTGCAGCAACAGCTGGCGGTGGTGGATTTGCTGCTGCTGCTGGTGCTGTTTCAGGTAATTAAATTACTCTATTGTGATTTAAGGCTCATAAGAAATTGTTTAACTGAAGTGGTTATATGTTGTGCAAACTTAAAGGTGGTGGGAGTGGATTTGGAGGTTTTAGCAATCAGCAGCCGAGTGGTGGTGGCTTCGCTGCGTTTGGTAGCAGCAGTTCGGGAGCTACTGGAACCCCTCCCTCCCAACTCTTTACACAGATGAGGAAATAGTGCTAAGTTCACTCTCTCCTCTTTTGTTCTCTACTTATATTACCTAACCCCTCCCTCCCAACTCTTTACACAGATGAGGAAATAGTGCTAAGTTCACTCTCTCCTCTTTTGTTCTCTACTTATATTACCTTTTTCTGCGCCTTATCCTTTGATTCATTGAAATTAAAAGAGACCTACAATGATATTATATTGCAAAAGTTAAAATTTAAATCTAAGTTTCTGAAAATTCGTACATTTATTATTTATGATGGATTTGATAAATAAATAGGACATGTGAGAAGCAATCAAACATATTAACTTGTTTTTGGATACGGGTCGAGGAATAATTTATAAATATTTTACGTCTCTCATGTGGAGGTATTTAGATGTATTATCAATTTTTTTTTTCGAAGTAAACAACTATTATATCATTGCAAGTTGGAACTGTTAAGGTATGCTATCAGCATACTAATAACCAGCATCTTGTTCTATGGTTTCTAGTTCAATTGCATCTTCCGCATTACTTACATCAAACTTAAAAGGCTTATTTGCAACAGTTTGCTCCTTCAATCAAAGTGGGAGCAAATTAATAAAATGCGTGCAAGATTCCGCGATCTCAACATCGTAAACCAGAATACATTTATAATCACTCTCTCATCAACAAAGTGAAATTGATTAACACGACTACTGTCAAATAGCATGACAATACTCCTTTTGAACCAAAATAAAATAAAATTGACCTTGCTATTAGAGAAGCCAATTCAAAAGCTCTACACAGGAACACCTAATTCAGAAATCTTTAAGATCTTTTTCTCAATTGCTGATCTTTGTTGCCGCAGATGTGATGCCATAGAAGCAACCTGGTGCAAATATTGAATCTTAACAGAAAGAAATGTTTTGCCCTTCAAATAGAATTAAATAGATTCAGAAACCTGTGACAATTTGGAGTTGTGGGACTTACATCTGCTCGTAGCTTTAACGCCTCACCACTTGTTGGAATTTCTCGCAACAGATCCATCATACCTAAGCAGGAAATATAAGAGAAAAAGAATAACCAAAAAACGATAAGAAGGGATTGAAGGAATCATCAGCTTCCAATCTACTGAGTTACAGCTCAAACCTCTATTCAACAGTTCTACAGAATAGTCCGCAAACTGGAATGGATATTAAACCCCTGAACAAATATAAACATTAAGCTTTTTGATGATCCTACTCAAAGCATCCCCCATCACATTGAACAAGGAGATAATGGTCAACAGTTTACTTGTATCTTGACCCAACTACCTCCTTAATTTTCCTCTCAATTATCATTATCAAGAAAAGAGAATTCCAAACATCCTTTAATACACATTTCTAATTATCAAGAAATGCTCAACTAACATGATCATAAGCCTTGGCGAAATCAACTGTGAAAATCAGGCTTTCTTTACCATAATCTATTATCCTAAACCCTGTACACATTTAGAGCAGATTTTACCCCCCTTCAAAGAAAGTCATTTAAACCTCACCTAGTTACCAATTTGAATCACAATGCCAAAGCTTTCAAAACTATTAATTATAAACTCATAGGCCGAATATCATTAACCTTCAAATATTCATTCTTCTTTGGAATTACACAAATGTAAGTTGTGTTTGAGATTCGATTAACCAACCACCCATTATTCATAATTATTTTTTTTGAAAAACCTACTTAAATCCCCTTAATTCACTTCTCAACACTCCTTAAAACTGCCAAAGAAAAACCATTGGGACCAGGAGCCATACAAAAGACACTCTTTTCTCTTCTTTGACTCAACAACGAATGGAAGAACATCGAGTTGGAATCCCCATCCTTCATCAATATATCTTGGATTTTGCCTCATCACAAGCATTCTCTTATTTCCTAATTCAGACAATCAGAACAATTCCCTGAATTCCCCAACACTTGAATGTCAGAAATTCTCCCTCTAGCTCCAAACACCTGCCATCCAGGTTGCTGAAAGTTCCTTACTCCACCTTTTAAACTCTTTCCAATACCTTCAAAATTTTGGCATTATAGGTGAGGGCATTTTCCTTAGTCTAGTTGATAAATGATGGGAATATTTAGGGGTTTCTTCACCAGTCTTAATCTTGTTTTCAGGGATTCACCCAGTTGGCATCAATTACATTTCTATAAACTAATTTTATTCAATAAGATTTAGATTATATCCTTAACGAAGATGTCACAAAAAATATGAAGCTCGGTGATAGGATAAAGAAATGCTTGTCTCTTGACTTGTAGACTAGCATAATTTAACATAAAGGTACATAAAAAATGAGGATTAGCAAAGGGAACTGGTCATAAGATACCCTGACAAAGGAAAAAAAAAAAAGCAAGAAGAAGAAGCAGAAGGGGTTGTTATGAATATACCAGCAGCTGCTGCTTCTGCCTTATAAACTGATCTTGCAAGGCTTCGAATTTGATTTCCAGCATCTCTATATATCATTTTATACATCAATTGAATACAATGATAAAGTCAATCCATGTACATATCAAGATACATGAAATAATGTTTTACCTGAGATCAGAATGGCCACGTTTCATGTCTCTTTCAGCAAGCACAGATCGTTCAAGCAGTTTTTTGCTCTCTTTCTTCATCAAGTCAACAGATAGAGTCAACTCTTTGACATTGTTTTCAACTCTAATAAATTGTGCCTGCATGCAACCACATTATAAAGTGCGGTCAGCACATTTTCCAAGATACATCCCACATTTGTAGAAGAAACTGAGCAACCAGTGTATATGCAAAAATGTGATGGAAGTTGTATTTCATCTATAGTAATATGTCAATAAGCATAAATATGCAATATTGGTTTACCTCCTCGCTCTGAAGTCTACCCAATGTTTTCCGAAACAAAAACCTTCTGGTCCCTACAATTCACAGGCAAAATAAATCACAAGCAGTTTCAAATAAAGAAGCAAGAGTATTCAACCAAAAAGCTGGGGACCCAAAAGTTGTTTCACTAATCTAAAGTGCATTTTTTATTCAAGAAAATTCACCAATTAGTTTGGAAAACATAATCCATATCATATAAAATCTCAATACTGAAGAATCACCGCTGATGTAACAGTGTGCCAGGCATAATATCTCGATCATCTTCCCTCATCCCTATTCTAACCTTCTCTTTTCCTCTTTTCCTTGAGCGCAAGTGAAGTGAGGAGTTCAATAGTAGAGCAACTCTATGGTCAACATATGTGATTATTTTAGAGAACAGTAGGAACAAATCAACTAAAACAAGCCAAAGTGACAGACTGAATGGTCAAGCCAAAGCCTCACAACACTAAGACAATAGGTAAAGTTTGGAGAAAGGATCTAAAAGAGCATTTGTAGCACGAAACCGATGAATATAATTGCATAGTCGCTTATGGCATGTAGGATGGAAGCTAAGGGTCAAGTTGTATAACTGCTTCCCAAATAAAATCCATTAATCTGTTAAAAGTTCTACTGGGAGCAGTTACATCCGTACACACAATATATTCATTCATCATCATGTATAAAATTAAGAATGGAGAAGATGAGTTCAGAATAGCATTCACCAAACCTACGCAATTGATGTATAAGGAATTCTCACACAACTGATTCTGACTTAGAATAAGGAAATAGCAAGGCATACCAGGCAAAATGAGGAGGCAAGCAGTAACAGCAACTCCAGTCGCCAGAGCAGGGTGTTCTCTCAAATTCGTCAACTCATCTATGTCAATGTCGGAAAGAGGGCAGGCGAATCAACTATACACGTTCAATGCAAAAATTGTGCAGATAAAATCAAGAGCAAACTTTTATAGTAGCTGATTTATAGAAATAGATTCATACCTTTAACTTTGGCAAAAAAAGCCTCTTCATAATGCGTATATCGAGCTCCGATTTGGGGAATAAAATCCTGCAAATCGCATGTCACTATTTTAGGTATTCAGTGTGGTTAGGGCAAAGAGTAGGAAGGATGGGGCGAAAGGTACCCGGAGGGAGCGGAGATGAGTGGAGGAGGAATGGCGGAGAGACCGCGCGGAGCGGATGGCGGTGTCGGCCGACTCTTGAACGTTGCGGGGAAGCTCTTCCGATATGTATGTGCTCCACGCCATCGGCGGCGGCGCATCTTTGGACGGCAACGGCGGAGGTGGGGGTGCCTCTTCTTCACCCATTTTCCTTAATTAATTAGTTGTAGTCTCGTAGAGTAGTTGATCTAATCGCTTTATATAAATAAGAGTACAATGTGTGCACCAGATGCATGGGTTATAATTATGGGATAGCAACCCAATTTACCACAATTACTATTAAATATGACTCAAAATAGCACCAAAAATAAAATTGGCCTTTTTTTACCATCAAAAATAAAAGTGGGATAGTTTATACCATCAAATTTAAAAGTATGGCCAAAAATACCACCATTGTTGATTGACTTTGATGATAAAATTATTACCCAATAATAATTGGTCAAAGGAATCTTTTAGTCAACAAAAATGGCTTTCTCTCACCTCCCCCACCCCCAAACCCTTCCCTCTCACCTCTCGCACTTACAGCCGCTCCCCACCTCCATTTTCCCCCATTTTTGAGCTCAAAAATTGACCTCAAATTCACGTGTAAAGCTTAGATTTTTTGGTGAAAATTCACGTGTAAGACGAAGATGTCAAACCAAGGAGAGGTTAGTGATTTATCCCTCGTTTTTTCAGAAAATTGTAGAAATTAAGTTTCGAATTTGTTGAAATTTCTTGAGAATTTGTTGAACTTTTGTTGAATTTGTTGGAAATATGTCTTAATACTTCGAATTTGTTGAGTATTAGTTGAACAAACGGAAGGTTAAACGTGGATTTGAATTCCAATTGAACCCTAAATTATTTGGGGATTAGGTTTAATTTCTTTTCAAATATGCTTGAATTCATGTTTGGAATGGTTAATTGAGTTTAAATTTGAATTTGATAGGGTTAATTTGTTTGAATATGTGCTTGAATTGATGCTTAAAAGGGTTAAACGGGCATAATCGAAAATAATCACGTTTAATTGAAAATATGCATGTTTAATCACGTGTAATTATAGGGAATAATTCATGTTAAACACTGTAATTATAATGTTAAACGTGAATTCTCAATGAATTCACGTTTAACCCTATAATTGAAGTGTTTTAAGTTTGAGGGGTATTTTGGTAATTTGGTCAAAAGGTTGACTTTGACCGGGACCCACGACCCCCGGTCAACGGCATGTCGTTGGCGACGACTCGATGATAAAGTATGATGAAAAGAAACGGGATAGAAAACGAATCGAAAATTCACGGTCGGGAATTTTTCTCGACGACGGGAGAAAAAATCCCCGTCGTCTCCCGGCAGCTGCCGAGAAATCAAGGCAGCGGGAGAACCCGTGGACGGGAGCTGTCGAGTTTTCTCGACAGCGGGGGCCGGGGCTCCCGGCAGCTGCCGAGTTTTCTCGACGGGAGGGGCTACACGTGAATTTTGTGGGCTACACGTGATTTTTGAAAAATTCACGTGTAGCCCACAAAATTCACGTGTAGCCCGTCTCCCTGTCCCCCGTTGGGCGCGCGCTCCCGTCCCCCGTTGGGCGCGCGCTCCCGTCCCCCGGCCCCCGTCGGGCGTGCGCTCCCGTCCCCGTCGGGCACGCGCTCCCGTCGGGCGCGTGCTCCCGTCCCCCGTCCCCCGTCGGGCGCACGGTCCCCCGGCCCCCGTCGGGCGTGCGCTCCCGTCCCCGTCGGGCACGCGCTCCCGTCCCCCGTCCCCCGTCGAGTGCACGCGCCCCTGCCCCCGTCCCCCGTCGGCAGCGCGCTCCCGTCCCCCATCCCCCGTCGGGCGTGCGCTCCCTTCCCCCGTCGGGCGCGTGCTCCCGTCCCCCGTCCCCCGTCCCCTGTCGGGCGCTCGCGCTCCCGTGCCCTGTCCCCCGTCCCCGTCGGGCGCGTGCTCCCGTCCCCTGTCGGGTGCACGCGCCCCTGTCCCCTGTCCCCAGTCGGGTGCACGCGCTCCCGTCGGGCGCGTGCTCCCGTCCCCCGTCCCCCGTCGGGCGCACGGTCCCCCTTCCCCTGTCGGGTGCACGCGCCCCTGTCCCCCGTCCCCCGTCGGCAGCGCGCTCCCGTCCCCCATCCCCCGTCGGCACCGCGCCCCATTTTTTAAAATCCCGTTTAAAAAATTTAATAATTATAATAGGACAATTAAATATCATATTTGATTAATTCCCCTTCAATAAATTTTTTTAATCTCCGTTCAATACTCAGCACTTAATAAAAATAATTTCTTAATCCGCCTTACATAATAGATACACAATTTGAATTAAAAAATTAATAATCCCAATTTCATAATTAAAGTAACATAATATCCACACATTTTTTAAATATTTGTACAAATTTTTTTAATATCCGTTTATTAATCAACCCTTAATTTTGAATTAATTTCCTAATTCATCGTAAATATTATCCACATACTAAAAAAAAATCCTCTTTGATACGCCCCATTTCAAAATTACAACAACATATGTTTCCTCGACCCGTTACGATTTTTTAGATCCATTTTTTTAGTCTCCTTTCAATATTCAACTCCTCACTCGGGGATTTTTTTTTCTAAAATCTCGTTTTAAAAATTTAATAATTATAATTGGACAATTAAATATCATATTTGATTAATTCCCCTTTAATAAATTTTTGTTATCTCCGTTAATAATCAACACGTAGTAAAAATAATTTCTTCATCCGTCTTGCATAATAGATACATAATTTGGATTTAAAATTTAATAATCCCAATTTCATAGTTAAAGTAACATAATATCCTAATCGATTTTAAATATTTTTACTAATTTTTTTAATATCCATTTATTAATCAACAATTAATTTTGAAATAATTTCCTATTCCTTCGCAAATATTATGTACATACTCAAAATTAATCCTCTTTAATAATTCCCATTCTATAATTATAACAACATAGTTTCCTCGATCCGTTACGAATTTTTTAGATCATTTTTTGTAGTCTTCTTTCATTATTCAACTCTTAACTCGGGATTTATTTTCTCTAAAATCCCGTTTTAAAAATTTAATAATTATAATTGGACAGGCCGTATTTCATATTTCATTAATTCTCCTTTAATAATTTTTTTTAATCTCCGTTTAATAATCAGCACGTAATAAAAATAATTTCTTCATCCGTCTTGCATAATAGATACATAATTTGAATTACAAATTTAATAATCCCAATTTCATAATTAAAGACACATAATATCCTAATCGAATTTAAATATTTTTACCAATTTTTTTAATATCCGTTCATTAATGAACACTTAATTTTGAGACATCCTAAATAATACGTAGATAATTTTAATAATCCACTCTCGTAATCCCCATTTCGTAATTAAATTAACATAATATCCGTACCACCGTTAAATATTTTTTATAATTAAATAAGTTCTCCGTTTAATAATCAACACTTAATAACGAATAATTTCTTTATGTCTCGAGGACAATAGGTAGATTCATCTGCTCTTAAAAATCCGATGTAATGATTAAAACAACATACTTTCCAGATGGCCGGATGATTTAAAGTTGCTCCATACTAGATTTTCAACACGAAAGATAATTAATTGTTTGCGAAGTATATCAAATATCAACAACTAATGTTGGTTTAACTTAGAAACTATAGTTAAAATAATCGCAAACTTTAATTATGAAATGGGGATTACAAAAGTTTGTTCATAAAATTATCTACGTACTATTTAAGATGTTTTAGAAAATAATTCCCGAGTGAGGAGTTGAATATTGAAAGTAGACTAAAAAAATGGAGGTAAAACGATCGTAACGGGTCAAGGAAACTATGTTGTTATAATTATGAAATGGGGATTATTAAAGAGGATAATTTTTTTGTATGTAGATAATATTTGCGAAGGATTACGAAATTATTTCAACATTAAGTGTTTATTAATGAACGGATATTAAAAAAATTAGTACAAATATTTCAATTCGGTTAGGATATTATGTTATTTTAATTATGAAATAGGGATTATTAAATTGGTAATTCAAATTATGTATCTATTATGTAAGATGGATTAACAAATTATTTTTACTATACCGTATGGATTATAAAACGGAGGTTAAATAAATTTATTAAAGGGGAATTAATCAAATATGATATTTAATTGTCAAATTATAATTATTAAAATTTTAAAACGAGATTGTAGAAAAAAAATCCCCGAGTGAGGAGTTGAATATTGAAAGGAGACTAAAAACATTGGAAAAAAAATCGTAACGGGTCGAGGAAATTGTTATAATTATGAAATGAGAAATATTAAAAAGGATAATTTTTCAGTATGTAGACAATATTTGGGAAGGATTAGGAATTATTTCAAAATTAAGTGTTCATTAATAAACAGATATTAAAAAAATTAGTCAGAATATTTTTAATTATTAGGATATTATGTTACTTTAATTATGACATTGGGATTATTAATTTTTAAATTCAAATTATGTATCTATTATGCAAGGCGGATTAAGAAATTATTTTTATTATGTGCTGAGTATTGAACGTAAATTAAAAAAAATTATTAGTGGGGAATTAATGAAATATGATATTTAATTGTCCGATTAAAATTATTAAATTTTTTAAAAGGGATTTTAAAAAACGGGTCGAGGTGGGCGGGCGCTCCCGACGGGGGACAGGGGAGGCGCGCGCCCGACGGGGGATGGGGGACGTGCGCGCCGGACGGGGGACGGGCGCGCCCGACGGGATACGGGGGAAGGGCACGCCCGACGGGGGACGGGGGAGGCACACGCCCGACGGGGGAAGGGGGATGGGGGAGGTGCGCGCCCGACGGGGGAAGGGGGACGGGGGAGGTGCGCGCCTGACGGGGGACGGGCGCGCCCGACGGGGGAACGGGGGACGGGGGACGGGCACGCCCGACGGGGAAACGGAGGACGGGGGACGGGGGAGGCACGCGCCCGACGGGGGACGGGGGATGGGGTAGGCTCGCGCCTGACGGGGAACGGGGGACGGGAGCGCGCGCCCGACGGGGGAACGGGGGACGGGCACGCCCGACGAGGAAACGGGGGACGGGGGACGGGCATGCCCGACCGGGGACGGGGGACGGGGGAGGGGCGCGCCCGACGGGGGACGGGTGATGGGCGCGCCCGACGGGGGAAGGGGGACGGGGGAGGCACGCGCCCGACGGGGGACGGGTGATGAGGGATGGGCACGCCCGACGGGGGAACGGGGACAGGGGACGGGGGATGGGGGATGGGGGAGGCACGCGCCCGACGGGGGACGGGGGATGGGGTAGGCTCGCGCCTGACGGGGAACGGGGGACGGGAGCGCGCGCCCGACGGGGGAACGGGGGACGGGGGACGGGCACGCCCGACGAGGAAACGGGGGACGGGGGACGGGCATGCCCGACCGGGGACGGGGGAGGGGCGCGCCCGACGGGGGACGGGTGATGGGCGCGCCCGACGGGAGAAGGGGGACGGGGGAGGCACGCGCCCGACGGGGGACGGGTGATGAGGGATGGGCACGCCCGACGGGGGAACGGGGACAGGGGACGGGGGACGGGGGATGGGGTAGGCTCGCGCCTGACGGGGAACGGGGGACAGGAGCGCGCGCCCGACGGGGGACGGGGGACGGGAGCACGCATGACCGACGGGGGATGGGGGAGAAAATTCACGTGTAGCCCACAAAATTCACGTGTAGCCCTGTCCCATCGAGTTTTCTCGGCAGCCGCCGGGAGCCCCGACCCCCGTTCCCCGTCGGGCGCGCGCGCTCCCGTCCCCCGTCGGTCGCGCGCCTCCCCCGTACCCCGTCGAACGCGCGCGCTCCCATCCCCCGTTCCCCGTCGGGCGCGCGCTCCCGTCCCCCGTCCCCCATCGGGCGCGAGCCTCCCCCATCCCCCGTCGGGCGCGTGCCTCCCCCATCCCCCGTCCCCCGTCCCCGTTACCCCGTCGGGCGCGCCCATCCCTCATCACCCGTCCCCCGTCGGGCTCGCACCTCCCCCGTACCCCTTCCCCCGTCGGGCGCGCCCATCACCCGTCCCCCGTCGGGCGCGCGCCTCCCCCGTCCCCCGTCGGGCATGCCCGTCCCCCGTCCCCCGTCGGGCGCGCCCGTCCCCCGTCCCCCGTTTCCCCGTCGGGCGTCCCCCGTTCCCCCGTTTTCTATCCCGTTTTTTTTCATCATATTTTATCATCGAGTTGTCACCAACGACATACCGTTGACCAGGGGGTCGTGAGTCCCGGTCAAAGTCAACATTTTGACCAAATTACCAAAATACCCCTCAATCTTAAAACACTTCACTTATAGGGTTAAACGTGAATTTTCAATTTATTCACGTTTAACACTATCATTAAAGTGTTAAACGTGATTATTCTATACAATCACTATAAAATTGAAATTTATTGCATTCCAAACGTCGATTATTCCCGTTTAACCCTTTCAAACATCAATTCAATGATATATTTAAACAAATTAGCCCTATAAAATGTAAAATAAACACGTTTAACCATTCCAAACATCAATTCAAGCATATATGAAAGCAAATTAAACCTAATTTCTCAAAAAATAAGGTTAAATGAGGATTATTAACTAGTAAACATACCTTTCTTATTTCAGCAATAATTTTTCCACTCTTCCAAGAGCCAAAATGTCGGAAAAAAAAATCGAAAATTTTGTTCTTCAAAATGTTGTCTGATAATTTCGTACTGAAATTACCAACCTATATAGAAGAACAAATGGAGGAAAATTACATGTGATTTCACAGTATAAAGTGAATTCACACTTAATAATGAGAAGGAAAAAACAAAAAAATTGGTGCACTATCATCAATCGAATTAATTGACGTGCATGACCAAATTCAATGAAGACAATAATGAATAATGAGAACAAAACAAAACAAAAAATTTGGTGTAATAGTCATGCCCAAATTAATTGTTGCTCCCCTATTACTACACGTGCTTCATATCCAAAATTTAAAAAAAAATTAAACAATAATTAATGACTTTATATTTGTCACCATTGACCAATTAATAAAATATATTAATTGTCCAATCATCCAAGTTGACTTCAACAAAAATGGTGGTAGAAAGTGGCATACTATTATATTTGGTGGTAGAAAGTGGAATACTATTATATGTTATGGTAATTTGAATATATGATTATATTTTTTATGCTAAAATGAATACTTTCCTCTATAATTAATGTAATTGGGTATACTGGTCGGGTCGGGTTTGGTTTAATTCGGATCTGTTTTTTTTTTTTTTTATAATTTATGTTATAATTTTTATATTGTAATAATATAACATTTATATTATAATAGTGTAACCTTTATATACAGATTTCATAACATTTTCAGTGTATGACTTATATTTTTTTCACTATAAAAATTTATGTAATATAGCTCAAACTTTTATGTTGTAATAATATAACCTTTATTTTGTAATAATATAACCTTTATGTACAGATTTCATAACCTTTTTAATAAATAATTTATAGTTTTTTCATTATAAAAATTCAATATAGCCGAAACCTTTATGTTGTAATGATATAACTTTTATGCTGTAATGCTATAATCTTTATGTACAAATTTCATAACATTTTCAGTGAATAACTTATACTTTTTTCACTACTTATCACTGTAAAAGGTTATGTGCATATAACTAAAAGGTTATGAGGATAAAACTAAAAGGTTATGAGGATAAAACTAAAAGGTTAAGTTCGCTAAACTAAAAGGTTATATTAATATACAGCAAAACTAGAATTTGAGTTAGGGTTTAGGTGCGTGAGGGAGGCGTAAAAGACACTTTTGGATCGGGTTGACCCGATTGCACGGATCTAGAATCCGTGCACTTGGTGTATAGAAATAATTGTGTGTAAATAAAGGGATAGTAACCCAATTTACCACAATTAATATTAAGTATGACAAAAATAGCATCAAAAATAAAATTGATATTTTTATACCATAAAAAATAAAAGTGAGATACTTTATACCATCAAATTTAAAAGTAGGGCAAAAAAATACCACATTTTTTGATTGATTTTGATGACCAAATTATTATGAGTCAAAAAAGTGTTTTCTCTCACTTCCACCCCAACCCCCAAACCTTTCCCTTCACCCGTCGAATTACAGCCGATTTTGAAGCTCTATTTTCACTTTTTTTGGAGCTCAAAAATTCACCTCATATTTCACCTTCGATTTTTTTTGTGAAAATCCACTTTTAAGACGAAGATGTCAAATCAAGAAGGAAAAGTTAGTGATTTATCCCTCGTTTTTTTAGAAAATTGTTGAAATTAAGGTTCAAATTTGTTGAAATTTCTTGAGAGTTTGTTGAAATTTTGTTGAATTTGTTGGAAAATGTCTTAATACTTCGAATTTGTTGAATATTAGTTGAACAAACAAAGGGTTAAACGTCGATTTCAAATCCCGTTGAACCCTAAATTATTTAGGGATTAGGTTTAATTTCTTTTTATATATGCTTAAATTCATGTTTGGAATGGTTAAACGAGTTTAATTTTGCATTTCATGGGGTTAATTTGTTTGAATATGTGCTTAAATTGATATTTGAAATGATTAAACGAGCATAATCAACGTTTGGAATGGTATAAATTTCGATTTTATAGTGTTAAACGTGATTATAGGGAATAATCACGTTTAACACTATAATTATAGTGTTAAACGTGAATAAATAATAAATTGAAAATGAGATTAATTTAAACGTGATTATTAAAGAAATATTTAACGGTGATAAGAATATTATGTTATTTTAATTTCATAAAATGGGGATTAAACGTGTTTAATTATGTTACTTTAATTATAGTGTTAAACGTGATTATTTTCTATAATCAAGTTTAACACTATAAAATCGAAATTTATACCATTCCTAACGTTGATGATATCCGTTTAACCCTTTTAAACATCAATTTAAGCATATATTCAAACAAATTAACCCTATCAAATTAAAATTTAAACCCGTTTAAACATTCCAAACATGAATTCACGAACATATTCAAACAAATTAATCCCATGATATGCAAAATTAAACACGTTTAACCATTCCAAACATGAATTCAAGCATATATGAAAACAAATTAAACCTAATCCCTCAAAAAATAGGGTTCAATGAGGATTATTAACTATTAAACATATCTTTCTTATTTCAACAATAATTCTTCCAATCTTTCAAGAACCAAAATGTTGGAAAAAAATTTCAAATAATTTGTTCTTCAAAATGTTGTATGATAATTTCGTACTGAAATTATCAACCTATATAGATGAAGAATACACAGGAAAATTACATGTGAATTCACAATATAAAGTGAATTCACAGTAAATAATGAGAAGAAAAAAATAAAAAAAATCCAATTAATCCACGTGCATGGACAATAAATAATGACAACAAAAAAAACCAAAAAATTGGTGTAATAGTTGCATGACCAAATTAATTGTTGCAACCCTATTACTACACATGCCTTTTATCTATTGTTAAAAAAAAAAATTTAATAAGGAAATATTTGTTCGAATTGAGCAAAAAAATAAAATATATTAATTGTCCAATCATTCAAGTTGACTTTCACAAAAAATGTGATAGAAAGTGACATACTATTATATTTTGTGGTATAAAAATTTACACTATTATGTATTATGGTAATTTAGATAAATGATTATATTTTTTAATGCTAAAATGAATACTTTCCTCTCTTATGTAAACTACCTTACCGAATATTGGGCTGGGCTTATCTGCTGTGGCCCAAACAAAGTTCAAGCCCCTCTTGATTGGGTCGTAAGCTGCAAGCCCAAAACAACCATAGATATATTTAAGTGGGCTACTATGCAGATTGAAGACATAACTATTATATTTATAGATTTTCTATTATACGTTTTTTTTAATATTAGTTATCATTTTAAATTGAATTTTTTGTATTATTTATAGTCCAACAAAAAAAATTGTTATGTATGATTTCCATTTTAAAAAAATTACATTAATTTCCTAAAATTTTCAATGAAAACTCATATGAAAAATGTTGAAAGGATCATTTCTTTGGAAGTTCCTCGAATACACTTTTCTTTTCTATCATCGTAGAACTTCATAGCATTGTAGATTGAGAAAATTATATGGTCGTCATTCACTCTCAATGTAAGCTCCCTTCCACATCTATAATACTCGTCCACTTGCTAAAAATGGTCTTCCAAATATGAGAAACATATCATAATCTCTTACATGTCAACCATATCCAATACAACAAAATTTACCGGGAAGATGAACTTATCAACTCTAACCAACACATCATGAATAGCTTCCATTAAAAACATAACATATTGATCGACTAATTGGAGAGTCGTTAGTTTTTGACACGACCACACTTGCTCAAACGAATATAAAATGAATTTTAAATATATAACACAACTTGAAAATTCGTTATATTTTATTTATTTATTTATTTTTACAGCATAACATTATCTCATATCTAACAATACCCTATTTACTTTCATATATAAAAAGAGTTTCAACAAACCAACAACCCACAAACAAACTTCAGGTTACCCCACTAGCATGCATCATGTCATGTAATATAGAACATATCAGAAAGAGACTTAATATTCAAAGACAAATGCAACATAAACTATATTCATGCCCAACAGGTTGTCATTTATGTACACAAGTGCTTAAAACCCTGCAGGAACTCCACAGCTTGCCCAAAATGTCCATAATATTACAACTTATCAAAATTTACCTACAAAACATAAATCAAGTGAGATAAATTTCAGTAAGTAGAAATTATACATGATAATATGATTCTTTACAACTTTTTCTCATACATCCCCCTTTTGAAACCACATATTTCATTTTTAACACTCCGACACTCATCTAGTTCATTTCTAATATATTTAGTGCACACAGCACCTTGGGGTCATATCTCGACATAAAATTTCGTGCACAAAGTACCACATGCATACAACACTATATAATTCCGTGCACAAAGCACTATATGACCAACATAAATATAATCCAAAAGTACAGTTTCATTTTATTGTCGTCAAAACACCACTTGATAATACTCACAATTTCAATTCATAACAACCATCCAACAGATTCATTTATTTCGCAATAATCACTGAACAATAAATCAAACATTGTAAAACACGAAATTTTCACGTATCATCAATTAACACAATCAGTTCACATAATACTAATTTATGTTTTATAATTACAAATAAATTTTTACTTATTTGAATCTCCAAGAACTTTAACCTCTCAATCGGATAGTTTTACTTTGATTAAACACTATGAGCCATGCAAATATTTTATTTTTATAACCAAACGAATACACTGTTTGAATGTAAAGGACTACCTCTTCTCCTGTAAAAGAAATGGGGGTGCTCTCCCTTTTAATAAAAGAACAAAAGTATATAAATATGTATATCTGCAACTGCCTTTCAGTAACTTCCCTGCTAAGTTTTTTTTTTTTAATTAATGTTACGACAATTAGTATGTGACTCCACCATTTAGTCGCACTCATAACCCCCCCCCCCCTCCCCCCACCTTATATATTAATATTAATAAAATAAACTTCATATATTTATATATGTATGTGACTCCACCATTTAGTTGCACTCATAACACCCCCCCTATATATTAATATTAATAAAATAAACTTCATATATTTATATATACAAGGCACTTTCATAAATAATTATACATTATAATATTACTCAAACTTGTTTTGAAGTTTATAATATATGCACATACTTAATGTTATCATTTGCTTGTGTATATATATAAATATCAATTATAATTTTTTTAATATAATTATACTAACCTTAATCAAATTATTGATATTATATTTTCCACATTATTAGAATCTCAACTAATTATGATATCATTTTCTCAACACCAATTTTGTGGTAGCATATAAATAATCGAATATTTAAAAGCAAACTATAATCATGCAAAGTTACAAGTAGTACATAAGCAATAAGAAATGCATATGATGCATGAAGTGTATTGATTGATAAGTTATAAGGAGTTCGAGTATCACAGTTTTAGCATCTCCAAACTAAACTTTAAGAAGATGGTCAATACTGTCAAATTAATTGATGGTCCAAGATCACACAAAATTTTCTTGAATCGTGACCCTCCAATATGACATGGAACTGAGAAGTTTCCTGGATCTTTCAACTTTTGAGAAAGTTTCCTTTAAATTATTATGAGATTACATTTCTCAATCAAGTTAACCATCTTGCTATCAGTTATATTCTCCTTCCTTTGACATTATATTCTTCAAAAACTTCACATAATGTGACCTTTTCTCTGAAGTTTCGGCAAAAGAAATGTTGATGTATATTTTCTTGAAAACTTCTAAGAAACTTTGCAATGTGCTCTTCCAACTTCTTCTATTGCAAATGGATAGGAACAATTTATTGAGAAAAGATTTAGGAAAAGAAATAGAATTTGGTTGATCAATCTCTTTTTCAGTACTCATTTGAATTTTATCTTTCATCAACAACATAATTTTCCTTTTGACCCTCTTCTACTTAGTTACCTGAATTCAAAATCAAAAGCTTGAACTTCCTTACTCCATGCCACTCTTCACACAAATGGTGTTGGTGCTCTTTTAGGATTCACCTAAGTTTTGCCTCAATTATTATTATTATTATTATTATTTATGTCGTGCTTCAATCATGGTTGAAATTTGTCGTACTCTTGTTTTCAAAGACTTCAATTATCCTTAAGAGGAAAATAATAATAATAATAATAATAATAATAATAATAAAAAACTAGATTAAAATCAAGCATGTTATTCAAATACTAATTATCATAAAACTCTAGTCCTTCACAATGATGCCAAAAAACTTGTTCACTTATTATCTAGCTTATCCACAAGTGCACCATTTCGACTATTGATAGGATAAATGTATTTTATATGAACAATCACATTTATAGATTAAGCTCTCTCGAGCAACATACCCATAGATTGATTGTTAATGTATGTATCTTTACCTTACAGTTAAAAAACAACTTCTAAAAGTTCGTAAGATCATATTCTCATTTCAAATATCACCAATTTATCGATCTAGCAATTAATTGAGTTATGCATTCTCAAATCTATAATTAGACATCATCTCTCGAGCTCAATCTAATTAATTAAATGATGCTCATATTTGACCAAGATTCATACATGGAAAAACATGAATAAGATATAATGATAAAAAAATATTATTAAAACTAAAAATTTAACAAAATATCCATAAAACTACTTTAGTGTCCTTAGATCACGGATCTTTAACCAACAATCATGTTCATAAGGTAAAGTAAATTACAAAATGACATTATGAAAACTAAAAATAAATTAAAGAAAGCTTAGTGAATTTACGATTATGTTGTTTCTTCAATCTAGAATCTTCAATCTATTTCTTTGTTGCATGCTCTTCTAGATGAAATTTTATGTATATCGAGTTCAAAATTATTTTTTTCAAGCCCCAAAATCTATAATTATACCTAGAAAGATTAAAATTGGATTTGGACAAGAGTTGCACTTGTGTGCAACTGTTGTATGAAACGCGGGTCGGGTCAGGTCGAATCTGACCTGAATCCGCGCATTTTCTATTTTTTTTACCTTAACTTTTATGTTGTGTTAGTCATACATGTATATTTTGTTAAACATACATTTATATTATGTTAAGCATAACTTTATCTAATACTTTAACTTTCAAAAAAACCCCTAATTTTGGTAAAAAAACCTTAATTTCAACCAAAAAACCCTAATTTCAGTACAAAAAACTCTAATTTGTACATATATATCTTTATGTAATATTACACATACCTTTAAGTAATATTAGTCATATTTTTATATAATACATTAAAGTACAACTAACATAATTAAAATGTATGACTAACATAACATAAAAACCCTAAAGAAATGTTTAACATAAAATCACAAACCCTAAAGAAATGTTTAACATAAAATCACAAAGGTATGCTTAACATAATATAAAATGTATGTTTAACGTTACATAAATGTATGTTTAATATAACATAAATGTATGCTTAACATAACATAACACCATAAAGATATATTTAACATGACTTAAAGGTATGCTTAACGTTACATAAAAATATGTTTAATATAACATAAATGCCCTAAATGTATGACTAACATAATATAAATGTATAACACCTTGAGTGAATTTTGGTGAGTTTGAGCGCACCCACCCAGGTGCATGAGGACGCGTGGATTCGGTCAGGTCAGTTACACGGATCTTAGATCCATGAACCAATTACATAAAAACTTTTGTGTTTGGACAAAGGTTATGGGGTTTGTAAAGACTAAAAAACACATCATCTAGATCAAGTCGAAAAATAGGACCAAAAAACATAGTAGAAAAACATACAACCCGAAGACACCTTCGACTTTTGCTCTTTCAATTACCTATGCATTGGGACCCGGTTTAATCCGGATTATGACTTCCAACTTGTTTGACAATTTTTATCTGAATTTAACTTTAATTTCTTCATAAAAGTTATAATTTTGAAATTAGTTTTCCAATGCCACAAATTTGAGCTCAATATCATTTTTGTACACCAAATTTTACCCAAAATACTAGTCTTATCAGGACAAATATCAGAACATCTTTACACAACTTCCACATTCTCATATTTTTCTGCTTCTTTAAAGATATAATTAAGAAAAGTGTTATACCACAAATTCGAGCTCAATATCATTTTTCTACACCAAATTATACCAAAAATAATATAGTTTTATCAGGACAAACATCAATATCTTTGTACAACTCCTCCTTCTCATACTTTTCTACTTCTTTAAAGACATAATTAAGAAAAGTGTTAAACATGAAAGTTTTATAACTCCTTAAATTTCCAACAAGTTAATAATAAATGAATTTGGACTTCTAAATTAACAAATATGACATTTCTCTCACAATTATGCGTTGAAGCTCATAGTCTCAATCACTTCTTCAACTAACTTACTTCTTTTACTTCTTAAGTGATTTTAACTTTATATCTTGACTCAAACTCTCATATTCTCATTGATCCAATTGAACTTTCAACTTGTACTAAAATTTATCAAATTTATTTCAAATCAATAAATCTTTACAAGATAATAAAAACTATATATAATATCATTATTGCATGTTCATGGCACAAAATGATATAAAATTAAGCACTAAAATAACTAAAAAAACGCAACTCATCAACCTACCCCAAATTAAATTATATGTATAACATAATCATAAATATTTTTTTCAATACAGGAAATATTAAAAATTTTCTCATTTAATTTTTTATAATTTTACTATAAAAGAAGTTATAAATATTTTAATTCAAAATTTAATAAAAAGGAAAAGGGGGTGGGCGACGAGTTTGGTTGCAGAGCCACTTCACCGGAGACGGAGACTCACTCCTCGCGCTCAGCTCCGCCGCCGTCGCTGCGTTTCATCACCATCATCGTCTTTCCCATACTGATTTCTACAATAATCGCATAATTGTATAGCATATTTGCAGTGGATAATTTTGGCAGATGATGCGTTGTTGTGGATGTGGATTGAGGTGTAGAGATACGATTGAATTCTGGATTCGTGGCTATGAAAATCTTCAAAGCCTCGCCCTCAACCTTATTTACGCTCAGATTGCCTGCGCATTGGTTGGATCCCTCGCCCCTCTCTACAATGGCGTATTGCTCCTCCATTTGGCCGTTTCCTTGTTCGCTCTCGTCGCCATTGAGAGCTCCAATCAGAGCCTTGCCCGGACTTACGCTGTCCTCCTTTTCTGCTCCTTTTTCCTCGATATTTTCTGGTTCTTTCTTTACTCTCGTCATATTTGGTAATGCTGCTCTCTACACCTTCATCCTCTTGTTTGTAGCTGTATCTTTACGATCCTTTATGCCCACATGTTCTCTTGTTTCTTGGATTGGCTGTTGAAGCTATTTTGTTTCTCATGTGCGTATGTATGCTCGTAATCACCAGCTATACTTATCTTTACGATTCTTTTGGTCACACGTTCTCTTGTTTTCTTGAATTGTCTGTTGAAGCCATCTTGTTTCTTATGTGCGTATGTATGCTCGTAATCACCTGCTATACATATATTTAGCGCTGAGTAATATAATAGAGTGCAAGTTTCTTACTGCATTTTTTGTTTATTTTGTTAGTTTTTCTGTCCGCTTCTTTGAGTACATAGCTAGAAGATTACAAATGACTATATTGAATTTGTGCCATCTGTTGTTCACGGAAGGTGGAAATGGGAGCATTAATATAATCTCATGTGTTGATGCAGGCACGTTCCATCTGATTTGTACGGAACCTTTGGTAGCTATTCTGTGAAGCTTATGCTCATCATGCAAATCATCGGATTTTCTGCAAGGTTTTTGTCATCATTATTATGGATACAGATGTACAGACTGGGTGTTTCTTACAACTCAACTGCTAGAGATACCGATGTGGATTTGAGAAATAGTTTTATCAATCCTGCTACTCCTATAGTTCGACTTCCATCTGGTTGTGACGATGTTGAAGGCTCAATGTATGGTCCTGTATATTACTCATCTCTTCTTGGAGATGTCAGGGATGACACTTATCAATACGGGGTATGCTCCTACCACAATGTCTTTACTTATTCCAAATTCACAATGCCTCGATTAACACTAAATATGTGCACGGGTCACCTGGAAATGCTCCTAGTTCATATGTAGAGTGGTAATATCTCATAAGAAAATGGATGTTTTGCAACAAGCATATAGTTGTGGGTCATCAGGAAGTTATCTAATCCAAGATGAAGTGAGTGAAAAAGTTGATGGTATAATTATTTGGCACTTTGCAGTTCTTTTTTCCCCAGAGGATCTTTGAGAATTGAGACTATCACGTATTTACATGTGACATTATGCAAGTATGTAAAACAGATAGATGACATTAGGGTGGAAGAAATAGGCTTAGAATTGATGGTTGTTGAAGGGTTTTCCTGGTAGACGAGAAGGGTCAGAGGAGACGTTGAGAGTGGCGTTTCATGTTTGGTGGTAGTGGAAGATAGAGGATACACTCTCCTTATACAAGTTGCAAATTGTCTAAATTGCACCACTAGCAGACAATAACTGAACCAAGCTGTACATCTTCATCTAGAGTCAGCTAAGATTATGGTAGCTGAGAATTTTCTTAACTATGCAACTAATAGTGTTTAACCTTAATGATTTTCTGTCAACTTTTCTTTGATACATGCAGCTTAGTGATTCACTCCTGCTATACCATTTCCACTTTCAAATATGTCCATCTAAATGCAAAGTATTGGTATGATTCTACTTTGCTTCCGTTTTGATCACTTATATATCCATGGCCTGTCCTCCAACCCTCCTTTTCTTTAGTCCCTCATTTTCATTGCTAAAGAAAAGTGATCCTAACGGTCAACATCTTTGAAGTCCTAAAGGGGATCTTCCCCTGAGACACACGTGAAAATTGACAACTATAGTCTTGGTTCCTTGTGGACAGTCCATAGTGTGATCCATTAAATTTATAACTAGAACTGCAAATATACCTAAAGTTGACAACAGTGACTGGGTTTGTTGAAAAACACAAATATGAGAATAATTCTGATGAGAACCAAAATGGAATTGCTGAAATTGGATTGGGGCAAATACTTAAGAAGACAAACCATGTAATGTCCCTTCCATGGGCCATGTGATATGTTCAGTATGCTGATATGTTGTTCTTAACTACCTCAATTAAACCATATGTTTAAAACCATAAGGACAAATTTTATTAATGAGATGTAAAACATAAACCTTAGTCCATCACATTAAAAGAGGACCGACTGTTACAGAGCCTTCATTTTTACATGTTGGAATCCGTGTCAGCTTCCTGTCTTTTTCTTGCATCTGCTCCCCCCACACCCCCAACACCACTCTTCATCTGCAGAAAAAAATAGAGTAAACTGCCTGATAACAGCTATCAGACATTTCGTTCTAGAACGACCAGCTGCCTCCAACCTAACAATGAGCGACAAGGTTATTATCTTAGTTACATGTGAATTGTCTGAAGTAAAATAACTTGCATTTCTAATGTCTTAAATCAAGTATGTTGAGCATGATATTTAATAACTATTGTTGTATTGTCGGGTTGGAAATGAGACATTAGACATAAATGCTTGCGGAAATATAATTTTTGCATAAGTTTGGTTGGAGCAGCTTCACTAGCTCGAAAGGGATTTAGTATCTTCATGAACCATAATATTTGTCCTAGGTAATAATGATGTCATATGTGACAGTGCGGCAAATTGCAATGAAATTGGGGGAAGTGTGCTGAACTGGGAAGAGAGTGGTATGTATTCAATTTTAATATGAATTCAATACATAAAAGGGTCCATATTTTGACTCTATTAGTCATTGCTGCTTGTTAAATATCTCCATGACAGCTACCAGGTGATTTCAGGATCCATGAGTAGAACAAGCATCTGTTTTATTTTCCTTAAATTATAAATGGAAGAAGTTACAAAATAGCAGATGTGTTTATGTTTGATCATCATATGAACTTGATAACTGTATGAACTCATGAGACTGCTTAATCAAGCTTCTGATTGGTAGCATTCTTTGAGAGTCTTTCTGCCATGGAAAGCTAGTATCTCCTGCCCATGCTTCTTACACGCATTTTGCCTTGTAATTATGTTCTAAATCTGATCGATCTTATTCTTATGGCAGACTAGTCAAAATGGTGACATTTCTGTAGTAGAATCTGTCTCTTCTGCTGAAACTTCTCTACTCAATTCATCAAAGTAGTGATCTTCCAGTCTTTAAAACGTAAGTGATCAACTTTATTTACCTCAATTAGTTCCTCATGCCATGTAAACATTTATTTAATTGCTATCAAAGTGAAATACCATTTTGAAATTTTAAGCTTGGACCTTCTGACATAAAAACGGACTTATTAATGTTGAATCTAGGATCACGCAAGAGAAACAAAACGCAAAAAGAACGAAAAAAAGTAGCGTGTCATGGAGTTGAAGAGATTTTGTCTTTGTTCGACTATCCTCAAAGTTTACGACCTAGTTATGTTCGTTGGAGCCTTGATCCTAATAATGCTTGCAGAGTTGCAACCCAATAATTTTAAGTTGTTCGTTTCTGGTTCACAGGTATGCTTACTAATTAATGCATAGACTAACAGTGATTATTATTTCAGGATGAGAATGCTGTTCTAAAAGCTCCAGATCGGTCGAAATGGTGATGATTTCTTTCTTCGATTCACAGTATTTTTGGTTTGGAAGAGTATTCACTGATTTAATTACATATGGAATCATAGTTATCAAGAATTTGTACAGTTACAGTTATCCCCTATTGTAATTCTTTTGGCAGCAAAAAATGGATAGTGAGTATCAAAAAATGTGTTTATTCTTTTCAATGTAATGTTCTTGTAAAGATTTCGATGATATTAAGACGTTTTGAAGCAATAGGACAGATATGACTACTTTTGTTTGGATGATTATGCTCCCTCAAATCTTTATTATATTTTGATAATGAAATTGATAGAAAAAGAATTAGCCACTCATTGTGATAAGATCAATGCATTGGTAGGAAAAGACTCGGAAGAAGAACGAATAACAAGTGACCGGCTAAGCACCATTCTCCTCCATATCATTCATTTTTCTCTTGTCAATTAATTGGAATACAAGAATTCGATAAAGTGATTAATTGCATAAACTCAGCATGGATCTGCAATTTTTTTTTTCTTCACTATTGATAAATGAAGAGGTTAAATTTCTCAAAAATTCACGAACATCAACCTAATTTACTATACAATTTACATTTTCAAAGCTGACAATTTTATGATTGTTTTTTTGCAATTTCAATTTAAAAAATGTTGTCTGAGGATTTGAGAAAGACAGTTTTGGAGGAGCGTAAAAAAAAAAAAATATATAGGAAAAAAAAAATGGCGTATGGAGAGCAAATTAAAAGAAAAGTATTTGGATAAAGAAAAGGCGGTTTGAGGTAGTTTAATTGTTCCCATTTTGGACTTTCCTTTCAAATTCTAGTAAGCAAGAAATGCTTACTAAACTTGCTTATTTCCTCATCCATTCTTTCTTTACTATTATTACACTCTTTTTTTTTCTTAATCTACATAAATTCCCTTCACACTTGTAGTTATTTACTATAATTGTCAATGGTTTTATTGTAATATAATAATTTCTGCAAGAAAATTGATATTAAAAAAAAAATGGTGCCAGCTCATAAAGATGGCCCATCATTATTTCATTTCCAAAAGTAAATAAATAAAGATTCCATCACACGCTGATGGAGAAATTTTCAATATCAAGAAGCTGAGAAATTAAGAGCAAAAACATATCTCAATTTAAAGAAGAAGAAAAACATCATCAATTCTTGCCAAATCTGCTGGTACTTCTTTCACAATTCTTCTATTTAATTCTGGGTTTTGACTTTTGGATGTTCCATTTGAAGTTGATGATTGCTGTATATTTTTTCTTGATTCAATCATGATTTTAAGCAGATAGTTATTATGGGGGTTGCGGTAATTTAACATGTTTGACGGTTGTATTAATTTAAATTTAAATTTTTGGGATTCTTGTGTTCTGAGTCTTCTGACTCATATTATTGATTGAACTGAAAAAAAAAAAAGTTAAATTTTTTTGCTAACTAGTAACTACAAGGTCTTCTTCTGCATGGATCTGCTAAATTTAGGGTTTGCAACATCTCTAATCTCTATCTTATATATATGTTTTAATTTTTTAAAGAATTATTTGTATTAAGAATTGAAAATGGGTGTGTTGGAAAAAAAATAGTAGTTGAATAGATTTAGTTAAGATGAATGGATTCATTAGAGGTTGACAAAGTTGGAATGTTTGTTGCAATAGGGTAAAAAATGGAGGAAGCAGAGGTGGGAGGATATTGGTGCCATGTGTGTTCGGAGAGAGTGAATCCGATAATGGAGATTGATATGCTTAAATGCCCCTTATGCGAAGGTGGGTTTGTAGAGGAGATGACCTCATCTTCTGATATTGAAGCTGGAAGAGGAGATGGTGGCCTCTCACTCTGGGCTCCAATCCTGCTTGGGATGATGGACAACAACCCAAGGCGTAGAAATAGGCACAGGGAGGACGAGCATGATGATGATGATGATGTTGAGCGTGAAGTGGAGTCGATAATGAGGAGGAGGAGGAGGAGGAGGAGCTCTGCCGCTATTCTCCAGCTCCTCCAGGGCATGCAAGCTGGAGACGGAGAGAGAGATGGTGTCATTTTCATCAATCCCTTTGATGAGACAGTGATTCTTGAGGGGGTCTCAGGCAACAGTGGTGGTTCGACTTCCCTAGGTGATTATTTTATGGGTCCTGGTCTCGACTTGTTGCTCCAGCATTTGTCAGAGAATGATCCAAACAGGTATGGTACACCTCCGGCAGAGAAAGAGGCGGTGGAAGCTTTACCCACTGTCAAAGTGGAGGAGACGGTGCAGTGCTCCGTGTGTTTGGACGAGTGTGAGATTGGGGAACAAGTTAAGGAGATGCCATGTAAGCATAAGTTCCACAGCAACTGCATATTGCCATGGCTCCACCTCCATAGCTCTTGTCCCATTTGTAGGCATCTCTTACCTTTTCAGCAAGATGATCACCCCAACAAGCTCCATCAATTTCTTCCATGGCCTTTCACCAATTTCTTCTCGTCATCAACATCGTCATCATCATCATCTAATACTGGAAACACATCAAATGCCAACCCCACCACTTCTCATTCAATTGACTGACTCACTTCTTGACATGTTTATAGCACTTCACCGTTTGCCTTGTACATAACTAGAAAAACTACTTGTACTTCATTTTCGAACAAAGGATGTTCTTAGCTTTGCTGTGATTTTTGTCTTCTCTGTTTTTTTGTATAGTAACATTATTGTTTAAGATGTTTTCCGTGTATAATAATATATCTTATCCTCTCCTTTATTCTACAATCACTGAGAGCTTGATAATTCACTCACAGTACTATCTTCATCTTCTGGGCAAAACAATAACGAACCTTTCATACAGAGAGAGAGAGAGAGAGTATTAAAAATGGCAAAAAAACATGTCTCAACGTGCTGTTGTTTAAATAGATATTATCAACCAACAAGGTTATATAAATCAAAGGTTCTTCAGCTCAATAGGTGAGACAATTATGGTGGACAACACAAAAGGTCACAAGCACCAAAATAAAGAGCAGCATAAAAAGCTTACGAAGTCGACCCCATGCAACGGGCAAAAATTATAAGCAATAATCGAAAATACATATATTTCCCTGCTTATCACCACTCCTGGATCTTGAGTCCATAAGAAATCAGATATCATCATCACTTGACAGTGACAATCTTGATGATGGATGCAGTTCCAATTCGGTGAAGGGCCACAACAGCATCTCCTACCTTGCACAGTCCTTTTGTCTTAGCATGCTGAAGAGCAAACTCCAGGGCTTCCTCTGTTGACTCCTCATGAGAAGCCCGGGCAGATCCTGCACACAGAATGGGAACCAACCCCCGGAATATAAGACTGTGCCTGGCTGGGGATTCATCACTGCATGACCAATCAAATGAGTCCGTCTTGATTTCTGGAACCACAACAGACAATATTGGCATTCCTGGCCTGTATTTAGCCACCAGCTTGGCAGTACTTCCTCCTCTTGTTAGGACCAGAATGAGAGATGCTCTGGCTGAGTTAGCTGTTCGAACAGCAGATGACGCTAAGCTTTCCAATGGACTCATGGGAACTGGGGCATTTGCCATTATCCGTTTAAAAACATCACTATACTCAATTGTGCTTTCAGCTTCAATACAAATCTTGGCCATGGTACGCACAGCAAGTTCTGGATAAGCTCCTGCAGCTGTTTCACCACTGAGCATCACGCAGTCTGTTCCATCGAGAACAGCATTAGCAACATCTGTGGCTTCTGCTCGAGTTGGCCTTGGTGACTTAATCATGGATTCCAACATCTGCGTTGCTGTGACAACAGGTTTTCCTTGGATATTACACTTGTACACCATCACCTTCTGAGCTAAAAATATCTTCTCAATTGGAATTTCCATTCCGAGATCGCCTCGTGCCACCATGAAGGCATCTGAGTTGGCCAGGATTTCATCAAAATTTGCCACCCCTTCTTGATTTTCAACCTATTGGAAGAGACCAAATATGAGAAACAACAAGATGCATATTATTTAGAATAACCGGAGCAGGTGAGGGTCAAAAGACCCCCAAATGAAATTCATGAGATGCTTGCCAGTCATAAATTTCAAAATGCAACACTAAATATGTACTTCTCATAGTACATCCTAAACACAACAGAAGCTAACTAACTAACTGGGAAGCCAATGAACCATGACATTAACTACAGACATTTCAAGCCTCCCATAAAAGTATGCTCACAACAAATAGCATCTCATCAACTCTCAAATTATATAGGAATCCATATAACAAATTAAATCACATTAAAATCCAGTGATAGGTGATAATTCTCTATACATTTTAGTGAACAGGATAATTCTACAACCTAGCAGGCCCTATGAAACCACAGCAATTCTTCTGTTAATGGGATAGAAGCCAAGAATGTTAGGTACCATTGGTAAAGAAAACAGAAGCTGACCTTAGACATGAGAAGGATGCTTTTCGAATGCTGACCCAACAACTTACGAACCTCCACCAAGTCTGACCCTTTGCGGACAAAAGAAAGAGCAATCATGTCAATTTGATTAGGAACCCCCCATTTCAAGATATCTTCCTTGTCCTTTTCTGTCAAAGTCGGGAGGTCCACTACAACCCCAGGAAGATTGACATTCTTTCTCTCACCAATGACAGCAGTGTTCTCACAACGGCACCGCACCAAGCCCTGTTCCTTGTCACAAGCTAAAACAGTGAAAGTGATTGTGCCATCAGCACAGAGTATCACACTTCCAGGCTTCACATCCTCAGCAAGCTTTTTGTAACTCATGCAGATCATATTCTCATCGCCCTTGATGCTGTAGTCGGTGGATATTGTGATCTCTTGGCCCTGTTTCAGCTGAACAGGCTTGCCATCCTTCAAGAACCCAGTTCGAATTTCTGGGCCCTGTACAACAATGAATTGCTCAGAATTGTATAATCAACAAGGTCTGCAGCTATTAACAGCAGAGATCACACGCATGTTTTCACATAATGATACCGTATAAAAGGGGGATCAAAAGGATTTACATTTATTATAAAATTAATCACAAATCGATATTTTGGGTCGACAGAAGAGGAAAAACAGTGATTCCTCTTCGCAGTAAAACAATAAGCCGTTGTACTCATTTATTGGAGTACATTTATTGGAGTACATCTAAAAAGTTGAGAAAGAGTAACCCTATTGGATATGAAAATGACCTAAAATTTTACAAACTCACTCTCAATAATCGGTTCATCTCCACCGGTAAATCGGAAGAGAAAAGAAAAGGAAAAAATAGAGAGATCGGGGAATTAGAGATCCAGAGAATAGAGATTAAATAAGAGGAACCTTGGTGTCGAGCATGACGGCGCAGAGGATGCCGGTATTCTCCATAGCCTTGCGGAGATTGTCGAGGGTCTCCTGATGGTACTCATGCGATCCATGTGAGAAGTTGAATCGGGCAACATTCATGCCGGCAAGGAGAAGCTTCTCGACCATGGGAACAGAGCGAGAAGCAGGGCCGAGAGTGCAGACGATCTTAGTCTTGGGACGCCTAACGCCGATGGCAGCCGTTTCTCCGTCGTGGTTATTCATCTCTTCCTCTCTCTCTCCAACTCTCTCTTCCTTCTCTCTAACTGTAAACGATGAAGTTTTAGAATTTCCCATCGGTGCCCTATATTATATTGTATTATATTAATTAATTAAAGAGAGGCAGAGCAACACAACGCTAACTTTTTGAACAAGGTACTGCCAAACCAAACCAAGGGCATGTTTGGTTTTTACTTGTAAAACAAATACCAGTGTTTCGTATTTTCACAAATAAACAAACGTGCCCTTGCTATTTTCATTTAATATTATTAATAATTTTCTGATAAATTGATTTATTGACTTTGAATGGATGCTCACGCATAGGCATAGCTACCACACGGCTTTGGATTTTGGAACTTTCTTCTACACCTCTTTGCTGTTTTCTTCCAAATTTAATATATAATTACCCAATAAAGTTACAATTACATTTATTTAACAGCTCGATGACCTAAAATAAATCAATGACTAAAATACTATTTTCAATGAGTTGCCCTTCTATAACTGATGTATGGATATAAAGATTCATATAATATGGGTTGGATCGAATCCAATTTTTTTTATCTTAACTTTTATATTATTTTAATTATATATTTATATTATATTAAACATATCTTTATATAATATTTTAATTTAAAAAATAAATCTTAATTTCAGCGATTTTTTTTAATTTGTACATATATACCTTTATGTGATATTACGCATATTTTTAAGTAATATTAATCATATTTTTATATAATATATAAAAATATAACTAATATAATTAAAAAACATGACTAGTATAATATAAAGATATGCTTAATATAATACAAACGTATATTTAATATAACATAAAAATTCTAAAAGTATGTTTAACATTACATAAATGTATGCTTAATATAACATAAAGACTCTAAATGTATAACTAATATAATATAAAAGTAAGTTTAACATAATATAAATGTATGTTTAACATAACATAAAAGTATAGCAGTTGAAGTGAATTTGGGTGGGTTTGAGCGCACCTACCTAAACGTATGCACGCATGGAGGACGTATGGAGTGGCGTGTGGGTCGGGTTGGATCAATTAGATCCGTACACTAGTTACATAAATTTTTTTGTCATTTTCAATTCATTAGATGGTTCTAAATCATTTAACGTGTTTGAAAATATGAATTTTATTGTAAATTTGATGAACATCGAGATTTGTTTGGGAATTGAATCAAACTTTGAAGCAGATAAAAAAATTAAACTTATAATATACACGATTTAGTGTGTGTGTGTGATTGGGTAGAAAGATAGATGAGGGGAAGCCGTTGAAAGTGAAACAACCAGCTCGAATAACAACACTATGGGATTTCCAAATTCTTTCAATTTTATACTCAAAATATTTGTTGGTCAAATTTATTACACAGAGACTTGTAGTTCCACCTTTTCATGCATTGCGCCTATTGTTTTCCTTTATTCTTTTTTTTTTTAAATGATTAATTGGTTTTCTTTTTCTTTTTTCTTTTTAAAGTGAGAAATGTAGGTATTATTTAAGAAAGACTTATCTATTGTACATTTATTATATGTAAAAAATTTATAATTATTTTGGTAGAACCAAATAAATTTTCTTAAAATTCAATGTTTGCTGAAATTACATTTAAATTTTGATATAGATAGACCATAATCTGTGCGGATTAGATCAACGAGCCAATTGACGGTCAAGCAATACTTGTGTGTGTGTCATATTATTATGGATATATTATGTACATTATATAATACTTTTATATGTATCAAATAATACTTCTGAAATTATAATTTGATAAATAATATTACGTAATATTTTTTTTGTGTGCCAAATAAATTTGTATGTGTATCAGACAATATTTATATTTCTAAACTCTAAATTCACTATTATTGAGAGAAATTGAAATTTGATAAATAATATTTTTACTCTACTCATATAATATTTATGTATATATCCTATAATATTTTTATATATATCAAATAATACTAAGTAGTATTACCTAATGTAATAAATTAATGGAAGACCGCATAAACTTGACTTGTTGCAGAGTGAGATGTACACAAGGATGAAAATTTAGGTTTTGATGGAAATATTAATATTGGTGTAGCACCCACAATTTCAATTAAATCCTTAATCTTATTATTAAACTCTAATCTAATTATCTAAATGATTTTGTATAGTAAGGACACCTCAAGCTTACCTAGTGTACACATGGCAACCAAGAAAAGCAAGATATAGGAATAGTTGGTAATTTTGGAAAAAGAAACAAGAAAACAAATTTTTCTTCTCTTCAATCTCTCTTTCTTTCAATAAACAACATCGCCTTCATTGTCGATGAAGCTTTTTGACAAAGTAAACCGGTTACGTTATAGTACTTGCCGAGCTCGTCATAAATACAGGCTCGGATTTTGACCCAGTCGCCATGTCCATCGCGAATGGTTGCGGGGAGGAGACGGCAACCTCTCTAATCTTCTTTCTCTCGTGCTGCTGCCGTTCGATATCGATGGATTTTGTCGTGGTGCCGGTACGAGGTTCGTATGACAGTTTGGGAGTGTGGGTGGCCGGTGCTTGTAGCATCGATGTGAGAAGCTGTAAGCCGCCGCTTGCAGTGACGGCCGATGTGTGTGTATATATCTAGTGTACGTGGTTTGGGCGCTGCCGTGAGTGGCGGTGCTGAGGTGGGAGTGTGTTAGGGAGGAAGTCGGTGCCGGAGTTGTGCCAGCATGGCTGCTGTGGGCCACTGCTGAAAACAACGATGAAAGTGTATGTATATCTATATGTATGCGTGTGTGTTTATATATATGTATCTATGTATGCGGTGGTGTGGTGTTGCCGGCGACATAGAGGTCATGGGCAGCGTCGAGTGGCAACGGCGGCAAGGTTGGAATTGGGGGGTTTAAATTTGCAAATTAGATTAAACCTAGGGACTAATTTGCAAACCCTAATTTTAGGGTAAATAACAAACCAACCCCTCAACTTATGGATAATTACAGATTAGTCCCCGAACTTTATAAGATATGCATAAAGACCCTTGGACTTATGAACAATTAGCAAACTGAACCCCAGAACTCCTTGAATTACAGAATAGACCCCAGAACTTCTCTAAATTTACAAAATTACCCCTAGACTTTGGTAAAATGATAAATCGACCCCTAAAATTTACAGAAATTATATTATGATCCCGAATTTGATAATTATTGTATTTTGTGTCCTACAACATTATAAAATATTAGTTTGACCACAAAATTGACTTTAAGCGCGACGAGCTAACATTTAAGCAGGAAAATCCTAATTTTAGGAGTGTGATCCACAAACCTTAATTTTTAGTAAACCCTAAATTTAAAACCCCCGTCTATCGACCTTCTCAAGAGTTAATTTTTACTGATTTTATTAGTTTTTAGCAATTAAATCAAATGATAAGTCACGTTTCTATACTCTGTAGAGAGTACACGCGAGGGGCAGGAATAAGGATAAAATTGAAAGCTTTTTAGACAGGATCAGTTGGGAAATCCAAGGTAGGGGTAAAAGTCTTATTTACGTTCTGAATCATACAGTTTTACGAAAAATAATGTGACTATGTGATTTAAATTTTGTTATTATGTGATGTCGATTTCAAGTGAAACATTTTCAGTACGTGAATAGTGTTCGAGTAAATTATATGGTTTTGTAAGCTATTGATTCAAGTAACACAAATGTGACTGGATTCATATGATGAAAAGTCGGGGTAATTCCCGCATCAAATGGTTTTTCAATAGAAGCCAACTTATGTTAAAAGATTTCTTTACTTATCTGTTGTCGTAAATTATGTGGCCAACATGAACGTGACCAATGTGTTCTATATGTTATGTGAGAACCATTCTGTGACAATTTAACTGTGCATGTGCCTGCATGTCAAATGGGGTATTCCTCATCGGAAACCCAACATGAAGGTGTAACAATCCAAATGAGGTCGGCTTGGGGCCTTAATAGGTCTTCTTCGAAAACCTATCCACAGTTGCATTGGAACTACTCGGGAGTCCACAATGTGTATTATGTATATGTTGTTTTAAAAATATTATGTGTACCCCTATCACTGTACAGATTAACCCCACTAAGTGTTCTTTTGGCACTTACCCCTTCTATGATTTATTTTACAAAAAACTCTGGAGGCGAGAAGGAATGAACAAAAATGTCTGTTATTTTTGCATGTATATAAGAATGTATATAGATGTTCGGCATTTCTGAAACCCTAGTTATGTACGAAACAATGTCTATATATTTTGTTCTAAACAAGAACGTATTTTTCCACTGTGAATGTATAAACCTTTCGTATTTTTCAAAGATTACCTATCAAATCTTTGATTTTTTTAAATCTCAACAAATTAGGAAGTTTGCTGGACGCCCTATGAAAATGCTGCGCATATTCTTGATTTAAAAAAAAATTCGTATTTTAAACTTTATATGAAAATGGGGCGTGACAGTATTGGTATAAGAGCCTGGCTCTACCTTTTTTTTTATAGGACCTTGCTCATAAATTTTCTTTTGGTGTGCATATTAATAAATATGAATAATATGATTAATATGTAAATCAGACAGACAATTCTGTTCAACCTTTTATTGAAAATTTTAAATTTTTTATAACGTGATGATATGAATGTTATTATCTATTATTGATTTTTATTCAATGTACATAAATTGGTAATGTTATTGGGTAAGATTTGGGTTCAGAATTATCATCGATGTGGTTTCTTTATGAAACTTATATGTGAGATTGTGGGTGATAGATGGTTCCACCCCGTAGGATTGCTAGGATGAGCGTCCCTAGGTTTGAGTCCATTGGAGACAGACTTAGACGACTATTTATGAGCAGTCAGGTGGCAGGAGAAGTTTTGATTGGTGAGCATATAGCCAGACTATTCCATTGCTGGAGGGAAACAGGCAGTAGGACCAGTCGAATAGAAAATATGGAGGTGGTGACCCGCTTGATTTATACTTTAATTAGAACCATGAGGAGGGGTAGACTCCAAAAGAATCCACAATCGACGGCGTCGGCATCTGAACAATCAGCCTCGGAACCACACGCATTAGAAGGGACCGAACCATGACAGGCTACGTCTAGCCAGTCAACGTCAGGGCTACCCAATTTGGAACTCATGGAGAGTCTAGTAGTGGTATTGCAGGGTTTAGCCTAACATGTAGGTAATGAGAATACAACTACAGTACCGTCAGAGCCTAAGAAGGATGCGAACAAGGTAATAGAACTCTTTCGATGATTCAACTCACCAACCTTCAATGGAAAGGGAGAACTGCCGGATGCGGAAGATCAATTAAAGGTTTTGGACCGATTATTTGCTCATCTGACTTGCACTGAGGCACAACGAGTCTTTTGTGCAATCTATCAACTCACCGAAGAGGTAAGTTTTTGATGGGAATCCTATAGTCGAACCTTAACTCTGGAAGTGAGGAATGAGATGACATGATCAGATTTTAAGGAGATCGTCATGTAGAATTATCTGCCATAATCGTATCGGGATACTAAGAAAACTGAATTTCTACACCCCCGTCAAGGGTCAATGACAATAGGCGAGTATGAGAAGAGGTTTAACCAGTTGAGCAGGAATGCGGTTCATCTGGTGGATACAAATTCTAAGAAAGTCAGACATTTCTGTAGAGAGTCATGCCCAGATATTGGGGCTATTCTAGCAGGACAATGAGAGATAACGTATGTCGAGGCGGTAAGGAGGGCTATGGAGGTGGCATCTCGATTACGAACGGATTTGGTGGCCCCAAAGAGAGCTAACGAGGAGCTAGGGAAAAGGAAATTGGTTAACCCTGAGCCGAACTAAGGTTAAAATTCCAACCAAGCAAAGCGATTGATGGGTAGTGGCAATTTCAATATTCCGAATAACAGATCAAAACCTGTTTGTCCTAAGTGTGGAAGGCCTCACTCTAGACAATGCCTCTTGAGAACGTCCAATTGCTTTCCATGCAAGAAACCAGGACATAATGCATGGAATTATCCGCAGTTTCCAATCACGGGGTCGGGTTTTAAACAAGGATTGGGGGTAGAAAGAGCTCGGGCTTATGCTTTTATCTGTCGTGAAGCCACGGAAGAACCAAAGACAATGACAGGTATGTTATCGGTTTACGATTTGCCTACACTCGTCTTATTTGATACTGAGACAACTCATTCTTTTATCTCGGTCAAGTTTTACGAGATGTTAAAGTTAGAAAATAATGCAGTAGATGCTAAGAACCTAGAGGTTAGCATACCTTCAGGAAAGACAGTAAGCACTCAGTAGATGTGTCAGAAATCTAAGGATTTCCTTTGAAAATAAAACTCTCTATGCCGACTTGCATATACTAGAAATTAAGGACTTCAATATAATTCTTGGAATGGATTGGCTAACGAATAATCATGCAACGATCAAGTGCTACGAGAGAGAAATTCTCTTTTAGCCACCTGAGGGTGAGAAGTTTACCTTTTTCGGAACACGAATTGGTTTGAACTTCAGAATTATTACAACCATGCAAGCCGTAAAACTGCTAAAAGGAGGAGATTGTGAGGCAATGTTAGTTAACCTGGTAGATCCTAAGCAAGAAATGGATCCCATTGAAAGAGTTCCGATAGTGAAGGAGTTCAATGATATTTTTCTTGAAGAGCTACCTGGTCCTCTACCAGACAGAGAAGTGGAGTTTGAGATAGAACTGGTGCCCGGATCTGCACCAGTGTCAAAGGCTCCGTACCGAATGGCACCAAGAGAATTACAGGAACTAAAGGTCTAGTTACAAGAACTTTTAGAGAAAAGTTTTATTCGTCCTAGCGTATCTCTATGGGGAGCTCCGGTGTTATTTGTAAAGAAGAAGGATGAGACTTTTCGGATGTGCATAAATTATCGTGAATTAAACAAAAGAACCATTAAGAATAAGCATCATTTATCCCGGATTGAGGACTTGATTGACCAATTCAGAGGTGCAAGTGTGTTTTCAAAAATCGATTTAAGATCCGATTATCATCAGATGAAGGTTAAGAAGGAGGACATATCCAAGACAGCGTTTCGAACAAGATATGACCATTATGAATTCGTAGTCATGCCTTTTGGACTCAGTAATGTGCCAGGAGTCTTCATGGATATGATGAATCGAGTTTTTCACCCTTATCTCGATCGATTTGTAATAGTTTTCATCGATGATATTTTGATATACTCGGATAGCCAAATACACCATGAAGAACACTTAAGGATGGCACTGGAGATACTGCGAAAGGAGAAGCTATATGTAAAATTCAAGAAGTGCAAGTTCTGGCTGAATAAGGTGTCTTTTCTTAGACATATCATCTCCAAAAAAGGAATAAAAGTGGACCCCGCCAAAGTGGAAGCTGTTAGTAATTGGAAGACACCCACAAATGTGAACGAGGTGTGGAGTTTCCAAAATCTCTACGCCCATGACTCGTTTAACACGGAAGGAGACGAAGTTTTAGTGGACTGATTAGTGTGAGAAGAGTTTTCAAGAATTGAAGAAGAGATTAACTACTGCACCAATATTGGTAGTTCCAGATGGAACAAAAGAATTTATGGTCTATAGCGATGCTTCCAAGCAAGGTTTGGGATGTGTTTTGATGCAACAAGAAAGAGTGGTGGCCTATGCATCAGGACAGTTAAAGACTCATGAACAAAACTACCCAACTCATAACTTGGAGTTAGCTACAGTAGTACATGCCCTCAAGATTTGGCGACATTACCTATATGGGGGAAAATGCGAGATTTACACTGATCATAAGAGTCTAAAGTACTTCTTCGAATAGAAGGAGCTTAATATGAGACAACAAAGATGGCTGGAGTTAGTAAAGGATTATGATTGCACCAATCTTTACCATCCAGAGAAGATGATAATAAAAGTTCGAGAAAAAATTAAAATGGCTTAGGATCGACAGAAATCCTATGTGGATAAGGGAGAAGAGAACTAAAGTTTGAAGTGGGTGATAAAGTTTTTTTGAAAGTGTCACTTACTAAAGGAGTTTACCGATTTAGAAAGAGGAGTAAACTAAAACTAAGGTACATTGGACCCTATGAAATATTAGAACGGGTTGGTGATGTAGCGTACCGATTAGCGCTACCACCTGATTTCGCGGGCATTCACCACGTATTCATGCTGCGAAAGTACGTATTTGACCCGAGTCACATAATCCACCAAGAAGATATTGGACTCGAAAATGATTTATCTTATGAGGAATCTCCTATTGCTATTATAGATAGAAAGATCCATAAGCTGAGAAATCGAGATGTAAACTTGGTAAAGGTTCAATGGAGTCAGCACAATGCGAATGAGGCAACTTGGGAGAAAGAAGAGGAAATTCTTGCAAAAATATCCGAATCTATCTAATTTTGGTACATTTCTAAATTTCGAGAACGAAATTTCGTTGTAGGAGAGAATGATGTAGTACCCACAATTTCTATTAAAATCTTAATCTTATTATTAAACTCTAATCTAATTATCTAAATGATTTTGTATAGTAAGGACACCTCAAGCTTACCTAGTGTACACATCGCAAGCAAGAGAAACAATATATAGGAATAGTTGGCAATTTTGGAAAAAGAAACAAGAAAACAATTTTTTCTTCACTTCCATCTCTCTCTTTCAACAAACAACACCGCCTTCACCGTCTCTTTTCCATCACCGTTGGTGAAGTTTTTCCGACAAGATAAACCGATTATGTTATAGTGCTTACCGAGCTCGTCATAAATACGGGCTCAGATTTTGACCCGATTTCCATCTCCACCGCCAATGGTCGCGGGTAGGAGGCGACAACCTCTCTTTTCCTCTCTCCCTTGCTGCTGCCGTTCGCCGCCGATGGGTTTTGTCGTGGTATCGGTGCGATGTCGTGGTGTCGGTGCGAGGTTCGCACCGACAAGTTAGGGGTGTGGGTGGCCGGCGCTTGTAGCACCAGCATGAGAAGCTAGGAGCCGCCGCTGTCGATGTATGTGTGCGTGTGTATATATCTGTGTGTGCGTAGTTTGAGCACTGTCGTGAGTGGCGGTGCCAAGGTGGGAGTGTGTTGGGGAGGAAGCCGGCATCGGAGTTGCGCTAACATGGCTGCTGTGGGCCGCAGCTGAAGTGTATGTATATGTGTATGTACACATGTGTGTTTATATATATATGTGTGTACGGTGGTGTGGTGTTGCCGGCGATATGGAGGTCACCGGCAACGTCGAGGTGACGGCGACGGTAGGGGCCGCAGGGTTGGAATTGGGGGGGGGTTAAATTTGCAAATTAGATTTAACCCAGGGACTAATTTGCAAATCCTAATTTTAGGATAAATAACAAACCAACCCCTCAACTTATGGATAATTACAGATTAGTCCCCGAACTTTATAAGATGTGCATAAAAACCTCCTGAACTTATGAACAATAGCAAACTGAACCCCAGAACTCCTTGGAATTACAGAATAGACTCCAAAACTTCTTTGAATTTACAGAATCACCCCTAGACTTTGGTAAAATGACAAATCGACCCCTAAAACTTACAGAAATTATATTATGATCCCGAAATTTGATAATTATTATATTTTGTGTCCTACAACATTATAAAATATTAGTTTGACCACAAAATTGACTTTAAGCGCAACGAGCTAACATTTAAGCAGGAAAACCCTAATTTTAGAAGTGTGATCCACAAACCTTAATTTTCAGTAAACCCTAAATTTAAAACCCCCGTCTATCGACCTTCTCAAGAGTTAATTTTTACAGATTTTATTGGTTTTCAGCAATTAAATCAGATGATAAGTCACGTTTCTATACTCTGTAGGAAAATGCGAGGGTTAGGAATAAGGATAAAATCGAAAGCTTTTTGGACAGGATCTGTTGGGAAATCCAAGGTGGGGGTAAATGTTTTATTTACGTTCTGAATCGAACAGTTTTATGAAAAATAATGTGACTATGTGATTTAAATTCTGTTATTATGTGATGTCGATTTCAAGTGAAACGTTTTCACTACGTGAATAGTATTCGAGTAAATTATATGATTTTGAAAGCTATTGATTCAAGTGACACAAATGTGATTGGATTCATATGATGAAAAGTCGGGGTTTTCAATAGAAGCCAACTTATGTCAAATGATTTCTTTACTTATGCATTGTCGTAAATTATGTAGCTAATGTGAACGTGACTAATGTGTTCTATGTATTATGTGAGAACCATTCTGCAACAATTTAACTGTGCATGCGCCTGCACGTCAAGTGGTGTATTTCTCGTCGGAAACTAAACATGAGGGGTGTAATAACTCATATGAGGTCGGCTTGGGGCCCTCATAGGTCTTTTTCAGAAACCTATCCACAGTTACATTGAGACTACTCGGGAGTCCACAACGTGTATTATGTATATGTTGTGTTAAAAATATTATATGTAACCCTTTCACTGTACAGATCAACCCCACTAAGTGTTCTTTTGGCACTTACTCCTATAATTTATTTTACAGAAAACTCTGGAGGCGAGAAATGAGCAGAAATGCATGTTATTTTTACATGTATATAAAAATATATATGAATGTTAGGCATTTCTAAAACCCTAGTTATGTACGAAACATTGTCTATGTGTTTTGTTCGAAACAAGAAAGTATTTTTCCGCTGTGAATGTATAAACTTTTCATATTTTTCAAGGATTACCTTCCAAATCTTTGGTTTCTTTTAAATCTCAACAGATTAGGAAGTTCGCTGGACGTCCTATGAAAATGTTGCACATACTCTCGATTTAAAAAAAAATCCGCGTTTTAAACTTTATATGAAAATGAGATGTGACAATTGTTACTTTTATTATTTGTCAATGCAGATTAATATTAGTTTGACTTAAAATTCTCAAGTGAAAATAAATAACAGGAGCAACACAGATTTGTATGATGGATAGATAATATTCATAATTTCAACATAGTTAGCCTACTCCCTCTTTCTTTTCCTTCTTGAGAGGAAAGAAGAGAAACAAAATCCTCAATCCGACGACAATGTTTAATGTGAAGTGAATTCATGTAACCGAACCTGTCGTATATTTAGCTTCTTCTCTTTCTTGCTAGTCATGCTGCAGCAACTGAGGTATTCAATAATGACACCACAACAAGGATAATCGAGTTACACTCTGGATTTTACTTACAAACAAAGCTCATAGCTCATCGTGTCCCCGGGGTTGCTCCTTGTTAAGGGACTCCAATTTATCTTGCAGTTCCTACCACACATTTCATCAAATAACAAAGTTACAGTTACAAGGTGCTCCAATGCAGAATGATATAGCACGTCTAGTTGAAGGTAAGTAGGAAGAGAAGCAACCTTGAGTTTATCTTCAACACAGAGAGCAGGGGTGGATAACAATGCCAAATATCTGAAAATACACATAACAAGTCAGATGCCAATTAAAATATCAAATGCTGATCCAACGACACAACACTATAAATACAGAATACAGATTGAAGGAGATTCATACTCGCAACGACTTGGTTCATCAACATCCGTGAGTTCATTTTTCAAACCGCACCTTAACTTGACCTGCACAATTCAATTCAATCAGAGTATATCCCCACCCCAGAAAAAGACAGAAAACCAATAACAGGAGAAAATATAACCAAATAAAAATTTGGAAGGAATGCTGTTATCCCACTAAAAAACACATGAAGTTTACGCGGATAGACAAACAAGTTGATTTTGGGGAAGAAATAGTGAAGCAGTTGATGAAGATAGAGGACTGCTATGTTCAGTTTTGAGGATTAATTTGATCTTTTTCACCAGTAAAGTTTTTATTCGCAGTCACCATTCACTTTCTTTCAAACTATTTCATTAGGTTCTAGGCTACCCAAAATGCAGCCAACTAAATGTTTCTTCAGAAGGCAGTCATTTAGCACATTTTGATACAAGGGAGAAGAAAAGAAATATGATGCAAGATGTCACGATCATATATAAGACATATGATCTACCTTTAAGCTTCTATCTGGGCCATTCCAGCACTTATCTCCATTCAAAAACTGCATAACCCTGTAAGATTCCTCAAATTTCTCCCAGTTCCTACATGATTAGATTATTAATATAAAGCAAGAAGTTAAAAAATAATAACAATAATAATAATAAATAAAAAATAATAAAAACCTGTATGTGAAATTCAAACAGACATCAAAATAGGCATGCTCTAAACCTTATGAGATGAAGTACTTTGGTCAAGAAACTTCTTACCCCAAACGAGTAGTACTGTAGCCTTCCTCTTGGGTGGCTTGTTTGAAAGGGCAGACTTTGTAAACATACCTGAAACAGGAATTTCAGCCCCCAGAATAAGATAAATCATTAACAATTGTCGTAAGTGGAACTTGATGCCTTGAAAATGGTGGTGAATGAAAGAAATAAAGAAAAGTTCCCACTTATTCTGTTTGCTCTCGAAGCATTGACCATAAAACGAATAGAATTCCTTCTCTGGACCTGCAGCATTAGAGTGTAGATATAGTAACTACAGAAATTCCATAAAATACAGCAGATGTAAATAAAATAACAATACTTAGGGTTTTTCCATGTCTTGGATATACCAAAATCTTGTTTTAGTTTCTTAGTCAGACTGGATATCCTTGACTGCATTTTGGATAATTTAGCACTGGATTCATCGTATTCTTTGCGGACATGTGCAGCCTCTGCAAGTCAATCAGGAAATAGATGATCATTTTGGAAAATTGAGCACTGGATTCTGACGAATGTCTACACTAATGCTGAAAAATGAGCAACCCTTCTTACCAGATATGTTAACAGGCTTTTGGAAAAAATTGACAGCCTGAAAGATGCTCTTCACTCTTTCCTGTATCTTTTCCAACCAAGATGAGCCGCTTGTGCCAGTTATATCTGACCATTTGGATCATATAACAGGTAAGGTTTTCTAACCAGGAGGTATAAATGATTTCTAATGCACAACAATCTTACCAGACAAGTCCGATTCATCATCAGAATCAGGTCTTTGTGAAGAACTTGAATCATAATGATTCTCCTGCTCGAGATCATCAACCTGGTCTTCGTTCTCATCATCATCATACTTGTGCTCATCATCCTCTGACACATAGCCCGAGCCTTCCTCATCACTGGCTTCATTTGGCATCTCATCAGGATATTGATCATCCTTATTTTGAGAGGCATCAAACTCCTCCTTATGTTCCTGGTCCTTTTCCCCTGTCCATCGGGATGCAACAAGACGCCCTAACTCTTCCCTGGATAATGACTCAGTATCTTCACCCATATTTTCATCCTGGAAACACAAGCAAGAGTTACCCTGTTGATACAGCTTTGATGAGGATTCAAGTAACTGGGATCTCTGAATCTGAGAATCATCACTTAAGACAAAAAAAAAGGTAGTGAAACTATTGTAAGAACCACCTAGTAGCTACTAATCAGTGCAGGGTGAAAACACTGAAAACATACACCAACAAACCTCATACTGATAGAATCCACCAAGAATATACCTGCTTTCCAGTATCAACACCATCCTTCCCATCAAAAGTAGAGTCCCCACCTAGCTGTTCAGCATTCTAAACAAGAAGTTAGTACATTTAAATGCCAGCAACTGAAAAATGTTTCCAGTGGTGTCTTTCAGTGACGTTTTCAGTAAAAGAAGGCTAAACCTGGAGAGATCCCTCATTGGTCCCTTCTACTCCATCATTTGAGAGTCTGTCATCGACTGAATGGTCATTAAGCTCAGATTCACTGACAGATTCATGACTGTCTTCTACAGAATCCTATTAAGCGTGACATGTATGATTTGAGAATTTAAGAGGGCCAAAAAAAAAAAAAAGGAAAAGAAAAGAAGCAGATGTCAAGATAACAATGCTAAAAGCATTCAGGGATGTGAGAAATCTGTTCCTATTTTGCAAATAGAATGGAAATACGGTCCAATAGAGGCTACTATCAAATATTAATCACGGGTGGCAAGCTCTATACTTCCTTTTCTCACACAAATTCATTCATTATTATCAATAAACTAAGATACCTACTTAAACCTTACTATAAAGGAATCCACTAACAAGGGAGGCCTATGGAACAGTCTCATTTATGTTTTTCCATTGCAATAAAGTTACATAGAGTTGATGTTTCTCAACTCTATGTTTCTCACAAAAGGGGCATTTTACAAGGATAAATCTTGTTACCATCTTCATATTAAAGAACTGAATGCCTGCTTTAGCTCTGCAAAAAATCCTAATAAGGTCTAACATTTTAACTGCAGCAAAGGCACTTCAGATTTGTATTCAACATAAATCAATATGGGGAAGTAAACAAAGGCAAACCACCTAAAACAATTGTTTGGCACAGCTGGGAAGAGGGAAAAATGATGAGATAAAAATCCCAACTAAATTGATCCACACTCATGATGTACAATATAACTCAAGTCTTTCAGGTTTCACTGGCAAGCTCAAATTAGTTCTGGCATATGAAAAGGGCAAGCACAATTAGACAAACCTGAAGAGGTTGTTGATCTTCTTTCACAATATCATCATGGATATCATTCTGCATAGGTTCAATATCTTCAGCTTTGATTTTCTCCTCTTCAACCACTTGAGTTTCCTTTCTTTCCTTCTCTTCCTTTTCTTTTTGAAGCCGTTCTTCTTCCTCAGCCTTTTCTATCTGTTCCTTGCGCGCTTGATGAAAATAGAACAGAAAGCAGACAATTTGATAAGTAACCAATAGAAATATCTATCCAAAAGAGCATACATCAGTATAGAGGATGAGAAATACAATCCCTCAGCTTCAACAAGGGTATGAAATTGTCCATTTAATTGTAATGAACTAGAATTTAATTGTTTGTCCAATCATTGCTATTTTAGAAGAGCAAACTTGATTTTTCTTCCACGCTAGCTACACCCACTGTTAAAAGGTGGGGGTGGGGGCATACCCTTGAGCTTGTCAACCAGTGGCTTGAGTACTTTCTCATCAGCTTTTAGCTTCAATAGTTCTCCTTCCTCCTTTGCTATGGCCAATTTTGCTTCCTCTATCTCCTTCCTGCGTATAGTGACACCTTCCTGGTATGTGGCAATCTTCTTCTTCAACTTTTCTCTTGCTACTTTTCCAGCCTCCCAGCATGTATTTGGGCACTTAGCTTTACCATCATACTCATCACTACCATCACAGCAATCTGTCCAGTTTTGTAAGTTCATACTTTGGGTAAGAAAATGAGCTAAAAAAATAATAATTAAGTAACAACGTAAGAAGTGGCTGCCAAATTATGATTAAGCTGTTCTCCCTCAAATTTGCATGATTACACATTAGTAAAAGCTGTAAAATATAAATTTCTACCCCTCCTCCCACATTTACATGATCATTCACAAACTAGTAAATGCCACAAACAAATGAAATAGATAATTGAGAAACAAATGATACACTTCTTCATTAATTGGATATCAAATTAGCTATCACAAATCAAACTATTTAATAATCTGATTAACTTTCACATTCGAATTTTAACAATCTTGATATCATAAATTTTTTGTATCGTAGAAATCTTCATGTTATTTGATATTATTTATATTATAAAGATTATCAAATAAAATATTCACTTAGCCATCAAGAAGAATTGACAGGTTGATTCAAGAACTAGATAAGCGGATGGTGGCAGTAGCATTCCACCTCATTTATTGGGAGGTCCACACATAATAGCAGTATAGAAAGGGACAATGATCATCAAGAAACTTGTTGACCATATCAGTGAGTTGAAATGAAACCATAGTATCATACACTCAATCACTCATGCTTCGAACATCATTTACTTCCACTTGTAAATATAAAGTTGCTCTCTCTATAATATGATTGATTTGAATAGTATTGATGTAAATCTATTTCAATTTCATATCAAAATCATGTTTTTGGTGTAAAGGTCTTACCCATGTGAAACTTGTCAAGATTAAAATTTTGTGAGGATGAGATTAAAAGATGCATTACTTGTCGGCAAATGCGTATGATTCTATTGATGGTAAATTATGCATATTTGACCTCATTTCACTTAGTTTGTATTGTTGAATGAAATTAATAACAGCTCAAATTTGTTGCAATGATGAGTTCAAAGATGAAGGACCAAGTTCAAAGGCTATTGAGTCAATTGGAAACTGAAAGAAATGAAGAGAGGACGAAAATTTCAATTCAAAGAAGTGCATGCCCTGGATGCATCCACAGATGAGGGGAGTGTGCCCATGTCTAAATGCACAATGTGCTCAATTAAAGGAGTTCAGGAACACCCCTTGAGAGTGCATTTGTGCATACAATGTGTTCCTATACGGGGAAGGACTAATTTTCCTTTTAGGATATGGAAACACCTTTTCTCGAACCCTAGCTAATAAAATACATGTTGAGGATGATTTTTTGAGAGTTCTGTCAAATTTTGGAGCACGAGAAGGCGGAGAATCTAGATCCAATCAACATGTAATATCTTCTCTTCTTGAATACTCTTTCATCCTTCATGTCATTTCATAATATGGATTCAATATGCTTTTATTAGTAGTTTAATGAGTATGAACCAATTTATTTTAAGATCCTGAGGGAATAATGTGGTTTCCTTTGATCATTGTTATCAACTCTTGAAATTTAATTTTGGAAAGTTATTTATGTATTTTGTGCTTGTTTATGTGTTCAATCACCAATTATGTATTATTCCCGCAATCACTTGGGGATACATAACATGTGTTTGTAGAGTCAAGAAGCTAATGAAATGTGCAAGGATTTGATTGCCAATTCACATTGTGAATTTGGTATTTTTGGTAGGGGTTTGAATAGAGATATAAAAGAGCCATGGTACAACTTCCATCAAATTCGTTAAAGTCTAGAAACTAACAAGCAATTTATCGTTCCTAAATGTAGTGTACAGGTTTTGACCAAATTGGCAAAAATCTAGTAACTAGACATCTTTCACTATAGTCACACATATTTGAAAGCTTACAGCACCGTGAACATCAATATAACAGAAATATGAGAAGTCAAGTGTGATTACCGCAGATGCCGTCATTGACCCGAGAAGAATATATGAAAAGAGGAGCATGTCCAGCATTCTTGCAGTAGAATTTCCCATTGGGGCAAGCTGATGTCCCTGAAAATTCCATCCCAGTAGGCATCAATAACCGCATTCATATTGAATCTCTAGTATTAGCTGGTTCTTAGACATGGCAAATAGTAGAACCAAATACTCAGTGACATTAATCAGTGAATATACAGCATAAAGTTCACTATTGAACTCATACCAAAGGGTTTAAGGGTAACAACATAAAGTTCACTATTGAATTCATAACACAGGGCAACAACATAAAGCCGAAAAAATTGCGGAAATCGAAGCAAGAAAAAGAATACCGGGCTCATCAGAGCCATCAGGGCAGTCACAGAAGTCGTCATTGAACTGGGATTTATTGAATTTCTTTGATCCATCTTTGCACTTAATCGTACTCGATGATGACAATCCCTTGAAGTAATTTACATCTGCACCATATCCATTTTTTGTTAATTAATCATTTTTCTTCTAATGCAACAATTCATGTAAAGAGAGACATGATATATACACACACACACATATATATATATATATATATAGAGAGAGAGAGAGAGAGAGAGAGAGAGAGAGAGAGAGAGAGAGAGAGAGAGCACCTTCAGGGGAGACTCCGAGGAATGAGTCCTTAGGGGGAAAGGATGCAACCGATCTGGTAATGCATTGAATCAACAGAAGAATAATGCTGAAACTAAACAGAAATCGGTGATTTTGCAGAATAAAAATTTTCATCTTCCACCAAAATATGAGTAGAAAAATCCAATTTCGGATCAAACAATCAACAAAACTTCAAAAATGGGAGTACAATTAGAGCTGCGGAGGAGGGGATTTTGGGGCGCAGTTGAAACTGAGGAGACAGAAACGACGCCGTGTCAATGACATTAATTAAACCCTCATACGAAAACATTGGTAATTTACCGCTACAGAGTTAAGGGTCGTAAATAAATGTAGTCAATTTTTTGTTTTTAATAAATCTGATTTTGAAATGCAGTTGATTTTGAATAATTATATTCGAGTTTATCTAATAATCAAGAGGATGTTAGTAAGATGAATCCTACAATTTGATGGGACATCACATGACATGCTATAAAATTTAAGGGTCAGCAACCAAATGTACCCAAATCCCACATAACATATACAAAAATACCCATCATATTATAACAATATCACTTTCTACCCATTTTCATGAAATTTTACTTTAATACCCTTGTTGACCTCAAAATATTACCAAAACCCCAACCTTTCATTAGCAATTTAAATCTTCCAATCCATCATCTTAATTTGATCCGGATTAATACTTCTCTGATTTCAGTAATCAGGCCCAACATACTTCCGTAAATAAAATAAAGCTGAGTTTAAAACATACCTCGTCTTTGTCTCTTAAATTCCCTTGGTCCTCGGTTCATATTTTACGGATCCAAGATCCAACCACTCGCCCGCAGTCTATGGTTCTGAAACCGATTTTCTTGGGAACCCAGATCGTAATCCTTCTCAACGCCAACCTGCCTTTAAGGAGATCACGGGGAGACTCACTGCTGGATGAATTTCACTCAAAATTATAAATTTTTGGACAGAATGTCGGAAAGCAAAAGCCTTGTTTATTGAAGAAAATAAATTAAACTATTTTACAATATTACTACTCTCCACCATTGGAAGAGAAACTTGATTTAGCCAATCATGGCTAAGACTCGTGAAGAGAAAACCCCCATGAACAGGAAAGCTTAAAAGCTAAACTATTACAAGACTAGAGAGAAGATTTCGAAAAGCTTATGAAGAGAGAAGTGTTGTGTATTTTCGATGATCTTCTTTTGAGGCTGAAGGCCTCATTTTATAGGCATCAATGTGCTCCTGTGTGGATCCATTATTGCCTTGCCAGCTTGCATTCCACTTGGTTAGTGGGGAATGGGCCAACCTTCTTTATTTCTCATCTACCGTTTGGTAAGTGCATCTACCACCTTCATTGTCTTCTTGTGTCGGCAACGACTCTCTTGGTGAGTGGAGGGGTCCTCCACTTTTATTCTTTTAGACCAGATGCTGATTCTTTAAGATGGCGGGACCTACTACTATCCCCTGTCTGAATTAGCATCCAATGCTGATTATACTGTATTCCTACCCTATTACATTGAATACATTACAGCTTGTTTACAATCGAGTCTAATTAGACCCGTTTTCTCTTATTACATTTTTGGGTTTTATTTTCTAAAAACCCTTCCATTTTCCCTTTTTCTTCGGGTAGTCGGGTTTGTCCTTTTTTATTTTGAAACCCTGTCCAAACAGCGGTTTCTCTTGTGCTTGACAGTAAGAGCATATCCGCTCTCCCCATCTTCCGATATGTATCATATTACATATCTTCTTCCTTGTTTGTTCCGTTGCTGGAACCTTGTTTTCCCAAAATAACTTTCTCTTATTTTTGAAGAGGTTTTCAGCAAATCCGACAGTTGTTCATGTCATGGAATTTAACAGGAATGATCCGTTCACAGAATTATGAAATATTTTGAACGGATACTTCACTTTGTCCATCTCGGTGAGACAGACCCAGAGTCCCCATGCTCACCTGGTTGATATATCGTTTTCAGTCAGGGCTACGACCAAAGGGCTATTTTCTGGGGGTGTTTTGGCGCGGTTTATCGCCCCCATCTCAGGTCTCTGTAGTTTTATGAATTGAAAAATTGGATGAGATCCTTTTCCTGTGATTTCTGGAGCAGCAGAGATAATTTTTAGCTCCAGTATATCTCCTTGACCCAAGTATGGGTTGTTCTGCCATGAATCGTGCATAGCAGTGGCTATCCAGTCCGGTAATTTGGAAATCTCCGAAAAGCTGGGTGCGGTAGTGAAAACTGAAGCAATTGCTCCAAAATCGAACCATTCCCGCACATCATGAGGGTTTACCCCCGGAAGCATCCAAAGTCTTGGATACTTACCAGACCAATCCGCAGTAATTCTGTTCGGATTGATCCCATTTCTTGTTACCAATTTCTCCTATATTTTTTGGTAAACCTGCAGAGGAGAAATAGCTTGATTAGTGTTAACCTGTCTAGGGCCAGTCTGAGGCCTTAGGTTAACCTCTCCCTCTTTTACCCCAGAGGTGCTGGGTTGACTCGGGTTGTCTGGAATTACTTCCTGACCTTCCGAATTAATATTTTTATCGGAATCCGATAAAACACTTGGTTCGGCCTTATCAGCCTTTTCACCGATATCTGATGAAAAACTTTTATCAGCAGGATGTCCTGCTTCGGGTATAAAAGTACCCTGTTTGTTCATCGATGATGAACTCCTCTCGTGTAATTCTTTCTGCATCACCGATGGTGAACAAACCTTGTTTATAGGTTCTACTAATGCATTCCACAAATCATTATTTGAAGTTATGGCTGCATGTAGAGTCATTTGGACTTTGTCCAAATCAGCTTTCTGGACATAAGATGCCGCTTCGGCTCTTACCCTTAGCGTCTCAAATGCCTTGTAGTGCTCCTCAAGGTTTTCCCTAAGGTGTCTTGCTCGTATTGTGATGGAATCTGCTTCAAGGATATCCATCTCTTGTTAAGAAATCTGCAAGAACATTCTCATTAGATTTCACAATGACAATATCAAAAAGATAATATTGGCATTCTGCTTGCCACCTGATAATACGAGCTTTTTCAATCTTTGATTCAAGTTTATTTTTCAAAAAAGCTTTAACATTCGTATTATCAACTTTTAATATAAATTCTTTGGCCAATAAAAATAAAGGCCATTTTTTGAAAGCCTTTCAGACAGCAAAGAATTCTTTCTCATTAATATGCCAGACTCTGGCTTGTTGTTCTGTAAACAACCCTCCTGTATATCTACATGGTTCTTCACCCGTAGATGTTTTTCTCATGAGCACTACTGCCCATCTGAAATCATTAGCGTCTGTATAGACCACTAACTGATCCTCATCTTGAGGAATCGCGAGCTTTGGTAAGTTACTACAAACCTGTTTCAACTCACGAACTCTTTGGGAATGAATATCCTCCCATTTCCATTTGGTCTTCTCATCCTTTTGTAATAAAGGACGGAAATCCTTGCGATATTTTGCCAAGTCTTTAATAAATGAACCTGCAAAATTAATCACTCCTAAGAAGCTTTGAAGGTGCTTCTTATCTCTAAGAACATCTGGAAAATTGCAGATTTTCTCCACAATATGTTCCTGTAGTTCCATTCCTACATGGTCAATAATAACACCGAGAAACTCGATTCTATTGACCGCGATTATTGCCTTCTTTTCAGAGAGCACTAATCCTTCTTTATGACATGCTTCTGAAAATATTTCAAGATGCTTTAAATGATCTTTCATATTTTTAGATGCAATTAGAATATCGTCTATGTATACAAACATAAACTCAAAATAATCTTTAAAAAGATTATCCATCTTTCGTTGGTATATCTGAGGTGCATTCGCAAGTCCCATAGGCATTACGTTCCAGATATACTGACCCTGTGGTGTAGAAAAAGCAGTTAATTTCTTAGACTCCTTTTCTAACTTAATCTGGTAGAATCCAGACTTGCAATCGAATTTTGAAAACACTTTTGACCCTTTAATACAATCAATTAAGTGTTCTCTACTTGGTATGTAATAACCATCAAATTCGGTAATCTTATTAATACCTTGATAGTTAATTACTAACCTTGCTTTTCCTCTCTTTATTTCACCATGGTTTCTTACCAAAAACCCTGGGCTACTGTAAGGAGAAATACCTGCTTTGATTAGCTTGAGATCGATATGCTCTTTGATAATCTTTTGTATATCCTTTCGATCCTCAAGGTTCATCTGAATCGGCTTGTAACGAACCAACTCGTATCGATATTGTTCTTTTACCTTCAACGTTGCTTCGATCTGGTTTTTATCCCACCAAGCTAAAGGATTTTCATTGTAGTCCCTCTGAATTAGCCTTTTAACATTTTCGAGGGAAAGTAGACTTTCCTCATTAATGTCAATTTGGGGTGGTCCTTCTTGTAAGGCATTTTTCAGAAACTGAATAGCTTCTTTATGTGCCTCCTCCATTCCCTCTTGTCTGTATGACAAAAGAGCTTCACCAAATTTCCTCTTATCCTGCATTTTTGGATGAGTTAACTTAGCTTCATTATCACCACATTTGCTGCGAAAATTAATAGGCATGATCCTATTAAAAGCCTTTTCTCGCCGCAAAACCTGTATCATACTACCACAGTTAGTAGTAAAAGTTAACAGGTTCTTGTGATTATCCTGCTCATATTTTGCAAAAGTTTGGATAAAATTATTACCAAGCAAAATATCAGCACCTGTATCATGAATATAGATTGGTGGCATTCTTACTTTATACCAAGGGGCATCGAATGCTCCTCCAATCATTATTCGTGATTCTCGAATACCTTTATTGAGTATAAGGATCTTCTGTGAGAAGTCTCTTCCTGCAATAAGGGGTAATTTTTCCACTGCTTCGCTGGGAAAAACTCCTGGCTTTGCTGTGCAAATGCCTGAACCTGAGTCAATATAAGCTGCAAAATATTCCGTCTTATATTGATCATATAATATCCCTACAGATATATATATATAGAGAAAATACTTGTCATTCAGAATCGTCTGGATAGATTCTTCTTTTCCAAGATTCTAACAAGTTTATCCTTGAGCTTCTAACATTATGCTCACGAATCAACTCTTGAAACCTTACTTGATGAGTCTGTCCATTATCTCGCATTTCTCTCATGCGTTCTATCAACTCATCTTTCTCTTTTCTGAGATCCTGGATCTCATCATCTATACACATTCCTGGCATAATTTAGAACCTGTCTGGATTGTTTGGATAAATCCCTCTCCTCCAGCGTTCTAGCATGTCTATTCGCGTGTTTATATGATTTATATTTAACGCAGCCTCTTGTATCCTTATGACTTCTTGGATACTTCTTTGTTCTGGTGGATTTTGCTCTCGCAAAGATCTTAACAAAGTTCTCGCCTGGGTTCTTTGTATCGTGAGATCAATGATCTCTTGGTCCAACTTGATTCCTGGCATAATGGTTTTATTCTACCCTAATCGTATGTCCATCAAGGTCGAATTCCATCCATTTTCCTTCTCTTCTCCAGGGCTTATGTTCCTCAAGGAAACTTAACCCTAGGGTCATAACTCCTTTGGTTATGTCTGCACTTCCTGTAACAGATACATGATAGCCTGCTATTTCTAACATGTCTTCGTATTTATTAATACTTGGTTGTTGTAAATGATATATCTCCTCACAAGGAAACAAATTATCAGTTTTAGATATATCAAAAACAATATGGATTTCTTTCCATTCATCATTAGGGCATTTGATTTTTGCATTTTTTATCCTAATTTTTTGTGGATACAAATCCTCACATGGTTCTTTTCCTTTCAGGCTTAGAATCCTATCTTCGGAAAAAGACAACCTGTTACTAATTTCTGAATCAAACCGTAATGATCTATTGTTTAAAATAGGTTGATCCTTAATTAGCAAATTAACACCCCCTAACCTTGGTATTTGGATTGGGTCTGGTGTTCTAACCTTTGCAAATTCCTTAAAAATTATAGGAATTTCTATATACTCTTTCCTAAGAAATATATCTGAATGATGTGTGTTGGAAAGCGCATATGCAATTCTATACGTGATAGAATATGGACTATTTCCTTCTTTCATAAGATCAGGTCTTTTAAAATCCTGATGAAGGGTTAAGACTCTACTAAAATCTTGGTCAGCTAGGTTGTATGCAATCCTAGGGTGAATGTCAAACATAAGTTTGCCAGCATACAAATTACCTACCATTGTACCAAGACAACTTTCTCTTAAATCATTGATTCTTTTATCCATTACAGATAAATGTAATTCAGAATCAATTCCTTCTTTGAAGGTAGCTTTAATCACTACTTCAATGATTCCAATATAGATCCATTTCATCGTGATCGCTACTTCTTCTTTGAGATGACTCAGTTCCTCAAGAATTTCTTCTTTTGGAATAAGTTGCATCTCAACTTTATTACCGGTTAGATCTATTGGAAGAGAAAACTCACCTGAGTTCACCCGGTAAATGATATGGTGCTTGCGCTGTCTTATCCCGATCTTGTCACAAAATCGATTAAGACTCCCTTTCTTAAATCCATCATATGGACCTAATGTTGAATCCTGTCTCATGATCTTTTTCATCGTCTTTTTAGAGATGGTCATTTTTGAGAAAAATCCTGATAGACTGTCCGTCGTCTGGAGTCTATCTTCCGGTTCGCCGGAGCTACTCGTCTGATTCTGTAGATGATCCATCGGATCCTTCTGAATCAGATTCAAACTCTTCTTCATAGATGCTTTCATCTGAAGAGATGTCCTCGAACTTGTAAACAGGCACCAAATCACCATAGAAGACAGCATCACGGATGTTGTCTGTGTACTCGAACTGGCGCACGTCCTTTTGCTTTTGTGGGCAATCGGGCGAAATATGGCCTCTTGCGCCGCACGTCCAACAATTGCAATCCTTGAAACTTTCATTTGCCCGAGTGTGAGCTCGTTTGAAAGTTCTTTTCCTGGTTGTTCCTCCTGTTGGCTTCCCTGTGGATCTAGATCCCTGTGAAGAAAACCTGGAAGGACCAGTCTTTTAACCAGATTTGTAAGATCTAGCCTTGGATTTGGACCACCAAGATCTCCCTTGTCGGGTAGGTCTTCTGTATGACCCTCCGGACTTAGATTGAAACCCTCTTTTGAAGTGTTTCTTTCTCTTTTCGTGTCTTTCATGTTGTGGTTCTCCGATGATACTTGGAAAATCATTGTTGTCGCAACAAAGAGGGGTCTTCTTCACCATTCCTCTTAGTTTCTTCTTGTTCCTTTGTAGTGTCGCTTGTTGACACCATTCTCATATACTGTCCTTGAAGAAGGACATCCTTCTGGCCACTGAATCGACTCGGCCTGTAGGTACCTTGTAGGTTTGCATAAGCATCTCCCTCCATGGACTGCAGATTTTTGTAAAGAATAAATCTGTTGCCACATTCCATGGTACATCTGCTTGGAAATAATATTTGCGGAACCAATATATATATTCATCCGCATAACATATATTTCTTAATTCGAGAGCAAACAGAGCTTGCGTATACTCTCTTTTCTTCTCGTCTTTTCTTTTCTCAAAATATCCGTCCCCGAGGAAACATATTTTGAGTAGATGACCCATCCTTTCGACAATTGTTATAACATTATCGTTGGATAAGATCTCTTATTTGAGAGAGGCTTCGGTCATTTCCCATGCCTTCTTGGCCGAACCTTGCAAACTATTTACCAGTATCTGGCAAAAATGATCGTTATCAACATCCAGTGTTGATGAAGCAACTTTCATGGATGACATCCACTCATCGATTAATACTTCCATGTTTCTGAAATCGATGATGTCTGTCGTGGGCATTACTCCGAACGGATGGGTTGGTTCAAGCATCGTTTTTGCCCAAGGGCTTTTGGATACTCCTTTAAACCTTCATGGTCGGCTCTTGGCTTGTCGAGCTATGTATTCTTCATAGTCAACCCCATCCTGCTTCCAGATGGGTTCGGGAGGAACAGGTACTTCAGGTACTGGTGCTTCCGGTACTGCCGTACTTGAACTTTCCTCTTCCTTCTTTGGAATAGGCTCATTCATCCTGAGGTTTACCAAATCCACAATTCTAAGATTGGAAAGGGATTCAGTTAACTCTGCAAGATCTACTCTTGAGACTTCCATCCGACTTGTCTTATGAGGTCAAGTAGGAGTTCGTCGTTGCTTTTAGGCTTCGAAACTTCCGTAGCCTTTCCTTTGGAAATGATTGGTATACCACCGAACGAGTCTTTCATACGTTCGTTCATGGATCTACCCGTTCCTTTGGATGATCTTCTTTTCAGATCTACAATTTCTTGTTTTAGATCTGAAACTTCTTTTTGTATCTCGGATAGAGATCGGACTATCTTCTCCATCTGTCCACCATAATAAATGATGGTCTTCTGGATCTCCCTAAGGTCTTGAGTAACTTTAGATGTGTCTGGAACAATTATGTTCCAATCTGAGCTGGATGTCATTACTGATATCCTGCACTTGTGTTATCTCGAAATATTTTCGGATACATTTTTCTTGATTTTCTCCTCCGTTAGGCACAAGAAAATAATATTGTACAATATAATTTAATTTATTTCTTCAATAAAACCTGGCTTTGATACCATTTTCTCGAAGGATCGCATCCGCAATCAAATAACTATGTGGATTGGTTTTTTCTTTAAATATCTTAATTATTAGTGAATACATGACCATTGTTATACCTCTCAGACCAGATCACTAGTATAAATACAAGTGTTTTTTGGGGCACGGGAGAGGTTTCCAGTCAATATATCCGAACTAAAAATTAAAGATATAAAACATGATTTTTGTGAAAAAGTTTGGCATTGATAAAAAAGGAGTGGCCAAAGCATTTTTTAGGTGGGCCTTAAGGTGTTGACTTGGATTTGGGTATATTGGGATATTATTATAGTATAGTGGGTATTTTGGTTTTTTGTTATAGATTTTTGGGCAATCATAGCTATTAACCCTAAAATTTAAACCCAATACAATGCGTCAATGTGTCGCTGATTTTGTTGTTGCTTAAAAGAAAAAAAATTAATACACATAATATTGTCTCACTTATATTTAATTGTTAAATACCAAAACATCAAAAGAAACATTTCCTTGAAATTGTCTTCATTAATATTAATAAATATGATCACCTCAATATTTTTATCCCAATCTCGTTGCATTATGCAGGAAATTTTCATTACTATTGCTACTTGATTGTGTTTAAAAATCATCTCACTTCAGTCCAATCCACTATTTTGGTATTAACGGTCTAATAGTTTTAATTTTAATCCTGCTCAATCAATTCCGAAAATTGAAATCGAATCAGAATCCAACCGACGTCAACGGTTCAAAAAACTGTTGGTTTGATTTCGATTTCCCCAATTTTTTAACGGGGAAAAATTATATATAAATAATATTATGTATTTATGTTATTTTATTTTTTCATTTCAAGTTGTATTGATTTTTATTTTTATTTTACATTATAATTGTAATTTTTTAGCATATAGTTTGTATTTCATTGTATTTAAATTGTAATTTCTAATTTTTGAAGTTGTAATTTGTAAAGTGTAATATTGTGTTGCTGTAACTTGTAAATATAAATAATAAATTTTAATTTATATCTAATTATTAAATCAAACAAAATTTTTATTTTGTTATATATGAAGAATTGTAATATTGATATGTAAATATAATTTTAAAAAATTAAGAAAACATTAAAAAGTATTAATTGTTAAATTTGATAAAAGAGAATAAAAAAGATGAATTCTTTTATGTTTAAAAGGAGAGATACACATATAGTATTTATACAAGAGAAAGCTTGAGAATTAAGCTAAGGGAAAATAAAACTCTAACAAACTAGAGCCATGTCATCAATTTTCGGAGCTTCTAAAAGGCATCATGTTTACTGTGCTTCTTCTGTATGCATGCAAATGTGTGTACATGCATGCATATCTAATACGCTCCAAAGACACACTTAGCCAGGATTATGAACAAGAGAGAGGTTTGAGCTAAGCCTGGAAAAGCGGCTAGCTGATAAGATTTTGGTGAGGAGAACAGCAACCTAGAGCTCAGAGGGGATGAAATGCACATCATGCTCGCGACCCTGAACCTTTTCTCGCTAAAAATACACGTACACCTCAATATGTTTGGTGCGAGAATGGAACGCAGAACTACGTAGCTCAGCAAAGAGACCTTTGAGCCAAAGAAGATCAGTAGTGACAAGAGCAAGAGAGCGATATTCAGCTTCGGTATTGCTCCGAGCAACAACATGTTGCTTTTTGTTGCTCCAAGTTAGAAAATTTGGCCTGAGGAAGATGCAGTAGCCATTGGTACTCCGACGATCATCAAGATTGTTGGAGAAATCAGCATCGACGAAAGCATGAAGCTCCATACGAGTAACGGGTTTAAAGAGTAAGCCTGAGTGTTGAGTGCCTTAAAGAAACCACAACACACGTTTGCAAGTTATCCAATGGGAGACACACGGCTGATGCAAGTACTGACTAAGCCGATTGATAATAAATGCGATATCTGGTCTGGTGAGGGTCAAGTATTTCAAGCTCCCAATGATACTTTTATATAATGATGGTTGATCAAAGAGCGGCCCATCATGAAGATGAAGTTTGTGACCCGAGAGATAGGGTGTAGGACTCGATTTGCAGTGAGAGAGGCCAGCAAGAGCAAGAACATCACGAATATATTTCACTTGAGATAAATGAATAACATTGGAGGTTCTGTGAGCCTTAGTATCAAGAAAATAGTTTACCTCACCAAGGTGCTTCAAAGAGAATTTGGAGTGCAGCTGCTGAATTAAGTCAAAGACCATTGTTAGATCATCTCTTGTAAGTAATATGTCATCCACGTAGACAAGAGCAATGAGAGTCTTGCTGTGAGAAAGAGAGTAGAAGAGAGAGTGATATTGTGACACCCTATACCCCTATGATGTATATCTTATAATAAAATATTTATCATGTAGGCAAATCATGCTGACGTTTCATTTATCCATATAAGTATAAAAACATTATTTAAAGACTAATATCATGTAAGATTAAAACACACAACCCATATTCCAGCATAAGTCATACTAAATACAACTCATAATACACGTGTCCAAAATGCAAAATGTAGAGGAGGAGAAGGTTGCCCGACCTGATATAGAGTGGCTTCTATATATACAAACCCACTTCAAAAAGCTATTGAACCTAAAAAAAAAAATATGCGATTTTTATGAGTCGCAACTCAGTGAATATAAACCATTACTTTAATTAAATAACAAGCAAATAACAATCATTAACATTAATCATAAACATATGATCATACATGTGCAAATGCCACTATGCCCGATTTATTATTCTGTGAACTGTTCAAGCTTGGATCTGTCCTGGGATTTCCAATATGTCACTGTGTATATAGACCCGTAGATCTCCAATATGATTATGACCCAAAGGTTTCCATTGTGTATATAGACCCGTAGATCTCCAATATGAATATGACTTGAAGGTCTCCACTGTGTATATAGAACCGTAGGTCTCCAATATGAATATGACCCGAAGGTCTCCACTTTGTATACAGATTCATAGCAAGACAGTCACAGACCTTTTAATTTCATGTCATATGTAATGCAACACATCAATCATCCCAACATATGATCACATATACATTTGCTAATATATCATTTGATCCAATGACAAATTCATATAAATACATATTTCTTATATAACACATAACAACTGTTGCATATAAATTGTATCTCATTGCGTATAAATCACATAGTATATAAGTCACATATATGGTTTATACTCACCCGGTTAGGATAAGTGGTCGGTTCGTTGCTCCGATTCCTCCTCTCGTTCTATAGCCCGTGCCCCTATATGATTCAATGCAATTTAATCTAATCATCCCCTTAACATATATTTCTATTATGCAATGAAATGCAATGCATGTATGCTTAATTAACCATGTTCATTACTTTCCCTATAACTTGAGTTATAAAATTCCGAGTCGAGCAAGGTAAAATTCTGTAGGAACTTAACATATAGCTCTACAACTTTCATATTTAACACGTTTCCTAATTCAGTCTCTAACCAGCATAAAATTAGGCTACAAACACAGCATAATTAACCGTTTTCAAACTTGACCAAGCCCTGTAATTTTGACATTATCTCACTCAATATTTAACCGAGTCATCCACGGTTTGCTCCTGAGTTTAGCTAAGAGATAGGGCTATAACTTTCATGTTCTAAGCTTTTCCTTATTCGGCTTATAAAGCTACCAAAACATCCAATGAATTATAATAACTGGAGACATATATAATTCACTAATTTCTTTGTACCTTTTGTGAAAAATCTTAAGAATTCACTCCAATCGAATCGAAGAGCACATCCCCACGAACTCCCCCTCAAATTCTGAAAAAAATCGATAAAGAAACGAAACCAAAATTCACAAACCTACCATTTTTTTCTTTTCTTCTCCCCTGCTACTGCTTTTTTTTTCTTCCCTCTTTATTTTCTTTCGTTACCTTTCTTTCTGTTTAATTATTTATGCATTTACTTAGTGTGAAATCCACCGCCTCACCTCCAACTCAACTAAAGATTGTTTTTCTTTTATTATTTTATTATTATTATTATTATTATATGCATTGCTACTCAACTATCATTTATATTTATTTATATGCATTGCTGCCCATTATTAAAGTTATGGCTACTCAACAGTAACATTATATATATATATATATATATATATATATATATATATTATAATATTAATTAAGTTCTGTATGCATACATATACATATGCTACTTATATATATATAATATTAATCAACTCAGCGGCTGACTTATATATACTAATAATAATTAACTTATACTTTTTATATGCATAGCTGCAACTACTTACATATATACATATATAATAAGTGAGAAGTGATTAAAATACCACAATAAATATAATCAATACACTTTTCTACTCTAATAAATATAACTTGTATGTTAAATGTCCCAAAATACAATTGAAATAGTGATTGGTCACTTCAAGTACAAAAAAGTCAAAAATTCTATGACATATATGACACAAAGTGTTGCATGAATGACACAAAATTTTGGCATTATGTCACATGTGATATGTGTTCAATTTTTGAACATTTCCTTCACTATTATTACCGTTTAGAAAATAGGCAAGAACCTCCATTTCCGTTTCTTCTTCAACGGCCATTTTGTGAGATCAAATAAAAAAAAATTCACCCTCTTCCTCCATTGAACTACACGGCCATTTTGTGAGCTTGCCCATCAAAAATACTTCACCCTCTTTCTCCATTGAAGTACACGGCCATTTGCCTTGGTTTGGAAAACATTTCCATATCTTCCTCCCTCAAACTACACAGCAATTTGGTGAAGAAGGTTTGAGAGGTTTTATCATCAAAAATCTTACATTATTCGGTGAAGATTAGCACGCATTGTACGGGTTAGTAAACGGCAATTTTTTTTACCAAAATTTTGCAATGTATTCATTAAATTAGGGCTGCAATAATGATGTATTTTTCTGCAATTTTTGTGAAGAATTAAGGCTGCAATTGTGATGTATTTTTCTGCAATTTTTGTGAAGAATTAGGGCTGCAATTGTGATGCATTTTTGTGCAATTTTTGTGATGAATTAGGGCTGCAATTGTGTTATATTTTTGTGCAATTATCACAAACTACTAGCTGATATCAGACGTGCTTTGGGAGAGCACGGGGGAGAGTGTGTTTCGGATTTCGGACGGACATGTTTTGGCCATTTTCTACGGTGGGAGACCTCGGCTGAGACATGCAAGTCGTTTCTTCATGTTCTCATGTCGAGGAAAATAAGTGGTCCGACCACCCCCGATGATGAGAGATAGTTTGCAATTGGAGAGGAGTATCACCTTTGTAAGTTTTCGAGGAGAGAGTTTGCTCTCGTCACCGGTTTGAGGTTTGGCGACTCCGATTTCAGCCCGGTTGGGGATCACCGTCCGCCAAGAAATGGCGTGTACTACAGAGTACATGCCGAGACCGCACACGTGACGCTGCAAGAACTCCTATATAGATTTCAGGGAGGGGAGTTCCGTGGGAGCATGGATGATACGGTGAAGATCTCGAAGATCCTACTCGTTTACTACATCTTACTTGGGGTCGACTGCAGAAAATGCTCGGTGGATATGTGGGTGTGGGCTTTGGTCGAGCAGGAAGAGCGTTGGGAGTCATTTCCATGGGGCAAGCTTTCTTTCCAGACGTTGCTTAAGTATATGGACCTAGTGCCAAAGGTTATTCCGGTCCCGACCAACATCAATAGAACCCCCGCGTATCACTTCTATGGATTCTCGGTTGCTCTACTGGTAAGTATAATTAATTTGAACAGTTTGTTACTCTTTTCGGTCATTTTAAATTATGTTATTACAGTGCTTTGCTCACACATACCGTAAATTTGTTCACTGTGAAGATATGGGCGTACGAGGCCATCCCTGTATCGTCCACTGTGGCTGGCCGGCGATTGGATACTGGACTGCACATTCCGAGGTGCTTGAAGTGGTCCACGGCGAAGTCTGTAGTGGACGTCATTGATGTTTTATCCGGCGAGATAATTCTATTACTTTTTTCAGTCTTGCTGCCGAAACTGCATACGGTTAATTTTTGCACCGAAACTGATGTTTCAGACTTTTTATGTAGGTTGACGGCGTCGAGTCCCTCATTCCGACTGCCGAGGAGATTTGTCAACCGTATTGGCAGAATATTGATCGCTCGTTGAACGAGGGCGTGCAAGCTACACCACGAAGGCGTGGTCATCCTCCGACGATGGTTGTAGCTCCTGCACCTGAGCAGGATGCACCCGGTCCATCCACGAGGCAACGTCGAGCTGCTCGGGGATCGAGGACCATACGGTCCAGAAGACCATCGATGCCTCCGAGCGAGCCTCCTGAGGAGCACCTGGTTCGAGAGTTCGGTCATAGTTTCGACCAGTAGGAGGCCGAGCAACATAGGCATGAGCATCCTGGGCATGAGCAGCCTGAGGAGCACCCCACCGGCCAGCCCGACCCAGTTTTTGAGGAGTCGTACGCCGAGCAGCATGGATATGAGCCGTATCGGGATGCCTCACCGATCAGCTACATACCTCCTTCCGACTTTGTACCGCCAGAGCCTTAGTACCCACATCAGAGCTCCGATGAGGACGGCCTGTTTCAGCGCATCACTGGTTTTTTTGGTACTCAGTTCGACCAGTTGCGGTCTTACGTTGATCGTCGTTTCACAGATTTGTCAGGCCATGTAGATGAGCAGTATGCCGACCTGCGAGGCCACGTCGATAAGCAGTTCATGGACTTACGAGGCCATTATGATCGGCAGTATACAGATGTACAGGGCCAGGTTCAGGACTTGGTGCAGACCGCAGTGAGGGAAGAGATGCAGAGGCTGGAGTTGCGCATACCGGAGATCGTTGGTGATGAGCTCAGAGCATTCTTCAGCCACCGGCCATTATATCATGCCTCCTACTATCCCCATGCTGCTGGTTATCATTATTCACAGACTCCGTACGCTCAGCCGTCCGGCAGTCATCGAGGTTGGGATCCTGCTCCAGTGCCATTTGATTTGGGCACTTGGCCGGCGCCGGTTCAGGCAGGACCCAGCACCGGTTTTGACGTAGAGTCACCAGATTCTACTAGTAATTATGCTGGATCCTCCATTGCTGGGATTCCCGAGACGAGTGCCGACATTCGTCTTGTAAGACAGAGAGCTCTGTCTCGACATGTTCGAAGTCCATTCATCCATGGATCTGCAAGGAGACCGAGTCTGAAGCAAGCTGACTTGGAGAAGTACATTGAGGCAGGACTCCTGGCGGCAGAGAAGAAGCAAGCCTATGAGATGTAAGTCGTACTTAATTAATCGTATGATATTCTAATTTACGTTAGTCAGGTTGATTATGTCCAGTGATTGACATGGCACATGTTTTTGCAGGCGCAATGTCGGAGTTGGATATGGTGTTGGGCATGATTTCTTCAACTCGTTTTTGGATCCGTTGGCGGACATGACCCATGAGGTATTTTTTCATCACGTGAATGTATTTTTTTCCATGCTTATTATTATATTTTTACATTTGACCGTTTGTTTTATGTCAGCATCTCGACTCCTACTTGGGGATTATGCAGAGCAATGCACTGTTTGCAGGGATTCGGGTCCACGAGGAAAATGCTCACAAGTACCAGGTGTTGGACGTCCACTTCTTTGTAAGTATAAACATCACCATTTATTGCTCGTTCGATATATGTATCCATATACCTGCCTAGTGATTAATATTTGAACTTTGTAATGCAGACTGTTTGTCAGGAGGTGTGGAACGTCACTCATCGAGGAGAGTCGGATTACAAGAAGTATAAAGCTCCGACCAACGAGACTTTTACACCGGAGCTCCTGGATCAACTTGCCCCGTACGTGTTGGGAAAAAAGCCCAAATGGCGACATGTGAAGCCCTGGTGGAAGAAGCCAAAAAATGTAAGTCCTTATTACTGGTCAAATAATAATTTTCGTATACTTTTGATTTGTTGGAGCAACCATTTTGAAATGCTAAATGTTCGATCGACATTATTTTACAGCTCGTCACCATCATGAATCTGGATGGGCACTGGGTGGCTTGCTCCATTTTTCTGTGTGCTCGTAAATTAGTACTCTTCGACAGCCTGCATTGGACATGGGACAAGAACAAGGAGCAGAGGCGTTATCGGCAGACGATACCCATTAGACGTGTTATACCTACCTTGCTGAAGCACACAGGCTTCTACGACATGATGGCCAATGAGGGTACTCCGATGCAGCCTTTGGATGACGAGTTGGAGCTTTCGTCCTACTCTGATGCATTATGTTACGAGCAGCACGAGGACCACACATGCGGTGTCTTTGCCCTCATGGCCCTCGAGAGTGCACTGACACTTGAGTGGCCTAGCCATTTGGCTCGGTTGGGGCTCACGAGAGCACGGCAGCAGATGGCCTTGACAGTTTTCAGATACTCCTCCGATGAGAGCACCATCACGGCTGAAGATATGGCCGATTAGCCTGTTTCTATTTTTCATTTGACTGTTTTATGTATTTTCGGATGATGTATTGCCTTTATCCATTTTATGACATCGAGAAAAGAATTTTATTTGAGCTCCTCATTTTCGACCGTCCTCACAACAAAGTAGGTTCAAAAAATATTCCATGATCTACTACAAAGTAAAAGAACTGCCGTACAAGTGGCACTTTCTTCTCGTATGACTGTCTGATCCACACAATGAGCACTGTTTCTTTTTTCTTTGCTTCGTACATCCGTCTGTTGGAATCTCATCTGTATCACCAGCTAGATCATCAATCTCACTTCGCTGAACGGGCGGCACGGGATTTGTGCACGTAGCTCTGTTGTGTCCAGTGCCGCCACACCGGCCACATGTTCTTGGTGCTCATTGACTTCCAAAACTAGATATCCGACTTCTTCTCGGCCGGCCGGCTTGTCTTGGTCGATCAGGTGCAAGACAAAATATGCTTCGAACCTCATCAGATATGACCCAATCTTGTGGATCGGGAACAGGGCAAACCTCACCAGCCCACATTCCTCTAAGTGACTCAGTGGTGTAATAGCAGCCAACGTAAGACGTCACTGCTACTTTCACAAAACTGTATGATGAGGAGAAATAAATTAACAAGCTTCAATTAATACAGAAATATTTATTCAGCCAAAAATAATCATTACCTGATTGCTGCACATGCGTGAGCGCACGGGATCAAGTCATTTTGGAACACTAAACATGTACATGTGTGATGATTAAGCTCGACAACCCAATTTTTTCTTCCTTCCACCACCTTGAACTTGTATTTACCCAGCTTATCTATATGCATTTCTTGTCCCCGTCGCACGGCATCAACTAATCGATCATGTACGGCCTTTGTCAGCTCATTTTCCCTTTCCTCAGCGACCGTCCTTCTCTCGACAAACCACTTTTCTTGAATTCGTCTCGCACACTCTAAGAAGGAACACACTGGTAGCTTCCGTGCCCAAAGGAGACGAGCATTCCATGTCTCGGCGGCGTTAGAGGTCATGAAGTTAAATCTTCTGACGGGACATTTAACCCGAGAACATCTCTCAGCTTTTGTATTGCTCAATGTATCCAATGCTCCTTGGATATTTGCTTATACAAGCAACGTCATGTACCTGAGATTTTCGATATGTTAGATAACATAAAAGGTGCAGAAAAAAAAATACTGATATTCTTTTATAAAACATACTTCTCGAAAAGCTGATCGTCGTAACAGTATGCGGCTTTTTTGAAAATCCCCACAAGATGTGAACCATGCTTCACGAGATTTTGTTAGAGGTGGAAACAACATAAACCATGAGACGCATCTGGATAGACTCTACTGATGGCACTTGAAATGCTTTTATGTTGATCGGATACGATAAGCAGCTCATTTGGGCATTCGAAGGCATTTCGCACATGACCCAAAAACCATGTCCACGACTCATCATTCTCTACATCTCCTATCCCGACTGCCAACGGGAAAATCTGATCGTTTCCATCCTTCGTCACCGCCACAAATCCAATTCCCTTATACTGACCTTTTAAATGACACCCATCAACTACTATAACAGGTCGTGAATATCGACGAAATCCATTAATGGAGGCGGCCAGAGCAAAACACACATACTTAAATTTTCCATTACTGTAAGTTTCCAGAGCAGTGTAACATCCTGGATTGGTTTCTTTCAAGACCTCTAAATAGGATGAAAGCATAGAAAATGAGCTCTTCGGGTCACCATACGCGAGCTGCATGGCACGACGTTTTGCTGTTAATGCGAACCCGTAAGTGAGCTGCAAACCATGCCGATGGTTCATTTCCTCGATGATGTCCCGAGGATTCAGCACCGAATTATCATTTCGTAGCCTATCAGCGTAGTACTCTGCGATCAAAACAGATGGAAGTCGCCTTGGAACAGATGTTTCCAGATCATAGCTACAACTGTGAGGCAACTTTATTGTGGAGATCTTCCAAATACCATATTTCTGGTGTGCATGGAGCTTGAATGGACAATCTGTTTGTTTGCATCGAACATACCATTTTTTAGTGTCCGACTTTTCCACTCTATATCCAACTCGATTCTCCAAGTGGTAAAACCCGACTTTGTTCTGCAGTTCAGTCTTGGTGGAAAAAGTGGCACCTTTTTGAAGACCGCTCGACTCTGGGTTGTTATTGTCCAAATCTGAAGAAGAGGGCGGCTCGAATGGTGGAATATCGGGGATGCTCCACTCAGATCTCAATATGTACGTTAGAAAATCCTGATAGGTCTCTCGTTGCTTCTGATCCAAAATGGCCTCATCTTCTTCATCCATCTCGAAGTCACTGATTATCTCGTCCGGTTCTACCGTCTCGACATGATCGTCTCCGGTATTCGAACCTACAAGAAGGTATAATTAAACAATTATTCAATTATTTCATACGTATAATATATTCATATTTGACAATTATTTAAAAGTACCTGCCCAGTGGTGCCGATCCTCAGACCATTCTTGTCCTCGTTCATAATCATACGTGTATGGATTTTCTTCGGGAGGGCATTCTACGTTTTCAGTATAGGATGTCGGAGGCACGTTTAAATCTAGAAAGTTGAATCCTCCATAGTTTACCCGACCGCTTTCCGATGGCCAAGGTGACCACGTTTCAGCTGCAGTTGTACCTTTTGACGGGCCTCCCATCCAATTCTCATCACCGGTTGATCTACCGTATGTCTCATCGTTCTGATTAGGTATACCCCATCTTGCATAAAAAGCTTCATCATTTTTCAACCAAATGGGAACATTTGAATTCTCCAAATTAAATGTCGTATTAGGGTCTGATTTCGACACATTTAACCCGAGACCTGTGTCCCAATAAATACTTTGACAGGCCGGATCAAATACTTCATCAACGGTATTATTTTGCACTGAATAAGAGGATCCTACGTTACGGGGCTCGGTCGAAAAACCACTAGCGCTGTAATTATCACTTGTACTCGACACCACAGGATCGAATACTCCAACATCCATCCTTCGAAGGGAGACATAAACAACAAGATCGTCTCCAGATATGCATAACATTCTTTCCAAATCAGAGTCATTCTTTATTTTGATCTTTCTGACTCTTTCCTTCATCCCTTCTAATGAGTGGATCACATATCCCCAACAATTCATGTCTGTATGTACAACTCCATGAACACCGTCTAGTAAATCAGAAAATGTGATTCTTTGAAGATAAATCACCTCTCGATAACCATTTACGTACTCTAAGCCTTGCCAATGACCTCCAAACCAAATATTAAGAACTCTCAAACTCATTTTCTTCTTCACAATTCGAGTCTAAGCAAATAAATTATCAGTATGCAGTGCAAAATTAATTTCAAACAACGAAATGCAGTTGAAGATATAAAGTGCTTAATTATATTCTAGAGCAACATATTCAGTGAAAGTGTGGTTCATTCAGTGAAAGTGTGGTTGTTTCACTGAAAGTGTGGTCGTTTCACTATTGTCTATTGCTTCATTATTCTAAATACTGACACTTCTATTGTTTAAATCTACATTTTCGTAAAAAATTGCCGTTTTTAGCCTTTCACAATAATTAGGGTATTACACGGCAATTTTTACAAAAAAAAAATTAGGGTTAAACGTCAATTAACCCTAATTGCCGTTTAACCCTCAAAAAATTAGTTAATTGCCGTTTAACCCCTAAACCAGGGTTAATTGCTGTTTAACCCTCAAAAAATTAGTTAATTGCCGTTTAACCCCTAAACCATCATTAATTTCCGTTTAACCCCCAAGATTAGGGTTACACGGCTATTTTTCAAAAAATATAGGGGTAAACGGCAATTATTGTTAATTGTCGTTTACCCCTTAAAAAATTTCAAAAAATGTCTTTAATCCTTGAATTTCCATTTACAACCTATTTTGCACCTATATAGGGATAAACGGCAATTTTAATAAAATTTTAGGGGTAAAAGGCAATTATTGTGAAATTGTCGTTTACCCCTTAAACAGTTTTCAAAATTGCCTTTACAACCAAAATTAGGGTTTTCAAACATATTTATCAACATTCTACGGGTAAAAGGCAATTTCAGCATAAGTGTGAGTGCAAAAAAATTACCTCATATCTCGGTTTCTTCACGGCAATTTATTTTTACAAACGCAAAAAAAAATTTCACTTGTAGTATGTTGAGATGAAAAATGACGGCAAATCAAGTAAAGATGCAATATAAAGAACAAAAACATACACTATTCACAAGTCAAAAGCATCAATGATTGGTAAATTAAAGTGATCAATCCACATCCACTATTCATCCAAGTAAAAGTCAAAAAAAGGGGTAAAAAACAATCAAACTATATCAATTAGGGTATAAAACTTACACTCTATATCAATTAGGGTACAAATTAATCCTCCCTATAAAAATTAGGGTATTTTGGGCCCCTATCCCTATATAATAATATATAGTACATATTTATATATATACAATTTACATTTATTTTCTCACTACAAGAATTTTTGCCTTTAACAACCTCAATTTAACAATCCTTTAATGAATTTGTGTTGTCTTTTGGGCTTTTACAATCCTTTTTCCAAAAAGCGTTGTCTTTTTTCAAAAAATTCGCCATACGACAACGCTAAAAATGGAAACGACAACACTTTTTAAATAGGGTTGTTAAATGGCCTTTTTTTGGTTATACGACAACCCTTTTTTACAACACTTTTGAGCGTTGTCTTTTCTTAGAACATTTTTTTTACAACCCATTATGACACCTTTTTTAAGTAGAGTTGTTAAATGGCCTTTTTTTGGCTATACGACAACCCTTTTTTACAACGCTTTTGAGCGTTGTCTTTTCTTAGAACATTTTTTTTTATTTTACAACCCATTATGCAACCCTTTTTTGTGTGTTGCATGTGTTAATTAAAAAACAATTATAAAATAATTGTTTTTTAATATAATTATTTTTAATTAACTTAAATTTAATACATTTAATTAATTTATAATGTTATCTTATATTACATTATTTGCATTAATATTATCTTATATGAACAAATTCATTATTTTAGAAAATAGTATTTTATAAAATACTATTTTGAATTAATTAACAAATTAATTACACCTAATTAAGTATTACTCTCATCCTATTATATAATAATACAAAATTTGAATATTATTTTAAAACATGATTCGAAAATTGTATTTTATAATTCATAATTCATAAATTATGAATGTTTTTTGTAAAAAAAATAAAGATAAAATTATTGTGTTTTAAAATTAATACAAAAAACATAAAAAAAAGATATATATATATATATATCATATCAATTAATTAAGAATATATAAAAAAATTTAATTATACAACAATAAAAAAAATATACATTTATTTATTTGAAAAAATATAAAAATTTACATTACATAATAATATAAAAATTATATATTATTATTTTAGAAAATAAAGATAAAATGAGTTTGGTTTTAATTTGAACCAAAAATTATTTTACAACAAAAAAACAATACATATGTTAATTTGAAAAATATAAAAATTTGTATTACATAATAATATAAAAATTATATATTATTATTTTAGAAAATAAAGATAAAATGAGTTTGGTTTTAATTTGAACCAAAAATTATCTTACAACAAAAAAAACAATACATACATTAATTTGAAAAATATAAAAATTTGTATTACATAATAATATAAAAATTATATATTATTATTTTATAAAATAAATATAAATTAGTTTGGTTTTAAAATTAATACCAAAAACATAAATTATTTGAAAACATTATTTTATAAAATAAAAAAAAGATATAAAAATGATTAATTAAAAGAATAATATGAAAAAAAAATTAAATATGTTAATTGAACCATAAACTATTTTTCAAAATAAAAAAACATACATATATTAATTGGTCAATACAATTTTTTTTATATAATAATACAAAATTTATATATTATTTTAATTAAATTAAAGTTGAAAAGTTTAATTATTTTATGATGTTATTTTATATTATTTGCATTAATATTATCTTATATATATGAACAAACTCATAATTTTAAAAAATTAGTATGTTTATAACATATATTAAAAATATGCACTAGTATACTTTATAATTGTCTTAATATGAAATTAGATTAAATATTATTAAACATATTAATTAGTCATTAATCTTCCAATTATATATTAATTAGTCATTAATTATATATGTATATATATAATTAGTTAATAAAAGAAATACATATATAATATAAACACATAAAGCACTAGTAGTCTAGTGGTTCAAGGTCCAACAAAGGTCACGAAAGCTTAAAAAATGGCTGTTAAAAGGCGAAATTCTTGTAGTGTCGTTACAAAATTCAACATAATTTATATCATCATTAATCAAATAATTTATATTAAACATTCGAAGATTACTTGAGTCTCAATCAATTATAATAGGGGTTTCTCAACATTAATTACTTAAGAGCATATAAATAATACGAAATGCATATGATGCATGAAATGAATGTCTAATGACGTATATGTTTTGGTCGAGGATGTTATAGAACAGCTCCTTGGAACTAAAGATGCTGGCGCAGAGTGAGCAGAGGACTTTGTAGTGGCCTTAGAACTAAAGATGCTAGCGCGGAGTAGCATCGCAGAGTGAGCAGAGGAAGCTGTCAGGGCCTTGATACTAAAGATGGTGGTGTGGAGTGGGCATCGCAGAGTGAGCAGAAGGAGCTGTTAGGGCCTTGGAACTAAAGATGCTGGCGCGGAGTGAGCATAGGGTGTTGTCAGGGCCTTGGAACTAAAGATGCTGGCGTGCAGTGAGCATAGGACTTTACAGAGCAGAGGGTGTTGTTAGGGCCTTAGAACTATAGATGCTGGCGTGGAGTGGCGCAAAGTGAGCAGACAGCTTGGAACTAAAAATGCTGGCGTAGAGTGAGCAGAGGACTTTGTAGTGGCCTTGGAACTAAAGATCCTGGCGCGGAATAGCATCGCGGAGTGAGCAAAGTGAGAAGAGGACTTTGTAGTGGCCTTAGAACTAAAAATGCTGGCGCGGAATAGCATCACCGAGTGAGTAGAGGGAGCTGTCAGGGCCTTGGAATTAAAGATGCTGGCGCGGAGTGAGCAGAGGGTGTTATCAGGGCCTTTGAACTAAAGATGCTGGCGTGGAGTGAGCATAGGACTTTACAGAACAGAGGGTGTTGTTAGGGCCTTAGAACTAAAGATGCTGGCGTGGAGTGGCGCAGAGTGAGCAGACAGCTTGGAACTAAAGATGCTGGCGTAGAGTGAGTAGAGGACTTTGTAGTGGCCTTGAAACTAAAGATGCTGGCGCGGAATAGCATTGCGAAGTGAGCAGAGTGAGTAGAGGACTTTGTAGTGGCCTTAGAACTAAAAATGCTGGCTCGGAATAGCATCACGGAGTGAGCAGAGGGAGCTGTCAAGGCCTTGGTACTAAAGATGGTGGCGTGGAGTGGGCATCGCGGAGTGAGCAGGGGGAGCTGTCAGGGCCTTGGAACTAAAGATGCTGGCATGGAGTGAGCATAGGACTTTACAGAGCAGAGGGTGTTGTCAGGGCCTTGGAACTAAAGAGCCTTGGAACTAAAGATGCTGGCATAGAATGAGCATAGGACTTTACAGAGCAGAGGGTGTTGTCAGGGCCTTGGAACTAAAAATGCTGGCGTGGAGTGAGCAGAGGACTTTGCAGTGGCCTTGAAACTAAAAATGCTAGCGCGTAGTGAGCAGAGGATGGGAACAAAAGATGCTGGCGCAGAGGGAGCTGTCAGGGCCTTGAAACTAAAAATACTGGCGCAGGGAGCTGTCCAAAGATGCTGGTACGGGGAACTGTCAGGGCCTTGGAAAGAGAGAGCAGAAGACTAGCGTGGAATAGGCCTTGGAACTAAAGATGCTTGTGCGGAGTGGGCCTTGGAACTGAAGATGCTAGCACGGAGTGAGTAGAGGACTTTGCAGGGGCCTTGAAACTAAAGATGCTGGCACGCCCTGGGAGCTGTCAGGGCATGCTGGCACGGAGTGAGTAGGGATTTTTGCAGTGGCCTTGGAACTAAAGATGTTGGCACGGAGTGGGAGCTGTTAGGGCCTTGGAACTAAAGATGTTAGCGCGGAGTGAGCAAAAGATGGGAACTAAAGATGCTGGTGCAGAGGGAGCTGTCAGGGCCTTGGAACTAAAGATGCTGGCGCGGGGAGTCATTAGGGCCTTGGAAAAAGTGAGTAGATGAATGGCACGGAGTGGGCCTTGGAACTAAAGATGCTAGCACGAGCGAGCAGAGGACTTTGTAGTTGCTTTAGAACTAAAGATACTAGTGCGGAGTGGGAGCTGTCAAGGCCTTGGAACTAAAGATACTAGGGCAGAGTGAGTAGACAGCTCCTTGGAACTAAAGTTGCTGGTGCGGAGTAAGTAGAAGACTTTGTAGTGGCTTTGGAACTAAAGATGATGGTGCGGAGTGAGTAGAGGACTTTACAGTTTGCAGTGGCCTTGGAACTAAAGATGATGGCACGGAGTGAGCAGAGGACTTTGCAGTGGGAACTCTCAGTGCCTTGAAACTAAAGATGTTGGCGCAGAGTGAGCAGAGGATGGAAACTAAAGATGCTGGTGCGGAGTGAACAGGGGGAACTGTCAGGGCCTTGGAACAAAAGATGCTGGCGTGGAGTGGGCCTTAGAACTAAAGATGCTGGCGTGGAGTGAGCAGACTTTACAGTGGCCTTGGAACTAAATGCTGGTGCGGAGTGGGAGCTGTCAGGGTCTTGGAACTAAAGATGCTGGCACGGAGTGAGTAGAGGATGAGAACAAAAGATGCTGGCGCGAAGTGAGTAAAGGGAGCTGTCAGGGCCTTGGAACCAAAGATGTTGGTGCGGGGAACTGTCAGGGCTTTGGAAAGAGTGAGCAGAGGATATAAACTAAAGATGTTGGGGCGGAGTGAGCAGAGAACTTTGTAACTGCGCGCAGAGAATGGGAACTAAAGATGCTGGCGTAGAGTGAGCAGAGGCGCAGAGGATGGGAACTTAAGTTGTTAGCGTGAAGTGAGCAGAGGACTTTGCAGCTCCACTCAAAGGCGGAGTGAGCAGAGGACTTTATAGTGGGAGTTGTCAGGGCCTTGGAACTAAAGATGCTGGCACGGAGTGAGCAGAAGATGGGAACTAAAGATGCTGGCACAAAGTGAGCAGAGGTGTAGAGGATGGGAACTAAAAATGCTGGCGCGGAGTGGGCCTTGGAACTAAAGATGCTGGCGTGGAGTGAGTAGAGGGCCTTAGAAAGAGTGAGTAGAGGACTTTTCAGTAGGAGCTGTCAGGACGTTGGAACTAAAGATGCTGGCACGGAGTGAGCAGATGACTTTGCACTAAAAATGCTGATGCAGAGTGAGCAGAGGATGAGAACTAAAGATGCTGGCGTGGAGTGAGCAGAGGACTTTGCAGCTCCGTGTAGAGGATGAGAACTAAAGATACTGGCACGGAGTGAGCAGAAGATGCTGGCGCTAAGTGAGCAGAGGATGAGAACTAAAGATACTAGCGCGAAGTAAGCAGAGAACTTTGCAACTCCACGTAGAGGATGGGAATTAAAGATGCTGGCGCGGAGTGAGCAGAGGCGTAGAGGATAGGAACTAAAGTTGTTGGCGTGAAGTGAGCAGAGGACTTTACAGCTTCGCGCAGAGGCGGAGTGAACAAAAAACTTTGCAGTGGGAGCTGTCAGGGCCTTGGATCTAAAGATACTGGCGCAAAGTGAGCAAATGATGGGAACTAAAGATGCTGGCGTGGAGTGAGCAAAGAACTTTGCAGCTCCGTGCAGAGGATGGGAACTAAAGATGCTAGCGCGGAATGATCAGAGGCACGGAGGATGGGAACTAAAGATGCTGGCACGGAGTGAGTAGAGGACTTTGCAGTGGGTGCTGTCAAGGCCTTAGATGTGAGGATGGGAACTAAAGATGCTGACACGAAGTGAGCAGAGGACTTTGCAGTGGGAGCTGTCAGGGCCTTGGAACTAAAGATGCTGGTGCGGAGTGAGCAGAGGATGGCATGGAGGCGTGATGATGCCGAGTCATGATGGTGGTGTATTGATGTCGAGTTATAAAGGTCTTGAAACTAAAGATGCTGGCGCATAGTGAGCAGAAAACTGACGCGGAGTGAGCAGAGGATGGCGTGGAGGCGTGATGATGTCGAGTCATGGTGATGGTGCATCGATGCCGAGTTATAGAGGCCTTGGAACTAAAGATGCTGGCGCGGAGTGAGTAGAGAACTTTTGCAAGGATGGGAACTAAAGATGCTGGTGCAAAGTGAGCAGAGGACTTTGCAGTGGGAGCTGTCAAGATCTTGGAACTAAAGATGCTGGTGTGGAGTAAGCAAAGGTTGGCGTGGAGGCATGACAACGTCGAGTCATGGTGGTAGCGTGAGGCGTAATGCCGAGTCACGGTGACATCGAAGTATGGTGAGAAGGCATGTCGGTGCCGAGTTATCGAGATGTCGGTCTTGGAACTCGGTGACATCGAGGTGTGGTGAGAAGGTTTGTCGATGCCGAGTTATGGAGGCCTTGGAACTAAAGATGCTAGTGCGGAGTGAGCAGAGGATGGCGCGGAGACTTGACGATATCGAGTTATGATGGTGGCGCGAGGCTTGACGACACCGAGTCATTGTGACATCGAGATGTGGTGAGAAGACATCTCGGTGTCGAGTCATGGTAATGTTGATCTTGGAACTCGGTGACATCGAGGTGTGGTAAGAAGGTATGTCGGTGTTGAGTCATGGAGATGTCGACTTTGGAACTATGTCGGCCTTGGAACTCTATGACATCGAGGTGTGGTGAGAAGATATATCGGTGTCGAATTATGGAGATGTTATCCTTGGAACTAGTGAAACTAAAGATGCTGGCGTGGAGTGAGCGGAGGATGGCGCAGAAGCTTAACGATGTCGAGTCATGGTGGTGGAACGAGACGTGACGATGCCGAGTCATGGTGACATCGAGGTGTGGTGAGAAGATATGTTGATATCGAGTTATGGAGATATCGGTCTTGGAACTCGGTGACATCGAGGTGTGGTAAGAAAGCATATCGATGCCGAGTCATGGAGATGTCGGCCTTGGAACTCGATGACATTGAGGTGTGGTAAGAAGGTATGTCGGTACCGAGTCATGGAGATGTCGGTCTTGGGACTATGTCAGCCTTAGAACTCGGTGACATCGAGGTGTGGTGAGAAAGCATATCAGTGCTAAGGCATGCAGATGTCAATCTTGGAACTTGGTGACATCAAGATGTGGTGAGAATGTATGTTGGTGCCGAGTCATGGATATGTTGGTCTTGGAACTCGGTGACATCGAGGTGTGGTGAGAAGGCATGTTGGTGCCGAGTCATGTAGATCTCGGCCTTGGAACTAAAGATACTGGTGCGGAGTGAGTAGATGATGGTACGAAGGTGTGATGACGTCGAGTCATGATGGTGGCACGAGGCGTAACGCCGAGTCACAGTGACATCGAGGTGTGGTGAGAAGGCATATTGATGCCGGTTCATGGAGATGTCGGGTTGCAGTAGCTGAGTTCAGGAAAGCCGAGTGAAGATGCCTGTCTTGGAATTCAGTGACATCGGGGTGTGGTGAGAAGGAGTTATGGTGGTGGCACGAGGTGTAACATCGAGTCACGGTGACATTAAGATGTGGTGAGAAGACATGTCGATGTCGAGTCATGGAGATGTTGGTCTTGGAACTCGATGACATCGAGGTATGATGAGAAGGCATGTCGGTGCCGAAAGTTTTATCGAGGTGTGGTGAGAAGACATGTCGGTGTCGAATCATGGAGATATCGGCCTTGGAACAAAGATGCTAGCGCAGAGTGAGCAGAGGATGGTGCAGAGGCCGAGTCATGGTGGTGGTATGAGGCACAATGCTGAGTCACAGTGACATCAAGGTATGGTAAGAAGGCATGTCGGTGCCGAGTCATGGAGATATCGGGTTGCAATAGCTGAGTTCAAGGAACTGAGTGAAGATCCTGAACTGAGTGAAGATCCTGAACTGAGTGAAGATGCGGGGCCACAATAGTTGAGTTCAGGAAATTGAGTAAAGAAGCCGTTAGGAATTTTCCCAACATTCTGTCTTGGATTGGAGCTTAAATTGGTGCGAGGTACGGCTCCGTCAGATTCGAATCCGTGAGCGCAAAGCTACATAAGTATACGACATTAAAGTTGCTCCATATGCCCACTGGATATCTTTTTGGTGTAGCGGTAAAGCGCTTGATGGTCCCAACAAAGTACCTAGAGTGGGACCTGCTGAGGGGGGAGATTGTTGGGAATTTTCCCAGTATCTTGTCTTAGGTTGGAGTTTAAATTGTTGCGAGACACGACTCTGCCAGGTTCGAATTCATGAGCGCAAAGCTACATAAATATAAAGCATTAAAGTTGAGTCATATGTCCACTGGATATCCTTTTAATGTAGCAGTAAAGTGCTTGATGGTCCCAACAAAATACCTAGAGTGGGACCTGGTGAAGGAGGACCATCGGATGAACTACCAGCAGATTCAGAAGATGATGAAATTGGAACGAATGGAGTAGTAGAAAGGATAATAGAAAGGGTGTAAGAGATTGAGTGGACAAGAGGTGGTTGAGAAGTGGATGGAAAAAGAGTAGAAAAAGGATACTCAGTCTCATTGAAAGTCACTGTCCTAGTAATGTAGATCCTACCACTAGGATGTAGACATTTGTAGCCTTTGTGGGGAGAGCTATAGCCTAAGAAAATGCACTTATGACTTCTAAGCTGAATCTTATGCGTGTGATACGACTTAAGGTATGGAAAACAGGCACATCCAAAAGATTTATGAAATGAATAGTCTGGAGGCTTGTGATGTAGAAAGAAAAAGGGAGAATGTCCATTTAGGATAGGTGTGGGAAGGCGATTTATGAGGAACACTGTCTTGTGGAAAGCATCCCACCAATATGACATGGAAATCGAAGTTTTGCTTAATAAGGATAGACCAATTTCAGTAAAATGTCGGTGCTTCCATTCTACTAACCCATTTTGTTGATGAGTATATGGACATGAGAATCGAAGAGCCATATCTAAAGAAGAAATAAACGAAGTGAGAGCTCTAAATTCAACCCCCCTATCACATTGAAGAGATTTAAATTTTATGTCAAAGAGTCTTTATACGAGGGAAAGAAACTGTTTGATTATGTGGGATACGTCAGATTTGGATTGCATTAGGTAAATCCATGAAAAACGAGTGTAGTCATCAATGAATAAAACATAATATTTGTACCATTCCTTTGTGACGGAAGAAGTTGGTCCCCATACATCGCTATGAACAAGTTTAAGAGGAGAAGAAGTAGTATGTTTTATTGAAGAGAAAATGTATTTGATGAAGTTTACCCAAGGTACAATCATAGCACAAAACAGTAGGAGAATACATGGAATATTTATTGAAGTGAGCACTTTAGCTAGAGTCCTATTACAAGGATGATCTAAACGATAATGTCAAAGAGTACTAAGATCAATAATAGAGCTAGAATTAGAGTGGAGAGCAACTGGAGGTGATGATAGATGAGTGAGATCAAGCTAATAGAGTCCATCCTTAAGTGCCCTTTTCAACATGACTTGAAGAGTATTGAGGTCCTTGACATAACAACAAGAAGAGTGAAACTCAATATAAGCAGCATTATCATATAAGAATTGAGAAATGCTAAGGAGATTTTTAGTGATGTCAGGAACATGAAGAACATTTTTAAGATGTAAAGAAGTAATATTAGTGGTAGAACCAATATTAGTGATGACAACCGATGGACCATTTCCAACCACAAACCTTCACTTACCATTGTAGGGAGACTAGAGATGGAGGTTGTCAAGAGCTAAGGTAACATGGTGCGTAGCACCACTATCAACTATCTAATCAGTAGCCATAGGAGCTGATCCTTGATCATGATCAAACGAAGAACCAGGACCAAAGAAAGGGGATGGAGTGGTAGAAGTAAGAAGATTGGCTTGAATGGATTGAGCATTATTTTCCAGACCAGTGAATACACATCAAACCTCTTGAAGCATTTTATTGCTACATGATTACTTTTGCCACAAAGTTGGTAAACCATACGACCACCACCTCTGAAGAACCATCCCTGAGCACGACCACCACGAGGGGTAAATCCACCATGTCCGCGAAGAGAGAAGCCTCTAGCAGTACCATAGTGAACACTAGGAGCAAGCTGAAAAGAATTAACAGTAGGAGCTGCACCAATAAGATGAGAAGCAGCAACATGTTGAGAAATACGCCATGAGTTTGGAGAGCAAATTGGACCTCAGTCAAAGAAAGCTCATCACACCGAGTAGTAAGAGTCACCACAACACTCTCATATTCAGAACCTAAACCACAAAGGATGTAAAGAACAAGATCATCATCACTGAGATTTTGACCAGCAGCACGTAATTGATCGGCTAAAGCTTGCATATGCATAATATAATCAGTAATAGAGAGATCACCCTTTCTTCAAGGTTTGAAGTTGAAAACGAATATTCAGAGCATGAGCTTTAGATTGAGAACGAAAGAGCTGATTAAGAGCACGCCAAATCTTAAAGGAATGGGTGAAGTGGCTCACAAATCCAAGCATAGATTCCGACATCGAACCGAGTGACCAGCTTTTGAGGAGCTGATCCTTTCAAATCCATCCGGTAAATGCAGCATTACGACATTGAAGATCATCGCCAACATCAGTGAATTTAGCAGGAACAGAGAACTCATCACCATGAAGATACAAATCAAATCCATGGGCAGTCACCGTTGCTAGAATCAGAGATCGCCAATAGGAGTAATTTTACCGATCGAGGGGCAGAGATAGAGTATGGAAGGTGGGAAGAGAGGGCTACGCAATGGAAGGAAGAAGAAGCTAGGAGGCTCAAAATACGGTGTTAATTTTGATAAAAGAGAATAAAAAAGATGAATTTCATTATGTTTAAAAGGAGAGATACATATATATTTATATAAGAGAAAGCTTGAGAATTAAGTTAAGGAAAAATAACAAACTCTAACAAATTAGAGCCACGTCATCAATTCTCGGAGCTTCTAAAAAGCATTATGTTTACTGTGCTTCTTCTTTATGCATGTGATGTATGCATGCAAATATGCTTGCATGCATGAATATCTAATATTAATAAAAGAAAATAAGAAAAAGTAAATTGTCCAACCAGTGGTTCAAATCAGAACTAACGTTTTATAAACTGGAATCAAAACTAAAAACCTCACGGTTTGATTTCGATTTCACCTTTTATGATTTTCCAAACTGTTGATTTGAAACCATAACTAACAATTCAAATCGGTTGAGCATCATTATCTAAGCCATGTTGATGGTTTTACTTTTATTTTTTCTTTACATTCATGTAAATATTGTTTCATTTGTTTAGCATCATATCAATCACTTCTATAAACCAGTAAATTAGTATTTCAACACATTGTTGGAAAAATTGGCGAACTTTTGTATTGTAAACTATTTAAATAAAGACCCGTTTTCTTAACTTGAAAACATGCATTTACAATTAACATGAATCATTGTTTACAAACTCATGGATTGCATTTGGAAATAGTTGAGGTAAATTAAAAGTATACATTTTGAGTAGATAAATTTAGGATATTTATTTTCTCAAATTCAATTTCGAATGAATGAGAAATTAATGTTTTAAATATGTAAAATAAATTTGAAAATGTTTGAAAGATGTGAGTTTTAATTGAATCAATACAACCTAAATTAAAGAATGCAACCAATTCGATCCAACTACATTATTTCTAATCAAAAGGTGTCTAATTATGAAAATACACCACACCTCTTCAACTTATATAATTAGATCTCATATTCAATAGTTTCATTATCTTCAATACAATTTGCATTCTTTAACATTCTTAAATTGTAGTTCTCATTTCTTCTTGTCTCCGGAAGTTTCAAGTATCGTTTTCATTCACCGAAAAACTTTTAGATTTGTTGTGTTGCGATTTTTAAGTTAACAAATCATATCTTAAAGATGTTTATCATATATCATAAAAACACTCAATACGGGACAATTTCATCCTACGGAGAAAGTAACTAACTCTTGCCTTGACTTTTCCCGTTGGTTATTTTTAGTTATTTTCAAGTGCACGAAGCATTTTCCAACAGTTGAAAGAAAACCAAAGAAGAAAGTAACGTCAAGTGCAGAAAGTCGTAAGAAGCATTAAACCATTTTGTGTGTCAACTTTGCAGCTTCTATTCAGTACAACCTCAAATGAATTGCTCGGAATTTAGCCTTAAAGATATCCAACATCTCAGAATTGGTGAGACATTTGCCACTCGAAATCCTTCAATCTAAAAAAAAAAAACTGGGCTAATCATAAAGCAAAGGAATTCCACAGTTAAGCTTTCGAATTATGAGTGTAATGCGTGTGACTAAGAATCCCACAAAACTTATCACAGAAGGGAAGCAAGAAGTTAAACCAACATTGCACCACTCATCATCAAATACACAATGGATAGAAAAAATCGTTGGTTAGTAGTGACTAAAGATCAGAAAACAATATGTGTGATCGAGTCAAGAACATAGATAAGATTCATATATTATTGGTTAAACCTCAGTAAAACATCACTTATTGTATATGATCTATATTAGTCTCAAGATTATGTATTTGCCCAAAAAAGAAATAAAAAAGCAGAATTATTTCTTGATCCTTCGGATTTTCTTATGTCCCCAAACCTCCAATCTACCAAGAGGGCAACCACAGGGAGCTCGGAAAATCAGCACCGTCCTTCCGTTCACCGGCGCCATCTTCTTCAATTCCGCCTCCAGTTCTTTCCGATCCTCACCCAATTCAAGCTGTGCCGCCCCGTTGTTCACCAGAAAGGCATCCAGATGTGGCGGCGCGTGCTTAACACACGCCTCCGTTTCCAGCTGAATATCGTACTCCACCGCCCTTCTCAGCCCCTTGCAATAAGGATTCCCACACTTCCTGAGCCTCATATCTATAAACATGGCGAGAATTAGTCCCAGCACCACCACAGAGAATCCGACGATGTACGGCAGCGGCTCATCGACTATGAGGTCAACAACGAAGGCGTTAACAGACGGCAAGAGCTCGCAGAAGAATAATTTGAAGTAGGGGATGATCAGAAACGCCAAGGACGCAATTACTAGGAGGAGAATGATGAGATCCACGGCCACCAGGGGAGAGCGATTGCAGAAATGGTTGGAAAAGGGGTTTAGGGATTCGGTCGTGAAACGGCGTCGTCTGGAGCTGTAATTCGAATTGATGAAGTTTTTGTTGCTGTTTTGAGGAGGGAAAGCTCTGCAGAATTGGATCAAACTCCGGCAATCGATCATCGGCAGATTCATCCCTTCTTGACTTCTTCTTCTTCTCTGCGGAGAAACTGCTGCAATTAATTATATGCGATTGAGGCAGAAAATTTGGAAAGGAATTAGACTAGAGTAATCAGATTTCTCGAATTGAATTCGAAGAATTGAAATGGTTGAAGAGGAGGTTTGGTTGACTTGTCGAGATGATGAAGATCATGACGCATTGACGCTGAAGAAACGCATTATCTATTTCGCTTTGCCCCCGCAACTTTATGGGCGTGACACTTTGACCCCTCTTTTAAATAAAGAGAGATATTTTTGTACGTCTTTGTTTCATTAAATTTTTCTTCTTTTTTCATTTTTCTATTTTAATCCACAATATTTTTTTTTTAATTCATTTTTTTGGTTCACATACCTATCGGGGCTTTTTTTTTTATTGGGTGAAATTATTATCACCCTCAAAATTTTAATTATATTATTAAAAAGATTTTAATTTATGAAAATTACAACATAAATGTAACTGGTAAGTACATAAAAAATGATTTTTTTCAAACATTAATAATTAAAAGATAGGAGGTTAAAAATAAATGGAAAAAAATTCAATGAGGTAAATAATAAAAATTATAAATCTAATATCATAAATACAAATATTTCAGTAAGTACAAATTGGTGAATTATATAGAATCACATGGCAATTACATTAAATTATTAAAAAAAATGGTAAAACACATTGATTATATTGTAATTAAACCCTGTTGGAAAATACCAGTTTTGGTGAAGAAAAGGGATATACGTCTTTGACTCGTTCTTTTACATATTAATAGAGGAATTAAAGGGTATTGTTTTTTTTGTAAATCAAGTGTATGAATTACTAGGTATATGGTTGGATCTGATTTAGTCCGGATTTGTAGTTTATTTTATTTTATTTTATTTATGTCATAATATTTATGTTGTAATTGTATAATTTTTATATTGTAATAATATGAGTAAACTACTTTTTTTGCCCCGTAAATTAGGTGGTCTGACATTTTCGGACACTTTTGTTTCGGGCTGGCCGATTTGGACACTATTTTACAAAAAATGGCAATTTATGCCCAATTTCAGTCTGAATTGCTTATTTAGGCTGAAATTGCACGTGATATGCACGTGTGGGCATATTTTCGGGCTCAGCTGGCCAGAATCGGACACGCTGAACCCTTTTTAATACGTGGCATTAAAAAAAAAAGATCTCCCAAGTAATAAAATCGATTTTACCGTTGAGACAATTGAGAACCCTAAATCCCCAATTGAGAAAATTGAAGAACCCTAACACCCATTCCCCAAAGTTGGTCGCTAATTAGCTACGGCCACGAGGTAATCTCTCATCCACCCCGGCGAATAGGCGAAACTCCCCCAGGTAGAATCATGAACTTTTGGCATATTCCTCAGCGTTTATGTTTTCATCTCTTTAAGAATTCCAATTCGACCCCTTGAAAGAAGAAGCTATGATTTTAAGGATGATTTGTTGATATAATCTATTAAAAATTGACCACTATATTTTACCCTGATTTGCCACAGCTTCCACACCCAAAATTTGTGAAGATCTGAAAAATGTCATATAAAATAGGAGATATGGTTTGCAATTATGGAATTAGGGCTGTCATTCGCACTTCTTGGAGTAATGAAAATCCAGGAAGAAGGTTCAATTCTTGTCTCCACTACAATGTAAGTAACTATGTAGCTTTAAATGAAATGTGTCATGTTTAACTTAATTTATGAACTCAAATGTGTTGAATGAAATATCTTGTGAAGACATCCTGTTTTGATTATTTTGCAGAAAGGAGGGTGCGGTTTTTTTGCGTGGGAGGACCCCCCAATGTGTGGTAGATCAAGAAGTTTGATACCTGGTTTGTTGAGGAGAATGAATGCAATGGAGAATGAAAACACAAGCTTGAAGAATGAAATTGACAACATGGTTGAGGAGATCAACAAACTGAAGTTGCGTAATAGAAAGCTACTGAAATTGTTGCTTTCAATTCTAGTAATATGTAGTTTTTGGGGTTGGGTGTGGTTTGGGGTGTTTTAAAAGTGTACCCTGTATTTGCTTTGTTGTTGGAGGATGATGTAGAATAGTTTTTGTTGTCTTAATCATGTATGAAGATGGATGAATTGGTTTATGTTGAATATTAAGTGTTGTTTATTTTGCAATCCACAGTGGCTGAATTTCAGTTTATTTTGCAACTTTGCTCACATTGTGTTCAAATCATGTTTTATGTTGGATTCTACCCTATTTTTGCAATTGAGAATCTGGAAATTGGAAGTTAATATACACATTTATGGAAATCAAAATCTGGAAATTGAGAAATGAACATTGCTTCAAAATAGGCTTTTAGTTGCTTACATTGTTTCAATTGACAATGGCTTTCAGTTGCTTACATGTACCAAAATAGGAGTTGCAGAATTATAATGTCATTATACACAATCCTACACAAAATGGGCAAAAAGACCATAATTTCGAAGCACAAAAACCAACTTGTAGCTTGAATTTCTAGATCATTTTTCCAAAAAATTGGTTACATAACTTCATTAGTTAACAATCATCCACAATCAATTTAGAGAGCACTTACCTCATTTTGCACATTCAAGTCCTCAGCACTTGGGGCCTCTTCTACCAAATCCTCCTCATCCATGCCAAGTTAATATCCTGCACCAATGAGAAGTAAGCTTACCTAATCTAACATGTAAGTATGTATTTGTGGACTACATCTCACATTGCTTTCTGCAGGTTGGTCACTCTCGGTGTGGTCAAGTGGAACTGAATTTTCCATTTGTGTCAACTATCAACATAAAAGAATCAACAAATCAGAAAATTTTGTACCAACTTCAGAAAATGACCAATCTTTTATGCAGCACTTTACAAGAATTAAAATAATTTGAAAAGAGCATACAACTATCATCCCACAGCCTGCTCATTAATATTGCAAAACATTATAGAACTCAACCATCAAACCACTACATGATCAGAAAATATCCACAACATGATCAGAAAGCATCAATTAACTCAATGATGATAAACATAGTCAAGCTTTCACTTACTTCATCTTGCAACTGGAAGTCCTCAGCAGTTTGATCTCCTTCCACCAAATCATCCTCAGAGGCACAATCTTCTTGAAAGTCCTGCAACAATGAGTAAGTGACAAATATTATAGGATCATATATACTACAATGCAAGGCCAATGCACATAATCTGAAAGAAAGAAGACAATGACCTATTGATTATCTCCTTGAGGACATGATCTCACATTGTGCCCCACTCCTTTGCACTTCTTGCATGTATACTTCATCTGTTGTCTTTTCAGTTTCTTAACACCATCATGTTTTTTCTTACTCCTTATCTCCCCAGCCTCCTTCTTTCTTCTTTTAGGAGGTCTTCCAACTGGATTTGATAAGAAAATTGGAGGTAGAGGTGGTGTCATTCCAGTCTCCATCCATTCTGTCTGCCCATTAATGCCTTTTATAGATGACTCATACACCATCCTATACACATCAACCGTATACTGCAAATCAACATAATCTTTTGGATTTGAACCCTCATTATACAATGCACATAATGCATGTTTGCAAGGAACCCCACTCAGAGCCCACATCCTACAACTGCAATCCCTAGTGTTCAGATCAACTGTGTATTGACTTCCATCACAACACTTAATTTGGTAATGACTTCTGGCCCCTTTGATAGGAATACAATCACTCACCCTTTCAGAAGTCTTCTGGATCATTTGTTCAATTCTTGGGCATAGAAATCCCTTCCACTTGTTTTCAGTTTTCTCTCTACTGTGGTTTAATCTTTTCATCACCCACTCCCTAATCCACTCAAGCATAGATAAAATAGGGAGTTCCCTTGCTACAAGAATGCATTTATTGAAGACCTCACACCCATTATTAAGGAGCATATCACACTTAGGGAATTCAGAAAAATGTGACTTACTCCACTCCACTGGGGACTTCTCACTCAGCCACCTCCAAGCACCCTCATTCAGTCTTTTCAAAGCTGCCATTGCCAGCTTGAACTCACCAACAGTGCTGGCACATGCAGCATTCCAAAGTGCATTCTTCAGTTCTGCACCCCTAAAGCCTGCAACCTGAAAATTCTAGTGCAAGTGCCTCACGCAGAATCTGTGAGAAGAACCTGGAAAAACTTCACCAAATGCTTGCACTAGCCCCTTCTGTTTATCACTAATAAATGTCATCTCATAATCCTTGTATATGGACAAGTCAATCTTCAAAATTCTCAAGAACCAATCTCATATCTCACCATTCTCCTTACACACAACTACCCAAGCTATGGGATATATGCTATTGTTAGGATCTACACCCACAACAGATAAGAGCATTCCTTTATGTGGACCTTTTAAAAAACAGTCATCTACCCCTATTATAGGTCTACAACCCCTGTGAAACTCCTCCTTCAATGCTCCTAGACACACATAAAATCTGCTAAATCTCTCACATCCATCATCATCCTCTTCAGTCCCTAATATCACAGTTAAGGCAGGATTACTTCTCCTCAGCATAGTCCCAAAGCTTGGCATATTCCTTGTCTGGATCCCCTCTCATCATTTTCACAGCCCTCCTCTTTGCTCTATAAGCACAATCCCTAGACACATTGCATCCAATCTCTTCAATAATGTCTTGCCTAAACCCCTGCACCCTCCTTTCTGGATCACTAATGAATTTCCTCCCAAATCTCTCACTCAACCACTTACTCTTAACATTTCTAACATTCCTAGTAGTAGGACAAGTGTGTACATCAGCCACCAATCTAACCCTAAAGGACCTCTCATCTGGAACTTTCACTAAATTCACCCTCCACTTGCATGTATCCACAACACACCTAGCATAGCATCTAGTGGGATCACTCTTAGTAATCTTCAAGGACCTATGTGTTTTAACTGCATATGAGTCAATTGCCCTCTTAAAATCCTCCCTATTACTAAAAGTTAACCCCACAGTAAATATAGGATCATATACACAGTCATAATTAAAAAGAGAAAAATCAACATTACTTTCATCACCATCACTGTCTTTGTATTCATCAAAGGTGAACCCTGTATGAACTACATCTAAGTCACTGTCTGGATCCCCCCTTGGTTCAGTTTCCCCAGCATCTAGCCCTCCTAATTTAGGCCCACCAACATCCACCCCACAATGTTCATGTTCTGGACTTCCATCAGATTCATGCTCTACATTCATGCCATAATTAGACTCATTCATTACATTATCATCAAATTCAATACCTACATCATCATCACAGTCCAATTCAAGCATAAACTCATCTACATGATTCGTCAAAGATTTATCAACTCCTATGCCCTCAGGAAAGTCATTTCCTATCACCTCATCTACCCCATCACCAACAACCTTGTCAAGCTTTTCAGCATACACATGAAAAGACTTAACAGAAACATGTTTTAAAGCAGTTTCATTAAATAATGCATCACTATATAAAAGTCTAAAACCATTATTTTGAATGAAGTAGAACCTCTTATCCCATTCTCCTAACTCAACCTCAGTCCACATTTGCAAATCCTCTAGGCACACATTTTCAGCTTCTACATAATCATAGTTCATAAAGGTTCCACCCTTATATTCACATTTATTAGAAGTAATAAACTCACCTCCAAAGTGAATGACAAGAGTGACGAATTGATGTTTGTTGTCTGCCAATTTACAAAATATAACACAATAATTAATTAACTTTGAACATAATCTAAATTTCTCCATTAAACTAAGCACACAGTGGCCTAACTTATAGCATATAGGATCTGATAATTCATATAACTTGTAGCATATAGGATTTCATAATTCATATACTATCAGTATTTATATGGACCCATAATTTGGAATACAAAAAACATATAAAATAAAATCAGTATTATATAACCTGCAGAAAAATAAAGGCCTTAATTTTGGTCTATGTGGACCACTGAGGACCACAAAACCTCACCCCCCACCAACCCTTCAACATAATAAAGAAATCTCACCCACACCAACCAATACAAAACACAATAAAGACAACTATATCCTACCCCACATGTTTGGAAAAGCCCCCCTCATAATGTCCAGTATATATAACTAGTCAAAAAAAGAGAAACTCTAATAGTAGAGAGAGGATCGACAATAACTAACCATATTTGGGAGGTGGGAAATGCATTAGCTTCTTGTCGCGTTTCTTCACCATCTTCAGATCAAAGATGATGCGTACTTCAGACCACGGTGTTGCATATTCTACAGGTTTGGGTTCGAAAAATTCGTGCTTTGCTGGTGGTGTGGTGGTTGTCTTAGCTAATTAGGGTTCATTTCCTTTTGCGATTGGGAGTTGGATTTTGGAGATTTTGGGGATTTTGGGGATTAGGGTTCCTGAATCCCAATTCTTATTTGAGGCTCCGAAGTGTCATTCATGATGGATGCCACGTATTTAAAATTGTCCAGCGTGTCCGATTTTGGCCCGCCAGCCCTAAATTAAGCCCACACGTGCATATCACGTGCAATTTCAGCCCAAATAAGCAATTCGGGCTGAAATTGGGCATAAATTGCCATTTTTGTAAAATAGTGTCCAAATCGGCCAGCCCGAAACAAAAGTGTCCGAAAATGCCAGACCACCTAGTTTACGGGGCAAAAAAAGTAGTTTACTCTAATAATATAATATTTATGTGCAGATTTCATAATCTTTCAGTGAATAACTTAAGACTTTTTTACACTATAAAAATTAATGTAGTATAGCTGAAACGTTTATATTATAATAATTTAATATTTATATTATATTAGTATAATTTTTATGTATAAATATCATAACTTTTATGTACTTAAAGTATAATATAAAGTTATATTATTACTGTTGGATCGATCAATTAGAGGATATATTTTATTGATTTATTTGCTTCAATAAATCCAATTTAATTAAGAGTGCAGTCTCGTACTTATAGTGGAATTGAACGAGATTAATAAGTTATTTTGATTAGTCAAGAGTTGATTAAGTCAAAATTAATTTATTGGAGCTTAATTTATTTGGGTCCGATTGGGTCCCTTCGGTGGCTCTATTATGAACTTAATATATTATAAAGATTATAATATGTATTGCAGTATAATTAAGTTTGATGGACTATCCGAATAAATATATCAGTTAAGAGATATTTATAAGAAAATATATCTGATATGATTTTATCCAGATATTTTTCCTATATGGAAAAGGAATCTTGGAGAGTAAGAATAGGAGTCCTAAAACTTCTAGGATTTTATTCTATTAAATAGTCCACAATATTATACGGTGCCCACACACGGATACTGTAGAAAAGTTCTGGAGAGAACATCGAAGAAGGCTTGACGGTTTGAGACGTGCAGAGACGTGCAGAGAAACTGTTAACGCACGCTACATAAGGTATTTCGTTAACCTTCTTATACAAGATTAATTGTCAATTAGAATATATATTATAATCGATCATATGACGAGATTTCTGATTTAATCAGATGTAATTCTCGAGGGTTAAATTCCCAACAATTACAATATAAATGTTATGTTATTACAACATAAAAGTTTTGAAAGGTATTATAATTTTATTACAAAAGATTATGCGAATATAACTAAAATGTTACGCAGACATAACTAAAAATTTAGGTTGGTTAAATTAAAATGTTAGGTTAATATAATTGTGAAACTAAGGTTTGAGTTAGGGTTTGGACTATACATGAAACGCGTGAAATATGTTTTAAATTATGTTGATCCAATTACACGGATACGTGCATCTGGTGCATAAACAATGGTGGGAATGAAATGGTGTAAATAATTAAGGACACGCCTAACATCTTTTCCAATTTTTACACTAAATAATAACAGGGAAAAGAGTCAGATATTTGGTATCTCAATTAATTGATTCCTGGCAACTTAAATGTTTGTTACCTTTTTTTTTATTTGTCATTTTCTAACATTAATAACTGCAGAAATCTTGTTTGAAACAACTGTCAAATATCAAGAATACTATTTTTTGACCGTTAGTACTTGTTTCAAAATATATTGTTGATTAGTACTTTATTACGATTTTCTAATCTTGCAGAAAAGAAAAGGTCTGAATAAAAAATTTCACCTATTATTAATAGATGATAATTTAATCTTAATTTTTTGAACTGAGCAAAATAATCATGATTTTATTATTATTACAATTCCAAAAACAATTATATTATACGATGATATCAACAAAATAATCATGTTTAAATATCATTAACTGTGTGATTTTAAAAATAAAATAAAAAATAGATATTTATACATCAAAGTGACACTTTTAGGTGAATTTAAATAAAAATCATTTTCTTTAAATTTAAATTAACCTAAAATTGATGGAGAATTTAATTTTTATAACTATGCGACTTATAATATAAAATCAATTGAAAATAAAATTATATTGTATAATATAATAGTGAATTAATATTTTATAATTATCTTCTAATATACAGCGAAAGACTAAAACGAAGACACAAGTGATATTTTTTCTATTTACAAAACATAACATAATTATATATATTAAAATATAATTGTGTCTAACTCGTGTCTCACCCACATTTTTAGGTTAAATATTCAAACATACACCCACATGAAATAAAATAAGAAAACAAATATATTATAACATAATATAAGTCTAGACTCATTATGTATCATTATGTACATATTGAAAGATAATACTCTTCTCAAAATGGAATATCATTAATTCTTGTACTACAAATCTAAATCTTCGTTCTCCTAATTGAATTGCAATTAAACTTGGCCCAATCTTTTACTAAAAGGATTGAGCCGAGTACAAAGATTCTATTGCATGTATTTTGGATAAATACATATATCTCTAGATAGAGAAGATTTGAAATCGAAATTTAAGACATAATTTTTTTCTATTGTTGTCTTGGATCCACAATTAAACCCATGGATCCTTAGAATTGGTGTGAGAAGTCAACTCAGCCCACTACGCGTCCACATCATCATCTGCTAAACTTGAAAATATCAAAAGTAACATCATGAGATACCTTCGAAAAGGGATCCTATTGGAATAATTTTACCATCTAATACATTGAGGCAATTAAACATCTTTCTTCAGATGATGCAATACTACTGGATATACTTTTGTCTTGATGTCATTGCAGTGCTTGCTTTCTGGATGCGTTATTGATTTGGAAAAATAATACATAGAGGTGTATTTATTATAGTTGAGAAAATGGCTTCATATGCCACTTTTTCTTATATTTTAGCTCAAACTACCACAAAATTTAAGAATTAGGCCTCATATACCATATTTGTTATAATTTAGGCTTCATATATCACAAATTTTGAATAAATCAAAGATGGAAGGAATTGATAGAACATGACTGATTGATTCAATGAAATCATAAAATAATAATCATCAATACACAATCCATTCTTACTCGAAAATAATGGGTAATAATAATATCATTGCACAATCAACTTACATGAAAATACACAAATAATAAGGACTTATACGAAATTAAATTTTGTGTAGGGAAAAAAAATGCTTACACGAGGTGTAGGGGAAAAAAAAGGCTTACATGAACTTAAATTTCGTGTAAGGCAAAAAAAAAAAAATTCTTACACTAAATTAAAATTTGTGTAAGGCAAAAAAAAAAATCCTTACACGAAATTTAATTTCGTGTAAGTCCTTATTATTTGTGTATTTTCGTGTAAGTCTTACAAACATTAATATATTGAGAAATGTCATTGACAAACTCATCAGTCATGTCTCATCATGACTTACACATTTGACCAAGTCAAAAATGTGGTATTTGGGGCATAAGTTTTAACAATTATGGTATTTAAGGATCAATCCTTATATTTTGTGGTATTTTGGGCAAAATTATAAGGAATTGTGGTATATTGGGTCATTCTTTCTTTATTAGTTGGGGGTATTGTGCTATTATATTTTGATTGTACAAAGTTTTCTGAATTTATGATTTTTTTAAAAGTCACGAACACGTATCTACAACGGTAACATTTAGAATGATCTTATTTACCCTAAGGTTGGTTAAGGATAAATCTTGGTGAGTAAATTGTTATATACAACAAAACGGACATTGAACGTTCACCTCTGAGATTCTTTTTACGTATTAGCTAAACTTTATTGTACCATAATAATATGTTTGAAAATGAAGTTTGAGATTGTATGAAAAATGTAGAACTAAGCATGATGGATCATTGTTAACTGTGGATGTTGTATTAAGCACTTATGCTTTGTTAGATAGATGCTTTAATTCCCTCATAAAGATTAATTGAAAATTCATATCAGATTAATTAGCAATCAGGTTACTGTATGTATGTGATTCAAGACAAGTCACTTTCTTTTACTTACAACTTGATGTGCACTAAATCATACAAGCATTAATGTTCATTATATTTCATTGTTTGGCTTTGAATTTACTTGATAAAGAGAATGAATTAAGATGAGATTCTAAAACAATGATGCAGTGTATGTCTAAGTCGGTCAAGTCTAGTTGTATTGTAAAAACTTTTACTAAACATGGATTTTCATTCTTGATAACAAGTGGGCTGACCACATATGGGATGAGGACATAACATGAGAGACGACTCATAATGTAGCACAAAAATAAATAAAGGACTTTTCAATATTATTTTTTGTCTTCAATATTTGACTAACTACACTCCAAAATCAGTCAATTGAAAACTATACATTATATGCTTACTATTTTCTATAAATCGGTTGCAAAGTTTGAATTCAAGTCATACAATTGTTGAGTGGAGGAGCTTCCACTTATTTCCACCTAACTACTTACAAATTACACATCTATCTAATATTTTCGTGGTGTTTGCTCTGTGTACCACTATTAAAATTATTTTAATTAGATCCATGTATATCAAAATTATTCTGTTTTAATAATCATACATGATGCAGAATGCTTGTTTTTCTTGCATGTAATTTCACAATCATATACTCTACTATTTCTTGCTTTATCTAAGTAACTAAGAAAAATAATCTTTTTATCTTTTTTTTTTTTCAAAACTTCCATTTTAGAGAGAAACTGATACATATAATAAAGTGAATTTACCCGAGTAATAATACTTTTTTTTTTTTCCTGAAAACCATCTAATCTGTACATGCATATGTGTGGTTATGGACATATATATAGAGATGTATAAGAAGCTGAGTGTATGAAAAAGAAACAAACTGTGTATCAATGGCAATGCAAATAGTGAGGTTTCTGTTATTCATTCTCCTTCTTGTGTCTTTACTTGATCAAAACAATTCAATGAAATCTTGCAATAAGGTGGAAAGCGAAACCCTCTTATGGTTCAACCATCATCTTTCTTCTCAACATGATCTCAAGTGGTCGGAATCGAGCCATTGCTGCGAGTGGGAAGGCGTATCCTGCCAGCTTCATGGCACCACCCCTTCTGTCACACATTTATGGCTACCAAATAAAAATCTCTCTGCAGCCATCTACCTTATTGCCAACCTCTCCTTTCTCTCTCACATCAATCTCTCCCACAACCACTTCTCCGGCCCTCTTCCAGTCTCTCTCTTCCACTCCTTCAAACGTCTCCTAACCCTTGATTTGAGCTTCAACGCCCTCTTGGGCCCACTTCCACCTCGTCTTTCCTCATCTATCCACACTTTGGATCTATCCAGCAATCGCCTCAACAGATCCATACACCCTTCTTTTCTTGATCAGGCCTCAAATTTGTTGAGCTTCAATGTCAGTAACAACACCTTCACAGGCTCCATTCCTTCATCTGTTTGCAGAGGCGCGAGACGTGTCAAGATTCTTGATTTCTCCTCTAATCAATTCGGTGGGGGTTTATCTGAGGGAGTTGGTGAGTGTCGCAGGCTGGAAGTGTTCCGCGCAGGCTCCAACTCCCTTGATGGATTGGTGCCTTATGATCTTTATAATGTGAAGAGTTTGAAGGAAATATCTTTGCCTAACAATCACCTGTCCGGGCCCATCAATGCCACCATTGGCAATCTTTCTAACCTCAGAATCTTGGAGCTCCATGTGAACCAACTGAGTGGCAACATACCTTCTGAAATAGGCTTGCTTTCCAACTTGCAGCAGCTTCAACTCCACAGCAACAGCCTCAATGGCAGCCTGCCTCCCTCTTTGGTTCACTGCTCGAATCTCACTACTCTGCTGTTGCGAAACAATCATTTAGGAGGAGAAGTCGATACACTTGATTTCTCCAAGCTAAGAAAATTGAAAGCCATTGATCTTGGGAACAACAGCTTCGTGGGGAACATTCCGGAAAGCCTGTGCTTGTGCCGCTCCCTGACAGCTGTCCGGCTGGCATACAACCAGCTAGTAGGTGAAGTCCCAGCTTGCATCACTTCTCTGACATCTCTTACACACCTCTCTGTCTCGGATAACCACCTCACCAATGTTGTCGGAGCGTTGAAGACTCTGAGGCATTGCCAAAATCTTGCGGTTCTGTTCATGTCGCGTTGCTTCCATGATGAGACGATGCCAGATGACAAGGACCTCAGCGGATTCCAGAATCTTCAAATCCTGACACTCGGAGGGTGCAAACTCAGAGGACAAATCCCAGCCTGGATTGCAAAGCTCACAAAGCTCAAAGTCTTGAATCTCTCATACAACAAAATCACAGGCCACATCCCCATCTGGTTAGGAGACATGCCCAACTTGTATGTCCTAAACCTGACTCAGAACTTCCTCTCAGGACAGCTTCCTGGTGAGCTTGGTCGAATGCAGGGGCTGATAGCGGATAACTCCAGCACCGACTTGAGCTCCTTAGCACTGCCTTTCTTGTTCAACAGTCTCCAATACAATCGCCTCTTTAACCTTCCAAGAGCCCTCAAAGTTGGCAACAACACTCTGAGTGGCAACATCCCTCAAGAAATAGGGAGACTGAAGCTTCTTCATGTGCTCGACCTCAGCAACAACGAGTTCAATGGGAGCATCCCCAGCCAGCTCTCTCGTCTCACTGATCTTGAGAAGTTGGACATGTCGGGGAACCATCTGTCAGGAGAGATCCCAGAATCACTGAAGGAGCTTCACTTCCTATCATCGTTCAGTGTGGCAAACAATGATCTAAGAGGAGAGATTCCGAGGGGTGGCCAGTTTGATACATTCTCAGCTGCTTCTTTTGAGGCTAATCCCAAGCTCTATGGATACCTCATAAGGAGACCCTGCCTCGTTAATGATACGATAATGGCTCAACACAAACACAAACACAAAAGCGAGAGTTCCATATGGTATACATTGCCTTTTGGGTTGGGATACTTTGTGGGAGTTGTTGCAATCTCATTTACTTTGTTGTACAAGACCTTCTAGGCTGCCATAGAACCACCTAACAATCAATTAAACTTGTTTGATTTTGATGAATGAGGAATCAGTTTTGAGTGAGTGTATATTCATATTGTACGTATATAGTATGCCCAACTAGGGTCATTCTTGATTACTTCACAACATAATTCAAAACACAAATTAATCAAATAAATAACAAGAAGCACCCATCATCAGAGTCGATCATTCTTCGTTGAAAACCAATAAACTTTATTATTAGCCTCTACCTCTCTCAATACACAATTTGGTTTGTGTTACCATTACTGTTCAAAAGGCCGGTGAAAATTGCTATAAACTCCCTCATTTCAACTACCATAATTATCTAAGCAGCCCTCTAAACTACAAGTATTTACAGGTAAAACCCACACCAGTAGAGGCAGCTCCACCTACTCTTCATCATCCATTTGAAACATCTCCCAACTTCTCAGCAATCTACAATAATAAGATAACGAGATTTAATAAATTCGAATGTAGCATATTCAGTGTAAGTGAAGAAAATACTTTGCATGAAGTAATTTTATAAAAAGCATTTGAAAAGAATGATGTGAATAATCAGAATGCTTCTTGGTTTTCAACAAAATAATAGTAGCCTTAATCTTGTTTAAGGTGGTTACATTTGGTGGCGTTATCGCTTGATAAAATTTCAATCACTTTGCTCACCCAACATCAATTTAATTTTGAGTTGAAGTTGAAGTTGAATGCCATTGAATACTGAAATGAAAGATCTAACTGCGAGGTGCTAGCACTGATGCACTCTCTACTTAATTACTACAATGATCAAAGCAACAGTGTAGGTTTTACTAGAAAATCTATACTCAACAATCAATGAATCCAAATAAATAGCAATTCCAGATAAGACAAATAAATATGCAGTGCAGGAAACGGAACCCTTTCATACCATTGCTGAACTTTCCGAAATTCAGTTAGAACTGGATATATATTCTCAAAGGCAGTATAGGTCTCATCCCTGACCTGAAAATGTCAAATAACATTGTAATACACAATATAAGACACTCAAAAAAAAACATTATGAGATAAAACTACCCCTGAGAATCAAGCTACATTGACTACCTTTGCACCAGTGAGAACAATCTTCCCAGAAACAAAAATCAGCAGCACTATCTTGGGCTGTTTCATCCGGTATATTAATCCTGGGAAGAGTTCCGGTTCATACTGTAACAACCAAATTCTTGCCATAAATACTATAAAAGTTCATGGTACCATTCTTTTGTATAAATAAATATAGCAATATTCTCATCCGAAACTTATAATGAAACAAATAGAGGACTATAAATCACTCACACTTGAAAAAGCACCATGAGCATAGGCAAGCCCTTCAAGTCGAATGGGAAATTTTACATCACAGGATCCAACTATGTTCTGAATCTTGAAATCCTACAAGTTGTAAATTAAAAAAAAATAATAATAAGCAATGTAAAACAGAGGAGCACAGATCTCAATCAGAGAAAAGAAAAAAAAAAACTGCTGATATGGTATCAGACAAGAGGATGTGGATAAGTAGTACCTTAAACTTTGCTGGGAAACCAAGCTTTTGAATGATTCTAGCATACTTAAGAAAAAGTAAGATGTTTACAAAAAGTGAGATATCAAACAAGAAATAGAAACCTTGCAATACAAAGTAGACAACCTTTTTAGATGATGTAACTGAATCTACATACACTTTGTCTTTCCTTCTTTCATTTTTTTTAGTTTTATGATTTTACTGAATCTACATACTCTTTTTCTTTTGTTTATTTTTTTTATTGTGTTGGGGGAAGAAACTCATGAAATCCTTTTGTTGAAGTTTAGTTTATGGATCTTCTTAGAGTCCTTCACTAGATAATTTGCTAAAGCAAGCATCCATGCCCTATGAAATGCTATACCTTCCGAGCAGCCAATTTGGACTGTTGTTCACTCTTGGCACCTGTGCAAACCTGAAGCCGCCAGGAGAGAAATAAATCACAAGTTACATCAGCATTAAACTCATTAACTCCAGGAATGAAAAGTATCAACTTGACATCAGCATTAGACTTACCATCTTCCCAGATGCAAAAATTAGAGCAGTAGTTTTTGGTTCTCTAATCCGCATAATCACAGCAGCAAAACGCTGAAATTCCATTAAAAGGTTATTATACATGGAATACAATAAGATATACAACAAATATAAAATAAGTAGATCTTATGAGCAATTGTCACTTCTGGTTTTGCTAAGTTATTAACTTCCTGCTTAAGCCGACTGAAAGTAGAAAGAATAGTACAATGCAACAGATAGAGAAAAAAGAAACTACAGCCTCCATTAAGCACCAATCAAGAGCAGAAAGCATATTAACATTTAACTGAGGATAGCTGAATGCAAGATTTCTACTTGACTTCCTAAAAGCATCATAGCTAAAGATGACAGTATTGTAAATCTAATCATGAATGTGCATCCATTTCATGCATGGTTAGTACATAAGAAGAAAATTGTGCTTTGTGTCTAATCTAGTACCATTTTTCATTTTTTTTCTAATAGAGGCTTGTTCATTCAAACAAACATTAATTAAAATTTAGCTACCTAGAATTGGACCTTTCATCACAAGTTAGATGACACCATATATGAGACATACAGGAAGTCTGAAACAGCATAATTATCAATTGAAGTAGACTCAAAGCGAAGTTTCATACCTTGGGATTGTATTCCGCATTACGAGCTTGTAGTGCTATAGCTTTAAGATCCAACTTGCAGTCCAGATTGACTGTTGAAACAATATTCCTGAATTAACATCATAATTCAAAGCAGAGGTTATTGTTACGTGAACACACAATTAAACATCTAATAAGAACAAATTTAACCACTAGAATATGATAAAATCGTTGCAGCTTTTTCTCAACACAAGATTTACCAACAATTGCATGATTGCAACATTATAAAGAAGGGCAAAGGTGCAAATATAACTCTAATGTTGTTGAGGTACAAATATGTCATTAATCTTTCTATTTTTTGAGTGAAAATATACTTCCCATGTTTGAATTAAGGTGCAAATTGACCCCAATCTTCTTCCTATGGATATTTCATTCACATTCTTCATGCGCAAATTTAATATATATTTTTATTATAAAAAATGTATTATATTATGTGAAAGAGTTAATTATTTCATTGATGAATTTTACTACGGAAAAAAAAGAAAGAGAATCAAATTGACAATATTTTATAATCAAACTTGACAAATTAAAACAAATACGACATTTTTCTCAAAAAAACACTACCTACTTTTTAAGCTTTAAAAAGAATAGAAATGAAAAAAAAAATGATATTTTATACAAAAACAAACAACAAACATTATATCTTATTCCAAATTCCAAACAATTATTTTTATACACATAGTAACATATGAGGTTTCAATTTTCAAAATTAATAAGTTGAGCACAAATCTTAAGAAAGGTATTTAAAAAAATTTATATACAATATTTTATTGAGAAAAAAATATTTTTGAAATTTTAAATTGATTTAGGATTATAAATGTTTCAATACAAAAAAACTTATGTACGAAGAATGTAAAAAAAAAGTCCATACAAAGAAAATTATGACAAAGTTGCATAGTAATACAGACATTAGGGTGTATTTGCACCATAACTTAAACGTTAGGAGTGCATTCATTCTCCATAATCATTAATGAAATATTTGCACCATTGCCCTATAATAAAAACAATTGTTGCAATTTTTCTTAGCTTTCAGTACAATTATAAAGTTGTGTTGAGTTCAAATAACAAAGGGCTATTATAAGCAAACCAATGCATTAATTGAGGATTGAGTGATATTCAGCCACGTAGCTCACAATAAGAAGGGGGGTAGGGGGTTGGGGAGAGGAAGCTCCTAGTATACTCTACCAAGAACATCAGAAATTTAAAACCAATCTGTAAAGGAGCAAGAATATCTGCAAATTATTTTTGCAGCAGCTTCCCCAATGGTGTTGGAAGCTCACTTGGCATATAAGGACATACTTCTACTTTCTCACTTCAACAAACTTCAACTTTTTTAAGGATTTTGGTTATTAAATTAATTTGTGGGAATACATATTTCATGAAAAAATGGGGGGACTTCTTCACATAATACAGAAAGCACTTCAGCAAAACATGAGTTTGGCCAATCGGAAAAGTTTGTGCATTTGATGACCGTAGCTCATAACAATTTGCATTCTACAAGCATCAAATGATTGGCAACTCAATGAAACAGACCAAGTGAATACTTGTAACCAGCGTTCCCAATGCTAGGCTCGACTACACATATGACTTTACAAGGATTTAGAAACCTGAGACACATTCTTAGGCACGAATCGCCATGGATAGTGTCCAGATATTGAATTACAACACCAGTACCACAAGAGGAACACAATAATGGATTTCTAAACAATATCTGCTAGCATAAATGACAGATAAAAGAGTGCATATGATAGTCATAGGACATGATCTTACTGAAGAGTTGGAACAATTCCAGAAGGATGCTTGGAGAGATCAACTGGCTGGCTTCCTTCCAACCCTTGGGGGTCTGCCATTAAATGAAATCACCTGTTGTTGAGAATTCCAAGCAGAACACAGCACCTGTCCGGTATAAGAATATATAAAAGATTCAAATAAAAGAACCCAATATCATTGTGACCATGGATTCATAATATTTCAAAGAAAAATCCTTAATTTCAATCCCTCCCAAATCCAGCTTCAATTCATATTTTCAACCAATAACCACAGAAAAAAAAAAAATCCAGAGAGAGAAATCAAATGGACCCATCAACCTAAGAACATATTAACTGCTAAGATGACCAAAATTTGAATCTTTTAAAACAGACAAGTTCATCACTGACACTGAAAGGTGGAATGAAACATGAATTAGAGCTTAAACATCATTAAACGAACAAAGATATTTGAGATTCCGACATAGAAAACAAATCGTAACGGGAATGTAGGTCAAAAATAGCAAAGCAAGAATCGAGAGGCGCGACCTTTAGATATGTGAATTGGGTGGATGGATCTAGGGTTTATAAAAGAGAGAAATTATGGAAAGAGGAGAAATAGAGCGGCAACAATTTCGAAGGTGGAGTCTTTTATAGATGTTGATGATCCATTGATGATGATTTGGGAGTATATATATGCGTCCTGCAAAGATGAAAGATGAGGGATCTATATATAATGAAATGCGTGAGAGAGAGAGAGAGATGAATGTTTTTATATGTACGTGTATGTATATATAGGAAGCTAGAAGGGGAGAGAGAGAGGCCCTTATATGTATGGACCAAACTAACCTTCCCTTTCTCTAAGATGCCTCGGGGCACTTTTGGTATAACATTCAATTAATTTTATGGATTTTTTAGAGGTAAAGTCTTGGATTAGATCGTCTCATGGATCTCATATTGTGAGACGGGTCGGATCGGGTCGAACATAAAAAATTATGTAATATTTTTGCGTGTATTACGTAATATTTTTCTATATATTAGGTAATACTTTGTATTATACAATGTATTTTGAGTTGAGTTGGACCATACGAAAAATATGTAATACTTTTATGTGTATCTGGTGATACTTTTATATATATCAGGTAATACTTTTGTTTTGAGTTGAGTCAGATTATATGAAAATATGTAATATCGGGTAATACTTTTATATGTATCAGGTAATATTTTTGTATTATAGGATATATGACCCGAATTAGATCGGATCGGGTCTTAAAAACACGCGGATCCTAGGGCTTCCAGGTGCTCTCTTCTCCTCGTACAACATGTAATACTTTTGTGTATATTATGTAATATTTTTCTATATATCATGTAATACTTTTGTATTTTGCATATATATTAAATAATATAATACAAAGTATTACCTGAAATATAGAAAAATATTACCTAATACACACAAAAGTATTACTTAATTATTATATTCGATCTGACACAACCCGTCTCACGGAATGGGATCCGTGAGACGGTCTCACACAAGACCTACTCCTTTTTAGATCCCGATTGATGATGAAATTATTTGGTATAACCTTCCCTATTATATTGGGGTTGAAAGGATGAAATTATCACTTTATTTTAAATATTATGTTTAATATTATTTGATTTTGATGGTATTGTAATATTCTACAAATACAAACATATATTTTAACTAATATAAATATAATAAAACAATATTAATAATTTAAACAATAAAATACAATGAAATTTACTGCAACACATAAACAATTACTATATGTTAAATTAAGAAAATTTTAAAAGAATATTTTCATTAAGTTAAAAGTTAAGTTCAAAGATGATTTTACTTGTGTAGCAAATTTGATGGTAAATTGATATTTTGGTCGCAAATTGATGAAAAGAACTAGGCGCACCGAAACTATCACCATATATCATACATGCCAAGATGGAAAGAAAATAAATGTTCGTAAGTTAATAAATTTTCAGTAATTAGTAAATAGAACTTTCTAAAAATCTCAAGCAATTAATTGATGAAAATTCAACAATTCTGGTATAATCACAAAATCGCTCAGTATTTTAAAGGTATATAAATTTAAATTAATGCAAGATTCTTCATATTTACTTTAACTATTGAATATAAAATTCTATATTGAATTAATTTATTTAATACATTAGTTCACTTTAGAATAAACCTCAAGTAATTTAATATTCTTCATACATAAAAAATATAAATATAAATTGATCATTGATTTAGATGATCCACATTTATTCTTTATCATATTTATGGCATATATCCATCTAAAAAACAAGAAGCAATAATCCAGAAAAAAGTTTAATAACCAACATTGTTAGAGCCATTTACAGTGACTTCACCATTTTCATGGATCACTGCAATGTTGTTAACTTGAACAACCAGACGGCTTCTAACTTTATGTAACCTATCGGACCACATAATCGACCCAAAATCGTACCTTCCTAATGAGATCTTCACCAACGTCAACATCACATAATACATGGCTTCTTCGTTGAAAGGCAAAAAAAATCAAGATTTTAAGCCAAACCATAACTTGAACTCCATTAGACTCATTAATGGTGACAAAGTATATAGCTGTTTTGGAATGTCTAATGTTAAGTAGAATTACGTTTGATGGTGGTGGTGCATCTGAGAATGGGCACTGTGATGAACGGATAGTTTATGTTCCAATCAGGGTCGTTTTTCCAAGCACATGGTGTGGATGATGCGGTGAATGGAGGGATGATCATCGCTTCAATATCTTCTTCTGTATAGTTGGCATTGCAGAGGAATAGAATGTAATCTGGTGTAGTCATGTCATAGATTAGTCGTGGATTGAAGGCCTTAAGTGGATTCATATGTCATGCTCCTATGTCGAATGGATCAACAGACTTTTCTGATGCTTCTACTTGTATTCCATCTCTATTTATATATGTGTTGTACGCTATTAAAGCAATTTAAATTATTATTAGTTATACACAACCAGTATATCATGAACAGTATAGTTCAAGTGGTATAGTATCTTTATAAATATGTAGATTGTGATGATCAACAGTGATTAGGGCAGATGAAAGTGTTTTTTTATTGTTAGCAATGAATGATTACCAGTAGTGATTAAGGCGAACCTAATAGCAGCAGAGGACCAATGTGGATGAGCAGATTTGAGAATGACTACAAGGACGGATATGTAAGGGCAAGACATGGAAGTACTGAAGATGAGGTTCCAACAAAAGAATCTCTCACCGTCTGGAAACACCGATGGAGGTATATTTGGTGGCCATGCTGCCAATATGTTCACTCCTAGTACACTTATATTTGGCTGCACCAATTATGAATCTAAGCTAATATGATAAATCAAATACATATGTGGGATAGTAATCAATGAAGAATATTATTCTACTTTAAGAAAATCAGGGGAAATAGAGTTGGCTCCTCTTAAAGAAAAATCGGAAACCATAGGCGCTAGTGATTGTCTGAAAGTGGTTTCACTTGGTAGGATATGTACCTTGATACAACTTTAAGTGCATAATTAGGTTATAAGATGAGATCATGAATAGATAATGCATGATATTGATCTATATATATATATATATATATACGAGTTTTAGATCACATGCGTTGCACTTGGAGATCAATTCAAATTAAGGAAAAAAATAATACAAATTCTTATATATAACATTTTATATTGGAGTTCTAATTATATGAAAATTCTAAATTACTATTATAACCTTAAATAATAATCTTTGTGTGAGGGGTTTAACTCAGAAACTCGTCAAGAAACCAGAACCGGAAACGTAGCTACAGGAATCGGGTTAATTACGGTCGAACCGGTGGATTGAAGTCCTAAACCGATGGTTATGCAATTAGGGCAAAATTAAGTTTTTTGCACAGTTTAGATTTATAAATTGGTTAAGTTGTTACGTTTCGGTTATGATATCTTTAAATTGGTTGAGGGCTTTTCTTTTGAATAGGTAGGCGATCATTCAGTTGAGAGATTGAATCAAATTACTTAGAGTTCGGTGAAATTAGAATAAGCTAGGGTTCTTGAGAGAAGAGTGAGCAATTTCTGTCTTGTAAACTGAATTCTTGATCGATTGTGAGTATAATACCATTGATCTGATTCTCCCAATGCAGTAGGCCGATGATGGCGTGCCGAAGCACTTAAATCTTGGTGTTTTTACGTTCAGTTTTCAATTTTTCTTTCATATGCATGCATGCAAATTTAGGGTTCTTTCTTCTTGAGTTTGAAACGAGAATTGCAGCACGTTCAGAGGTTGAATTAACATTCGATTAGTCACACCTTGATAGAGATATATTTAGCAATCCATATTTTATAAGAAACATCCACACTTTTATATAGATAATATATATACATATATATACGAGTTTTAGAGCACGTGCGTTGCACGTGGAAATCAATTCAAATTAAAGAAAAAAATAATACAAATATTGTATATATAACATTTTTATATTAGAGTTCTAATTATAATAGGATTCTATAAGATTTTGAATTAGTTAGAATTTTAGTATAAAATTATTTAAGTATGAAAATCCTAAATTACTGTTATAACCTTAAATAATAATCTATAATAGGGATATATTCGGCAATTCATATTTTGTAAGAAATATCCACACTTTTATATAGGTAATAGATATATATATTACTTGGGTAGTAGATTAGTTTGGTTCCTTGAATGGCATCGAGACGAATGAGGGGAGGATAATAACAACAACAAGAGGCCTGGTTAATGGCTCCACAAATATGAGCGCTACAACATTCGTCTTTTGTGTTGCATACTCACCAGATTCATTCGTCACTCCTCCATCACTTCAGAACATAAAAGCACCATACCAGATAGCGACACGTTCATTTAATTTTTCGTATTGCATATTCTAAATCATCATACATTATATTAGCTTGTATTCATGAAAGCATAGTGGAGAGAGAGAGAGCATAGGAAAAATAGTTTCTAGCCTTGGCTAAAGCTCCGGTTATAGGGTTGTTTATGAGACCGTCACCCATTATAACATGAAAGTCAATCCATTTTAACCAAATTTTTCATTATTGGTCAAAATAACATAATTTTAGTTTTTTTTTTTTTCAGAATTACCATAAAAAAAAGTGGTGGCTTAATCCACCAAAATATTGACAAGAAAAATACAATCCATACTAGAGCAACAACATAGATGCTCCATGGATTCACATTTCTAGCAGTAGACAACTGAGGCCCATCATTCCCTACAGAAAACACCACACTAACTTCCAATTGCATTACAAGAAACAACCCAATATCCGAGCTTGACTCAAAGAACCCCTCATTGGTGGAGTCTTCCCAAACAAAGCAAAAATGACGTGGACCCCATTGTGCAACGCCTCATCAAACGCAGTCAGTATGTCCTCCTCAGTGCAAACCCTAGAGCCAGAGCTGGCTCTAATCCAACACACCTTGTACATCATCTTTTCAGTTGACAATCTATCGTATTTTAGGCTGAGGAACTCTTATTGGGTCAACTTTCTCATCCAAATCTAGTGAGGTTGATTGGATATTGTTGTAAAGACCAACATCGGGTTCTTATATACGAGTACATGCCCCGTGGTAGTGTTGAAAACAATCTATTCTCTAGTAAGTTCATGTTTTATACCTTTAAAATCTCTAGTTTAAGATTGATGGTATATTGCTCGTTGAAAATCTTGTTTCGCTTCATATTAACAAACAGACGTTCTTATAAGCATTTTGTGCAAATGTCAAAGTATTCTTGTAGTTTTCACTTTGAGGCTTATATAGTCTTTTTGACTCTTTTGGACATCTTCTTTAGCATGTTTCGCATTAGTGGTCGAGGTTGAAGCAATTGTAATCTTGTTTGTATTCGATGTTGCCTATACTCGTTTTGCAGGAGTGTTGCTTCCTCTTCCATGATCTACTAGAATGAAGATCGCATTTGGTGCTGCCAAGGGACTTGAGTTTCTTTATGAAGCCTAGAAACCTGTCATCTATTGCAATTTTAAGACATCCAACATTTTACTAGACCAGGTTCGTCTGTTGGGTGCCCTCTTCAAACCAATCTGAATATGCTTTATAGTCTATATCATGATATCTAACATAAAACTCTTGACAGGAATACAATGCAAAACTCTCCGATTTTGGGCTAGCTAAAGACGGGTCAGTAGGCGACAAATCTCATATTTCTACTCACATAATGGGAACATATGGTTATGCCACACCAGAGTACATAATGACAAGTAATTCTTCATGAAGACCTCACTATGATAAGAGTCGTAACAATGATGAAAATTTCAGTTTCGATAGAAATATCGGTATCTTAATTTTATCAATATTTCCATTTTTATAATTTGAACCATGAAGCTACCAATATCGAATCATTATTGATATTTATCGATATTGTGACGAAATTTTTTATTTTTATACCGGTTATGTGAAAAAAAAATGAAAGAAGAAGTTGTTAAACATAATGAATCCAAGACTCGGAGGGGATTATCCGGTGGAGGGGCGTCCACAAAGCAGTGATGCTGGCTTATCATTGTTTGAATCGAAACTTGAAAGCGAGACCCATGATGAGAGACATTGTTGATTCATTAGAGCCACTTCAAGCTTCTCATCTCAGAAGTAGATGGTTTTTACTCTTTATAGTGACAACTCTAATTGAAGAGGGTATACACAATGAATTTTTTTTTTTTTTTTGGCTACACTTTGTTTTGTTCACTTTTTTTTTGTTTTTTTTATCTTTGTTTGCTGAGAATATTTTGGAAGGGGAAATTCGATACAAGGAAACTAACAATTTTAATATTGCAGTTAGTGTAGTAGTCATTTTTTTTAAAGCTTAATTTCCAAGAAAAATAAATCATGTCATTTCATATAAGGGATAGCAACCCAATTTACCACAATTAATATTAAGTATCACCCAAAATAGCACCAAAAAATAAAATTGACATTTTTTTACCATAAAAATAGAATTGAGATACTTTATACCATCAAATATAAAAGTAGGGCAAAAAATACTACAATTTTTGATTGACTTTGATGTCCAAATTATTACCCAATAATAATTTGGTCAAAGGGAATCTTTGAGTCAAAAAAGGACAATTCTCTCACCTCCCCCCAACCCCCAAACGCTTCCCCTCACCTTTCTCCATTACAGCCGAAAGATAGCAAGATTTTCACCATTTTTGAGCTCAAAAATTCACCTAAAAAATTCACGTTTAAAGGTTTGATTTTTTGGTGAAAATCCACGTTCAAGACGAAGATGTCAAACCAAGAAGGAGATGTTAGTAATTTATCCCTCGTTTTTTCAGAAAATTGTTGAAATTAAGGTTGGAATTTGTTGAAATTTCTTGAGAATTTGTTGAAATTTTGTTGAATTTGTTGGAAATATGTCTTACTACTTCGAATTGGTGAGTATTAGTTGAACAAACGGAGGGTTAAACGTCGATTTCAATTCCAATTGAACCCTAAATTATTTAGGGATTAGGTTTAATTTCTTTTCATATATGCGTGAATTCATATTTGGAATTGTTAATTGGGTTTAAATTTGAATTTGATAGGGTTAATTTGTTTGAATATGTGCTTGAATTGATGTTTGAAAGGGTTAAAAGTGCATAATCAAAAATAATCACGTTTAATCACTTTTAATCAAAAATTATGCATGTTTAATCACCTATAATTATAGGAAATAATCACGTTTAACACTATAATTATAGTGTTACACGTGAATAAATTGAAAAAGATTAGATATAGACATTGTAGGAGCAATAAAAGTTATTAACATAAAAATGGACTAACAAAATAAAAATAAAAAAAACAGCAGGAAAAAAAAGAACTAAGATTGAGGGGTATTTTGGTAATTAGGTTAAAGAGTTGACTTTGACCGGGACCCACGACCCCTGGCCAACGATATCTCGTTGGCGACGACTCGATGATAAAGTATGATGAAAAGAAACGAGATTTGGATAGAAAACGAATCGAAAATACGGCGTCGCGTGCGTTCCCAACGACGGGAGAAAAAAACCCCGGCGTCTCCCAGCAGCTGCCGAGTTTTCTCGACAGTCTCAATCAGTACTAGGTTTTTGTATCTTTCTAATCCGAATCAGGTAGCTAAAGCTGTAGCTAGAGAAGAGATTGATTTTTTTGATCTAGTGTACTGCTAGCAAGTCTCATTCTGCTGTGGATGTTGTAGAAAAAAGCCCCCCTCCTCTTATCACAAGGAAAGAAAGTTGCACCATAAAGTGCAAACGAGACTCCGCGGTGAAAATTCACGTTTGATCTTAAAAAATTCACATTTAACCCCCGCTGCCGCTGCCGAGAAAACTCGACAGCTGTCGAGAACGGGGTCCCGGTGCGCACGCGATAAAATTTCACGTTTAACCCCCGCTGCCGAGAACGGGTCCCGGTACACGCGCGACAAAAAATCACGTTTAACCCCCGCTGCCGAGAAAACTCGGCAGCTGCCGAGAGCCCGTGTCTCAGCTGCTGAGAAAACTCGGCAGCTGCCGAGAATGGGTCCCGGTGCGCGCACGGTAAAAAATCACATTTAACCTCCGCTGCCGAGAATGGGGTCCCGATGCACGCGCGCTCCCGCCACCCGTCTCCCATCGCGCGTGCGCTCCCGTCACCCGTCACCTGTCGCGCGCGCCTCCACCCTCACCTGTTGGGCGTGCCCGCGCACCGCGCCCCCTTTTTAAAAATCTCATTTTAAAATTTTAATAATTATAATTGAACAATTAAATATCATATTTGAATAATTCCCTTTTAATAAATTTATTTAATCTCCATTTAATAATCAACATGTAATAAATATAATTAAAAAATTCATCTTATATAATAGATACATAATTTGAATAACCAATTTAATAATCCCAATTTCATAATTAAAGTAACATAAATTTCCTAATCGAATTTAAATATTTTTAATAATTTTTATAATATCAGTTTAATAATCAACACTTAATGCGAAATAATTTCCTAATCCTTCGTAAATATTATGTAGATTCTCCACAATAATCCTCTTTAATAATCTCATTTCATAATTATAACAACATAATTTCGTAATCGCGTTAGGAATTTTTTTACCATCTTTTTTAGTCTCCTTTTTTAATACATCTTAAATAATAGGTAGATAATTTTAATAATCCACTTTCATAATCCCCATTTCATAATTAAAGTAATATAATATCCTTATCACCGAAGAATTTTTTTTTTATTTTTATAATCTCCGTTTAATAATCAACACTTAATGCCAAATAATTTCTTAATCCCTCTTAAATAATAGGTACATTCATCTGCTCTAAAAAAACCAAAGTAATGATTAAAACAACATAATTTCCAGAATTGATCGATCATTTAAACTTTTTAAATTTCTAATAATGGTTGGTTACTTTTTTTTTGTAATTTATTAATCTACGTTTTATCCAGCTCTACTAATTTGCATAAGCAAAACTCCCACCTTTATAAGTTTCATATCTTTATTTTTCAGAGAAATCGTATGATATTAATTCGCATATGTACTTTCATTTTGTATATTAATGTATGAATTAATGTGACCATTTTTTTCTCTTTTTCAGGTCGATTGGGTGCGTTCGAAGTATCAAAATACACAAGCATACATTAAGTCGTATTCACTTGTCAGAGTACTAGGTACATAAAGCAAATCTTGCAAAAAACGGGCTCTCAATGTGTGACAGATTTTGAGGCGAGCTGCTTCGGCCATTTCTTGCGCTGGGCAACCGAGACTAACAGTTGCAAGAGCTTTCTACACGCCCTTATGTCACGTGAGGTGCGTGGGCCCCATACCCCTACGGATGGGTGTGGTTTCATATTGGTAGAGACCGTCGGCTTTGTTGATTCTCTCTGACCGAGTTCGCCCTGGTGACGGGATGAAGGTTTGGTGACTCTGAATTCAGGCCGATTGTTCTGTCAGTGGCGCAGCAGTTGGATAGTGTGTTTTATCAAGTTTGTGAAGGCGATGACAGAGTAACTGTCGCGGATCTTCTTAAGAGATTTAGAGCCGAGGAGTTCGTAGCTAGTGATGATGACACGATGAAGATTGCTAAGATTATCCTCCTCTACAGCCTTTTACTTGGAGTTGACCCAGCCACCACTTCAATTGACCCTTGGGTTTGGGATTTGGTGGAGGACGAGGATCGGTGGGAGATATTTCCATGGGGTAAGATTTCTTATCTCCACCTTCTCAATAAAATCAACCAACTTCCAGCTGTGCTGCCGGAGCCAATTGCGACCAGGCCCCAGGCATACCACTTCTCACAACTGATAAACTTTTATGAAATTAGTAAGAAACACATGATAAAATTCTTTAAAAAATTTGTTGCAAGACTTGCAATTTTCAGTTAGATATTCAAAATCATTAAAATACTTTTTGATTTATGGGATGTAGTTCATTTTTTATTTATTTTTTACTTAATTAAAATTAAAAAAAAAAGATAATTTGGGAGGTTATAGACGGGAAATTGCCTTTTTGGAAAGCTTTTAATGTTGTTATTATATATACTAACAGTGTACCCACGCGTTGCGCGTATTGTTATACAACGAAATAATTTTAATATAATTAAATTAAATTTATAAATACACAACACATCAATATTGAATACAGCTATTAAACATTAATATATATACACTATTAAATAACAACATAAATAACTAAAATAAATCATTGTTTCCAAATCATACATCAGATCCATACATTTATAGTAGTATTATAAACAACATACTATCCACCATCATCTCTAATTATTCTCGCATCGTCCACAAACTTCCATCTTCATCATCTCCCTTAAAATACATATATTCGAGATGTATTCATGCTAATTAAGTTAGGCGTTGACATCGAAAATGATGGAGATGGAGAGCTCTCTAGTTTGAACGTCGGGATCGACCGAATTCCGTCGATAGTGGCCTAGATTGACTATGATGGATGTGGTAGCCTATACCAAGAACTTTGTTCTCTAAATTTTTTTTTTTTGTGATTTTTTGTTTTTCCTTACCAATCTTATATAATGTACACATAGCTTACTCAGGAAAATTTATAATATAGTTTACTTAGGAAGATTTATAATATAACTTAATCTGCAAGATTTAAAATATTGAACAACATATAAATAGCTTATCAAGAAAGATTCTATTTTTTTAATATTTTTAATGACATGACATTTTTTGGCAGGAAAATGGCATTATTGTAAATATTTCCAACTGTCTTGCTATTAGTATAGTATAGATGAGTGAGTTTGTTGTGTAATTGGTACACATGCAATCCGGGTCAATTTAAATTTGTGATTTTTTTTTTCAAGTCAAAATCTTTGTGTTGTAATTATGCGATCTTTATATTGTATTGTTATAATATTTATGTACAAATATCGTGATATTTATGTACTATAACTTAAGAAAAAAAAGGAAGAATTTCAACAAAATTTATTCTTATAGGCATTTATGTGATATTCATATGACTTTTATGTATATTCATATGACCTTTATGCACAAATATTCATACATTTACACCATAAATATATGAATATTTGTACATAAAAATTACATGAATATCACATAAAGGTCCATAAGTATAAATTTTGCTGAATTTTTTTTCTAAAGTATAGTACATAACTATCACAATATTTGTATATAATTGTTACATTCATATAATATAAAGTTCACACATTTATAACATAAATATCACACACATAAAATCAAAAGAAAAAAAAACTCGTGGATTCAGGTCGACTTGGATTACATCTATAAATATTGATTCATAAGATTTTAAGTGTTTTTTGAGAAATATTTTTGTAAGTATCCTAATTTTTTTTTATTTTTTTTGTCGAACAAAATATTTTAAAACCTAGAAGGTATTGAAATTTATTTTTAAAAGTGTCGGATATTTGAATAAGATAAATTTATGAAGTTTTGATTTCTTTTGTAACCATAATCTTTATAATCAAGATGTTCTGAGATAATGGATTCGATCAAAAAATAGAACTGATAATTGTATAATTAAAACGTCCAAATTAATTTATTATTTTATTCAAAAAATCAAATCTCTTTAGATATTGCTTCAACGTTCTAGATTATTCCTCTCCACAACAAAACAGAGAAAGAGACATCAGATCAACGGCTGATATGCAGTGGAAGCTTCAAGACCCAAATTGATCCGTTGATCCGAACACACCTTCCTCCTACTAAAGCCCTAATCAATCTATCTATCTCTTACATTTCTGCGTTCTAGATAAACCCTCTTCTCATCCGCTTCATTCTGCGTTCTTCATTCTGTATTGGTGAGCTAATTTATGGAGATACGGGTTTTCTTTGCTTATTTTCAATTGTTTAGTGTTTGTAGATTAATGTTGCTGAAATGAATTTCGTGAAGAGTTTTTTCTGCTGTTGTGATATATACTTGTTTATGATAAGAAATTAATATTAGGTTGTATAGTTCTGTGGTGGTGCTTTTGCGCCATTGATGTTGAGCTCGAACTTGACTAGTTATGCAAATTCGTTCACGAAGAAGATATGAAATCGAGTTTTGTAGCTGCGTTTCGTTCCGACTTCAAACTTTTGAGAAAATTAACATTTCTGTGGATGTGGGTCTTTGTTTGGATTTGGGATTGATGTATTTCCGCACATAAATGTGAAGCATTTTGAGTTTTGTCAAGAACTTGAGAATTTAGATATATTTTGAAAGTTACCTGTGTGTTTGTGGGATAGGTTGTTTGGATAATATGGAGATTTAGTGATGGTTGAAAATGTTTCGTTTTATGTTTCACTTTTAACTTGCGTTCAAACTGCATTTGATGCTGGAAGCTATGTTGACGAATCTTGGTCTTTCAGTGCTTTAAGCTAATAAAATTGAGGCATTATCTAGGAAATCCATCAAATTCTGTTCTCATTATTTGCAATTTAATGTGATATCTTATGTTTGTGCGATGATAACTTATTAATTATGATAATTTGTTGCAGGAGTCAGGTACAAGAAGTAAATGGCTTCAACATTTGTGGGCATGTCCTCAGTCGGTTCGTTGGCTGCCGCTGGCAGCAGGGTGATGGATGATAAGTTTGCAGCTTCATCTAACAAGTTATCATCTCTTGCTTCAATATCTTCTAGTTCGCTTGGGAGGAGAAAGAATGTTGTTCTACGGAAGACACGTTCCACTCAAATAACAGCAGCTAAAAAGGATTTGTACTTCAACAAGGATGGTTCAACTATCAAGAGACTCCAGGTGTCTAATTGGGACCTTTGATTTCTTTTGAGATGTGTTTCTTCTAAGGAGATTATTGATGGGTGATTCTCTTGGTTTCAGATTGGTGTTAACAAACTTGCAGATCTAGTTGGTGTCACCCTTGGACCCAAAGGAAGAAATGTAGTTCTTGAAAGCAAGTATGGTGCCCCTAAAATTGTCAATGATGGAGTTACTGTGGCCAGAGAGGTAGGCTGAATTACTTTGAGTTGTGTTATGTGTATGCCTATTGGATAGGCAATGGGCATCTACTCATTTCATGAGTACATAGTTTCTCTAGCTAAATAAAAAGGCATATTTATTGTGTTAATGGTGAAGTGATTCAATGCCTGCAATTCTTTTTCCTTCAATTTTGATGGTTGATCAATATTATTGAATTTGGCATAGGTTGAGTTGGAGGATCCAGTTGAAAATATAGGAGCTAAATTGGTGAGGCAAGCAGCTGCAAAGACTAACGACTTGGCTGGGGATGGGACAACAACATCTGTTGTTCTTGCACAAGGCCTAATTGCTGAAGGTGTTAAGGTATGTGGTGTCACTATGTTGCTAAACTATAATGTTTAACATCTCACATGCTGATCTGTTTATGTAATTACCAATTTTTCAGGTGGTTGCAGCTGGAGCAAATCCTGTTCTTATCACTAGAGGAATTGAAAAAACTACCAAGGCGTTGGTGGCTGAGCTGAAAGCAATGTCAAAAGAGGTACCTGTGTTTATATAGTGTTCAACAAGTTGCACATCACATGAACATACTTATAATGATTATTATGAAATGTTATAATGGATAATTGGTGTGAAATTGCAGGTTGAAGATAGTGAACTGGCTGATGTTGCTGCCGTAAGTGCAGGGAACAACCATGAAGTCGGGAATATGATTGCGGAGGCTTTGAGCAAAGTTGGTAGGAAAGGTGTTGTAACTCTTGAAGAGGGGAGAAGTGCAGAAAACAATCTGTATGTTGTTGAAGGAATGCAGTTTGACCGTGGCTATATTTCTCCCTATTTCGTAACTGATAGTGAGAAAATGACTGTTGAATATGAGAATTGCAAGGTAATTATTAGTTTTTCCCTTCAAGGAAGTAGTTTATTCATGAAATAGATGGATGATAGATATGTTTGTTCTTTCTAACTAGTGATTTCTCGTGCAGCTACTGCTTGTTGACAAGAAAATTACCAATGCTAGAGATCTTATTAGTGTCTTGGAAGATGCTATTAGAGGTAGTTATCCTGTTTTAATAATTGCTGAAGATATTGAGCAAGAAGCTCTAGGAACTCTTGTTGTGAACAAGCTGAGGGGGGCACTGAAGGTTGCTGCCCTCAAAGCTCCTGGATTTGGTGAAAGAAAGAGTCAGTATCTTGATGACATTGCAATTTTGACTGGAGGTAATTTGTTGGTTACCATTCCTTTGCTGATAGGCAATCAGTTTGGTGCTGAGTGACTTTACATGTTATTCCCATCTTGTTGTTCAACCTTTTTATTTTGGCAATCATCCTTGTTTTACCTTTCACATTCGTATGATACCATGTTAAATTTCTCTCTGTATGCAGGAACGGTGATCAGAGAGGAGGTTGGGCTAACGTTGGACAAGGCTGACAAGTCTGTCTTGGGTCATGCTGCCAAGGTGGTGTTGACTAAGGACTCCACGACAATAGTTGGAGATGGAAGTACCCAAGATGTTGTATATAAACGAGTCGCACAAATAAGAAATCTTATTGAGGTGTGTATCTTTTGCCTTATGTTAAATTAATGTATTGGGTGTGGCCACAATATTCTGTGGTTTTTAAAGTGACTGAATGATTCATTGCTTTTGAGCAGTCTGCAGAGCAAGATTATGAAAAGGAAAAACTGAATGAAAGAATTGCAAAGCTATCTGGAGGTGTTGCTGTGATTCAGGTAATTTCATGTTCAGTTGTCCTTTAAGACGTTTTCAGTGTGTAACTGATTATTCCTGTGAATGCATTAACAAGTACACTTTTGAATCCTGAAGGTTGGCGCACAAACTGAAACAGAGCTGAAGGAAAAGAAGCTTAGAGTAGAAGACGCTCTTAATGCCACTAAGGTGGGCTTACAAGTTCAAGCTCTCTATGAGTCTATGACTCTCATCTACTTTAAGTTACTGGTGGACTGACATACTTTTACTGATTCTAAATTTTTACTGATTGCAGGCAGCTGTTGAGGAAGGAATTGTTGTTGGAGGTGGATGTACATTATTGAGGCTTGCGTCCAAGGTTGATGCTATCAAGGCAACTCTTGATAATGACGAGGAAAAGGTAAAGACTTGTCTTAAACTTATTCTTGAAATTAGCTGGATGATGTTGAAATATTATGGGGTGACGCGTGTGATCATACAGTAAGGTGTGAATGTTTCTTCATTTTTCAAACCTGAATTTCTTTTAGTAATTCTGATTTGAGTTGTGTAATGCACATGCAGGTTGGAGCAGACATTGTTAAAAGAGCTCTGAGTTACCCATTGAAACTGATAGCCAAGAATGCTGGTGTTAATGGAAGTGTTGTTAGTGAGAAGGTGTGTGAATATTCAACTCTCTAGCTTATCACTAGATTATATACTAATCTGTACATTTACATCACAAAGTAACTGTTACATGTAAATAGTAGCTTGACAATTAAATATATGAGCAGGTGCTATCAAGTGACAATCCGAAATATGGATACAATGCTGCTACTGGACAATATGAAGATCTCATGGCTGCAGGAATAATTGATCCAACCAAGGTGAGATTTTTTCCATAGTAAACTCGTAGCTACCTGATTCTTGTGTGCACGATTTGGTATGATTCAGCAAACTCTTGGAAAACGGACCGTAAAACTATCTTGAATTAAACATGTTTGATGTATCTTGGTGTATGATGAAGTTAAGCAGCATTTGGGGTTTTGATGATATAGGTGGTAAGATGCTGCTTAGAGCATGCATCTTCAGTGGCGAAGACATTTTTGATGTCAGATTGCGTGGTTGTTGAGATCAAGGAGCCTGAACCAGCTGTTGTCGGAAACCCTATGGATAATTCAGGTATCGTCTTTTTCCTTAACATAATTCTTCCTTCACAACTGAGACCGAGGGCTTGTTTGTATGTGGATGATAATTGAGAAACTCATAATGCCGATTTTTTCAGGTTACGGTTATTAAGCAAAGTGAATGAAGGAAGGCTGGTAGGGGAGATGAACAATCCTGGGCGATGTCGATGCAGCCTGAACTTGCTTGCCCCGCCTGCAGACTAAACCCCTCAAGTTTTGGAATTGAGTTAGATAATTGTAGGTGACGAGAGAAAGGAGTTGTTGATTCAATGAAATACATCATCTTTAGCTAGCTTGGTTGACACTATTTGAACCTGCAATTGAATTTTTGCACTGTATTATTACTATAATAAAATATGAGGAACTAGTGCAAGATATTAGGTGTTATCATATTATATTATTTTCTGTGTGAAACTCGTGTTTTGGATAATAAAAACTATTAATTTTCTTTCTAGAGTTTCTATAATAGATTAAGTAACAAAGGATTTGAATAAATATATTCTTAGACAATGTTTATCTATTTCATCAATTTGAAAATTAAATTGATTTTTTTTAATCTATTGCTTAATTATTTCATTATAATTTTCCTAACTTGATATAAATTTAAAATTTTCAATGTTCATTCTACAAATTTTAAATAGGTTCATTCTACAAATTTTAAATAGGTAATTTTAAAATTTAGGAATCCCTTAAAAGATTGAGATTGGGGTAAAATTGCAAAATAGTGACAATAGTTAAAAAGACAATTAATATGAAATAAAATTTTAACTCAAAAAGACAATTAATAACTCAATACGTTTATAATAAATTATGTTGTATGATTCCATTCATAAAAAAAATAAAAAAAAATGAAAAGAATAGCAACTGATTTATCTAAACTTAAATATTTTTGAAATAGAAAGGAGTACAAAATAAAAAAAATATTATATTGATGTTATTACAAACATCAATATAATAGAAATAAGAAAGAGTATATAGGATGTATGAGGAAGGAATTTAGCGGGAGTTGAAGGTAGGTCAATCCCATAGAGGTGCCACGTGGCTCCACAAAACAGAAATAATTTCAGTGCTGCTATAGCCACTAGTCTCTCTCATCTTCATTCAATTAACACTAACAACACCAACACAGAGAGAGAGAGAGAGAGAGAGAGAGAGAGAGGGGGCTGAAATGGCGTCAAGTAGCTACACTTCTCTGTGTTCTTCTCCACCGCTGCCAACGCGAGCATCTCCAGCTCCCAAGCAACCTCTTTGCTGTTTGATGAAGCTCAATCACACTAACACCACCACATTTTTTAATAAACCCAACACTTTCTGCATTGCCCATTTCTCCAAACCCTCCATCTTGATCCTGAAAGCATCCGAAACCGAGGCCCAGACGTCCGAATCGGAGCAAGAGGATGATAAATACGAAGAGTATGAGGTCGAAATTGTGCAGCCATATGGTCTCAAATTCGCAAAGGGTAGAGATGGAGGTATTTATATCGACGCCATTGCAGCTGGAGGATCTGCTGATAAAACTGGCAAATTCACCGTCGGAGATAAAGTCATTGCCACCAGGTTTTTCCTCTTTCATTTTCATCGATCCTTTCATTCCACTTCAAAGTAAATGATTTTGCTGCTTCGAGAGACTTATTGTATATATGGCTTGTATATTGCAAAATTTCACGAAATTCATATCGATATGGGGTTAATTAATTCACTTTTATCGAAATTTGGTGGTATCCTTGTCTGCCGACCAATAATATAAATACTAGGAAAATCGGGGAATTATATGTGAAATTTGGTAAAAACAATCAGAAATCTTGTTTATATTGTTCCAACAATGTTTAATTGTTCATTTTGAATTAAACAACAAATCGTGTATGAGATAACATTTCATCTTTGAATCTAGTAGTTATGTATTAGCTTTAAACCATTATTGTAGTGGTACAGATTATTTGCATAGTTTATCATCCATATGTATATCGTTAACATAGTTGATATTTTAAGATAAGGTGAAAATAAAATTATAATATCCCTAAATCTCATGTTAAATATCTGAATTTTAATACAATTTGCCTCGTTTTTTTCAAAATTTTACCATATTTTTGTAGTAGAGTGTTGATACTTGTAACCTTGGTACATAGTAGTGGTGTTTTTGGTGTGTGATTTAATTAAAGGGGTTGGAGAAAAACAATTGCAGTGCAGTTTTTGGGGACGAAATATGGCCTGCTGCTGAATATGGAAGAACAATGTACACCATTAGACAAAGGATCGGCCCCTTGCTCATGAAAATGCAGAAGAGATTTGGTGAGCATTGCTGATTTCTGTTTATTTATTGATGAGTTTGAAATTGACCTGAGAAAATCGTATGCTAGCTCATTTGTGTTTACTTTGAGTCAATTGCAAGATTTGTGTTGGATTAAAGAAATATGAATTCACTGTTATGACCAGGGAAGACAGATTATACGGGTGAGTTGACTGAAAAGGAAATTATCAGATTTGAGAGGAACTCTGGTGTTGTTAGCAACAGAGTTAGGGAAATCCAAGTGAGATTCCATCTTTCTTGCCTCCAAACTTTTGATTATGTGTTTGTCATCTCTTAGGATGTATGCTTCGATGAATGAATGCAGATGCAAAACTACTTGAGAAAAAAGGAACAAAAGGCGCAGAGAGAGCAAGACCTTCGTGATGGATTGAAGCTTTACAAGTAACTCATTACTCCTCATCTTGGTTGTGCTTCCTCATGAGATGATCACTCATGTTTCATCTTTTTTTTCTGACAACTATTGAAGGAGTGGAAAATATGAAGAATCTTTGGACAAGTTTGAGTCAGTACTAGGATCAAAACCCGATCCAACTGAAGCTTCAGTTGCAAGTTACAACGTAGCTTGCTGCTATTCAAAGCTTGATCAGGTAATTGCATCAACACTTTAACAATTAAAACAAATCTGGCATGACTCTAGATCTGACCCTCGTTTGTTGTCTTTCCCTTTGTGCCATTTAGTTCAATGCTAAACTCGTATTACTTCACCCTTAGCTTGACTGCAGTGGATTTCTGGTTTTGTTGCAGATACAAGCTGGACTTTCTGCCCTTGAGGATGCTATGAAAAATGGTTTTGAGGACTTTAAGGTTGGTGTTTCTTTTTATCAAAATCGAGCATTTGCCACGTTTAGTTAGATAAACTTCTTACTCTATGGTTATGTGCTGCCACTTTCAACAGAGAATACGGACAGATCCCGACCTTGAAAGTATCAGGAAATCGGAAGCATTTGAGCCTCTTATGAAGAAATTTGATGAATCGTTTATCAATGAAAATGCCATCAATGCTCTCAAATCTCTATTTGGATTCAACAAAAAATGAGAAACTGGATTTCATTTGCATATACGAAACGAGATTTCAACAAAATCGACACATTAGTGGAGCGAGCTACTCCACCAACTAGCGTAAAGAGTACACCTCATTGAGTTGAATGCCATGTATAGGAAGGAATATTCGGTTACATTTTCTGATTTTTAAACAGCCATTACTCAACGTTTTAGTTGTTCCTATGAAGATACGTATACCGGTTTTTTTTGTTTCTGATGGTCGTCTCCACTGCTTTCTTTCTAGCCTTCGTCAATCACCATACAAGTATGCCAACAAATTGTGTGCAAATTGGATGAAGATGAAAGAAACTAAATGAAAGATTAGCCAAAACATTGCAGAACAAGAAATAAATTTAGTTGGTTTTCATCTTTCTTACTAAGCATCAAGAATGGATGACTACAAGTTGTCCACATCTACCCTCACGCGCAGATTCTTGGTTCGATCAGCAGAGGGGGCTTCCTGCCTGCAAGATCAATAATCGAATGAGGTTACAATCACTAGTGGAATCGACTATCTAGCTTCGTTGATCACTTCTCTTTCGAACCATGTTCTCTTTAATATTAGAATGAAAGTCCCGAGTTGGATGTGGTAGTACAGTACGATCAGAGAATGATGCAAAGACAACGGCTGCTTTCTTCTTCATTGTCAGTATCCCCCGTTTCACTGAGACAGGAATTCGACATAAGCAAGTCATCTCTCACATCTCACAACCACATTCATTCACCCAAAAATTAAAATATCTCAAAGACTCTAAACCACAATTATCAAATAAGCAATTAAAAACGACATACCTGGATTCAAACTCCTTGATCTCAGCGAGTTGTTTACCTAAGTTATCGGTCCACTGTACTTGTTTCTTCTCCACCTCTTTGGAAGAGACAGGGAGCTTTCTCATACAGCTTTTCAGTACAGTGTTAGATCTTTCTTCTTTGATCTCAGAAGATGAAGTGTTACACACAGCAATATGTGGAGAGTTGTCCAATTTGAAGGGAAGAGACGAGGCGTAAAGATGAGAAGCAGAAGGCTTGCAGAGGCACATAAATGGACAGTGGAACTTGCAAAACAAAACCCTCATCAAAATCCTTTCCTTCATCACTCATCAAAACTCCATATCTCTTCAGCTCCACACAAATCCCTGCTCCCTTTCATTCAGTTAACAATTCAAACAAAACATGATTAAATCTTTGCAGCAATATATAGATGGATTCCACATTCATATCTCAGAGAAAAACGACCCCATCACTGAAACGAACTGAAAATAAAGCAAGGCGTAAGAGTTGAGAGAATATTAAGATGTTGTTCTAACTGCTATGCTACACTCAAGTAGTATAATCATTTCTTGCCAACCTTTGTAGAACTAAGAGTTCCTTTCTTTGCCAACCAAAATATGACATTCTTGTCTACAACAAACGAACATGTCAATCTTGTTTTCGGTTAAATTAAGTGTCGATGGACATCAAATCAATTAGATTAAATGCTAACAAAACCTAAACAAGTCTATAAATATTGTATGCAATAAACAAGATATTCTAGATGTGACATTACATTATTAAGATCTTGTAAGAAATAATAGGATCTACCCACTTCATGCAGAGCATCACTTGGTATATATTCTAAGGATGTTTCTTGTGTTTTGTTTATTACTAATAAACAAAAAAGATTGTCCTTCGTTATACGGCAAGGGACCCTAATATTCCTTTTTTTTCTTAATCATAATTCATAAGGTATCAAATGCTTCTAAGTTATTATCTTACCTAAGATGCCAAAGCAAACAATTGATTTCTTTCTTCCTTCTTTCTTTTCCCTTTTATGTAAAGTGAAACATGAAAAGTAAATTTTTTTATTGATTTGTACTATACCCTACACTTTTGTCTCTTGATTTCAAGAGTCCTCGTTCTGACACTTTTGCTCCTTATAAGGCAAAACAATAAACATTTATACAAATTGGACATTGCATGGAAAAAAAACCATACATTTATATTAGTTGTAGAAACACAACTCTTATTTATGGGACAGAGTGAGTACAAGATTTGCAATTACATAAATTATAAGAGAGTGAAGTAAGTGGTGGGGCTGTTTGTTATGAGGAGCATGAAATGTGGTTGGAGCCACATGACATGATTATAGAAGCCAATAAAGGTGTTGCTCTTAAAAAATTAAATTCTTGGAGAAAAGAAACTATAAAGAGAGAAATGTTATCATAGAATTTGACAATGTATCTACCACTATTTAATTTTGGGGGCAAAGGGATCCAATATTAGCAATACATGCATTAGGGCACTATGGTAATTAAGCCACTAACCAAATCACATACCTTATGAAAGCATCAAAGTGGATGAATAATTTTGGAACAAAACTAAAAAAAATACACCAACCTGAAAGGTTACTCAGCCTCTTTGGAGCATATCGACAATCATCGGTATCTCCTCATAGACCGATCCCCTTGAACAGTAATTCAGAACGAACATTTTGTATACATAACAAAATTCTACTTGTGCAGAAAATTATGGTTGTAAATGGCATGAGTATGTATAGCAGACAATCGTCACATGCTATAGAGAGTGATGGAGTTGTAAAAAGATAATAAGAAAAGAGCAATTGAAGTTCAGAATTATGTGTAGGCCATTAATAAAGCCAGATACGGACAATGATCGGTACTCAAAAGAAATTAGTCCAAAGGATCATAATTGACAAGTCCAAGATAATCAATCGGACACTTGAGAAAACATAAACCGAAACATGAAAGACAGTTAATTTCATGGGGTTGAACTTAGCAAACATAGGATTTAAAGATGTTCATTTAATCCATTTGCATATCTGGATCACTGTCTTCATCCTCCGCAGATTCAGACGCTCCCATCTCCATGGATGCACTGCCCTGTCCAGATCCACTACCCTCGCCTTGCTCGGGCAGTCCAATGTCCAATTCTCCATCACGCAGCTTAGCCTGGAAATAACAAAAAACAATGTGGATAAAAAATGACTCACACTAGCCTAGTTAAGACAGATGAGATCGAATCAGAAGAATGATGATTTGTCCACATTAGTCTACAAAATCAAGTATATCTATGTATAGATGCATTTCTTCAGATCATCCACAAAAAAAGTTGGACTCAGGAGATTGGATAAATTAAAGAGAGGGTTAGGATCGTTAACGAACCTGCAGATGGCCAAGAATGTCAGGCACGGTAACCAGTCCTCTTCCTTCTTGCAGCTTTTCTACGATCCATTCATAAATTTTCCGCTTGAAAAGAAAAATCATATCAGCATACTGTTAGAACATGATTTATCCAAATTGAGTTGCTCTGACAGGTGTAAAGTGACAACTGCTCTCAGCTCTGTCAAACTAACTATAATGGAAATATTTCATAAACTTATCAATCAACAACTCTATGACTATGAGTTACTCTCACCTCATCTTCAACCAATTATAAAAACAATTTAGTAAGCTTACTAAAACTGAGCATAAATTTCTTTATGTGGAAATATGGACAAAAAAGAATATTCATTGGACTCATAAATTATCAACAGAAAAATCCAAATGGTCCTGATTTCTTAATGAAGATAATGAGAGCCATCAAAGATACAGTTAAGAACCCATTCAGCACGATCACAAGATAATTTGTCTAATCTTCGATACTTCCCAAGACTAACATGTTTTCAAGAAGAATGCTAATGAAGACAAATACAATGTTCATAACTAAGATGGCAGTGATGATGCAAAGAGTCTTAGAAAATTATCACCTGAAGAATTATTCAAGTGGCCTCTTGTAAGAAGGAATAATCAAGGGATAACTAACAAGATCATAGATGGATTGGAATTTGTACATCTAGTAATTGTCAAAAAATATCGAGTTTGTACACGTGTACATTTCAAGAAAGAAAATAGATTCATGTGCTAGTGATATTCACTCATATCTCCTCGACAATTGTAATGATCACAACAGAAAACTTAGTTGCAGCATTTCATTGACGTGATTATCTGAATATTTTTCATTATAACAAGTATAAGCTTCATTTCTCTCTCAGTAATGTTATTGCTTGAATGGGAGCAGGATAAGAAATCAAATTTACTGAAGCAACATCATGTGTTACTATAAGACAAGAAAATGAAAGCCGATAATCCATATCTAAATGGGAAAACAAGATTCATATCTAGTTAACAACTCAACATACTTTATTCACAAATTTCATAATTCCAACTAGATAACAAAACAAAAGGGAAGGGAAAACCACTTTTAGAAGGAGATCTGATTTCTACTAATTAACACATTTTTCCTAAATTTAACTAAACAAACATTAAAAATAACAAGAACCATTCTCAGAGAAAAAAAACAAAAACAGACCTGATAAGAATGATTAACGATAGAGTTTAGAAGTTTGTTACAGTGTGATTGCAAGAAAAACTTGCTTCTAAGCACAATTGTAATGAAGGCAAGCAAACATTCATAATAAGATAACTTACACGATAATGATGCAAAGGATTGAAAGTTATCATCCACTGTAACAATTACTTATGTTATGCTTTAAGGACTCTAGAAATCTAGGTAGACATTGGTGACATTATGAACTAAGAAACATTGGAGATTAAGGAATTCAATAAATTTATGCTGATATAATATCCATAGAATCTATGTCCACAATATCCATGATGCATTTTTTTTCCATAACACAAACAGCAAAGAGTCTAACAAGATTATCCCCTGAAGAAATTAATCCAAGTGCCTATTGTAAGGAGGAAAAAGAGGTTACTGACAACAATATAGATGGGGTTTGTACATTTTCAAAAATGTTAAAAGATGTTGACTTTCTTATTACTTTCTCTGAGATGTTGATGAACTTTCCAATGAAGGCAAAAGAGTCATGTGTTAGTAAACGATTCATTTTTATTTCATTGATAAGTGCAATAATCACCAAAAAAAATAAAATTAACTGCAGTATTGACATGGACTCAGTCCCTTAAAATCTTTGCTTGATAATGCTGACAAAATAAAGGCCACGTAGATACAAAAGACTACGGTTCACAATTACCAATGAATCCGTACATTGACTTAAAGAATCAGCTGTCAAATTTAACACTTCCGAAGCTATGATTTAGTTGCACAATTGTTACACTTCCTTTTCCAAATTATTCGGAGCATTAATTTTCAAATAGCTAGAATAATATTGTCGGAAATGGACACGTAAGCAAATCAACTGTCAATGAAACAAACATCACATTATATCTGCATACAAATGGCTGCATCTTCAATTAATACTTCATCGTACTTACAGCTTCCATGTATACAACAAGGACAAACATCAATATTTCTCCAATATCAGTAAGGGTGCTGCTTAAAAAGATAGAGCAAGATAAGAAACCAAATCAATAGAAGCAACTAACATTGGTTACCATAATAAAAAAAAAAATATACTAGGAACGCGTCCAAGATAATCTAGGACACAATACGGTGCATGCAACGGTAGAAAAGAAAGCTTAAAATCCAACTCTAAAAGTGGAATTAAGCAATATTCATAATAAGTTAACATACTTCTCAAACATTATACAAATCCAACATGACAGAGAAAAATGAAGGGAAAATCATTCTCTCAGATGTATGGGGTTCTGATTTCTATTGAAATAACATACATTCCCTAAATTTAACAAAACAAACAACAAAATAGTCATTCTCAGATAATTAAAGTCTAACATAATCATATGCTATCTCTCTCTCTCTCTCTCTCTCTCTCACGCACACATATCTATATGTAGGCTTCAAAATTAAGCACATGCAACAAAATCATCCATCAAGATCATAAAAAAAAATCAAAATTTTCAAGAATTCATCTAAATTCTTGGAGACCACTTAAGCAACAAATCATCAAATGGAAAAGAATCTGCGGCATAAGATCAACATCACCAAGCTTTTCACTGCCCATAAAATAAAACGATTAGAAGGACAAATTAAAGAAAGGGGAAAAATGGGTAAAATTAGGGTTCTTACAATAGCAAAATTCTGGCCAGCATCAAACGCCGTTTGTCGCTGAGCATTAGAGAGAGCGTATAACTCAGAAAGACTACTCGCAGTATTCTGAAACAACGAGTAGAGAAGCCTATCACACTCATCCACAGCAGTGATCTCCATCTTTCTCTTCGGCGCCATTCTTTGTTTCTCTCTCTACTTGTTTTACCCAAAGAGGGTTTTTTGCCCACAAAACCCTCGCGGCTGCTCGGGCTATAAACGAGACCATTAATCGAATAAAGACAGAAATATGGAACGAGGTTTTCACACATGTAAGGCGATGATGATCCAGATAAGAAAGCATGCTACTTTAATTAATTGCAGATAAAACGATGTGAGAATCATGCAATCTACTCTAATGGACGTGTGAATTTCCTGAATCTAATTACCACCTGTTGATTCACATTGTAATTGCATGCAATCTCTCCCTCTCTCCAAAAAATATATACATAGATTATGTGGATGTATATTGAGAGAGAGAGAGAGAGAGAGAGAGAGAGAGGTGGCATCGTTGCTTCATACTTGAAACGGAAAGGAGTGGAGAATATGCAGAAACCGAACATATTGTTTCCATGAATTAAATACATTAATTACATTTTAGCCCCTGGATTTCACTATTTTATCGCTTTGCTCCTTACATCTAACTTAAAAGTAATATTTCTGAATTAAATTCCATTAGAATTTTCTTCATCAACGACCACAAATTATTTGCTAATTTTGTTGCAAAAATATTAAGTATTGCCTGAGAATAAAAGTCGGTAAAAAAAATACAACTATCAATTAAGTATTGGGAACTTAATCAATTACTATTTGTATTTATCATCTCCTATTAATACATACAAAAATCAGTAATAAAAACAATATTAAATATCTAACTATGAGGAACATGCAAGTAGAAATTGAACCTAAAATAAATCTTACAAGGTATATTGTAAATTGTCTTACATAACAATATTTTTATTCTATGGTTGATCGTAATATTTTTTTTTTTTTTGGAATTATGCAGCTTTTATTTTTGCATGATAAAAATTTGGTCTAATTGCCCAAAAAAAAAATCAAAGCTTTACTATATATATTTTTTCTATGTTAGCCAATTATAATTGAGATTATTAATTTTAACCATAAATTAAAAATAGAAATGTTATTGGGAATTAGCAGTAAATTTGTGAAGAAAGGGTGATGAGTATGAGGGTGGCACTGGAGAAACCTTTATTTGAGGAATGAAGTTACCTAATGGTGATACATTGTTTCATTTATCACTCTTGTTGTTAAATATATATACCGTAGGGGAGCTGATGGATATATTTGTCTTGCCTCTTTTTCCACTTTCAATTATAATAATATACATGATTGGATTGTGGTATTCTTATTGGGTATTCTTATCAATAGTGCAAAGTTAAAACAACACATTTTTATCAATTTTCTTTATAATTTTGAATGAATTTAGGGATATCAGTCCAGGAAGCAGTTTGAACCAAAAAAAAGAAAAAAAAGGTATGTGATCGAGAGTTTATGTATTTAGCGTAGAAATGAAATAGAATCCGTGCTTAGAAGCTGTATTTTACATGAAATACTATGATTATAGGGTCTACAGCAAAAGAGTAGTTGTAAAAAAGAATGAGAATAATAGAGGTGAGGTTAGTGTTGGGTGGTCTTGAGGACTGGGAAAGCAATAACATCACGAATACTGCCTGAGTTTGTCAACAGCATTACCAGCCTGTCGATCCCAATGCCCTGTTTTCAATAATCTTTTACTACTCAATTGCACTATTTATATACTAATTACCATGTATGTATGTATCTTCAACTTACCATTCCAGAAGCAGGAGGCATCCCATACTCGAGAGCGGTTAAGAAATCTTCATCGACGCTAACATCATATGCATCCTCACCCTCTTTCTTGCTGCTGCTGCTGCTTTTATTCTTCTCTTGATGCTGTCTCACTTGCTCTTCCAACCGCTCTCTCTATAACCATATCAAATCATTACAATACCACAAAACAATCCACAACACATACTAGTCACTTTGCTCTTTTACCTGCTCCAAAGGGTCTGTCAATTCTGAGAAAGCATTTGCCATCTCTCGACCACATACAAACAGCTCAAATCTCTCCGTCAACCCTGCATGTCTGAACATCATATGAAAAACTTACATAAACAGATACTTCTTCAAGAGAAATCATTGCCCCTGCAGAGATAATATTTTCATTCTTTTCCATACAACATTTAAACACAATGAATACAAACTTATATGGCACAAAATTAACTCTTGACGAAAAAACTTTGGAACCTTCTGTGTGGTTTGGCCAGTGGCGATACTTCAACTGGGTAGTCCAAGACAAAAGTGGGTTGCAATAACTGTGGTTCCACCACTAGTTCAAATACCTGGAAAGTATAACTGAATCAATATTCAGAAACTCGAGATACAAGTACTAGGAAACTGGAATATAAATACTACAGTATCAGATAATTTGCAAAATCCACCATCTCAAAATTTCCTTTAATAGAAAAGGAACAGATTTTTTTTTTCTTTTAATTAATATTTTGTAGGAACTAGGATTCAGTTTGTGCACTAAGTTGGCTAATCAACCTCATTAAGCACATGACCAACAGATGGGCATGATTCTATTGAACTTTTGCCTTGATTATCATGACCAATGTCTAGTGTTTGTGAAGCAACTTCTTTTGCAGTAGTAAGATCATCGGCGAACTTGTTGAAATCAATGCCTGTTGCTTCTTTCACAAGATTGTGCATCGTCTCCCTCCTCCAAGGTCTTTCTAAGCATATCTCTACACCCTGCAACAAAGATTGTAGAATCAGTTCTTTACAAGGAAAACCCAAATGAGACAGACATCTTTAAAGAATTCAATGAAACGTTCTCAAAACAATCCATCTTCAGTCCTATGTTTTTAATTGGCAAGTCAGAAAAAAGAAGAATGCAACATTCTTTTTCAGAAGCAAAAAAATGAAAACAAAACCAGAAGGAAAATGTAAAGAGATGAGTTTACCTGATAATCAAGAGTAAGTTTTCCATTAACTGCAAGTGAACAGCGTGTAATAATATCTTCTGCCATATTCATCATGCTTTCGTAGTCTGTATATGCTTCATACATCTAGTCATCATGTAAAATCTATGATTAATTACTGATCATCTCAATGGAGTTGGAAGTTCTGCTATGGAACAGGAAATATAATACATCTGAAAGAGAACATGCGCAGCTGAAGGCAGGCAAATGAACTGTCATCCAAATGACACTTCATTCCTCCAGCTAATACTGAAGCGAATTGAGGAATTCTTTACCTCAATGGTGGTGAATTCAGGATTATGACGAGTTGAAAGGCCTTCATTTCGGAATATCCTTCCTATCTCATATACTTTATCAAACCCACCAACCTGTCAATAGTCAATCCAAGTTTATTTTGCAACATGACAGGTGGCAAGGTTGAAATGGCAAAGAATACAAACAGAAGTAATGAGTAAAAACCAGATATTGGATACAGTAGGCAGGTAGGAGAACATTATCTTATAAATTTCAAAGAGCTAATAAGTCTTGATGATTGGAAATTCATTCATTCATTCAATAGTCATTAGACAGGCATAAGTATAGAAGCATGGATGGCAAAATCAGAACACGGGGAGGACCTCCACTGAAGTGGAGAACAGAAATGAAAGTGCAGTTCTAATATAGAAAGCAATGTAGAAAATATACAAGAAACTTCTACAAAAGAATGATTCATGAACATTATCATCATCGCAAAAAATAAAGAGAGAACAAGTTATACATAAATCGATGAGAAAAGCAGAAGTTCACCAGCATTCTCTTCAGATGGAGCTCAGTTGCAATTCGCAGATAAAGATCTTGTCCAAGAGAGTTGTGATATGTTATGAAGGGCCTAGCTTCAGCCCCACCCGCTGCACCCTATTTCATGAAATTATCATAAAACTAAGACTGAGCAAGATATTGACTTGTGGAAGTAGATCTGAAACATGTTTAATTGACGTGCTAAACCGAATTATCTTTTTTCTCCAAACTCTCTAAAAAGAGAGGAAATCAAAATCAAACCAAAAGACAACTAATTCTAAAGAGTGAGAAAAGAGAAAGAGACTAGGCATTATATTATCCAGATCCAATGCTTGTACATGTGTGTGTGTGCGCGCGCAACTGTGTAAACCACACACTACTTATTGTCTAACCATTACTGGCTTAAATTTCTTAATACCTGAAGAACTGGAGTTTCAACTTCCACGAAACCGGCAGATTCTACTGTCTTCCGTATTTCAGATATAATCTACTGAAAGAAGGCAAAGGTTAACACCTCACACGGTGCGATTAGCAAAGCATGCAAGAAAAGAAAGCGAGATCATAAACAAAGATCACCTTGGCTCTTTTCCTAAATACATCGGCTACCTCAGGATTTGCAATCATATCCACATACCTTAAACCAATAATAAGGGTGAGATGCATAAGCAAATGAACCACAGCAGCTATACGATCAATAATCAGAAATTCTATTTATATATAAGATGTTGCCTTGTGGGGGCTGCATTCATGTAATGAAATAAATGAAGAGAGTTGCCTTCTTCAGAGAGCCTCTCACCTTTGGCGATAGCGCTTGTCTATGTCTGTCAGGCCATGATACTTATCAGGCAGCGGAAGCAAGGATTTTGTAAGGATTGAGAATGAAGTCACACAAACAGATAATTCTCCTGCAAGAAAGAGAGAAAATGAAAAGGTCTATCTGGGATGGACGAGCTAAAGAGATCATTTTATTAAAGCAAGAGATCAAAGAAAGGAAAGAAAACCATGCCTTGAAATGGTAATTACTTTCTAAACAACTCATATTGTAGCCAATACTAAATTAAACATAGACAGCATGATAGGAAGAAGGAAATGTTATTATTACATGACATAGTTATATCAGTTTTTTGACTCCACATTTTTCTTTCCCCAAGCCATGTCTAACCAGATAAATTCCAAGAGTTAGCTTGAACTTTAAAAGCTTGTAAGTTATAACCTATTGGTGTGACTATATTCTTCCACCACCAGCAGTGGTCGTTCCTTATAAGACTAGGATATATTAATAAGAAAATGAGGATTGTGGCATCTGTGCACAAATTTGATGAACTGAATTGAGTATATATCAAGAAGTAAAGATGGTATAGGTAAAGTCTTGCTCTTTTCTCCTTTCTCTGAAGGCCAAGAGTAACACTGATATGAAGGTGCCCGATTTAAAGACAAATAGCGATACATATTAGACTAATGGAAAATCTATAATTTTATCAGTGAAGTCATCAATACACACACACACACACACATATATGCATATATTTATTTATCTCACCAACAAAAGGATAAATTAGGACAAAGGGAGGACATACCTTTTTCAGTACGTTTAATTGAGCCTGCTGCCCCCAAAATATCACCTATATCAACTAGTGTCTTCAAGTGTTCAAATGGATCACTAAGCAGCCTTTCCTTCTCACAGTAAAGCTAAAAGCCAAAAAATTGACACGCTAACTAAAGACTATATGTGAATCAATTTAAAAAATAAAAGAAGATGAAAGCTAACATAGACTAATACAAATAAACAGTCACAGAGCATAACAAAAAGTTTAGACAAATTCCAGTGAAAACTGATAATTAAGGTTTCAGTAGGATCTTCCAGCAGACAATTCTTAACAATTAAACCAAACAGCTATGTTTAGGATAGAGCATGACAATGCGACAAGAATCCATATGCATATCATAGAGGACCTGTTTAAACTTTTGTCTTTATCATCAGCATGAAATTTAGACCTTTTTGCAGTTATTCATACAACCAATTGTAATTTAATTTCTTGTGACATGGCTTCTATTGAATGTGATTGATCTTCCTGTATAGATTACAAGCGGTAATAGATTTTATCTGTAAAAATTACCATTGTATTGTTGTTCTATGCAGAGCACAAAGGTGTTTTAACTTTGTGATATTCCCCAAGTTGATCTCTTGTATCTATCTTGTTATACTGAATTTAAAGGTGTGGCCAAACTAGTTCGTCTTAATATTTCATTACAAGAAGATATAAATCAAGAGAATGTTTCAACAGTTCAACTGAGAGTTAACAAGTAGTATTAATCTAAATGAAAAAATAAGTAGTTAATACCTTGCACTGCTTTGACCTTTGATCAAGCAATATGTGCTCCTATACAGATATTCTATTCCAGTACCTGACGATTATGCGAATTCACCCAGCAATAATTTTCATTTTTCACTTACTATCTGCCAAAAATTAAATTCCATACAAATATGAAAAAAAATAGCATGGTTCAACAGACAAATTTAGATATAATTTCACCTCAAGCTTCATACATTGTTCAATTTTCTTTAAACACAGCAGGTAGAAGTTCAGATTTTAGGATATCACAAACACCTATAAGCCCACAGAGAATGCAGTGAAATGAGGGAATGAAACCTGTATTGTTCCTGAATCATCCCTCAACGTCAAAAATGCAAGTTTTCCAAAAGCCCTGCGAGCCACAATTCTCCCAGCAATCGATACATGATCACTTTCACCGTTCAACTCTTCACCATTTCCTAGATTCCTGTATATCTCCTGAAGCTGATTTGCTGTATGAGTACGCTCCCATTTATAAGCATACACATCTAATCCCTTGTTCCTTAGCTCTTGCACCTACAGATAAAATAACCAAAAATCGAACAAATAAATACAATGCCAAGCAACGCATCCAGAAAACATTGAAGATCATTTCGTGCGGAATTCATTAACTCGAATAACTAACACAAAGCAGATAAAAATTACGATGCATCAAATGTAACAACGATTCATTAATAATGTTCATCACAATTAGGGAGAAGGTATACCTTAACTAATTCTTGAACAACACATAGTAGTTCAAAATCAACGACAAAAAAACTCACGATTCAAGTAATAAAACCTTACACTTCTCCTTGTTACATTCTCATCAGCCCTATTTTTATTTTTATTTTTTTAACTTCAATTCAATCATGCAGCAAAAACCTCGTTGAATTAACTAATCTAGCACACATTAGCACGTCAAATACTATACCTTTTTAATACGAATTGCTCGAACAGCCTCTCTGTCAGACGTAGAAGTCTGAGATGAGGAAGGCCTGCGGTTGCGACCACCGGTGGCGACCGCCGCCGCCGGCCCGGAAGAAGAAGAAGAGCAACGGACAATGGAAAATGGCCGAGTTTTTGCCACTCTAAAGTGAGTTATGTTGAATTTGGAAAGATGCAGCAGCTGCTTTAGTCTCATAGAGTGCAGAGCCACCTCCATTTTCGACGCTTCTTTCTCTCTTCAGCTTTGTTATCTAAACACTTTTCTTTTTCTTATTCTTCTTACCATCTCATTTCTTTAAATTACTAAACAACTCTAAATTAACTTGAAATTACAATTAGATCCCTTTTAATAATTTTCTACATGAAACGTTCTTAAAACTTACCGTATGTTAGCGACTTAGCGTATATTATGATATTAATAAAAAATTAGTAAATCTGAATTTAATTATTCATATGTATCAGTCGAGGAACTGAGAAATGTTTTTAGATTTCTCATAATTAAATAATCTAGTTGTAATTTTCACAAATATTTTGTATTATTAGATATATTTAATTTGATTTTTTTCTTCAAAATATCAGTTTCAAAATGTTTTTTTTTGAACATTAGTTTTTAAAACTCTGCATTTCAATTGATTTTAGTATTGTACCTCTAGTTTGAGTTGAACAAAATCGGATATGTGAGGGATCAAAAGTGGTCGATTAAAAATGGAATCAGCCACAACTCTGAATAAGAAATCAACTAGAAGAGCTCGACTCAATCGAACTCTTAACTAGCTAAGGAGGTCAACCAGAAGTGGTCTAACCGACCAGATATGAATTTTCATAGGATCAATTTGAAATTCGACTAAGAGATGACCGAATCGATCAAAGATAATTGGTCCGACTAAAGATACAAAAACTTAAAAGATCTAAAAATATTTAGCCGATTAGAGAATCGACGTCCATGTAAGTCATTTAAAGAACAGCTAAAGTCATGTGGAACTCAGATGATTAGAGAGAATAAAATCAATTTCATTTGAGAAGAGCTCATTGGAGCTCCGATCAGAGCTCAACTAGACATAAGACCTAACAGGTAATCGGGAAGAGCCGACCGATCGGAACTCAACCAGATATAAGACCTAACAGGTAATCGGGAAGAGCTGATCAAGATCAACTTGGTCTCGGTCCCGAAATAATAGGCAGAGCTTCAGGAAGATCATTCTAACAATCATCCTACAAAACAGGAAGTAGTAGGAGCAAGCAAACTCCCCACTTCCTTGAAGATAGGAGGCAGTTGAATAAGAGATCATGGAGAAGTGGAGGTCATTGTCACTACTTGTATTTTTTAGTCTATAAATAATAGAAAATCAGATGTAAAAAGGAGTTCGAAAATTATTATATTCAAGCATAAGAGAGCTTATATCTCTTATACATATATAAAATACGTTCTAGTCGGCCACAACTGATCGACCAGAATAACCCGAACTAATTTACTCGAATAGACTCTGGGCACAGTATTATCTATATTTTCAATTTGATTTTTTTACTTGATGTAGTTCAATTTAGCCGGAATAATTTAATTTGAATGTTTGACTAAAAATTTACAACTTAAACAAATTCTGATGTCAACACTTAAAAAACAAAGAAACATTAGTAGTCATGTCTCTTAGGTTATGTTTATTTTGTACTTAATGTGGCTTTTGCAAGGTTGGATTTGGGTTTTAAACATTTTGTGAGTATAGATTTTAAAATTTTTTGTGGGGTAGAATTATAGGTGGATGTCATTTTCACATTGGAATTTATAGAAAAAATAGACGTTTGTTGGAAATTATAGAAAAGTAGATATATTTTTTTAATTGAAAATTGTAAAAAAAGTACAATAAATTTGTAAAATTTTATGAATCTTATCCAAACATGGATTAGATTGAGCTCATCCAAAATTTGGATTGAGGAGAGTCCAATCTAAACATAACAACCCTTTTTAAATTGTTAGTGAAGATGATGATGGAGTTGCAAGCTAAGTATCGATGATTGACGACGGTGATATCTAAAGTAGGAGGTGTTGACAATCATCGGTGATATCTAAAATAAGAGATTTTGACATTGGTTTTGAGATCAACTTTCAAATGTTTTATTTGTTTTTATGGGGTAATTAATGGATTATCATAAAAGGTTTTATGTTTAAGGTTATTTTGGATTTTATAGATGTATATTTTTTCTTTAGTTCTAGAATCCTAGATTCTAAATTATGTCGAGAATTACTAAATGTGATTGAGTTTTGATATTTTTTTTTTGTATTTGATAGGAACAAAGACAACTGCCAATAAGAAAATTACAGCGTTGTAGCGATCAATATTGAAATTAAAACAACCATGACATATTACTTGAACAAATAAATTTAATTGATTAGTTGTTTCCAGCATTTCCGCCAGTGTGCCGAATTAATATTTTAAGACTTTTTTTACTTTATTATTAAATCACCACACTAAACTATTTCAACTATATTAGATCTAACGTAAATTAATAACTACAATTAAATTTTTCTTTTCTTTTCCATTTTCTTATAATAATTATTTCCATTTCTTTTCACTATAATCAGGTCAAGTTCATGGTTATATAATCATATATATTAAATGTCTTAATAATTTGTGTTAAACAATATTAAAAGAACAAAAAAATTATGTATCAAATGTTGTGGATGATAGATTTATGCACTCAATTCGATTTGATTCAAATATGTTCAAATGTGTCACTCATGTGTTTATACGCTCCCCACGCATTTGGATGGGTATACCAAAGTCACCCAAATTCGTTCTCAAGTGTTGTATAATTATATTATATTAATTATATATTTATATATTATATAAATATAATTAATAACATTTAAAAATACGAGTAATATTAAATAAAAGTAGGGATAGCAACCCAATTTACCACAATTACTATTAAATATGACTCAAAATAGCATCAAAAATAAAATTGGCCTTTTTTTACCATCAAAAATAAAAGTGTGATAGTTTATACCATCAAATTTAAAAGTATGGCCAAAAATACCACCATTATTGATTGACTTTGATGATAAAATTATTACCCAATAATAATTGGTCAAAGGAATCTTTTAGTCAACAAAAATGGCTTTCTCTCACCTCCCCCACCCCCAAACCCTTCCCTCTCACCTCTCGCACTTACAGCCGCTCCCCACCTCCATTTTCCCCCATTTTTGAGCTCAAAAATTGACCTCAAATTCACATGTAAAGCTTAGATTTTTTGGTGAAAATTCACGTGTAAGACGAAGATGTCAAACCAAGGAGAGGTTAGTGATTTATCCCTCGTTTTTTCAGAAAATTGTAGAAATTAAGTTTCGAATTTGTTGAAATTTCTTGAGAATTTGTTGAACTTTTGTTGAATTTGTTGGAAATATGTCTTAATACTTCGAATTTGTTGAGTATTAGTTGAACAAACGGAAGGTTAAACGTGGATTTGAATTCCAATTGAACCCTAAATTATTTGGGGATTAGGTTTAATTTCTTTTCAAATATGCTTGAATTCATGTTTGGAATGGTTAATTGAGTTTAAATTTGAATTTGATAGGGTTAATTTGTTTGAATATGTGCTTGAATTGATGCTTAAAAGGGTTAAACGGGCATAATCGAAAATAATCACGTTTAATTGAAAATATGCATGTTTAATCACGTGTAATTATAGGGAATAATTCATGTTAAACACTGTAATTATAATGTTAAACGTGAATTCTCAATGAATTCACGTTTAACCCTATAATTGAAGTGTTTTAAGTTTGAGGGGTATTTTGGTAATTTGGTCAAAAGGTTGACTTTGACCGGGACCCACGACCCCCGGTCAACGGCATGTCGTTGGCGACGACTCGATGATAAAGTATGATGAAAAAAAAGGGGATAGAAAACGAATCGAAAATTCACGGTCGGGAATTTTCTCGACGACGGGAGAAAAAATCCCCGTCGTCTCCCGGCAGCTGCCGAGAAATCAAGGCAGCGGGAGAACCCGTGGACGGGAGCTGTCGAGTTTTCTCGACAGCGGGGGCCGGGGCTCCCGGCAGCTGCCGAGTTTTCTCGACGGGATGGGCTACACGTGAATTTTGTGGGCTACACGTGATTTTTGAAAAATTCACGTGTAGCCCACAAAATTCACGTGTAGCCCGTCTCCCTGTCCCCCGTTGGGCGCGCACTCCCGTCCCCCGTCGGGCGCGCGCTCCCGTCCCCCGGCCCCCGTCGGGCGTGCGCTCCCGTCCCCGTCGGGCACGCGCTCCAGTCGGGCGCGTGCTCCCGTCCCCCGTCCCCCGTCGGGCGCACGGTCCTCCGGCCCCCGTCGGGCGTGCGCTCCCGTCCCCATCGGGCACGCGCTCCCGTCGGGCGCGTGCTCCCGTCCCCCGTCCCCCGTCGAGTGCACGCGCCCCCTGTCCCCCGTCGAGTGCACGCGCCCCCTGTCCCCCGTCGGCAGCGCGCTCCCGTCCCCCATCCCCCGTCGGGTGTGCGCTCCCTTCCCCCGTCGGGCGCGTGCTCCCATCCCCCGTCCCCCGTCGGGTGCACGCGCCCCTGTCTCCTGTCCCCCGTCGGGTGCACGCGCTCCCGTCGGGCGTGTGCTCCCGTCCCCCGTCGGGCGCACGGTCCCCCTTCCCCCGTCGGGCGCGTGCTCCCGTCCCCCGTCCCCCGTCGGGCGCTCGCGCTCCCGTCCCCCATCCCCCGTCGGGTGCACGCGCCCCTGTCTCCTGTCCCCCGTCGGGTGCACGCGCTCCCGTCGGGCGTGAGCTCCCGTCCCCCGTCGGGCGCACGGTCCCCCTTCCCCCGTCCCCCGTCGGGTGCACGCGCTCCCGTCGGGCGCACGGTCCCCCTTCCCCCGTCGGGTGCACGCGCCCCTGTCCCCCGTCCCCCGTCGGCAGCGCGCTCCCGTCCCCCATCCCCCGTCGGCACCGCGCCCCATTTTTTAAAATCTCGTTTAAAAAATTTAATAATTATAATAGGACAATTAAAAATCATATTTGATTAATTCCCCTTCAATAAATTTTTTTAATCTCCGTTCAATACTCAGCACTTAATAAAAATAATTTCTTAATCCCAATTTGAATTAAAAAATTAATAATCCCAATTTCATAATTAAAGTAACATAATATCCACACATTTTTTAAATATTTGTACAATTTTTTTTAATATCCGTTTATTAATCAACCCTTAATTTTGAATTAATTTCCTAATCCATCGTAAATATTATCCACATACTCAAAAAAAATCCTCTTTGATACGCCCCATTTCAAAATTACAACAACATATGTTTCCTCGACCCGTTACGATTTTTTAAATCCATTTTTTTAGTCTCCTTTCAATATTCAACTCCTCACTCGGGGATTTTTTTTTTCTAAAATCTCGTTTTAAAAATTTAATAATTATAATTGGACAATTAAATATCATATTTGATTAATTCCCCTTTAATAAATTTTTGTTATCTCCGTTAATAATCAACACGTAGTAAAAATAATTTCTTCATCCGTCTTGCATAATAGATACATAATTTGGATTTAAAATTTAATAATCCCAATTTCATAGTTAAAGTAACATAATATCCTAATCGATTTTAAATATTTTTACTAATTTTTTTAATATCCATTTATTAATCAACAATTAATTTTAAAATAATTTCCTATTCCTTCGCAAATATTATGTACATACTCAAAATTAATCCTCTTTAATAATTCCCATTCTATAATTATAACAACATAGTTTCCTCGATCCGTTACGAATTTTTTAGATCATTTTTTGTAGTCTTCTTTCATTATTCAACTCTTAACTCGGGATTTATTTTCTCTAAAATCCCGTTTTAAAAATTTAATAATTATAATTGGACAGGCCGTATTTCATATTTCATTAATTCCCCTTTAATAAATTTTTTTAATCTCCGTTTAATAATCAGCACGTAATAAAAATAATTTCTTCATCCGTCTTGCATAATAGATATATAATTTGAATTACAAATTTAATAATCCCAATTTCATAATTAAAGACACATAATATCCTAATCGAATTTAAATATTTTTACCAATTTTTTTAATATCCGTTCATTAATGAACACTTAATTTTGAGACATCCTAAATAATACGTAGATAATTTTAATAATCCACTCTCGTAATCCCCATTTCGTAATTAAATTAACATAATATCCGTACCACCGTTAAATATTTTTTATAATTAAATAAGTTCTCCGTTTAATAATCAACACTTAATGACGAATAATTTCTTTATGTCTCGAGGACAATAGGTAGATTCATCTGCTCTTAAAAATCCGATGTAATGATTAAAACAACATACTTTCCAGATGGCCGAATGATTTAAAGTTGCTCCATACTAGATTTTCAACACGAAAGATAATTAATTGTTTGCGAAGTATATCAAATATCAACAACTAATGTTGGTTTAACTTAGAAACTATAGTTAAAATAATCGCAAACTTTAATTATGAAATGGGGATTACAAAAGTTTGTTCTTAAAATTATCTACGTACTATTTAAGATGTTTTAGAAAATAATTCCCGAGTGAGGAGTTGAATATTGAAAGTAGACTAAAAAAATGGAGGTAAAACGATCGTAACGGGTCAAGGAAACTATGTTGTTATAATTATGAAATGGGGATTATTAAAGAGGATAATTTTTTTGTATGTAGATAATATTTGCGAAGGATTACGAAATTATTTCAACATTAAGTGTTCATTAATGAACGGATATTAAAAAAATTAGTACAAATATTTCAATTCGGTTAGGATATTATGTTATTTTAATTATGAAATAGGGATTATTAAATTGGTAATTCAAATTATGTATCTATTATGTAAGATGGATTAACAAATTATTTTTACTATACCGTATGGATTATAAAACGGAGGTTAAATAAATTTATTAAAGGGGAATTAATCAAATATGATATTTAATTGTCAAATTATAATTATTAAAATTTTAAAACAAGATTGTAGAAAAAAAATCCCCGAGTGAGGAGTTGAATATTGAAAGGAGACTAAAAACATTGGAAAAAAAATCGTAACGGGTCGAGGAAATTGTTATAATTATGAAATGAGAAATATTAAAGAGGATAATTTTTCAGTATGTAGACAATATTTGGGAAGGATTAGGAATTATTTCAAAATTAAGTGTTCATTAATAAACAGATATTAAAAAAATTAGTCAGAATATTTTTAATTATTAGGATATTATGTTACTTTAATTATGACATTGGGATTATTAATTTTTAAATTCAAATTATGTATCTATTATGCAAGGCGGATTAAGAAATTATTTTTATTACGTGCTGAGTATTGAACGTAAATAAAAAAAATTATTAGAGGGGAATTAATGAAATATGATATTTAATTGTCCGATTAAAATTATTAAATTTTTTAAAAGGGATTATAAAAAACGGGTCGACGTGGGCGGGCGCTCCCGACGGGGGACAGGGGAGGCGCGCGCCCGACGGGGGACGGGGGAGGTGCGCGCCGGACGGAGGACGGGCGCGCCCGACGGGATACGGGGGAAGGGCACGCCCGACGGGGGACGGGGGAGGTGCGCGCCCGACAGGGGACGGGGGATGGGGGACGGGCACGCCCGACGGGGAAACGGGGGACGGGGGACGGGGGCGCCCGACGGGGGACGGGGGACGGGGGACGGGCATGCCCGACCGGGGACGGGGGACGGGGGAGGCGCGCGCCCGACGGGGGACGGGTGATGGGCGCGCCCGACGGGGGAAGGGGGACGGGGGAGGTGCGCGCTCGACGGGGGACGGGTGATGAGGGATGGGCACGCCCGACGGGGGAACGGGGACGGGGGACGGGCGCGCCCGACGGGGGACGGGGGATGGGGGAGGCTCGCGCCCGATGGGGGACGGGGGACGGGAGCGCACGCCCGACGGGGAACGGGGGACAGGAGCGCGCGCGCCCAACGGGGGATGGGGGAGGCGCGCGACCGACGGGGGACGGGGGACGGGAGCGCGCGCCCGACGGGGAACGGGGGCAGGGGCTCCCGGCGGCTGCCGAGAAAACTCGACGGGACAGGGCTACACGTGAATTTTGTGGGCTACACGTGAATTTTTCACGTGTAGCCCACAAAATTCACGTGTAGCCCTGTCCCGTCGAGTTTTCTCGACAGCGGGGGCGGGGGCTCCCGGCGGCTGCTGGGAAAACTCGACGGGAGACGGGTTACACGTGAATTTTATGGGCTACACGTGTAGCCCTGTCCCGTCGAGTTTTCGCGGCAGCCGCCGGGAGCCCTGGCCCCCGTTCCCCGTCGGTCGCACGCCTCCCCCGTCCCCCGTCGGACGCGCGTGCTCCCGTCCCCCGTTCCCCGTCGGGCGTGCGCTCCCGTCCCCCATCGGGCGCGAGCCTCCCCCATCCCCCGTCCCCCGTAGGGGGCGCCCGTCCCCCGTCCCCGTTCCCCCGTCGGGCGCGCCCATCCCTCATCACCCGTCCCCCGTCGGGCGCGCGCCTCCCCCGTCCCCCTTCCCCCGTCGGGCGCGCCCATCACCCGTCCCCCGTCGGGCACGCCTCCTCCGTCCCCCGTCCCCGGTCGGGCATGCCCGTCCCCCGTCCCCCGTCGGGCGCGCCCGTCCCCCGTTTCCCCGTCGGGCGTCCCTCGTTCCCCCGTTTTCTATCCCGTTTTTTTTCATCATATTTTATCATCGAGTTGTCACCAACAACATACCATTGACCGGGGGGTCGTGAGTCCCGGTCAAAGTCAACCTTTTGACCAAATTACCAAAATACCCCTCAATCTTAAAACACTTCACTTATAGGGTTAAACGTGAATTTTCAATTTATTCACGTTTAACACTATCATTAAAGTGTTAAACGTGATTATTTTATACAATCACTATAAAATTGAAATTTATTGCATTCTAAACGTCGATTATTCCCGCTTAACCCTTTCAAACATCAATTCAAGGATATATATTTAAACAAATTAACCCTATAAAATGTAAAATAAACACGTTTAACCATTCCAAACATCAATTCAAGCATATATGAAAGCAAATTAAACCTAATTTCTCAAAAAATAGGGTTAAATGAAGATTATTAACTAGTAAACATACCTTTCTTATTTCAGCAATAATTTTTCCACTCTTCCAAGAGCCAAAATGTCGGAAAAAAAAATCGAAAATTTTGTTCTTCAAAATGTTGTCTGATAATTTCGTACTGAAATTACCAACCTATATAGAAGAACAAACGGAGGAAAATTACATGTGATTTCACAGTATAAAGTGTATTCACATTTAATAATGAGAAGGAAAAAACAAAAAAATTGGTGCACTATCATCAATCGAATTAATTGACGTGCATGGCCAAATTCAATGAAGACAATAATGAATAATGAGAACAAAACAAAACAAAAAATTTGGTGTAATAGTCATGCCCAAATTAATTGTTGCTCCCCTATTACTACACGTGCCTCATATCCAAAATTTAAAAAAAAATTAAACAATAATTAATGACTTTATATTTGTCACCATTGACCAATTAATAAAATATATTAATTGTCCAATCATCCAAGTTGACTTCAACAAAAATGGTGGTAGAAAGTGGCATACTATTATATTTGGTGGTAGAAAGTGGAATACTATTATATGTTATGGTAATTTGAATATATGATTATATTTTTTATACTAAAATGAATACTTTCCTCAATTGGGAATATATGATTATATTTTTTATGCTAAAATGAATACTTTCCTCAATAAAAGTATATATATAAATTATGTCAAAATTAATTTGAAGTTAAAGTTAAAGTATTATATAAATGGGAGAGGTAAGTAGTACTGATATGTCTTCCAGGCCATTTATAATAAATAATAATATTAGTAGATTGTTTATTAGGCAAAGAGTCAGAGACATGATTGGCCACGATTTCATATTCATCCAAACAAATCATTAATCAACAAGTTATTTTGGATAGGATGAGAGAGAAATAGAGATGCCGTTCAACGGTGTATTATTGGCGTCAACGGCAAACAAATCGGCGGAGCTATGGCAGCAGGCGGCGTGTTTGCCGGAGCAGATCAGCAGCGACGAGATGGTGGATTTGGTCCTCTGCTTCCCTCTGCAGCAGCTCGGCCGATGGGCTCTCTATTTCTGGACTTACCTCTGTTTCTCTCCCTACCACCACCACCACCACTACGCCACCTCTTTTTCCGATGAAGATTCCGACGACGACAGCGGCGCTTCGTCTTCTGGGAGTAATGAGTATCGCTATTACTGTTACACCAGTCAAAATGGTCGCGGCTATGACTCTTCTACCCATTCTGATTAGCCTCATATTTTTCTTGTAAATTCTCTTTTTTTTTTCTTCTTCTTTTTTTTGGTTATTAAATAGAAATGTAAAATATGATTTTCATCATTAAATTGTGAAGTTTTTTTTTTTTGCTCTCTCTCTCTCTCTCTCTAAGGTAATAATAGAGCAACAATCTTGAATAATTTCATTATAACAACCTTTTATTGTTTGATCTCTTTCTTGTTTTGATTAGAGACGACCTAATTTTTTTGTTTTTGTATAAAATACAATGTTTATTAAAAAACCAGATGTAGAATAATTTACAAAATAATGATTGGAATTAAGGTAAGGAAATTGGTATTTATTTGATAAAAATTGGGGATTATGTCCCACTATTTAAGGTGACTAAAAGGCTAACTCAAACTAACTATGATCATTCTATGTTTTTAGATTATTCTGGACATGAGTTTTTCCCACTGAATATTCCTATGATCAAGTTTTAATGAGGCTGGCGCCTTATGTTGTGGTTGTTTTTGTCTTTCTTTATGTGACGTTTTGCTTTTGATTTTATAATATTTTCGTGTTCGTTCAAAAAGAAAAAATGAAGCTAATACAAAAAATGGTCTACTCTTATTTACATACAGTTATTATAAGTAAATATCAAATAATTATTTTATATCTCATTTAATTTTAGGCAATTATATAAGGGAATGTTTTGTAGAATTTGGACAAGTGTTTTCCATTTCAAATGACCGACTAAGCAAGAAAGCAATCGTGTTAAGACATTTACAGTTAAAAATGTCTCTCAATAATGTCATTTCCATGTTCCAGAATATCAGAGTCCTAATACAATATATTTTCAGACCAAGATATTTGGTCCATCTCCTGTTTGAAGCCCATATACCATAAACTTGGGCCTGGACCAAATAAACATGGGCCTACTCATTCAAATCCTATACCCAGCTTTACATGGAACCTTTGATTTTCAATCATTTTTAAGTGGATCGGATCAAATTAGATTTTATTTAAAAAAAAAAAAAAAAGAGTTTTTATAAAGCAACTCTTTTGTGAACAATTTTGAACAAATACAAAGTTTAGAACAAATTCACGATTTCTTTACATCATCCATTCAGTGCATGTAATACAATCAACACATATAATATTTATTGGTAATTTACACATACATTATGTGTAAAATTAGGAGATTTTACTAACTACAATCTTAGATTACAACAAACATTTAGGTTTATGTTGATTTCAATTGACTTTAACATTTAGTGATATTGATTGATATAACGTTTTTGGCTTTTCACACCACAGATGTAAATAAATGCATGTTTGCTTCTTGCTTTTTGTGTATTTGTTTTAGATATCACTAATTTATTAGCTTTATATTTTAAAATGAAATTTAAATAACTTTAAGAATAAAGCTAGCATGATTGATTGGGAAGAATTTTGGGTGGCCCATTACAAGTTAATAAACTTTTTATCATTTGATTTGGTAGCATTTTTGAAAGAAAAAAGGAGCACAATCATGGAGCACAAGTGGAAATTAAAGGGTAAGATAAAAAAGATAATTTTTTCTTCGTGTATGCCACCAATCATGGAAATTAAAGGATTTGCAACTAACTTTCCACAATTATTATATATTTTCACAAACTGAATCTTCTATTTTAAATTGGTGTTTCATCTTATATTTTATTACTTTTAATTCATGTCATATATAAATTGGTGATGTCATCTTTACAATTGACGTGTGATGATTATTTTAAAATAACGATAAAACATCGATATGGAATAGAAGATCTTATTTGATACTTTTATATATCGAAATATAAAATTATTGATATTCTGATCTCCTATCCTATTGATTACAATCTAATGTATTAGAGTAGTGTTTGTGTGCACCAAGTGCATGTGTCATGATCCATGCAATTGGGCATACGTGTCGGGTCGGGTCCGGTTTAACCCGGATCTGCGCACTGCAAAAGGTTATGTGCATATAACTAAAAGGTTAAGTTCGCTAAACTAAAAGGTTATGTCAATATACAGTAGAATTAGAATTTGAGTTAGGGTTTGGGCGCGTGGGGGCATGTGAGGCGCGCGTGGGACGCATGAAAGACACTTTTGGGTTGGGTTGACCCCGTTGCACGAATTTAGGATCCGTACACCTGGTGTATAGAAACAATTGTGAATGTATTATTACTTTAGTACATATTATTATATAATAGATTTTCTTTATCAATTATATACCGATAAAAGTAGTATTTTTATTCTTAATATGTAATACGTTTATTTGTATCATGTAATATATATATATATATATATATATATATATATATATATATATATATATATATATTTATGGAAGATGATACTTTTATAATTTTAATATATATGCATATAATTGTAGTTCAAAATTCAAATACATTTGAAATATTCATTTAGAAAATGTATTTCATCTTTATTATTAAATATTTGGGAAGTTCCTCTATTCAATTAGTATAAAGATATATTCCAAATATCTTTATATTAAACTTACTTTTGAATTATGATATAATTATATTAGTTAAGTCCACCTACAATGAAAACATATTAATGCATCAAAAATTGATATATTATATATTTAATATATATATATATTAATTTTATAGATATAACATAGTTAAAAAATAAATTTTTTATACATCAACCATAAACACATTAAAATATATACTCTCGAAGGATACACTAAAATTTTCTAAGATTTCGTACACGATAATCAAATTTTTAGAGCACTATTGATACATTCATGTAAATTCCATTACATTAATAGTTAAAATTAAATATTAAAATCGCACAAACACGAAGTACATAATTAACTTGGATTTTCTGAATATCTAAACCCAAGAATGAGCAGACATCCGACAAACACTTGGAAATTCAATATTTGTAGCACTAATTAATAACTTCTTTAATTTATTTTTGTTGTGATTTGGGTTTTTGTTTTTTCTTGCATGCAAATGGAGCAAACAGACAACAAAGAAAGTTTCGAAGCAGAAGATAGAGATAAGTATTCTACTTTAATTGTTCCATATTCTCTTACAATTTTCAATATTATTATAAAGTTGCTACTTAATTTGATTGTTTTAAGATGTAGGTGTAGGATAAATTATTAAAAAGTTAAAAATAATTAAATTTATTTTAACTTTGTTTTATTTGATTTAAAAATAATAAAGATGAGATGATATTCGGATCATAAATACTATCAGGGTAAAATGGTCAGTCTTTTTAGGATGATTTCGTGATGGAACTTATAAACACCTAACTTTTTATCATTCATAAAGAATTTTAATTTAATACCCAATATCAGTATTAGTCATTTTATAAGGAAATCAATTGACTTTAATACAATACAATTATTTAATTCCAAACAACTATAAAAAGTGATGCTATTTAGATAGGCCAATTGAATTAATCAGAATTTGAACGATCATCCGAATTAGTAAAAATAATGTATATATTTGAAAAATAAAAGACAAAAATTTATATATTCCTGGTGTAAGTATCCCAAATGTATTATTAATTTGGCATTAATTATATAATGTATTAATTGTATAATTATAAAATATTAGTTACATATTCATAAGGTATTATTTGTATAATTAAAATATATGATTTAGTGAAATATTATTAGGAAATAAGTATTAGATTTATCAATTAATATCTTGCATATCTTTTGTACATATTTAATTTGATTTGTTTGTTATACTTTACGTATTTTTCTTATTGTAACTCTTTTATATATAGTGAATTTCTCTAATCACCAACCATCGGTGATCATATATCCATTCTCTCAAATATATTAGTTGTATATTAAAAAATTATTAATTTTTACTTATAAATTATTTACTTGTACAATTAAAATATATAATTTATTGAAAAATATTATTTAATATATTACATATTCATGTAAAAATATTAATCGTAATATTTAAAGATATTAAAATTGAGATTGGGAGCACACCATATCCAAGGTATGGATACACAAACCTACTCAAACTAAAATAAACTACCTATCATTTTAGAATAATAAAAAAATAAAATATAATTCTATTTATGGGATGTAAGTACGTAGTAAGTTATTTCCATAACCATTTATATATTTTTTATAACTTAGTTTCAAAATTAACTAACTATCATAAAGTGCTATTAAAACACACAACACCTACTTCAACATGATTTATAATCACTTTATTGACATCCAATTTTAAACCATGAGCAAGACCATTATTATTGCATCTCTCTATCTTGATTTGGACTATCAAATGGAATGTATGTATTTCCTCCATTTCAAAATAACCGTCGATTTAGAAAATTGAATTTATTTAAATTTAACTATCATTTTTATTATAAAAAATGTATTTTCTTCCAATTTTGCCTATTTTATTTTTAAGTATAAGGTCTTTCATTTATCATAAATACTCCTAATTTTCGTTGGAAACCATTCTTTTAGTATCTCAAAAGAGGCATTGCTGGTTTTATATATAATCATAGCTATTGATATTTTCACTAATTTATAACGTAAAAAAGACAGAAAAATTGAAAATTGATGAAATAATCCAAAAAATATATATATAATATACAAAAATGATAAAATATTCATTGTGAATAATTCTTAATATGACCATGAATGACATATAATGATTTTATCGTCTTATTAAAATAAAAAAATATTAGATTTTTTACACATCAATTGTAAACATATATAATGTATCTTAGGTGAAGCGGACAAAAAAAAAATTAAAAAAAAAAAAAAAATATATATATATATATATATAAGACCGGTTTGTTAGAAAGAGGCATGTCCATATGTCACACTATCAGTATGTGAGCTGTGAGCATAAACACACACGCCACTATTTTGCATAACGAGTTCAACAAATATATATATATATATATATACACAGTTCCCATTTTTGAAGAGTCACTCATTGATTTAGACCCATAATTTAGCATCGGATTCCTGGGTGCAATGTCAGTCGGGTACGGGCTCTCACGGTCACGGGCTGGGCTTCGCACGTGTACACCCACTCACTTTTTTACATTTATCCTTAATTAAATCTCTAATCTTTATTTAAGAATATTCTATGATTTTTGTTTCTAAAAGCCCTTGTGTCACTTTATAGTGAAGCAGATAATACGATATGACTCCAGAAAAAATATAGATTCTTAAATTAGTTAAAACTACTATACTTTTTTTTTTTTTTTTATGTATATAAACCAATAAACTGAAATTTATGAGAACGCAAAAATATATGAATATTTGTTCCGATAGTCTCATTGGTTACATAAATTGATAACCTAATAAAATTACAGATAAATTGAAGTACTATTACATTCTTTTGAAATCTTACTCGATTGTTTTTCTGAAGTTCAATCTAGTTGAATAGGACACCAAATGCCTCTTATTGCCTGTAGAACTTTGAAGTTCACTTACGAAATACATAGGACAATAAATTATGAGATTGAGTTTTGTATTGTTGTCACCATGCAACCCTTTGGTGGATTCGATCATCACTCCTTGTTCCCAATCAACTTACATCTAATAATATTTTTAATATAATATTTATTTCTTATCTATATTATAATTTTTTTTATTACATATAAAGGCTGACCAACCCACCTAATAGGAGTGAGCATGAATCTCGAAGATAATAGAATTATGGAAAAATTCAATTATTTGAACTGAATCGCTTTAATTATTTTTAATGTCAAACCGAATTGAAGAACTAATTTAGAACATAATAGAGCCGATTTCAATGAAATAACTATATATAAATTTGTATGTAACATGGAATTCATTTTTTTTAATATTATTATATTTGATTAGTTACAAATTTGATTATTATAATTTTAAGACTTCGTGGAAGAAATTAACGTAAAATATTTATAATGAATAACTTTGGGAGGACATAAAATCCATTAACTACAATAGATATATATTAATCAAATAATTAGTTTATAACTTATATAAAGTAATGCATAAGATATTTTAAAAGATGAACTTTTTGATTACTACTTATGAGTAGGGGTGAAAATAGTTTAGACTACGGTTCGTGGTCCAATCTTTTATTGGCCTACTTCGGCCCAACTTCTTTAGTGAACAAACTAGACTAGACTAAAACTTTTTATCAAGCTTATTTGAAAATATATGTTAGATTCGAGTCTTAAAAAGAATCTAATAGGATGACCTATTTATAATATTTATATATATAATGATATATTTGATATCTTTTATAGTTTCTCACTAACATTATTTCTAGTTAATGAACTTGTATTTGTTTAAAATTGTTCATTTAAAAATTATTTAATTTCATCTAAAAAATACAAAAATTAGTATGAGAAAAAAATACCTCATAATAATAAATGCTTATAAAAAATAATATAGGAATGTGAATACACACATATTTAATTTGCATATAAATAAACCAAGTCAAATTCTGGAGCTTAACTCAGTTAATTGAATCTAATGATCAATTTAAAATGAATTATTTTCCTGTAAAGTCCGATCGCGACTCTAAATAAATTATGAATAGCTTGATTTGTTTACATTTATAATGATTACTATGTTTGATCAAGTTTTATCAACTATCTATGTATATTATTCAGATTAGTATTACACATCACTTGTATAAAATAATATCATAATATTTAAAACACTGAAATACAAAACCAAATATTGTATGAAATATATGAATGAGTTTGAAGTTTAGGACTCAAAAAAAGTTTCTAATTCTGATTCCTTGTCAACAACTAAGTTGAGAATTGTCTCATATGTTAGAATTATTGCACTATACTAATCTTTAGAGCACATTGTACCACATTATTTAATCATATCCCCATTGATTATGGAAATTGTAACTTTGACCGAATATCAATTTTGACCTGTGTCACTTTAATTATAAGTTTATACATACTACCTTTAGTTTAATCAATAAATTACCAACATAGTAAATTAATTTACTTTCAATACTATTTTAAATGAAAGAGCTGGAATCTTTGTCTCGAATATAACTTAGAAACTCCATGTTGCAGTGATTCTCCGACCATTTCCTAATTTTTTTATTTTGTCTTAGTTTATCGAAAGAAAAAGAAAATTTGAAAATTTAAAAGAGATTAAACAAAGATCTTTCCTTATATTTGTGGGTGTAAAACACTTTTATCATCTGTATATTGACATTTTCATTTTGAATCATTTTTTGTGGATGTTTTCGATCTAGTCATAATATTATTTTTGTAATGTTTTCATATGCATACTTTAATACAATATTATTCTTTTGCGTAGAAAGAAAAAAAACCGTAATTTATGACTTAATGTTATAAATCTCAAAGCCTAATTTAAATCAACTTTCCTGGGTAAAAAATATATATATATATATATATATATTTTTTTTTTTTTTGAATGAAGTATTGTGAGAAAATAAAACAATATAAACCCACATGATAGTTATTTGAGAAGGACACTGTTAGTCGTCACGTGAACATGGATCACATCTTAGTGCCCATTCATGAGGAGACTCATTATTGATCGGTCAAAATCACACACACACACATGTATATATATATATATATATATATATATATATATATATATATATATATATAATTAAAACAAAATAAGATCAAGTCGGTATTCAATTGCTCGCTCTACTTCCAATGATCAAACATCTTTTTTATTTTCTTCAACTTTAGATTTAATTTTAATAATTCATAAGTTGAAAGTCGTTCATATTTATAATAATATACTAATTAATGAAAACCCATTTCCCAAACGTGATAAAATATTTTACAACAGTTTTGGTGGAATTATACCAATTAAACTCAATATTTCTTCATGAGAAAGGAATACTTTAATGTGAATTTACCCAACATGTAACACTAAAGTCTCGATTCCATGATTTCTACCAAATTGTTATTACTTTATGTTAGGCAAATTAGACATCCCAACAAGGTTGAGTTCAACCTGGTATAAATTAAGTAATGCTTATTTTAAAGAGTTGGTCTCTTTGGCTAATGTCTCATGTGCAATGGGATCATGAACAATCATGCTTCAAAATATGGTTAGTCGTGTGTGATAAAAAACTATCTTTATGACTTTAATAGACATATTTATAATTGAAATTACATACTGATGTTGTATACGATTAACTGTATCCCGAAACATAACCATGCGAGACACACATTACCTATTGTCTTGTTTGGTCGGACTATATCCCAGAACACTACCCTGTGCAAAGAAAAGAAATCACATACTTAAAACTGAAAATACAAATCTATAGCAAAGAAAAGAAATCACATACTTAAAACTGAAAATACAAATCTATAGCAGAAAAATTGTATAGTTATACAATGTTGTAAAGCACAATTGATCATATTTCTGAACTCGATCGTGTATGGTACCGTCGCAAATGAGATGATTGCAATGTATTTTAAATTAAATTAATGAGAACATTGGGCCAATAATTCTTTATTAGTCATTTCCCTTATTATATGGTTTTATGACCAAGATTCACGAGTCATTATTATATACTTGCTTATAATCATCAATAAACAGTTATGCATAACAGTTTTATAGATATAGTTTTATGAAGTAACTAATATAGATTAATGGATTAAAAATAATTTTACGCTTTAAAAGATAAAATTTATTTCAATTTATCCATCATTTTCCTTGCTAAGAATAAATGTGTGTTTTAGAAGTTAACTAATGTCCTGTTTTTTATACTAAACTTTTGTTTATTGTGAAATTTATAATTTTTATATTCAGCTATTGTTGTAGCCTGTAGGGGTTCTAGGCGGTAAATGAGAAGAAAAGTAGGGGTAAAATAGGAATCAAAGATGACCAATTTCAAATGCTAAGGACAAAAAAGGGAATTCATATGGTATGGCAGATGGCAGTTGAGTGGACGCCAAACTCTCCACTTTCTAGTTTCTACCACTTTTCCACTGTCCCCTTTTTGCCCCTCGTGTTTTAAAATGCCAATATTATTATATTTTATAAAACCAAAAATTAATTTTTTATGAAATAAATTAAAAACATTTTTTTTTTCTGGGAGGGAACAACACTATTAAGAATTAGTCCATTAGCAATAAATTAAATCTTGAATAAAAACACAGACATCTCTGCACTTCAATTGGATTTTTCGAAGCAATCCATCAGAGAGAGAGAGAGAGAGAGAGGGAGGGGTCGCTCTCATAAGTGAGAAAACTGGGCAGCTCTAAAAGTGGAAGGGGGTGCGTAGGATAAGCAGAGAAGCTGAGGTAGTAATGGTGAGTTCGTGTCATTGAAAGGTCGTATCATTTTAAGTTATTTCACTCGGGTTTTGGTTATTGAAACGGTGGTCGGTTTATATAATGGGCGGCGAGCATTATAGCAACGCCCACCGGAGGAAGAAAGTGGGAGTGTTGTTGTTTGTGATTTGGGTATGGAGTCTGGTCTCGCTATCTTGCGCCGGGAGGTTGTCTGTTTCGAAACAGAAGCTTGAAGTTCAGAAGCACTTGAAAAGGCTTAATAAGCCTCCCATTAAAACCATTCAGGTCTCTCTCTCTCTCTCTCTCTCTCTCTCTCTCGGTTTGCAGATGAGAAAAATGAGGAAAAAGAGTGGAATTGAATTTTAATTTGTGTTCATTTCTGAGCTTTTTGACATATTTTTGTTCAGAATATATGGATTTTCCTATACTTTCTTCTAACTAATAGTAAGAAGAGATATATTTCTTGTGATTGAACTTGCACTTTTTCAGTTTTGGGGTTTTTAATGCATTGAATTTAAGTAGAAAACTTCATAACTTATCTATATTTATTGGCATTTGCTCCACATTTGGTGATTGAGCAGAGCCCAGATGGGGATTTGATTGACTGTGTGCCCATCTCTCATCAACCAGCTTTTGATCATCCTTTTCTCAAAGACCACAAAATCCAGGTTCATTTATTTAATTTCATGTGTGTAGTACAATCATTTGGCTTGTTATTCTGATGGTGGATTCGATTATTTCGTTATTTGGTTATCAGACGAGGCCTAGCTACCATCCGGAAGGACTTTTCGATGAGAACAAGGTGTCGTCGGGGCCAAAAGAAAGAATGAATCCAATCACTCAGCTCTGGCACATGAATGGCAAGTGCTCCGAGGACACGATTCCGATTAGAAGAACGAAGAAAGAAGATGTGTTGAGGGCAAGCTCGGTGAAGAGGTATGGGAAGAAGAAGCACAGAAGCATTCCCAAGCCGAGGTCTGCTGATCCTGATCTCATCAATCAAAGTGGTCATCAGGTACAGAAATCTTTCTTTATCGACAAAAAACGAGGCGCTTATGTGTACGGATTGTGATTGTGTTGTTGTTGTGTATGCAGCACGCAATAGCGTATGTTGAAGGAGACAAGTATTATGGTGCCAAAGCAACCATTAATGTTTGGGAACCGAAGATTCAGCAGCCTAATGAGTTCAGCTTGTCTCAGATTTGGCTCTTAGGTGGCTCCTTTGGTGAAGATCTTAACAGCATTGAAGCTGGTTGGCAGGTTTATTACCAATCTTTTCGTTTCTTGGCAATAGTCGTGTTTATTACGTTATAATGTTCGATATAAGGATGAATGTTGGTGTTTCAGGTGAGCCCGGATTTGTATGGAGACAACAACACTCGGCTCTTTACTTATTGGACTGTAAGCTTCCGACTTTTGCTGTTAACAGATAACCACACTTAATGACTTTCTAATCTCGATTATGATGATCGCAGAGTGATGCATATCAAGCTACCGGATGCTACAACCTTCTGTGCTCGGGATTCATTCAAGTAAACAGTGATATAGCAATGGGAGCTAGCATCTCCCCCGTTTCCGGGTTCAGAAATTCCCAGTATGATATTAGCATTCTCGTGTGGAAGGTAAGCATAACGTACTCAACTTAACATAATATAATCTTCTTCTAGCGTAATACTATCGACTCAATTGGGTACGTGATTGATTGCAGGATCCAAAGGAAGGGAACTGGTGGATGCAGTTCGGGAACGACTACGTATTGGGATACTGGCCGTCGTTCTTGTTTTCATACTTAACGGAGAGTGCTTCGATGATCGAATGGGGCGGGGAGGTGGTGAACTCGGAGCCTGATGGGCAGCACACGTCGACCCAAATGGGCAGCGGCCGTTTTCCGGAAGAAGGGTTCGGGAAATCAAGCTATTTCAGGAACATTCAAGTAGTTGACAGCTCCAACAACCTTAAAGCCCCCAAAGAACTTGGGACTTTCACTGAACAATCCAATTGCTATGATGTTCAAACTGGGAGCAATCAAGATTGGGGGCATTACTTCTACTATGGAGGCCCTGGTAGAAACCCTAATTGCCCTTGAGCTTCTAATTGTTATTAACAAATTATACAATCAAATGTAGCTAAGTCTCTCTCTGTACCACTTATTTTTCTTTTTTTTTTTTTTAGATTTGTCAGGTTTATTGGGTAAAATGTAAGATGTTAGGTGGAAATTTTTGACCCTTTTGCTTCCCTCAAAAAGATGTTCATGTAAGTGGGAAAGTGGCCAAGTTTCTTGAAAAACATGAGAGACAGGCCTTTGTCATTTTCTATGTATTTTATTACTAATTTTATCAGTTCAATGGCCTCCCAGAAAAAAAGAATCTATTTCTTTTCTGACATTATGAAATTCTAGTCTGAAATCAAGAATGGAAAAGCTGTTCTTTTTTTACAATACTAGTCAAAAAAATTGCTATGGTATACACGAACGAATGAGACACGAAAAAGTTAGTAGATAAATAGATTACAGTGAATTGGTAACACTGAATGTGATGTTTGAACAAAGATATCTTGGACATGTGAGTGATATTAAATACTATTTACTTTTTTGGTCCTTGGATTCTTGGTGTAATGTCTTTCTGTAAAGAGGCCACCAATTTCAAAACTTTACTATATTCCCTATAACTTTTCAAATATTATATGCAAGTCCTCCATCATCTCATTATGATGGAACTTATAAAAGTGTTTTAGGATTGACAATTAAAGCTTTTCACTTGCTTCTGTGTGTAGAGAATATTGAAAGCTATGAGGTCTTCACATGAGCTATTGTATGGCCTAATTTAGTAATTTGGCACCATCATGTAAAAAGTTTTCAACCATGCTGATGATGATATGATGCATAGTGTACCAATACTACTTATTTGAATTTGTCTTTTGATCCATTCCTTGTATCATCAAACAATTTGAGTAATTCTGATTTACGGTTATTAAAACAACTATCTTTGTAAAGTGTAAACACATAGTTTTCAACACACCTAAATATCAAATTTGACTAGGGATAAATCGAAACATATCTTTGATGAAATTTGCACTAGCAATCTCCTTATCTTGATCAAATGTGAGTGTTTCTGTTGGAATGAATTTATTTTCTTCTAGATTAGTTATAATTTAGATTAGTCTTGTGCAAGTGGAGAATATGAATGATTGTAAGTTGTTGTGTCATTGTTGTCGTTTGATGATGATGGGCCGGGCCCAACCTACTTATCTCATCGGGCCTTTTTATTTGGGTCCACATCAACTCCATTTAGTGACGGACTTACACATCCTAACAACCATAAAACAAAACAAACCGATATAATTCATATTGGATTCAAATATTAAAGTTTTTCAATAAGAGATTTAATTTAATATTTTTTCTTAATTTAAGCCTTGAAATTTAAATTGAATTCTTAATTTAACACAAAATTTTATATTTATTTTTATTTTTATTTATAAATTTATTTATATTTCAATATGTATTTATATTTTGGATAAATTAATACTAGTTAGTCCTCTTTAAGAATAATTTTCATCCGACTCATCTTAATTTATATGGAAAAAAATAAAAAGAAAAAAAATAATTAATTCAATTCATAAAATATAATTTATATTAAACTAATTAATATTAAAATTGATTTTCTATACTTTTATTATATATATATATAAATTAATATAAGTCGGATGAGGATCGTTCCAAAATTACACAAAATTGTCTTAATTTATCTAAACTATATATACATATTAAAATATAAATAAAAAGAAAGAGAAAATGAAATTTTATCTTGAATTGAGCCCCTTATTAGAAAATTTTAAAATTTGGATTTAGAATTGAGAACTAATTTATAAATTATGTCTCTTTTATGAAATTTATCCTAAAACAAATGTTACATTTCGTTTACAATGCTCCACAAATAATTCTTACTAGGTAAAATTAAGTGTATAAAAACAAATTAAGTAGTTTTTATATGAAAATGAATAAGTTAGATTGTTTGAAGAAAATACTTATGACTTATTTTTTTAAAATTTATTCTATATTGATTTTAAATCTTTATTCTATTCAATGTAAAGAACTATAACAAAGGAATTGAGAAGCGAACTCATAAACAATGATTTGAAGAGTGACTTTTCTGAGATTATTTTGTGGATTTAATTATATAAGACAAATCAACTAATAATCCATAACATAAAGGTTGAATTGTGAAAATGGATTTGAGTCGTGCATAGTGATATTATGTCACACACAATTTGAAATACAATGACCTCATATAAATATTTGTGTAATTTGAAATACAATTATTTAGCAAACCAGAGTAGAAGTACAAAATTTTAGCAAAATATAATAATGTAAATGGGTTTTAAAGAAACATAACAAATATGTAAGATTTAATAAAATAAAATTTGAAACTTTCAGGGTTTAACAAAACCAAAATTTAAAAGTTAAGGGGCATAATAAAACAAAATGCAAACTATAAAGGGTTTAATAAATAAATTAACTTATACATACACAAAGGTAAAAATGGAAAGGCTTGATGAGAAAAAATAAACCATAAAGGGTGGAGCCTTAAATGAAACAAAATGTAGTACTAAAGTCTTTCCTGTAAGGGGTTGCATATAGATTTTGCCCACAAACTTATACCCAAATTAGGCCCATTATTATTAGTAAATACTGCAATTTCTCATGATACCCCTATTTTTATTTTTTTTAATTGAAATTTGTCACATTTAGTTAGTTTTTGTGCACAAATATGTTATTTTAGACAAAAAAGGGGTCTGACAACTTTGACTTAATATTGATTTGGTTGAACAACAAACAAGTACACCACCAAAGTTTTGTTAAACTATAAAACAAGAAAACAATGCCAACTTGTATGGCCTTTTGGAACAATACTAGTGAGGAACAAGAAACCGAAGAAAGAAAGAAATGATAATGAATAAAGACATTGTTTGATGGTGGTGCAAATAGAGCACAAACAGTACAAGTAGAGAAATGGGAGAATGTGGTAAAACCTCACTACCAAAATTTCTCATACAAGAGATTCTTCACTCTACTCTCTCTGCATATGCCAAAACTGAGTACGAAAAACTCCGTTGCAACGAGACCCCATCACTCGGAATCACTCTCCACGCTTCCCATAGCCTTCAACCCTCTCGGTTTCTGCACATCCGACTCAATTACATTCGATTTCGAGATGATGAAAATGAAGCAAATGTGGACCTAAAATGAATACCTTCTTCGCAGTCTTCTTCTCTCTCACTTCGTACCTCTCTTGACACAAGTCGGTCAACCACGCACCGGGGCTCACCAACTACAAAAACACAGACGTGCCGCTATATTATCATCTCAACCTATATCAATCAAACGAAACACAAAATCCCTTTAGTTATACGAAAGCAAACACTTACTAATATGGTTCTTTGGATCAACTTAGCCCTTTTCTTGGGCCTTTGAGGTGGTTTACAACCTTTCATTGCCATAAAATCTTCCTCTTTTTCTTTACTTGATAGTGTGATTAGCAACTTTGGCCAAACCATTTTCCGACTTTCTTCCTTGGGATTCGCAAACAACGCCTTGCTACTATCATCAAATCCGCCCGATCCCCTCGTTGTGTAATACCTATCTTCCTTCTCGGGCGAAAAGGATGATGCCGATGCTTTCCGGCTATCGTTCGCTATAGATCTACTCACCCCTAATTCCCTGAAAGTCATGTTCCCCAAAATATGTTACTTCACTCTCAAATTGTGTCAAACCATGTTAAGAAAACAAAGGCTTGATTAATTGACACTTCTTATCCCATAATTCAAAATCTAACCAACACCACAACAAGTTCTCGGGGTGCATTTGGATTGAGTGATCTAAAATTCAAATCCGTTCAAATCAGAGTGCATTCAGAATCCACCCAAATTATTCCAAAATAAGTTCGATGAATTACAAAACCATATCAATCCAGACACAACCCAAAAGAACTTGTCAAATTTACCAATATTCCAAGATTAAAAAACCCCCAACTTTTCACAAAAGTTGCAGATAGGAAAATAAAAACACAATCTTTATCTTGCCCTCTTCTATAGTAAACAACCAAAAACAGAAAATGAGCAGCATTGCCGAATCCCAAGATTATATGCAGAAGAAACAAATCTACAAAACCCATCTAAAAAAAAATTAAATTAAGCAATATTATTTCTGATGAAATTCACCTTAGAGGACGATGAGGAGATGGAGCAGGAAGAAGATTACTGCAATTATTAACATTATTACTGCGAATATTATCCACCACTCTCGAAGTGATTTTCTTCTTCACCACACCGCCGCCGCCGCCGCCGCCGTCTGATTTTCCGTTCAAAGAAGAGTCTTTTACTTTTACACATCTCAGCCTCTTTCTATTCCCCCACTGCAACTTATCCATATCTTAATTTCAAGAATCTGCAATTATTACAGAGATTTAAAAAAACCCAGCTGAGATCTTGGCTCATAATTACAAGAAATGAATATGAGCAAACAAAATGTAATGGAGAATTAAATTACAAGGGGAAAAAAAAAAGAGGAAGAAAAAGTCAAACCCACCTCAAGATCTGTGGTAGATGATAGTATCTATTAGGATTGTGCAAAATCCCAGGTAATTAATAAATCTGGCAATTATTTGCATATATGTATGTATATAATCAGCAGAAATCCATGCAGAGAAAAGAGAAGTATAAGAATATGTGTGTGTGTATATATCTGAGGAGAGAGAGAGGGAGAGAGGTGTTACAAGAATGAAGAGGACATAAAGGAACCAGGGAGGTTTAAAACTTATGACCAAAAAATTAAAATATATAAAAGATATCCATGTCCAAAAGGTAAGAATGTGTCAAATATTACAGATTTATTCTCTTTCTAGGACTGGGAAAATGTCATTTTTTGGGAAGATAATTGTATATTTGTAGTTAATTAAAATATAATAAATAAATGGTATAGTATTGCTTATAAGTTATAACTCATAAAGATAGTAATATCCAAAAACTATAACTTACTTTGTTTATTAATACTCTAAGTGTATTAAATATTAATTTCCTTAATACATTATTATTTAATGTATCTCTTTTTGAGAATTAACCATTTATATTACCCATCCTTCAAATAATAAATTAAATGAGATATGATAGAAGTTTAGAGTAAATTTTATGTCCAAAAAAAAAAAATATTTTTTTTTCGGATAATCTTAAATCAACCACATTTTTAACAAGGGGATATAGGAGGATACCAAAATAATAATAATAGTAATACATCTTTCAAATTCCAAAATTAGAAAAGGTATAAAAATTCTCCATAGATCGAGTTACTGTGAAATGACATTTTTAATAAATTTACGTTAAAAGTGTTTGAAGTACAAATTAAAACACATTTTATAATAAAGAGGTTATGGGCCTATTTCAATTCAAACTCCGGATTGGACATTTGGATATTGTTATGAGCCTATCACAAAGCCCATCAGAAATTAAATAAAACTCTGTATGTGTAATTAATTTACTCAATAAGAATGTGTAATTAGCCATAATTTTAATGGATAATGTTCCATTTAAAAATGTTAAAATAATACCAATCTTACTATTTCGTGGTATTCTTACGTATGTAACATAGAATATACAGTGGGTTATAGAATAAAGAATAAAACATAAATTTAATTTAACTAGAGATTTAAAGAACATATATAGTGCCTTTAAAGGTACAAGAACAGAAGCGTATAGTACAACACTTGCTCTTTTTTTTTTTTAAATTAAATGACAAATTCTCATGTGCACCTAATTCGGGTAGACCCGATCCGGATCCGCGATTTTTTTTTCTATTTTAAATTTTATATCTTGATCTTTATGTATAAATTTGGTGACTTTTATGTATAAATGTTGTGATCTTTATGTATAAATATTGTGACATTTATGCATTGCAACTTAGAAAAAAAAAAAATTTCAGCAAAATTTATATATAAATACCTTTATGTGATATTCATATGACACATATATATTTATGTGCCCTTTATATACAAATATTCATACCCTTATGTAATATATAAAAGTATATAAATGTATGAATATTTATACATAAAAGTCACATGAACATACATAAGGGTCATATGAATATAATATAAAGGTATTTATGTACAAATTTTGTTGAAATTCTTTATTTTTTTCTAAGTTATTTAACGTGAAGATCATAAAATTTATATATAAAAGTTACGCAATTTGTATATAAAGGTCATCAATTTTATACATAAAGGTATTGGCCTGAAAAAAAAAAAAAATCAAAAGTTCACAAATCCGAGTCGATTAGGATCGCATGTACACCAAGTACATATGAGACAGATTCAAATCAAATTTATCAAAAGCTAAAACAGAAAAGAAGAAAACAGCGGTTAAGAAAAACAGCTTAAGCTTTGTGGTTTTTGCTTTGAAGACACAGCTATCTGTCTGTTCTTATAATTAATTATTCAACACTGTCAATTTATCTATTTAAGTTAAAATATTTTATATCTGAGTATAAATAAGATAATATCTCATTCAATTGTTTTTTTAGAAACTCGATCTTATTTCTAATTATTTATCTTTTTAACTCAATGAAAACATTTAAATAAAATCAAAATGAGTATAATTTTTAAAAAATATATATATATATATATTCACGACTAATATGTCATAAATTTAATTATACCATTCTCTCTCAAACTCTGATGAAGATGTTGTTGGTGGCGCTCTCCACCGACTCCGTTTTCATCCCATTCCCAACTTTGTTTCCATGGCCTTTGCTTTTCTATTCTGAATAGTGTTCACTTGCATCTTAAAACTTGTTATTTTATTTTATTTTGTTATTATCATTGTATTCATGTGGGATTTGTTTAGTTGATAATATTTCATGAATAAGAGACATCTTGTCTTCATCTTTAACTTGTTCAATTCTCAATATTTAAATTCATATATCACCTCAACCCTATTTTTAACTGAATATAATATACCTAATTTTGAGTTAATACTATTATCTACTATTTCTTGATATAAAATTTGTAATTTCAAATGCAATAGACATTTATCTTAATACTTATTCAGCTTGAGCACATCTTCACTTACCTAGAGAAAAAAAAAGCTTTATTACAAAGATTGTGCCTAGTTAAAGTAATAGCATCCACTTCACATAAATTCGCACTCAATTGTGTCTATTTAAATTACTCCAGTTGGGTATCTAACGAATTGTTTAATTGATTCAACAATATGTTGCTTTTACAATAAATATTGAAAAGATGAAAGTTAAACAAACTTTTATCTTGTGTTTTGTGGTATATTTATGTTTCGTTAAGAAAATACAGTGAATGTAGTATCTACTATTTATTTATACACAAACCACGTATACTCACACACATATACGAATGTTCATATAACATGTTTACAAAATCGTGTTTAGTTGCTAAGGATTAAAATAAATGTTAGCTACAACTGAAAAAGAACATATTTCTTTAATTTTCCCAAACGTCAGTCAGTGATTGACACTCAACTAGAGGTACATAATGTAAACTCAACCACGACATGTGACATCAAATTAATAGGAAGTTGTCCCATTTTAACATCTCTATATGCCTAAACTATTATGGTAAGCACATGGGTGCGATACATTGAATTGGTTTGAGACTATCATCATCATCACATTTGGGTACCACCCCATGTTACTTTTCTTTAATGATTGGTTATCACATTTGGCTTAAAACTTGATCCTTTGTATCTATTTATTGAAAATTTGAAATTGGATTGTCCATACTAGTAGGTACATTCTCTTGTTTAGTATCTTCTCATAATTGAAATACATATTCATCTCCTTGTGGCTTAACATACTTCAAGAATAAATGACCAAATTGAACAAGAAAGCAGAAATGAATGCTACCAACAAGAGAGAAGCAATGGATGCCTTCGTCCACTCAGGTTCTTTGATGAAACCACACCTCAATTGTAATAACAAATAGAGTAACATAGAAACTTCACTCGCAAATCCTCATTACGAGTAGTTAAATAAGTTTCTACTAGTTCTTCACGCCAATGGTACATAGAACTCTATGAATAACGTTACACAAGTAAATAGAAAGTAGAGACATTCCCTTGTATGCGAAATTGATAATTTCGCTCAGTCAAAGCCTCTCCAGAGGCCCATCATGCTGGAAATGACTTTACAAAATCAGATCAGGAGCTTCTCAATAGCATCCTGCATTACATATAAATAATTTGAGAATTACCACAAGTTAAATGATTGAAACTTCGATGTCTTGGTCTGAGATGGGTATAAAACAATCTGAAAATGTACCTTGAGTTGCTGTATCTGAGATTTCAACTGGCTTCCCTCATTGCTAGTCACGGAACAGGCAATCACTGGTCTTGTAACTCCACATGCCCGACCAAGAGCTTGCTTTGATGGAACAAAAACATACGGCACATTCTGCAATCATGTTTTAGTGTTAGTTCATTTTCTTGCACCTAAATCTACTACAAACTCGACTACCAAGAGTTGGCAAAAAGGATCTCTAGTTTCATCCAGTTAGTTATAGGCTGAAACAACCAATGCCTTGTCCGAAATTCCCTACTTCCCCCCTATTGCTTCTAATCAACAAATATAGATACACCCACCACACTTTTTCGTCACATGATCAATACAAAGACCCGAGTCCATTAAACTTGTTTTGAATTGAAGGTTTATACATTTCAATAAAAAAGAACCTGCTGGGCTTTATCTATATTATTTCAAGGCACTTAATTCAAGCGTTTGATTTTCACAACGTAAGTCATCAGAGGAACTTACTCTCCTCCACAAGTATCCCACAACTCCCTACACTTCACACCACATTTAAGTGATACAAAAGAGAAGCATCACCAATATACCAAATAAAAAAAATACCCAAAGCCAAGAAATAAAGAAAGAAAAAAAAAGAAAACGATGTCACCCAGAAATCACTAAGCAAGGAACCCATCCTATAAAAATTCAACAAAAAATAAAAAAAGAGTCTTTAAATATATAAGTTCTTTAGCCTAGCAATATTCAAGCAACTATACACAAAACACTTGCAAACCACAACTTCTTAGTAAACAAATATGAATGTGCTACCTTATCTTCAGCCAGAAGTGGAAGGTGAAGAAGAATTTCAAGAGGCTCCGTATCAGCTGCCATCACAACGAACTCAGAAATCCCTCTGTTCAGGGTCTTTGTTGCTGCAACAAATTAATCAAATTCCAATAATTCAACACAACCTAACATCTCAACATCAATCCAAACGCAAATACACACAATAAATTTGAAGAAAATTTGATAATAATAAAAAAAAAAAAAGTCAAATCGAACCTTCATTAGCACCCTTTTTGAGTTGTTTGTAATTGGCAGCTTGCTGAACCAAATCAAGAATGGTTATGGTGAGCTGCGCATCCGCCAAAGGGTATGCTTTCGGGTTCACAGCTTCAGCAGTCTATACAATATATCACTTCAAAATTAGAGAAAATGCATAAACAAAGATTCTATAAAAAGAAAAACTATATCGGGTTACCATGATGGCGGAGCACTCTAGCAGAGATTATGAGTGCCGAAGCTTCAAAGGAAACGATATATAGGGTTTTAGAGAGACTCAGAGATTAGGGTTTAGGGTATAAGTATAACAGGACTTTGGGATCCACCAAGTACTTGGCCCAATGTCAAAAGGCCCATTATGGCCCTATTTTAACAAGTTGAAGCCCAAAGCTTTGCAAAAGTTTGTCCATTAACATAAGCCACATTTAGGCATATATATCTCTTATTTTTTCTTTAGAAAGACATCCCATAATTTATACAAAACATAAACACTTGCCTGTGATCATATTTGACATTGTTTACAACTAAAAAAAATTGTTGATATTTTTGCACCAGTATTACATAACACATTTTAACTATATATATATATATATCTATATATTACCTATATAAAAATGTAGATGATGTTTCTTACAAAATATGAATTATCGAATATATCTCTATTCAAGATTATTATTTAAAATTATAATAATAATTTAGAATTTTCATACTTAAATAATTTAATATTAGAATTCTAACTAATTCAAAATTTTTATAGAATCCTATTATAATTAAAATTATAATATAAAAGTGTTATATACAGTGAAATCTCTATAAATTAATACCCTTAGAACTAGAAAAAAATATTCATTTATCGAACATTCATTTATCTCACTGGCCGAAGTCATGATCGAAGAAAATTATTCATTTATCGAGGTTTTACCATATAAGGTATTTGTATTAATTTAAATTGGTTTTCACGTAAAACACACGTGATCTAAGATTCGTATATATATATATATATATGTATATATATATAGAGAGAGCAGAGCATAACAATAACAATATGAATTGATTTTCACGAGTAACGTATGTGATCTAAGATATATATATATATATATATAGAGAGAGAGAGAGAGAGAGAGAAAGAGCAGAGCATAACAATAACAATAATATGGATACATCACAGTGTCAGCAAAATCCCAAGCATTCAAAACTCTATCAGAACTCGATTTAGAGCTACATGATATACACTGGAGGAATATATTTGGAAAATTTACATGATTCCTCACCAAAGTAGAAATTTCAAGCGTCTTCGCATGTAACTTACTCCGAACACAAGCGATGTAAACACTAGAGATTACAAAAAGAAAAGTGAGGCAAGCAAGCAATCGAGTTCACAACCCTCTCGAAGGGAATACTATTGATGAAGATGTCTCACCCAAGGAAACAGAGGCCAGCGATGAAGCCCAAACCCGAGCATTTCTTGCCCCTTGATGGAAGTTCCTAGTTTTGCAAATCTTTAGTTTGCTCCATATTCTCTTCACATCAATCATTTGGAGAACATGTGCCAGAAGCTGTTTTGACTCTCCGAAAATTCCCAGATTCAGATGAGGAATGTATGCGACCCATAGTGCCAGTATACGGGATGCAATCTCTGGAAAGACGTACATAAAAGCCCTTGAAAAAACAAATACTATAGAAAGTATTAGATATGGTTCAGTTAAGAAGGTTTCCTTCAGTGATGCTCCATTCCAAAGTCGAAAGACTTTTTCATCACACTCTGGATTACTAGGTGTTTCTTCAACGATATCCACCACATGATCTAGCCCTATGAAAAATAAAAAATTATTCAGACAAGAGAGGAAAGAGCCAAACATTTTTCTATCCACCAAGATGCAAGATTAACAATGATGTTGATGGATACATGCACTCAGAAAGTTGATGCTGATACTGAGATACAAAAAATTAATATAAATCCTACAAACAATCCCTCTAAATTTAAGCAGCTCCTTTCGAATATTGCATTAAAGGGCCATTCTAAGTTGTATCCTCGCTCCTCTGAGCGCCAACATAAAAGATATTGCATGTAAAATGAACCTATAACAGGTACAATTTCAGTAGTAGCATGCTAACTTATAACCTTCATTTATGTATGCCACAAACTAGAAACACAAGATAAACTGCAACTTAAAACCCAATAAGTGAGCTTTAGAAAACCACCATGCTAGTAAATTATCAAAGATAGAAGTCTAAAGAAGTAGAACTAGAAAAAATCAACTTGAGCATTCACCAAGTTCAGTCAAGAAGGCACTTCAACTTTAGTGTTTCTACAGATATTAAGATCACTCACTAAAGGGTTGTAACAGAAGCAGAAAAGCATTAATGTTCGACTCTAAAATTCAAGATGCAATGCTATTACTATGTCATCAACACAACTGAATACCATAAGAAAATAAGGACTTCTGTGTGCTACCTGTTGTTCTTTTATAGAAACTTATAAGCGATGGGAGATCTTTGCTACCATGATGTCTCATTCGTGTTGTCTGATTCACTATCAGCAGCGACGGTATGCTGTGAATCCCATATCTAGAAAAAACACTGCACACGTAAGACAAGTTAGATTATGATGAAGAGACTTCCATGAGATCATACATGCACACACAAAAAAGAGGGTTATAAGCTTTGGTTCCTAGAGTATCTTTAAGGAGTTAACACCTGCAGATCAAACACCCAATAAAGCAGTCTACATTCAGAAGTGGTTAGATGATATGAGTACTACGTTTAAATTTTAGTAGATTTATAAGAAACCAACACATTTAGGATTCCAGAAGAACAAAAGCGTGAACATAGACTGAAGACACTCACCTAGGCATGGCTGAAGATTGTTCAACCATTACATGTTTGATCTGAGGATACATGGAACTGAGAGTAGAAAACTTCGACTGGAAGATGGTTGAGAAAGGACACCAGGAGCCATAAAACAAAACGGCAGTGTATTCATTCTTCTGACTGGAGGTAATAATTTTTTCAAATGATTTTCCATCCACCTACAGTGATATTAATTTATCAATGAATGATGAATAAATTATCCAATAATATCTTTCACAAGTCTGCACATTAGAAAATATGGGAATTGAAAGTGAACCATGAAAGCATCAAAATATTATAATCACTCCCATGCAAATTAAGCCAAGTCATTGTTCACATCATTAGGTAACCAGCATGGTACCATCATAATCATTTAACAAATATATATGTATGTGTGTGGTGTGTATATCTATATACTTGGACACGTAACAAAATGCCATTTTCAAAGAATATGCAAGTGATTTATAAACAAATTTCTTTCCTTTATCACTTTTAGCAAACAGACATCTCATAGTAACTTTCATTATCTTGTCTTCACTTTTGGAAACTCTCAGAATTCTGGCTTCCACTCTGTTTTTAGAGATCAGTCACTAGAAAGGGAAAGGCAAGGCAACTTAAATAATTGCCAAGCTCTGCATTTACCTTCCGATACAGGATAATGTCGGGGTCCACCCTTCTAGATAAGGTCATATTCAATTCACTTTTGGGATTTCCTTGCCCTCTACAAAATTCTGGCTCAGCCGGGAGGGTGCTGGAATCCAACTGTTCTATAAAGAATTTCAATGGATGCTCGAGGGGCCAAGGATCTTCCTCCTAAAATTGATTTTCAAGGTCTGTCCTACCTCGGCTGATAACATTAAGCTAAAGGGCTACGTGCCTATGAATTAGTTGATTGAACAGTGTGCTAAAAGGTCACGCAGCAACAAATGTTATCTATAAAGCAGTGGGTCAAGCTTAAGCTACCTTTTTTTCATGCATTCCTGGTGGTATGAATTACACCATAGGATTTCCCTAATACTCCCTTCCCGAAAGAAAAGTGTGAAATTCTGTACCCTGTACACATGGGCTATGATATTAAATTTATTATGAGTGGAAAGGCACATGTAATTAACTGACTATTGGACACCGTTTACCAATGTCCTTTGAACATCCCATATTACTGCTATGAGACATGTCTATTTATTGATTTGCTGAGCCGATATAAATAGAAGTTTCAGAAAGGATCTTAAAGTATCTAAGTTGGACCAACTTGATCACTTTACTGCCTTAACTTTTCCTTATCATCGCTGACATTTCATGAAAGCTTACGGGTAAGGACATAGGGAAATACAAGACTTTAGTAAGTCAATTTGCTATAGCTCGTCAACAAGAAAAATGAGTTAACTTAAAACATAATCAATTAATTCTGGCAAATAAACAGAACAGATATACTTCAGTTTTAGATTGATCCGTAATGAATCTGTTTCCTTATTTTATTATATATTTGGTAGGAACCAATAAGTCCAACATTGATTCCCTCAGATGTGTGCAAATACGACCAGGATGGATATCTTTCAAATCAAACCTAAAACAATCCGTACTGTCTTACGTCTGTTGTGGTGAAATCACGTCTTTTGATGAATATAAAGAGATACATGAGGTTTTCAACAACACCATAACCAGCCAATAAATACACTAATATCAGATTTAAGCACAAGCTAAGTAATCATATCCTAGCAAGTGAAACACCAGCACCTCCATAACACAACTTGAAGCTCCATAATGAAAACTGTATCCAATGTTTAAGTTCAATTTCCAACAACTGATAATTTAAAAAAAAAAAATGGAAAATTTTGATTCACGACATAAAAAAAATAAAATAATAACAATAATTGTAAAAATTAAATGAAACAGAAACTTACCTGGATTGGAGAAGAAGGAAAAGGGTTTGGAAACGGGCACTGCGAATTGAGATCGTGAAGAAAGCTTTTGAAATCCAGCTGACAAAGGGAGGTGGAAGAAGAAGAAGCAGCCAAATGAAACGACGTCGCCGCCTCCGTCAATAAATACATCAACAATATACATACGCATTTTCGGATCGAAACCTCCATTGACGACATCGAAATTCGTCGAACAAACAACGAAATCCTGATTGTTTCACCTAAAACATCAATCAATACATGATTCGCAAAAAATTAAAGAAAATGAAAACAACAAACAACAAGCTGAGAACAGAACCCTAGAAATTGAAGCTGCAAATGGTGAACAATCACTTCATCTTTTAGTAATTTTCTTTCGCAATTTTTTCCTAAAATTATTTTTCAACTCTCGATTCTTCTTCGTCCACCTGATTATTTATCTATTTATCATCTTCTTGTTAATCTTCAAATTTATTATTATTATTATTACTATTATTATTTTCTAAAAATTATTGTTTTTATAATTACAAGCTCGAGAGAGGATCAATTAACTCACCCAACTTTCACCAAGAGACGGTGACAATCAAAATTCAGTGGTCAATTTCGGACAAATCCTGAGTATTCATTGGTCTTATGTTTTACTATCTTGTATTTATATTATTCATTTTATTTGATTATATATGTGAAAAATAAGTATAAATTTGAAATAATATGAGAACTCTATATATTTAAATTATGTAATTTTATAACAAACTAGTAGGAAATAGAACTCACGTTGTCGTGTCTTGTAATAAATTATGCTATATATTTAAATTAGGGATAGCAACCCAATTTACCACAATTACTATTAAATATCACCCAAAATAGCACTAAAAATAAAATTGACCTTTTTTTACCATAAAAAAAAAAAGAGATAGTTTATACCATCAAATTTAAAAGTGTGGTAAAAAATACCACCATTTTTGATTGACTTTTGAATTCAAAATTATTACCCAATAATTTGGTCAAAGAAATAAAAATTAGTCAAATATGACACTTTCTCTCACCTAACCTACCCCACCCCAAACCCTTTGGTCACACTTTCTCTCTCCAACCTCTTCAGCAAGAACACAGCCGCGCCTGGACCAGTTTTTTCCCCCATTTTTGAGCTCAAAAATTGAGCTCAAATTCACGTGTAAAGCTTAGATTTTTTGGTGAAAATTCACGTGTAAGACGAAGATGTCAAACGAAGAAGGAGAGGTTAGTGATTTATCCCTCGTTTTTTCACAAATTTGTTGACATTAAGTTTCGAATTTTCTGAAATTTCTTGAGAATTTGTTGAAATTTTGTTGAATTTGTTGGAAATATGTCTTAATACTTCGAATTTGTTGAGTATTAGTTGAAGAAACGGAGGGTTAAACGTGGATTTGAATTCCAATTGAACCCCAAATTAATTGGGGATTAGGTTTAATTTCTTTTCATATATGCTTGAATTCATGTTTGGAATGGTTAATTGGGTTTAAATTTGAATTTGATAGGGTTAATTTGTTTGAATATGTGCTTGAATTGATGTTTGAAAGGGTTAAATGGCCATAATCGAAAATAATCACGTTTAATCGAAAATATGCATGTTTAATCACGTGTAATTATAATTAATAATTCAAGATTAACACTGTAATTTTAGGGAATAATTCATCAAAAATACTGTAAAAAAATGGGAATTTTTTTCCCAATAATTTAAGTGTTTTAAGATTTAGGGGTACTTTGGTAATTAGGTGAAATGGTTGACTTTGACCGGGACCCACTATCTCGTTGGCGAAAACCCGATGATAAAGTATGATGAAAAAAAAAACGAGATTTGGATAGAAAACGAATCAAAAAAAAAGATCGTTGCGCGTTCCCGGCGACGGGAGCAAAAATCCCCGTCGTCTCCCGACGGGAGGCAGGTGACGGGAGCATGCGCGCCCGACGGGAGACTGCTGACGGGAGCTGCCGAGAAAACTCGACCAGACGGGGCAACACGTGTTTTTTTCAAAATTCACGTGTAACCCTATAATTTAAGGGCTACACGTGAATTTCACGTGTAGCCCTATAATTTTAGGGCTACACATGAATTTTGAAAAAAATCACGTGTAGCCTTGAAAAAATCACGTGTAGCCCCGTCTGGTCGAGTTTTCTCGACAGCGGGGGCGGGCGTGCTCGGCAGCTGTCGAGAAAACTCGGCAGCTGCCGAGCACGCCCGCCCCCGCTGCCGAGAAAACTCGGCAGCTGCCGAGCACGCCCGCCCCCGCTGCCGAGAAAACTTGACAGCTGCCGAGCACGCCCGCCCCCACTGCCGAGAAAACTCGGCAGCTGCCGAGCATGCCCGCACCCGCTGTCGAGAAAACTCGGCAGCTCCCGTCAGCCGTCTCCCGTCGGGCGCACATGCTCCCGTCACCTGCCTCCCGTCGGGCACGCGCTCCCGTCACCCGGCTCCCGTCGGGTGCGTGCTCCCGGTACCTGTCTCCCGTCGGGCGTGCGCTCCCGTCACCCGTCTCCCGTCGGGCGGGCCTACTCCCGGCACCTGTCTCCCGTCGGGCGCGTGCTCCCGTCACCCGTCGCGCGCGCCCCAGTACCGCACCTCGTTTTTTAAAATCCCGTTTAAAAAATTTAATAATTAAAATTGGACAATTAAATATCATATTTCATTGTTTCCCCTTTAATAAATTTATTTAATCTCCGTTTAATAATCCGCATGTACTAAAAATAATTTCTTAATCCGGCTTGCATAATATATACGTAATTTCAATTTTAAAATTAATAATCCCAATTTCAGAATTAAAGTAACATAATATCGTAATCGAACTTAAATTTTTGTACTAATTTTTTTAATATCCGTTTATTAATCAACACTTACTTTTGAAATAATTTCCTAATATTTTATAAATATTATGTACATATGACTGAAAATAATCCTCTTTAATAATCCTCATTCCATAAGTATAACAACATAGTTTCGTCGACCCGTTACGATATTTTTTTCCATTTTTTTGGTCTCCTTTCAATATTCAACTCTTCACTTATTAAATATTTTTTTGAAAATTCCCGATTTAAAAATTTAATAATTGTAATTGGACAATTAAATATCATATTTCATTATTTCCCGTTTAATAAATTTATTTAATCTCCGTCTAATAATCCGCACGTACTAAAAATAATTTCTTAATCCGTCTTGCATCGTAGATACATAATTTCAATTTAAAAATTAATAATCCCAAGTTTAGAATTAAAGTAACATAATATCGTAATCGAACTTACATTTTTGTACTAATTTTTTTAATATCCGCTTATTAATCAACACTTACTTTTGAAATAATTTCTTAATATTTTATAAATATTATGTACATATGAGTGAAAATAATCCTCTTTAATAATCCTCATTCCATAATTATAACAACATAGTTTTCTTGACCCGTTACAAATTTTTTTTTCCCATTTTTTTTGGTCTCCTTTCAATATTCAACTCTTCACTCATTAATTATTTTCTCGAAAATCTCATGATGGAAAAATTTAATAATTATAATTGGACAATTACATATTATATTGAATTATTTCCCCTTTAATGATTTTTTTTATTATCGGTTTAACAATCAGCACGTAATGAAAATAATTTATTCATCCGTCTTGCATAATACGAACATAATTTGGATTACTCGTTTTTTTTCCCAATTTAATTGTTTCCGTAGTTGACTGGATCATTTAAACTTTTTAAATTTATAATAATGGTCGGTTAGCATTTTTTTAATGTAATTTATAAATCTACGTTTTATCCAGCTCTACTAATTTGGTCAAGCAAAAATCCAACCTTTATAAGTTTCATATCTTTTTTTTTCATCAAACATCGTATCATATTAATTCACATATGTCATTTCATTTTGTATATTAATGTATGAATTAATGTGACCAACAGTTCTTTTCTCCTTTTCAGGTCGATTGGGTGCGTCCGGAGTATCAGACGACGCTGTCATACATTAACTCGTACACACGTGTCCGAGTACTAGGATACATAAGACAAATCCTCCAAAAAACTCAGGACGATTGTGTGACCGATTTTCAGGCGAGCTGCTTCGGCCATTTTCTGCTTCGGCCATTTTCAGTCATATGTACATAATATTTATAAAATATTAGGAAATTATTTCAAAATTAAGTGTTGATTAATAAACGGATATTAAAAAAATTAGTACAAAAATTTAAGTTCGATTACGATATTATGTTACTTGAATTCTGAAATTGGGATTATTAATTTTTAAATTGAAATTACGTATATATTATGCAAGCCGGATTAGGAAATTACTTTTAGTACGTGCGGATTATTAAACGGAGATTAAATAAATTTATTAAAGGGGAAATAATTCAATATGAAATTTAATTGTCCAATTTTAATTATTATATTTTTTAAACGGGATTTTAAAAAACGAGGCGCGGTATGGGGCGCGCGCGACGGGTGACGGGAGCACGCGCCCGACAGGAGACAGGTGCCCGGAGCAGGCCCGCCCGACGGGAGACGGGTGACGGGAGCGCACGCCCGACGGGAGACAAGTGACGGGAGCACGCACCCGACGGGAGCCGGGTGACGGGAGCGCGCGCCCGACGGGAGGCAGGTGACGGGAGCATGCGCGCCCGACGGGAGACGGCTGACGGGAGCTGCCGAGTTTTCTCGGCAGCGGGTGCGGGCGTGCTCGGGAGCTGCCGAGTTTTCTCGGCAGCGGGGGCGGGCGTGCTCGGCAGCTGCCGAGATTTCTCGGCAGCGGGGGCGGGCGTGCTCGGCAGCTGCCGAGATTTCTCGGCAGCGGGGGCGGGCGTGCTCGGCAGCTGCCGAGCACGCCCGCCCCCGCTGCCGAGAAAACTCGACCACACGGGGCTACACGTGAATTTTTCAAAGCTACACGTGATTTGTTTCAAAATTCATGTGTAGCCCTATAATTATAGGGCTACACGTGAAATTCACGTGTAGCCCTAAAACTATAGGGTTACACGTGAATTTTGAAAAAATCACGTGTTGCCCCGTCTGGTCGAGTTTTCTCGGCAGCGGGGACAGGCGTGCTCGGCAGCTGCCGAGAAAACTCGGCAGCGGGAGCACCCGTCATCGGCCGCTGCCGAGAAATCTCGGCAGCGGGGGCACCCGTTATCGGCAGCTGCCGAGAAAACTCGGCAGCGGGGGGCGGGGCTTCCGGCAGCTGCCGAGAAAACTCGACGGGGAAGGGCTACACGTGATTTTTGTGGGCTACACGTGAATTTTGAAAAATTCACGTGTAGCCCACAAAAATCACGTGTAGCCCATCCCCGTCGAGTTTTCTCGGCAGCTGCCGGAAGCCCCGCCCCCCGCTGCCGAGAAAACTCGGCAGCTGCCGATCATGGGTGCCCCCGCTGCCGAAATTTCTCGGCAGCTGCCGGGAGGCGACGGGTATTTTTTCCCCGTCGCGGGGAAAAAATCCCAACCGTGAATTTTCGATTCGTTTTCTATCCCGTTTCTTTTCATCATATTTTTTTATCGAGTCATCACCAACGACATACCGTTCACCGGGAGTCGTGAGTCCCGGTCAAAGTCAACCTTTTGACCAAATTACCAAAATACCCCTCTATCTCAAAACACTTCAATTATAGGGTTACTCGTGAATTTTCAATTTATTCACGTTTAACACTATCATTACAGTGTTAAACGTGATTATTCTATACAATCACTATAAAATCAAAATTTATTGCATTCCAAACGTCGATTTTTTCCCGTTTAACCATTTCAAACATAAATTCAAGCATATATTCAAACAAATTAACTCTATCAAATGAAAAATTAAACACGTTTAACCATTCCAAATATCAATTCAAGCATATATGAAAACAAATTAAACCTAATTTCTCAAAAAATAGGGTTAAATGAGGATTATTAACTAGTAAACATACCTTTCTTATTTCAACAATAATTTTTCCACTCTTCGAAGAGCCAAAATGTCGGAAAAAATACTCGAATGTTTTGTTCTTCAAAATGTTGTCTGATAATTTCCTACTGAAATTATCAACCTATATAGAAGAACAAATGGAGGAAAATTACATGTGATTTCACAGTATAAAGTGAATTCACACTTAATAATGAGAAGGAAAAAACAAAAAAATTGGTGCACTGTCATCAATCGAATTAATTGACATGCATGGCCAAATTCAATGAAGACAATAATGAAGAATGAGAACAAAACAAAACAAAAAATTTGGTGTAATAGTCACAACCCAATTAATTGTTGCAATAGGTCCTTACACGTGGATATATTTAAAAAAAATTAAACAATAATTCATGAGTCAATTGAAATTAATACACGTGGAAAATTGATGCAAAATTATACAATAATTAATGATTTTATAAAATTGACTAATTAATAAAATATAATAATTGTCCAATCATCAAGTTGACTTTGACAAAAATGGTGGTAGAAAGTGGCATACTATTATATTTGGTGGTAGAAAGTGGCATACTATTATATATTATGGTAATTTGAATATATAATTATATTTTTTATGCTAAAATGAATACTTTCCTCTTTAAATTATATAATTTTATAACAAACTACTACGAAATGTTTGGATATATCTAATAAATTTTTTAGGTATATTTAACTATATAATGGATTATTGAGGATATACTAACATATTTTAACCAATAAAATATTACCGATGATATATCTAACACATTTATTATTTTACAATTATATAATATTTATATTTATATTTTACAATTATATAATATTTATAATGTTGATTATTGATTTTATTTTATTTTTGTTCTATTATTAATAATAGATATATTATTATTATAGTCGAGATAATATTGATAGCTTTTAATTGCAATCTCCAAATTGTAAAACTTATGTCCATCAATTTCCGTGCTCATTTGGAATGAACTGGAATCAAAAATTGTGAAACCTACTTGAATGAAAATGGTGAAATAAGTGAAAAAGTTACTTCAATCACGATCAATCTCAATACTAATATTGTGAATATCCTATCAATTCTGATGGAATTGTGAAACTTGAATATCCGATCAATTCTGGTGCAATTATGAAACTTGCTTCTGGTGGAATTGTGAAACTTGCTTTTCTGATTATTACTCAAGTTTGAGTATTCACCATTCATCGAAGAACAAAAATAAAATAAAGGGTGAAGCTATCCACACATCAGGGGTTTCTAACCATACCCCATGACTTTTCCACACTACTTATTTAATTAATAAAAGTACTATTTCCAAGCCAAAATTACTATTTCCAATCCCAATTTACCAATACATACTTATTGAATCAAATTTAACTATTTGGGTATATCGGCTGGAATACTGTCAAATGTCCCCCTCAATACACCTCGGTGTAGGGAAACCTGACTGCTAACAACGCCACGTACCGGTTATATTTTGAGAATAGTGAAAAATAGAGTTTTTTCCATAGATTGTATCTAATTAAACCCGATGCGCAGAAATGGTATCAGAGTATATAAAAAGCCCCGAGCCTCTATCGTGTGATCTGACACGAAGCATGACTCTCCGTAGGGGATAACCTAAGCTCTGATAAAGAGTATCTGGGTTTGCAAACTGATAGGTATCTTTTTGTGTGTCGCCCTGTAATTGATCATTGGATCCCTCAAGGCCCATTGGCAGAATCTTCGGGCTTGAGTTGGGGTACTGGGAAAAAATGGTATCAGAGCCATATTTTATTGAAGAAATAGATTAAATTATGTTGTACAATATTATTTTCTTGTGCCTAACGGAGGAGAAAATCAAGAAAATGTATCCGAAAATATTTCGAGATAACACAAGTGCAGGATATCATTAAATGACATCCAGCGAAGACTGGAACATTGTTCCAGACACATCTAAGGTTACCCAAGACCTTAGGGAAATCCAAAAGACCATCATTTATTATGGTGGACAGATGAAGAAGATGTTCAGATCTCTAGTCGAGATTCAATGAGAAGTTTTAGATCTGAAACAAGAAATTGTAGATCTAAAAAGAAGGTCAACAAAGGGAACTGGGAGATCCATGAACGAACGTGTTGGTCCCAAGTGGTGTCCGAGGTTCAGAGGGGGGGTGAATGAACCTTGGTCGATTTTTCAGAATCTTTAAAACAACCGTTCTGCACTGCAAGTTACTTGAGCTTGCAGCGATAGATGGTTACTGCTTGCAGCGATAGAATGCAGTGCTGCACGCTGTAACCTGGAGTTTTGTACGCAGCGGAAATATACTTTTAAACACAAGGCTGTTTTACACAAAAATGCTTCTTTCAAACGTTTTATGATGAGAAGAGATATAGATATATGCAGAAAATAAGCACAGATAAGTAAAGCGATAAAAACACTTATGGCTTATAGTGGTTCGAAGGTGGTGTAACCCTTCTACGTCCACTCTACTGCTCCTCGAGCAGGAACTTTGTTAAGCAAGATTGATTTACATGACTCTCCTAACAATCTATCAACTTACAAAGTTAACCACCTACTGAAGTCCAGCGTACACACAGCAACTGCAAACTTCAAAGGCTAACCCACACAGGGTTCTATACTCCCACACAGGGAAGCTGCCTAACACTAGACAACTAATACAAACAGCAAGGATCTCTCCTATCAACTGCTTGACACCACTAAAAGAACCTAAGCACACAGCAACAAGGTTAAAAGGATAAAAAAGTTTTCTTCAACTTGTGCTTCGAAGTGAGCTTCTGAATCCGTAGGGAATCTTTCAGCTAGAACTCTGCTTCACTTCGATAGGTTGAGTGACTGAAACTGTTGGCTTGAAATTTTGTGAGCTTGAAACTTTTTCGCGTAGATGCTTTAGTAATAGTGATGGAATCAGTTTTCAGTAACCAGCTTCAGTTCACCTCGACCTCTATTTATACTTGTAGGAGAAGATGTCCGTTGAAGGAGACATCCCTCTTTTGAATTTGAAATAGCCTGGCCAAAGTATGGTTCGCATTTAATGCGACTTGACTTTTCTTTTTGGAGCATTTAATGCGGCAGTTGCGGCTCGCAGCTTTCTGCGGCGCGTCAGTCCATGTGGCATCTTCTTATTGGCTCTGTGTCTGCTACTTTGACTTTTTCTTGAACGGCTCTTTTGTTCCTGCTTGGATCTCCGTTCCTCGTACTGCATTTATCCTTCCTGGGATTTGCAGGATACTTAGTCTTGTAGTTGGCGCTATATTTACTTAACTGTTCTGTAAGTCTGCGCTGTATCCTTGGTCTCTGTGCAGCTGATGCATACTTTCAGTGTTGCTGTATTTTAGACCTGCTTGCAGTATCATCTGGCAGTGCTGCTGTAACTTCGTTCTAGCAGTACTCCTGTATCCTTTTCATGCAGCGATGCTGCACGCCGTTCTTCCTTGCTTTGCTGTATCCTGCCTTCTTGCAGCGATATCTTCCTATAAAGCTTAGATGCAGCTTTATCCTCTTTTAACCTCCATTTCAATCCTTGACTCAAGACTCAATTCTAGTCTATTTATTCACTTAAACAATGTGAAAATGGGGTACTCAAAACTTCCTATTACATGGTTGGTTTGTCTCATCAAAATCTAAACAATGAAATCCCAACAGAACGTATAAAAAACTCATTCTGTGGTATACCAATCATTTTCAAAGGAAAGGTTACGGAAGTTTCAAAATCTAAAAGCAACGACGAACTCCTACTTGACCTCATAAGACAAATCGGATGGAAGTTTCAAGAGTAGATCTTGCGGAGTTAACTGAATCCCTTTCCAATCTAGGAATTGTGGATCTGGTAAACCTCAGGATGAATGAACCTATTCTAAAAAAGAAAGAGGAGAGCACAAGTACTGCAGTTTCTGAAGTACCTGTTCCCCCCGAATCCATTCCTCAACAATCTTGGAAGAAGGATGGGGTCGACTATGAAGAATACATAGCTCGGCAAGCCAAGAGTCGACTGTCCTAAAATGCAGGATAAGAGGAAATTTGGTAATGCTCTTTTGTCATATAGACAAGAGGGAATGGAGGAGGCACACGAAGAAGCTATTCAGTTTCTGAAAAATGTCTTACAAGAAGGACCACCCCAGATTGACATTGATGAGGAAAGTTTACTTTCCCTTGAAAATGTTAAAAGGCTAATTCAGAGGAATTAAAATGAAAATCCTTTAACTTGGTGGGACAAAAACCAAATCGAAGCAACGTTGAAGGTAAAAGAACAATACCGATACGAGTTGGTTCGATACAAGCCGATTCAGATGAACCTTGAAGATCGAAAGGATATGCAAAAGATTATCAAAGAGCATATCGATCTCAAGCTGATCGAAGCACGTATTTCTCCTTATAGTAGTCCATGATTTTTGGTAAGAAACCATGGAGAAATAAAAAGAGGAAAATCAAGGTTAGTAATTAACTATTAAGGTATTAATAAGATTACCGAATTTGATGGTTATTATATACCAAATAGAGAACATTTAATTGATTGCATCAAGGGATCAAAAGTATTTTCAAAGTTTGATTGCAAGTTTGGATTCTACCAAATTAAGTTAGAAAAAGAGTTGAAAAAATTAACTGCTTTTTCTACACCACAAGGTCAGTATATCTGGAACGTAATGCCCATGGGTCTTGCAAATGCACCTCAAATATACCAACGAAAGATGGATAATCTATTTAAAGATTATTTTGAGTTTATATTTGTTTACATAGACGATATCTTGATTGCATCTAAAAATATGAAAGATCATTTAAAGCATCTTGAAATATTTTCAGAAGCGTGTCATAAAGAAGGATTAGTGATATCTGAAAAGAAGACAATAATCACGGTTAATAGAATTGAGTTTCTCGGTGTTATTATTGACCATGCAGGAATGGAACTGCAGAAACATATTGTGGAGAAAATCCACAATTTCCCCGATGTTCTTAGAGATAAGAAGCACCTTCAAAACTTATTAGGAGTAATTAATTTTGCAGGTTCATTTATTAAGGACTTGGCAAAATATCACAAGGATTTTCGTCCTTTATTACAAAAGGATGAGAAGACCAAATGGAAATGGGAAGACATTCATTCCCAAAGGGTTCGTGAGTTAAAACAGATTTGTAGCAACTTACCAAAGCTCGCGATTCCTCAAGATGAGGATCAGTTAGTTATCTACACAGACGCTAACGATTTCAAATGGGCAGCAGTGCTCATGAGAAAGATATCTACGGGTGAAGAACCATGTAGATATACAGGAGGGTTGTTTACCGAACAACAAGCCAGGGTCTGGCATATTAACGAGAAGGAATTCTTTGCGGTTTGGAAGACTTTTAAAAAATAGCCTTTATTTTTATTAGCCAAGGAATTTACATTAAAAGTTGATAATACTAATGTTAAAGCTTTTTTGAAAAATAAACTTGAATGAAAGATTGAAAAAACTCGTATTATCAGGTGGCAAGCAGAATGTCAATATTATTTATTTGATATTGTCATTGTGAAATCTAATGAGAATGTTCTTGCAGATTTCTTAACAAGGGATGGACATCCTTGAAGCAGATTCCATCACGGTACGAGCAAGACACCTTAGAGAAAACCTTGAGGAGCTTTATAAGGCATTTGAGTTGCTAAGGGAAAGAGCCGAAGTAGCATCTTATGTCCAGAAAGCTGATTTGGACAAAGTCCAAAAAACCCTACGTGCAACAATAACCTCAAATGGGGATTTGTGGAATGTACTAGTAGAACCCCTCAACAAGGCATGTTCACCATCGGTGATACAGAAAGAAATACACGAGAAAGATTCGTCATCGATGAACAAACAGGGTACTTTTATACCCGAAGCAGGACATCCTGCTGATAAGAATTTTTCATCGGATACCGGTGAAAAGGCTGATAAAGCCGAGACAAGTGATTTATCGGATTCCGATAAACTTATTAAATCGAAAAGTCAGGAAGTAATTCCAGGCAACCCGAGTCAACCCGGCACCTTTGGGGAAAAAGAGGGAGAGGTTAACCTAAGGCCCCAAACTGGCCCAAGACAGGTTAACACTAACCAAGTTGTTTCTCCTTTTCAGGTTTACCAAAGAACATGGGAGAAACTAGTTACGAGAAATGGGATCAATCCAAGCAGAATCACTGCCGATTGGTCTGTCAAGTATCCAAGACTTTGGATGCTCCCGGGTGTAAACCCTCATGACGTGCGGGAATAGTTTAACTTTGGAGCAGTTGCTTCAGTTTTCACTACCGCACCCAATTTTCCGGAGATTTCCAAACTACCGAACTTGATTGCTACTGCTGTGCACAATTCATGGCAGAATAACTCAAGGATGGGACCGAGGAGATATATTGGAGCTAAAGATTATCTCAGCCGCCCCAGAAATCACAGGGAAATGGTCTCATCCAGTATTCTAATTTATAAAATTACAGAGATCCGATACGGGGGCAATGAACCGAGCCAAAGCACCCCCAGAAAACAGCCCCTTGGTATTCGCCCTTACCGAAGATGATATATCAACAAGGCGAGCATGGGGTCTTTGGGTCTGTCTCACAGAAATGGACAAGGTGAAGTATCCGTTCAAAATATTTCATAATTCGGTGAACGGATCATTCCTATTAAATTCCATGACAGGAAAAACTACCGGATTTGCCGAAAGCCTCTTCGAAGATAAGAGGAAGTTGATTTAGGAAAACAAGGTTCCAGCCACGGAACAAACCCGCAAGAAGATATGTAATATGATACATATTGGACGATGAGAAGAACGTATATGTTCTTACTGTCAAATTCAAGAAAAACCTTTGTTCGGACAAGGGTTTAAAATAAAACAGGATAAACCCGAATACCCAAAGAAAAAGGGAAAAGGGAAGGGTTTTTAGGTGATAAAAACCTGAAATGTAATAAGAGGAAGTGAGTCTAAATGGACTCGATAATTTACAAGTAACCGATGTATTCTAAACTATGTAATAGTATAGGAATACGTTGTATAATGGGGTGTGCTCAGAAAACTAAAAACAAACCAAACACAGGAAACTACTTTCTCAGATAAGAAGTAGTGGATGGCCCGCCATTAATAAAAAATCAACCACCAACAATAAAGACAACCAGGATGGGTGGAAGAAAGGGACGTTCCACCAACAAAGTTAGTGGAATAGTGGAACAATAATGGTTCCACTCACATGATGCTATGCAAGCTGGCATGAAAGAGGATTGGAATCCACATTTGAAGTCCGGATTTTGGGCTATAAAAGGAGACTCTCATCCTCATAGAAGATCATCGAAAATCAACACCTTCTTCTTCTTTGATAATTTTCGAGAAATTTTCTCTCTAAGTTTGTATTAGTTAAGCTTTAAGCTTTCCTGTTTATGGGGGTTTCCCCTTCTCGAGTTTTAGTCATGATTGGTTAAATCAAGTTTCTCCTCAAATGGCGGAAAGTAGTAATATTGTAAAATAGTTTGATTTATTTTCTTCAATAAAAAGGCTTGTTGCTTCAACACTTTGTTTCGTTTATAAATCTGAGTATAAAATCATCCAGTAGTGAGTCTCCCCAAAATCCCCGTGTTAGGCAGTTGGCCGTTGTGGAGGGATGTGAACGGGTTCTCAAAAGGGACTATCGATTTTGAACCATAGACTGCTGGCGAGTGGTTGGATCGTAGATCCGTAAAACCAAAATCGAGAAAACCAGAAGGAGATCTTGAGACAAAGACGATGTATGAAATTTTACTCAGTTTTATTTATGTTTACGGAAGCATGTTGGGTCTGATTATCGATCAGAATTGTGAATATCGGGTCTAATTGGATACAATATGAAAAAATGAAAAATTGCTATTGACAGACTGATTTTTTGAAAATATTAAGAAAAAGACAAGGGGAAAAATGGTACATATTTGTGAGGTAGTTGAAAAGTCAAACTTTTGGGGTATCTTTAGAAAATGATGGGGCGTGGATAGTGCAACTTTAAAATAAAATCAATAAACAACACATAAATATTATATAAATGTAAAAATAAAATATAACAACATACCATAGTTAATCCTTTATCCTTGATAATCTGTTATATAATAAGTCGATATATTCTCGATACTCCTTTTTTTAGCTAAAATATGGAGAAATAATTTCGATAATTATTTATATATTCATAGTTATTGGTTGAATAAATGAAGAATTTTTTTAGAATCCTATTTATCAATATTCATAAATTTTGTACGTGTTTGATATAAAATTACGTAATTTAAATATATAACAGAATTAAAGAAGAAAGCATAATTTCCCGGTAATTTATATATAAATTATCTTATTCTAGTTTGATGTAAAATTACATAATTTAAATATATAACACAATTATAGGAGAAAGATCAAAATCAAACTTTTAGAATTAATTGGGAAAGTCTAAAATCTTTTTTTGATATATACATAAATTTCTTATTGATTTTATATAAAATTACATAAGTTAAATACATAACATAAAAACATGAAAAGTATAATTGAATATGGCCTTGGGTGCACTGTATTAGGATTTATAATTTTGACGAATCAGGAAATTCATATTTTTATATATCTCTACATGTTTGTATTATATTTTATACTTGTATAATTTTTGTTTTGAATAATGTTGTATCAAGAATGGTAAATTATATGGCTTGTCAATATAATCGCAAAGTTAAGCTTCAATATTAAGTTTTTAAGCAGGCCAAATTAGGAATGGCAATTTTGCCCCGCCCCGTGGGTACCCGACCTGACCCGAGGTGTTTGGGGCGGGGCGGATCCACCCCGTGGACGGGACGGGGCGGGTCTGGGTCCTCTTCTTGCCCCGTCCTCGCCCCGCGACCCGTTCTCGCCCTGTTTATATATATATATATATATATATATATATATATATATAATATGTTATAAATATATATGTGCATATATTTAAGATACATATATTTAAAAAAATAAATTTAAATTAATTATAATCATTTTAATTTTATCTTATTTGAGAAGTGTTCGTTATGATTAAAGATGTCATTATACGAATAAATTAAAATTATTTCTTAATGAATCTCATAAGATAAAATTAAAATGATTACAATTAACTTATTTTTATAATTTTAAATATATGTATCAATATATAAAATTTTTGGAATATATTAAATTTTTCATAATTTTGTCAAAAAAAATTTGGACGGGGCGGGGCGGGGCACGGGGCGGACATTCTTGCCCCGTCGTGGGTCCGGGGCGGGCACGGGGCGGGGTTTTGGGGTGCGGGGTGGGTCCGGGTATTCTACTACCCGCCCCGCCCCGGACCCATTGCCATCCATAGGCCAAATATTGGAAAATCCAATATATTGGGCTTTTATATATCAAATTAAATATGTATGACTGTCTTAAGGAGACTCAATTAAAGTGATTCACTTAGGTTTAAGTTATGAACTTAAATGAATATCATAATGTTTATGGATTTTATATCATTAAGTGATTTTCAATTTGATCCTATAAATTTAAATGGATATCATAAAATGCTTTTTTGTGTAAATACTATTAAGTGATTTTTAATTTGTTGTGAAACCAAATTGAAAATAAAGATAACTTATTATTATAGGTTGAGTTATGGTGCTCAAATATGTATTCACTTCTCAAGCTCTGTATTCTCTTTACGAATCGTGAAATAAGGCAAATTCTCTCTACAGATCGTAAATTAGGGGAAAACTGATTGTTTGATAAAACATACCAAAATCCGAATTGATTTATGGATTTATGTGCGCTTTCGCTTTTATGATTATTGTTTATTCTCCAATTTCAATTATCATTATAGAATTTAGGATTTGGAGCTTTTGTGCTAAGGGTGAGTCTCATGTGCATATGTTGCACATGCAATCCGAGTCGACCCAAATTCGTGTGTTTTTAATATTTTTTTTTGGCTTCAGGCCAAAACCTTTATATACAAATTCTGTGACTTTTATGTTCAATAACTTATAAAAAAAATGAAGAATTTTAGCAAAAATTGTATATAAATACCTTTATGTTATATTCGTATGACCCCTATGTATATTCATGTGACCTTTATGTACAAATATTCATACATTTATATATCTTTATATATTACATAAATGTATATATATTTGTACATAAATATCACTAGGATTGGAGGGAGAGGGGGCCAAAGGGGCATTGGCCCTCTCAAATTCTAAAAAATTCTCTATATAAAATACACATGTGTATTATATATATTGAGATAATTTTTAATGTTAAAGTGTAGTTTAATTACAATCATTAATGGATTATAATTTTATTTCATATTAAATCAATATATATTATTTCACTTAATTATATATAAATCTCATATCTTCACACTTTTTCAATTTTTGACTGATAAGTGCCATTGTTCACATTTTTTTGCGTATGTTTATGTATTCATTCGAATATGTTAGATACGTTTTTATGGTGATTTCTGGGATTATTTTTGTATAAGATGCATTTGACGAGTTTGTGCTTAGTTTCATGATTTTAATGAGGAAAAATGCAAGTTTTGAGCGAAATTGATGAATAGAAGAAGAGGACCATGCTGTGCAGCACTGTAATGTCCCGATTCTTTTATAAATAAATCTTAACCGAGATGTTACTCTCTTAAAAAAAAAATTTCCTCTTTCCAAGAATAAATATAAATAAAATTTTGTGAAATATACATTTCTTAAAATTCATAAAAATTAATCACTTTAAATAAAAATCTTCTGTAACCTTTGCTCATCGGCTACCAGCATCCACCGCTCGCACTCCACGCCTTTAAAAAGTCCCTAAACTGAAAAACATTTTGAAAGAGGGGTGAGTGTTTGAAATACACTCAGTGGGGTGTGGAAACTCGGGATGACTTAAAATAATTTCCAACATTTAAAACATTTGAGAAAACATATTTTCATGCCCTTATTTCAAAACGATATAATTTTAAAATATTTCGATCGTAAAATTCCTCAACTCATCCTAACACAATTTTTATCAGAAAACCCAATTGACATAGAACGTTTATCATTTAATAAAAACAGCATAAAATATATCATTTCAATCACGTGACTCATAATAAATCTAAAAGTAAGCATTCTTCACAAATCAAACATCATTCATCTTCAAACATGTCACTTTCATTCCCTTATTTACGGTCTTTTACCGTCTTGCAGCATATGCGGTTGTTTAGCCGCTATGAAAACATATAATCAATCATTCATATTCAATCATCACTTTTCACATAATTACAGTGCTTAGCCGCCATGAAAGCATTTTGCGGTTCTTAGCCGCCGTGAAAACATTTTTACGGTTATTAACCGTCATAATACGGTGATCAGCTGTCATATGCGAGCCCTAGCCGCCTTGCATACGCATGCACAAACACATATCACTTCATTTTCACATTTACGATTTTTAGCTGTCTTGTAAACATACAATCAATCATTCACGTTCAAACATCACTTTTCACATAGTTAACGGTGCTTAGCCGTCAGGAAAGCATTTTGCGGTTCTTAGCCGCCATGAAAACATTTGCGGGTCTTAACCGCCTTTTTACGGTCGTTAGCCGTCGTAATACAGTCGTTAGCCATCGTAATATGGTCATTAGCCGTCGTAATACGGTGATCAGCCGTCATATGCGAGCCCTAGCCGCCTTGCATACGCATGCACATGCGCACATAATTTCATCACATATTCACATATCAAACATACACATAAAAACACATGTACTGAACAAAACACTAATTTTCCAGTCATCATACTTCATAACAAGTTCATTCATAGGCACTTCAGTATGTTACATTTCACATAAAATAAGAATCACCTTCATCATATAATAACATTTCATATATTCAACACATAAACCCAACACATTTCATATATCATAATAAAATTCGTAATTTAAATAATTTGAAAGAATTATAAATACCGTATTAAGCAATTACCCCCACCTTAGAAAACTGAAGCTTCTATTCATAAATTGTCGAGCATATTCATCTTTTCTCGTCTCCTACATCGAGCATTAAAAATATCTTAGTACTTTGTCTAGTGGTAAATTCGTAAGTTAAGGTCACTAATAATTAAATGTTTTCTTTAGTATTTTCCTTAATCAGTTGTAACAGGTTTCTGACTATATTGTGGTTTAAAGAATAAATTAAATGATTTTAAGGTGAAAATAATATTTAGGTGAATTTCTAATAAAATATGTTTATTAAAAATATTAGAAAACTTAATTAGATTTTAATTAGATCTTGAAAGACTTAGATTAGTTCTAGAAGAATTAAATTGTAAGATTATGATTTGGTTCAGATATTGAAAACTTGAAAATAATTCTACAATAAGTAAATTATAAAGATTTAGCCTAAATTAATTCTTAAGGACCTTTAAAATACTCTTAAAATCTAATTATATAATTTACGGTTTAATCTAGATATTAGGAAATTTGAATATATTTATGATTATAGCATATTTAGATTAACTATAAAGTTTTAATTTATAAAATGAATTCAATTAACTGAAATTATAAGTAAATTTAGGAATATATTTAATTACATTATATGTTTAGTTAAATTTCTATTTAAGAGAATTGAATTTGATATTTACTTGAATATTTAATCTAATTATTAACTTTGAGGTTTAAATTATAAAGTTCATAATTATTTATTTACGTTTTGATCATTTTTAACAAAATGAAGGATTTAATTGTATATTTAATATTTATAGTTAAGTCCTTGATTCGCTTATTAAATTATCAGGGTCAATCACAACGTCCATAATTATATTTAAATCAACAATTTGTTGGAAAGTAAGAGATATTATAATTAATATTTATAATATGGCCTTTGGTTTGTTCATTAAATTATGAAGATTAAAACATAATATTTATATTTATAATTACCCAAGAGTTATGGGATTAACGAGACGTGAAACTAGGATTTTAAAAACCTAGATTTAGGATAACTATTAAATTATACATAATTTAATTATTATAAAATCTCTAAGGTAATTTATAACCTAATTCATTAGTTTGGATTTAATTCATTATTTCATATATATATATATATATATTAATTCTCGAAAGCAATATATGTAATATTTAGGATCCGTTTTATAATTCCGACTAATTATGGATAAATACAATTTTAGAAATTCTAGGAATCGTTTTAGCAAAATAAGCAATTTAATAGGCAATACTTAATATTATCAATTTTATAGTTTACATAATGTAATTTCAATCTAATTGAGTTCATTATAATTATTTATTAATTTAGGGTTTTAAAACATATTTTCATATTCTTAAGATTATCAAACTTAATATGTATAGTTATTGGGTTTTTAATTAGATGTCCAAAATCTTATTATCATAAATTCAATAATTATATGGAGAAATGCATAATATCATCAAATAATAGGAAAAGCTATGTAATTTCAATAATTTTCAAGGATTCATTTATCCATTACACATGATTTAGGACCTTAAAACATGCTTTAATTTCTTAAGGAGGTAAACTTAAATCTCATAATTGATAAGGATTTAATTTTAATTTCCTCAAATATTATATATATTGCAACTTAGCCCTTCTATTACCTCAATTCTCAAAATAAACCCCCCTCCTCATTCTTCCTTCCCTGATCGGCCGCCTCCCAACCACCTCTTTCTCTGCCGCCGGCAACTCCATGTCACCGGCGAATACTCACATCCTAACACCCAATACACATAGTCCCAACCTTAGCCATAGTTGCTGCTTCATTTCCTACCTTTCCCATCCACCACAGCCACCTCTGTCCTGCGCACACGCACATCGCAGCAGCTGCAACATCGCTGCCCTTGCAGCGCCGAGACCACCCATCCGCCGTTCGTCGCTGCTCAACCGCCGTTCGTCGCCCCCTGCAGCCGGCCGCCTGCGCACTCTGCAGCGGCAGCAGCGCCGCTGCCTAACCTCCGATTAACCCAACATCCTCACACCCTATCACGCACCCAAACATATACATACACGCAGCCACATATGCTCACCCACATAAATCACAGCCCCAACAGCAGTAAAGAGAAGCAGGGAGACATTTGATGGAAAATGAGAGAAAGAAAGAAAATTAGGGGAGAAAGGAGAGAGACGGGGGGAAGGGTGAGGGAAAAGAAAGAGAAAAAGTGGGAGAGAGAAGAGAGAGGATAAGATGTATCCTTATCCATGCCTTTTTATTTATTTATGTATGCATATGTGTATATATATACATATAATATGTTAAGGATAATTATATGTCATACTTGTATATATGTTAGTGCACGTGTGTCCACATATAAACATACATTATATATAGGGATAGTAACCCAATTTACCACAATTACTATTAAATATGACTCAAAATAGCACCAAAAATAAAATTGGCCTTTTTTTACCATCAAAAATAAAAGTGGGATAGTTTATACCATCAAATTTAAAAGTATGGCCAAAAATACCACCATTGTTGATTGACTTTGATGATAAAATTATTACCCAATAATAATTGGTCAAAGGAATCTTTTAGTCAACAAAAATGACTTTCTCTCACCTCCCCCACCCCCAAACCCTTCCCTCTCACCTCTCGCACTTACAGCCGCTCCCCACCTCCATTTTCCCCCATTTTTGAGCTCAAAAATTGACCTCAAATTCACGTGTAAAGCTTAGATTTTTTGGTGAAAATTCACGTGTAAGACGAAGATGTCAAACCAAGGAGAGGTTAGTGATTTATCCCTCGTTTTTTCAGAAAATTGTAGAAATTAAGTTTCGAATTTGTTGAAATTTCTTGAGAATTTGTTGAACTTTTGTTGAATTTGTTGGAAATATGTCTTAATACTTCGAATTTGTTGAGTATTAGTTGAACAAACGGAGGGTTAAACGTGGATTTGAATTCCAATTGAACCCTAAATTATTTGGGGATTAGGTTTAATTTCTTTTCAAATATGCTTGAATTCATGTTTGGAATGGTTAATTGAGTTTAAATGTGAATTTGATAGGGTTAATTTGTTTGAATATGTGCTTGAATTGATGCTTGAAAGGGTTAAACGGGCATAATCGAAAATAATCACGTTTAATTGAAAATATGCATGTTTAATCACGTGTAATTATAGGGAATAATTCATGTTAAACACTGTAATTATAATGTTAAACGTGAATTCTCAATGAATTCACGTTTAACCCTATAATTGAAGTGTTTTAAGTTTGAGGGGTATTTTGGTAATTTGGTCAAAAGGTTGACTTTGACCGGGACCCACGACCCCCGGTCAACGGCATGTCGTTGACGACGACTCGATGATAAAGTATGATGAAAAGAAACGGGATAGAAAACGAATCGAAAATTCACGGTTGGGAATTTTTCTCGACGACGGGAGAAAAAATCCCCGTCGTCTCCCGGCAGCTGCCGAGAAATCAAGGCAACGGGAGAACCCGTGGACGGGAGCTGTCGAGTTTTCTCGACAGCGGGGGCCGAGGCTCCCGGCAGCTGCCGAGTTTTCTCGACGGGAGGGGCTACACGTGAATTTTGTGGGCTACACGTGAATTTTTGAAAAATTCACGTGTAGCCCACAAAATTCACGTGTAGCCCGTCTCCCTGTCCCCCGTCGGGCGCGTGCTCCCGTCCCCCGGCCCCCGTCGGGCGTGCGCTCCCATCCCCCGTCGGGCGCATGGTCCCCGTGGGGCGTGCGCTCCCGTCGGGCGCGTGCTCCCGTCCCCCGTCCCCCGTCGGGCGCATGGTCCCCCGTCGAGTGCACGCGCCCCTGTCCCCCGTCCCCGGTCGGCAGCGCGCTCCCGTCCCCCATCCCCCGTCGGGCGTGCGCTCCCTTCCCCCGTCGGACGCGCGCTCCCGTCCCCCGGCCCCCGTCGGGAGTGCGCTTCCGTCCCCTGTCCCCCGTCCCCGTCGGGCACGCGCTCCCGTCGGGCACGCCCACTCCCGTTCCCGTCCCCCGTCGGGAGTGCGCTTCCGTCCCCTGTCCCCCGTCCCCGTCGGGCATGCGCTCCCGTCGGGCGCGTGCTCCCGTCCCCCGACCCCCGTCGGGCGCTCGTGCTCCCGTCCCCTGTCCCCCATCCCCGTCGGGCAAGCGCTCCCGTCGGGCGCGTGCTCCCGTCCCCCGTCGGGCGCGCGGTCCCCCATCCCCCGTCGGGTGCACGCGCCCCTGGCCCCTGTCCCCCGTCGGGTGCACGCGCTCCCGTCGGGCGCGTGCTCCCGTCCCCCGTCGGGCGCACGGTCCCCCGTCCCCCGTCGGGTGCACGCGCCCCTGTCCCCCATCCCCCGTCGGCAGCGCGCTCCCGTCCCCCATCCCCCGTCGGCACCGCGCCCCGTTTTTTAAAATCCGGTTTAAAAAATTTAATAATTATAATAGGACAATTAAATATCATATTTGATTAATTCCCCTTTAATAAATTTTTTTAATCTCCGTTCAATACTCAGCACTTAATAAAAATAATTTCTTAATCCGCCTTGCATAATAGATATACAATTTGAATTAAAAAATTAATAATCCCAATTTCATAATTAAAGTAACATAATATCCACACATTTTTTAAATATTTGTACAAATTTTTTTAATATCCGTTTATTAATTAACCCTTAATTTTGAATTAATTTCCTAATCCATCGTAAATATTATCCACATACTCAAAAAAAATCCTCTTTGATACGCCCCATTTCAAAATTACAACAACATATGTTTCCTTGACCCGTTACGATTTTTTAGATCCATTTTTTTAGTCTCCTTTCAATATTCAACTCCTCACTCGGGGATTTTTTTTTTCTAAAATCCCGTTTTAAAAATTTAATAATTATAATTGGACAATTAAATATCATATTTGATTAATGCCCCTTTAATAAATTTTTGTTATCTCCGTTAATAATCAACACGTAGTAAAAATAATTTCTTCATCCGTCTTGCATAATAGATACATAATTTGGATTTAAAATTTAATAATCCCAATTTCATAGTTAAAGTAACATAATATCCTAATCGATTTTAAATATTTTTACTAATTTTTTTAATATCCATTTATTAATCAACAATTAATTTTGAAATAATTTCCTATTCCTTCGCAAATATTATGTACATACTCAAAATTAATCCTCTTTAATAATTCCCATTCTATAATTATAACAACATAGTTTCCTCGATCCGTTACGAATTTTTTAGATCATTTTTTGTAGTCTTCTTTCATTATTCAACTCTTAACTCGGGATTTATTTTCTCTAAAATCCTGTTTTAAAATTTTAGTAATTATAATTGGACAGGCCGTATTTCATATTTCATTAATTCCCCTTTAATAAATTTTTTTAATCTCCGTTTAATAATCAGCACGTAATAAAAATAATTTCTTCATCCGTCTTGCATAATAGATACATAATTTGAATTACAAATTTAATAATCCCAATTTCATAATTAAAGACACATAATATCCTAATCGAATTTAAATATTTTTACCAATTTTTTTAATATCCGTTCATTAATGAACATTTAATTTTGAAATAATTTCTTAATTCTTCGCAAATATTATCCACATACTCAAAAATTAACCTCTGTAATAATCCTCATTTCATAACTATAACAACATAGTTTCGTCGACCCGTTTCGATTCTTTAGATCCATTTTTTTAGTCTCCTTTCAATATTCGACTCCTCACTCGGGGATTATTTTCTAAGACATCCTAAATAATACGTAGATAATTTTAATAATCCACTCTCATAATCCCCATTTCGTAATTAAATTAACATAATATCCGTACCACCGTTAAATATTTTTTATAATTAAATAAGTTCTCCGTTTAATAATCAACACTTAATGACGAATAATTTCTTTATGTCTCGAGGACAATAGGTAGATTCATCTGCTCTTAAAAATCCGATGTAATGATTAAAACAACATACTTTCCAGATGGCCGGATGATTTAAAGTTGCTCCATACTAGATTTTCAACACGAAAGATAATTAATTGTTTGCAAAGTATATCAAATATCAACAACTAATGTTGGTTTAACTTAGATTAGGGCGGGCGCTCCCGACAGGGGAAAGGGGAGGCGCGCCCGACGGGGGACGGGGGAGGTGCGCGCCGGACGGGGGACGGGTGCGCCCGACGGGATACGGGGGAAGGGCACGCCCGACGGGGGACGGGGGAGGCACGCGCCCGACGGGGGAAGGGGGACGGGGGAGGTGCGCGCCCGACGGGGGACGGGAGCGCTCGCGCCCGACGGGGGACGGGAGCGCGCGCCCCCGACGGGGAACGGGGGCCGGGGCTCCCGGCGGCTGCCGAGAAAACTCGACGGGACAGGGCTACACGTGAATTTTGTGGGCTACACGTGAATTTTTCAAAATTCACGTGTAGCCCACAAAATTCACGTGTAGCCCTGTCCCGTCGAGTTTTCTCGACAGCGGGGGCGGGGGCGGCCGGCGGCTGCCGGGAAAACTCGACGGGAGACGGGTTACACGTGAATTTTGTGGGCTACACGTGAATTTTGAAAAATTCACGTGTAGCCCACAAAATTCACGTGTAACCCTGTCCCGTCGAGTTTTCTCAGCAGCCGCCGGGAGCCCCGGCCCCCGTTCCTTGTCGGTGGCGCGCGCTCCCGTCCCCCGTCCCCCGTCGGTGGCGCGCCTCCCCCATCCCCCGTCGGGCGCGCGCGCTCCCGTCCCCCGTTCCCCGTCGGGCGCGCGCCTCCCCCATCCCCCGTCCCCCGTCGGACGCGCCCATCCCTCATCACCCGTCCCCCGTCGGGCGCGCGCCTCCCACGTCCCCCTTCCCCCGTCGGGCGTGCCCATCACCCGTCCCCCGTCGGGCGCTCACCTCCCCCATCCCCCGTCCCCGGTCGGGCATGCCCGTCCCCCGTTCCCCGTCGGGCGCGCCCGTCCCCCGTCCCCCGTTCCCCCATCGGGCGTGCCCGTCCCCCTTCCCCCGTTCCCCCGTCGGGCGCGCCCGTCCCCCATCCCCCGTCCCCCGTCGGGCGCGCACCTCCCCCGTCCCCCTTCCCCCGTCGGGCGTGCCCTTCCCCCGTATCCCGTCGGGTGCACCCATCCCCCGTCCGGCGCGCACCTCCCCCGTCCCCCATCGGGCGCGCGCCTCCCCTTTCCCCTGTCGGGAGCGCCCGCCCACCTCGACCCGTTTTTTAAAATCCCTTTTAAAAATTTAATAATTTTAATCGGACAATTAAATATCATATTTCATTAATTCCCCTCTAATAATTTTTTTTAATTTACGTTCAATACTCAGCACGTAATAAAAATAATTTCTTAATCCGCCTTGCATAAAAATAATACTCAACACATCAATTCAAGTATATATGAAAGCAAATTAAACCTAATTTCTCAAAAAATAGGGTTAAATGAGGATTATTAACTAGTAAACATACCTTTCTTATTTCAGCAATAATTTTTCCACTCTTCCAAGAGCCAAAATGTCGGAAAAAAAAATCGAAAATTTTGTTCTTCAAAATGTTGTCTGATAATTTCGTACTGAAATTACCAACCTATATAGAAGAACAAACGGAGGAAAATTACATGTGATTTCACAGTATAAAGTGAATTCACACTTAATAATGAGAAGGAAAAAACAAAAAAATTGGTGCACTATCATCAATCGAATTAATTGACGTGCATGACCAAATTCAATGAAGACAATAATGAATAATGAGAACAAAACAAAACAAAAAATTTGGTGTAATAGTCATGCCCAAATTAATTGTTGCTCCCCTATTACTACACGTGCCTCATATCCAAAATTTTAAAAAAAATTAAACAATAATTAATGACTTTATATTTGTCACCATTGACCAATTAATAAAATATATTAATTGTCCAATCATCCAAGTTGACTTCAACAAAAATGGTGGTAGAAAGTGGCATACTATTATATTTGGTGGTAGAAAGTGGAATACTATTATATGTTATGGTAATTTGAATATATGATTATATTTTTTATGCTAAAATGAATACTTTCCTCTTATATATATATGTTTTCATTTTTCTTTCATTTTTATTATGTTTTCATTTTTCTTTCATTTTTATTAATATAATAATTATTATAACTATTATTACATAAATTTCATTTTAATTGTAGAAAATTCTTATTATATATTTTATGTAATTAAATTTTTATTTCGGATTGTTACAAGCACGGCCAGACCGTGCCCGACGGGAAATCAAGGCTGGATAATGGGGCACGATCGTGCCGTGTAGCACGACCGTACCCTGATGAACAACTGATTCTTGTTATCTTAGCGTGATTTCATCTTTTACTTGGAATATAAGACTCCTTAAGCGATAAAAAGGATAATTGGGAAAAAAAACAAAAAAGAAGGAAGCACCGAGAGAGAGAAGAAGAATACAAGAACCCGAGGAATCACGAGATCATCGTCAACAAGAGTTTTTAATCTTTCATCTCTTGTTAGTTTTTAGAAGATATGATATTTCCAATCTTGTCTATGAGTTTGTTGATAATCATGTCTAGCTAATTTTCTAGGATTTCTAGAGCTTGTTAGTAATATAATTCGAATCTTGATGAATCTTTAATTTTAATTCAATGTTCATGATCATTTATCTTATTTGTGTGTTTATGAGTTGATTGTTTGTTTGATTATCTGGCCAGTAATTGAGCATGTTTTGGTAATTAAATCATAATTTGGGAGATGAGATTTAATTATGGAATAATAAATACATGACACATGGAAATACTTAGATCGGGGGATTACGGAATTTATGTGATGAGAAATCAATCTTGGGTACTTTTGGGAGTTGTTATGTTTCTATCAGATTGAGTAGGGATACCTCTGATGGCATAATAATCAACCGATTAACTGATTCGGGAGAGTATATGTGATTGCTCATATAGGATGATTGATTAATGAACTTGAATATGATTAGAAATCAATCTTGAGTACTTTTGGGAGTTATTATGTTTTTATCAGATTGAGTAGGGATACCTCTGATGGCATAATAATCAACTGATTAACTGATTCGGGAGAGCTGTTAATTCGATATATGTGATTGCTCATATAGGATGATTGATTAATAAACTTGAATTGGTTAAAGTGATATTTTGATGAGAATTAGATGAAAGCATGTCCTAAAACCTGTTTTAGATATCTGTGATTTTTGAGTGAATTTACTTGCGTAATTACCGTTTCTGTTGAATTAATGTGCAATTGATGACATTTGATTTTCCTAGATAAAATTGAGAACTGAATTTGAGTAGTAAGTTAGTGCCTAGATACACAGTCTCTGTGGGATCGACTTTGCTCACCGTACACTCTACACCGTACACTTGCAGGAGTAGTTGAAAGAAATTAGTGAACATTGACATTCATAATAATTTTAGATACTAAATTTATAATAGTAGAATGATGGTGCATGTGAGTTTTTTACATAATTGAAATGAGTAAATTATATTTGTGACCACCTATATTTGTATTATTCAAGTATCCAACATTTTAGTTTTATCGTTTTAGTATCAAACCATTAATTCGAATTTGTTACAAGAATATTAAAAATTCAAAGTTGAATATATATGTTCACTATGAAATAAAAAGGTATATATATATATATATATATAATTAAGGGTTAGCCCGGAGGCTCCTTCCTATTCACTGGAGAGGCTCATATCCGACGGTTGATTTCATGCCGGCACCGATGTCCATTCCCCATCCAATTGCTCCCCAGCTAGTCCAATGGTTGCTTCCTCCAAAACCTTGGATCAAGCTGAATACAGACGGGTCCTTTGATCATGTATCCGGCACTACAGGTGGAGGTGGCATCTTTCGAGATCATCATGGTGATTTCCTCCTCGCATTTCAGACTACATTTCAGGCATCTTCTAGCTTCGATGCCGAGATTCAGGCTCTTCTTCATAGTCTGTATCCGGCACTACAGGTGGAGGTGGCATCTTTCGAGATCATCATGGTGATTTCCTCCTCGCATTTCAGACTACATTTCAGGCATCTTCTAGCTTCGATGCCGAGATTCAGGCTCTTCTTCATAGTCTTAGGCTGGCTCTTTAGTTCGAGACCCCTCTTTGTGTTGAGTTGGATGCCGAGATTGTCGTTTCTCTTCTCCGTTCCGGCCGCCTTGGTCCTTGGCAGGTTCATCACTCTCTCATCCAGATTCGAGACCTCCTATCACAGATGTAGACTCAGATCTCCCACATCTTCCGTGAGGGCAATCATCCTGCTGACTTCCTTGTTCTCGCGGGTAGACGATCCCACAATCTTCAGATCCTCCATTCGCATTCTGCCCCCCGTGTTTTGCTTTTCTTGGTGCGTATGGACCAGCTTGGGTACCCAAACTTCAGATTCAGATAGTTTGGGTTTCCAAACCGGGGATTCAGATTGGCTTTTGCTTTTGCTTTTGTTGTTGTCTTTTATCATTTCCTGTTTTGGCCTTATATTCATGACCCTAGTATAGTTTGTTTGGATTTGTATACTCTCGTTCTTTTTTGTATACAGGCTGGGGATGGTGTCTTAATCCTCCACCCGTGATGGGTGTTTTTATTTAAAAAAAAAAGGTTAGCAACCCAATTTACCACAATTAATATTAAGTATCACCAAAAATAGCACCAAAAATAAAATTAGCATTTTTTTACCATCAAAAATAAAAGTGAGATACTTTATACCATCAAATTTAAAAGTATGGCAAAAAATACCACATTTTTTGATTGACTTTGATGACCAAATTATTACCCAATAATAATTTGGTCAAAGGAATCTTTTAATCAAAAAAGAACAATTCTCTCACCTCCCCCCCAACCCCCAAACCCTTCCCTTCTCTCTCACACCCATCGAATTGTAGTCCCATTTTTTCCTCCATTTTCACCATTTTTTGAGCTAAAAAATTCACCTAAAAAAATCACATTTAAAGCTTCGATTTTTTGGTGAAAATTCACGTTTAAGACGAAGATATCAAACCAAGAAGGAGAGGTTAGTGATTTATCCCTTGTTTTTCATTGGATAATTGTTGAAATTAAGGTTGGAATTCGTTGAAATTTCTTGAGCATTTGTTAAGATTTTGTTGAATTTGTTGGAAAAATGCCTTAATACTTCGAATTTGTTGAGTATTAGTTGAACAAACGGAGGGTTAAACGTCAATTTCAATTCAAATTGAACCCTAAATTATTTAGGAATTAGGTTTAATTTGTTTTCATATATGCTTGAATTCATGTTTGGATTGGTTAATTGGATTTAAATTTTAATTTGGTAGAGTTAATTTGAAGAAAAATCGTATGATTTCATTACTAATTTCTTTAGAACCGGGATAAGCAAATAAGCAAATCTAATTAAGTCAATAATTTGTAGGACATTAATTTACTCAATAATTAAATCTAATTAACTCAATAATTTGTAGGGCACTAATTATAGCTCTTCAAATAAGTCAATGTACTAATTTGTAGGGCACTAATTTCTTCAAATAATTAGATATAATATATGCTTGAAATAGCTCTTTCAAGGTGGGAGATAGGACTAACAAAATTAAAATAAAAAAATTATTGGAAAAAAAAAACAAGGAAAGAAATTAGTAAATAATTGAAAAAAAGGGGTAAATGGTTTTTAAAAGAGAATTTCATGTAGGGTTAAAATTGAAAATTCACGTTTGACCCTAAAAAAAATTACGTTGAACCTCCGCTGTCGAGAAAACTCGGCAGCTGCCGAGAGCGGGTGCCACGGCTGTCGAGAAAACTCGGCAGCTGCCGAGAGCCTGTGCTCCCGCTGTCGAGAAAACTCGGCAGCTACCGGGAGACGATGGGGTTTTTTTCTCCCGTCGTCGGGAAAACGTGACGACCATTTTTTTTGATTCGTTTTCTATCCAAATCTCGTTTCTTTTCATCATACTTTATCATCGAGTCGTCGCCAACGAGATATCGTCGACCGAAGGTCGTGGGTTCCGGTCAAAGTCAACCCTTTGACCTAATTACCAAAATACCCCTCAATCTTAAAAACCCTATAATTATAGTGGTAAGCGTGAATTTTCAATTTATTCACGTTTAACACTATAATTAAATCATTATAAAATCAAAATTTATACCATTCCAAACATTGATTATGCCCATTTAACCCTTCCAAACATCAATTCAAGCATATATTTAAACAAATTAATCCTATGAAATACAAAATTAAACCCGTTTAACCATTCCGAACATGAATTCAAGCATATATGAAAATAAATTAAACCTAATCCCTCAAAAAATAGGGTTAAATGAGGATTATTAACTATTAAACATACATTTCTTATTTCAACAATAATTCTTCCATTCTTCCAAGAGCCAAAATGTCTGAAAAAAAATTCGAATATTTTGTTCTTCAAAATGTTGTATGATAATTTCGTACTGAAATTATCAACCTATATAGATGAAGAATACACAGGAAAATTACATGTGATTTCACAGTATAAAGTGAATTCACATTAAATAATGAGAAGAAAAAAACAAAAAAATTGGTGTACTGTCATTAATCCAATTAATTGACGTGCATGAACGTAAATAATGAGAACAAAAAAAACAAAAAATTTGGTGTAATAGTTGCATGGCCAAATTAATTGTTGCAACCCTATTACTACACGTGCCCATTATCCATTGTTCCAAAAAAATAAAAATTAATGAGGAATTATTTATCCCCATTGACCAAAAAATTAAAATATATTAATTTTCCAATCATTCAAGTGGACTTTGACAAAAAATGTGGTAAAAAGTGGCATACTATTATATTTTGTGGTATAAAAGTTCACACTATTATATCTTATGATAATTTGGATATATGATTATATTTTTTATGCTAAAATGAATATTTTCCTCTATAATTAATACATATATTGAAATTTTATACTTTGTAAGTGGACTCTCGTGAATAAAGTTTCTGGCTTCGTCATTGAAGATCAAATAAATATATATATAAGAGTCACATGAATATCATATAAAGATATTTATATACAAATTTTGTATAAGGCCACATGAATATCACATAAAGATATCTGTGTACAAATTTTGCTGAATTTTTTTTTTGTTTGTTTAAGTTACAATACATAAAAATCACAACATTTATACATGAAGATTACATGAATATATATAAATATCACATAAAGATATTTATATACAAATTTTGCATAAGAGTATGAATATCACATAAAGATATCTATATACAAATTTTATTGAAATTCTTTTTTTTTTCTTAAATTACAATGCATAAAGATCACAATATTTATACATGAAGGTCATAACATTTGTACATAAAAGTCGCCGAATTTATACATAAAAATCAAGATATAAATTAAAAAAAAAAGTAAATTTGCGGATTCAAGTCGGGTTGATTCGAATGACACGAATCTTAGATCCATGCACAAAAGAATTTGTCTTGTGCTAAATCATGTTTATGTATGTTTAAAACATATTACTCTCTCCGTCCCTTAACATTTTGCACACTTTCTTTTTTAGTTTGTCCCCAAACACTTTGCACACCAAAAAATGACAAATTTTAACATAATTAACACCCTCACAATACACATTTATTTACAAAGAACGCCATTATTTTTTCTCACACAATAACATTTAATATTCAAACTTTTTCTTAAAAATTGTGCCCAATTTGACCATTATACCCTCAATCAAAAAGCAAATATTCACTTTTTTCTTAAAAATTGTGCCCAATTTGATATGCAAAGTAATCCGGGACGGAGGGAGTACTTAATTTCCAACACCAAATACATTTATGATTTCTCAATTTTTGTTCCCTTTATTTTATTTTTCATTGTTTTACCGTTTGTTTCGTAATTTATTTTCTTAAAAGAGCAAACTAACAAAATTTGGCGGGCAATTATACAAATTATACTTAAAATGACACTAATATATATATTTTTTAACAAAAAATTAAGACTTCCAACAAAAATTATGACCTCTCTAATAAATGATATCCTAGTACCGAACAAATGCTTAAATAACTTTGTAAACAAAAGGATTAATTCTTCTTGTAATAAAAGTGACATGTAAATCAAAACAAATTATATTTTGTAAAATGGGAGTTAATCATTTAACCAAATATAAATCCGATTGCAAAAGTAAAATAAAGCATCTCTGGATTTCAGAGTACATAAATTATTTCGCGAAAACAAATTCCCCAAATATAAATTTAAATGATCCTCGAGAAAGTAACCTGAGAGAATTTTGAAGAGCTCAAATCCTATCCTAATCTGATTCAGTTCACAACAAAAATTCTGTAAAAATTTTGGTTTAATCCCTTCAATCAGCGCAAACCAAACACCTGATACAAAACATTATTCAGAATTCATAGCTTGTCTCAATCCTTCTCCTCTCCTTCCAATTACAATCCAATTGTCTTCTCAAATTTCTGAATTTGGTTCAAGAATATCCAGGTCATCTGCAACATCACAAAAAACCCAGCATTTTAGATGACAAAGATTATATATATATATATATATATATATATATATATATACACAGAGAGAGAGAGAGAGAGAGAGAGTACCATGACATGAGGAGCAATTCGAACACAATATACTGGGAACCCGGTGTAAAATTTCAAGGGACCACCCGATTTCAGTGTTTTCATGGCGCAATCAAGAGAACCAGTGTAAGGATATTTCCCCGTAGTAGCATCAGGCTGCATTTTCTGTATTTGGGTTTTTACGTAATCAAATGGCAAACTACACGCTGCTGCGAAAAATCCCGATACAGAACTGGCCCCTGAATTCACACCAACGGGATGAAAATCTGGTATAGCGAAGAAAAGGGCAGTATAAAGCTAGGAGCGGAGAGGATCATACCAAGAATTGTAGCAGCCTCCCCAAAACCAAGAGAATCCTTGAAGAACTCCACACTTTGGTCGTACGAAGCAAGCATACCCATGTTGAGTGCCATAGCCCTCACCACAGTGGGGCCGGCACCTTTCCAGAGAGCTAGCACTCCTTCATCAGCAGTGATTCGATAAAGGGCGTGAAATGCATTGGTGTAATGGCGTCGTTGGGCAAGAGGTAATGTTGCATCAGCCTGCATACGAATGAGTGCCAAATCTGCAGGACTTCCGACCGATGCTCCGATTGCTCCAGCAGTTAATCCACATAGAGCCTTCTGATAAAGTGGCAAAGGCTTCCCATCGTTCGCCTCTACTGCTTTGCTTGTCAAAATCCTATTGTAAGAAACAAAAGATTGTTCCCAAGTAAGTGATACGTTCTTCAATTTAAATACATGACACTGGACTGATTAACATTTTCGCAACTCCATTGATCAACATGCCCAAAGAAAATACTCACTTAAATGATCCAAGCCGAGCAGTAGTATATGTAGCTTGTCTAAGGAGCCCAGCAGACAGACCCTGCAAGAAATAATAATATTAATAGAAATGAGGTAAGTTAATGAAATAAAAGACATGGATAACAGTTGAATATTGAGCATGGACTTATAATAAGCATCCTGTATTTAAGCTGATCCCGTTGATTAACTTGATTGGCTAAGAAGAAGAGATATTTCCACACTATAATATTCAAACTTAACCTCTAGTATCGAGGAACCCACTATTGAAGAAGGGTGAAGTATAAAGCTAACTAAGAGCAACTACACATGCTTCTGGAAAAACAAAATAGCCAATTGAGAAGCAAGAGATTTCAGATCACATCCAACCGTTGAAGGCACACTCAAACAATTTCCAGTTATTTGGGGGAAGATCACTTGTGAGAACATTAAAACTTGTATGCCAAAGAACTAAGTATACTATGCCTACCAACATAAAGACTATATCCATTTATGTACGGCTGCAATGATAAACACAATGTCTTATACCTCAGTAAAACAAGTTTGTCTTTTTAATGACACTAGTCTTGTTTAGTCAACTTAGAGTCATTTTAAACAGGATCAGATCAACGATTCCATAAGAAAATCGGTTTCGCCTACACCAAAACCTCATTACTCGAATCAACCAAAAACTAATCATTCAGCAAGTATCTAGCTAACACTCAATACAATCTCAAGAATACAACATGTGAAAGATATAACAACTACTCTTGCCAAACAAACCTTGTAGAAGGCACCGATACCATCATTTTTAAGCATGTTTTTTGTCACATCAACAGCTGATCCCTGGCCCAATTGTATTCTAACCTGAAAAAATTAAGAATAAACCTCAAAGATCAAGATCAATAATCCTTCAACTCATACAAAATAAGATTTACAACATCATTCAATGAATTACAGCAAACAGCAAACAGCAACTCAATAATTAGATCTAACAATACCCATAAAAAACCAACCTTCCAACCAAATTATAATCCCATTAATAGTTACTCAGCACAATACAGCAATACTTTTCGGAACCCTAAGACCAAAAAAAATACAAAAAAAGCAGATCTAAAAGCCATGAAGAAAGCAACAAACAAAGAGCACCACATCAATGCTAAATCCTCGATAGGATTTAGTTTTTAGATTAAAAATTAATCCCATTTCATCTAAGATCTGAAACCATGCCAGGAACCCAACACTCATCCAAGCAAAAACAAAAACAAAAAAACAAAAACAAAAACAAAAAAAGGAAGCGAAATCCTATCAAGACCTATCTTCGTCAACTAACAACTACAAACAATTACAGTTGGTATGTGTAGTCGAAGAAGAAATAAAGGTACCTTGATCATGTCGATGGGCTGAATAACACAGGTAGCAAGCATACCAGAAGCACCGCCATTAACGAAGGGCTTCACCGTCGGCCAGACTCCAGCTGATTTCGGCTTCTCTTCGGCCATTGTTTTTCCTTCTCTCTAGTTTGCTTCAGACAGTAGAGAGAAAAACTAGAGAGAGAAAGAGTAGAGTGTGGTGAACAATACGAGGGCCGGTGGTGGTGTCTTATGAATGGGAAAGAGGGTTTTTAATGCCGCCATTTCCAATTTAATATTTACTTACAAATCTTCTTTTAGCTTAATTACAAAAAAAAAAAAAAAAACCTTTTATAAAATTCAAATTTTTATTAGAATTAAAATATAAAAGGTGATCTTGCAAAATAATTTTTTCATAATTCTATTACAAATTGCACCAATGATAAAGTAGATTAGTAGAATTATATTATGTTTTCATCATTTCATTTATTATTAACTTGCTTGAACAATCTTAACTGCTCACAAACAATTATATAAGTTTTTGTCAGAAAACCAACCTTCAAAATAATGTTGAAATTCAACTTCAAGATTTATTTTGTGATTTGAAAGATTGTATTTAAATGTAATTTCAAGTTTTTATTTTATTATTAGTATTATTGTTATTATTATTGCAAAAAATTTGGACCACAACATTGTCCCATATTTTCTTGCCCGCTTTACTTCCTATTTTTTAGGCATCATTGTCAAAAAAATTAATTTCTTCATAATTTAATAAATTTTCTCGGCACTCCTTGTGCCGAGGACCAATAGGCAATGTTTTCTGTGGTTTTTTAGGCCAAGCTTTTTTAAATTTTTACTCATTTATTTATACACTATTTTATTTGATTCTATAATTTTTTTTTAAAAAAAATTGTTTATTTGACACCCAAATTTAAGTGCTTTTTGTATTTTTAATCTCACGGTATCTACTCGAATTTTGGGCATTTCAAAAATGAAAAATAGTATAATTATCTTTTAAAAGTTATTTTAAAATAATGTGTAGACTTTTTTATTTTTGCTTATAGTAAATCAATACAAAGCAATGGATTTCTATTCTATTTTACAATTTACTCATCTACAAAACCTAGTTTATTTGTCTAATAAACAAGTATATATCATTTTGACCTATATTAAAGTTTAATTGAACTAAATATCAGATTATTTTTAATTATATGAAAAAAAGAACCAAAAATAAATAAATGATTAAAAATATAAGAAATGACAGTTAGAGGTAATGGTATTGATAAGTTCGTTAAAATCTTTTTTTTAACTAGATCGTTAGATGGTGCATGAAATTGAATCGTAGAATTATAAGATTTTACAATCCTTATAAAATAATAGAAGGATACAAACTTATGACTATATATATGTAAAAAAAGAATTAAGATTCAAAGTACAAGTCAATAATTATTTTCAACTTTGTAGAATATTTAAGATAAAATAAAATAGATTAAATTTTATTAGACAAACTAAAAGAGTAGTTATATATATATATATGATTAAATTTCTAAAGTGAGTAATTAGAATTTAGAATGTTAAATTTTTTAAGTTTTAATTTATAATCTTAACAACGCACTAAACAATTTATTTATTTCTTTTGAATTTTTAACTTACAACTGAGACAAAATAGTTACATCATTACATTACTTTAAATAGGATATACTTGATCTAGTTGTTTAAGTGTTTTTCCATTTTTTTTGTTTAGTTGAAGTCTTGAGTTCAAATACCAAAAAAATAAAAAACAAAATAAAATAAATCTGAAAATACCTCATTTGTGGGATCGTAAAATCGATCTATATTACACACGATTCTACCGATTTTATGCGATAAGAATAGCGATTTTATCCCCATTTTTTCGATTTTAACAACCATGTGTATTGGTGCGTTTCTTTCAAGAGGACCAACTATTTCTACCTTATTACAAAAGAAGCTCTCTATTTCTTGTATTTGCACACCGACCCCCTTTGAACGTGGAAGGTCCAGAATGGATAACTAAGTTGAGGTCAACCACTTTTACATGGTCATTTTCATGATTTTCCTAATTTGTTTGAGTATTAATTCTTCAATAAATACTTATTATTCATACCACACATATATATATATATATATATATATATATATCAGTTTTATTACCCTACGGATTGTGGGCACATTAATCCCTATTGATTTGTTAGATATATTATATATAGGATATTTATTAATTTCATTTTCTATAATTTTAGAGGATGAGATCATTACACGTCATCGATGATCATATTAAAAGTTGTCACGATAAATATTTTAACATTTTCATATATTATATATCCTTTGGGGTTGTTCATTACCATACCTTGAATATTTAAACGATTAAATGTGATAAAATTTATCAATACGTTTGCTACATGTTGAGAATAAGGAAATAATTTAGCTGACTCACATTTTTGGAAGAAAAGAAAGCGTTTTTTTACAATATCAAGGCAATGTTCGTAAGGATATATTCAAAAGGATATATTGAAGTGTTTAAAAAACATTAGATTGAAGTCAAAATTATGACTCATATTTTGGGCGATTGTAAATATTTTAAAAAAAATCATTTAAACATTTAAGAGATTATCATAAGAAGCTAAAAGCAATACCTATTGTTATGAAGTTGTGGAATATAAATGTGGACACTACTCATATAAGTTCTATTGATTTTCCATGATGTTTGACCTTATATTTTCTGACCTTTAGAATTCAATATTTTGTATATATATATATATATATATATATATATATATATATATATATATATATATATATATACTCTAATCAATTGTATGAATAAAAATAAAGTTTGATACAATGATCTTGCCACTTTTGTCATCTTTATCTTTATCTTGTTAATTTTTCATTTTTATGTTTGAGTCCACGTCAGGCAAAACATTCGTGACAATATATTTTACAATACTTATAAGCTTTAAATGTTTGGAAATTTGAAAAAAAAAATGATATTTTGGTTTTATTTTTGGGAAACACCTTTTAAGTACGAGTGAATTAGTAGTAGAAATTTGTAACTAGTTCATTGAAGGAAAATGTTTACCTACTCAAGTCATTGTGTCGTGGATTGAATGTGAAATCACGAATTGATCCCCAACATAAATAGATTCATAATCTGCTTTTTCATGTCCTAAATGAGTGAATAAAAATATAAAATAAAAATACTTTGCCAATTTAATAAATACACTAAATCTGCGTTGTTGTTATTATTATTATTATTATTATTATTATTATTATTTTATCTATAGTTATGAGACAGATGAATTAATAAGTATATACATCTTTAATCTTTAATATGTAATATAAGCGAATTCAAGATTGATATATGTCAACTTGTGGTTTAACTTTTTTTGTCACGATCCATTTTCGTATAGAATTAGAGACGTGAAAAATATGATTTTTAAAATAGAAAACCCAACTTTTTCATAGGGCGTCCAACAACTTTCTAAACTGTTGAGATTCATTAACAATCAAAAATTTATAAGGTAACCCTAGTAAACACTAAGGGTTAAGTATTTACAGCGGAAAATACGTTTTGGTTTAATACAGAAGTACGTAAATGTTATAACATACAAAAGTATGGTTTTAGGAATGCCGAACATACATATATGCTTATACATACATACAAAAATATCAGGCATTTTTGTTCATCCCTCCTCGTATCTAGAGCTTTATGTAAAATAAATCATAAAAGGGGTGAGCGAGAAAAGTACACTCAGTGAGATCGACCTGTACAATGAAGAGGTACACATAAAATTTTATTCATATCATACACATACACATTGTGGACTCCCGAGTAATCCCTTGCAACATGTTGATAGGTTTCTAAAGAAAATCTATTTGGGCCCCAAGTCGACCCTATGGGTTGTTACACCCATTTTTGTTGGTTTTCGAAGAATATCCTATGTACTGGGTTTTCAAGGAATACCCCACTTGACATGCAGTTGCATGCGCAGTTACATTATCATATAATAGTTCTCACATAACACATAATACATATCAAGCACATTCATGTTGAGTCACATAATTCACAACAGCACATAGATAAAAAAAAAATCTTTTGACATATATTGGCTTCTAAAGAAACCTCTTTTGTATGAGACTACCCCGATTTATCATATGATACCATTCACATTTGTGTTCCTTGAAAACAATAATTTTTAAAAATAATATAATTTACTTGAACACTAATAATATAATAAAGACCTTCCACTTGAAATCAACACCACATAATCACATAATTCAAATAACGTATTCACAACGTTCTTCGTAAAATTGTACGATAAAAAACGTAAATAAGAATTTACCCTCATCTTTATCACCTCGTTTTAGAAAATTCCAAGGCACTAGGTAGACCTATCTCGATTCCCCTTTGTATACCCTACAAAGCATAAAAGCTCATCTTAAAAATTAATCGAGCTATTCGTAAAAAGAAGTATATAGTGACGACTCGATAACAGGGAGAGAATGAAATGAGAGAGAGAAAAGGGTTGCCGCTCTTTCCGTGATCGTACGTGGTGGAGGCAGTGGCCGAATCAGATTCCGAGTCCGGATTTATAACGGACTCGACAAATACTATACATGGATGATCCGATTACCTTGTTGGAAAAACTTCGCCGACAACAACGAAGAGGTGGCGGCAACGACCATTGATGATGCTTGAGCGAGTGAGGTGGAGAGGAGAGGAAAGATTGCACTTGTTCTTTTATTTTTTCCTTTCACTTTTATCCGTAACTATGCATTAATCAAAGAGATTAAAGTGTATTTACTAAGAGAGAGAGCGCTAGGTGTCAAGTTTTAAGATGGGTAAAAATGTGAGGTGTCACCTTAGCCATTAATTAGATAACATAATTATTTAAAAAAATAGAAATTTTTTTTTTGGATATTACATTTTTCTTCCTAAAAATAAACTAATTATAATCATACATTTGTCCATAATATTTTTTTATGAATACATAATTACACTGATATAACTTTTAATTTAGATGTTAATCGTTATATATATATATATATAAAGAAGCAATCGGTAAATGACAAATGTTTATTTATTATATATTCTTAAACCTATTTATATATTTAGTCTTTAATCTTTTGTCCCTGTCTAGTTATATTTTTGATTGCTAATATTAATACATAAAAAGGTAATACTATTAAATTTTTTGATGTTAAGTATATATGTCAATATAGATTAAAAAAAAACTTTAATGTATTTCATGTTGTTATTATACAAATTTTGAATTTAATTTAATTTTAATATAAAATATAGTTCAGTACATGTACTACTAACTCCCCTACAAAGATCTTAAATAGTTCTAATAAAAACGTTAAAGTATTGTTCCTAAAAACATTTTTATTACATAGAGACATTTTCTTCATATAAATCATAATTATTCTCAAATTAATATTTCAAATCATATAATTTCAAGATAAATCATAAATCATATTTCAATTAGAAAATATTTATTTTGATAAATTTTGTGTATATACATATTCTATATTAACATCACTACTAGTACTCTCATGCGTATAAAATCTACTAATTATATTATCTATCTTTGAAATATATAGTTTTTTAGTTTTTATAATAATAGAATTTGTATATTTTAAAATTCTATTTATGTTATTCTAAATAGTTGTATTAAGTAATATTACAAATTTGAAATACAAACAACTTACAAAATTTAAATATTATAGTTTATAATAGAATAATTAATAATAATAAAGAATTGTTATTATGGAAACTGATTATGTCACTAAAAAAATTTGAAATATTATTTAAGTAAATATAAATATGTAATAAATAAAATATGTTTATTTATAGCTAGTTCTGTCGTCCCACCATTTCATTGACTACCGCAAAGCTAACACCAAAACCCACCCTCATTTTCCTACGAGTTTTTGAATTCATTTTCCATTTTCTTAATATATTTTTATATCAAAACATTTTTGAGTGGGAAATGTAGTATTTCTGTAAAATTTTCAAACTTTTCTTTTATTATATCAATATAGAATGTAAATGAATCCATATATTATTAATAATATTTTTTAAATCAACGTAAATTATACCGCAAGTACAATAGGTTTATTGAGTTTCAACCGTTAACTTATTCAATATGTGAAACAAGCCCTCGCAAGATTCATAAATTGTTATTCTTTACACTACTCGGACTTGTTAGTTTACACGTCATTTCTAAGCAGCAAGTTCAGAAGAGGTGGAGAGTGGTGGTGGAGATGGCGGCGATGGTGGTGAGGATCCGGTCCACCAGGTGCTTCTCTAAATGATGAGCCTATATTATTTGTGGATACTGATGCTTTTTTATACAACGAGCCTACATCATTTATGGATGATGTTTCTCGATATAAAGAAGAACCGACGTCTTTTTTAGATAATTCATATTGAAGAATACGTGAAGACTCGATCTTGTGAAGAACACAAAACCCAATCAAGAACAAAATAAACATTTGAAGTATTGAAGGTGAATGAGCCATTTCAATATTGTTCTACAAGAAGAAGTATGTGACAAAACTAGTGAGAGATGTGTACCTTTATATAGAACAAGTTGAAAGAGGATATGATCAAAGCTAATTCCTATGCGGCTAAGATTACATGATTACATGATTACAACTATTAGGTTACATAAATAATAAAGTGATAAATATAAATATATATAATATATAGAAATTGATTACTATAATCTGTGTTATATCATAATTAATCAATGACCTGAAAGACACGATTAAGAGAACAATTAACAAATCATCGAGATACCTTTATCAATAAAATGACCCCCAAACGAACAACTTAATAAAGTGGTTGCTAGATCAATCGAACACTGAGGTGGACCCCATCTTAATCGGGGTCAAATATGATACACGAACGATTTGATCACCAGGTTGGAAGGGAGCCCGACAAACCTCATGACAATCGACCTCCTTTTTAGTGTCAGATACAGTGTTGGAATTAGCCAACAACTCCCTACGAAAGTCATACCTCAACATGAGAGTAGTTCAATATCCATTAATGTTATACCTACTCAAAGTATTGTGAGATCCCCTAAATTTACGGATTATGAATAGAAATCCGTCTAAACACCTACTACTATAAATAAGGAATCATTTATTATAAAGATGGTAATTGCACCAATAAAGAAATTAATATAAAATCAACTCAGAAATAGCCGAACTCCAAGCTCTGTACATGATTTCGATCGATCGGGTCTACTTTCACTACAAAATATAAGCAAAAGGTCCCAAGGCCGCCCACTTACATATCCCTTCAATTTATATCAATTTATACGTGATTAAGCTCCATAAACTCATTTATATCTATTATGAGATATATTGATTGTTTAGCCATAAAGATGAATTAAAATTTTTATACGTCAATAATTTGACACTAGAAGGAGGGAGATCTTGTCGTTGAAACCTTACTAGAGCAAACATCACTTGAAGATGGGAGAAATGAACAACTCTTCAACTCTATAAGTTTTAAGAAACCGACCACCGGTGCATGAAGAAACTTTAGGTCACAACCCCTGTAAGGCGGAATAAGCAAATATTTGGAAATAGTTTGGCAATGTGTATCCAAAGAACACAACATTAAACTCCGGAACAGATCAGACAAATGATGGATCACCTAGAAGCTGAATATACTGAACATCTAGAAGTTCAACCACCAAAAGAGAATACAAGACGAAGATGCTCACGTGAGGTATAATGGTCATCCAGATAAGAGAATGACATACTATCAAACTCAAGAATCTAATCGCACTGAGAAAAGTCAACCGCTACTTAGTCGACCCTATCAACCCATGACCTACATGCCCTAAAGATCAGAAAAAACAAACCATTCAAAAAGCATATTCGAAAGGTGGCAATGGTAGCTTGGGAAGCAAGACAGACCTTTAGACTTCAAAGGGGAAAATTTTCCTAACCAAAGCAATCGGTCTCATACTGTCAGCAGAAAAGAGCCCTCAAGAGCCCAAACAAAATTTGAATGACGAAGAATGACGAAATAACCTTGTGCTTAAGAAGGTATTACAACACACCAATGAGATCAATATCAGTGTATTAATACTGAGTTGGGAAGATCCATACTAGATCATAGATAAACTAACTAATAAAGTCTATGAAATATCCGACCTCTATTAGAATTCATTTTCAAGGACATGAAATGTCGAACACCTGAAAAAGTACTATCAATAGTACAATAGTTTCACTAAATATTATAATTAGCCTACATAGGATTGTAACAGTACGATAGTTTCACTGAAAAAGGGCCTTGACCCTAGGCTATGACCACAAAATAAAAAACTCCACGGCCCAAGCTCGGAGAAGAGCCTAGACCCTTAGGCTATGACCACCAAAAAGTAAAAAATTCCGAGGCCTTAAAATTTTTAGGTAAAGGCCAAGACATTTAGGCTCCAACTACTAAAAGTAAAAAATCTCGAGGCCTTAAAAAGCTTGAGTCAAGGATAAAAATATCGATTTCGATGGAAATATTGATATCTCAATTTTATGGAAATATCGGGGAAATATCGGAGAAAAATCGATAAATATCAAAAAAATATGCAGACCGTTATTATATCGATTACGTGAAAAAATAGAAATATTAGAGATATTTCCAAATATTTTCATTCTTGGCCTGAGTAAGAGAAAAATTTTAAGATAATTTGAGAAAGGCTCGGAGAAAGGCTAAAACATGTATAATAAGATAATTTGAGAAATAAAATTTATACATTGACAAGAACAATTTGAAGACAGTCACCTCGTACAAACGAGTCAAACTCAAAGAATAAACCCTAAACCTAGACATGTTAGAGGTCGTCAACTCATACAGATGAATCGAGCTTGAAAATAAAGCAACCACTTTATACAGAAGCATAGTAGTTGCGGCTATCGACATATAAGGAAACTCGATGGTAGACCGTAGAGAATCGCAACCAAGCATGTAGCCAGGAAAAATGCCCCTGCGTATCATCCCAATTACCCTCCGCATGCTGACAAAATAAAGATCGTGGGAAGGGAATGATCCAAATCCAGGAATGAATCCAAAAGAGTAGAGAAGAGGACAGACCATCAGTTACTGGGCCACATGTTCCTTAAGCTTCTTCACATCATCCCTGGGTCGGGCCTTCATTAGCACGCTAATGACATTGGTTAAGACAAAGACATAGACCACATTATCACCGACCTTGAACTCCTTAGAATTCTTAAAGTCTCACACAACCCTTTTCTTGTCTATCGCCCTAACCACGACCTCTCTTAATCTCTCCTCCAATGATATCTTGCGGGCCCTCTCTCTCAAGCTCTTTTGAGTAATTAGAGAGCTCCTGCTGGAACCTTCTTGACCTTTCTGCCAGGTCAAGCACTAAGCTCTTGAGCTCCGAGTTTGACCACTTCTCATCCAGCAGCTTCTTCCGTAAAGCCTCACCCTTTTCTTGCAAGCCTCGAGCTGCCTTGTTCTCATGTAGAGCCTTCTCCCAAGCTACAGAGGCATAAATCCTAAGTTTCGAGCTCATTATGACTACAGAAGTCGATAAATCCACGAAAGATAATGAGTGATCAACATTATCTATCGTAGGTGAACAAACCATGGGGGCCGTTATTGTAGCTCAAAATATGTGATCTAAGAGCCCCCTTGGAGATTCAAAATCCGGGACAACCGCCCTATAGAAAACAAGGTTAAAAATATTAGTTTCGATGAAAATATCGGTACCTTGGTTTTACGGAAATATAGGTGGATATATCGATTTTAGTGGAAATATCAACCATTTTTTTTAAAATATAAAGGCTTTGTAAAAAAATTAGAAAATATATCTAGTAGTTTAAAGATTATTATAACCAACTTTAATACATATTGAACTTAAAATTTCAAATAAAATGATATATTTGCAACAAAGTTAGAAATAAACTACTATATAATGTTGTCTGCTATGATAACATGACAAATTTTATACAAAGTTAATACATGAACTAGTGATAACTTGAAATTATATGAAATTCAAATGAATAAGATGACATGGAGCCTATTAATTGTGGAAATAGAGAGTAATAGAAAAAAAATCTACACATTTTTTCAGTCGATATATAACCGATATATAGCCAAATCCCGCGAAATTGAAGCATTTTCACTAAAAATGAAATAAAAATAATATTTTACCGAAATATCACTAATATTTCGGCGATATTTTTACAAAAAATAAACTACACCTCATTTTTATTTCGGAACCTCGAGATGAGCGATATTTCGATGATATATTGTCGAAATATCACGATTTTCTCATCATTGGTTGAAAGACACCAAGAAAGGGGGAAATGAGCCAACCTAACTCTACATCGCCTCAATTCTGGCCTGCTCCCAGCCAGAATAAGGAACCAGGCCAACTCGAGGATCATTGTCTCCCACACCAAACCAGGCTTTCTCACACTGCTCGGGTTCCTAGATTCACTCTCTTCCCACAGCTCGGGCTCATCCTTGTCAATCTCAACCACCAGACTCTCCTCAATTCGAGTCTTTTTTGCAACTCGGGGTGGTCAACTAGCCACAAAGTTACTACAATAACTGCAATTTTTATGACAAAATTAATATCCGTTATATTCCCAACTTCAATTTCAAAATATAATATATTTTAGTAAGTAATAATAAATAAATTTCACTAGTTAGAATCATAATTTAATAAAAAAGTGAAGGGAAAATTCAATGAAGGTTGCAAACTAAAAAGAAAAACATGAGCTATAAGAAGCAACCGATTTGAATTGAAAACAAACACAACTCAAAAATAATTGAGTTAAGTTCGAGTAGTTCTCAATTGAGGATTAAACTCACTATATCTTGACTTGACATGTTAGTGAACCTAATCGAACATCCGATAAATACACTATTTTACCAACAACATTTTATTTATTTATAAATATAATTTTAAAATTTCATTTTAAAATATATTTTGTAATTATTTTATTGGAAAACTCTTGTATAAGACTATTTCATTCGTGAGAGGTGCTAACAGATAATATTTTTATGTTTATTAATTAATACTTTTAAGAAATTATAATTTGATAAATATTAATATTATTTGTAAAGATTTGTGTATTGCTGCATTGTGTTGAATTATTCACAATAAAAAATACTTATACAAATACACAGAAAAGACTAACGAAGTGTAATGGACCTCATAATACAATAGCCCAAAAAATACAAATCTAATTACTAAGGTACTCCCAATACTCCCCCTCAAGATGGAGTGTGGAGATCACGAACACCCAGCTTGCTCCGAAGAAACTGAAATCGCTCAGCACCGAGGGCCTTAGTAAATATATCTGCAACTTGGTGAACGGTAGAAATCGAAGACGGTAGGATATCACCACTAACTACACGTTCGCGAACAAAATAACAATCAACTTCTACATGCTTTGTGCGCTCATGAAAAATTGGATTCATGGCAATTTGTCGAGCTGCCTGATTATCACAGAAGAGAGGTGTCGGACCATGTTGGTGAAATCCAAAATCGTGCAAGAGACAACGGAGCCAAAGTATTTCGCTGACCGTGACTGCCATGGCACGGTATTCTGCTTCGACGGAAGAGCGGGAGACCACAAACTGTTTCTTGGTCCACCAAAAGACAAGAGAACCACCAAGAGTAATGAAATAGCCAGTGCTAGAACACATTGTAAATGAGCAATCAGCCCAATCAGCATCACAATAAGCTTCTAATGTAAAATCACCATCGGCGGGAAGAAATATTCCTTGACCAGGAGTCGACTTCAAATAACGCAAGACAAGTGTGGCGGCATCAAGATGGGATTGCCTCGGTGTAGAGAGGAATTGACTCAACATATTTACAGGGAACATGATGTCGGGACGAGTGACTGTGAGGTAAAGCAGTCGCCCAATAAGTCGACGATATTGCGAAGCATCAACAAAAGAGCTTTCATCATCAGGTCGTAATTTTAGATTTTGCTCAATTGGAAAATTGCAAGGAAGACTGGCATGGAGTCCGCAATCCTCCAAGATGTCGAGTGTATATTTTCGTTGACTCAAAACAAATCCCTCAGAAGAACGAGCAACTTCGATGCCAAGGAAATATTTTAAAGTGCTCAAATCCTTGATAGTGAACTTTGCATCCAAATATCTCTTAACATAAGAAATGCGGGATGTGTCATTGCCAACTAAAAGAACATCGTCCACGTAAATAAGCATAGCAACATAGGTGGAATTGCGGCGGAAAATGAAGAGAGAATGATCCGCTTTGGATTGACGGAAGCCAATGTCCAACAAAGCTTGCGTGAACTTATGACACCAATTGCGTGAGGCCTGTCGGAGACCGTAAAGCGACTTGAGCAGTTTGCAAACACGTGTTTCTCCTTGTTTGGCAAAGCCCTGAGGTATGCGTATGTAGACATGTTCATGCAGATCACCGTGTAGAAAGGCGTTGTTGACGTCAAGTTGGTGGACTTCCCAATTTCGCTTCGCAGCTATGGTCAACATACACCTAACAGTAACAAGCTTAGCAACCGATGCAAAGGTCTCATGAAAATCGACTCCTTCAACTTGAGTAAATCCGTTCGCCACTAATCGGGCTTTATAGCACTTGACATCACCATTGGGTTTGAAATTAATCTTATAGACCCATTTCGAGTCCACAGTTTTCTTTTCAGGCGGTAGTGGCACCAGCTTCCATGTGCCGTTATCTTCAAGAGCTTTAATCTCTTTATGCATGGCTTCACGTCCAGGGATTCTAGACAGCCTGTTTAAAAGTTTTAGGCTCATCACAAGAAGTGATGGCAGCTAAGAAGACTTTGTGAGTAGGCGAAAATTTGTCATAAGTGATAAAGTGAGATAAGGGATATACCGTCGAGTTCACTAAATTGGCAGCGGGCTGTGAATGATCTATAGACGGCGGCAAACGAGTATCATAGGCTGTCAGATGTTTTGGCTGACATCAAGTCTGTTGACTGACTCGGGAAGCAGGAGAATCAGATGGCCGGTCAGCAGAGATCTCAGTGGTTGAAGCCACGGTGGGAACAGGCTCGGTAGGACCAGGTTCGCACACAACAGTAGTGGGCTGTATCACAGGTTCGGATGTCGAAGGGTTTGCACCTCGCTGTGCTACTCATGATTGCGACATGATTGTGTCAGGTTTGGCGGAAGGTAGTGAGTCCCCAATGGAATGGTGACCAAGAATGAACTTATGAGCAATATCCACAAACTGCTCAAATGTATGCTCTGAATCAAGACCCTTAGAAGTCGAGCTCTTAAACGGAAAGATATGCTCGAAGAAGGTGACGTCTCTAGAGCTATAAACTTTGTGAGTGCCCAAATCAAAAACCTTATACGCGTTCTAGCCAACTGGATACCCAATAAATATACAAGGGCTCTCCCTCTTACCGAATTTATCCTTTCATTTGTTTTCATGGGCATACACAAGACACCTGAAAACACGCATGTGATCATAGGAAGGTGTTTTTCCTAAGAGGATCTTATGAGGGGTTTTGTTTGCAACAACAGTGAAGGACAATCGATTGATAATATAAACAGCCGAGTACATAATCACCCCAAAATTCAATAGGCAAATTCACCTCAAAACGCAAAGCCCTTACAACCTCCAATATGTGCCTATGCTTGCGCTCAACGACGCCATTCTGTTGAGGTGTATCAGTACAGGAGGTCTCAAGGAGAATTCCATGTTTAGCATAGAAATCAAGTAAAACAGTGGATTGAAATTCAACACCATTGTCAGAACGAATGCGCTTAATATTGTGAGTATATTATGTGCGCACCATATTATAAAATTGCATCAAATATTTTGCTACTTCAGATTTGTTGGCCAACAAATAAACCCAAACGTCTCTACTATAATCATCAATAATAGACAAAAAATATCTAGCACCAGAAATAGTATCATGCTTATAGCCACCCCAAATGTCACAATGAATCAAATCAAAACACTGCAAAGTTTTACTAGTGCTAATAGGAAAAGGCAATCTAGTTTGTTTAGCCCTTAAACAAGAATCACAGAAAGCATTGCTACGCTTGAAACCACTAAACTGACTGATGTGTTGTATCTTTCCATCTGAGACGTGACCCAGCCGTCGGTGCCAAGATACAAGATCCACGCTAGCAGAGAAAGCTATTGTCTCAATTTTCGCAGGCTCCAGGTAGTATAGACCATCACAGAATTTACCCACTCCAATCAGCGTCCTCGAAGGTAAGTCCTGCAAAACACAAAAATCACCAAGGAATATGAGTCCATAATTAAGGTCTTTGATGAGTCGACTGACTGAAAAAAGGTTGCAATGAAATTGTGGGGACTCGTGGAAGATACAATCCATTGGGTAAATAAATACCCCCAACTCTCTTAACGGGTATGATGTCACCATTAGGAATGCGAACATGCGGTTCAGACGGGTTAGCCACTAGTTCACAGAAGGCGTCACCATCACATGTGATATGCTCGGTTGCACCCGAGTCAATGATCCAAGGCCGCGAAGTTGGTAGCTTACCCGCCATGTTGACAGAGGTTCCTGGAGAAGGTGTTGCTCCATCCAAGTTGAACTCATTTCGCATAAATTGTGCCAATCGGGATAGCTGCTCAACTGAAAGACCCGGGACAACAGAAGTTTCGTTGTCCACTTGTGTAGCCTGAGATGATTACGATCGATGTCTAATCCCGTCGCTCTGACGACCTTCATTTACTCCTCGTGAATCTGACCGACGCACAACAGAACCAGAACCACGACTGTCAGTGCGCTGCCCATCGCGCTTAGCTCCAGATTTCTCTCTTTTCCTCTCACATTCCAGTGCGATGGATATCCGATCTTCTCAAAGCAAGTTTCAACGGTGTGGTTTGTTTTTCCACAATAAGTGCAAACACGTGAGTCACGATTCGTACCCCGCCGGTCCTTATCTGACTCCTTCTTGGATTGTGCCTGGAATGCCGTAGCATCATTGGAAGGTCGACGTGCATCAGCAATACAGCGATGTTGTTCTTCTTCAGACACCAAGTGATACGCTGTGCTCAGGCTGGGAACAGGCCTTGTGCCCAAAATCTGTGTTTCGATGGGACCAAAAACATCATCAAGGCCCATCAAAAAATCATATAACCTGTCTCAATCGCGAGATTCAGTGAGCATCTTTACCAGATTACAAGTACAGTTTCCACACGTAGAAGATGGAGGCGGCGCAAGTGCGACGATTTCATCCCAAACACGACGCAATTTGCTGTAATACGCCGAATAGTGGACCCTTCTTGGTGGATCAAACCTAGCGTGCGTCGCAATTCATATGTGCGCGGCGCACACTCTTTACCAAATCTCTCCTCCAGATCGCTCCAGATCTCGCGTGAGGTTCTAAATTTAACGCTTTGACTAATCTCGGGCTTCATATTGCTATGCAGCTTAACCATCGCATTATTACGTTGCCAATAGGGCATATGCGGTGAATCGGTTTTCGGCATCGATAGTTCACCATTGACAAAACCAATCTTGTTCTTCGCATATAGCGAATTAGTCATATCATCTATCCAATCGCCGTAATTTCCATCACTGAGTAGAACTCCCACCAGAACATCTCCAGGTTTATCGGAGCCATTCAAATAATATGCCGATATAGGATCAATGACAATTTTTGAGAGATCAGATGTACATGCTGCATCGCCAGTGGTCTATTTGTCATCGTTTTTTCCTGACATCTTTGGGAATAATCAATAGTGCAGCGGATAGGCTTCTATCGTCTAGGTTTAGGAATACCAGGTTTTCGGCTTTGATATCATGTAAAGATTTGTGTATTGCTGCATTGTGTTGAATTATTCACAATAAAAGATACTTATACAAATTACATAGAAAAGACTAACGAAGTGTAATGAGCCTCATAATACAATAGCCCAAAAAATACAAATCTAATTACTAAGGTACTCCCAATATTATTTTTTATATCATATATACTTTTATTGTATTATTATATAATATTTTTATAAATAATATATAATATGCATAAAAATATTATCTTTGTAATAACATATTTTATGAATATAATTGGAAAAGTGACAGCGGGCTGCGGGCTTGGATCTATTTATGAAATCCCACTTTCGCCATTTGCATCCACTCTCTCACTCCTCTCTATTTTCCATTTGCGTTTGAGTCAACGAGAGATATTAAAGGGGAAGAGAGAGATTGTTTGCTCAAGAAGAATAAGGGTTTGGCTTTTTTTCTTTGTCGTGGGAAGAAGAATTGTTGTCGCTGAAACAAAATGAGAGAAATAATAAGCATACATATAGGTCAAGCTGGGATTCAGGTGGGAAATTCATGCTGGGAGCTCTATTGCCTCGAGCATGGCATTCACCCTGATGGAATGATGCCCAGGTATTTTGCTGATTTTTTTGTTTCTTTCTTGATTTTACATTTTCTGATGCTTGTTTGGGGGTTTTAATTATGTTTTCGAAAACCTAATTTTTATTTATTTTTAATATGATTTTCCATAGTTATGGAGGACAAGGTTAAGCTGAAATGTATTGTGAATCTCTCTCTCTCTCACACACACACAGAGTAAAATATGAGATATGAGAAATTTGAATTTCGATGAATTTGAAGGGGTTGCAAAGATATGAATTATAAGTTTTACTTGTCTCTACGTTTTATTACATTTCTGGAATTGTGAATGCTGATTGTAGTTTGTATATGAACTTGCAGTGACACAACTGTGGGTGGGGGACATGATGCTTTCAATACCTTCTTTAGTGAGACGGGGTCAGGAAAGCATGTCCCGAGGGCTATATTTGTTGATCTTGAACCTACTGTTATCGATGAAGTAAGGACGGGGACTTATCGCCAGCTTTTCCATCCTGAGCAGCTCATATCAGGAAAGGAAGATGCTGCTAACAACTTTGCTAGAGGCCATTACACAGGTCTATACTTGTCTTACTTGAAGAGTTCAAAATGTCCTTGTGGTTAGCATTATGGGTTAGGGAGGTTACAGATTCAGGTTTCTGTTTTATATGTTAACTTGTGTTCATTATTGCAACGTGGCGGGCAAAGTTCCTTGCCATATGAAAACTTTTTTTGCAATGTTTTCGCTTTATTTCAGCATGTACTTGGGACTCGTTTCTTGTTATATCTTCAAATATTGCAAACTAGTATCAATGTCTCACTTATCGATTTTTGCAGTGGGGAAGGAGATTGTTGATCTATGCTTGGATAGAGTGAGGAAGTTGGCTGATAACTGCACAGGTTTGCAAGGCTTTTTGGTCTTCAATGCCGTAGGTGGTGGCACTGGTTCTGGATTGGGCTCGTTGCTTCTGGAACGATTGTCGGTTGATTATGGGAAAAAGTCAAAGCTTGGATTTACCATATATCCTTCTCCCCAGGTGCTTAAATTGTCTATTATTGGTGTAACTGCTAGTCTCCATATGCTAATTCTTATGAAATTGGAATTATATAAATGTTCCCAAATGTGCTGATTATTTCCATTGTGCATTCATTGATATATGATTGGAATAGTCTCGTGGATGCTCTTAATTTAACAAGAAGTGGGGTTCTGTTCAATTTCAGGTATCTACTGCAGTTGTTGAGCCATACAATAGTGTTCTTTCAACTCATGCCCTCCTTGAGCACATGGATGTTGCAGTGCTCTTGGACAATGAAGCCATTTATGATATTTGTCGGAGGTCTTTAGACATTGAGAGACCTACCTACACCAATTTGAACCGATTGATTTCTCAAACCATATCATCCCTAACTACTTCTCTACGGTTTGATGGAGCCATCAATGTAGATATTACAGAGTTCCAGACCAACCTTGTACCATATCCTCGTATCCATTTCATGCTCTCATCATATGCCCCTGTGATCTCCGCTGCTAAAGCATACCACGAGCAACTATCAGTCCCTGAAATCACAAACTCTGTATTTGAGCCCTCAAGTATGATGGCTAAATGTGATCCGAGACATGGAAAATACATGGCTTGTTGCTTGATGTACCGTGGAGATGTTGTTCCTAAGGATGTCAATGCTGCTGTTTCTACCATCAAAACTAAAAGGACAGTTCAGTTTGTTGACTGGTAAGAAGGACTCACAGCATAATTTTCAAAAGCTATATATTGAATTATATGTCAGCTTTCGTTTGTTATGATGCTTAGTAAAAGATAACATGCCTTGCTTTTTAATTGTGTGTGGTATGTGAAACTGCATCGAACTATGTTCTTAGGTTTAACAAAATAAAAACCGGTTTTCAGAAACAATTCAAGAAATATTTGTAAAGAGATATATGTTCAAAGGGTGGTTACATTATCTTGTTGACTTAACAGGTGTCCAACTGGCTTCAAGTGTGGAATCAACTATCAACCACCATCAATGGTACCCGGAGGTGATCTTGCTAAAGTGCAACGAGCTGTGTGCATGATAAGTAACAACACTGCTGTTGCTGAAGTGTTTTCACGCATCGACCACAAATTCGATCTGATGTACGCCAAAAGGGCTTTTGTTCATTGGTACGTAGGTGAAGGTATGGAGGAAGGCGAGTTCAGTGAAGCTCGTGAGGATTTGGCTGCTCTTGAAAAAGACTATGAGGAAGTCGGTGCTGAGGGTGTCGATGAAGAAGATGAACCCGAAGACTACTAACTGTGCCATCTTCATTTTGCATCTCTTATCAGATTATACCATTGCTGAATCTGTGTTTTCTATTTAGTATTACCATGTTTCATGTGTTATGATTTTTGTCAGAGGAAATTGTGTTTTCTTGAACTTGAGTCATTGTGCTCTCCTCAAAGTGTACTAAGTTTCTCATGGATGATGTTTGCTGTTTCTACATTTAAACATAATTAGAGCAATTAAGTAATGATTCTCATCATATGGTATACTTAAGAGCATTCAAGACAGCCAAATATTTTCTTTGTATGACAAACAAAGCAAAACCCAGTGAAAGGTAAAGAGGGAAATAAGCTTCTCAACAGTAACATCACTTCTAAGCCAAAAAAAAATGTACACAAACATGGCCCCTATTTATACAGCTTTAACAATATTATACACCATTTTTCCATAAATTGTAGGTCAACCTAACCAAAGCATAACTTGACACTCAAAACATAAACAAGACAATCCACTAAAACTGGCTCCAACATCCAAGTACTTCTTTTGAGATGTCTCAAGCGAAGCATTTTGTTCGTGTAAAGCCACATATACAAAACCCGAACCCCCTCCTGTCGTTGGACCTGCAGCATCATAATCAGATCTCTATACAAATAGCCAAGAAAAACCACGACAAGTTCAAGAAACAAATTCCAATAATGATCATTTTTCAATGGCAGTATCCAAATCTTGAACTGATCATCGAGGAGCAGGAGATCGAGAAAAGAGAAGAATATGAATAGGGCTCCAAGGGAAAAGACAAAGATGACAGATATAGTTATGTTTCGTTTGTCATGTCTAGAAGTTGAGAAAAATACCGATAACATTCAATCAGTACCAAAGCATTGAAATCTCAGACTTTCGGATTCAGGATCCAGACTCTCGACATCCCCTGAGAGTCACGAGTAAGAAATTCAGTTCAATCTATTAGTTATTAAAACAACACAAAATTCTTGAGCTCGATGATGCACGACCCACCATGGGGATTCACGAAGTTGCTGGCATCTACCGGTAAGAAAGGAGGTCTACAGTAACTCTCCAGCAAATCTGAAATGACACAAAAGTGTGTTAAAGACTCATAACTATCTTTGCGGCTTTACCTTATACACGACACATACCCGAACTAGTAGTGAAGTCATTTGCCAACTCCGGAAAACTTTGCGGAATTTGTGCCAAGAATCCGAAGGAGGAAGTGTCACCATCCAAGAGTGTCTCATTCAGATGCTGTGCATTAGAATCTACACTACTGAAAGACGATACAGATGCATCACCCATCAGAGGACGTGATTCCAGATAATTGCTAGGTGGACTGAAAGCGAAAGGTGAACTACCAGCATAACCGGCTTCGGTCTTTACACTCTTCCCATTCAGTATCTGAGACAATCCCACGTTCGAGTTTTGAGGCAAGAACAAGTTAGGATGAACGTCGATCTTCGTAGCATTGACAGTTCCTTGCACACAAGACTGGATTGCTGATGCACAGTTATGAAACATATTCCCGTGCTGCATGCCCTCCGTTTTCAGAGGTCTGGCATTTTGTGCGGGCCCTGTCGTGGAGATATGCTGTGCTGTAAGATTAACATATTAAGATCTTCCAAAGATTTCATTTTGAGGATAATCGATTTAGGACAACGTGGATTAGTTGCGACACGACATACTTGGTGCAACATGTGATCCGTTAGATGCGAAAGGAGTGATCCCACTTAATCCGATTCGGCGCATCAGCTCCACCTGTTCTGAAAGCAACCTGTTGAACTCCATTATTTGGTCCTTAACCAACAGCTTGAGATAATAAGCCTTGAAAAATTCTTGATTTTCTTCTTCAAGCCTCTGCCAAACTGAAAACGAGCAGAATATTAACTCAAAGGACATGCATATATATCAATCCAAAAGATTAATAGCCAAAAGGATTATTGTTGGAGTATAGGAAAACAAAAGCATTTGGAATCAACAATTAGTTTCTTATAACGCCAAAGCAATAATTTTATAAATAGTAGATCAGCTAGGTAATACTGAAAGAATAATAATCAACAATCAGGTTAATATCAAATTCGCGATAAATTCTAAGATTTGTGAGATCGATGGTTCATCAAGCTCTTCTATTGAAAGCACAACAAAAGCAACCTTATATATTAAAATTGTTGAAGCCATGGTTTATCAGAAGCGTCATGATAGAATTGTCCAAAAACACGTTCATTGAATAGAAAATGTATAAAGCCAAGACATTTCTCGGTATGGAAAAAACTCAACTGACAAACCACTTTTCTGAAAAAAGCATCATAGAGTTTAGATATTATTTCAAGTGTAATAGACTGGTCTGCCTGACCATTATCCTGAAATGAAGGTTTTATTCTCTGTTGTAAATATATAGTATCAAAATAAAACGATGCTTTAAAACATATCTTAAAGCAGAAGAAGCCCCTTTTTACTAGCTCTCCTACATGAGATCTCCATAGCCTGTGCTGTGATTTTAAAAAATAAATCCGCTTCAACAGAAAACTATTTTGCTCTTAGGCTATTGAAATACAACAGAAAAAAAATAAGCAAAATATCTCGTCCAAGAATATGATTTCTGTCGTGTAAGGGCCCAAAGAAGTCCTACCATCTGCCTATCCCAACCAAGAATTTTTTCTCTAAATCCTCAAAAGTCCAATACAAAAACAGACCAAGAAGTAATATGCACTTCAAACTCCTTACTACATCCAAATCAGGTATGCACACAACTAGCCACAAACGAGTAGGAGACAGATGTATACACTTAGAGACCAATGCATTTATAGAATATAGTGAAGTAGAATTGTTGAACGACTAATACCTAGTTCAGTAATACATGGCTGAATGTTATCCTGAATGATGAGTGTGCTTATGACCTCCTTTTTGTTCATGTAATGTTGAAGACACTGTTCTATGCGATTTTGCACCTGAAATAGGAATACATTGGATGAGAAATACAAAATATAATATATTTGGATATCTTAAACAATAAGAAAAATAGTTCCTACAAAGGAAAGATTGACAATGAGAGTAACAAAAACGTCCACGTAAAACCATCGAGTATTTCTTGTGTTAATTCATCAATTAATTTAGAGACTTCAATTCATGGTCAAAGATCAAATTCAACTGAATAGCTAAAAGTTCATAGGCTTCTTGTTACTTTTCTATTTTACAGAATAAGCATGCGTTTCTCATTACTTTTCTATTTTAAAGAATAAGCTTGTCGATTACATCATCCAAAACAATCCGGTGTTGAAAACTTACCAGTTGTACATCTTGATTTGAGAGTTTTCTGCCTTCCCCACCAGACATTTTTTGTGATAGTGACCTAGAATGGAATCAAATTAATGAGTAGAAGATTATCTTTCTGCCACACCTAGAAGGATAACATCTACACTTCTCAAATATGAAAACAGCACACGAGGCATAGTTGGCAAAAGAAGCAGATTACGCGGAATAGAAAAAAATGATGCACCTTAAAACGAATTGTAAACAATAACGATCAAACATGGCTAACCAATTATCATGATTAAAGACACAGTCACAAAGAAACGTCTCACGCTCCTACGACTAATTCATCTATTAAAGTAATAAAACAAATCAAAAAATATTTCTTTCTTCTTCCTCTTTTTTCATTCATTGTTTCTTTCAGTTTGTCGGTTGCAATTTCGGATGAATACATACACAACCGAACCTTTCCTCATAAACGACAGAAACAGCTCGACACTTAGCTAATTACACCAACTCAATTCAAGACTGAATTTCATTCCCTTTTGATAATTACATTCTTTAAGTAAAACAAAGAAAAGAGTCCATCCCTTCAGAGCCAACAGAACGACGAGCACCGCTCAAGCCAAGAACTCTTCACACTACAATTTCACATCTAAAAAACAACACATACATAAATAGTGGAAACTGCTTCAATAACTCATACCAAAGATCACTTACATATACAAAAAAACTAAAGAACAAGTAACACAATAAAAAGCCACAAACCCCACGAACCCTATTTCATGTAACTCGAACCAAGCAAGAATCAAGCACTAATTCTCAAGGAAGCACAAAACTCGAACAAAATCAGAGCAATTAATGAAGTGGGGCACATTTATTTCACCATTTCTTTAAATTACCGAATCAATCTAAGCAGTGAATTAATTGAAGGTGCAGTAAATGAAGAGGATAAAACAGCAAAAAAGGGAAATAAAGAATTACCAGTAAAATCAATAACAGAAAATTCAACAGAAACAGAAAGCAAAGAGAGAAGTGTGAAGTGGCTTATGCGGTTCGTATTAAGAGAATTTGATTCAAATGTTTCCTCTTTTTATTGTAGAAAGGGAAAGGTATGGTGATGACGTGGCAACACTCCCATTACATGCCCCTCTTTGTGCTTTTCTTTCGTGTAATCCCACTTTCCTTACTATTTCTCCCTTTTCTTTTATTTTTTCTTACCAATTTATGTCTCCCTATATCAGTTATTAAAAATATATAAATTTCTTTTTTCTTAAAATGAAAAGGTTTAATTGTTTTAATGAAACGTAACTTAAACTCATATCCTATCAAATTAAATTCAATCATCTCAGAAAAATTATACTCTAATCATGCAACAAATTAAATACATGAATCTTGAATAATACTGTATCTTTATGCACATGAATTTATTTAGATATTAATGCATTCATTTATATATACAAAGACAACAATCCGACACCCACAACTGGTTCGAGAAAAGTCATATCCAATTTGGATTGTGGGTTTCCAAAATTAGGGTTACTCTTAGCTCATTTATTACCATTCTCAACTCACATTGAATTGAATTTCCAATTTTAGACTCTCAAAGGATCTATTTGTACTTTATTATTTTCCTTGTTCACCTTCATATTTTATATGATCCACAATATAATATTCTAATAATCCTAATATTTGTTGTTGGACTCCCAATCCACACAAGATTTAAACGTTTAGCCTGATAGGTTCACAGAGATGGTCTTCAAGAGTTTGATTCAAATAATTCACTGAGCTTACTCATATGATCCGGCCAAGGTACTTCACTTGGACGGCCACTTGATGACCCGATTAGAATCATTTCTGTGACGGGTTCGAAGGGACATGGTCGACCCAGACATGATATGCCGAACATGATATTTCTAATTGCCAGGAGATCGTAGGAGAATCAAACCGCCCACCCCCTAGAAAATAGGCTAAAAATAAGGGCGTAGTGGACATGATCCTCACTACTTGTGCTCTTCCTAGACTATAAATAGTGTAATTTTCAACTTGTAAAGGGTTCGAACATTTTTTGTACTCAAGCACTATAGAGTTATTTTTTCTAACATATATTAAATACAATCTTGACCGGCCACCTTGAACCGACCAGGATCAGTCGAACTAAATTACCCGAGTAGGTTTCGGGCACAGTGTTTTCTACGCTTTTATACACATTTTTAATTCATTTGCTGATCCAATTTCACCAGTTTAATCCCAATTTGATCATTTTGAATGTTCGACTAAAAATTATATCATAATACAAATTTCGACGTCAACATTTGTCTTATGATTTATTGGTTGATCATGAGCTCAATGTAGGCCAATCAATGTCTTTAATACAACATATTACAACTCAAAATCTAAACGACCCAATTTAACTTTAACCAATTGAAATTCCATTATATAGATTTCATCATTTATTTACTTAAAAAATGAACTTGTAATACCTAATAATAATAATAATTATAATAATAATAATAATAATAATTATTATTATTATTATAATTATTATTATTATTATTATTATTATTATTATTTATCTATGTTGTTTGACAAGACTATAATTTGCATTTATCCCATCTTTTTCTTTATCCAATGATTAATTTTAAATCTAATACCAATTAATTTTTAAAGAGTTTTACATGCATCTTTTACAAAATAAAGGAAGATGGTTTATTCATCTATTAATATAATTTTCATACTTTTATTGAACGAAAGTATTAATTGTATTTGTTGAATACTCATATATACCTAAAACATATCTATACTATACTAATAACAATACAGTTGTAAATAATTACATTAATACCATTTTCCCACCTAAAAATATCATGTCAATTTGCTGACTGTATAAATAATTTCTTTTTCATTTGTTTAAATGTTTTATTTTAATTTTCTAAACTACAACTTAATAATTTTGAATCTGATTTTCTTTTCAAGTCTCTTTAATCAGGTTTACTCTATAAGTTATTGGACTATATAAGTGGTTGATTCTAATGCATATTCAACAACTCTCAACTCACAAGAAATATTACATTTGGATGATGATAAAAGTTGAAAATAAGAAGACGCAATTGTTTTTATGCACCTGGTGCATGGGTCGCCGACCCATGCACCCCGGGTTACCTGACCCGGATCCGACCCATTTCTAAAAAAATATATATACTGTTTTATATTTTTTCCCCCTTTCTTTCTCCTGTTTGTTGGCGGTTTCCCTCTCCTGTGCGTTCTCTTCTTCTTCTGCATTTGTTTCTCTCTTCTGTGTGATTGTGTTCGATTCTCTTTTCGTTTGCGATAGTTGTTTGTTGTTTGTTTCCTCGGTTCTTCGCGCGTCTTCGTTCAGTTGTTCCGTTTGTTTCCTCGGTTCTTCTTCGCGTTTTACTGATTCTAGTAAGTTTTTATTTTTTCTCTTGCATGTACTGACAATGTGTAGATTATATGTTATTTGTTAGTTTGTTGTGTATTTTATTTACTGTTTATTTGTAGTTTATATGTTTGTTGTTGTTATTTTTTTTTTAAGTTTTTCAAATGGCTTCGAAAAAACAAGTTGCTATTGTTGTTCGATCTGATAAACTGTCGAGTAAGGATTCTTCACCGGCTCCTGAGGGTGAATCTGTTGAGAAGACGAAGTAAGTTCATGATTTGTATTTTCTGTTTTTCTAGGGTTTTCATTATGTTGATAAAAGGTTAGTTTATTACATGTAAAAGGTTAATGTATGTTTTTGGCGGGGAAATTTCATATGTTTTTGCATATATAAAATAATGTGTATGATAAAGGTTTCAATATGATAATATAAAGGTTAGGTTGTTATATGCATAAAGGTTATGTTTGTAGAATATAAAGGTTTTGTCTGTTTTGGTCATATACAATGTCTGTTATTAGAAAGGTTAGATTATTATAGCTAAAAGGTTATGTATATATAACTTAAAGGTTAGATTATTATAACTAAAAGGTTATGTATATTGTAGTGTTTAATAATTAATTAATTATAATATATCAGTCTATTTGTAAAGTATTTTTATCTGATAATTGTTATTTATTTTTGCAGTTTAATTGTTACTACTTGCAGACCTATGGGTGTTGTTGAGGTTTTACATTTTTTAAATGATAAACAAAAGGCAGACATTGTGAGTATGGGGTTTGGTGGTCTGTTTAGTCTTTCATTCACAAAGCTAAATTTGAAGATGCTTAGTTGGTTGGTTAAACAGTTTAATGGTGTAAGTAGAATGCTTCATTGAGATGGTTATAGGAGTTTTGTTTTGACTCGAGATGATGTTTATGATGCATTCATGATCCCATGTGGAAATTCTGATGTGTGTAAGTTTGGAAGGAGGGAGGAGAATGTATTATGTGCTAGGTTTAATGATATGTATGACATACATGCAAGGTCACCTATGAAAGTATTGGTGGATGTTATGAAGTTGATGGTGGATGGTGGGGATGATTTCAAGAGAGTATTTGTGTTGTATGTGATGTCTTATTTTTTGCACCGTCCTTCAATAGGTTGCTTACGATGGGGGTGTTGAAGTCATTGGTGGATGTGGATGAGATTAAGAATTTTGATTGGTGTACATACGTGTTGGATTGGCTTTGTAATGTTGTTAGGAATTATTCTGAGGGAAAGGCAATGTTTGTAAGTGGTTGTGTAGTTGTTTTGCAAATTGCTTATCTACATAGGTTGAAATGGAAAGGGATTGCAGAACCACAATCGTTGTCTTTGATCCAGCACTGGACAAATTTAAATATGCAGAAAAGGTGTTATGAGGAGGAGATTTGTGGAGGTTATGCTGATGGAGAGTTGTTGTTGAATGTCTACCCCATTTCTTTAAGAGGGGAGAAGCCAGTTGAGAAGCCAGTTGAGAAACAAGCTGAGAAGCAAGCTGAGGAGGCTGCTGCTGATTCTGAAGATGTTGAGAATGGTTCAAGATTTATTAAGTTTGCATTGTCTGATGGGGAGCCTGATAATTTGGAAATCAAAAAATTGGCTAAGGATGTAAGTAATTTTTTTGTCTGTAACCTTTATGTGTTTTTTATATAACCTTTAGTATATGGTTTTCAAACCTTTATATTATAAGTTTTTAACCTTTTAATGTTAGTTGTCATATAGTCTGATTATGTGTTGTTTGTTTTTTTCTAGGAACTTGATCAATCTTTTATGCGCTTCAAAAGAGATATATCAGTTGTGTCTAACTACCATATGGAGAAGTTGATAAAGAAGAAAATTGAGGAAAAACAACCTAGTGGTACACCTGAATTATCCGAGTCCCAGATCTTCTTCTCTAATGAAAAGCTGCACAAATACATTGATAGCGTGGTTGATGACTTTGTGAAAATGAATATGAAGGCATCAGATATGTCTTCATTTGAGCTGCTGACATCAGACGAACCTGTTGCTTTCAAACAACAAAATCAAGATGTTGAAGCTCATTTTCAGGAGCAAGAAGATGAAGATGTTGTAGTTGTTGAGGAAGAAGGTCTTTCAAATGAGAAAATGAATGATGTTAAAGATAGTGGAAAGGGGAAAGCTGCTGAGGTTGAAGTTAGTGCAAAACGGAAAGCTGTTGAGGTTGACAATGAGCGATTTTCTTCGATAAAAGAGAATGTTGGGTTTCTCTCTAATTACATGTTATATACGAATCGGTTTTTTGATCACATGGATCAAACTGAGAAGGAAATCATTGACTACTGTTTGACAAAATCTGAAATGCAAAATGAAGAATCGTAAGAATTCTGTTATTATTTGTTTCTGTTTTTTTTCCATTTTTCTTTATGTTATATTATATTAATTTGGTTATTTGTTTATATGCAGAGAGTGTTTCTTCAAGAAAGGTTATTTCAACTTTGTTACAAAGGATGACATGTTATCTTTGCTTCCAAAAGTTGAAATATATCAGTCTGTTTTAACTTCTTGGTTTCTGATATTGAACCATGAAAATGATTGTGAAGACAGATCAAGTCGTTTTATCTTCAACATTGAATCTAGTGTAAGTTATAGAAATATTATACTTCAACATTTAATTAGTATTTTTCTGTTAATTTTTTATTTTTTGTTAACAGTCAAGCTTGAGCAAAATTGTATATGAAAAAGGAGTTGTGGAGGATAATGAGAAGGAAATGTCAGCAAGTTGGAATAATTGGATGGCTTCCAACACAAAAAGACTTGACCATGTTGATTTGGTATATATGAAATATTATCTTTCATATACTTCTACTTGTTTGAAAGTGTTTTAATTGTGTTTTTTTTTTAGATATTTGTTCCATTTTGTCTTGATTACCACTATGCTGCAATTGCAATCAATTTCATGGAGAAGAAAGTCCAATACCTGGATAATAGGAAATATGGAACTGAACAGAATGTGTTCTTTAAGAGTGCAAAATTGTTGGTAAGTTTGTATTTTTTATCTTAACCTTTATGTTAAAAACATATAACCTTTATGTTACTCGTTTATTAACCTTTATGTTGTTGGACATTAACCTTTTCATGGTAGACTTTCTGTATTTATTTTCTATATTTTTATGTTGATGTTTAATTTTTAAATTTTTTTTGTGTAATAGAATGTTCAGATGTCGAAGTTTCTTGAAACTAGAAATCATGCCAAAGCACGTGAAATATTGGAGTACAATTTTGAGAATGTATTGTTCAAATGGCAAACAACAAACAAAGATTTGGATTGTGGAGTATATCTTATGCACCATGTGCAGAACTTTGATGGTGTGTTGTATTCCAGTCCAGATATGACAAAGGTATAATATTTTGTTATATTTTATAGTTTTATTTATTATTTAAACTTACACATTCTACATTTTTGTTTGAAAAAGGCAACTGTTTGTCGTGTGCTGAGAGGAGAAATTTGTGCATCTATTATTCTTGCAAATATCAATGAAGTGAGGTCAGAAGTATTGAATCATGTGTATGATTTCTATGTGAAGAAACAAGATATAATTAGCAAGAAGAAAGCTAATGTTGGTCAGAAGAAGAAAGCTATGTTGGAAGGTCCAAGGACATACAAAAGGCGCAGATTTTAGTATGAATATTTGATGATTTACTAGATTTTAATATTAGTTTGTATATTTAGTTGTGTGGGTGAATACTGATATGGCTGGTAAATATTTTTGTGGTGAATGTCGTGGGGTTAATACATTTTTGTTGTGAATTGTGGTGAATATTATGTTATTATGAAAAGGTTATTATGTTATAACATAAAGGTTATTATTATTGATGATAAAGGTTACGATTGTATAACATAAAGGTTATAGCTATTTTTTTGTAGATTACAGTGAATGCAGTACCTGAAGATATCATTTTATGAAGACTGTCAGCGTAAAGGTTAGAAACTTTATACATAAAGGTTAAAATGATAGATCATAAAGGTTAAAAGTTTATAACTAAAAGGTTTCGTACATATCATTCAATATCTAAAAAAAGCAGAAAAAAGATTAGAGCAGATGAACATTTGGTATTTTAGAACCAAATTCCTTTACAACTGTTTTATCCTTTTGCTTGTTTTTTTTCTCAAAGTGGCCCTTTACTCTTTGTCTTTGTCCCTTTGTAATTGAACGATTAGGATCTAGAACAATATTGGATGAATTGGAACATGTTGGAACTGCTGAACCTGTTGTAGTGACTCCATTCACAATTGCAAAATCTCTACTGTAGCTTTCTTCAAGTATTTTTCTCGTGTCCTCGTTGTCTTCAGATTTCAATACTAGATTGTAGTATTTTCTGATCATTTGATGCCTCCAAAGTACACAATCACGAGGCTTATTTGCATGTTGGGCAGCATTTTGAAATTCATCCCAAATATGCGATTTTGCTTGCTTTGTCCATCTTTTCTTTATATAAGTAGTCGGTATGCTTTGAACAGAATTAATGTGCAGTATCCTCAATGAATGATAGCATAGCATACCATACTCTTCATATTTTTTGCATGTACAAGCTATGAGATTCATTTGATTATCAAATATTACCCGATGGGTATGTCCACTGCCTTCAAACAATGAAACATCGTATATGACGGTGTTGTCCTGAAGTCCAATGAGTGTAGAATTGCATGAGATGCATTTGAGAAACTCTTCTTCAAAATCCTTGAAAATGGGTAGTGTATACACATCGGATGCATGCTTTAGTAATCCATTCATTGGTACAACTGATTCAGGGATTGATCTTGTAGACTGAAATTCATCTTGTTGTTCTTTGCTTCTCCAATGCTTGATAGTTTCTTTGAAAACGGTATAGAACTCGGTTAAGCTTGTACTTTTTCTGACATTGAATGAAATTGCATGGTTTGTACTCTCGCTCCTTTGTGATGATCGTATGCCTGCTGAAAAGAAATCCTTGCTGAGTGCTGTACACCATTTTTCTCTCAAAGTGTATAAGCGTCAAAACCATGGATGATCTTCTAATTCATATGTTGATATCATGTTTTGCCAACATTCTTCAAATTCATTTGCATCAGCACAATTTGACAAACACTTGTTGAATTGATCTTTGAATTTAGTATCAGATTTTAGTTGTGTAAATCGGCTTACTGCATTCTATTGAATGTGCCACAGGCATAATCGATGTCTTGTCTCAGGAAAAACCTGCAATTGATTAGTTTGAAAAAAAAAAGGATCAAAACCTTTTAGTAATAATAAAATGACCTTTTAGTATGAATATAAAAACCTTTTAGTATAAATGCAGAAACATTTTCAAAAACCAGAACAACACCTTTGTATGTGCAGTACTTGAGTATAGAACAAAAACCTTTTAGTAATAACTATGTAACATTTTTATATGAATACAGAAACTTTTTAGTATAAATACAGGAACCTTTTCAAATCCCAGAACAACAGGACATCTATACATTGCAGTACAAGAGCATAGAACAGAAACCTTTTAGTAATAACTATGTAACCTTTTCATATGAATACAGAAACCTTTTAGTATAAATACAGGAACCTTTTCAAATTCCAGAATAACAGGACATCTATACATTGCAGTACAAGAGCATAGAACAAAAATCTTTTAGTAATAACTATGTAACCTTTTCATATGAATACAGAAACCTTTTAGTATAAATACAGGAACCTTTTCAAATCCCAAAACAACAGGACATCTATACATTGCAGTACAAGAGCATAGAACAAAAATCTTTTAGTAATAACTATGTAACCTTTTCATATGAATACAGAAACCTTTTAGTATAAATACAGGAACCTTTTCAAATCTCAGAACAATACCTTCTCTATTGCATTAGCAATTGCTAAATCTTGGTCTGTGAATAAAGTTATTGGACATTTCCCACCCATTGACTTTTTGAATACTTGAAAAAGCCACTCAAATGATTCTGTTTTCTCATCAGCCATGAATGCACAACCGAACATGACATTTCTCCAATGGTTGTTGATTCCAACAAATGGAGCACATATCAAATTATACCTGTTAGTTTTGTATGTTGTGTCAAACACCATAACATCTCCATAAATATTAAAATCCTCCTTCATCATTGAATCTCTCCAGAAAAGGCTGTTTAATCTTCCATCATCATCTAATCGAACCTTGTCGTAAAAGTCTTCATTGTCTTCTGTTTCTTGTTGTATCATATCTATGACCTTCCGTGCATCACCACCTTCAATATTTTTTATCTTTAAACGATTTATGTAATTTAAATGGTCTGTAATTGTATGTCTTAGAACTTCTTCACCACCAGCGTCTTGAATCATGTAACGAAAAGATTGTGTTGGACCTATTCCAGAGGAGATCAAGTTCTCTATAGCTTTGCCCTTTTCATTACTGATGCTTCTTTCGGAACGGTGTAGGTGGTTCCATTCATGTCTAGTGAGTGGATGGTTATGCACTAAAACATGGCACACAACCTCATATAGTCCATCAGTATTCATCTTCACTCTCATTAATGCTTTGCAATCAGTTCTTGTAACTCTTAATTTCTTCTTCTTAACTCTTTCAGTTGTCTGTGATGTCTTCAATCCAGCACATGAACATACAAAAAGTTTACCCAATTCAACTGGAGGTTGATCTCTAGAGAATCTACTAGTAGATTTTCGAATACTAAATCCCAATGAACGAGCATGCTTACGATAAAGATCATACATTTGAACAATTGTTTTCCTTGTTATTCCAACAAGAGAACCATTTATATCTGCAAAAATAAAAATTATATTTTGAGTTAACAGTGTAACCTTTATGCATATATAATGTAACTTTTTTGTATACAATGTGTAACCTTTAAGCATTCAAAATATAACCTTTTCAAAAGACAAAATAAGTATTAAGTCAACACTGGCATTTGGTAGATGAATAGTGAAAACCTTTATATTATGTTAGACCAACCTTTACGTTAGATGTGATTAACCTTTATGTGTTAATGATTTAACCTTTTGCAGGATATTCAATATAAATTTCTTACCCTCATGTATTTCAGAAATTGAATCAGGAGCATCAACAAATTCATCATCGTCACTGGATAACTCAACAATTTGATTTGCATGTGTTTGTTCACCTATAATACAAGATTAAGAAGATGAAATTTCGTATAATATGCGTTCTGAAATTGATATACAAGGACGCAAATCTGTATAATTTTCTCAACCTTTTACCTTTTTCATGCATTGTTACTGTTCTGCAACTTCCAACGTTTCAGCTATGGATTGAGAAGAAGAAGAAGAAGATAAAGATGGAGATGAGCGAGCTGAGAGAGAGAAACTAATTCAGCGAGAATTGAGCTGAGAGAAACATTTATGCGGCCAGCAGCTTAGGGTTAGTTTATGAGCGAAAAAAAAAACTATATATATTTAGTAAAGGTGGGTCGGGTCAGACCCGGTTGTACGGATATAGATCCGTGCAACTGGTTCACAGGAACAGTACTCATAAGAAGAAATTTCATGGAAATTAAACTATCAAAAGAAAGAAGAGATGGAAGAAGGAAAAGAAGGTTGGTTTTCCAGATTTATCTATGACAATATATTATTCAATAGTTTATTGTATTTTAAAAAAGGAAAAAAAAGTATTTCTTTCTAAATTATACTAATCCATGATAACAGTGAAAAAATATTCAAGAAAATGAAAAACACATATCTTCCTTGAAAATTAAAGATAACAAAAGAAAGACAAGGAAAAAAAGAGAAAAAATAAATAAAGAAATGGAAGGAGGTAGATGAGGAGATGGACAGAAAAGTTGCTGTGGTGGCGAAGGACGTGGATGGAGAAGATGGCGGCGAAAAGGAGGCAGAAGCAGTGGTTGAAGGAAAAAAGAAGGCGGTAGGTGGGAGGCGACGCCGACAAGGAAAAAAATGGAGGCAGTAGGGTGGGAAGCGATGCCGACAAAGAAGATGCAGCAAGGAGGAGAGGGTGTGGAGCTAGCTAGGGTTCAACTCCCAATGAGTGATATATATTTTTATATTAATGGAGAGTTTACCCTAATAAAAATTGAGCCTTAAAGTAAGATTTTGAAAATATTATCCTCTTCATTTGGGCTTTTAAAATTTGTAGAAAATATGACCCCTTCATTTGTCCCTTTTTAGTTATAAAATGATATAACCGATTTAGAAAATTATTTATAGAACTAGGGATATAATTTTGAAAACAATTTTCAATTAATTTAGAAAATTTCAAAAAGAAAAAACATAGAACATGAAATAAAATATTTAATAATCTGATAAAATCTAAGTTGTAACTTATAATTCTCCATCCGTTTAAAAAAAATGATATTTCTTAAATTTTTTTGTCATAAATTAAGGAACAAAAAATTGAACAAATACGACCTTAACTAATCAAACATTTTAGGAATAAAAAATGAAAAAAGAATATCATAATAATTCCATAAAAATCATAATAAATCACTAATGTTTAGTTAAATAATATTAATAAGGGTAATTTAGGAATAAAATTAGATCAAAGTCTAACGATACTTAATTTGAAATAAAATTTAATCTCCAAAACGACACTTATTTTGAAGCGAATGAGGTATATTTTAACATTTATTTCTTAATTTAAGTTTCCATACTTAATAATGTGAATAATTATATTTTTATTAATATATAGCTAAACATTCTAAATTTTTTTTTATTAACTTTTAGATATTGTAACACCCCATTTTCAGAAAAACGTGCATTTCGTATTTTTATAAATAAATTCAAATTATGTTTTTAAATAATTTATTGTCAATGACCTTTTCGACAAGCTTTATGTTTTAAGAAATGAGCTAATATTTCTTCAAGTTTAAAGATCTTGCAGGATAGTTATCCGAGGAGATCAAGTTCGATCGTAATGCACTCGACATACCGAGCAATAAACAAAAAAAAAGGGAGATAAGTTACACATAAAATAATTTTAACAATTAATATAAGAATTGTGATTTATGTGTTTAATTATAATTAGGTAGATCTTTACTAGATAGTCTATGTGCAATAAAGTATGTGGCTATTATGATGTGTTAAATTAAATATATTTTCAAACATAGTTATATGTCTTATATATATGATATATTAATTTGAACATACCTACATATATATTTATGTGATCACAAAATTATAAAGACCTTAATTTAAAGATGCGCAAATTAATTTCAAATCATGCCATCTTATTTATGTGTGACACTAATTTGATTAAATTTATAAGAATTTAATATGATGTGAAATAAATTACATCAATAACAAATTAATTATCATAATCATGAATTCTTTCATGTCACATTAGATAAACTAAGCTACACATATCAATGTCACTACATCATGATATTACATCTTAAATTATATCATTATATAAGTAATCTACATATATACTACATGTATTAATTTTTGATTTGTACTCTATTTCTACATATAAAAGAGAGAGACTTCACTCTTGAGCCTCTCATTTCTCATTTGGCAAGATGCTCTCTTTCTCTCTCTAGCTATTTTTGCTCCTCCTTCTCTCTACAATTTTGTTCCTCTCAAAAGCCTTCATCCCCATCTTTAACCAAGCTGCCATTTTTCAAGATTTAAGTAAAGAATCAAGATCTTTTCAAGACAAGATAGAAAATCAAGCCCAAATTAAAAGCTTCTTCCAAGCAATTTTCAAGAACACATAGTTAGTGCATTCAAGAGGTAATTTTTGTAAAACCTCACCATTCTTCTTCCTTAAGAGCATGATTAAGTTTTAATTTGGTGTTGCATGTAAGATCTAAGCAAGATTTCCTACAAATGTGATAAATTTATTAAATATCTTATCCTAAGTAATTGATCTTCAAAAGTATGTCATTTTGAGTGTTGATTGAGCAAATGGATGTTGGATTAGGCTTTGCATGTTTGATTTCCTCACCTAAACACATTGCATGTATGATCCAAGGGTGATTTTCTACTAATGTGAAGAAAATGTTTAAAGTCTTGTTTTATGTGGTTGATCTTTAAAATATGTCTCTTCTGGGTGTTGATTGTGCAATTGTATGATGAATTAGTCTTTGCATGTTTGATTATCTTGTTTAAGCTCATTGCATGTGTGATAAATTGAGTCAAGATGTTTCATTTGATGTTGATAGAGTTATAAAAGCTAAATCTACATTTTAATTATGAAAATAGGTGGTTTAATCAAGTTGTGAAATTTTTTAGAAATTGCAGTCCACTTTGTAGATTTTTATAAACTCGTATACTTGGAGTTTTTCAAAACTGTTTCAGTATGTTATACTACATGAAGTGTAGAGTCTATGGTTAAAATTTGGTAATATTTGGAGTAGTTTGTGAATTATTATGATTTTTCAAAAATAGTCCAGTTCAAGTTGAAATTATTCAGTTTCGGACCTTAGAAAAATAATTTTATAAATTCAGCCAATTACCATTTTTCAAAACTGTTTTAGTATGTTATACTACATGAAGTTTTAAGTCTATGATTAAAATTTGATAATATTTGGAATAATTATGAATTATTATGATTTTTCAAAGATATTCCAGTTTGAGTTGGAATTATCCAGATTCGAACCTTAGAAAAATAATTTTATAAATTCAGCCAATTACAATTTTTCAAAACTGTTTTGGTATGTTATACTAAATGAAGTTTTTAGTTTATGGTTAAAATTTGGTAATTTTTGAAGTAGTGTACGAATCGTAATGATTTTTCAAATTAAGTCCAGTTTCGAAATTAAGATTCTGCAGTTTTGGACCTTAGAAAATTAATTATATAAAATCGGTCCATTGTACGTTTTCAAAACTGTTTAACTATGTTTGAGTGATGTTATGAGTCTAAATTATTAATTTCAGAAGGTTTTAGTAAATATATAATTTACAGTGAATTTTATAATACGAACTGATTTTAGAGCAACTTCGAACAATTTTTGATTATAGTAAATGATTTATTAAAGCTTTTGTGATATGAATTTATCCCTAATATTTTAGCATGGATGATTGAGGGTTGTTATGTAAATGTATACTTCATTTCATGAATTTTGGATGATCATTTAAATTATGAAAATAGTTGTAGTAAAGAGTGTCTTTTCTTCCTATATATTACTAACTTCAAGATCAAATTTTATCTATGATTTAAGAATGCAATTTGATCATATTTTGAAACTGAAATTATATGATTAAATGTGTGCTTATGTGTGAAGTGTTAAATAATTTAAGTCTTTAGCATACGAATTAGAGTTTTATGAGTTAAGATGTAAAATACAGTTTTTATTTCTTTCAAGGTACAATTGATGGTTGTTTTAAAGTATGCTATAAAATTCACCTAAATTTTTAGATGTATGTTTATGATATAAATGAGATGTGATTTAAAGACTAAAAAGTTAATGAATGTGACGAGTGCAGTACGAGACGACCGGATACTTCAGTAGCTATCCCCGCTTCAAGTCGAATCTCAAAAGTGGGCAACTTCTACTCTCTAACTACATGTTGTTAATTGAATTAGTAAGTTATGTATGAAAATTTACGGACAGAAGCACCGTAGCTATAACCGGTATGCAGCTTCCCTACTGGGCGTAAACCTTAAAGGTGAGAGTGCCTGATCTACGATGGAGGTTTAGTGAGTGAGAAATCCCACTTTCCTCGATGGTCCAAGGGTGAGCGTACCCAAAGATAATGTTATGTTATGGTCCAAGGGTGAGCATACCCAAGGATAATGTTATGGTCCAAGGGTCAGCGTACCCAAGGATAATGTTGTAGTATGTGCTTAATGGTTTAATTGCTTCAATGTATTAGAGAAGTACGGTTATCCCACTGGGCTTCTTCTCCGGAGGAGTCTCATGATGTTATCTAAAATATTTTCAGGTTCAGTTTACGATGAAGCGGATGTGTAGCCGGCTGTACGGACTTCTTCCCAAAAGCTTATGTTTTAATTTATTTTAATCTGTATAAATTTGATATTACATAAAGTCTTTGAAAACTTCTATGTTAAATTAACCATTCAAGTAAAATTTTCATATGTTTTAAATATGTCATGGTTTGATTTACAAATGTGAGTAGAACACGAGTTAGTTTCTTGTATGCTAAGCTTTTTGATTTAAAATAGAAAGAAAAAAAAAATATACTCATGTTTTTAGTAAAGTCTTCCGCTGAATTTCTCTATGAAAATGATTTTAAATTATTATTATATATTTTTATAAATATTTTAAGTATATAATGTCGAGGTGGCGCCTTAATCCTCCTAAGTTGGGTTGGGGTGCTACAGATATTTACTCAAATATTTGTTAACATCATTTCTTAGATTTAAAAAAGATAATCAAAATAAACATAAATATAAATATTCAAAAAACCTATTTATAAATAAATCAGAAATTTATCAAAAATATGATGAATCAAAAATTTTTACTTTAATATTTAATTTGATAACATAATATAATAGTAAGATAATTTTTTTGATATTTAATGTTATAATAGTATATCTACATTACGATATCAAAATTTATAATTGATAAACCTTGTAATTAATGTAACTTTATTATTTTAATACCGTTGTATAACTATTATAATAAATAATAAATCACGCATCACATGGGTACACTACTAGTTATACATAATAACAACAACAATAGCAACAACAAAGAGTAAATAAACTTAATAGCAAATTTGATGCATGAATTTCCGATAAACATTATGTACTTACACAATACTTGAATTTAAACATTTTTTTAGCAATCTACATCATATAAGGAATTAAAAGAAAAGGAGTGGAAATAATGAAATAACAATATATTTATCATTATTCCACAATTTTGAAATAATAATGAAAATATTGGAATCACACCTTTTTACTTTTCTCTTACATTGATTTATAATAATCAAAGACTTTGAGCTACAAAATTTCTAATTCATTCTCGATCTGATAGAATCCGCATAATTATTATTAACTAAATGGATAATACAACTATTACTCATAACTACTTTAGGTTGGATGAACATAAACTTAAACTCGTTTATTCTTGGGAAAAGGGAAAAAAAAAAAAAAAAGAGTAAAACGTAATAAATTTCGAAATCTGAATAAATGACCGATTAAATCATGAAAACCAAATTGATTTTACAATGAAAAAATGGGGGCTATATATGAGATTTCATATCATACATTCTATATCCAATATCTTCTTTGATCATTTATCTCAACTAAAGAAGATTTGGCATCTTACAACACAGATAACATTGAAACAACTACATATACATGGCATTGGTCGAATGAAATCAACAAAGTGTAAACAAACAAAAGAATAACAATAAAGAAAAAAAAAAAAAAAGAATTCAAGAGTTGAGTGAATCTAGCAAGTATTGATCCCATCCTTGCAATCACTCGTCAAGTTGTAGAACGTCTCGACCCGTTTCTTGGACCTATAAAGCACCTCCGTGTCCACCTCGACTCTCATATAACCATCAAACTCAACGGGGCGACCCCCATTGAGCTGCCTCGTCTCGTTATACCATTCACTTGTGTTCCCCCACAAGTACTTGTAGTCATCAAGCAAATGAAGCTTGTAGTGTGATCTCAGCCTGTCGAAGTAGTTGTAGAACGGCTCGTTGGTTGCAACGTACACATTCCTCCACGGCTCAATCACACCCTCAAGCTTATTAACTATGGCTTCTGGCGACGTGTCACCATCCAAATGAGGCCAGAGTTCTTTGTTCTCTGCTTTCTGGCCTCGAACCACATGGACTGCATCGAAATCCCAGTCCATGCTCCCACTTATCTCCGACACGATATTCATCAACCGTTTTGATTTCCATAGAGCTTGCCACGGCCTCTCTATGTACTTACCGGCTTCACCTTCACACACACGATGCCAATTGCTCTTCGGCTCAAACTCCCTCCATATAATCATGTTTTTATCCTTTCTAAGTTGCATCGGTGTCACCTTATAACTTGCAACCTTCCTAACCGGGACTTTTATACTATGGCTCATGTCCCATTTCTTCCAATCTCTGAGAAACTCGCCTTTTTCCACAATGGAAGCTGACTCTTTCAAATGCTCGAAATCGAAGTAGAACCTAAAGTCTTTACCTTCCTCATCCTTATTGCTCTTCGTGTAAGTGGAGGCCAAGCAAAGACTCAAGTCCATCACAAATGTCCGGTTCAAGAAACTAGCCTCACCAAGAGCACATAGGAAGCTCCAAAGATATTGGTTCATCCCTTTGCAATGATCCCCTCCTCCGGAGTAGTACAAGTACCTTCCCTTCTTAAACCCTAAATCCGATCCCAAAACAGGAATCGTGTCATTGATCTCATTCCGTGTGGCATTCATATTCACTACTCTACGAGCATTTAAACCAGAGTGCCAACGACCAACACGAACCACCTTATAACTACAATCATCCTTAAACCTCATTTTAAACCTACGAAAATCCCGATACCGCCTCCAAGACCTTTCCTTCTTGTTCCTAAACCTCCACGACACATCACACTCGTCCCCATTCGATCCACTAACGGGGCTTTGGTACTTCAGAAACACTATCGACTTAAATCTCCTCAAATTGAACCTCTGGATTGCAATCAAGACTCTAGGATCAGAACAATTGACCAAAGAAACATCCCCACAACCCGATTTCAACGTATTGTTTTCGATGAGCTCGTTCTCCGACTTCTCAATCGAAGACTCGGTGATAGCTACTGGTGACCCCACAGGACTTGCCATCGGAGCAAAGGCAATGTCCTCACCAGTTTTCAGCACAGATGAATCGGTCTGAAACGTGGCATTTTCGACTTGGGTGAAAACCCTAGTTAAAGCTCTGGCTGATTCCCATGGATCAGGGGGTTGATATGTGATTGCAATTACACTAAAAATAAGCACCGAGAATACGAATACTGAGAAGCAAACATTGCTTATTAGCTTTATTACATTTTGCCCAATTGGGTCTGTTGGGTTCAATTCTTTCATCTAACCAGATCCCTCTATTCCCAACACACTATTTCAGTTCATTAAACTAATTTCTGCAGGAATTGTAAGAATTGAACAGAAACTAATTTAGACAGAAAAGCACTCACCAATTGCAGCAAACTGAACTGACCCTTTACTTTAATGGACTGAATTAAGCAGAAAAGTTTGAATCTTGGACTGGATTTGAGCAAAAACAAAAGAATGTGGGTGTGTGAGAGAGAAAGAGGAGAGAGAAAGTAAGGTTTGTGGTTGTCGAGATTGGATCTTGAGGTGAAATTTGGGAGATAATCAGAATTAAGATTTGAGTGAGAGTTCTAAAAAAGGAACCTTTACTGCAAGACTTGATATTATTAAGAAAATATTACATCTTTCAAAAATAATAATAATTGAAGCAATTATTTAGGTGACTTGTGAGATGATTGTCTGATCCTTAAAGAAACAGCAATCCTGATATTAGGATTATGATAAGAAAGTTCAACCAAATTCAGAGCTAGAGAGAAAGAAAGAGAGATTTCAAAAGATTTTTGGTTAATTTAAGAAAAAGGAAATCTGTCTAGAATTAAAATAATAATGTGTCCCAGTCCAGTCAGCAGTGACATTGTCGGTGGAAATTATATTTCATAAAATTATTTTTTGTAGACATGTATTAAAATGTGGACCGCTCCGCTCTTGTGTAATGAAGAGAGTAATGTATATACTTTTCTCTTCTGAATCTCATATGGGACCAAGTCTTTCAACTTTGACTTTCTCTAATTTAGAAAATATGCCATGTTCTTGCAAAATGGTCAATCAAAACTCCATTGAGTTCTTGATTCTTTGTTCAAGATGATTGAACAAGTCATATTCAATGCTGCAAACTCAGACAATGAACACATCCACCTGATTTCAATCACAACATAGATAATCAATCTTCATCAAGAAGAAATACATGAATCTTTGCTTTTGAATTGCAATGCTATCAACACAAAATCATGTTACAATAAAAATCATCTTCCTAATCGTATCGAAAAATTTACTCTAATAATCCCTGTGTAAAAGAATATGAAGGAATTCCTATGCTGTCATTCTTTCTATTCACATAAAAAGAAAAAAAAGAAAGAAAGAATGGATCAATAAAAGAATCAAATCTGCTTCACTAGTGTTCAAAAAACTGGAGTAGTGATTGAGCCTCTTTATAGGTAATTAGAAGTGCATCCAAGAGTGCAACTGGTAGTACGATAGAGATTCGTGCTGTTTGGTGTCGAAGCACGAGACGGGAAGTCAAATCTCAAGCGGCACTTACTTCTTGGAGATAGATTTACTTGCTCTAAAGCGTGAGTTTGTAGCCGCGAAGGATAATCTCTTAAGCACCCGATTCGTGGTCCAGCTCCGGTGCTCCATTTACAAGACAATTGCTTTCCCAATTGGTACGATTTCGTTCCTTTGTGCGAATTGATTCGTTGGAAAATTGATTCTTCTGGAATGAACTCCTCCTTGGTTTCATCTTCTTCTACTTCATACATATCGTTTTGTTCCAATGTGTCTAAGAAATCATCTTTACTTGGTATTTGGAGAGTAAGTTTGGTTAAGCCAAGTGATGTCTTTAACTCGAGCAACTCTCTCTCTTCATCTCCTGAGCTAACTTTCTTGGAATCTTCGATTTCCACTTGATGTTTCTCGGTGAAGTCATCTTCGGAAGAGTTGCTTCTCATGTGCTTTCTGATACTTTCTTTTTCTTCTTCATCAGTCGGATCAAGCTGGACTTCATTGAGATCCACATAGTTCTCCCTCAGAAACGATATGAAGTCCTCGAAATTCTCAGGCGTTGGACGATAATGGCCACTGTGAGGCCAGACTGCCTGTCCAAATCGAGACAACGAATTTAGCAAATATTGGACAAAACAAAAACTTTGTATATAGACCATATATAAATATACCTTTAGGACACCATTTTCGGCTACAATCCTCCCAGCTGCCAGCGTAGCTCCTCCGGCCAAGAAACTGGAATGCTGAAACGACCCTTTCCGTTTCTTCCCAACGTATAAAGTCCTGGATGTGCTAAGTACAAATATCCACTTAGAACCTTTTGGTTCATCTATGGTGTCAAGAAACTCCCCCGATTCCTTGTAAAAGAGCTTCCCGTCTTCCACTGCAACTTCATACGCCTTTCTCTCCATCTGCAAACAGAAAACCGACATCTTTTCATTATGCAAATTCTCCCAAAATAGTCGAACAAACTATTCAATATATGTGGGGACTCACCGGACCAAGATACTTGATGCACTGCTGGTGAAGCTTTGAACGAGTGCACTTCTCGATAAGATTAACCTCCTTTCCTTCCCCTATGTCTAGCCTGCACGATGGTAATCATTCCATCAGGATATTTATTCAAGAACAATGCATATATTAACATCTTAGAGATAGATGATTACCAGTAGAAGAAAGGCTCTTTGCTTTGAGAATTCAACCAGTTCATGTAATAGAAATGCAGATTATGCCCATAACGATGTCGTGGATCAATCTGCTCAACACCAAATCAACTAAATAAATAAATATTTGCTCCTGATTACTAAGTGATATCTAAGAACAACAACAATTATACTTACAGCCTCAAGCCAATGTTGTAAAGCAAGTTTCTGAGCTTTGCTGTTCTTCGATAAGCCTTTTCCCACCTGCAAAAGATAGAGCTCAATTATAAGTCTTTAGTGAAAAACAAATTTGTAGACCTGAGTAATGGTTTAATCGAAAAATTACCTTGGCAGCCCTTGTTCTCGCTCTAGACCAGCGCGAAATTGCAGTCTCGTGTTTCTCAATATCGAAAAAGGAAATGGAGCTATGCTTGAGCTCTGCGAAATCTAATAACTTCCACCAGCTCTGCTCAATGAGAACTGCACAATCTGCTAGCTTTCGCCTCGTCCTAAAGCTTTTGTAAACCTTCTGCAACTTTATAGCAGCCTCGTGTTTGGGGCTACTTGGATCCAAATGCACCATTTTCCCCACCAAGCTACAAGATCTTGGCAATAGCCCAACCAATTCTCTGCTCAAACAAACATCTTCACCATCAACTTCATTGAGTCTCATAGTTGGAGCTTTTCTTGCTCTGAACCTAAGGGATCCTTCGCGCGACAGCTTTCCAGAACCAAATGACGAAACTAATGTACTCGGTTCAGAATCTTTAGCCTTGAAGCTCAAAGATCGAACCATTGTATGCTTCTCATCGTCAACGAGATTGTTCGAATTTGCAACCACCGATTCAAAACCATTCTCTAAGTCACAATGAACGGCCAACGGGCAAGAACACGACACCCCCATACAAGTTTCAAATGGATGGAAACAGTCTGTGATTTCAGAAAATAAACAACTCTTTCAGAAAAAACACTACCATATCACAGATTCATCACTAAACTAAACAAGAAAAATATATAGCATAATATCATGACAGATGATACACAAATATTATATTAGCTAAGACTAACACAACTCTGTTAATAAAACAGTGAAATCAATATGAGAAAATCAGATTAACAAATACTCCACCATTTTTCTAGACACCCATCAAACCATTAATGGAGTTACATAACATTTATTCATATAAAATTAAATAAGAAAATCTATATGCAATCTAATTGCAAATTTTGAAAAATTGAAGCACATAATGAAGCAAAATCCAAACAAAAAAAAAACCCATTTACAGGAAAATAACAGCAAAAACAAAGAATGTCAGAAAACCAAACAAGGCCACTTATGACTTCATACCAACTTATTTATTTAACTAATAAAGTTTCAGAATATAAGTAAAAATGAAATCTTTAGAAACTCAGATAAACGAAAATGTAAGAGAAAAGGTGAGCTTTTTTTACCTGAGCACCAAAATAGGTGGAAAAAAAAAAAGAAGAAGAAGAGAGAAATCTTGGATACTAAATCAGAAGAAATTGTAAGATATGTGTTAGTATTTGTTGGTGTTGGATTAGCAGTGTTTAGAATGTGATGGAGCTTGCTTGTTCTTCCTCTGAATATGTGTGTATATATTGGAGGAGGCCGAGCTGTGCACAGGGGTAGGGTGGGGTAGGAAGACAAGCACGTGGCATAGACTTTTGAGAAACTCTCTCTTTTTTCACTTTTTTAATAATAAATTATTAAATTCATATATAAATAAGGGTGAATTATGATTTTTGTTAAATTGCCAAACAGGTCATGAGATTATGAAAATTGTAATTACACATTTTTAACGATTATATTTTCTAACACTTCAAAATTTAAATATGATAATATGTTATCATACTTACAAAAAAAAATGTATTTGAATTTTATTATTTATGAAAATCGATCGAAAGATTACATGAATTATTTTAGTTTTTTCATAGTTAAATGACCTACTTGCAATATTCACAAACTTTATAATCGGTAGGAAGATTTGACCAATTCTTAAAGAAAGAACCTTATAACTAAATATTAGCTAATTCCATAATATGGGATTATCTATTTACCTTATATTATATTATTAAAGAAATTGAAATTTAATATAGTTTTTATCCTTCAATTCAACATTAATTAGAAGACTTCGTAGGAAAACAGTCTGATTTTCTAAGTCTTTGGACAAATACAGAACCATTTTTGCAAGAATGGAGAATCTTTCAATTAGGCCTAATTAATATTTAATATGGTGATTAAATTTTTGGCGTATATCACATTGACTTGGTTTGATGGTGATGTACACGCTTGTATATTAAGCTTAGTAGATATGTATGTAAGTTGTTGAAAACTTATTGTTGCTTTCACTAATTAAATACTCATATACATATATGTATAGGTACTATATGAAGCTATATATAAACACATTAAATTTAAGTTATTGGTTCGAAAAATCACAATTTTTACCACTTTGGGAAAAAAGAATAAAAATTTGCTAACATGTCTAGTTGTTCGGATATGTCAGCTATTAAATACAACAATTTCACAGGATTTAATTTCAAGAACTTCAAGATTTTTTTATTGGACGTGCAAAAATTTCGTTCAAAATTGATTGAGAGAAAAAACACACTATATACATAATGTTATGTTATTTTGATCAATAATAAAAAGTTTGTGGTTAAAATAACAACTCGAGTAAATGCTATGATTTTTCAAATAATTAATTCATTAAATTTAATTAAGTTCAACATATATAAGAAAACTCAAATTTATTTTATATATGTTTGTGTGTGTAGAGCTCTAAAACCATTGAAACTTCCATGTACTTGTGAGGAATATAATGGCCCACAAGTTGACCTAAACCAGATAATCTCATAAAGAAGTAGGTTTGAATGAGGTAATAAAACCAAATGCAGCCTATATTATATGTACAAGTCCAAGGTGTCACTCAATTTATTATTATTATACTCTTATCTATTTTCAATTTATAAAAAACCTTAATGAAAAATAAGCAGAGAAAAGATACTGTCTCTCTTATATTAATGAATGTGTTTTTTTTTTTAATTATTTATTAATGAACCTATTCAAATATTCAAAGTTTGTGTGTTGGCACATAGACACACACACATACATATCACCTAATATTAATTAATTAATAAGATTGTCATTATTAAATAAATGTTGCTAAAATAATTTTGTGTTTGCCAGCTCTATATACTTCCCTTTTCCTCCAAACAAACTACAAATTAGAAGTATTTTCATTTAATATTTTGTTTTTGACACTTCTAGGTGAGTCTCTCCCAACAACTAATTAAGAACCCTATATTAATAAAATAATACTTTATATTTTTTCTTTAACAGTGTTTTATTCTCATCAACCACACTCGTAAAACAAAGAAATTGAATCGCAATACAAAATTAATACATTATAAAATTTATGAGATTGTGTTATAATAATTAGCCAAATTAATTTCTTAAAGCTAGGTCGAATCCAAAGATTGTCATGATTTATAAAGTCTTTGTAAGTGTAAAAAAAAAATCACGTATTAACATTTTAAAATTTTACCATATTCTAAATAATCAATTTATTTTGAGTATATATTTTGTGAAATCGTCTTATATATTTAATTTCATGATAAATTTTAATATACAATTAAAAAAATAACAAATTAAATTGTGAAAATGATTAGGTTGAATGATGAGATTCTGTAAGATAGAATTATATTTGTAAGACATTTTTTTTTTCATTGAATGAATATATAGTTTTAATATTTTATCACAACTTGCTCAAGGTTATATCTCCAAAATTTATGTTTTTGTATTCAATCATATTTATGGATATGCTCCTAAAAAAATCTATTTTTGGATTTAGTTATTTTTTACCATCATCCTCCCTAATAATTTATTTTGGCAAGGTTTTTTTTTTCTGAAGTTTTCTTTTTTTTAAGAAAACAAATCTTATGTATGACCAAATTGAGTAAAAGTTCATAAGACTTGTGTTAGCATAATCTGAATTGTTGGTCCAAATAAAAGGATTAGTATAAGAACAAGAGATTGTAGAAATAACATGAGCTATCTCAATTAATGATTTTTTTTTTTTTTATCATATTGTGATTCATGGTAAAAAAAATTAGAGATTAAATTTTATTTTAAACTAATTATCATTCAAAATTTTCATGCAATTTTATTCTAAATTTATTGGTAGGCATATCTCATAAAGATATCATGTTTTCCAACTCATATCAAGTGATTTTTTAACCAAAAAAAAAACTTAGACATTAGACATTAGACGTAAACTTTTTTTTTTTTTTTTGAATTAATTTGATTTCCTTCAACCCTAAATTCTATACCAAGCATTAAATGTAAATTATTTTTGAATGTTACTTACCTTTTGATAAAACTAATTTTTTTTAAAGAAAAACATTTATAGTGAATCGGAGATTGTACTTTTTTATATATCTGTAGTATTATAATATTGGTTGCGTAGTGATGGGACAACGAGTGCAGGTTATATATTAATCAAATTACTTCAAATACTTTGACCTGCTCTTCCTATAACTTTTTTTTAATTCATTTTTTTAATAAAAACACACAAACACACATAATATTAATGCTTTTAAAAACACTGTAAAAAAAACAAAAAAAAAATTGTGAATAGAATGTCAACTTTTCATCTCGATAAAGAGAACAATGTCTCGTTTACACCTTACACATAAATATTCCACTTAGATTCACAATCACATGCAATTCAAATACCACAATATTAATTAATCCACCTTTTGACACTCTTTCAAAATAACTGTTGCTTTATAAAATAAAATCTATTTCAAATTTATCTATTAATATTTTTTTATTATTATGAGAATCAGTGTTTTTGCCAATTTGTTTCGATATTTTTCTACTATATATTGTAATAGTTAAAATTTTATTGAAAACCTCTCTTTTATCAAAAGAGAAATTATTGGCATGTTATGCACATTTTTAAACCATAAAAGATTAAATAAAACTACTAAAAGTATTATAAATTGCATAAGATTATGGGAATACATATGAACACATCGTCACATACAACTGTCCTATTTAATTTGGGATCTCCACAAATAAGATGGGCGTACGATGCGCCGTACAGGTCTTTACCCAATAATATGCTTACACGTGTTGTCACCACATTGTGCCATGTTTTTTATTTCCTAATTTATTTATTTTAGGACAGACCAAGGACAACTAAATGGTGGTTACACTCACGTTCGACTTTTTTTTTTTTATATTAAAAAATAAATCTAATTTTCAGATTTTCCGACTTTAATGTTCATCAAGATCCAAGTTAATCAAGATCCAAGTTAATAAAGAAGATGGTAAAATCGAGATTGGAATGGTTTATTTAATATGATTTATCAAGTTCTTGCTTTCTTTGATTCTTGTTATTCTCGGGCCAATTTCGATTTTAGCTACTCTTAGTTGAAAACATTTTTTTTAAACCACAACTTAAAATTAATCCATTTTTAATTAAAGATTTTTAGTTTTGTTTTTTTTTTTTTTTTTACATTTATCATTAATATTTGATTGTGTCATCAAAATTGATTATACTTTTACGTTTACATCAATTATATCATTTGAACCACATCAACTATACACTAACTTATACCATAAAACTTGGAGGGGTATACTAAGAAAATGGTCCAAAAAATGAACTTAAGTCGAAAAGATTATTCTCTTTGTGTATAGATTATTGGCTTTCGTCTGTCTTATACATTAAGTATATTTCATTCATTCCCAAATAAAAAGTTTTATTTTGAGTTATAATTAAAGATAAAGAGACTCAATCGAATCTGAAACATTGTCCAAATCAAAAAATCTATCTTCCATTAGACTCAAATATAAATATAAGAATTTTTTTTATTTATTACTTGTGTGTAATTTTGTCTTTGGTTAAGTGAATAAATATATAACATTTCATAATTTATCAATTCTCGTTTATTATCTCTCCATTATTCATCAACTATACTCTTAAAGAACACAACAATTACTCTTTATCATTATAAAAATCTCAACTAAAATCAACAACTCTTAAAACTTGACCCTTAAACCCTTTTTTTATGGAGACACTACTAGCTAAATAAGTAAGTTACTGTCTTAAATATAGATCGAAATCATGTATAATTCATGAATGATTATGTAGTGCATTTCAAACACTTCTACACCTGATCTTAACCTTTATTGGTCTCAAATGCATTGCAGTGAATTCTCCATTCATACTACATCTCGTCAATTTCACCAAATACGACATCCATTTACACATAAATACACATATAACCATTCAAGTGTTTATATATATAATTTGACTATTGATACTTCACCCAACATATATCTCAAAAAATTAGATATATTCCATATTATGGTGAATTTCACTAAATTTACCGTCTCCAATTGATTTACACACAAAAATGCACATATGGACATACTCATATGTGTATATGTCATCAAAACTTTTATACACCTGATGTATGAATTTAAGATCTATACACTCGTTCTGACCCGACATACGCTCAGACGCACCACCAAATGCCCGAGTTTTTGCACTTCAGCATGTCATATTTTTTAGTTATGTTAATTGTACATTTAAATATTACATAAACATATATATAACTATGTTGATATAAACGTATAAGTAATATTATGCAAATATATGAGTAATATCACATAAATGTATATATATATATATAAATTATACTGAAATAGGGTTTTTTTTAAATCAAAAAATTATATAAAGATTGTGATATTTGTACATAAATATATGATTAATTTAATATAATAATCAAAGAATAAAAATATATGAATTTGGGTCGAATTTGGGCCAATCGAGTGCACAAAGAACTACTATATATATATATATATATATATATATATATATATACATATATATATATATATAATTTGATAGTAGATGATTTTGCCTAGAGATGCCTAACCGGTTCGGTAAACCGGAACCGGGCAGGTTCGAATCGACGGTCAACGGTTTCGAAAATCATTGACCCGGTTCCGGTTCCAAACCGAAATCATAACCGTCCGTCATAAGGTTCGGTTTCGGTTTGCTTCTGTCAAAAATCGGTAATCGGTGGTTCGAACCGCCGGTTTGTGTTTTTTTTTTTTGCATTTTTTAACATGCCACGTGGACGGTTGAGATCGTTTGACCGTTGACGATCGACGGCTCACTTGATTTTACCGTTGGAACCGCCGATTCGAACCGGCACATCTAATTTTCTTTATTTTTTTTACAATGCCACATGTACGCATTAGATTAATTGATCGTTGATGATCAACAGTCAAGATGAAATGACCGTTGAAAAATAGGCGGTTAAACCGCTCCCGAACCGACGGTTTAACCGAACCGTCCCATTTTTTTTTTTTTTTTTTGGCAAAAGTTGTGTATTGTGCTCTATAAATACCTCATTCCATTCCATTTCAAACCACACCATTCCTCAATCTTCTCTCTCAATTTTCAAGCTTCAATCTCTCTCTCAATTTGTGTTAATTGTAGTTTCAATTTCATATTTTTAATTTCAAGTTCCAAATCATTCAATTCTCAAGCTTCAATCTCTCTTTCAATTCTAGTTAGCTACTACTCTTCTACTTCAATTTCATTCACTTCTTATTCTAGTTTCAATTTTTCTTTCTCCTTCATCTTCAAAAAAATGTCTCGAAGAGTCGGTTCTTTTTCCATCGGATCATCCTGTGGAAAAGGAAAATCACCTATGCCACCACCACAAGATATGTCTCTAGATGATCTCATCGATTCTTACTCTCCTCATTGGAGTCAAGAATGTGAGAATTTGGAGGAATGTTTAGGCACTAATACCGCCATCGCCTTTAGTCCCGAGCAAGAAGAGGAGGAGGTGTCGAGAGATACTCAAGGAAGTGGTAATACTAGACGTACCACTTCTCGAGCACCTTCGACTCTTCGAAGTGATATTTTCTCCGTTCATTTTAAAAAGGAGAAAGTATCGAATAACGGCATGGATTTTATAGTGACGTGCAACTATTGTGGGAAGAGCTACAAATTCAAGCATGGAGGAGGCTACGGGACATTCAACAACCACATCTTGAAGAAGCATCCGGACAAGTTGGGTAATGATCGATCGTAAATCCAACTTCATGGAAATACCGACTCTTCAACTGGAGTCGAATGTATGGATTCTTTACTCTTTAAATTTAGTCAATTATCACATAGGAAAGGAGTAGTCGAATTTGTTGCTAAAAAACATTTACCTTTAGGATTTCCATGTGATGATGATTTTGAAGAATATACTAGAAATTATTTACAACCTTCTAGTAGAAAAATATCTAAAAATACCGTAACTAGAGATATAGAGAAAATCGTAGGAGAATATAAATATAAATTAATTGAGGAGTTTAAAATGTCTCAACAAAAATATTTATTTGTAGTGATATTTGGAATGATCCTTATCAAATAAATAATTATATGGAAATTACGACTCATTGGATAGATGATGCATGAAATGTACAAAAACGTTTAATTGCATATATTGACTTTAATGATAGACATTCGGCTATGAATATTGCACGTAAAATAATTGGTGTTTTAAATGATTATGGTACAGTACAAAAAAAAATTACGATTGGATTTGATAATGCTAATGCTAATACGGTTAGTGTACCATTTTTAATTGAATATTGTAAACCTCCATTAGAAGGTAAATTTTTTTATACTCGTTGTATGTGTCATACATTAAACTTATGTGTTCAAGATGGTTTAAAACAATTAGATGAATATATTGCACCTATTAGATCCGTCGTTCATGAAATTGCAAAATCAACGTTATGTCATAAGAAATGAGCTAGATTTTGTAAGAATAATGGAATGGAAGTTAAGAAATTTGTAGTTGATGTTAAACATCGTTGGAATTCAACTTATCATATGCTTAACGATTCTTTTGCATATAAAGATTTACTTTGTCAAGTTTTTATGAAAAATTCACATGATGACATAATGTTATTGAATAATGCATGGAAAACATGTATTAATTTGATTCAACTTTTAAATTTTTTTTTAAGAGACAACTAGAGAATTATCCTACATGTCCTATTTTAAACTTTTAAACATGTGTGAAAATTGCTCTTATTTTCAATGAATATTCTATATGTCCTATTTTAGGAGATACAATTATAGTTATGAGATCAAAATGGTTAAAATATTTTCATGAAATTCCCGATGTATTTTTATGTGCTAAATTATTAGATCCTAGGATTAGAGAAGATGGCTTAGGAGAATTATTAAAAATGTATTATTATGCATTGTTTCCAAACTTTATTTTAGGAGAATATGATGAAGTTGATTATGTGTCTAATTATATGGAAGTTGTTGATAGAGCTAAACAATCATTAATCGAACCATTTAAAGAATATAAAATTATTTTTGGTGATTCTTCTAGTAATGATGATCATGTAGGTGCACAAAATGTAGGAGGTAGTAGTTCTTCTAGTGTTGGTGGTAGTCTTAGTCAATTTTACAATTTTTATGATAATCGAACACATAAACGACCTAGAGCAAATTATGAATTAGATTCATATTTAAGTGCTACTTTCGAATTAATTGATTTTACACATCCATCGGATCTTTTGAAATGGTAGTCAAAAAGGACCACCATTTATCATATTCTAACAATTATTGTTAAGGAATTTTTGCAAGTCCCGCCTCAACCGTCTCCGTTGAACAAGCATTTTCCAAGGGAGGTCACACGTTAAATCCAAGAAGATCGAAATTGACTAAAGAGAATGTACAAAACATTACTCTTCTTGAAGATTGGGTGAGAGTAAAAAACCGACAACAACATCTAGATTTCTCACATCTGGATGAAGATTCTAATGACACCTATGGCTATGATTCAAACACCTCCTCCTCCGCCGGAACCAACATTGACAAATGAAGGTAAGTTTAGGTAAGAGAACTACGTGAACTTTGATTCCTTAATTTTACTAAGGATACGCAGACAATTTCATTCAAAGTTTGGAAGTGTAATTTTAATTTCACTTTCAAACTTAAAATGAAACTCAAGCTCTTTCAATTTTTTTTCCTCTTCTTTCATTTATTTATACTTAGTTGTAACTTATAATTTTTTTAACTTTAATATTGATGTATGATTGTAATATATTGAAAGTTGTAACTTATAATTTTTTTTTTCATTAATCATTGTAATTGTAATATATTCAATTATAAATTTGTAATAACTATTGAGTTTTATTTTCTAACTTGTGACTTGTTATTTTTTTCCCTCATTTCATTTTAATTTTAATCTATCTTGTACATTTTTTTGCAAAAAAAAAAAATATATACATTTCAAAACCGATTAAACCATAGCAAAAAAAAAAAAAATCCGAAAACCGACGGTTTAAACCATCGATTCCATTTAACCGCCGGTTTTCAAACCGAAACTGAACCCCCCACAATTCAGTTCCAATTTGATGCTTGCGGTTTCAAAAACCGCCGATTCCGTACCAATAAACTGGAACCGAAACCAACAGACAACTTCTAATTTTGCCCATATAGTTTACCAAAAAAAAAACACTAGCAATGACACGTCAGCATGAAATAAGAGTAGAAATAAAATAAAAGTGTGTCCATAATTTAGGGTAAACCGACAGGTGTAGAGCTGGAGGGCACGAGGGGCATTAAACTCACTTTGTTTTTTAGTAAGGTGACAAACGCGCTTTCTATTTTCCACAGTATCGCGTTGCACTGCACCGACGCTCTGGTACAACCAACGTACCGCCACAGTACAACTCCAGTTCCCCACTTTATTGCCGTTGACCTTTGTGGATTTCATTTTCCTACCACTTTACACTGCACCCATCTTTACTCTACATTTTTCAAAGTCCAAAGATGCCTCTCACCAATCGCTACATTATAAATTCCATTTTGTTTAAAATAAATGTTGTTTTGATAAAATAAAAAAAAAAAACAAAAAGACTATGTTAAAATAAATATAATTTTAAAATTTCAAGATATATTTATTAATATTTTATTAACAATATTTTCATTTATTTTTATCAAATTAAAAAGACTTGCTAAGAAAAAAGAAAAAACTCTCATAATAATAATATTTAAATAGAAATTGATCAATCTTTATATCATCTTTTTAAATTTATATGAACACCTAAAATCATATTTATTTTGAAACGTAGAAATATTAATTAGTTTTTTTATACTTGAAATGATAAAATATTATGTACATATATAATAATTATAAACTGATCATGTCGCAATTGAATAGAAAAACTGACATTTAATGAAACCCAACGATTTTGTTTTCCATTAAGTACTTGAAAAGGTTTTCAAAATAAAAAATAAAAATATGAAAATGGTAAGATTGACTGTGTTTTGTTTGACTTTTGGATTCGTAGTCTCGAACATCATTTGTCCTAATCACCTGCCTCCCCTATTATTATTATTATTATTATTATTATTATTATTATTATTATTATTATTATTATTATTATTATTAAAAAAGGGAAACAAAAATAAATATTCTCGTCTCTAACTTTGACCAAACCAAAAAATTAGAGAAAGTGCAAAAAGGTTTAAGAAGTTGCTTTTCAGAATTCTTTAGTTTGTAAAAAGATGGAAAAAAAAAAATTGTAAAAAGAATTCCATCCTCTCTTGACCCGTTGTCCATGCACCATTTTTCTCTACCTTTGAATTGAATTTGTCTAATATCATATAAAATGTATGTATATTGAAAACTCATTACTTAATATATATATATATATATATATATATATATATATATATTAATGCAACTGTTAAATTAAAATTGATTTAGGCCAACTTTAATAATTATTTTACTTTTATTCAAAAGGTGTTTCAATGCGATTAAAGAAATTATAAAATATTATTTGACATGCATGATCGATATATATTTATGCAAAACTATTATATGTCATAGTTTTATTTTCATTTTTTTTTTTTTACATAAAATGTCACATGCATGATTAAGTGATAGTCGCACACCACTTTTGCAAATATTATGATTGCAAACTTTTTTTTTTATAAATATCTTGTTTAGAAAACATTTTCTTGATAGCTTATACGATAAATACACTTGATTCAATGAGATCTTGATTCAATTCGAGGATTTATAATGATTTTCACATTAATAACTTCATTCTTTAAAGGGATAGCAACCAAAATTATCACAATTACTATAAAATATGACCCAAAATAGCACCAAAAATAAAATAGGTGTTTTTTTACCATTAAAAATAAAAGTGAGATAGTTTATACCATCAAATTTAAAAGTATGGCCAAAAATACCACTATTTTTGATTGACTTTGAATTTTACAATTATTACCCAATAATAATTAGTCAAAGAATGTTTAATGAGTCAACAAAAGTGGAATTTCTCTCACCTAACCTACCCCACCCCCAAACCTTTTCTCTCACTTTCTCTCCCTTTCCAAACGCACGAACAGCCGCTGCAAGACACCAGTTTTTCCCCCATTTTTGAGCTCAAAAATTGAGCTCAAATTCACGTGTAAAGCTTAGATTTTTTTGTGAAAATTCACGTGTAAGACGAAGATGTCAAATGAAGAAGGAGAGGTTAGTGATTTATCCCTCGTTTTTTCAGAAAATTCTTGACATTAAGTTTCGAATTTGGTGAAATTTGTTGAGAATTTGTTGAAATTTTGTTGAATTTGTTGGAAATATGTCTTAATACTTCGAATTTGTTGAGTATTAGTTGAAGAAACGGAGGGTTAAACGTGGATTTGAATTCCAATTGAACCCTAAATTATTTGGGGATTAGGTTTAATTTCTTTTCATATATGCTTGAATTCATGTTTGGAATGGTTAATTGGGTTTAAATTTGAATTTGATAGGGTTAATTTGTTTGAATATGTGCTTGAATTGATGTTTGAAAGGGTTAAATAGCCATAATCGAAAATAATCACGTTTAATCGAAAATATGCATGTTTAATCACATGTAATTATAATTAATAATTCAAGTTTAACACTGTAATTATAGGGAATAATTCAGTAAAAATACTGTAAAAAAATGGGAATTATTTACCCAATAATTTAAGTGTTTTAAGATTTAGGGATATTTTGGTAATTAGGTGAAAGGGTTGACTTTGATCGGGACCCACGACCCCCGGTCAACGGTATCTCGTTGGCGACACCCCGATGATAAAGTATGATGAAAAAAAAATGAGATTTGGATAGAAAACGAATCGAAAAAAAAGGTCGTTGCGCGTTCCCCACGACGGGAGCAAAAATCCCCGTCGTCTCCCGGCAGCTGCCGAGAAATCTCGGCAGCGGGGGTGGGCGTGCTCGGCAGCTGCCGAGTTTTCTCGACAGCGTGGGTGGGGGCTCCCGGCAGCTGCCGAGAAAACTCGACCAGACGGGGCAACACGTGTTTTTTTCAAAATTGACGTGTAACCCTATAATTTAAGGGCTACACGTGAATTTCACGTGTAGCCCTATAATTATAGGGCTACACATGAATTTTGAAAAAAATCACGTGTAGCCTTGAAAAAATCACGTGTAGCCCCGTCTGGTCGAGTTTTCTCAGCAGAGGGGGCGGGCGTGCTCGGCAGCTGTTGAGAAAACTCGGCAGCTGCCGAGCACACCCGCCCCCGCTACCGAGATTTCTCGGCAGCTGCCGAGCACTCCCACCCCCGCTGCCGAGAAAACTCGGCAGCTCTCGTTAGCCGTCTCCCGTCGGGCGCGCATGCTCCCGTCACCTATCTCCCGTCGGGCGCGCACTCCCGTCACCCGTCTCCCATCGGGTGCGTGCTCCCGGCACCTGTCTCCCGTCGGGCGTGCGCTCCCGTCACCCGTCTCCCGTCGGGCGGGCCTGCTCCTGGCACCTGTCTCCCGTCGGACGCGTGCTCCCGTCAACCGTCGCGCGCGCCCAGTACCGCGCCTCGTTTTTTAATATTTGCTTAAAAAATTTAATAATTAAAATTGGACAATTAAATATTATATTTCATTATTTCTCCTTTAATAAATTTATGTAATCTCCGTTTAATAATCCGCACGTACTAAAAATAATTTCTTAATCCGTCTTGCGTAGTAGATACATAATTTCAATTTAAAAATTAATAATTCCAAGTTCAGAATTAAAGTAACATAATATCGTAATCGAACTTACATTTTTGTACTAATTTTTTTACAATCCGTTTATTAATCAACACTTAATTTTGAAATAATTTCCTAATATTTTATAAATATTATGTACATATGACTGAAAAGAATCCTCTTTAATAATCCCCATTCCATAATTTTAACAACATAGTTTCCTCGACCCGTTACGAATTTTTTTCCCATTTTTTTTGATCTCCTTTCAACATTCAACTCTTCACTCATTAATTATTTTTTCCAAATTTCCATTTAAAAAATTTAATAATTATAATTCGACAATTAAATATCATATTTCATTATTTCCCGTTTAATAAATTTATTTAATCTCCGTCTAATAATCCGCACGTACCAAAAATAATTTCTTAATCCGTCTTGCATAGTAGATACATAATTTCAATTTAAAAATTATTTTTCCCAATTTCAGAATTTAAGTAACATAATATCGTAATCGAACTTACATTTTTGTACTAATTTTTTTACATCCGTTTATTAATCAACACTTACTTTTGAAATAATTTCCTAATATTTTATAAATATTATGTACATATGACTGAAAAAAATCCTCTTTAATAATCCTCATTCCATAATTTTAACAACATAGTTTCCTCGACCCGTTACGATTTTTTGTTTTCATTTTTTTTGTCTCCTTTCAATATTCAACTCAGCACTCCGTAATTATTTTTTCGAAAATCCTGTTTCACAAATTTATTAATTAAAATTGGACAATTAAATATCATATTTCATTATTTCCCCTTTAATAAATTTATTTAAACTCCGTTTAATAATCCGCACGTACTAAAAATTATTTCTTAATCCGTCTTGCATAATATATACATGATTTCAATTTAAAAATTAATAATCCCAATTTCAGAATTTAAGTAACATAATATCGTAATCGAACTTACATTTTTGTACTAATTTTTTTAATATCCGTTTATTAATCAACACTTACTTTTGAAATAATTTCCTAATATTTTATAAATATTATGTACATATGACTGAAAAGAATTCTCTTTAATAATCCCCATTCCATAATTTTAACAACATAGTTTCCTCGACCCGTTACGAATTTTTTTCCCATTTTTTTTGGTCTCCTTTCAACATTCAACTCTTCACTCATTAATTATTTTTTCCAAATTTCCATTTTAAAAATTTAATAATTATAATTGGACAATTAAATATCATATTACATTATTTCCCGTTTAATAAATTTATTTAATCTCCGTCTAATAATCTGCACGTACCAAAAATAATTTCTTAATCCGTCTTGCATAGTAGATACATAATTTCAATTTAAACGTTCTTTTATCCCAATTTAATTGTTTCTGTAGTTGATGGATCATTTAAACTTTTTAAATTTATAATAATGGTCGGTTAGCATTTTTTCAATGTAATTTATAAATCTACGTTTTATCCAGCTCTACTAATTTGGTCAAGCAAAACTCCAACCTTTATAAGTTTCATATCTTTATTTATCATGAAACATCGCATCATATTAATTCACATATGTCATTTCATTTTGTATATTAATGTATGAATTAATGTAATGAACAGTTCTTTTCTCCTTTTTAGGTCGATTGGGTGCGTCCGTAATATCAGACGACGCTGGCATACATTAACTCGTACACACGTGTCCAAGTACTAGGATACATAAGACAAATCCTCCAAAAAACTCACGACGATTGTGTGACCGATTTTCAGGCGAGCTGCTTCGGGCATTTTCTGCGCTGGGCAACTGAGAATGACAGTTGCAAGAGCTTTTTACACGCCCTTATATCACGTGAGGTGCGTGGGCCCGATACTCCGACGAATGAGGTGTGGTTTCACATTGGTGGAGACCGTCGGCTTTGTCGATTTTGTAGGACCGAGTTCGCCCTGGTGACGGGATTACGGTTTGGCGACTCTGCATTTAGGCCGATTGTTCTGTCGAGGCCGCAGAAGTTGGATGGCGTGTTTTATCGAATTTCTGCAGGCGAGGATAGAATATCTGCGACGGATCTTCTTAAGCGGTTTAGAGCGGAGGAGTTCGTAGCACGTGCTGATGACACGATGAAGATTGCTAAGATTATCCTCCTCTACACAGTTTTGCTTGGAGTTGACCCACTCACCACTTCAGTTGACCCTTGGGTTTGGGATTTGGTCGAGGACGAGGACCGGTGGGAGAGCTTTCCCTGGGGTAAGATTTCTTATCTCCATCTTCTCGGCAAAATCAATCAACTACCAGCTTCGCTGCCCCCGCTAACTGCAACCAGGCCCCCTCGTACCACTTCTATGGATTCTCGTTAGCCCTAATGGTTAGTGTTAACATCATAATTTGGTCTTGTTTCATATTATGATTCAATAATTGAAATCGGCCAAATGTTATGTACAGACGGACAACAGTTCTTGCGCCATATATGCCCTCATGTCCATCGAGTGTTGTCTAACTCGTATTTGGCCTAGACCCTATTTGAACGAGGGTATAAACAAGATTCGACGAAGGATGGGCTTCGATATCTATAGATGGAGTACCGATGGGGACACGGTTGCTCGCGACTTTTTCTCGACGACGTAGTGTTGCAGAGCCTACTAGGCTAGTTTGATTTCCTTTTCTAGGGTCAGTTTCAATGTATTAGTGTTTGCATGCTTTATACAGTTGTGGACATATATTTTTGTTTGTAAAAATTTGACAGTGATCGTCCCCGGAAGCAAATAATCTGAACAATCACCAAAAGAGCGTGTCTAACATATTCAAATCAATACATAAACATTACATTAAAATTGTTCATACATGGCCAGAGGAATGAAATGATCTGAATAATCACTAAAAAAAGGCAACTAACACATTCAAATCAGTACATAAGCACACGAAAAAGACGGTCAAAATCCAGAGAGCACGAAAAAAAAGCACAGTCCTGTGTTCGTAATCCATATTCACCTGACTTACAGATTCAAACTATTTGTCTACGAAAACTACAAGTGATCAAACCTTTTACATCCACATATTGAAACAAGGACACCAGGGTACAAAACACAGGGGTCAGATTTGCATCACGATGAATGTGTGGGCATACTATACACATATTGGCCATCTTATTCCTCAGGATTGCCTTGCTGATAGAGAGGACACTTTCTTCTAGTATGATCTTGTGAACGACACAAACTGCATTTCTTGCGTCTTCTCATCCTCACTTGTGGCTGCCCTGTTGTCTGATTATCATCACCGACTCCCTCATGTGGCTGATCTTCGGATATTCGCGCAACATGTTCGGGGCATCTAGTTATGTTATGACCGGAACCGCCACAAAGACCAATGGCCCTGTTCCCCTCCTTCGGCCTGAAAACTCACCTGTTGAAGGAATTCGTTTACCCTTGGGGCGACCAGCTTGTCTTGGTTTGTCAGGTGCCCGACAAAATACATTACGAACTTCCTCGCACACATTCCACTCGTTCGGGTCGGGCACAGGGGTGACGACACCAGACCATATTCCCCTTAACGACGCCGTCGTGTAATACGGAGAAACGTATTCAGTAACTGATTCGTTCCCCACACTGCAGCCAAAGCATTGTTTTGTACATTTAGTGATGTAAGATAATTTCTAATTGAAACAAATAAAAGAAGCAAAACCATATTGTCACCTGAATTACATACCTTATGGCGGCACAGGCATGCGAGCATGGTATCAGGTCATTCTGAAAAACGTTACATGTGCACATTTTTGAGTTCAAGTCAACGATGAAAATCCTCGAATGATCCGTGACCTTGAATTTGTGCCGTCCAAGCTTATCGACAATCATATGTCGGCCAAGCTTTAAGTATTCGATGACTCGATCGTACACCGCCTTCGTCAGGAATTCTTCTCTATCTTCAGCTGTCGTGCTTCTTTCATAAAACCACTTCTCAATTATCTTTCGGGCCCCCTCTAAAAATGAACAAACGGGAAGCCTCCGCACCCAAAAAAGGCGAGCATTCCACGTCTCCACAGCATTTGATGTCATGAAGTTAAACCGACGAACCGGACAATGCACGCACGACCATCTGTTCTGCCTCGCTCTGTTTAATGAGTTTATCGCACCCTGAACCTCCGATGCGTTCAGATTGTTCATGTACCTAAAAAAACAAGTCAAAAGATGTGGTCAATTTTTATAGGTGGACTATTCAAAATCTAAATTTACTTTGCGAGTGAATTGGTTTCTAGCGTATCTATCGAACTCGTCGCGATCATAACAATAGGCAGCTCTCTTGAAAAGTCCAACCAGGTGTGCTCCATACCTCGCCAAATTTTGCTGTAAATGAAAGCAACACGGCCCATGAGTCGCCTCTGGGTAGGCAATGTTGATGGCATTTTCAATGCTCCGATGTTGATCGGACACAATAAGGAGCTGATCTGGGCATCCGAAAGCCGCACGGACATTTTGTAGAAACCATGTCCATGATTCATCATTTTCAATGTTTCGAATGCCGATTGCAAGAGAAAATATTTGATCATTTCCGTCTTGAGTAACAGCCACAAATCCGATTCCCTTATACAAACCCTTTAAGTGACATCCGTCCACCACAATTACCGGCCGTGCATATGAAACAAATCTCATTATTGAGGCCGCTAGGGCGTAGAACACGTATTTGAATTTTCCACTGTCGTCGGTTTCCAAGGCTGTATAAGAACCAAGATTGGTGTCTTTCAACACCTGCAAGTAGGATGGCAAGTTCCAAAAGGATTTTTTCAGATCACCGTAGGCGATGAACATGGCATGTCGTTTCGCCTTCAAAGCTGACTTATAACTTAGTGTCAACCCATGCCGCCGGTTCATTTCATCAATGATCCCTTTCGGCCCAATGGTCGATTTTTCCTTGTGAAGTGTGTCAGCGAAATATGCACCGACCAATTTAGAAGGAATACGCAGTGGAGACCTACGGTTTAGATCCGACGCACAACTGTGCTGCAAGACACTTGTTGAGATCTTCCAAATCCCATATTTTTGTGTTGTAAATATCAAGAAACTACAGTTTTTGTGTGGGCAATGCGCAGACCATCTTTTGGTGTCGGAATGGCCCACACGATACTGTACTTTGTTTTCCAGATGGTGCATCCCAACAGTAGTCTGCAGCTCCTCCTTACTGCAGAGGTGGAGCCTTTTTGCAGCACGTACGTTACCTGTTCATCGGTTTCTAATTGTCCGGCCGTGGGTAGCTCGGCCTCCCACATATGGGGGATAGACCACTCCAGTCGTAATATATACGAACAGAATTCCTCATACTCCTCTCGTTGCTCAGCATCCACGGCATTCTCCTGATCAGTAGTGAATTCAAAATCATCGCCTTGATCGTCCGAACCTATATACATATAGAGATAATAAAAAACAATGAAACATTACATTAACGAAGACCAAAATTTGTAATAAATACTGAAGGGAGCACGATTACCACTTTCACCATCATCTTCATGATCGGATGCACCTACACATGCTGTTTTAGCAAACTGTTCACATGGTTGTACAACTTCATGTCCCTCACTGTCTAGGTCCATATTAAGATCGAGTCTGCCACCAAAGTCATTTCGATCATGCTCCAGCGGTGAAGGATCCCACTGCATTCCGGATGAACTGGCAAAATGAGTAGTGTCACTTTCAGTGGGGATTCCCCATCTTGCGTGAAAACCCGGGTCGGATTGGAGTCCAAGGGGAACCGAAGCAAAATAGGGACCGTGGTCGGTGTAGACATATGAAGGTGGATCCGTTTCGGTTGAAGAGAACGATGGACTAATTTTCCAACTGGTTTGACTGTACTCATCTGGGGTGACATGGTGTTCTGGAACGTCAGAATAAGACGATCCAACACTAGGGAGTGTATTTCCCGGCTCGGGGGACACGACAACACCTGAACCTCCAACATTCAACCTCGTCAAAGTAACAAAAACAACAAGAGCCCCATCGATTTGTGCCAAAAATCACTGCAAAACTTCTGTATTTTTTATTTTTATCTTCCTCAGTCTTCCGGCAGAATCGAGCAGCGAGTGAATCATATAACCCCACTGCGTCATATCGGCACCCACAACTGCATGAATGGAAACCATTAAATCAAATAGGGTCCGTTCCTTAAGGTGAATGACCTCTTCAAAACCGTTGGTGTATTCTAAACCTTCCCAGTAGCCACCGTACCATACAATAACTTCAATAGTCATTTTTCTTTGTTGCTGCATAAAAATTTAACAAAATTTGGTGAGAAACATGAAACACGTAATAGGCAACACGTAACTGGTAACAAATAAAATAAAACAACAACTACAGCCGATACTAAACACCAACAATAATTAATTATGTAAGTCATGACTCAGTGTTATGAACAACTAATGTTGGTTTAACCTAGAAACTAAAAAATTGGAATGGAGAGTTGAATATTGAATGGAGACCAAAAAAATTGGAGAAAAATTTATTCGGGACGGGTCGAGGAAACTATATTGTTATAATTATGAAATGGGGATTATTAAAGAGCAAATATTTTCTAGGATGTATATAATATTTGCTCCGGATTAGGAACAAATTTCAAAATTAAGTGTTCATTAATAAAAGGACATTAAAAAAAGTAGTACAAATATTTAAGTTCGATGACGATATTATGGTACTTTAATTATGAAATTGGGATTATTAAATTGTTAATTGAAAGTATGTATCTACTATGCAAGACGGACCAAGAATTTTTTTTTAGTACATGCGGATTATTAAACGGAGATTAAATAAATTTATTCAAGGGGAAATAATGAAATATGATATTTAATTATCCAATTATAATTATTAAATTTTTACATCATGAGATTTTCGAGAAAATAATTACGGAGTGAAGAGTTGAATATTGAAAGGAGACAAAAAAAAATGGAAAAAAAAATCCCAACGGGTCGGGGAAACTATGTTGTTATAATTATGGAATGGGGATTATTAAAAAGGATTATTTTCAGTCATATGTACATAATATTTATAAAATATTAGGAAATTATTTCAAAAGTAAGTGTTGATTAATAAACGGATATTAAAAAAATTAGTACAAAAATGTAAGTTCGATTACGATATTATGTTACTTAAATTCTGAAATTGGGATTATTAATTTTTAAATTGAAATCATGTATATATTATGCAAGACAGATTAAGAAATTATTTTTCGTACGTGCGGATTATTAAACGGAGATTAAATAAATATTTTAAAGGGGAAATAATGAAATATGATATTTAATTGTCCAATTTTAATTATTAAATTTTTTAAACGAGATTTTAAAAAACGAGGCGCGGTACTGGGGCGCGCGCGACGGGTGACGGGAGCACGCGCCCGACGGGAGACAGGTGCCGGGAGCAGGCCCGCCCGACGGGAGACGGGTGACGGGAGCGCACGCCCGACGGGAGACAGGTGCTGGGAGCACGCACCCGACGGGAGCCGGGTGATGGGAGCGCGCGCCCGACGGGAGGCAAGTGACGGGAGCATGCGCGCCCGACGGGAGACGACTGACGGGAGCTGCCAAGCACGCCCGCCCCCGCTGCCGAGAAAACTCGACCATACGGGGCTACACGTGAATTTTTCAAAGCTACACGTGATTTGTTTCAAAATTCATGTGTAGCCCTATAATTATAGGGCTACACGTGAAATTCACGTGTAGCCCTTAAACTATAGGGTTACACGTGAATTTTGAAAAAATCACGTGTTGTCCCGTCTGGTCGAGTTTTCTCGGCAGCGGGGGCACCCGTGATCGGTAGCTGTCGAGAAAACTCGGCAGCGGGGGCACCCGTTATCGGCAGCTGCCGAGAAAACTCGACGGGGAAGGGCTACACGTGATTTTTGTGGGCTACACGTGAATATTTCAAAATTCACGTGTAGCCCACAAAAATCACGTGTAGCCCTTCCCTGTCGAGTTTTTTCGGCAGCTACCAGAAGCCCCGGCCCCCGCTGCCGAGAAAACTCGGCAGCTGCCGATCATGGGTGCCCCCGCTGCCGAGATTTCTCGGCAGCTGCTGGGAGGCGACGGGGATTTTTTCCCCGTCGCGGGGAAAAAATCCCAACCGTGAATTTTCGATTCGTTTTCTATCCCGTTTCTTTTCATCATATTTTTTTATCGAGTCGTCACCAACGACATACCGTTGACCGGGAGTCGTAAGTCCCGGTCAAAGTCAACCTTTTGACCAAATTACCAAAACACCCCTCTATCTCAAAACACTTCAATTATAGGGTTACTCGTGAATTTTCAATTTATTCACGTTTAACACTATCATTACAGTGTTAAACATGATTATTCTATACAATCACTATAAAATCGAAATTTATTGCATTCCAAACGTCGATTTTTCCCGTTTAACCATTTCAAACATAAATTCAAGCATATATTCAAACAAATTAACCCTATCAAATGCAAAATTAAACACGTTTAACCATTCCAAACATCAATTCAAGCATATATGAAAACAAATTAAACCTAATTTCTCAAAAAATAGGGTTAAATGAGGATTATTAACTAGTAAACATACCTTTCTTATTTCAACAACAATTTTTCCACTCTTCCAAGAGCCAAAATGTCGGAAAAAATACTCGAATGTTTTGTTCTTCAAAATGTTGTCTGATAATTTCCTACTGAAATTATCAACCTATATAGAAGAACAAACGGAGGAAAATTACTTGTGATTTCATAGTATAAAGTGAATTCACACTTAATAATGAGAAGGAAAAAACAAAAAATTGGTGCACTGTCATCAATCGAATTAATTGACATGCATGGTCAAATTCAATGAAGACAATAATGAATAATGCGAACAAAACAAAACAAAAAATTTGGTGTAATAGTCACAACCCAATTAATTGTTGCAATTGAAATTACACGTGGATATATTTAAAAAAAATTAAACAATAATTCATGAGTCAATTGAAATTACTACACGTGGAAAATTGATGAAAAATTATACAATAATTAATGACTTTATAAAATTCACAATTGACTAATTAATAAAATATATTAATTGTCCAATCATCAAGTTGACTTTGACAAAAATGGTGGTAGAAAGTGGCATACTATTATATTTGGTGGTAGAAAATGGCATACTATTATATGTTATGGTAATTTGAATATATAATTATATTTTTTATGCTAAAATAAATACTTTCCTCTTCTTTAAAATTTATAATACTTAGGGTATGTTTGTTTAAGGCTTACCTCCACCGGATTTGAGATTTTAAAATCTCAAATCCGTGTTTGTTTAGAGGATTTTGCCAAGAATTATCAAATCCATCAAAAACCTATTCTACCTAAAAAAAAACACTATAATTAACTCTATACCTAAAACCTATAACACATCAACTAACAATATAATATTACACATACATACTTTTCTCAACATTGATTTGACATCTACAGTAATAATCCTACATATAAAATCTCAAAACAAACACAGATTTTAACTATTCACATTTATTATCAAATCCCATGATTTCAAAATTCGGATTTCCCCCATCCTACATAAGCCTTAAACAAACATACCCTTAAATTGTAACAATTAGAATATAAAATTAAATAAGATAAATTTTCTAATTTTTATTGTCTCACATCCTCAACTAATTTCCATAGCTAAAAAAAAACCTAAATTGAAGTGAAATTTAATTTCAAAAGTGACTGTTGCTCCTATATCGAATTATTTAATTTTTATTTTTAATTTTTTACCTATGTTGAAACTTGATAGCAAGGCATGAAAGTAGCCAGACAATATCTTTAATGTTTGACCTGCTATACCTGCATTAATGTTAGAATGAAAAAGTGGATGGTGAAATTGACAAAAAAGGTCAATTGGTGGGGCCCTAAATGATGTGTCATATTCCTCATACAGATTGCAGACTGCTCTATAATAATAAATTCTTTAATAACTTTATCATTCTACTTGCGTTGTAAGATTGATGAAAATGCTGAAATGCTTTGTAGGTGGATTATTTTTTAATATATCCATTGATTTTTTTTGGTTACATGAATGTTCAGATTGATAAATTTATTAAAATTTTGATACCTTAGTTATTAATATATACTAATTTATCTATGCTGGATAGGATAGTAATGTTGATAAGATTCGTGGATAATTTAAGTATTGTTTTCTAATTCCCAATAAAATTTATGATATTTTTTAATTTTGGTTCTATCTTTCTTATATCAGAATTTTATTTGATGAAATACATTAGTTATACCAATTTAAGTATTGAGTAATATAATCATTTCGTATAAAAAGCTAGACCTATTGAATATTTCATTAATGTATGTATTGAAACAATTTTAAACTTCAATTCTTTTTGAAAACCATGCAAGTTAACGATTTAAGTAGTATTTATAATTACTTGAATCCATATGAGCATTTTAAATATATTTGAATTGAGTCGAGATCTCGATAGAAACTCTCAAATCTAAGTATTCAATAAGACTTTTCCCTATTTTTCAGAGTTTTAAATATATATTTTTGAGATTTACACAAAAAATCAAATTTTAGGTTTGCTTACAGCAAAAGGGGCTGAAAGCCCATGGACCTCAACATTATGCTACAATCTTGCCATTTGCTAGCCCACTCTTATTGTGGAAATTTTTAATATCACTCATATAAATTGATTACTATCTATTTAAATTCTACCACGAACTTTATAGTTTAAGTAGTATCTTATTTTTATAAAACGATAGATTGTAATGATCAGTATTTGAATGAGAATCATACAAATTTTTATAATTTTTATTCCTTTCTTCTACGCCTTCTAATTCATTAAAAAAAAAAAAATCTATTTTTGAATTGTCAATTTTATGGATTTCTATCATAATCCTTTAAGTTTATTTTATTTTATTTTTTCCTTCAATTCTTAATCTGATTTTAATTAGACATTTAATATTTTTGCCAATAAATGGTAGCATGAACGTATAATGCTCACGTGAGGCTTTAAATTGGAGGTTTTAATTGTATACAATTTTCTCTCAATTTAGAGATGGATGGAGGGATTTGATGAATGATTTGATATTCATAATAGTAAATCTACGGATGATTTTGAATTGATATGAATTTTAAATTCATCATGTTTATTTTAAACATATTTTGTTCACCTTAATTCGAATGAATTTGAAATCTATTCATTTCAAGATTGAATTTCAAGTTTCAATTCAAACACAATGTCAAAGAAAATAAAAAAAAATAAAAAAAACCTCCAAAGCAAAACACAAATGACAAATGTATAGCATGAAAAGATATTAAATATTTACACTCAACCTAGTATTAGGTTACAATTTTTTATAATAATGTTTATTATTCACTTAACTAATTACGTAGCCTGTGTGAATGACAATTAAAGTCACTGCAAGCTCTCAAGTGGCCATGTTACTAACCTTTTAACTTCCAAGAATAAAAATTCCTTATAATTAATAAGCTTTGGAAACACTCATTTTTTTGTTTTATCACGAGACAATTGATAGATTTCAAAAAAGAAAAAGAAAACAAGTTTCCATAACACTTTCCAGCCACAAGCTGTTGACTTTTTCAAACTCTTTTGTAGATGTATAATTAAATAATTAATTATCTAAAATGTAAAATACTCAATCCACATCAAAATGGAGAATGCGATCACACCGTGCGACCATGGACATATATCTGATAGATTAATTATGAAATATAATAATAATTAAAATAAAAATAAAGCAAAATAAAAAGAAAAAAAATTGAATGCAACAATTGATCCGCATTAAAAGCATGCACAAATGGTAAATCCCATGTATTTAAACTCATCTCACCCACAGATACAATATGTGATTCACAAATTACAATTGTTTCATAATTATTTATTAAAGACAACATCTTAATTAAACAAATATATGTTGAGGATAGCAAAATCAGATGTACATTACACAAGGTGAACTAAACAATTATTTAATATATAAAATCAATTATCTATATTTAAAATAAATATTTATTCTCCAAAACTTAATTAAACATTGTAATTGAAATAATTATGTCTATGTCGATATTTTATTTAAACAGTTATATCCCCAGTGAGGCTCATACAAAATTATTGTTGAAAAAGGTTTGTATTTAATTATGAATTTTAAAATATGTTGTTTCGATATTGATATTTTAATCAAACAAATATAGCATAAAAAGTTGTTATGGAAAGATAGTTGGGCCTTATGAAGAAAGCCCAATTTTAGAAACATTACCACACTGAGGCTACGGTCCAAATGATATGCGGAAAGAAATGGAGGCCCAAATGAAATGGGGTAACAAATTTTCATTTGAATTGCCATTTGAGTAGAGAGAGATGAATAGCAGTAGCAGCTGCATGATGATGATGATGGCGGCGGGAGGAGGCGGCGGAAGAGGAAGCGGAAGCGGCGGAGGAGGCGGAGGCCGTTCCTGGCCTTCGACGACGTCGGTGTCGGCTTCCGGCAAGAGAATACAGAAGGAGATGTCGGAGCTTAGTATGGATCCTCCGCCTGACTGCTCCGCCGGCCCCAAAGGCGACAATCTCTACCATTGGGTTGCCACTCTCTTCGGTCCCCCTGGTATTGTACTCTACTGCTTTAACACTTGTTCCTTTTGCAGTCTTAACTTGTTAGGTTTGTTTTTCGTGAAATTGGTGCTACGATTGTTGTTGGAGAGGGAGTGAGTGAGTGATGCTCAAATTCGTTGATTGAATTTTTTTTTGATGGATTTAAACGAATTTCTATTGATTTATTTTGCAGGGACACCTTATGAAGGAGGCATATTTTTCCTAGATATTACGTTTCCTAGTGATTATCCGTTTAAGCCACCCAAGGTAACGTTGCTTATGTTCGGATCAGTACGATTCATCGAATATTTTAGCAGAGGTTTCCAAGTGATTATCCGTTTAAGCCTCCCAACTGAGCTACAAGGAACACATGTCTGGATGAAATTCATCATAGGGTTTCATTCTTGTATCAATAATTTAAGTTGGGCTAATAGATGGTTGTGTCTTCAATTTAAGTCATGCTAGTTAAATAAAAATAAAGACAATGCATAATGGTTTATAGAAAGGAAAATGCTGAGGAGTAGTCATTTAGTGGAACATAATTTAGGAATTATAATTTTTTTAGTTGGACAAATAAGTATGTATCATGGTTTTATGTCTCTTGAACATGTTCCGTTTAAGATGTTCTTTTCATGGATTTAGAAACGTTTAAAGGTTATGTTTGTCATTTATGCATGCTATCATTCTTAATAACTTCATGTATGGAGTTTTTTTTATTACTTCTCATTTCAAAAAGACGCATGCCTGCTCCTTGTACCTTACGCTTTGGCTCCGGGAACCTCTTGTAACTTACTTCGCCTTGCGCTTTTAATAATTATGATTTTCCACGCACTCAACTTTATTTATATTTAATTAACACAACTTTTTTGGTTTGAACATCATTGTTCCATTGTGGGTGTCGTTGTGTTTCATGATGTTTCCCGGTCCTCTAATAATTCTTTATGTTCCAAGAACTTGTTATATTTCCGTGAAGTCTTTTGAAACCATGGTTGTACTGGGTTAGGAATTGAAGTGGTAGAATTTTTTTTTTTTTGATCAATAACACCTTTCATATACTTCTAATGAGTATGCTAATCTAAATGAATGCTCCTGCCTCATAACTGCTCTTGCCACAATTGATTCTCGTTTATTAGGTCGCATGTTATATCTTCTTAATTCTGACTTTTGACTTTAGGCTTGCAGGTTGTTTTCAAAACCAGGATCTACCACTGCAATGTTGATTCTGCTGGCGATGTTAGTTTGGATATCCTGAAAGATAGCTGGAGTCCTGCCCTAACTATCTCGAAGGTGCTGGTTGCACTCAGATCAATATTTACCAGCCCTGATGCTTGTGAGTACTATAAACTTGGGCATTTCTATTCTCTTTTTCAACTGGTGAATAAAAGGCGTGGAGGATAATTTACTGCTTTACTTTTACGAGTATATATATGTACATTTCAAATAGGTCTCTTTGATGCTACTCGTTTGTGCTTATCTGGATGAAGTGCTAAAAAAAGGGGATGATATAGGCAGCTTTTACACTTCATCTCATTCTTGACAGATTCAGTGTGTGCTTTTCCAGTTCTCGTTGTAGCTGGAGTGTATAGCCATTGACTGTGCTGTTTATTCGCTGAATTTTCATGATTAATCTGCACATGCGTTGGTGATTTCCCTGATATGCTGGTTATTGCAGATAAACCCCTTGTTCCAGGCATTGCCCACTTATACTTAGCTGACAGGGCGAAGCATGATGAACTGGCAGCAGAGTGGACACTACGGTTTGCAAGGTAATTTCCTTGCACTCGATGAAACTATCGAATGATGCAGCTACCCAGGCTGACAGTATAGTTATTCCAAATGTGAGATGCAAACAAGAAGATATAAGTTGTTTAAAGACGACGACCGACCGACCGGCCTCACAACTGTGTATTGACCTATTTGCGAAATTGCCACTCGCTTGTTTGTATGGAAGTTTTTCTTTAGTGTGTTCTCATAACCTTCATCTTCATAATAGTCGTGTATAATCATATTTCTAAATTTGGATATCCAGAATTACTTCAGTTTACTGTGCAGAAAATAATACTAGTTAAATAATTGTGGATTTAAAGGAGCATCTTTCCGAAATTTACCAACAGTTGAATGATTATTATGTTGCATCCAATAAAGATATGTTTCACACACACAGCTTTTAACCGAGTATATTTTATTCTTTGTGAAATTCCAGATCAACATTCCATTCATCCCTTTTGTCTACTCTTATTAAGATTTGGTTTCTGCGGATTCTTGGAGATTCAAATGCTCAAGATTTTAAGTTGAAGTTGTTTTCACGTCATTCTAGTACATTAATGGTTTTCAACAATAGCCAACAACATTCATAATTAATTTCAACGGATATATATATATATATATACACAAATTCTCTTATGCACTAGATCCATACAATTGGGTTGACTTGATCTGAATCTGCGTTTTTTGGATTTTTTTTTATTCATATGTTACTTTTTATGTATATTAGTATGACATTTATGTACAAATATCATAATCTTTTATGTAATTCTATAACTCCAAAAAAAGTCATTTTCAGTGCATTTTTGGATGAACATACCTTTATATCAATATAATCATACCTTTATATAAATATTTTTTTAATACTTTTTAATTATATTAGTTATATTTTGTAGTTAATGTTAGTACGTAATTTTAATTTTTTTTACTATTAGTAAATAAGCATATTTTCAATGTCTAATGCATTTCTAATCATACATACAAATTTTTAACATATCTTCCTTGTAAAAATATGTATCCAACATGCATACCTCTAACCAACATGCATGCCTCTAAGAGCATCTCCCACCATTACCCAAATCCTATATTTTACACCTAATTTAGGTGTTTTTGACCTTCCAAGCTAAATCATCAAATCACCATTATACCTAAAATTATGGTGATTTGGGTTTAATCTCCCATCTTGGTCAAACTCTATATCACCAAAATCTCAAATCCTATATTTTCACCAAATTTTTTGGTGAAGGAATTTTAATTTCCCACCTTACCACCATTTTAACATAATTTTCACCAAATCCTATTTTTCCTATCAAATATAGGATTGAATATAGGATTTGGTGTAATCACCACCATTTTTTAATTAGCATATAAAATGATTATATTAACTAATTTCATATGATTACCAACTTATTAACATATTCTTTGTAAATATATTAATATTGGTTAATGGATTTGTTTTCCAATAAATAAATATATTTATTATTATTAATAAATTAATTAATAAATATAAATATATTTAGCCAAAATAAATTATAGGTTAATACGATAAATACATTTACTATCATAAATGAACAAAAACATAATACATTTGAGTAACATATTAAGGAGAACATAATAAACTAAGAAGAAGATTGGTAGCACATTTGTGGGGCAAACGTGGTCAAATCGATGATGTTGAAGATGATGATGATAATGGTGAATGAGATTTTTTTAATGATTTTAGATTAATATATGTTGTAACGTTATTTATTTGAGTTAATTTTCTTTCATGTTGTAACGTTATCATGTTGTAATATTTTTATGATTAATTTATGTTGTAATGTTTTATGCAATAATTTATGAAATTATTGTTTATGTGTGAATTTAATTATATGTATTATAATTTAAGTTGATTTGCTTTCATGTTGAAATAGTTTTTTGAAATTTATCATCATTGTTGAAATTATATAGTTAAGAAAATTAATATTTAAAATCAGATCTATAATCAATATTTTGGAAATAAAATAGACCAAAATTATGATTAACATTAAATTTATAATTTTTTGATATATTTGGTGAAATACCATGGGAGACCAAACCAAATTATATCTTTATAAATGGTGTAATATGGTGAAATGGTGATATATTAATATTTTATTATTTGGTGGAAGATTTGATGAAATAGGTGGGAGATCAAATACACTATTTTTTCATCAAAAATGGTGAAATAAGGAAATTGGGTGCTACTGGTGGGAGATAAACCCATTTTTTCACCAAAAAAAATGGGATTTGGTGAAAAAATGATGTTAAGGGTGGGAGATGCTCTAAACACTTTGGATCATTTTCCAACAACAACTCAATTCTTTTTTTTTTTTTTTTTAAAGTATGCCCGAAATGTACCCATTTATTATAAATGCAAGAGATATTAAATGTCATATTATATTTCCTAATAGTTAAAATTACAATTTTCAAAAAAAATCTTCATGATTTTCTCACACGGCACCCTAAAGCAGCCGTCCCCCCCGGATGACACCTCATTAGGGGTGGAGATTGGAACGGAAATTTTCGATATCCGTTGAATCCGATCCGAAATTTTTCGATTTTGGAACGAATATTTTTAATCCAAAATCCGAAAATTCGAATTTCGATTTTTCCGAAAATTTTTGGATGGAAATTGGAATTAGTTTTGAAATTTTTGGAAATTCCAAAATCCGATCCGAAATATTTCCGAAATTCAATTTTCGAAAATTTCGATTTTCGATCCGATCCAAAATTCCGATCCGATTTCCGATTTATTTCCGAAATAATAGTATATAATATTCTTTTATAACAAATAGTATATAGCATAAAATGTTTGAATTATATTATATAATATAATATATTTTATATACATTTACTATAAGTAAATATAAATATACATATTATAGTATATTTTATAATACTATATACTTTATACTATGTGTAAATATAAATATACATATTATAATATACTTTATAATACTATATACTATATAATATAGTTTATACTATAATTTTATTTTATACTATATACTATAGTCTATAATTTATACTGTAGTTTTTTAGTATTATTTTATAATATATACTATATACCATAGTTTATACTGTAGTATTTTAGGTCGTATTATTTCTTAGGATATTAGAAAATGTAATATAGCTAATAGACCAACTAATTAATTTCGAAAAAATTTTAATTTCTGAAAATTCCGAAAAAAATTCCCAAAATTTCCGAAATTTTGGAATTCCGAAATTTCCGAAGTCGGATTGCATTTCACATTTCCGAAATTTTTTGGATGAAAATTGGAATTGATTTTTCATTTTCAAAATTTTTTGGAATTTTTCCGAAACACCCTATTTCCGATTCGATCCGTCCGATCTCCACCCCTACATCTCATCCATTTCCACAAGATTTATTTTGCAGTTTTATCTTTTTTTTTTATCCTTTTCTTTTGTTTTTCTAAAATTTTGTTAGGGTAAATGACATATTTGATATCTGAAATTAGATTATATTTCAAATTGAGTATTCAAAATTCGAGTTCATCAATTTAGTCCCTTAATTTTTTAAAATTCATTACTTTAGTATCCACTGTTAAAAATTCGTTCAAACTAGCAAAAGTTAACTACCATGAAACTACTTGGTACAAAAATTAGATGGCTAACCCTAATTTTTCCCCTAAATCATGCGCAGCTTCTCCTCTATTCAAAATTCGATCGAATCTGGGGTTGCATTGATTGGTTGAACCCTAATTTTCTCAATTCTGATATTCAGGATCCTCAACCTTGTTTACAATGTCTCAAAATAGCGTTCCTTCGTCAAATTCAAGTTGGTGTTCTTCAAAGGGGCTTCAATCACAGCAACATTGTAAATGTGGATTTGACTTGCCCTTGAAGACCTCTCGGTCGAAAGATAATCCAGAGAGGAGATATTGGTTTGCCCAAATTGCATTGTAATGAAATTTCTGAATGTATTTGTTATTGAAGTGTTTGCCAAATTGAATTGAAGTATTTGGTTGACATTATTGAATTGAATTGAAGTGTTTGGTTGTGATTTTGATCATTGTTGTTGATACACTGCTTCTTAATACAAATAATACAATAATACATTGTTTTATAGCAATTGCTCCATCAATCAATTCAACTTATTGTAATGTGGTGTGTTGTTTAATCCAGTGGAGCTTCTTCTTGCCATGAGAAACCAGATTGCTTGAGCCTACTGAAGTGAGGGTTGACTATGCAAGGGTTGGGAGGCCGTGAGCTTCCAGTGATGGTCTATTTCTTATCGATTTGGCCTACAATTGGTGTTGATTTGGTGAATTTTGAGGAAAAATAATGAAAAAGAAGATGCAAATTAGGGTTTCGCATAATTTGGGGGAAAAACTAGAATTAACCGTCTAATTTTCGCACCAAATAATTTCAGGATAGTTAACTTTCGTTAGTTTGGACGGATTTTTAATGACGAATACTAAAATTGATGGATTTTAAAAAATTGAGGGACTAAATTAATAAACTCAAATTTTGAGGTACCCAATCTAAAATATAACCGTCTAATTTTCGCACCAAATAGTTTCAGGATAGTTAACTTCCGTTAGTTTAGACGGATTTTTAACGACAGATACTAAAATTGGTGGATTTTAAAAAATTGAAGGACTAAATTAATAAACTCGAATTTTAGGTTACCCAGTCTGTAATATCAAATTTAGATATTTGTACCCTATCGAAATAAAGAACCGTGACATATATGTTTGGAATAGATTCAGTCTTTGACTAAGGAAGGGACCCAACAAGTCAAATCCGAAGACTACCTTCATTTGAGAAAGTCAGAAGATATTGATTGGCAAAAGCCCATTGTCAGAGAGATGAAGGGACTTGGGTAGATCTTGACATTCTGTGCCTACGTACACACCAAAAATCTCTACTTGCTTAGAGCAACCACATCAATTCATTTTTAGTACATTATTTTAATGTGGGGTCCACATGCCAACACACTAATTAAAAACATCTATTTTTTAAAAACACATATCTACATCAATTTAACACAAATTTCAATCAATTTAACACAAATACAATCATTACATGTGGGTTTCATGATCCACTAATTTTTATTCTTTATTTTTATTTATATCAATATAAAGTAATTATTTATTACTTGTATGTTGGATTAATTAATTATGATATTAATAATTTTCAATTCATATTAAAATATAATTAATAATATTTAAATATTATTTTTAAAGATTAATTATATAAAAAAAGACATAGATATAGCTAGCAATTAATTGAAAATAAGCAATTGACATTACAATACATTTGACATACAATTAATATTTATTCAATTTCTACCAAATTCAAAGGAAGGGTGGTTACTATCTATCATTCTTATTTTATTATTTATATATCAATTCAAATTAATTCTTTATTTGTTGTATTAATTTTAGTGCAAATTGTATAGAGAATTTTTTAATTATTACATTAAAAAATTTCAACTCACATTAAAATGTATAAATAATACAAAAACGATAAATTGTTTGTATAGGAAAGAAAAGAAAATAATTTGTTTGTATAGAAAAAGTAAAGAAAATAAATATATTGAGATGAGATGAGAAAAAAAAAGCAAAATGCATTAATTGATGAGGTGTCACTATGTCAATCATTAGCCAATCATTAAAAATGAGGATAAAAATGCATTAATTGATGAGGTGTCACTATGTCAATCATTAGCCAATCATTAAAAATGAGGATAAAAATGCATTTTTCAAACTTAACACACACACTAATTAAACAAAAACACATATTTAAAAACATACCTACATTAATTTAATGAGGAAAGTATTCATTTTAGCATAAAAAATATAATCATTTATCCAAATTACCATAATATATAATAGTGTGAACTCTTATACCACAAAATATAATAGTATGCCACTTTCTACCACATTTTTTGTGAAAGTCAACTTGGATGACTGAACAATTAATATATTTTATTGTTTTGGTCAATTGGGACAAATATTTCCTCATTAATTTTTTTTTTTGGAACAATAGATAAGAGGCAAGTGTAGTAATAGGGTTGCAACAATTAATTTGGCCATGCAACTATTACACCAAATTTTTTGTTTTTTTTTTGTTCTCATTATTTATTGTCCATGCACGTGGTGAAATTGGATTAATTGGATCAAACCAATTTTTTTGTTTTTTTCTTCTCATTATTTACTGTGAATTCACTTTATACTGTGAATTCACATGTAATTGTCCTGTGTATTCTTCATCTATATAGGTTGATAATTTCAGTATGAAATTATCATACAACATTTTGAAGAACAAATTATCTGAAATTTTTTTCCGACATTTTCGCTCTTGGAAGATTGGAAGAATTATTGTTCAAATAAGAAAAGTATGTTTAATAGTTAATAATTCTCATTTAACCCTATTTTTTGAGGGATTAGGTTTAAGAATTATTGTTCTATGTTTGAATTCATGTTTGGAATGGTTAAACGAGTTTAATTTTGCATTTCATGAGGTTAATTTGTTTGAATATGTTCATGAATTCATATTTGAAATGGTTAAACGGGTTTACATTTTAATTTGATAAAGTTAATTTGTTTGAATATGTGTTTCAATTGATGTTTGAAAGGGTTAAACAGACATAATCGACGTTTGGAATGGTATAAATATCGATTTTATAGTGATTATATGGAATAATCACGTTTAACCCTATAATTATAGTGTTAAACGTGAATAAATTGAAAATTCACGTTTAACCCTATAATTATAGGGTTTTAAGATTGATGGGTATTTTGGTAATTAGGTCAAAGGGTTGACTTTGATCGGGACCCATGACCCTTGGTCAACGATATCTCGTTGGCGACGACTCGATGATAAAGTATGATGAAAAGAAATGAGATTTGAATAGAAAATGAATCAAAAATACGGCGTCGCGCGCGTTCCCGACGATGGGAGAAAAAAACCCTAGCGTCTCCCGACAACTGCCGAAGTTTTCTCGGCAGCGGGAGCGGCATCCTCGACAGCTGCTGAGTTTTCTCGACAATAGGGGGTTAAACGTGAATTTTTTTAGGGTTAAACGTGAAAATTCACGTTTAAGGCTCGCTGTCGAGAGCCCATGCCTCAACTGCCGAGAAAACTCGGCAGCTGCCGAGAACAGGGTCCCGATGCGTGAGATAAAAATTTTCACGTTTAACTCCCGCTGTCGAGAAAACTCGGCAGCTGCCGAGAGCCCGTGCCCCGGCTGCCGAGAATAGGGACCCGATGCACGTGATAAAAATTCACATTTAACCCCCACTACCGAGAGCCCGTGCCCCGACTACCGAGAAAACTCGACAGCTGTCGAGAACGGGGTCCCAATGCGTGCGTGCTCCCGTTACCCGTCTCCCGTCGTGCGCGCACACTCCCGTCACTCATCGCGCGCGCCTTCCCTGTCACCTGTCGGGCGCGCCCGCGCACCACGCCCCCTTTTAAAAAATTTAATAATTATAATTGAACAATTAAATATGATATTTGAATAATTCCCCTTTAATAAATTTTTTTAATCTCTGTTTAATAATCAACACGTAATAAAAATAATTTCTTAATCCATCTTATATAATAGATACATAATTTGAATAACCAATTTAATAATCCCAATTTCATAATTAAAGTAACATAATATCCTAATCGAATTTAAATATTTTTAGTAATTTTTATAATATCCGTTTAATAATCAACACTTAATGCGAAATAATTTCCTAATCCTTCGTAAATATTATGTAGATTCTCAAAAATAATCCTTTTTAATAATCCCCATTTCATAATTATAGCAACATAATTTCGTAATCCCGTTATGAATCTTTTTTGTCACACCCTATACCCCTATGACGTATATCTCATAATAACATATTCATCATATAGGCAAATCATGCTGACGTTTCATTTATCCATATAAATATAAAAACATTATTTAAAAACTACCGTGCATCTCATCATGCCAAAAACTCTCTCTATTCTTTTGAGCCACGTCTCAGCTTCAGCAGGATCAATAGTCCCATAAAAGTCAACTGCTCCTAATTTACGGAGCTCCTTGAAATTTTTACTTCTAGAACCTGTAACTGGCCCTTGTACCTCTTGTTCTACCAGTCTAGGTGAATGTTGTGCAGGCTCATGTGATGCAGGTAATGTATGAGATGCCTCTATCGATTGATGTGGCACGGCTGAACCTTCTCTCCTCAATGATTCATGCTCATGAATGTCCATGTTTCCCTATTTATATGGATGCAATTACAATGTCAATTACATATGAGGTGTAATGCTTATAAATGCATAATGACACCGAGGAATCATATCCCCGCTCTGATACCAACTTAAACTGTCACACCCTATACCCCTATAATGTATATCTCATAATAACATATTCATCATATAGGCAAATCATGCTGACGTTTCATTTATCCATATAAATATAAAAACATTATTTAAAAACTAATATAATATAAGATTAAAGCACACAACCCATATTCCAGCAATAATTATATTAAATACAACTTATGATATATATGTCCAGAATGCAAAATGCGGAGGAGGAGAAGGTTGCACGAGGCATCAGCCGGCCGACCTGGTATAGCGCGATGTATATACACAACCCACGATAAAAAGCTATCGAACCTAAAAAAAACAATTATGCGATTTTTATGAGTCGCAACTCAGTGAATATAAACCATTGCTTCATTAAATAACAAGCAAATAACAATCCACTTTACTATAATCAACAATATAATCATACATGTACAAATGCCACTATGTCCAATTTATTATTCTGTGAACTGCTCAAGCTAGGATCCGTCCCGAGATTTCCAATATACCATTATGTATATAGACCCGTAGGTCTCCAATATGATCATGACCCGTAGGTCTCCAATATGATTATGACCCGAAGGTCTCCACTGTGTATATAGACCCGTAGGTCTTCAATATGAATTTGACCCGAAGGTCTCCACTTTGTATACAGATCCATCGCAAGACAGTCACAGGCCTTTTAATTTCATGCCGTATGTAATGCAACATACCAATTATCAGAAAATATGATCACGTATACATTTGCCAATATATCATTTGATCCAATGACGATTCATATAAATATATATTTCTTATAGAACACATATAACAAACTTTGCATATAAATCACGTCACATTGCGTATAAATCACATATACGATTTATACTCACACAATTAACATTGCATATAAATTGCATCCAATTGCGTATAAATCACATAGCATATAAGTCATATATATGGTTTACACTCACCCGGCTAGGATAAACGATTTGTTCACCACTCTGCTTCCTCCTCTCGTTCTACAGCCCGTGCTCCTATACGATTCAATGCAATTTAGCCTAATCGTCCCCTTAATATATTTATTTCCATTATGCAATGAAATGCAATGCATGTATGTTTAATTTCATTTATTCATATATGCATATGATATAAGATTCTAACAACCTTTATTCTTTCGACGTATTCAACTATGTTCAGAATTCTTCTTATAACTTGAATTATAAAATTCCGAGTCGAGCAAGGTAAAATTCGGTAGAAACTTAACATATAACTCTACAACTTTCATGTTTAACACTTTTCCTAATTCACTCTCCAACCTGTATAAAATTAGACTACAAACACAGCATAATTAACCGTTTTCGAACTAGACCAAGTCCTGTAATTTTGACATTATCTCACTCGATATTTAACCGAGTCATCCACGGTTTGCTCCTGAGTTTAGCTAACAGATAGGGCTATAACTTTCATGTTTTAAGTTTTTCCTAATTCGGCCTACCAAGCTACCAAAACATCTGATGAATTATAATAACTAGAGACATATATAATTCACTAATTTCTTTGTACCTTTCGTGAAAAATCTTGAAAATTCACTCCTATCAAATCGAAGAACACGTCTCACGAGCTCCCTTTCAAATTCTGAAGAAAATCGGTGAAGAACCGAAACTAAAATTCACAAATCCTTTCTTTTTTCTTTTCTTTCCCTCTGTTTTTATTTTCTTTCCTCACTGTCTGTGTTCTCGCTGCCTTTCCTTCTATCTGTTTTTCTTTTCTATTGTTGCGCCCCTTTTTATTTAATTCATTTGCATCCACCGCCTTTTCATTAGCTAAGTTAAGTTTGCTTTCCTTTTATTATTTTATTATTATTAACTTTGAAAGTATGCCTATGCACATATATATACTTATGATATTTATATATATTATAATATTAATTAACTATATATATGTGTTACCTGCAGCAGCCGCCATTTATATACTTATATATATATAGTATATGTTCATATATATATATATATATTAATTAACTTTCTTATATATATATATACATACCTGTGACAGCAGCCATTATATATACTAATATATACATATAAATCATGTTTATATATATATATGTATATAATTTAGATTTATTTTCTTTGTAAAATTCAATATAATTTATATCATCATTAATCAAATAATTTATATTATGCGCTCAAAAATTATTCGAGTCTCAATCAATTATAATAGGGGTTTCTCAATACTAATTACCTGAAAACATATAAATAATACGAAATGCATATGATGCATGAAATGAATGCCTAATGACATGTATGTTTTGGTCGGGGATGTTACAATTCTCCCCCTCTATAAGAATTTTGTCCTCAAAATTTGTTATTCCTTTATGCAATGTATCAATAAGAAGATCAGTTACCAGTGAATAAATGCAGATATAACTTTTTCATCTTTTCTTCTGTCTCCCAGGTGGCTTCCTCTACACCATGATTTCTCCAAATAACTTTAACCATTGGAATTTCTCTGTTCCGCAACTGTTTGATTTTGAAATCTGCTATCGAGACTGGTTCTTCTATGTAGCTTAAATTTTCTGCAATCTGTACCTCTGAATCCCGCAATACATGTGAAGGATCAGATCGATATAGTCGCAGCATGCTAACATGAAAAACATTATGAATTTGAGCCAATTCTGGAGGTAATGCTAACTCGTATGCCAATGGTCCCACTTTTCCGATGATATCATATGGCCCGATATATCGAGGACTTAACTTTCCTTTATTACCGAATCTCATAACACCTTTCCAAGGAGATACTCGTAAAAATACTTTATCACCAACCTGGTATTCCATCTCCTTTCTATGTTGATCAAAGTAGCTCTTTTGTCGGTCTTGTGCAGCCTTCAATTTGCTTTTAATGATATCAACTTTGTCAATTGTGTTCTGAACAATTTCTGGCCCTTCTAGAATTTCTATACCCTTTCTATCCCAATATAGTGGACTTCTGCACTTTCTTCCATATAACGCCTCATACGGTGTCATTCCAATGCTACTGTGAAACTGGTTATTATAAGCAAATTTCATTAATGGAATATATTTATCCCATGAACCTTGAAATTCAATAACACAAGCACGTAGCATCTCTTCTAACGTCTGTATAGTCCTTTCTGATTGACCATCTGTTTGAGGGTGAAAAGCCGTACTGAAGTGTAATTTGGTCCCCATAGCTGATTGAAAACTCTCCCAAAATCGAGAAGTAAATCTCGAATCTCTATCGGAAACAATAGACACTGGTATACCATGGAGTCGTACAATTTCCCTGACGTACTTCTCTGCCAATTGATCTAATGAACAACCCCAACGTAAAGGTAAGAAATGTGCCGATTTAGTCAATCTATCCACAATTACCCAAATAGCATTATTCCCTTGTTGCGTTCTTGGTAATCCCAAAACAAAGTCCATCGTAATCCGCTCCTATTTCCAAATCGGAATAGATAAGGGTTTCAGTGTACCTGCAGGTGCTTGATGTTCTGCTTTAACTTGTTGACAAGTAAGACATCGGGAAATAAATTCAGCAACATCTTTCTTCATTTTTGGCCACCTGTAATGTTGCCTCAATGTGTGATACATCTTTGTTGTACCTGGATGCATAGCATACGGTGCATTGTGTGCCTCGTCTAAAATTTCTCGTCGTAAATCATCAACTTCAGGTACACACAACCTGGTGCCAAACATTAATGTACCATCTTGTAAATCAAATGGCGTGTCTTTACCCTGCTGCACCTGTTCAATAATTTCTGTCAATTTTTCATCCTTGTTTTGTGCATCTTGTATTCGTTGTCTCAATATTGGACGAATCTCCAAGGTAGCAATCAACACTCCACCTGTATCTAACTGTAGTCTCGTGTTTAAACTTCGTAGAGCAATCAAATCTGAAAGTGGAGCCAAATGCATATGTGCTACTGTACCACCTGACTTCCGACTTAACGCATCGGCTACAACGTTGGCTTTTCCTGGATGATACTCTATCGTACAATCATAATCCTTCAATTGTTCTATCCAACGTCTCTGTCGCATATTCAATTCTCTCTGACTCATCAAATATTTCAAACTTTTATGGTCGGTAAATATCTGGAACATCCCCCTATAAAGATAATGCCGCCAGATTTTTAAGACAAACACCACTGTCGCCAACTCTAAATCATGAACATGATAGGAAATTTCGTGTGGTCGTAATTGTCGTGATGCATAAGCAATTACTTTCCCATTCTGCATCAAAACACAACCAAGTCCTTGATGTGAAGCGTCACTATAAACGACAAATCCCCCAATGCCTGTAGGAATTGTGAGTATCGGTGCTGTAGTCAAACGATGCTTTAATTCATCAAAGCTCTGTTGGCATCTGTCATTCCATTGAAATGGAACATTCTTTCGTAGCAATTTTGTAATTGGCGCCGCTATAATGGAAAACCCTTCGACAAACCTTCTATAGTATCCGGTCATACCGAGAAAACTTCGAACCTCCGAAACTGTCGTTGGCACTTCCCAATTTATCACTGCCTTAATCTTTTTAGAGTCGACCTCTATGCCTTGTCCAGATACTATATGTCCCAAAAATACCACATGGTCCAACCAAAATTCACATTTACTCAACTTTGCGTATAGTTGTTTTTCTCGCAAGATTTGTAACACCATCCGTAAATGATCCGCGTGTTCCTCTTTACTCTGTGAATATACCAGTATGTCATCAATGAAGACAATGACAAATCTATCAAGGAAAGGTTGGAACACTTTATTCATTAAAGCAATGAATGCTGCTGGTGCATTAGTTAACCCGAATGACATCACCAAAAATTCATAATGCCCATATCGAGTTCTGAATGCTGTCTTCGGAATATCATCTTTGGCTATCTTTAACTGATGGTACCCAGATCGAAGATCTATCTTGGAAAATACTTGCGCACCCTGTAGTTGATCAAATAAATCATCTATCCGTGGTAATGGGTATTTGTTCTTTACCGTCACTTGATTCAGCTTTCGGTAATATGCACAATCGTAGTGTACCATCTTTCTTTTTCACGAAAAGCACTGGCGCACCCCAAGGTGATACACTAGCCCGTATATACCCTTTGTCTAGCAGCTCCTGTAATTGTTTCTTTAATTCCTATAACTCCAATGGGGCCATCCGATATGGAGGAATAGAGATTGGTGCGGTGCCCGATATCAACTCTATGGTAAACTCCGTCTCTCTATCTGGTGGTAGTCCTGGTAACTCATCTGGGAAAACATCAGGAAAATCTTTGACAATTGAAATATCTCTGATCTCCTCATATGTAGCTGTACGATCTATAACATGTGCCAAATATGCCTCGCATCCATCTCTAATCATACGGAAAGCTGTTGTTGCTGAAATCAAACATGTCGGTACAATCCGTCGATCACCATAGAAAATTACTTTAGTCTGTCCAGGAGAATCTATCACCACTTCTTTAGTATAACAATCCACTTTAGCACGATGTCTCGATAACCAGTCCATACCCAAAATAACATCAAACTCACGCAGAAATAACAGGATCAAATCAGCTGGTAACTCTACTGTATCAATCCGCACTATACAATTTCGATATACCGTATGCACCATTATAACTTCACCCAATGGAGTATGTACTCCTAAGTTGTAATCTAGTGGTTCGGGTTCTTTATGAAAATGCGATACTATGGTGGATGATATGAATGAATGAGTGGATCCTGGATCTATCAATACATGTATTTCAAAATCATTTAAATAGAGTTTACCGGTAATGACCTCAGGTGCTGTAGCTGCCTCCCGTTGGGACATAGCAAAAACTCGTGCCTGACCCTGTGATCGTGTTCCTGGTGCCTCTGATCTTCCTCTACTAGCAGTAGAGCTTAAAGTCTAACCTCTACCACGACCTCTACCAACACTTGCCATTGATGCTGCTGGTCGAATATTTTGCACCGTCGGTTCTGATGCCGCTCTACCAATATTTGATCTATCAGGTCTAGCTGGACACTCTCTATAAAAATGTCCCTGTTGTCCACAGTAATAACAACCTCCAGTTAGCAATCGACACTCTCCTGTATGATATCGACCACAGTGTTGACACATAGGTCGTGTCTGTATTGTCGGGCTAGGTCCTCAGCCACCTCCACGACTAACAGATTGTACACGTCCACCTCTTTGACTGAATGTACCACCTCTGCTAAATGTCGGTGCTGAAGAGGAAAAACTCTGACGTTTATTTGGCTTTTCACTTGACTCACCAATATGAGTCATTGACTCTCTCTTTTGCCCTTGAAAATATGTTTGTCGTTCCTTTAACAAAGTCTCGGCCCTAACTGCTGCAGTACGCAAATCTGTGTAAGTACGAAGATCCCAAGGGATAATCTTGCTTCGAATATCATATGAGAGTCCCTCCTCAAAACGTTTGCATCTCTCTCGCTCAGTAGCAACCATCGCAGCCGCATAATGTAATAATTGAGTAAATTTAACTTCATACTCGGCAACTGACATATTTCCTTGTTTAAGAGATAAAAATTCCCTTTGTTTGTTATCTCGGTATACCTCTGGCATATATCTATCTCTGAACACTGTGAGAAAATCACCCCAAGTTAGGATTGTCGGTTGTACTGTAGCATGAGGAATTGTCTCCCACTAATCATATGCATCCCCTTGTAACAGTGACACTGCAAAGTCAAATCGTTCCTCTACCGTGCATCTCATCATGCCAAAAACTCTCTCTATTCTTTTGAGCCACGTCTCAGCTTCAGCAGGATCAATAGTCCCATAAAAGTCAACTGCTCCTAATTTACGGAGCTCCTTGAAATTTTTACTTCTAGAACCTGTACCTGGCCCCTGTACCTCTTGTTCTACCAGTCTAGGTGAATGTTGTGCAGACTCATGTGATGCAGGTAATGTATGAGATGCCTCTATCGATTGATGTGGCACGGTTGAACCTTCTCTCCTCAATGATTCATGCTCATGAATGTCCATGTTTCCCTATTTATATGGATGCAATTACAATGTCAATTACATATGAGGTGTAATGCTTATAAATGCATAATGACACCGAGGAATCATATCCCCACTCTGATACCAACTTAAACTGTCACACCCTATACCCCTATAATGTATATCTCATAATAACATATTCATCATATAGGCAAATCATGCTGACGTTTCATTTATCCATATAAATATAAAAACATTATTTAAAAACTAATATAATATAAGATTAAAGCACACAACCCATATTCCAGTAATAATCATATTAAATACAACTTATGATATATATGTCCAGAATGCAAAATGCGGAGGAGGAGAAGGTTGCACGAGGCATCAGCCGGCCGACCTGGTATAGCGCGATGTATATACACAACCCACGATAAAAAGCTATCGAACCTAAAAAAAACAATTATGCGATTTTTATGAGTCGCAACTCAGTGAATATAAACCATTGCTTCATTAAATAACAAGCAAATAACAATCCACTTTACGATAATCAACAATATAATCATACATGTGCAAATGCCACTATGTCCAATTTATTATTTTGTGAACTGCTCAAGCTAGGATCCGTCCCGAGATTTCCAATATACCATTATGTATATAGACCCGTAGGTCTCCAATATGATCATGACCCGTAGGTCTCCAATATGATTATGACCCGAAGGTCTCCATTGTGTATATAGACCCGTAGGTCTTCAATATGAATTTGACCCGAAGGTCTCCACTTTGTATACAAATCCATCGCAAGACAGTCACAGGCCTTTTAATTTCATGCCGTATGTAATGCAACATACCAATTATCAGAAAATATGATCACGTATACATTTGCCAATATATCATTTGATCCAATGACGATTCATATAAATATATATTTCTTATAGAACACATATAACAAACTTTACATATAAATCACGTCACATTGCGTATAAATCACATATACGATTTATACTCACACAATTAACATTGCATATAAATTGCATCCAATTGCGTATAAATCACATAGCATATAAGTCACATATATGGTTTACACTCACCCGGCTAGGATAAACGATTTGTTCGCCACTCTGCTTCCTTCTCTCGTTCTACAGCCCGTGCTCCTATACGATTCAATGCAATTTAGCCTAATCGTCCCCTTAATATATTTATTTCCATTATGCAATGAAATGCAATGCATGTATGTTTAATTTCATTTATTCATATATGCATATGATATAAGATTCTAACAACCTTTATTCTTTCGACGTATTCAACTATGTTCAGAATTCTTCTTATAACTTGAATTATAAAATTCTGAGTCGAGCAAGGTAAAATTCGGTAGAAACTTAACATATAACTCTACAACTTTCATGTTTAACACTTTTCCTAATTCACTCTCCAACCTGTATAAAATTAGACTACAAACACAGCATAATTAACCGTTTTCGAACTAGACCAAGCCCTGTAATTTTGACATTATCTCACTCGATATTTAACTGAGTCATCCACGGTTTGCTCCTGAGTTTAGCTAACAGATAGGGCTATAACTTTCATGTTTTAAGCTTTTCCTAATTCGGCCTACCAAGCTACCAAAACATCTGATGAATTATAATAACTAGAGACATATATAATTCACTAATTTCTTTGTACCTTTCGTGAAAAATCTTGAAAATTCACTCCTATCAAATCGAAGAACACGTCTCACGAGCTCCCTTTCAAATTCTGAAGAAAATCGGTGAAGAAACGAAACTAAAATTCACAAACCCTTTCTTTTTTCTTTTCTTTCCCTCTGTTTTTATTTTCTTTCCTCACTCTCTGTTTTCTCGCTGCCTTTCCTTCTATCTGTTTTTCTTTTCTATTGCTGCGCCCCTTTTTATTTAATTCATTTGCATCCACCGCCTTTTCATTAGCTAAGTTAAGTTTGCTTTCCTTTTATTATTTTATTATTATTAACTTTGAAAGTATGCCTATGCACATATATATACTTATGATATTTATATATATTATAATATTAATTAACTATATATATGTGTTACCTGCAGCAGCCGCCATTTATATACTTATATATATAGTATATGTTCATATATATATATATTAATTAACTTTCTTATATATATATACATACCTGTGACAGCAGCCATTACATATACTAATATATACATATAAATCATGTTTATATATATATATATATATATATATAATTTAAATTTATTTTTTTTACAAAATTCAACATAATTTATATCATCATTAATCAAATAATTTATATTATGCGCTTAAAGATTATTCGAGTCTCAATCAATTATAATAGGGTTTTCTCAATACTAATTACCTAAAAACATATAAATAATACGAAATGCATATGATGCATGAAATGAATGCCTAATGACGTGTATGTTTTTGTCGGGGATGTTACATTTTTTCCATTTTTTATAGTCTCCTTTCAATATTTAACACTTCACTGGAGAATTATTTTTTAATACATCTTAAATAATAGGTAGATAATTTTAATAATCCACTTTCATAATCCCCATTTCATAATTAAAGTGTGTGATTAATTTAACTTTAGTTTCTAAGTTAAACCAACATTAGTTGTTGATACTTGATTTATGGCTTAAATAATTAATTTTTTATCGTGTTCAAAATCTAGTATAGTTGTTCTTTTATTTTATTTGTTATTTATTATGTGTTTCATGATTCCCATAATTTTTTTTGCAGTAACCAACAAAAAAATGACTATTGAAGTTATGTATGGTACGATGGCTATTGGGAAGGTTTAGAATACACCAACGGTTTTGAAGAGGTCATTCACCTTCAGGAACGAACCCTATTTGATTTAATGTCTTCCATTCATGAAGTTGTGGGTGCCGATATGACGTAGTGGGGTTATACGATTCACTCACTACTCGATTCTACAGGAAGATTGAGGAAGAAAAAAATAAAGAATTTTGTCAAATATCGATGGGGCTCTTGTTGTTTTTGTTACTCTGATGAGGTTGAACGTTGGACAATCCGATGTTGCCGTGTCCCCCGAGCCGGAAAATACACCCTCTGGAGTTGGATCATCTTATTCCGACTATCCAGAACACCATGTCACAATGGACGAGCACAGTCAACGAAGCTGGAAAATTAGTGTACCATTTTCTTCAAGCCATACGGATCCACCTTCATATGTGTACACCGACCAAAGTTCCTATTTTGGTTATGTTCCCCTTGAACTCCAATCCGACCAGGGTTTTCAAGCAAGATGGGGAATACCCAATGAAAATGACAATACTCATTTTAGGAGTTCTTCGGGAATGCAGTGGGATGCTTCACCACCGGAGCATGACCCAAATGACTTAGGTGGCAGACTCGACTTAAATAGGGACCTAGACAGTTTCGGACATGAAGCGGTACAACCATATGAACAATTTACTGAAACGACATGTGTAGGAACATCAGATCATGAAGATGATGGTCAAAGTGGTAATCATGTTTTATTGATTATTTCATAATCATTTTGTAATTAGTGAATGTAATGTTGCATTATTTGTGATTATCTCTATCTATATGTAGGTTCGGACCATGCAGACGATGACTTTGAATTCACTACTGATTAGGAGAATGCTTTGGATGCTGAACAACGAGAGTAGTATGAGCAATTCTGTACATATATACTGAGACCGAAATGGTCTATCCCCGATATGTGGGACATCGAGCTACCCAATGCAGGACAATTACAGGGAGATGAACAAGTAACACACGTGCTTCAAAAAGGCTCCACCTTTTGTAGTAAGGAGCTGCAGACTGCTGTTGGGTTGCACCATCTGGAAAATAAAGTAGAGTATCGTGTGGGCCATTCTGAAAAAAAAAGATGGTTTGTGCATTGCCCACAAGAAGATTGTTGTTTCACGATCCATGCAACCACAAAATATGGGATTTGGAGGATCTCACAGAGTGTTTTGCAGCACAGTTGTTCTTCGGATCTAAACCGTCGGTCTCCACGTCGACTTCCTTCTAAATTGGTCGGTGAATATTTCGCCGACACACTTCGGAAGGAAAAATCGACCATCGGGCCGAAATGGATCATTGACGAAATGAATCGGGAATATGTGTCCCTGAAGGTCAACAGTGGTAGGAGGTGCGACGAGAGTCAACTCAGGGGGTACGTCGACATGTGTGGACAAACCCTGCTCGTGACACTGCTCCGGAGGAGCATAGAAAGACTCATGCTATCCGGATGTAGGCTGGGTAGGATAATACTGCTCGCCCGGTGGGTAGAACTGCTCATGGTAGGAGGGCACATGGCTGTAGTACTCCGCAATCCCAGACTGGATCATGTTTGGAATCTCCAACTCCAAACGTTCTAACTCTTCATATCTTCTATCCTCCACCTCACTGAGCCTGCCATCGATGTATGATCGCATCTCAAAGAACTGGTCACCGACTTAATCTCATAAGCCCATCAGGCTTGCGTTCATTGAATCGAAGCCTGTGTTGAACATGTTCCTCAGCTCGTCAAACATCGTACCAACAGCGCGTGCAGATGGATCTCCATGTCTCGTGTCTGAGGAACCCAACTCGTCGACTACAGGCGATGTGTGTGGGGGATACACTAGCGACTGAAAACCACTAAAATCGTGAAACTACTCCTGATATGGTGGATAACCCCCAGTCGGGTGTGGAAGGAGTCCGTAATCCCTTTGCAACGGAATGTCATGCAGCTCCAAAGATAGAGGAACCTCAACATAAGTCGGTGCTCGATCTTCATCCTCCTCACCTATCTGCTGCAAGACATCGCAAGACACGTGTCATTGGCCACCTCACCGAGAACTCTCTCCTACTGTCAATGTCGACCGGTGAGACCGCGTAGTCGTTAAAGCTGGGGGGCAACAGTCATGCCTTCTGACAAGACGGCCGGGTGCCTCCATGAACGACCCTGCCTCGACTGTGTGGGCATCTGAACCTCGTCTGCGATATCCTGATCCAAGTACTGCAAGTACAGCTAGCCAGCCTCCCGACGCTTGACCCGAAGGTTTTCATAACACTCGAGACCCTGCAATAGAGATAGAATCAAATCTATTCGGCAGTATAAGAGAATTATAAGTGCATGTAAAGAATAAAAGTTAATAATTTAAGTAGCCCTGAAATCAACAAACCTCATGATCTAGCTCCCTCGAGACGTCGTCTTCTGTTCTCTTTGTCGACCACCTCAGAAGCCTTGGTAACACCTTGTGAGACTTCGAAAGGCGCTTTCTGGCATATACACCGGTGTATGGAATCGCCTCGAAAGCCCATATCTGTAAAGTTCCAAAGGCAATTCAAGAACAATGTGAAATTGAATAATTCAATCATAATATGAAACAATAACAAATGACAGTTAACACTAACCATTACGACTAACGAGAATCCGTAGAAGTGGTAGGCTGGGGGCCTGATCGCAGTTGGCTCCGGCAGCACATGTGGAAGTTGGTTGACTTTGTTGAGAAGGTGGAGATAAGAAATCTTACCCCATGGAAAGGTCTCCCACCGATCCTCGTCCTCCACCAAATCCCAAACCCAAAGGTCAATTGAAGTGGTGGCTGAGTCAACTCCAAGTAAAAGACTGTAGAGGAGGATAATCTTAGCAATCTTCATCGTGTCATCAGCACTAGCTACGAACTCCTCCGCTCTAAATCTCTTAAGGAGATCCGCGACAGTTACTCTATCCTCGCCTTCACAAACACGGTAAAACACACCATCCAACTGCTGCACTGACATTACAATCGGCCTGAATTCAGAGTCCCCAAACCTTAATCCCATCACCAGGGCGAACTCGGTTCGAGAGAATCGACAAAGCCGACGGTCTCCACCAATATGAAACCACACCTCATCCTTGGGGGTATGGGGCCCACGTACCTCACATGACATAAGGGCGTGTAGAAAGCTCTTGCAACTGTTAGTCTCGGTTGCCCAGTGCAAGAAATGGCCGAAGCAGCTCGCCTCAAAATCAGTCACACATTCAGAGTCAGTTTTTTGCAAGATTTGGTTTATGTAGCCTAGTACTCTGACACATGTGTACGAGTTAATGTATGCTTGTGTAGTCTGATACTTCGGACGCACCAATTGACCTGAAAATGAGAAAAAAAATGGTCACATTAATTCATACATTAATATATAAAATGAAAGTACATATGCGAATTAATATTATACGATTTCTCTGAAAAATAAAGATATGAAACTTATAAAGGTGGGAGTTTTGCTTATGCAAATTAGTAGAGTTGGATAAAACGTAGATTAATAAATTACAAAAAAAAAAAAGTAACCGACCATTATTAGAAATTTAAAAAGTTTAAATGATCCATCAATTCTGGAAATTATGTTATTTTTATCATTACTTCGGATTTTTTAGAGCAGATGAATCTACCTATTATTTAAGAGGGATTAAAAAATTATTTAGCATTAAGTGTTGATTATTAAACGGAAATTATAAAAATTACAAAAAAAATTTCTTCGGTGATAAGGATATTATGTTACTTTAATTATGAAATGAGGATTATGAAAGTGAATTATTGAAATTATCTACCTATTATTTAAGATGTATTAAAAAAGGAGACTAAAAAAATGGAAAAAAAAATTAGTAACGAGATTAAGAAATTATGTTGTTATAATTATGAAATGAGGATTATGTTTGAGAATCTACATAATATTTACGAAGGATTAGGAAATTATTTCGCATTAAGTGTTGATTATTAAACGGATATTATAAAAATTACTAAAAATATTTAAATTTGATTAGGATATTATTTTAGTTTAATTATGAAATTGGGATTATTAAATTGGTTATTCAAATTATGTATCTATTATATAAGATGAATTAAGAAAATATGTTTATTACGTGTTGATTATTAAATGGAGATTAAATAAATTTATTAAAGGGGAATTATTTAAATATGATATTTAATTGTTCAATTATAATTATTAAAATTTTAAAACAGGATTTTTAAAAAGGGGCGCGATACGCGGGCGCGCCCAACGGGTGATTGGGGAGGCGCGCATGCGACGAGTGATGGAAGCTCATGTGCGACAGGAGATGTGTGGCGGGAGCGCGCGCGCGATGAGAGATGGGTGATAGGAGCGCGAGCGCACCGGGACCCCATTTTCGACAGCTGTCTAGTTTTTTTGACAGCCGGGGCATGGGCTCTCGGTAGCTGTCGAATTTTCTCGACAGTAGGGGTTAAACGTGAAATTTTGTCGCGCACGCACCGGGACCCCGTTCTCGGCAACCAAGGCACGGGCTCTCGGTAGTTGCCGAGTTTTCTCGACAGCGGGGTTTAAACATGAAATTTTTTATCACGTGCACCGGGACCCCATTCTCGACAACTGCAGAGTTTTCTCGGCAGCCGGGGCACGGGCTTTTGGTAGGTGCCGAGTTATCTCGGCAGCGGGGGGTAAACGTGAATTTTGAAAATTCACGTTTAACCCAAAAAAAATTCACGTTTAACTCCCACTGCCGAGGATGCTGCTCCCGCTGTCGAGAAAACTCTGCAGCTGTTGGGAGACGCCGGGATTTTTTTCTCCCGTCGTCGGGAACGCTCACGATGCCGTATTTTCTATTCGTTTTCTATCCAAATCTCGTTTCTTTTCATCATACTTTATCATCGAGTCGTCGCCAACGAGATATCGTTGACTGGGGGTCGTGGGTCCCGGTCAAAATCAACCCTTTGACCTAATTACCAAAATACCCCTCAATCTTAAAACCCTATAATTATAGGGTTAAACGTGAATTTTTGAAAATTCACGTTTAACAATATAATTTAAGTGTTAAACATGAATTTTTAAAAATTCACTTTTAACCCTATAATTATAGTGTTAAACGTGAATTTTCAATTTATCCCTTAAACGTGAATTTTCCATTTTAACCCTACATGAAATTCTCTTTTAAAAACCATTTACTCTTTTTTTTTTCAATTCTTTATTAATTTCTTTCCCTATTCTTTTTTTTTTCCAGGTTTTTTTTATTTTTATTTTGTTACTCTATTTTTATGTTAATAACTTTTATTGCTCCTACAATGTCTATATCTAATCTTTTTCAATTTATTCACGTTTAACACTATAATTATAGTATTAAATGTGATTATTCCCTATAATTATACTGATTAAACATGCATTTTTTCGATTAAACGTGATTATTTTCGATTATGCCCGTTTAACCCATTCAAACATCAATTCAAGCACATATTCAAACAAATTAACCCTATCAAATTCAAATTTAAACCTAATTAACCATTTCAAATATGAATTCAAGCATATATGAAAAGAAATTAAACCTAATCCCTAAATAATTTAAGGTTCAATTGGAATTGAAATTGATGTTTAACCCTCTATTTGTTCAACTAATACTCAACAAATTCAAAGTATTAAGACATATTTCCAACAAATTCAACAAAATTTCAACAAATTCTCAAGAAATTCCAACAAATTACAACCTTAATTTCAACAATTTTCTGAAAAAATAAGGGATAAATCACAAACTTCTCATTCTTGGTTTGACATCTTCGTTTTAAACATGAATTTTCACCAAAAAATCGAAGCTTTAAACGTGAATTTTTGAGGTGAATTTTTGAGCTCAAAAAAGAAGAAAATAGAGCAATGTTTCGGCTGGGAAGAAGATGATGTGGGAAAGGGTTTCAAAATTGGGGGAGGTGAGAGAAAACCCTTTTTGACTCATAGATTCCCTTTAACCAAATTATTATTCATCAAAGTCAATCAAAAAATGTGGTATTTTTTACCCTACTTTTATATTTGATGGTATAAAATATCTCACTTTTATTTTTTATGGTAAAAAAATGTCAATTTTATTTTTGATGTTATTTTAGATTATATTTAATATTAATTGTCGTAAATTGAGTTGCTATCCCTTAATTAATACATCTTTTGTTTTAATTAAAAACACATCAAAATAAATTGATGTGATTGGCCTCACATCATAACTCCTAACATACACGAATTTACACTTTCCGTTATTTGGTAGGTGTTACTTGCAGAAAAATCTTTAACTCGCCATTTTATACTGTAGTTCCGATTTGTTTGTCAAAATTATTGAAAGGCGAAGTTTGGTAGCAACTGCCATTCAATCGGAATATTATATTGACTTGGGGTACGGCCAGATTGTTCTATAATTGTCATTGCTGTAAATATTTTAGAGAGAGAGAGAGAGAGAGATGGGAAACAGGATACGCGAGGTTGGAGTAGACGCTTTGGTGGGAGCTGGGCTTACAGTTGAAGAAGCAAAAGATTTGGAGAGAGAGCTCAAAGATTTAACCTTTAATAATGGGTTTGAAGCTAAGGAGGTGTGGCGTGAGATCACTGCTCGCAAGCTTTTGAAGCCATGGCATCCACATCCTCTCCATCAGCTCATCTACTACTCTGTCTATGCTGCCTATGATGACTCCACCAATGGTCCTCCTCTCTATTGGTTTCCTTCCCTGTAACTCTCTCTCTCTCTCTCTCTCTCTCTCTCTCTCTCTTGTGGTGTGCTGCATTCCTGCTTATTTTTCTTGATTTTTAGCTATTTACATTGTATTGCCAAGATTTTCTTTTTCAGCTTTTGAGTTAAGATGATCCGTCACTATTAGTATTTTCAATGTTGCTAAAGATGTCTTGTTCATCTATGAGTATTTGTGGTTGAATTGAACTTAACTGTACTTTGCAATAATCATCAATTGTGTTTATATTGTTTAGTTGATAGTTGATAATCAGTGTGTAGGTTGTATGAGGTTCCATTTCTCCGAAGACTTAGAAATATCATAATTATGATTGTTTGGGAAATGGAGAAATGGCAGTGAGAAAGAGCATGATTTTCACAGGCTTAAGCAAATACACTTTAAGCATCTATTTCGATTCTCATTTTTAGTCATGGGGATGGTTAATTAATTTGGATTGACAGCTACGAATGTTGTAAGGTGTGCTGATTTGCCTACAAAACCGGTGAATGCAGGCATAAGTGAAGAAACGTGATCTGCATACGTTTCTTGATGGTTTACGGACTCTATACTCATATTTTTCCAAAGATATAGGAAGTGATATGGCTGTTATGAATTCATGGAAAAAATCAGAACTTTCAAGGGCAATGTGATATAATCAGGAGTTTGTTTTATTTGATGTGATGTTATAATACTTCTTGTTGTTTTGTGAGGATTCACACCAGATTTGTGACAACCTACATGTTCTTCTTTTAATCATTTTGTCACGATATTTTGAGTACAGATCTCAGGCAAAATGCACAAACTTGGGACGTCTCATGGAATACCATGGTCCACGGCTATTAGGGGAAGTTTACAAGGACCCTATAACGAGTTTCGGACAATTTCAGAAGTTCTCTGTGCAGAATCTCGAGGCAAGGCCTCGTTCACATATTGCAATTCTATCTGAAGAATGCATTTGCCTTTCATACCAAACAATGTTTTTTTGGTGTGTTTTTCAGATATATTGGCCACTTGTCCTGAACGAGCTCTCCGTCCAGTTTTCTGTGCCACCAAAGTGTATTCTGGATACGTCCGACATATCTAAGCATGGCGGAACATGGTTGCCTGGTGCAATTATGAATATTGCAGACTGTTGTCTGCAATCGAACAGTTATTTGAAGAAGCATGACGATAGCGTAGCAATTGTATGGAGGGATGAAGGTGGTGACGATCATGATGTCAAACGTATGACACTAAAGGAGCTCCGGGAAGAAGTAATGTACGCTTCAAGTCATCTGACTTTGCTTTCTTCAGATCACGTCGTGGTGCTTTTGCGTCTATTCTCATTTCCCATGTATGAATTTTTTTTATTCTTTCAAGCAGGTTGGTAGCAAATGCACTAGACTCACAATTTTGCAAGGGAGATGCTATAGCCATCGACATGCCCATGACAGCCACTGCAGTTATTATATACTTGGCAATTGTCCTTGCTGGATTTGTAGTTGTATCAATTGCTGACAGCTTTGCACCTAAGGAAATTGCAACCCGCCTACGCGTATCAAAGGCAAAGGCAGTTTTCACGCAGGTATTTACAAAAATTGCTCTGGCTTTAAAGCAGAAGTAGATGAGTGGGAGTGCTCTTATATGAAAAACTACCGACAATTTTATGTTTTCGCTAGAGCCACATTAAGAGGGTGTTTGGCTATTATAAGCTCCTTTAAAGCGTTTGATATATTTTTAAAATAACATCATTTTTCATCTCGAAATAAGATGTTTGGAGTTGATAAGCTGTATTCTAAAAGGGAGTCCATTATATTTAATTAACTAGACTACTTGAGCTTTGTGCATGCCATGTACTTTTCTTCGTTCGAAATTTTCTAACTTACAAGCAATTCAGGATTTTATTGTACGAGGAGGACGGAGGTTCCCCCTGTACAGGTAAATACATACATATTTCATTAAATAATGAACGTGTAAATTGTGCGTAGCTAAAGAAATGCTCGTCATTATGGTTCATATCTAATATAATGTTTAATCTCTCGACTCTTGGTGCAGTCGAGTAGTAGAAGCCGCTCCAGATAAGGTTGTAGTCGTTCCTGCGACTGGAAAAGATATAGATTTTCAATTGAGAAATGGCGACTCATCGTGGAAAACTTTTCTTTCAAGCGCATATCGCTTACCAAAGTATGCATCGGTCATATTCGCTATTCATGAATCAATTACACATCCTTTTCGTAAAAACTCCTTCTTTTGGCAGATGGAATCATTATTCACCGGTTTACCAATCCATTGATGCAGTCACTAATATCTTGTTTTCATCGGGCACCACAGGTTGGCAATTCTTTTGCTTATCTTAGCATCTCTCTGTACACATTTGATGAATTTTCTTCCGCCCTTTAACAGGAGACCCGAAAGCTATACCATGGACTCATCTTTCTCCAATTCGTGCTGCTGCTGACTCATGGACACATCTCAATGTTCAAAGCGGAGATGTTTTTTGCTGGCCGACTAATTTAGGATGGGTTATGGGTCCAATTTTACTCTATTCATGCTTCCTATCTGGTGCAACTCTAGCTCTCTACCATGGTTCTCCCTTGGGCCGTGATTTTGGAAAATTCGTCCAGGTAACTTCCTTCCAAGGACGAAATCGAAATATACCCAAATTTCAATGAAGCACTGACAAAATATTTACAACCCTCCTTTCTGTTTCAGTCACTCAATTTTAGTGAAATTTCGTGAATATTTTTTCCTTGCTTCCTTCCAACATGTTTAGCTAGCAATCATTCGTTTCTTTTCCATCACTTCTCCAAGAATTCCTTTTCTTTTGCTGCCAACATTGAGAGCTTACACACAAATTTTGTCGATAATCTCTTGACCATACTTGCATTTCATTTGCTTCCAGGATGCAGGAGTAAATGTTCTAGGAACTGTTCCGAGCTTAGTGAAGACCTGGAAGAATACAAATTGTCTGGAAGGCATAGATTGGACAAAGATAAAGTAATTACCAGTTTCACCTTTCAACATTATGTACAATTAACAACACTGAAGGAACGACTAAAAGAAACACACTCTGCAGGACTTTTGCATCAACTGGCGAAGCCTCCAGCGTTGATGATGACCTCTGGCTCTCCGCAAGGGCTTTCTACAATCCAATTCTCGAATGTTGTGGAGGCACAGAGCTTGCTTCGAGCTATATTTATGGAAACCATTTGCAACCACAGGCCTTTGGAGCATTTAGCTCAGTCGGAATGGCCACAGGCTTTGTCATTTTCGATGAAAATGGAATCCCTTTTGTGAGTTTTTTCTTTGGTTTGTTACTGTTTTAATCCATCTTCTGATCGATTATGAACGTCGCTTCTCTGACAGCCCGACGATCTACCTTGTGTGGGGGAAGTCGGCTTATTTCCCCTCCACATGGGTGCTACGGATAGATTGCTGAATGCTGATCACGAGGAGGTTTACTTCAAGGGTATGCCGTTCTACAATGGACGGCAACTTAGGAGACACGGAGACATGTTAAAGAGAACCGTTGGTGGATATTTTACAGTGCAGGGACGAGCTGATGACACCATGAACCTTGGAGGCATCAAGGTATTCTTTCCCCCATCGTTTCCCTCTATGGAAGCTTAACATGAAACGACCCGTTGAGATTGGGAGCATTGAATTACACTCACTTCTCGTCTATATGCAGACAAGTTCAGTTGAAATCGAGCGTGTGTGCAACCAAGCTGACGAAGGCGTCCTGGAAACTGCGGCCATTAGTGTTGCACCACCGAACAGTGGCCCTGAACAGCTCTACATATTTGTGGTGCTGAAGAAGGGGTTCAACATCAAACCAGATGTGTTAAAGATTAAGTTCTCGAAAGCCATCCAAACCAATCTCAACCCTTTATTCAAGGTTCGATTTCTTCTGTATAATTGGTCCTATAACCATCGGAATGTCTATCGAACAACTCTCAAGTTTTAGCTACTTTATAGTCGTAACTATTATGTTTGGATTGAGCAGGTGAGCTTGGTGAAGATCGTCCCAGAGTTTCCTCGAACGGCTTCGAATAAGCTACTGCGGAGAGTGTTGAGAGATCAATTGAAGAAAGAGCTTATACTACACAGTAGAATCTGATTCAATCATTCATAACAATGGAATAATGCTTGTATTGATGTAAATGTATGAGTGATTATGCTAGATTACCTAGTCGAAAAGATTGAAATCCATGAAACTTGTAAAACATCTATTTAATAAATGAAATCAATTCAATCATAACATCATTTGGTTGAATCCTTCACTTATTTGGATAACGACTACAACAGATTTTAGTTTATCTCAGTAATACTCTAACTAGAAGAAGAAACTACCGAATAAGCCTTACAAAGAGAAGATGAATGAACAAAGCCATGGTGCAAAACTGGTAGACAAAGACGATGTTGATCCCTCAAAAGAATCGATTTTCGATTTCCCAGCGATGGAAAAGCAAGGCTAAAAGATCCATGTATTAGTCATGTCCATATCATCAACTCAATATACCAGTCATCAGTTTCATGATGACAAGCTGGTTATACAGTATTTTACAAGACTTACAAGTGGCCACAACAACATAACCTTTCATGTACTTCTCAACTCCCCAGATAGATTCACACAGGTACTCTTTTTCCACGGTAACGATCAAAAAACTGCACACACAAACAGTTTCACTTGTAAGATAAGAAGTTATATGCTGTAAAATGAATGTGTATTGTAAATCACTCATCACCATAGAGAGAAGAACATGGAACATGTGTTATGGTTTGTTGTTTCAGGTCAAATTAAGAGTTATAGTTTCCACAAAGCACAGTGGGAAAACAAAACCTAAACAAGCGCTGGTATTGGCAACTATCAACTTCAGACATAGAAGACATGCTAGAAACAAGTATATCATGGACAAACAACTGATCAAAAGCTGTTCCCATTAGTCATTAGCCAGGGCTAAATCTCCATCTCTTTCCACATAAGGATGGGAAGCAAATAGTTTTGAAAGTATCAAACTCTTCCGATTAGGTAGGTTAAACTTCAGAAAAAGGCGGAACTGCCTACTTGATTTTCATACACACAGCAAAATTTCTCTAGATTTGGGCTCATGTATATGATAAGAACATCTCCAGATTCCAACAAACAAATTCACCAATCTCATCACTGTTAAGAAAAAAATTATGTAGAAAGTATTGTTGCAATTAGGGATACAGAAAATCCAGATCATTCATCTGTCTAGGCAATTTTTGAAATTTTTCAACACTCCCCTCAACTCAGTGAAATGTGCTATTAAGTGTTTTTGAGAATTGTACAACAGCATTCAAACACTGGATATGTGATCTTCACCCAATCATCAAATGGTTTTTGCTAAAATTTTGAATTTTAATTAATAGAATTCACAAGAATACTGGAACTAGAAGCAAAAACACATCACAGATTGTATTAACAACTCTGAACATCTTAGAATAACAAAGCATAAATCCTTGAACCATAATTCTGCAAAAGTCTTCTAGGCTTCCATGGGGTGCAAAACTCTGTGACTCAAAGAAGACAAGTTCACAAATAAACTTTAAAAAAAATTCACTTGTTTCTGGATTTAACATTTTTAATGGGCCAATAGTTTATAGAATGAAACACAATAGAAGCATCCACATGTCATGGAACATGGCATGCCATAGTAACTCCTTAATTATAATAGTTAGCAAAGCAACATTACCGATCTGATAAAAGGTTGCTGAAACAACCAGCCAATAATAGGCATCTTCTGCAGAAATACAGCCAGTGTTGGCCAGAAGCCACTGCAAATAATAAATAAAGAGTTAAAACCTCTAAGTTCTAATGCCAAGATAGAAAATAAACCTAAGATAAATCTAGAAAGATACTACGAGTATAAGAAGCACCATACCTAAAGAGCACAACAAATCCGTAAGCCTCAACAATCATCCCGGGAATGGGCCATCCAATGATGACCAAGAAGAAGCCAATACCAAAGGAAATTGTCCCCTGCAATCAATATGAGAAGGAAAATACGATGAAATAATGATAACAAGGAGAGCAATACAAGAAACCTGAAGTTTTAAGAAGAAGATTATGCCTTAAAATTAGATCGCTTCATAAAGAACTGGACAGACGACTTCAGTCCAATGGTTAACATCACACCAGATATGAAGAGGATCTGTTTGAGTGAACGAACAACATTAGAAAGATCAGGATCTTATAAGTAACAATGAATAACCGATGACTACTACAAAATAATACTTACATTTCCCATCGCAAGTAGTCCCTTATCAAAGAAGAAAATGACGCCGAGAAATGAAAAAAATACTCCGAACCCTGTCAAACCGAGTCCAATTTCTGTGTAGTCAAATAAGAACAAAGAAAGATTTTGATCAACTACTAAGAAATTTAACACAGGTTTGACACGCTTTGTCAATTAAATATAGCACATTCAAGTCATAATACAGAAATAAAATCACTAACGGGAACGAAATATTAGAAAATATAGAATCATTCAAACTGTGAACTTGTCCCAAAAAATTTACAAGTGAAATCGACATCCAAAACCACAAAAAACACTCAAATACTTATACTGGTTTCCAAAAAAGTGAAATCCACTCCTTATTTACAACAAAGAAATTCCAAGAAATCCTGCCGATAACATAATTGCACAAACGCCCTCAAACAAGCAGCCTAACTGCCAAAATGAAATTCCAAGCAGAAACAATAATGAGCGGCGAAAATTGGAGCAAACACTTACTTTTGCGATCATTCATCTCGAAGGACATCATCTTAGCGGATTCAGATTCAATCACAATAAGCTTGATTTGACAACAATAACTTGAATTGAAACCCTATACCGCTGCAAACACAAAAATCAATTATATGAAAATGATTGCAAGAAATAGATGAAACCTTAAAAAGCGAAGATTTCAGCAGAGACAAAAAATATTTAACTGCTACAAGATCCACTAACTACCTTGATTCTGATCCCCCAAAAATCTAATATTTACAAACAAAATACACATGCATATACATACTACATATAAATATATATTAAATTTATTTACGCGAAGAGAGAGAAAATCAACCTGTAATTGCATACAACGATCAGAGATCGGCTTCGAAGAGAAGCAAACAATTGGTATTGGTGCGATGACGCTATTTCAATTGAAAAGAAATTACCGAGCAATTAGTTCCACGCGAACGAGTTGACTCAGACGTATTATCTACCATTATGTTTTTTATTTTATCTTCGAAATGAGTTGGGCCGATCTACAAAATCAGTTGGGCCCGAACTGGTCATATAAAAATGGGCCTTGGATTATTATTGTTCTTTCACTGACCTTTTTGTTTTTCTATTCGAATATTTCTTACGTGAATTAAATTTGAGCTTGTTTTACAAGATGAGCTCGAAAGAGCTAAATGATGAATAATTACTTTTGAACACGTTTTTATCCTCCTTAAATTCATGTAAAATATAGTTCTACCATTCAAAGTCAGACTATGGACCTTCATAAAGTCCATATTATTGCTTATAGATACAATTGCACTAGGGTGAGTAAATTTGAATTGGAAATTTTTGTGTTCTCAAAAAAAAAAAAAAAGGACTTTGATGTGTATTTTATATTAGAAGGAACAAATATATGAATATCAATCAAAGATAATGCAAGTTATTATGCGTATCAATGAATTTGTTGATGAGTTTATTTATTTTTATAGAACTATGTTATGTTTTGTTTTTATGTTATTGTGATTATACTCTAAATAGTTATTTTTATATGTTAAATGTGTTATGCTGCTATTCATGTAAGCTTTTCTGTGAATTAGATGGTGAATAAACCTTTTAAGTTACCACATTTATAGTATTAAGGTATTTTATGTTTTACTTTAAGATATCACATATATATATAGTTTTACTTTAAGGTATCAAATGAATACTCTTAAAGTGTCACTTTTTACTTAAAGGCATCATATGGTAATATTTTAAATAAATTATTTAAATGTTTTAAAAATTATTTTTTATAATTTTTTTTGTAATATATATATGTATTGTATTTTTTTTTTAGTCATAAGAAGGTGAGAAAGAAGAATTATATTGTCATAAAAGAATGAGTTGAGGGAATATGTGCTGCAAAAGTATTTAATTTTTATCAAAGCAGCATAAGCTGAAAGTGAAGATAGTAAAAGTAAAGAAAAAGGAACATAGATTTCAAGAAGAAAAAAATGATGATTCAAAAGATATACAAACCAAAGATTAAAATAGCAGAGAAGTAATGAAATTTAAAATAATGTTTTATTTCTATTTTTAGTGCTTAAGAATTTGGTTGCAAACTATGTTTCTATTACAATATTTGCGATTTTTGGGTTGAAAACAATTACTTTATTGGTGGTTAATAGTTGGTAGATTGAATATATACTTTTGTAACTGATATGGTCGAACTAATCTTGACCCGAACTTAATTGAATCAGGGTTTTTATCTCACCGTGATTAATGTGTGCGAACTGTTTTTAATAAGATAGTCGGCTTTAATAAGACGAGCTATATCTATTCAAGCGAACTGAAAAGGCTAATGGTTCCGACGAGCTGAATGAGCGAACTGATCTTAAACTGATCGCTATTTTCGCGGGCAGTTAGCCGTATCCCTGGTTTTCAGGGTTAGATCAAGTTAAATCTGGGTTTTCGAAGAACTCCTAGTTCAACTACAATTAGGATTCCTATTCCTACCACAACAAGTATCAGGAAGTATATATATCCTTGTTTTGTTTACTTTCTACACACAATTCACAAAATACACATACTTATTACTTGAGAGAATTCAGAGCGATTCAACTGACTTGAGCGTCGGAGTCCCATTGCCGGGAACCCCTCCCGGTGTCTGTTTTGCAGGTTTTTCGGATTCGAGTGTTTAAGTTTTCGAGTTTTGGTTTTGAGAAGGCGCACGTCAGATCGGAACCATATCAATTGGCGCCGTCTGTGGGAACCTATTGAGCTTTAAGACGTTGAGTGGGCAAGTATGGTAAATACCAGATCATAAAGAATGGAAATTGGTGGGCCTTCCAGAAATCGGGAGGATGAGGTAGAGAGCCAGAATACCGTCCCAGTTGATCCTCCTCATCCTGTTCCTCAGACCATTATCTTAACACCTGGAGAACTTTCCGATTTGATATCGGCGGCAGTTCAGAGAGCTTTGAGTGCACAACGAGTCAAGGGGCGTCGGGCGATTTGGTTGTTAGTGCTTTCATTCAAGGGTTGAGAGAAGGTGATCTTCATACTTCTCTGGTGAAGAAGACACCCCTGGATTTTGATGATTTGTTACAAAGAGCTACCAAGTATATCAATCTAGAAGAAGCAGTTCGGATTAAGAAGGGAGAGGCTTCTAACCGAGTGAACAAACCACTTGAGCCGGAAAGCATGAGAAAACGAAACTTAGAAGAACCCCGAACAAAATTTGCACCTCCACAACTAAGAGATAGTAGGGGAGGCCGAAGATATGAACGATACACGCCATTGACGATTCCTCCTGAGCAAGTGTTAATGGAAATCTGGAATCTGCCCCAGTTAAAATGGCCGACAACCTGGAGCCCAAATCCCAAAAAACCATCCACTTTCGGCAACAGAAAATTGTGTCGGTTCCATAATGAATATGGCTATAGTACTGATGAATGCTGGCATTTGCAAGACGAACTGGAGAGGTTGATTAGAGAAAACAAATTGGCTCGATATATTCAACAGCATCCGTAGGAATGTAAAGATCAGTGAGACAGTCAACGAGGACCAAGAAGGAACAGAAGACAAGAACGGCCTGAACTACCTCCACCTCCACCAAATCCACAGCACAACGAGCCCGGAAGAGAAGAAAGACCTACCATATACATGATCATCGGAGGCCCTACTGATGGAGATTCAAATAGAGCTCGCAAAGCAAGATTAAATTCAGTTCGACAAGGATGTGTTGAAATTCAAACCATTTTTGACGATGTAGTAATAGAGTTTGGAGCTCGCGACAAGGTGGCAATCCAAAGTCCCCAATTTGACGCTTTGGTAATTTCACAGAAATCGGAGGCTTTGAGATTAAGAGGATATTCGTAGATACGGGGAGTTCGGTGGACATCATGTTCATGGACTGTTTCAGGAAGATGAGGTCAACGGTGGAAGTAAAATCAGTAGAAACTTCCCTTTATGGTTTCTCGGGAGAAGCAGTGGTTGTTCTTGGCAAGATCCAACTACCTATGGTGTTAGGAGAAGGAGAATGGAGGCAGAATAAGACACTAACTTTCCTGTTAGTAGACGCGCCTTCTCAGTATAATGTGATTCTCGGTCGCCCATCGTTGGGTACCTTCGTGGCAATTATCTCGCCGGCACATCTGATGATGAAGTTCCCCGTCGAAAATGATCAGGGCCGAATTCTTGGGGTAGAAGTAGTTCATGGTGACCAACAGACAGCTCGTCGATGTTACGTCACCGCAGTCCGTCAACTAGAGTCCAGAAAGTGAAGTTTTGAACAAAAAGGGATGAGAAGCGAACACGGCTGAGTTCGAAGAAGGAGAATTGATGAGCGTCGAACTAATTCCGAAACGACCTGGTCACACAGTTCGCCTCGGTAGTGACTTAACCGAGCAGACTGAAAAGGAAATAATAAAAGTATTAAGAGAAAATATGGATTTGTTCGCATGGAAGCCAGAAGACATGAGAGGAATAAATCCGGATGTGGCTGTTCACAAATTGAATGTCAAACCCGAGGCTCGACCCATCAAACAAAAGTTAAGACATTTCGGAGAACAGCAGAATGAGATTATTGAGAAAGAAGTCAGGAAGTTATTGGAGATAGGACATATTGAAAAAATTCAGTATCCCCGGTGGTTAGCCAATGTCGTGTTGGTGCCTAAGCCGGGAAACAAGTAGCGTATGTGCATCGACTTCGGCGATCTCAATAAAGCTTGCCCCAAGGATTATTATCCGCTTCCCCGAATTGATAAGCTGGTTGATTCAACGGCAGGGTGCGAACTTCTTAGTATGATGGATGTAGCCCAAGGGTATCATCAGATCCTGCTACACCCAGAAGACAAACCCAATGTTGCTTTTATCACCTCGTTGGGAACATATTGCTACACGGTGATGTCATTCGGATTGAAGAATGCGGGGGCTACTTATCAAAGGATGGTGGACAAGATGTTTGCCTATCAGTTAGGGCGAAATATAGAAGCTTATGTGGATGATATGTTAGTAAAAAGTGCTAAAGCGAACACTTATCCTTCGGATTTAAGAGAAACCATGACGACCATTCAGAGGAGCGGAATGCGTTTGAACCCTGCAAAGTGTTCTTTCGGAGTAAAGGCGGGGAGTTTTTGGGATACATGGTTACTGAAAGAGGAATTGAAGTCAATCCCAGTAAAATCCAGGCTATACAAAACATGACCGCTCCTCGAACTATGAAAGAAGTACAAATCCTAACTGGTCGGGTAGTTGTCTTAAGCCGATTCATCTCCAGGTTGGCGGATAAAGGGCTACCTTTCTTTAAAGTTCTCAGAAAAAATAGTCAGTTCGGCTGGAACGAACAGTGTCAGAAGGCGTTCGACGATCTGAAGGTTTTCCTTGCTACGCTCCCCCTATTAAAACAACAAATCCAAGGAGAACCGTTGATAGTGTACCTGGCAATTGGAGAAGAGTCGGTCAGTTCGGTCCTTGTGAGGGAAGTAGGCAAAGACCAGTTCCCGATATACTTCGTCAGTAAAGTCCTTCAAGATGCGGATATACGCTACTCAGAGATTGAGAAAGTGGCATATGCATTAGTGACCACGGCCAGAAGATTACGACCATATTTTTTAGGCCATACGATCATAGTACGACTGACCACCCATTGAGCATCATCTTAGGGAAGCCCGACACGTCGGGACGATTAGTTAAATGGGTTGTCGAGTTAGGCTAATTTGACATTAGGTATGAGCCACGAACAACAATTAAAGGTCAAACTTTGGCAAATTTCATACAAGAGACGACCCGATTCCAAGAAAAGAAAGAATGGGAACTCTTTGTAGACGGATCCTCATCCCGTCATGGAGCTGGTATCTTGTTAATTAGTCCAGAAAAAGATTAGCTACATTTCGCTATCAAGTTCCTGTTCAAAGCCTCTAACAATGAAGCAGAATATGAAGCCTTCCTGCAGGGTTTAAGAATAGCCGAACAAGTTGGTGCTCGTTATGTAACGATTAAATCCGATTCATAACTAGTAACTTAGCAGTTGCAAAACCGATGTGAAGTCAAAGAAGACCGGATGAATTCTTATGTGAAGAAAATCAGGAAGATGTAGAGCAAATTCGAGAAGCTTCAAATCGAACAGATCCCTAGAGGTGAGAACCAAAAGACGGATTTTCTTTCTAAAATAGGTAGTTCGCTTCAAGACTGTTCCCAAAGAACTATCACAGTAATGGGAGTGGAAAGAGAAAGGGAAGTAATGAACATCGATGGCACAACAAAGTTCGATTGGAGAACTCCTTTCATACATTTTCTGGAAGGAAAAAGAGAAGGGACCGAAAAAGAAATAAAGGAGTTGGAAAGACAAGTTCGATTCTATTATCTTCTTAATGGGATCCTGTACAGAAAAACCTCACTGGTAACAGATGCTCGATGTTTATCAAAAGAGGAAGGGATCAAGGTATTAAGAGAAGCCTATGAAGAAGGATGTGCCGAACATGCGGGAGCTAGATCTTTAGCTCGTAAGGTGGTGCGAGCCGGATTCTATTAGCCTACATTAAAAAGTGACGCAAACGAAATAGTCAAAAAATGCGAGACTTGCCAGAAGCATGGATGGCGAATTCATATACCGGCCACCGATATGCTGTCTGTTTATTCACCGTGCCCTTTTTGCCAGATGGGGTATTGACATTGTGGGCCCGTTCGTGAAAACTCGAGAAAGTAAGCAGTTCGTAGTGGTAGCAGTGGACTATTTTACTAAATGGGTCGAAGCCGAACCCTTAGCCAAAATCACTGAAGCCGAAATGATCCATTTTATTTGGAAGAACATTTGTTGCAGATTCGGTTTACCCAGGATCTTGGTATCAGATAATGGAACTCAGTTCCGAGAGAAGAAGATTGTCAAGTGGTGCGAAGAGCTGAAGATCTTACAAATATTTACGGCAGTTGCTCATCCTCAAGCAAATGAACAAGTTGAAGTGGTGAACAAAATTATACTGGACGGACTAAAAAAACGACTAGAGTCTGAGAAGTCTAATTGGGTAGACAAATTACCGTCGGTTCTGTGGGCATATCGAACTACACCACGGTCGACGATGGGAGAAATCCCCTTTAGTCTAGCCTTCGGAATGGAAGCAGTGGTGCCAGCAGAAATCCAAGGAGAGGCGTTGAGAATCACAAATTTTGAACCCCTGAAGAATGAAGAACTAATTAAGATCGATTCGATATTCTTGGATGAACTACGAGATCGAGCTAGAATTCGGAATGAGTTATACAAGAGGCGTGTTCAGGCGGCATTTAACAAGAAGGTTCAGAAAAGGGAATTTCAGATTGGTGATATGGTTCTAAGGCAATCAGATGCCTTGGTTAACATTGGAAAATTGGACGCTATTTAGGAAGGACCGTATATAATATCGAAGATTCTGGCAGGAGGATCTTACGAACTGACTGATAGAGAAGGAAAATTGTTAGCAAGACCCTGGCATGTGAGCAATTTGAAGAAATTCTATACGTAATATGCTATTCATGTATGATTACTTTCTAAAATTGCTGTTATCTTAATAAAATAAGTCGATATTCGACCCGTGGACGTAGGCTAATTTGGCCGAACCACGTTAAAATGGATGTGTCTTTTCGATTTTGTTCAAAATCCGTATTATTGTTAGTTTTGAGGATTGAAATTAAATGGTTTCTCCTTGTAAGCTTTGATCGACCGAACTGATCAAAAATTCTTCCCATGGAATGAACTGATTGATTTCTCCTTGGAAGCTTTGATCGACCGAACTGATCAAAAAACCTTCCCTTGGAATGAGCTGATTGATTTCTCTTTGGAAGCTTTGATCGACCGAACTGATAAAAAAACCTTCCCATGTAATGAACTGATTGATTTCTCCTTGGAAGCTTTGATCGACCGAACTGATCAAAAAACCTTCCCATGGAATGAACTGATTGATTTCTCCTTGGAAGCTTTGATCAACCGAACTGATCAAAAAACCTTCCCTTGGAATGAACTGATTGATTTCTCCTTGGAAGCTTTGATCGACCGAACTGATCAAAAAACCTTCACATGGAATGAACTGATTGATTTCTTTTTGGAAGCTTTGATCGACCGAACTGATCAAAAAACTTTCCCTTGGAATGAACTGATTGATTTCTCCTCGGAAGCTTTGATCGACCGAACTGATCAAAAACCCTTCCCTTGGAATGAACTGATTGATTTCTCCTTGGAAGCTTTGATCGACCGAACTGATCAAAAACCTTTCCGCTGAGTAAACTAATTGGTTTTTCCCTGGAACATTTTGATCGACCGAACTGATAAAAAACGTTCCCTAGGAACAAACTGATTAAGTGAGCGGAAAATAGATCATCCCAGCTATGTTACGATCATTAGCTATTTAACTTTCCGAAGTATAGCGAAATATTTACTCAAACCAATACCATTGAAAAATTCATAAAATTCAAAAGATACAAAGTACTTCCAAAAAAGAGATAAAAAATGCATGTAAGTCCCAGAAGGGCCTTCAGGAGGAGAAAGGGGTTCGCCAGCTGGAGGAGGTGGCAAGGAGGCAAACATGTCCTCGGGCAAATCGGAGATTAAGTTCGAAGTTGCCTCATCGGACTGCAGAAAAGACGAACCAGTACTTGAGCGGGAAGGGAGAATTTCTGAAATAGATTGCTCCAGAAACCCGGACCACCACTCGGCATCAATGCCCTCGTTCGGATCCCCTCTCCAACCTGGAGGAATAGGAAAGGTTTCAGCCAACTTTCTGTCCAGAACAGAAATATCGTATTCGAACAAGGATTCCGGCAAAGTTCGACCGGTCTCCCGTTGAAAATGTTCAGCAATCTTAGTCACTTCCTCCTGGCGCATGCGAACTCCTTCATTGAAGTATGCTTCGGCCATCGGAGCAGCTTTGGACAGAAAGAGAACGGAGTCCCAGAGACGATGAATGATTTTTTCACGATACTCTGCGGCTATCAACTCTATCTCTGAGCTCCGAACAAATTGATGAAAACCTTCAGCAACCCCAGCTTTGAACATATTCATCCTGAATTGAGCCCGCTCGGCTCTCTCCCGATCTAGTTCCTCCTTCAACCTTCGGTTCTCAACCTCCACCAAAAGAAAAACATTCTGCTTCTCCATTGCGAACTTCTCCTTGGCCAACAGCAACTCTTCCTTCCGAGCTACCTCCGAACGGGCCAATCCCAGGTCTAGATCGCTCTGCTCTAGTAGAGCTGATAGTTTCTTGGACTTCTCGGACTGGAGGGACAGATCATTCTCCAGTGTCTTTTTTTCGTCCAATACCTCCGTCAGTTTTTAGCGAGCTTTTTGGAGCTGGGCTCGGTGACGGAGAGCTGTCTTAGCTAAACCATCGAAGAAAATTTTTTCCTTCCTTATCTCTCTCTCTTCGGCATCTTCCTCCTCACCCACAGTCGCTTTTTTCGACGGTATTTCTGAACCACCGGTCTCCTCTACGGTTCGCAACTTCTTGGCCCGCGGTCCCCGCGAACTGGAAGACCCCCTTTTCTTAACAGAGGGAGTTTCTGCCGTTGGAATATCACTAGCTTCCCCGGTCAGATCGACCGGTTTCGGGGTCAAGGTAACGGCAGGACGCGAACAAGACGGACTCCGCGGGGAAGAAATTGTGGCACCAGTCGGATTAGCAGTCAGCTCGAGATCGGTGGGGAGCGCGTTTTCTTCCTCCCGAATAATATCCTCGGCAGACCGGGGTGTTCGGCTGGCGAGCTCGGCAAGATGGCTCTCTTCTGCCTGTTTATAGCTCGTCGCCAAATCAGTATTTACCCCATGCTGGGAAGTCAAATAAGGAGTTCGCTCTGCTTTAGGCACATCGGGCGCAAAACTGAAAAACTGGTTCATGGCGTGATCTGTAAAAGAAACCACACACGCATAAATACATAGTTCGGAAGCAACAACTTATGATTTTGAAGAATAAAGCAAAAGGCAAAAATAACCTAGGTTAAATCGGGGAGGAACTTGGTTATTCGGATAGAATCCCCAAAAAGATAATAGGGAGGTGTCCGAACTCAACTAGACTGTGTCGAACCATCCCTTGTCAAAAATCACGTTCAAGAGAGAGATCAGGGAATCGGTGGGGGGAGCAGGTTCGAGCTGTGGGGTATTTTGAACCCAAGGAAGAGAAGTGGGCTACTGGTTCGCCGGTTCCTTAACAAAGAAATAGTAACTCTCCTTGGAACTGATCTTATCATCCCCAGGAGATAGAAAAGTAGCTCGCCTCGCACCACTGCGAGGACTCAAATAAAAACTAAAGGCGTTGGAATTTTTCAAGACAAAACAAGATCGAAAACGATCTATAGAGGGTTCGACCCCCATCCACTTACAAACCATGTAGAAAGAAACTATGTAACTGATAGAGTTAGGATGAAGTTGGTTCGGGCAGATGCCGAAGGCCGAACCGATTTCTAGGAAAAAAGGATGGATAGGGGGAACTAAGCCTAAAGTCACATGTTTAAGAAACCAAGATTGGTGACCCATAGGAGCTCGATGAGGTCGATCCTCTGGAGTTGGGATCATCATGGTATAACCTCCCACTGTGAATGAACTCAACAGAACAGTATGGGTAGGGGTAACTTTGGTAGATGAAAAAACATCTTCTACAAATTTCCTCCTAGGTTTTTTCGAAAGATTCGACCTTGAGGTAGCAGATGCCATTGTAGAATAAGATTAGGAAGATGGAAAGAAGGGTACCTGAAGTTACGAGGAGAAAGCTAAAGATTTGAAGAAGAAGGCTCTGCTGATGAACATCTACAGTGAAATCTCGCAGAAAAGTTGTGTAAAGATAATGGAAGGGATATATATAGAGGCAGGGTTCCTCGATTTTGGGGGGAAAAATGAAAAGACGCGAACTGTCCATCGTTGGATGCGAGAAGATCTAACGGATGGAAACGAAAAGGTGTTAGGCGGGAAAAGTCTTTCGCCACGTGTCATGAGAGCAGAGGTGTGGCAGTTGAAAAGACGTTTTTCTCGAAAAGGTGCGTCCCGCAGTTCGGTAACCACCTTAACGGACTCCCTAAGTGTATGTTAACATACACTTAAAAGGGGGTTTACTGATATGGTCGAACTAATCTTGACCCGAACTTAGTTGAATCATGGTTTTTATCTCATCGTGATTAATGTGTGCGAACTGTTTTTAATGAGATAATCGACTTTAAGACGAGCTATATCTATTCAAGCGAACTGAAAAGGCTAATGGTTCCGACGAGCTGAATGAGCGAACTGATCTTAAACTAATCGCTATTTTCGCGGGCAGTTAGCCGTATCCCTGGTTTTCAGGGTTAGATCAAGTTAAATCTGGATTTTCGAAGAACTCCTAGTTCAACTACAATTAGGATTCATATTCCTACCACAACAAGTATCAGAGAGTATATATATCCTTGTTTTGTTTACTTTCTACAGACAATTCACAAAATACACATACTTATTACTTGAGAGAATTCAGAGCGATTCAACTGACTTGAGCGTCGGAGTCCCATTGCCGGGAACCCCTCCCGGTGTCTGTTTTGCAGGTTTTTCGGATCCAAGTGTTTAAGTTTTCAAGTTTTGGTTTCGAGAAGGCGTACGTCAGACCTGAACCACATCAATAACTATTAATTTTTTTTACTGTGATAGGTATTAATTAATTAATATGTAAGTTGTTTCTTTTACAGATACTAATTTGGTAATGAAAAATATGAGATGAAATTATTAAAGATATTTATTTTGTCTCTTAATAATATTACAATAAATAAATAAATAGTTTACACAAAGTAATATTTGTTAACGTTGGATTTTCCAACTTAATATTTTTCCTTTTTCATTATTTTCAAAAATCATTTATTTTGAGATTTGTTAGGGTTTGGAGTTTTAATAGGATTTGGTTGTTTTTAAATTCCTTATTTTAAGGATTATATGATCTAACCATATTCCTATATGTTAAGGATTTGTTTCTTTTTCTTTTTATCTTATTTTATAGGATTTCAAGAAAGAGAAAAAGAATGTGGAAAAGAACGTGAAAAAAAGAACGTGGAGAAAGAAAGGAAAAAAACGTGGAGTCGAGAATTGAAGATTATGGAGATGGATCCAAGGTAGTGGGACACATGAACATCATGGAGCATTCAACCATGATGGACAATATCTTTAAATAGAAGATGCTCTTGAAGATTTATATACGATCGGAAAAATAGAGATTGAAGAGCATATATAAGAGAGTATTTCGAGTCATAATATTCCAGCTTTCTTGTATCACACTTGTGATCTTTTTGAGTCTTTGTATACGTCCAATTGAGAGTTGTCATAGATTTATGACGTATTGTGTTTTTTATCTCCTTGTAATCAAATTCTTATATTGAAGGAGTATATTTTCGCCCTGGTGGCAGTTCACGAGTATTTGTATACTCATGAATAAATTTATCTCTGTTCATTTCATTCTTTTTGGTATTTATATTCCGCTGTATTTTCTCGATGTTGCCAACACTAGTGACAACACCAGGTTCTCTGATCAGTTATTTAAGTTAATTTAATCCACACAATACTTTCAATATTTTTTTTATACAGGTTAATATTTGAGTGTAGTACGTGAATGCAAATATAGGTATTTATGGATATAATATAAGGTATTACATACTTACATTTAAATATTATATATTTATTTTTAAGGTATTAATGCCTATAGTAAAAAGTAAACATATACATCTTTAAGTTATTACATATTTACCTTTAAGGTGTTAATGCTTATAGTATAAGGTATTACATAGGCACTTTTAAAGTATTCCGTTGTAACACCCCATTTTTCATAAAACTTGCATAACATATTTTTATATCAAAATTTCATTCATTATAAAATAATTTGTAGCGTATAATCTTTTCGAGTTTAAGATGAATTTTACTTTTTATTAAGAATGTGTGAGCTAATGTTTCTTTTAGTTAGTCTAAAAGTCTTATAGGAAAGCTACCCGAGAAGATCGAGTTCGATTGTAATGCTATCGACATACATGAGCAAGGAAATGAACAAAAAAAAGAAGATAAGTTATACATAAAGTTATACTTTGAGAAAGTATGGAGTGAAAAATCATTGGATATCATTGAGTGATGAAGAGGACGATGCTGAAGCTGAAATAGAAAGCCAAACTGCATTGGTTGCAAGAGTTGAAGAATAGACTACTGGTGTTACCGATGGTGTCATGACATCACAGACAACACTGAAGAAATATGAATTGTTCAATTTTTCGAATTTGACTTGTTTTAATAGTATTTGTTTTAATTGTGTTTGTGATGATGCAGATTCTCATGCTGGAGATGACCTAGATAAAGATGCATTCATTGATGAACTTCAAGATCTTTATATCTCCTTACTCGATGAATGGAAAAAACAATGCAAGCAAATGGAAATTCTCTCCAAGGAGAATGATGTGTTGAAGAACTCAGTTGCTAAGCTAGAAACCGCTCTCACCAAGAAGGATATTGAACTTGGGAAAGTTCAATTAAAACTTGAGGAGACGGAATCCATCTTCGTAAAATGGAATTCAAGTTTTACCAAGGCAAAAGAACTCATTGAGTCAGGTAGTACCTCCAAATTAGGTATTGGATCAAACAATTCAGTTGAGTCGGTCTTTCCAAATCTTTTCAAAGATACACATGCTAAAATTAATTTTGTGAAAGAAAATTCGAAGGAGTCTCGAAAAACACCCAAGCTAGGTCATAGGAAAAGGAAATATATATGCTATTACTATTTTCATCCAGGACATATCAAACTTTTTTGTTATGCCTTGAAACATGATCTAATCAGTGGTCTGGTGTTGCTTGCGGTGTCATCTAACACCATCCGGAACACTGCCGTCAGAAAAACCGTAAAGAAAATTTGGGTTTCTAAAAAATTTGTCTCTATCCTGTAAAGTTGTCTTTACTGCTTTTAAGACTAACCTTTTAGGTTCTTGGTACTTCGATAGTGGTTCTTCTCACCACATGACGGGGACTAAGGAATTTTTGTCTAATTTTGTACCTTTCTCTGGAGGGTCCGTGACCTATGGAGGCGGTGCTAAGAGCAACATTGTTGGTAAAAGGACATTAAATATTCCAAGTTTTCCTAGGTTAAAGAATGTTTTATTGGTTGATGGACTTATAGCTAATTTGATTAGTATAAGTCAATTGTGTAATAATAATCTGGAGGTGAAATTTTCTAAAAACTCATGCGAAGTCTTTGATGAAACTAATATGTGTATCATGACAGGTTCAAGGTCTCATGACAATTGCTATCTTGTAGAAGAAAATGTCACATGCAATAAGGCTAGTTTCGATGACACATTTTTATGGCATCAAAAATTAGGCTATGAGAACTTTCGCACCTTACAAAAATTGTTGAAGTTCGAAGCTGTACAGGGACTACCGAAGCTGAATTAGATCTCGAAGGTAGTTTGGGGAGATTGCTTAAAAGGTAAACAGACCCGTGTTGCCCATGGTGTTACATCACATCAAGGACAACATTCAGGTACTGTCTATTGTTTTGAACTTTTACATATGGATCTTATGGGTCCAATGGAGATCGAAAGCCTTGGAGGTACGAGGTATTCCTGTGTTATAGTTGATGATTTTTCTCGTTATACATGGATATTCTTTTTACGTGAAAAATCAGAAACTTTCTCACAATTCAAAATTTTATACACTAGGATTAAGACCTCTTACTCTTCAAAAATTTTGAACATCAGATCGGATTATGGTAAGGAGTTTGAGAATAATTTGTTTGCTGAATTTTGTGAAAAGAAAGAGATTGGTCATCAATTTTCAACACCTAAAACTCCACAACAAAATGGAGTTGCGGAGCAAAAAAATCGAACTTTGCAAGAGATGTCATATGTTATGCTAAGCTCTAAAAATCTCTCATGACGTTTTTGAACCGAAGCATTAAATACGGCTTGTCATATAGGCAATCGTGTCTTTTTTAGACCGGGTAGCAAATTGACACCTTATGAAATATTAAAAGGTAATAAGCCAAATTTGAAACATTTTCATGTTTTTGGGTGTCTTTGCTATATCCTTAATGATCATATAATCTTGCCAAGTTTGACTCGAAGAGTGACAATGCCATTTTTCTTGGGTATTCTTTGAATAGTCATGCATATCGTGTGTATAATTTAAGATCAAGGACTATTCAAGAATCTGTCAATATTGTGTTTGATGATTTTTCCGATGTCACAGGTAAAACATACCAAGATTCAGTGACAGATTTGGTCAAAACTCCAGCTGTTCAAGAAATTGGAAATACTGATGTTGCCCCCAGTTTCATTACATCAGAGGCAACACCGACAGAAAAACCAGAATCTGATGAAAGTGAAGATGATGTGATTGATCCAGTATGTCAAGACCGACCTGCTCGTATTAGAAAAAAATCACCCTACCACTTAGGTAGATAGGGGGAGTAAATGAAGGTGTTCAAACACGTAGGAAAGCCCTGGTGAATTATAAAGAAATGATAAGAAATGTGTGTATGTCCACCACATTTTCAAAGGTAAAGTACTACTGTTTTGTGTCTCAAATTGAACTTAAAAATATTTTCAAAGCTTTAAAAGATGATGTTTGGATACAAGCAATACAAGAGGAACTTGAACAATTTGTTCGAAATGACGTTTGGTTTCTTGTACCTTGACCCACTAACACTAATGTGATTGGAACTAAATGGATATTTAAAAATAAAACTGATGAGTCGGGGAATATTATAAGAAATAAAGCTCGTCTAGTGGCTCAAGGGTACACGCAAGTTGAAGGCATCGATTACGATGAAATCTTTGCTCCCGTTGCTCGAATTGAGTCCATTAAATTAATTCTTGCAATTGCATGTTATTTGAAAATCACTCTTTATCAAATGGATGTTAAATGAGCATTTTTAAATGGTATCTTGGAAGATGAAACTTTTATTGAACAACTTACAGGATTCAAAGATCCTTTTCAACCTTATAATGTTTACGAACTCAAGAAAGCCTTGTTTGATTTGAAACAAGCTCCTCGAGCTTGGTACAGTCGTTTGGCTACTTTCTTACTTGAGTTTGGATTCATACGAGGCATGACGGATCGAACTCTTTTCATTAAGAGGAATGATCGAAACTTTATGATTGTTCAAATTTATGTTGATGACATTGTGTTTGGGGCTACTTGTCAAAATGATCTAGATGAATTTGTGAAAGTTATGTCATCCACCTTTGAAATGAGTATGATCGGGGAGCTAACTTATTTTCTAGGTTTGCAGGTCAAGCAATTGAAGGATGGGATTTTTATTTCTCAAAGCAAGTATGCCAAGAATTTGGTCTCTCGCTTTGGATTAAAAAATTCTAAGCCTATGCGTAGCCCCATGGGATCTACTCAAGAGCTGTCTAAAGACAGTGTTGCCAATGATGTCGACAACACCCTTTATCAATCAATGATTGGAAGCTTATTGTATTTGACTGCTAGTCAGCCAAATTTAATGTACAACGTTGCTGTATGTGTTCGTTACCAATCAGATCCTAAAACATCTCATCTTCAGGCTGTGAAAAGAATTTTAAGGTATGTTTCGGGTACGATTGAATCGGGTATTTGGTATACTAAGGATACTAATCTTCATTTGGTAGGCTTTAGTGATTCAAATTGGGCGGGTGATGTAGATGATAGGAAGAGTACCAGTGGCGGCTGTTTTTACTTAGGAAATAATTTCGTATCATGGTATAGTCGAAAGAAAAATTGTGATTCCTTGTCAATAGCCAAATCCGAGTATGTTGTCGTCGGTAGTGGGTGTACTCAACTCTTGTGGTTGAGGCAAATGCTTGATGACTATGAATTTTAAATTGAATCTTCGAGCCTGTTCTGTGATAATGCTAGTGCAATAAATATTTCAAAGAATCCGGTACAACACTCGCGCACTAAGCACAAAGATATAAGACTTCATTTTATTCGAGATTTCATTAAAAAAAGGGTGATCCAAATTGAATATGTGTCCACCGAGAATCAAATTGTCGATATTTTTACTAAGGCCCTAGATTTTGAGAGATTTTCTTCTCTTAAGAAATCTCTCGGTTTGTGTGTTGCTTGATTGCATCTGCCTTTTTACGGGTGATACGGGTAATGTTGTTCACACCAACATAACATCTATATATATTTTTTAATTTTCTAGGACTTTTAGGCATATGCGTGCTTATATGAATCTAGACAGTTTGTTTTCTCGTGTATGATATTGCTTGGACATCTAATCATTTGATGGCTCATGTTTTAGTAAAGTGCACATTTTGATAAATATTAATGTCACAAAGCACTTGGAGCACGGCGTTCGCTACGACGATACTTTTCAAGCAGCCTAGTGACCGATCTAAAAAGTGTTGTGTAACCTACACTGAGTAACCCGGGGCACAACACTCACTATGATGATGCTACCTTGTAAAAAGGTGTAGGAGATACCATAACCACATTAAATCTTGATCTCACAATCGAGTAACTAGACGCATGGCGTTCGCTACGACAGTGCTATCTTTTCAAAAGGTTGGTTGAGATCAGGTTAGTTTCAATTTTGGTGAGTGCACGAAAAAAATTTCATTTTTGAGACCAAATATTTTTGAATGGTGTCCTTGCGGTGTCATGTAACACTTGGAAAACACTGACCTAAAATCAGTTATGCATTTGTTACGCATCCTTAGATTTGTGCAATTTATTTTTCCAGATTTTAAGTGAATATATTTGATTTTTGGATAACCCCTAATATTTTTAAATTTTGAATTTTTGTGACACGAGGTTTTATATTGATTAATCTTGAATTTGTTATATAACAAATCTTTTTGAAACTTCCAGATTTTATAAGGCTCAAAATTCAGTTTAACACAATTGTTTCTATACATCAGGTGCACGGATCCTAGATCCGTGCAACCGGGTCAACCCACCCAAAAATGTCTTTCACGTGCCCCCACGTGCCCAAACCCTAACTCAAATTCTAGTTCTGCTGTATATTGGCATAACCTTTTAGTTTAACGAACTTAACCTTTTAGTTTAGCGAACTCAACCTTTTAGTTATATGCACATAACCTTTTGCAGTGCTGAGTAGTGAAAAAAGTATAAGTTATTCACTGAAAAGGTTATAAAATTTGTACATAAAGGTTATAGTATTACAGTATAAATGTTATATCATTACAATATAAAGGTTTCGGCTATATTGAATTTTTATAGTGAAAAAACTATAAGTTATTTATTGAAAATGTTATGAAATCTGTATATAAAGGTTATACTATTACAACATAAAGGTTATATTATTACAATATAAAGGTTTGGGTTATATTGCATGAATTTTTATAGTGAAAAAAGTATAAGTCATTCAGTGAAAAAGTTATGAAATTTGTACATAAAGGTTACACTATTACAACATAAAGGTTATGACATAAATTATAAAAAATAAAAAATAAAAGGGCGCGGATCCGGGTTAAACCGGACCCGACCTGACCCGCGTGCCCAGTTGCATGGATCATGACCCATGCAACTAATGCACACAAACAATATTCTCAGTTTAATCTCCTAAGTCATAACTTCTATCTCAGTATTTCGTCTCTCTTTATATATATATATATATATATATATATATATATAGGGATAACAACCCAATTTACCACAATTACTATTAAATATGACTCAAAATAGCACCAAAAATAAAATTGGCCTTTTTTTACCATCAAAAATAAAAGTGGGATAGTTTATACCATCAAATTTAAAAGTATGGCCAAAAATACCACCATTGTTGATTGACTTTGATGATAAAATTATTACCCAATAATAATTGGTCAAAGGAATCTTTTAGTCAACAAAAATGACTTTCTCTCACCTCCCCCACCCCCAAACCCTTCCCTCTCACCTCTCGCACTTACAGCCGCTCCCCACCTCCATTTTCCCCCATTTTTGAGCTCAAAAATTGACCTCAAATTCACGTGTAAAGCTTAGATTTTTTGGTGAAAATTCACGTGTAAGACGAAGATGTCAAACCAAGGAGAGGTTAGTGATTTATCCCTCGTTTTTTCAGAAAATTGTAGAAATTAAGTTTCGAATTTGTTGAAATTTCTTGAGAATTTGTTGAACTTTTGTTGAATTTGTTGGAAATATGTCTTAATACTTCGAATTTGTTGAGTATTAGTTGAACAAACGGAGGGTTAAACGTGGATTTGAATTCCAATTGAACCCTAAATTATTTGGGGATTAGGTTTAATTTCTTTTCATATATGCTTGAATTCATGTTTGGAATGGTTAATTGAGTTTAAATTTGAATTTGATAGGGTTAATTTGTTTGAATATGTGCTTGAATTGATGCTTGAAAGGGTTAAACGGGCATAATCGAAAATAATCACGTTTAATTGAAAATATGCATGTTTAATCACGTGTAATTATAGGGAATAATTCATGTTAAACACTGTAATTATAATGTTAAACGTGAATTCTCAATGAATTCACGTTTAACCCTATAATTGAAGTGTTTTAAGTTTGAGGGGTATTTTGGTAATTTGGTCAAAAGGTTGACTTTGACCGGGACCCACGACCGCCGGTCAACGGCATGTCGTTGGCGACGACTCGATGATAAAGTATGATGAAAAGAAACGGGATAGAAAACGAATCGAAAATTCACGGTCGGGAATTTTTCTCGACGACGGGAGAAAAAATCCCCGTCGTCTCCCGGCAGCTGCCGAGAAATCAAGGCAGCGGGAGAACCCGTGGACGGGAGCTGTCGAGTTTTCTCGACAGCGGGGGCCGGGGCTCCCGGCAGCTGCCGAGTTTTCTCGACGGGAAGGGCTACACGTGAATTTTGTGGGCTACACGTGATTTTTGAAAAATTCACGTGTAGCCCACAAAATTCACGTGTAGCCCGTCTCCCTGTCCCCCGTTGGGCGCGCGCTCCCGTCCCCGTCCTCCCGCCCCCGTCGGGCGTGCGCTCCCGTCCCCGTCGGGCACGCGCTCCCGTCGGGCGCGTGCTCCCGTCCCCCGTCCCCCGTCGGGCGCACGGTCCCCCATCCCCCGTCGAGTGCACGCGCCCCTGTCCCCCGTCCCCCGTCGGCAGCACGCTTCCGTCCCCCATCCCCCGTCGGGCGTGCGCTCCCTTCCCCCGTTGGGCGTGCGCTCCCGTCCCCCGGCCCCCGTCGGGCGCGCGCGCTCCCGTTCCCGTCCACCGTCGGGAGTGCGCTTCCGTCCCCTGTCCCCCGTTCCCGTCGGGCAAGCGCTCCCGTCGGGCACGTGCTCCCGTCCCCCGGCCCCCGTCGGGCGCTCGTGCTCCCGTCCCCTGTCCCCCGTCCCCGTCGGGCAAGCGCTCCCGTCGGGCGAGTGCTCCCGTCCCCCGTCCCACGTCGGGCGCGCGGTCCCGTCCCCTGGCCCCCGTTGGGCGCTCGTGCTCCCGTCCCCTGTCCCCCGTCCCCGTCGGGCGCGTGCTCCCGTCCCCCATCCCCCGTCGGGCGCGCGCGCTCCCGTTCCCGTCCCCCGTCGGGAGTGCGCTTCCGTCACCTGTCCCCCGTCCCCATCGGGCAAGCGCTCCCGTCTGGCGCGCGTTTCTGTCCCCTGGCCCCCGTCGGGCGCTCGTGCTCCCGTCCCCTGTCCCCCGTCCCCGTCGGGCAAGCGCTCCCGTCGGGAGCGTGCTCCCATCCCCCGTCCCCCGTCGGGCGCGCGCGCTCCCGTTCCCGTCCCCCGTCGGGAGTGCGCTTCCGTCCCCTGTCGCCCGTCCCCGTCGGGCAAGCGCTCCCGTCGGGCGCGTGCTCCCGTCCCCCGTCCCCCGTCGGGCGCGCGCGCTCCCGTTCCCATCCCCCGTCGGGAGTGCGCTTCCGTCCCCCGTCCCCATCGGGCTCGTGCTCCCGTCCCCCATCGGGCGCGTGCTCCCGTCCCCGGCCCCCGTCGGGCGCTCGTGCTCCAGTCCCCTGTCCCCCGTCCCCGTCGGGCAAGCGCTCCCGTCGGGCGCGTTCTCCCGTCCCCCGTCGGGCGCACGGTCCCCCGTTCCCCGTCGGGTGCACGCGCCCCTGTCCCCCGTCCCCCGTCGGCACCGCGCCCCGTTTTTTGAAATCCCGTTTAAAAAATTTAATAATTATAATAGGACAATTAAATATCATATTTGATTAATTCCCCTTTAATAAATTTTTTAATCTCCGTTCAATACTCAGCACTTAATAAAAATAATTTCTTAATCCGCCTTGCATAATAGATACACAATTTGAATTAAAAAATTAATAATCCCAATTTCATAATTAAAGTAACATAATATCCACACATTTTTTAAATATTTGTACAAATTTTTTTAATATCCGTTTATTAATCAACCCTTAATTTTGAATTAATTTCCTAATCCATCGTAAATATTATCCACATACTCAAAAAAAAATCCTCTTTGATACGCCCAATTTCAAAATTACAACAACATATGTTTCCTCGTCCCGTTACGATTTTTTAGATCCATTTTTTTAGTCTCCTTTCAATATTCAACTCCTCACTCGGGGATTTTTTTTTCTAAAATCCCGTTTTAAAAATTTAATAATTATAATTGGACAATTAAATATCATATTTGATTAATTCCCCTTTAATAAATTTTTGTTATCTCCGTTAATAATCAACACGTAGTAAAAATAATTTCTTCATCCGTCTTGCATAATAGATACATAATTTGGATTTAAAATTTAATAATCCCAATTTCATAGTTAAAGTAACATAATATCCTAATCGATTTTAAATATTTTTACTAATTTTTTTAATATCCATTTATTAATCAACAATTAATTTTGAAATAATTTCCTATTCCTTCGCAAATATTATGTACATACTCAAAATTAATCCTCTTTAATAATTCCCATTCTATAATTATAACAACATAGTTTCCTCGACCCGTTACGAATTTTTTAGATCATTTTTTGTAGTCTTCTTTCATTATTCAACTCTTAACTCGGGATTTATTTTCTCTAAAATCCCGTTTTAAAAATTTAATAATTATAATTGGACAGGCCGTATTTCATATTTCATTAATTCCCCTTTAATAATTTTTTTTAATCTCCGTTTAATAATCAGCACGTAATAAAAATAATTTCTTCATCCGTCTTGCATAATAGATACATAATTTGAATTATGAATTTAATAATCCCAATTTCATAATTAAAGACACATAATATCCTAATCGAATTTAAATATTTTTACCAATTTTTTTAATATCCGTTCATTAATGAACACTTAATTTTGAAATAATTTCTTAATTCTTCGCAAATATTATCCACATACTCAAAAATTAACCTCTGTAATAATCCTCATTTCATAACTATAACAACATAGTTCCGTCGACCCGTTTCGATTCTTTAGATCCATTTTTTTTAGTCTCCTTTCAATATTCGACTCCTCACTCGGGGATTATTTTCTAAGACATCCTAAATAATACGTAGATAATTTTAATAATCCACTCTCGTAATCCCCATTTCGTAATTAAATTAACATAATATCCGTACCACCGTTAAATATTTTTTATAATTAAATAAGTTCTCCGTTTAATAATCAACACTTAATGACGAATAATTTCTTTATGTCTCGAGGACAATAGGTAGATTCATCTGCTCTTAAAAATCCGATGTAATGATTAAAACAACATACTTTCCAGATGGCCGGATGATTTAAAGTTGCTCCATACTAGATTTTCAACACGAAAGATAATTAATTGTTTGCGAAGTATATCAAATATCAACAACTAATGTTGGTTTAACTTAGAAACTATAGTTAAAATAATCGCAAACTTTAATTATGAAATGGGGATTACAAAAGTTTGTTCGTAAAATTATCTACGTACTATTTAAGATGTTTTAGAAAATAATTCCCGAGTGAGGAGTTGAATATTGAAAGTAGACTAAAAAAATGGAGGTAAAACGATCGTAATGGGTCAAGGAAACTATGTTGTTATAATTATGAAATGGGGATTATTAAAGAGGATAATTTTTTTGTATGTAGATAATATTTGCGAAGGATTACGAAATTATTTCAACATTAAGTGTTCATTAATGAACGGATATTAAAAAAATTAGTACAAATATTTCAATTCGATTAGGATATTATGTTATTTTAATTATGAAATAGGGATTATTAAATTGATAATTCAAATTATGTATCTATTATGTAAGATGGATTAACAAATTATTTTTACTATACCGTATGGATTATAAAACGGAGGTTAAATAAATTTATTAAAGGGGAATTAATCAAATATGATATTTAATTGTCAAATTATAATTATTAAAATTTTAAAACGAGATTGTAGAAAAAAAATCCCCGAGTGAGGAGTTGAATATTGAAAGGAGACTAAAAACATTGGAAAAAAAATCGTAATGGGTCGAGGAAATTGTTATAATTATGAAATGAGAAATATTAAAGAGGATAATTTTTCAGTATGTAGACAATATTTGGGAAGGATTAGGAATTATTTCAAAATTAAGTGTTCATTAATAAACAGATATTAAAAAAATTAGTCAGAATATTTTTAATTATTAGGATATTATGTTACTTTAATTATGACATTGGGATTATTAATTTTTAAATTCAAATTATGTATCTATTATGCAAGGCGGATTAAGAAATTATTTTTATTACGTGCTGAGTATTGAACGTAAATTAAAAAAAATTATTAGAGGGGAATTAATGAAATATGATATTTAATTGTCCGATTAAAATTATTAAATTTTTTAAAAGGGATTTTAAAAAACGGGTCGACGTGGGCCGGCGCTCCCGACGGGGGACAGGGGAGGCGCGCGCTCCACGGGGGACGGGGGAGGTGCGCGCCCGACGGGGGAATGGGGGACGGGGGACGGGCATGCCCGACCGAGGACAGGGGAGGCGCGCGCCCGACGGGGGACGGGTGATGGGCGCGCCCGACGGGGGAAGGGGGACGGGGGAGGTGCGCGCCCGACGGGGGACGGGGGATGAGGGACGGGCGCGCCCGACGGGAGAACGGGGGACGGGGGACGGGCGCGCTCGACGGGGGACGGGGGAAGGGCACGCCCGACGGGGGACGGGGGAGGCACGCGCCCGACGGGAGAAGGGGGACGGGGGAGGTGCGCGCCCGACGGGGGATGAGGGACGGGCGCGCCAGACGGGGGAACGGGGGATGGGGGACGGGCGCGCCCGACGGGGGAGGGGGGATAGGGGAGGCGCGCGCCCGATGGGGGATGGGGGACGGGAGCGCGCGCGCCCGACGGGGAACGGGGGACGGGAGCGCGTGCGCCCGATGGGGAATGGGGGAGGCGCACGCCCGACGGAGGACGGGAGTGCGCGCGCCCGACGGGGAACGGGGGCCGGGGCTCCCGGCGGCTGCCGAGAAAACTCGACGGGAGACGGGTTACACGTGAATTTTGTGGGCTACACGTGAATTTTGAAAAATTCACGTGTAGCCCTGTCCCGTCGAGTTTTCCCGGCAGCCGCCGGGAGCCCCGGCCCCCGTTCCCCGTCGGGCGCGCGCGCTCCCATCCTCCGTCGGGCGTGCGCGCTCCCGTCCCCCCTCCCCCGTCGGTCGCGCGCCTCCCCCGTTCCCCGTTGGGCGCGCGCTCCCGTCCCCCGTTCCCCGTCGGGCGCGCGCGCTCCCGTCCCTCGTCCCCCATCGGGCGCGCGCCTCCCCCATCCCCCGTCCCCCGTTCCCCCGTCGGGCGCGCGCCCGTCCCTCATCCCCCGTCCCCCGTCGGGCGCGCACCTCCCCCGTCCCCTTTCCCCCGTCGGGCGCACCCATCACCTGTCCCCGGTCGGGCATGCCCGTCCCCCATCCCCCATTCCCTCGTCGGGCCCGCCCGTCCCCCATCTCCCGTCGGGCGCGCACCTCCCCCGTCCCCCTTCCCCCGTCGGGCGCGTGCCTCCCCCGTCGGGCGTGCCCTTCCCCCGTATACCGTCGGGCGCACCCGTCCCCCGTCGGGCGCGCACCTCCCCCGTCCCCCGTCGGGCGCGCGCCTCCCCTGTCCCCCGTCGGGAGCGCCCGCCCACCTCGACCCGTTTTTTAAAATCCCTTTTAAAAAATTTAATAATTTTAATCGAACAATTAAATATCATATTTCATTAATTCCCCTCTAATAATTTTTTTTTAATTTACGTTCAATACTCAGCACGTAATAAAAATAATTTCTTAATCCGCCTTGCATAATAGATACATAATTTGAATTTAAAAATTAATAATCCCAATGTCATAATTAAAGTAACATAATATCCTAATAATTAAAAATATTCTGACTAATTTTTTTAATATCTGTTTATTAATGAACACTTAATTAATTGTTGCTCCCCTATTACTACACGTGCCTCATATCCAAAATTTTAAAAAAAATTAAACAATAATTAATGACTTTATATTTGTCACCATTGACCAATTAATAAAATATATTAATTGTCCAATCATCCAAGTTGACTTCAACAAAAATGGTGGTAGAAAGTGGCATACTATTATATTTGGTGGTAGAAAGTGGAATACTATTATATGTTATGGTAATTTGAATATATGATTATATTTTTTATGCTAAAATGAATACTTTCCTCTATATATATATATATATATATCAAATTTCCCAATTGTGTGCCCTATTTTCCTTCTCCAAATTTTTTCCCAAAATTTTGTGCCCTAATCTTGCTGAAATTACCATGGCTTTTTCATCTTCTCTATCTACTGATGATTTGCGAGATTTCATCAATCATTTATGGCACCTTCTTCCTTTAATCGCACATTCGGCTGAAAATCCTCCATCTTCAGGAGGTGTTGCGAACACAGTCGTAACACCCGCCACTGAAACTACCACCCCTCTGTCGCCTGAACCTGTATCAGCAATGGCTCCCCCATAGGTATCTATTGTGTCCAAACCTGTGTGAAAAACATCTTTCTCACACAAGCGAGCTCCACCATCTGGCGATGCTTCTCATCTGGTGGATGTCGAGTCTTTCACACACCTTCTAGCCATCCGATTAACCAGCGACAGCGCCGCTCCCAACATTTATTGACTCATGGTCGTCATGCCACACCGACACATGTTGAAAAACGGTGCAAGGTGCGCTCTCCTTCCCGGGCTAAGCCTCTAGTTGCTCCTCCAGCAAATTCCAGCTCTACAGAGTTAGATGATGAATCGAACAAAGATTTTGAGGATGAGGCTCATCACTCCAAATCCTCCGATTCTGAGATTAACGTTCCCTTATCTGAAGCCCTCACAAAATTGCAGCAGTCTCGAGTTCGGGTTGAGGGATCTGCTCCTTTTTTCGGTTGATAAGGGAAAGGATGTTGCTGTGTCCAAAGACGATTCTGAGATATCTCCACATGGATCTCCATTCCAGGTTTCAAAGGCTCACTCTTCCTTATTCTATACTAAACTCTCTGTTAGTTTATGGAGTTCCACTTGCAATAAACCATTCATTGCTGAGAGAAACATATGTGTCGATGCATTTGATCGTCTTGGTATTACTGTTTTTTTGGAGAAACGTAATCTGTTGAAATCTGTTACATCAGTTTCCTTATTCTGTCCTGCTATCGTACACGAATTTTATGGAAATTTATGCAAATCGATGTTTGATGCATGTGATTTGAAGTATGGAAAAATTTATGTGAGAGGGAGGGTATATTCATTTTTGCCAAAAGATGTGAATGCAGTTTATGGTTGGGATGATGTTGCTGAGGATTTTTCTGTTCCATCATTGAATGACATTGTTCTTACTTTGATGGGTGGTTTAGTACCTAAATGGACAACCAAGTTTCCAGCTTCTTCTCTTACATCACTATGTGCAGTGTTGCATAAGATTTGTATTCATAATTGGTTGTCTTCCTCCAACACTACCGTTGTTATTGAAGAGCAAGTCGCATTGCTCTATCAGCTTGTCCTAAAAAAATCCTTCAACTTTGGTCGTATTATTTTCCAGAATTTGGCGAAGTTCTCGAATCGTTTTTCTTTCTCCGATCATCTTCTATATCCCTCACTTATTTTTGCAGTTTTGAAGGCTCAAGAGTTCAATTTGCCTAAAACCGAGAACCTTGTTCCTTCACAGCCATCATTGGGCATAGCTAAAGCTTTGTTGCAGGGAAATAGGTTGTGTGATCTGCCTTATAGTCTAGGTGTTGCCCCTGTGGTTGGCAACACTAGCCCCAACATCACTGTTTCTCAGCTACTTCTGCATCGACAACTATTCAAGACCTTATTCGCTTAAGGGATAACCTGGACTCCCTGATTTCAACTCAAAAAGGGGGAGATGATGGGAATAGGGGAAGTGGAGGAGATGTTGATGAAAATGAGAATGCTGATGATGCTTGAAAAAGTGCTAATGCTGCTGTTTACTTTCTTTTATTTTGATGATGTTTCTGTTGCTTAGTCACAGAATTTCAGATTGTTAGGTTGAACAAGATTGGCTGCAGATTTGCAAGTTTTATTTTGACTTTTTAATGATTAATGATTTTTGCTTAATTATCTTAATTTTACATTAATTATTGGTCATTATTATCTATTGAGTTTGATTGTGTTTTGCAGGATTAAGGGGGAGAATTCTTTGGTTAAGGAGGAGAATATTTGATTTTTGATTTTGAGCTGAAAAAGTAAAAGAGGGAGAGAATGTTAACGTTGGATTTTCCAATTTAATATTTTTCCTTTTTCATTATTTTAAAGAATCATTTATTTTGAGATTTGTTAGGGTTTGGAGTTTTAATAGGATTTGGTTGTTTTTAAATTCCTTATTTTAAGGATTACATGATCTAACCATATTCCTATATGTTAGGGATTTGTTTCTTTTTCTTTTTTATCTTATTTTATAGGATTTCAAGGAAGAGAAAAAGAATGTGGAAAAGAACGTGAGAAAAAGAATGTGGAGAAAGAAAGGAAAAAAACGTGGAGTTGATAAGTGAAGATCATGGAGATGGATCCAAGGTAGTGGCACACATGAACATCATGGAGCATTCAACCATGATGGACAATCTCTTTAAATAGAAGATGCTCTTGAAGATTTATATACGACCGGAAAAACAGAGATTGAAGAGCATATATAAGAGAGTATTTCGAGTCATAATATTCCAGCTTTCTTGTATCACACTTGTGATCTTTTTGAGTCTTTGTATACGTTCAGTTGAGAGTTGTCATAGATTTATGACGTATTGTGTTTTTTTATCTCCTTGTAATCAAATTCTTATATTGAAGGAGTATATTTTCGCCCTGGTGGCAGTTCACGAGTATTTGTATACTCATGAATAAATTTATCTCTGTTCATTTCATTCTTTTTGGTATTTATATTCCGCTGTATTTTCTCGATGTTGCTAACATTAGTGACAACACCAGGTTCTTTGATCAGTTATTTAAGTTAATTTAATCCTAAGTTAATTTAATCCACGCAGTACTTTCAATATTTTTTTTGATACAGGTTAATATTTGAGTGTAGTACGTGAATGCAAATATAGGTATTTATGGATATAATATAAGGTATTACATACTTACCTTTAAATATTACATATTTATTTTTAAGGTATATAAGGTATTACATAGGCACTTTTAAAGTATTCCGTTGTAACACCTCATTCTTCATAAAACTTGCATAACATATTTTTATATAAAAATTTCATTCATTATAAAATAATTTGTAGCATATGATCTTTCGAGTTTAAGACGAATTTTACTTTTTATTAAGAATGTGTGAGCTAATGTTTATTTAAGCTAGTCTAAAAGTCTTGTAGGAAAGCTACCTGAGAAGATCGAGTTCGATCGTAATGCTATTGACATACATGAGCAAGGAAACGAACAAAAAAAAAGAGAAGAAGATAAGTTATATATAAAATAATTTTAATAATTAATACAACAAATGTAACTTATGTGTTTAATTATAGTTAGATAAATTTTTATTATATAGTCTATGTGCAATAAAGTATGTGACTATTATGATGTGTTAAATTAAATATATTTTCAAACATACTTATATGACTTGTGTGGTGCTAATTTGGACATAATTTCATGCATAATTGTCATTATTAAAATTACTTATGTATGTCACCTTAGATAGAGCTACACTCAATTCCTCAGGCCTCCATCAAATCCACCACGAGTTTCAATGTCACTAATCATCACACACATCAAGTTGATATACACTACAAGTTATGATCTATATACATGTATCATTATGTATTATATTATGTGTACAAAATATATGTATATATGTTTAGGAGTGTATTATATCATTATTTTGCTCCTCACATTGCAAATGCAACAATACATAACTCTCTCCCCCCTCCATTTAAAGCGCGTTCTCTCTCTCTAGCATAGTATTCCACATTCTCTCTACCAATCTTCTCTTTCCAAAAGCCCTCATCTCCACCTTAAACAAGCTGGAAAATCAAGATTAAAGAAAGGAGAAGGAACCCCTCAACGCAAGAAGTTAAGTAGAGTTCAAGAACTCATTTTGTGTTCAAAAAGGTATTTTGACTAATCCGCACCCATATTCTTCCTTAGGAGCATGACTAAGTTCTAATTTTGAGTTGCATATAAGACCTAAGTGAGATTTTCTTCAAATGTGATAAATTTGTTGGATACCTTGTTCTAAGTAGTGGGTCTTCAAAATATGTCATTTTAAGTGTTGATTGAGCAAATGCATGGTGGATTAAGCTTTGCATATTTGATTTCTTTACTTAAACTCATTGCATGTATGATCCAAAGGTGATTTTCTACTAATGTGAAGAAATTTGTACAAAGTCCTATCTCATATGGTTGATCTTTAGAATATGTTATTTTTGGGAGTTATTGTGTAATTATATGTTGATTTAGTCCTTGCATGTTTGATTATCGTGTCTATACTCATTGCATGTGTGATAAATTGAGTCAAGATGATTTATTTGAGGTTGATAGAGTTATGAAGTCGAATCTACAGTTTAATTAAGAAAATATGTGGGTTTAATCAAGTTGTGAAAAACTTTAGAAATGGCAGTCCACTTTGTTGATTTTTATAAAATTGTATACTTGGGTTTTTTTCAAAACTATCTTAGTATGTTATACTACATGAAATTTTGAGTTTATGGTTCAAATTTGGTAATTTTTGGAGTATTTTATGAATTATGGTGATTTCTCAAAGATTGTCCAATTCAAGTTGGAATTATGTAGTTTCAGACATTAGAAAAAATAATTTTATAAACTCAGTCAATTGCACATTTTCCAAACTGTTTAGGTATGTAATATATACTACATGAGTTTTTGAGTTTATGGTTGAAATTTGGTAATTTTTGAAATAGTGTAAGAATTATAATGATTTTTCACAATAAGTCTAGTTTTGAATTTAAGATTCTGCAATTTTGGACCTTGGAAAAATAATTTTCTAAAATCTGTCCATTATAACATTTTAAAACTGTTTTACTATGTTTAATTAAATGATGTTAGAAGTCTAAATTATTAATTTAAGAAGATTTTAGTATTTATACAATTTACGGTGAATTTTATAATACAGACTGGTTTTAGAGCATTTTGGAACAATTTTTGATTATAGTAAATATTTTACTAAAGCTTTTGTTATTTGAATTTATCACTATTATTTTAGCATGAATAATTAAGGGTTGTTATTTAAATGCATGCTTATTTTCATGAATTTTAGATGATCGTTTAAATTATGAAAATTGTTGTGGTAAAGAATGTCTTTTCTTCCTACATATTACTAACTTCAAAATCAAAATTTTATCTATGATTTAAGAATGCAATTTGATCATATCTTGAAACTGATATTATGTGATTAATATGTACTTATGTGTGAAGTGTTAAATAATTTAAGTCGTTAGCATATGAATGAAAGTTATATGAGTTAAGATGTAAAATATGATTTTTATTCCTTTCAAGGTATAATTGATGCTTATTTGAAAGTATGCTTTAAAATTTTCCTAAATCTATAATTATGTCTATATGATATATATGTTATATGTACGATAAACATGTTAAATTATATATCTATGATACAATTGAAGTGCAACTTAAAGACTAAGAATATATAAACATGCCAAGTGCAGTACGAGCGATCGGATACTTTAGTAGCTATCCAAACTTTTGAATCAACTTCAAAAGTGGGTAACATTTATTTACAATTACATTGATTAGAATAACTCGTATGTTGAGTATGATGAAATGAAATGACACATTTGGGTGAAATGTCAGGTTGACGAACCTTGGATGTCAAGTCTTCGAATCTTGAAAGTTTATATCAGGTCTTCGGACCTTGAAAGATGACATTTTAGTGTATTAGTTATTCTCTTTAACGTAATAGTTCATAAGTGTTATCCACTAAGATTTCTCAAATCTTATGTTGCTATGTTTAAACATTTTTAGGACCCCCTTACGACGAAACAGATGTGTAGCTGGATGTACAGACCCCTTTCTAGAAGCATATATATTATATGTTTTTAATATGTGATGATATGTATGATTTTAATATGGTTGAGGCTCTTTTGACACTTCTGATGTTGGTTTAAATAATTCTTTCTTTAAAAAAATATCTTAAATATGTCGAGGTTTTGATTTACAAATGTGGGTAGAATACGAGTTAGTTACTTGCATGTTAAGCTTTTCGATTTAAAATAGAAAGAAAATAAAAAGAATACTTGTGTTTAGTAAAGTCTTCCACTGAGTTTATTTATGAAAATCTTTTCAAATCTGTTGGGATATTTCCCAGCAACCTGCCTTGGGTCGGAGCTTAAATATGTGCGGGGCACGGCTCTTCCAGATTCGAATCCGTGAGCGCAAAGCTACATAAGTATAAGACATTAAAGTTGTGCCCTATGTCCATTGGATATCCTTTTGGTGTAGCGGTAATGCGCTTGATGGTTCTACACTTGGTATCAGAGCAGGTCACGGGTTCGAATCCCCTCGGGAGCACTTTGCAGTGGGAGCTGTCAGGGCACTTGGCGGTCGGGACCTGAGGAAGGTGAACGGACCTCGAACTGAGAGAATGTTGGCGGAGCGGACCACCTAGGTGGCGGTGGGTCCTGTGTGGCGAGCGGCCTAGGTGGCAGCCCGAGTGGCAGCGGAGCGGCTTGGGTGGCGTGGCCTGTGTGGCGTGATGTCCTGTGTGGATGGCCTGTGTGGCAGTGGCGCGAGACGAGACGCCGAGTCATGACGATGGCGCGAGGCGAGACGTCGAGTCACGATGACATCGAGGAGTGGCGAGAAGGCATGTCGATGCCGAGTCATGGAAGATATCGAGAGGGTTCCAAGGGTTGCTGAAGTGGAGAGGCTGGCAGGTGCTGGGGGGGGATTGTTGGGATATTTCCCAACAACCTGTCTTGGGTCGGAGGGTTGCTGAAGTGGAGAGGCTGGCAGGTGCTGGGGGGGATTGTTGGGATATTTCCCAGCAACCTGTCTTGGGTCGGAGCTTAAATATGTGCGGGGCACGGCTCTTCCAGATTCGAATCCGTGAGCGCAAAGTTACATAAGTATAAGACATTAAAGTTGCGCCCTATGTCCATTGGATATCCTTTTGGTGTAGCGGTAATGCGCTTGATGGTCCTACAAAATCTTTTACTTATATTTTGAGCATATAAAGTTAAGGTGGTGTCTCAATCTTATAAAGATGGGTTGGAGTGCTATATACATATTTACTTTTAAGGTATTAATGTTTATAGTATAAGATATTATTTATGTACATATCTAAGGTATTACATGTTTACCATTAAGATATCAGTTGCATACTCTAAGATATCAGATGTATACTCTTATGATGTTAGTTGCTCATTCTGTGAATGTATGAATTGTATATTCTTAAAGTATCAGTTGTATACTCTTAAGGTATTAGGTGTATACTGTTAAGATATTTACTCAATCAATAATCAACTATAATATTTGTTACATCAATTTGTCGTATATTATATGAATCAAAACAAGACATAAAGAATTTCAAGTTAAAGGAAAATAAAAACTCAAAATTTTTATACATATTAGGAAAAGATGAACTTGTTTGAGTATTACAAAAATAAGAATTCTAAATTTGTAACAATCATATGAAGAAATTAAGAAGGAAGAGAGAGAAAAATGAAGAGGGAAAAAAAGAGAAAAAAAAAAGAAACGTGGTAATGAGTACATGAAGAGAGAGAGAAAAGAATATATATATATATATATATATATATATATTATATATATATATATATGAGAAAGATGGATGGGTCGGGTCAAGTTGGGAGCACGGACCCTGACACACAAAGATGTCGCTCCATTAAAAAATACCAAACAACACCAAAACCTGTCATCAAAGCATTAACCACAAGCACTCTCAAATTTGCAACCTCCATTATATAAGGAAGAATTTAGATGGAACCAAGCACATCACCACCACTCCACCAATGGCAACAACACCTTATATGGCCGGTCCACCTCCACCATCGACACTCTAAGCCGCACAAACGAGGCGAGGAGAACTCGAGCAGTGTCATCAAAGCATTAACCATAAGCACTTTCCAATTTGCAACCACCATTACATAAGGAAGACTGCAGATGGAACCAAGCACATCACCACCACTACGCCAACAGCAACGACACCTTATACGGTTGGTCCACCTCCGCCATCGACACCCTAAGCCGCACAAACCAGGCGAGGTGAACTCGAGCAACGTCCCCAAGCTGTACAGAAAATTTGCCAATAAAATTATATCTATAAAATTAAGGGTAGGAAACTTTAAGTGCAACCAAAGTCGAAACCAAAATCCCATTTATAATGAGATTGTATAGCTTTATTAGATCTTGAATTTTCATGTAATTAAATGATTATTGTTTTTAAAATAATTCTACCCAAAAACTAGTCATCCATATATTTTATAAATCAAAAATAGTTTGTGATTGAAATATGTCTCTGTCTACTCGTAACAAACATGTGGTGAAATATGGTAAATAGATTAAGGCGATTAAGTAAAAATTATAGTTTATAATATATCGTATATTCATTAAGTTGATCAGAAATAAAATTCACAATTCAGAAAAAATATTTTTTGTTTTTTGATAGATGGAGCATAGTTATTAAAGATCAAAACTACATTGTTAAGATACATATCATGGGTTGTCAAAACAACAAAAATAAATTTCTACTCCCAAATATATAAAAGAATATAACGGTAAGTAGTTTCGATCATCAGGGAATAGTGCTTAATTCTCTTGAGCATAAAATGAATCAAATTTTAATTCTCAAATTAAAATGGTCTTGCATTTTTCCTGCTCAAAACATTTCAAATAACAGTTAGTACTACTCGAAACAATAATATTTAAGATTATTAGTGGGTGAAGGATCATTACAAAAAAATGTGTGTCCACTATCAGAATCTTGCCAGCCCACTTGCGATCGTGTTTCACTTTGACGAACTTCACATTCGATTGGAGGATGCTGAGGTATACATCAATCGGTTGTGTAGACAAAGACCAATCATCAAAAACTCCAACCATTTCAGACAAGAGTTGTGACAAGTGTAAAAGTACTCAGTAAAAGATTTTGTAATAACAATACAAACCTAAAAGTGGACGTCCACATCCAAGGCCACGAATGTACTGAAAAATTCCGGATTAACTGTGTAGCCGGTCCCCACATTCAGCCTGAAATATGAACATGTACATTAGTTTATCATTCATTAGCAATAACATATTATCGAGAGATGAAATAAGAAAGGGGACTAACTGTTCGGCATTAGCTCCGCTGGCCATGTATCTCTCGAACTCCTCATCCTTTGCCTCCCTTCTTGGTCGTCTTTCATCCCTTATGAACGGATTAAGAACATATTTGCTCAGAGCTCTAAGTCGAACATTCCGGATGCCGGCATTAGTCCGAGGGATACACGATGAAAAACTGGCATTCTCTGACCCCCCTACTATATCAATCGGTGTGGCTTTTACGAGGGCCCCTCCTGCTGTAGAAGTCCCCAAAACAAAATGAATCGAGGATATATGTCCCTGAGGGTCAACAGTTGCAGGGGGTGCGACGGGAGTCAACTCAGGGGCTACATCGACATGTGTGGACAAACCCTGCTCCTGACACTGCTCCGGAGGAGGATAGAAAGACTCATGCCATCCGGATGTAGGCTGGGTAGGATAATACTGCTCGCCGATGGGTAGAATTGCTCATGGTAGGAGGGCAAATGATTGTAGTACTCCACAATCCCAGACTGGACCATGTTTGGAATCTCCAACTCCAAACGTTCTAACTCTTCATGTCTTCTATCCTCCACCTCATTGAGCCTGCCATCGACGTATGATCGCATCTCGCTGAACTGGTCGCCGACATAATCTCGTAGGCCCATCAGACTTGTGTTCATTGAATCAAAGCCTGTGTTAAACATGTTTCTCAGCTCGTCAAACATCGTACCAACAACGCGTGCAGATGGATCTCCATGTCTCGGCTCTGAGGGACCCGGCTCGTCCACGATCGGCGATGTGTATGGGGGATACACTGGCGACTGAAAACCACCAAAATCGTGAAACTCCTGCTGATATGGTGGATAACCCCCAGTTGGGTGGGGAGGGAGTCCGTAATCCCTCTGCAACGGAATGTCATGTAGCTCTAGAGATAGAGGGACCTCAACATAAGCCGGTACTCGATCCTCATCCTCCTCATCTATCTGCTGCAAGACATCGCAAGACACATGTAGCTCGCCACCTCGCCGAGAACTCTCTCCTGCTGTTAATGTTGACCGGTGAGATCGTATAATCGGCAAAGCTGGGGGGCAGCAGTTATGTCTTGTGACAAGACGGCCGGGTGCCTCCGTGGATGACCCCACCTCGACTGTGTGGACATCTGAAACCCGTCTGTGAGATCCTGATCCAAGTACTGCAAGTACAGCTGACGAGCCTCCCGACGCTCGACCCGAAGGTTCTCATAACACTCGAGACCCTGCAGTACAGATAGAATCAAATCTATTCGGCAGAATAAGAGAATTATAAGTGCATGTAAAGAATAAGAGTTAATAATTTACGTAGCCCTGAAATCAACAAACCTCATGATCTAGCTCCCTCGAGACGTTGTCTTCTGTTCTCTTTGTCGACCACCTCAAAAGCCTTGGTAACACCTTGTGAGACTTCGAAAGACATTTTTCGACATATACACTGGTCTATGGAATCACCTCGAAAGCCCATATCTGTAAAGTTCCAAAGGCAATTCAAGAACAATGTGAAATTGAATAATTCAATCATATTATGAAATAATAACAAATGACAGTTAACACTAACCATTACGGCTAACGAGAATCCATAGAAGTGGTACGCCGGGGGCCTGATCACAGTTGGCTCCGGCAACGCAGGTGGAAATTGGTTGATTTTGTTGAGAAGATGGAGATAAGAAATCTTACCCCATGGAAAGGTCTCCCACCGATCCTCGTCCTCCACCAAATCCCAAACCCAAGGGTCAATTGAAGTGGTGGCTGAGTCAACTCTAAGTAAAAGGCTGTAGAGGAGGATAATCTTAGCAATCTTCATCTTGTCATCAGCACTAGCTACGAACTCCTCCGCTCTAAATCTCTTCAGGAGATCCGTGACAGTTACTCTATCCTCGTCTTCACAAACTCGGTAAAACACACCATCCAACTGCTGCGGCACTGACATTGTAATCGGCCTAAATTCAGAATCCCCAAACCTTAATCCCGTCACCAGGGCGAATTCGGTTCGAGAGAATCAACAAAGCCGACGGTCTCCACCAATATGAAACCACACCTCATCCGTGGGGGTATGGGGCTCACACACCTCACGTGACATAAGGGCGTGTAGAAAGCTCTTGCAACTGTCAGTCTCGGTTGCCCAACACAAGAAATGGCTGAAGCAACACGCCTCAAAATCAGTCACACATTCAGAGTCCCTTTTTTACAAAATTTGCTTTATGTAACCTATTACTCTGACACGTGAGTACGAGTTAATGTATGCTTGTGTACTCTGATACGTCGGACGCACCCAATCGACTTGAAAACGAGAAAAAAAATGGTCACATTAATTTAAACATTAATATACAAAATGAAAGTACACGCCTCAATTAATATCATACGATTTCTCTGAAAAATAAAGATATGAAACTTATAAAGGTGGGAGTTTTGCTTATGCAAATTAGTAGAGTTGGATAAAATGTAGATTAATAAATTACAAAAAAAAAAAAAGTAACCGACCATTATTAGAAATTTAAAAAGTTTAAATGATCCATCAATTTTGGAAATTATGTTGTTTTAATCATTACTTCGGATTTTTTAGAGCAGATGAATCTACGTATTATTTAAGAGGGGTTAAAAAATTATTTGGCATTAAGTGTTGAATAGGAAACGGAGATTATAAAAATTACAAAAAAAATTTCTTTGGTGATAAGGATATTATGTTACTTTAATTATAAAATGGGGATTATGAAAGTGGATTATTAAAATTATCTACCTATTATTTAAGATGTATTAAAAAAGGAGACTAAAAAAATGGAAAAAAAATTCGTAACGGGATTACAAAATTATGTTGTTATAATTATGAAATGGGATTATTAAATAGGATTATTGTGGAGAATCTACATAATATTTACGAAGGATTAGGAAATTATTCCGCATTAAGTGTTGATTATTAAACGAATATTATAAAAATTACTAAAAACATTTAATTCGATTAGGATATTATGTTACTTTAATTATAAAATTGAGATTATTAAATTGGTTATTCAAGTTATGTATCTATTATATAAGATGGATTAAGAAATTATGTTTATTACGTGTTGATTATTAAACGGAGATTAAATAAATTTATTAAAGGGAAATTATTCAAATATGATATTTAATTGTCCAATTATAATTATTAAATTTTTAAAACAAGATTTTTAAAAAGGGGACCCGGTGCGCGGGCGGACCCGTGCGACGGGAGACAGGGGCCAGGAGCCCGCGCGCGACGGGAGACGGGTGACAGCAGCTGTCGAGTTTTCTCGGTAGTGGGGGCACAGGCTCTCGGCAGCTGCCAAGTTTTCTCGGCAACGGGGGTTAAACGTGATTTTTTGTCGTGCGCTCACCGGGACCCCGTTCTCAGCAGCTGTCGAGTTTTCTCGGCAGTGGGGGCACGGCTCTCGGCAGCTGCCGAGTTTTCTCGACAGTGGGGATCACACGTGAATTTTTGTCGCACGTGCACCGAGACCCGTTTTCGGCAGCTATCGAGTTGTCTCAGCAGTCGGGGTACGGGCTCTCGGCAGCTGCCGAGGATGCCGTGCCGGGAGACACTGGGGTTTTTTTCTCCCGTCGGGGGAACGTGCGCGATGCCATTTTTTCGTATCGTTTTCTATCCAAATCTCGTTTCTTTTCATTATACTTTATCATCGAATCATTGCCAACGAGATATCGTTAACCAGAGGTCGTGGATCCCAGTCAAAGTCAACCCTTTGACCTAATTACCAAAATACCCCTCAATTTTAAAACCCTATAATTAGGGGGTTAAACCTGAATTTTTGAAAGTTCACGTTTAACACTATAATTTAAGTGTTAAATGTGAATTTTCAATTTATCCCCTAAACGTGAATTTTCAATTTTAACCCTACATGAAATTCTCTTTTAAAAACTATTTACCCCTTTTTTTTTTCAATTTTTTACTAATTTCTTTCACTGTTCTTATTTTTTCCTGGTTTTTTTTTTTTAGTCCTATCTCCCACCTTGAAAGAGCTATTTGAAGCATATATGATATCTAATTATTTGAAGACATTATTGCCCTATAAATTAGTAAATTGAGTTATTTGAAGAGCTATAATTAGTGCCCTACAAATTAGTAAATTGAGTTATTTGAAGAGCTATAATTAGTGCCCTACAAATTATTGAGTTAATTAGATTTAATTATTGATTAAATTAGTGCCCTACAAATTATTGAGTTAATTAGATTTGCTTATTTGCTTATCCCTGTTCTAAAGAAATTAGTAATGAAATCATACGATTTTTCTTCAAATTAACCCTATCAAATTAAAATTTAAACCCAATTAACCAATCCAAACATGAATTCAAGCATATATGAAAACAAATTAAACCTAATCCCTAAATAATTTAGGGTTCAATTGGAATTGAAATTGACGTTTAACCCTCTCTTTGTTCAACTAATACTCAACAAATTCGAAGTATGTAGACATTTTTCCAACAAATTCAACAAAATCTCAACAAATTCTCAAGAAATTTCAACAAATTCCAACCTTAATTTCAACAATAATCCAATCAAAAACGAGGGATAAATCACTAACCTCTCATTCTTGGTTTGACATATTTGTCTTAAACGTGGATTTGCACCAAAAATCAAACCTTTAAACGTGAATTTTTAGGTGAATTTTTGAGCTCAAAAATGGTGAAAATCTTGCTATCATTCGACTATAATGGAGAAAGGTGAGGGGAAGGGTTTGGGGGTTGGGGGAGGTGAGAGAATTGTCCTTTTTTGATTCAAAGATTCCCTTTGACCAAATTATCATTGGGTAATAATTTGGTCATCAAAATCAATAAAAAATTGTGGCATTTTTTGCCCTACTTTTATATTTGATGGTATAAAGTATTTCACTTCTATTTTTTATGGTAAAAAAATGACAATTTTATTTTTAATGCTATTTTGAATGATACTTAACATTAATTATGATAAATTGGGTTGCTATCCCTTAATATGATCTCCTTCAAGTCTCATCTTTATCATTAAAGTCATAATAATGATTGTCCACCAAAGTCCATTTCTACACATAAAAATAGTGAATTCCATCAATTAAACACAAATTAATTATTATGAAGAGTAATTATAATGATAAAGTATACATGATACATGAACATAATTTAATAATTTAATGAACAAACGAAAATATGAGTCAAATAAAACAATTAAAACGTGGAAATGCTTTTTGTATTAAAAAAAGCATTTTTAATAAAACATTATTTTACCTAACCAAGTTAGTAGTTAAATAATTTGTATAATATTTTATATTTTATTTAATTCAAATCTAATTAATTTAACAAACTTAACATTTTCCACAAAAAAACCAAAATATCACATTCAATGTACCCTTTACTTTTCAAGTCTGTAGCTTCCCTATTAAATTCACATCATCGTATTAACATTTTCCAAAAAAAAACAAAACATCACATTCAATGTACTCTTTACTTTTCAAGTCTCTAACTTCCCTATTAAATTCACACCATCGTACAAGTGTGTGGTAAGGATTATATATTGTACCTAATATGTTGGAGGTGCAAATTTAGGGATTGCAATGGGATCGGGTGGGGCGGGTAGCATAATATCTGGGTCCACCCCATATCCGTGATTGAGGATTCGTGCTTCATTCCACGATGAGTCATGGATAATTGTCCTACACTCCATTTGGTATGTATAAATTTTTTAAGATGTCAAAATTATGAAAAAAATTATATTTAAAAAATTTCATATATTGATACATATATTCAAAAATATAAAAAACAAGTTAATTATAATCATTTTAATTTTATCCTATGAGATTTATTATATAATAATTTTAATATATTAATATAATCATATTTTTAATCATAATAAACACATCTCAAATAAGATAAAATTAAAATGATTATAATTAATTTACATTTATTTTTTTAAATATATATATATATATATATATATCTTAAATATATGCATATATATAATACATAATGGGGCATGACAAAACATGAGAAGGACCTAGATCCACCCTGTACGTACATGGATCGGGCACGCTCCACCCCATTTCTAAAATAGGTGGGTAGATTTGAACGCCTCAAATGTCTCAAGTCAAAGCAGGCGTCCATAGCCTGATCAAAATTGTCATCCTTATCCAAATTTGTATGGACAAATTGAGTCAAACCAAAAATAAATGTGAATAAAAACTAAGTGAAATTGAGCTCTATTTGAACAAATTGAGTCAAACAAAAAATAAATGTGAATAAAAACTAAGTGAAATTGAGCTCTATTTGGACAAATTGAGTCAAACAAAAAATAAATACTAATAAAAACTAAGTGAAATTGAGCTCTATTTGGACAAATTGAGTCAAACAAAAAATAAATACTAATAAAAACTAAGTGAAATTGAGCTCTATTTGGACAAATCGAGTCAAACAAAAAATAAATGCGAATAAACACTAAGTGAAATTGAGCTCAAAAGTAAACTCGATCAATTGGATTCGGTTGATCCTAGCGTATCAATTATGGACGTTTATATTGCCGAAATAAAAAAAATAAAAATTGAATTTTCAAGACTTGAATCGGATTTGATAGATGTCGATTATATTTGAAACAAATTCGTGTGAATTCATTTACATGTGAATGGGTGTGTTTGTAATATAAATCAGTGGTGATCAACAACCCTTTTCTTGAACTTCAAGTATCCCTTGGACTTGCAAAGCTTCATGAAGCCAAACCAGGCCATCCCAGCAAGAGTCATACAAAAGCTCACGAGATACACAGTCTTGGTAGCTATGGCCATTATATAGACCAAAAAACCAGAAGAAATGAGGCACATTACAACCACTGCAGGCAATCCCAAAGGCACTCTGTAAGGCCTTTCCATCTTTGGCAACTTCCACCTCAAATAAACAAAAGATGCAAACTCCAACAGCATCCCCAAACTGTACAAGAAATTCGCAGATGAAACAATGTCTGTGTAGCTCATGTAAGAAACCCCTAATGCAATCCCTGTCGACACCACTATCCCCATCCACGGCGTCTTGAACCACTTCGATCGCGCCCCGAAAAACTCCGGCAACAGGGCTAAATCCGCCATGCCAAGAATCTGGTAAGCACTGCTGCTTAATTGGGCCTCGAACAGCCCGATTGCCGACAATACTGCCCCGATTTCGACCCAGATTTTCAGCCATTTGCCGGAGATCGTCCTCGCTGCGTCCGCCATGAATCCTGCCTCCCAGAGGCTTTGATCCACTGAGACTGCGCCTGTTACTGCTACGAGAGGGATGATGTATGCTAAGCAGGTGAAGATCACGGCGATGAACAGAGCTAATGGAAAGGTTTTGCTTGGGTTTTCGACTTCTCCGGCCATGGTGCTGACGTTGTCCCAGAAATTGAGGTTCCAAAATAGGGTATTGAAGAAGAGATTCCAGTCCTTTGTTACCCCTTTTTGTCCTAGATTTCCCCATCTATGGGGTTTTATCTGTGGAATTGCAAATCCAGAGATCAACACAAATGGCGCGAGAGATACAACCCCTAATATAACGGCGACGTATCCAACAATGGCTAGGCCCGTGTAATTGAGGAAAGAGAGGGCTAGCGTTGAGATCAGGATCGCGATGTACCTGGACCGGCCCGAAGCGATACTCGGGAACAATCGCTTCAAATAATCGATGCAGAGGGCGGGGAAAGCGGCGATGTTGATGACACCGCTGAGGAATTTCCAGGTGCCCATTAGGGAGCCGAAGAAGGGGCCGAAGGCCTTGTCGGCCCAAAGCACGAAGCCGCCGTTGCCGGGGAGGGCGGTGGAGAGCTCCGCCGTGATTAGGGCTTCGGGGATGCTCCAGATGAAGGGGAAGATGAGGAAGCCGAGGATGGCGAAGAGAGGGCCCGCGGCCTTCACGGCGGGCTCCTCGCCGTAGGGCCCGCCGGCGACTTCGAAGTAGATGAGGAAGACGAGGGGGATGAGCGTGAGCTTCTTTGCCTTGGCGGCGGCGGGGACGGTGTTTGTGGGGAGCTCGTCTGGTGGTGGACGCGGCGGCGTTGACATTGTTGTTAGCTTTTGAGAATTGGTAATTGATTTGGGAGTGTGCAATGAGTGGAAAGAATCTCGAGATTTGGGAATCTTTTAAATAGAAATATTATATGAATATTTTTATTTAGGTTGGGGATATTAAGAATATCCACATCAACAACCCAACTCAACCTAAAATAAAATATTAATTTCACTTTCATTCACCTATTCAACTCACAATTCAATTTAATTTTATTTTTTTATATCTACATCCACAATCCAACCCAACCCAACCTAATAATAATTATTTTATTTTTTATTATATTTAAAATGTACAAAAATTACATTAAGTAATTTAATATTCTAAATCTATTAGTATAATAAGGAAAATAATTTAAAATATATTTAGAATCAGATACACTAACGAAATTATAATTACAAGAATTGAAATTCGAAATTGAAAAGAAATAAATCAAATGTGATAGAAAGAACACAATAGACTCATCTGAGTTTATAGTGTGAAATGCATTTTGATTTAAAACTAATCTAATTATACATTGAAATAAAGATAGTTTATTTGAACATTAAAGTAATGAATAAATACATTTATTTGTGTAGAAAGAACACAATAGACTCATCTGAGTCTATAGTGTAAAATAAATTTTGATTTAAAACTAATCTAATTATACATTGAAATAAAGATAGTTTATTTGGACATTAAAGTAATGAATAAATACATTATTTGTGTACAAAGAACACAATAGACTCATCTGAGTCTATAGTGTAAAATAAATTTTGATTTAAAACTAATCTAATTATACATTGAAATAAAGATAGTTTATTTGAACATTGAAGTAATGAATAAATACATTTATTTGTGTAGAAAGAACACAATAGACTCATCTGAGTCTATAGTGTAAAATAAATTTTGATTTAAAACTAATCTAATTATACATTGAAATAAAGATAGTTTATTTGGACATTGAAGTAATGAATAAATACATTATTTGTGTACAAAGAACACAATAAACTCATCTGAGTCTATAGTGTAAAATAAATTTTGATTTAAAAATAATCTAATTATACATTGAAATAAAGATAGTTTATTTGGACATTGAAGTAATGAATAAATACATTATTTGTGTACAAAGAACACAATAGACTCATCTGAGTCTATAGTGTAAAATAAATTTTGATTTAAAACTAATCTAATTATACATTAAAATAAAGATAGTTTATTTGAACATTGAAGTAATGAATAAATACATTTATTTGTGTAGAAAGAACACAATAGACTCATCTGAGTCTATAGTGTAAAATAAATTTTGATTTAAAACTAATCTAATTATACATTGAAATAAAGATAGTTTATTTGGACATTGAAGTAATGAATAAATACATTATTTGTGTACAAAGAACAAAATAGACTCATCTGAGTCTATAGTGTAAAATAAATTTTGATTTAAAACTAATCTAATTATACATTGAAATAAAGATAGTTTATTTGGATATTGAAGTAATTAATAAATACATTGGATAATCTTGAGAATTTGGATAATCTTGGGAGTTTGGAAAATAATTAGGATGGTTTGGATCCATAATAGAAATTGAGAGATGAAAGATAAAAAATAGAAGAGAAAATAGAGAATTTAAGATGTGTTCCAAAATATGTCAATATTGGTGTCTATTTATAAAGAATTAAAAAATACGAATTTTGATATATATATATATATATATATATCTATATTTTAAATACATATTATTCAAAATATTTACAATATACATTTTATCTTTATAAAATCTAGTGAACCAACCAAAAAATGACATGTGTCATTTTTTTGATTGGACAACCTAAATTCCACTTGAGGTTAAGGTTGAGGCCCAAGACCATCTCGGTTGCAACCTCTATTTTCATTTACAATTTTGTTTTTTTGTTTTTTGTCTTTTCTTTATTTGGGTTGCCAACCTGCACCGATGGAGATAGTCTAAACGGCTTAATATCCATACTACCACATTATATATAATCAATAATTTTTTATACAACAATCTATATAATATAACTCTTTCATATCACAATTTTTATAATCTAACTCTTTTCCACCATATTTTTAAAATAAAATACTATTTTATTCTTGTTGACTTTTATTAATTTCCAAAATACTATACATGTCATTAGTCATTTTTCCTTTTTCCAATCCATATATTTATTAGATCCGGATTAACCATCTGATCAATATCAGACCCAACATACTTTTGTAAATAAAATAAAATTGAGTTTAAATCATACCTCGCATTTATCTCTTGTATTCTTCTTGGTCTCGATTTAGATTTTACGGATTCAAGATCCAACCACTCACCCGCAATTCATGGTTCTAAACCGATCCCTCTTGAGAACCCAAATCACAACCCTTCTCAACCGCCATTTGTCTTTAAGAAGATCACGATGAGATTCACTGCTAGATAATTTTGCACTCAGAAATATAAAATTTTTGGAGACTATGTCGGAAAGCAAAAATCTTTTTATTGAAAATAATAAACTAAAATTATTTTACAATACTAATTTTCTCCGCCATTGGAGGAGAAAACTTGTTTAGCCTATCATGGCTAATACTCGAGAAGGGGAAACCCCTATGAATAAGAAAGCTTAAGAGCTTAACTATTACAACTTAAAGAGAAGATTTATCAAAATTTATGGTAGAGAGGTATTGTAGATTTTCGATATCTTCTTCTGAGGCTGAGGCCTCCCTTTTATAGGCACAATCCCTTGCAACTTGTGGGTTTTTGCCAGCTTGTTTTCCACATGGTAGAGTCATCTTTAATTTCCATCCACTGTTAGGTAAGTGCACATTCCACCATTTATTGTCGAGTTTGGTGGCATCGTTGTCCTTTTGCATCGGCAATGAATCTTTTAGTTAGTGGAGAGGTCCTCCACTTTTATCTTTTGGCCCTCGCCTATCGTCGATGTTTATTTTTTCAAAGATGGTGGGACCATCCACTACACCGTGTCTGGCGGGACTGCCATGTGTTTGATAGGGTGAAGAAAGATCTCTTAGCATCATTTGAGCCTGTATAGGGTTTGTATTGAACCATTTATACTGTATCCCTATCTATTACATTTTCAGAATACAATACAACTTGTCTACTATAGAGTCCATTAGACTCGTTTTCTTTTATTATATTTTTTGTTTTTACTTTCTAAAAATCTTTCACTTTTCCATTTTTCTTCGGGTAATCGGGTTTATCTTGTTTAACCTTAAAACCTTATCCGAACAAATGTTTCTCCTGTGCTTGACAGTAAGAACATATTCGTTCTTCCCATCTTTCGATATGTATCATGTTACATATTTTTTCCTTATTTATTCCGTTATTGGAACCTTGTTTTCCCAAATTAATTTTCTCTTATTTTCGAAGAGGCTCTCAGCAAATCTGGTTGTATTTCCCGTCATTGAATTTAACAAGAAAGACCCATTCACAGAATTTTGGAAAATTTTGAATGGGTACTTTGTTGGAAAAATCTGCAATTTTTATTTATTTTGGGGCAATTTTGCATGTGGATCCTGTACCCAAATTAAGAAATAAATCATTGGAATGTGTTCTCCTTCGAGAGAGGTTTGAAACGGTATATATTTTGCCCAAAATAATTTAATGGGTGAATGAAAAATTATGGGTCGAAGTGGTGACTTTGGATCCAATTGGAATGCTTGGGAGCTTGGATGTGTCTTGTCCCACATCGGAAAAATGAAACTAATTTCATTGATTTATATTATTGTTTCCCTTTGTTGGTGATAAGAATGGTTGGCAAGAAGGCTCTCTCTTTCGCGCGCGCAATGAGGGGGTGTAAATCAGATGTGGTTTCAATTTCGCACCTTGGACTCGGGTGTGTACGCGACCTGCATACACGAATGTTAGCAGCGAGCCTAGCTTATGTACACGAGTGGCACTCTGTGTGTACATGATTTGGTGATCTTGTACGCGACCTGCATACACGAATGTTGGTAGCGAGCCTAGCTTATGTACATGAGTGGCACTCTGTGTGTACACGATTTGGTGATCTTTCAGCTTCAAGTGACTTTTTGACTCTTTTGTAACGGTCGATGTTTGACCTTCCAACTACTTGTAATGGTCCTGGAGTGGCTATATAATGAGCTAGCTCCCCATTTCGAAAACACACAGAACTAAACTCTCCTTCATACATTTTTCTTCGTTTCTCCTTCAATCTATTGATACTGATCGGGCGTGTTTCCAGTTCGCCATCGGTGGGAGTTATATGCTCGACTCGCCATCTACAATCGTTGTATCCTGGGAAACAGATGTCCTTGTAGACCTCTAGCACTGTGGAGGGGATGAATTTATTTTAAGGAAACTGTGATCCACAGGCCTCGGTTTTTCCATTTTGTTTGTTTCTATTTTTTTAATTTCTGTTTCTAGACATTTCCTCAACTCCATATTACTAACAATCTTAAAACAGATTCGTAAAATGGCTGAGACAAGTTTAACCTGTCAGTGTACCGATCAACCATGTCGACAAACCTGAAAAACTAAATGGATTAAACTTTAAAGGTTGGCAACAAAAGATGTTGTTTTATCTGACTACTCTGAACCTTGTTAGGTTCTTCACTGAAGATGCACCGAAGTTGGGTGAAAATCTTGATGCTCAAGCTCTTAATGCACTTGATGCTTGGAATCATTCTGACTTCATCTGTCGAAACTATGTCATAAATGGCCTAGTCGATTCTCTGTACAATGTGTACAGTTTCATGAAAACTGCAAAAGAACTGTGGGAATCCTTGGATAAGAAGTATAAGTCTGAGGATGCTAGAGCCAAAAAGTTTATCGGTGACAAATTCTTCGACTTTGAGATGATTGATACCAAGACTGTCATCAGTCAGATTCAAGAACTGTAACTAATTCTGCATGAAATCCACTCCATAGGAATGCAACTAAGCGAGACTTTTTAAGTTGTTGCTATCATTGAGAAACTACCACCGGGATGGAAAGACTTCAAAAACTATTTAAAGCATAAACGCAAGGAGATCAATGTTGAAGAACTTATTGTTCATCTCTGGATTGAAGAGGACAATTATGGCTCTAAAAAGAAGCCTTTCAATCCTAATATGACCAAGGCTAATGTTATTAAGCACGACCAAGGTTCAAGGAAGAATAATAACAACAAGAAATCTGGTCCAGTTGGCAAAGGTGCTTTAGGGCCGAAGAAGGAGACCTTTAAAAGAAAGTTTAGTGGAAACTGCTTTAATTGTGATAAGTCTGGTCACAAAACAGCTGAATGTAGAAAGCCTAAGAAAAAACAAGAGGCTAACATGGTGGATAACATCATTAAAGATGTTGATGACATGCATTTTGCTGCTGTGGTCTCTGAGGTGAACATTGTGAATTCTAACCCACTCGAATGGTGGATCGATATTGGTATTATACGTCATGTGTGTTCAAGCAAGAAGTTTTTTAGTGTTCTTGATAAGTCTGGGACTGACGAGAAGCTCTAAATGGGCAATTCTGCCATTTCTGATGTGAAAGGTGAAGGAAAGGTGGTTCTAAAGATGACTTCTAGGAAGGAACTAACTCTCAACAACGTATTGTTTGTGTCGGAGATTCACAAGAATTTGGTGTCTGGCTCACTGCTGATCAAACATGGTTTTCATATTGTTCTTGAGTTTGATAAAGTTATTTTAACTAAAAATGGAATATTTGTAGGAAAGGGTTATGTTGTTGATGGGTTGTTTAAGCTCAATGTGATGGTTGTTAAACCTTGTTGGTCCCAAGTGGTGTCCGAGGTTTAGAGGGGGGGTGAATAAACCTTGATCGATTTTGCAAAACAATGAAAAACTTTTTTGCTCTGCAAGTTACTTGAACTTGCAGCGTCAGATTGTTACTGCTTACAACACTAGGATGCAGTGCTGCGCGCTGTAACTTAGAGTTTTATACGCAGCGGAAAAATATAATTTTTATAACCCAAGGCTGATTTTCTCAATATGCTTCTTTTAAATACGTTTGATGAATGTGAGATGTAAGATCAGAAGGTAAATGCACAAATAGGTAAAGCAATAAAACACGTATGACTTATAGTGGTTCGAAGGTGGTGTAATCCTTCTACGTCCACTCTACTGCTCCTCGAGCAGGAACTTTGTTAAGCAAGATTGAATTACAGGACACTCCTAACAATCTATCAACTTTACAAAGTAACAACCTATTGAAGTCCAGCGTACACTCAGCAACTGCAAACTTCAAAGGCTAACCCACACAGGGTTCTACACTCCCACACAGGGAAGCTGTCTAAATCTAGACAACTATACAAACAACAAGGATCTCTCCTATCAACTGTTCGACACCTCTAAAACAACCTAAGCACACAGCAACAAGGTTAAAAAGGAATAAAAAGGTTTTCTTCAACAGGTGCTTCGAAGTGAGCTTCTGAATCCTCTCAGGGATCTTTCAGCTTTGAACTTGCTTCACTTCTTGAGGTTGAGTGACTGAAACTGATAGAGACTTGAATATTTGGATCTTGAAAGCTTTATGAATTTTGCACAAATGTTTCAGTAACTAGCTTCAATGTTTCTCATCCTCTATTTATACTTGTAGGAGAAGATGTCCGTTGAAGGAGACATCTCTCTTTTTGAATTTGAAGTAGTCTGACCAAAGGCATGGTTCACATTTAATGCGACTTGACTTTCTCTTTCGGAGCATTTAATGCAGCAGTTGCGGCTCGCAGCTTTCTACAGCGCGTTAGTCCACGTGGCATCTTCATATTGGCTCCGTGTCTGCAACTTTGATCTTCTCTGGAACGGCTCTATTTGTTCTTGCTTGAATCTTCGTTCCTCATACTACATTTATCCTTCCTAGGATTGCAAGATACTCCTTGTTGTAATTTGCGCTGATTGACTTGACTGAACTGTAAGCTTTGCACTGTATCCTTAGTCTTTATGCAGCTGATTCTTTCGTGCAGTGCTGCAGCAACCTGGTTGCAGTATCTTTGAGTAGAGCTGCTGCATCTTTTTCTTGCAGCACTCCTGTATGCCATTCCTTCTTACTTCACTGTAGATAAGTTATGTCTTGTTACAGCGATGCTGTATCCTGCCTTCTTGCAGCGATATCTTCTCTGAACGACTTAGATGCAGCGTTATCCTTGTCAATCCTCCATTTCTCAGCACTTAAACCTAGACTCAATCTAGTCTATATATTCACTTAAACATCGTGAAAAATGGGGTACTCAAAATTTCCTAATACATATATGTTTTGTCTCATCAAAATCTAAACATCGAAATCCCAACAAACCTAAAACGATGAATAAAACTTCTACCCCTTCTATTTATATGCTTGAGTATTCCATTTTTTGGCATGGTAGACTAGGACATGTCAATTTTGATAGTCTGCACAGGTTGATGAACTTAAAAAGCATACCTACATTCCATATTGACTCTAAACATAAATGCAAAACGTGTGTTGAAGTAAAACTAACAAGATCATCTTTTCAAACTATTGAAAGAAATAGTGAACCACTAAGCCTAATTCACACTGATGTATGTGACTTAAAAATGGTGCAAACTCATGGTGGAAACAAGTATTACATCACGTTTATAGACGATTGTACCAAATATTATTTAGTTTATCTTCTCAAGAGCAAAGATGAAGTGATAGATAAATTCGTTCTTTATAAAACTGAGGTGGAAAATCAATTAAATCAGAAAATTAAGGCGCTAAGAAGTGATATAGGAGGTGAATATGAATCACATTTTGCTGATCTCTGTGCTCAACATGGGATTAGACATGAAACTACGGCTCCTTGTTCACCTCAACAAAATGGCATTGCAGAACGTAAGAATCGCACTTTAAAAAAATGATGAATGCTATGCTTTTAAGTTCGGGTTTACCTCCGAACATGTGGGAGGAAGCTATGTTGTCAGCTAACTACCTTTTAAATAAGGTTTCCCAAAAGAAGCTAGACAAAAGTCCATATGAACTTTGGCATGGTAGGACGTCTTCCTATAAATACTTGCGAGTGTGGGGGTGTCTTGCAAATGTGGCTATTCCTCTTCCTAAAAGAGTAAAAATCGGGCCAAAAATTGTAGATTGCGTTTTCATCGAATATGCACATAACAGTAGTGCTTATCGATTTCTTGTGCATGAATCTCGGATTGCTGATATTCACAAGAACACGATAATCGAGTCCCAAAATGCCTCATTTTTCGAACACATATTTCCACATAAATCCTAAGTAGAAGTCGCTTCCACTAGTAGGGTAATGAAAACTATGGAAGATGTTCAAAATGAAGAAATTGAAGTCGAACTAAGACGTAGTAAAAGGGCAAGGGTTGAAAAATCCTTTGGAACTGATTTTCTTACCTACATGCTTGAAAGTGAACCTCAAAGTTACTCTGAAGTAGTGAATTCTTCTGAAGGTCCTCTTTGGAAAGAAGCAATTCAGAGTGAAATTGATTCCATTCTGTAGAATCATACGTGGGAACTAGTGAATCTTCCTCGCGGAAGTAAACCACTAGGATACAAATGGATCTTCAAAAGGAAGATAAAGGCAGATGGAACAATTGATAAATATAAGGCTAGACTTGTGGTTAAGGGTTACAGACAGAAACAAGGCCTTCATTACTTTGATACTTATTCTTCTGTTACGAGAATAACCTCCATCAGAATGGTTTTAGCTATTACAACTTTAAGAAATGTTGAAGTGCATCAATGGATGTCAAGACTGCATTTATAAATGGAGATTTAGAAGAAGAAATCTACATGGAGCAATCTGAAGGTTTTCATGCTCCAAGACAGGAGAACAAAGTGTGTAAGTTGGTGAAGTCATTATACGGCTTGAAACAAGCACCAAAACAATGACATGAAAAGTTTGATAATGTCATGATGAATAATGGGTTCAAGATCAATGAATGTGATAAATGTGTTTATGTAAAGAACACTGAAAATGGTTATGTCATTCTATATCTTTACGTAGATGATATGCTCATAATCAGGAGCAATAAAAAAATGATCAAATCCACTAAAGATATGTTAAATGCAAAGTTTGACATGAAAGATATAGGTTTGGAGGACGTGATTCTTGGAATTAAAATTCATAGATCATCTGAAGGACTTATGTTAAGTCAATCTCACTATGTTGACAAAATTCTTGAGAAATTTGACAAAAATGATTCTGTTTTTGCCAGAACTCCGATAAACCCTAGTCAACATCTATCAAAGAATAAAGAGGATGGTGTATCCCAGGTTGAATATTCAAGAATAATTGGAAGTCTGATGTACTTAATGAGTTGTATAAGACCAGACATTGTCTACACTGTTAGTAAACTTAGCAGGTACAGGAGTAATCCAGGTGCTGATCACTGGAAAGAAATCATAAGAGTACTTAGGTATTTGAGATATACTCGTGATCATGGTTTGCACTATTCTAAATATCTCGTTGTAGTCGAAGGTTACAGTGATGCGAACTGGATATCAGATATGAAAGACTCTAAGTCCATAAGTGGATTTGTATTTACTTTAGGTGGTGCAGCCGTGTCATGAAAGTCTTCTAAGCAAACGGTGATTGCAAGATCCACAATGGAGTCTGAGTTTATTGCTCTAGACAAATGTGGAGAAGAAGCTGAATGGCTTCGACATTTCTTAGAAGATATTCCAATGTGGCCTAAACCAGTGCCCACAATCAATATTCATTGCGATAGTTAATCGGCTATAGGAAGAGCACAAAGCCACATGTATAAGTCTAGACATATACGTCATAGACATAACACCATTAGGCAACTACTTTCTATTGAGGTCATCTCAATTGACTATATAAAATAACAAGATAATCTAGCTGATCCTTTAACCAAAAGGTTAAATAGAGACTGTGTTGTAAAGTTTTTTAGAGGAATGAGTTTAAAGCCTTTTGGAGATGGAGTTGAGACAAAGGAAAACCCAACCTAGTTGACTGGAGATCCCAAGATCTAGGTTTAAAGGGACAACCTAATTGTCAAATTCTAAGATCACTGTGGGGGTTATTCCCAAAACTCATTCCTAGGACGTAACAGTGATGCCCGTTGGGAATTAGGCTAAGCTTAAAACTTTTAATGATTCTTAAGTCTCATGTTGAGCGGAGTAATGCGGGTTATTCTTAATATAGAATCACCTATGTGAGAAAGAAGTGAGGCCGCTTCAAAGAGAATTGTCAAAGACTCAATTCTTAGAAATTCTCGCAGAACCAAGATGATGTTCATGGCCAAAATGAACATAATCATGAGAACTGGATAATGTCAGAAAAAATCATGTGTGAAGCACATCATCATTTACACTAACGACAGAGCAGTTTAAGGACATCGCGTCCGCTAATTTGCCAGTAAAGTAAATGTGTTCTCACGAGGGAAGGTTCAAAGGGTTACTCTTACCTGTCCTATACAAGATTCAATTGTTGATCGGTATCATATTTCCTCTTTGCTTCAATTTTCATTCATGTGGGGGACTGTTTGAAAAATCTACAATTTTTGCTTATTTTGGGGCAATTTTGCATATGGATCTCATACCCAAATTAAGAAATAAGTCATTAGAATATGTTCTCCTCCGAAAGAGGTTCGAAACGGTATATAACTTGCCCAAAATAATTTAATGGGTGAATGAAAAATTATGGGTCGAAGTGATGACTTTGGATCCAATTGAAATGTTTGGGAGCTTGGATGTGTCTTGTCCCACATCCGGAAAATGAAACTAATTTCATTGGTTTATATTATTTTTTCCCTTTGTTGGTGATAAAAATATTTGGCAAGAAGGCTCTCTCTCTCTCTCTCTCTCTCTCTCTCTCTCTCTCTCTTTCTCTCCATCTCTCTCACGCACGGGGGGTGCAAATCAAATGTGGTTTCAATTTCGGACCTTGGATTTAGGTGTATGCGCGACCTGCGTACACGAATATCGATCCGAAGGTAGCGGACCTAGCCTCGTTCCTTTTGCCACTTAAATTTTGTGTACATTTTTTATCTTTTGGGATCTGTGTACACGTATACGATTTGGTGACCTTTCAGCTCCAAGTGACTTTTTGACTCTTTTATAACGGTCTATGTTTGACCTTCCAACTACTTGTAACGGTTCTAGAGTGGCTATATAATGAGCTAGCCCCCCATTTTGAAAACATACAGAACTCAACTCTCCTTCGTACATTTTTCTTTGTTCCTCCTTCAATCTATTGATACTGATCGGGCGTGCTTCCAATTCACCGTCGGTGGGAGTTGTGTGCTCGACTTGCCATCTGCAACTGTTGTATCCTGAAAATCAGACATTTTTATAGACCTCTAGCACCATGGAGGGGACAAATTTGTTTTAAGGAAACTGTGATCCACAGACCTCGATTTTTTTATTTTTTTTGTTTCTGTTTTTCGATTTTCTATTTCTAGCCATTTCCTCAACTCCATATTACTAACATACTTTACTTTGTCCATCTCAGTAAGATAGACCCATAATCCCCAAACCCGCCTTGTAGATATTTCTTCTTCTATAAGGGCGACTATTAAAGGATTATTTGATGGTGGTGTTTTAGCTCTATTATACACCATCATATCTGGTCTCTATAGTTTTATAAATTAAAAAATTGGGTGGGACCCTTTGCCTGTGATTTTTGGAGCTGTTAAGATAATTTTTAGCTCCAATGTATCTCCTTTAACCAAATGTGGGTTATTCTGCCATGAATCGTGCACGGCAATAGATATCCATTTCAGTAATTTTGAAATCTCTAGAAAATTAGGAACAGTCGTGAATACCGAAGCAATTTCTCCGAAGTCAAACCATTCTCTAACATCCTGTAGGTTTACACTTGAGAGCATCCAAAGCCTTGGATACTTTCCAGACCAATCGGCAGTAATTTTGTCTGGATTGATCTCATTTCTTGTAATCAATTTCTCCCATGTTCTTTGGTAAACCTAAAATGGGGAAACAGATAGGTTAGTGTTAACCTGTCGTGGCTTGTCTGTGGCCTCAGGTTAACCTCTCCCTCTTTTACCCCAGAGGTGTTGGGTTGACTCGATTTTTCTGTAATTTCTTCTTATCTTTTCGAATTAATAGTTTTATTAAAGTCCGATAAAGTACTTATTTTGGCGTCATCAGCCATTTCACCAAAGTCTGATGAAAACACTTATTTGCAGGATGTCCTGCTTTGGGTATAAAAACACCATGTTTGTTCATCGATGATGAACGTTTCTCGTATATCTGTTTTTTGGATCACCGATGGTGAACTTATCTTTTGCAGAGGCCCTTCTAATGATTTCCATAAAATGGACTTGGGCAACTCTTGAAGCTTGCTTTGACTTTCTCCAAATCTGTCTTCTGAACATATGAAGCTGCTTCAGCTCGTATCCTTAGCAACTCAAATGCTTTGTTCAATTCCTCAAGGTGTTTCCTAAGGTGTCTTGTTCTAACGGTGATGGAATCTGTTTCAAGGATATTCATCTCTTGTTAAGAAATTTGCAAGAATATTCTCATTAGATTTCACAATGACAAAATCAAATAAATAATATTGGTATTCTTCTTGCCATCTGATAATACGAGCTTTTTCTATTTTTAATTCAAATTTATTTTTCAAAAAAGCTTTTACATTTGTATTATCAACTTTTAAAGTGAATTCTTTTGCTAATAAGAATATAGGTAATTTTTTAAATGTCTTCTAAATTGCAAAGAATTCTTTCTCATTAATATGCCAGATTCTGGCTTATTGTTCTGAAAACAACCCTCCTGTATATCTACACGGTTCTTCACCGGTAGTTGTTTTCCTCATGAGCACTGCTGCCCATCGATAGTCATTAGCATCCGTGTAGACAACCAATTAATCCTCGTCTTGAGGAATCGCGAGTTTCGGTAGGTTACTGCAAACCTGTTTCAACTCTCGAACATGTTGGGAATGGATGCCTTCTCATTTCCATTTGGTCTTCTCATCATTTTGTAATAAAGGACGAAAATCCTTGTGATATTTTGCTAGATCCTTAATAAATGAACCTGCAAAATTAATCACGCCTAAGAAGCTTTAAAGGTGCTTCTTATCTTTAAGAACATTTGAAAAATTGTGGATTTTCTCCATAATATGTTCCTGAAGTTTCATACATGTATAGCCAATAATTACACCGAGAAACTCGATTCTATTAACAGCAATTATTGCCTTCTTTTTAGAAAGTACTAATCCTTCTTTATGACATGCTTCTGAAAATATTTTAAGATGTTTTAAATGATCTTTCATATTTTTAGATGCAATCAAAATGTCGTCTATGTAAATGAATATAAACTCGAAATAATCTTTGAAAAGATTATCCATTGAAAGTACATTCCAGATATACTATCTTTGTGGCGTAGAAAAGACAGTTAATTTTTTCGATTTATTTTCTAGCTTAATCTGGTAAAATCTATATTTACAATCAAATTTTGAAAACACTTTTGATCCCTTAATACATTCAGTTAAGTGTTCTCTACTTGGTATGTAATAACCATCGAATTCTGTAATCTTATTAATACCCTGATAGTTTATTACTAACCTTGTCTTACCTCTCTTTATTTCGCCATGGTTTCTTACCAAAAAACTCAGGGCTACTATAAGGGAAGATACCTGCTTCGATCAGATTGAGATCGATATGCTCTTTAATAATCTTTTACATATCTTTTCGATCTTTAATATTCATCTGAATCGGCTTATACTAAACCAACTTATATCAGTATTGTTCTTTTGCCTTTAGTGTTGCTTCTATCTAATTTTATCCCACCAGGCTAAAGAATTCTCATTGAAATTCCTCTAGATTAGCATTTTAATATTTTCAAGGGAAAGTAAACTTTCCTCATCAATGTTAATTTGAGGTGGTCCTTCTTGTAGGGCATTTTTCAGAAACTGAATAACTTCTTCATTTGCCTTCTCCATCCCCTCTTGTCTATAAGACAAAAGAGCTTCTCCAAATTTTCTCTTATCCTACATTTTAAGATGAGTTAACTTTGAGTCATTATCACCACGTTTGCTGTGGAAAATAATAGGCATTATCCTATTAAAAGCTTTTTACAGTCTCAAAACCTGTATCAAACTACCACAGTTAGTAGTAAAGGTTAACAGGTTTTTATGATTATCTTGCTCATATTTTGCAAAGGTTTGGATAAAATTATTACCCAACAAAATATCAACACATGTATCATGAATATAAATCGGTGGCATTTTTACTTTGTACCAAGGGGTACCAAATGCTCTACCTATCATTATTCGTGATTCTCGAATACCCTTATTGATTACTAGGATTTTTTGGGAGAAATCCCTTCCTGCAATAAGAGGTAAAGTTTCTACCGTTTCGCTAGGAAAAACTTCTGACTTTACTGTGCAAATGTCTGAACCTGAATTAATATAAGCTGTAAAGTACTCTGTCTTATATTGATAATATAATATCCCAACGGATATATATATGGAGAAAACACTCGTCATTCAGAATTTTGTGGATAAATTTTATTATCTTTTCAAGATTTTAACCGTTTATCCTTAAACTTATCTGATTAAACTTAATGATCATTAATTGAAATCTTGAATCATGAAAAGTCAGACTTTGATTACGTAAATCTCTGATAAGTTCTAATACATTCTCATGTTCTTGTAAGAGATTTGAAATCTCTTTATCAATATGCAAACCTGGCATATCAATAAGAAAATGATTTCTTCATTTTACCTTGATTGTGTGTTCATCAAGGCTGAATTCCATCCATTCTCCATTTCTTACCCATGACTTGTGTTCGTCTATGAAACTTAAACCCAGGGTCATAGAACCTTTAGTTCTACCTACAATTCCTGTAACAGATACTTCACAGCCTGCTATTTCTAACATGCATTCGTATCTATTAACATTTGGTTTTGTAAGTGATATATCTCATCACAAGGAAACAAATTATTAGCTTCAGATATATCAAAAATAATATGGACTTCCTTCCATCCCTCAGGGCAATTCATTTTTACATTTCTTACCCTAATCTTTTGTGGATTAAAATCCTTCTTTGGTTCTTTTCCTCTTAGGCTTAGAATCCTATCTTCGGAAAAGGACATTCGGTTACTAATTTCAGAATCATACCTTAATGGTCTATTTAAAATCGGATGATCTTCAATTAGCAAATTAACACCGCCTATCCTAGGTATCTGGATTGGGTCTGATGTCATTACTTTGGTAATTTCCTTGAAAATTCTAGAAATTTCTATGTACTCTTTCCTTAGGAACATATCTGAGTGATATGTATTAGAAAGTGCATACACAATTCTATACGTGATAGAATATGGTCTATTATCTTCTTTCATTAAATCAGTTCTCTTAAAGTTCTGATGAAGAGTTAAGACTCTACTAAAATCCTGATCAGCTAGGTTATATGCAATCCTAGGATGAATGTCAAACATGAGTTTGACAACATACAAATTACCTACCATTGTATCAAGACAACTATCTCATAAATTAGTGATTCTTCTATCCATTACAGATAAATGAATTCAGAATAAATTCCTTCTTTGAAGTAGCTTTAATTACTACTTCAATGGTTCCAATATGAATCCATTTTATAGTAACTGTTATATCTTCTTTGATATGGCTCAGTCCCTCAAGAATTTTTTCTTTTGAAATAAGCTGCATATTAACTCTATTACCGGTTCATTTTATGGGAATCGAAAACTCACCTAAATTCATTTGGTAGATGATATGGTGCTTATGTTGTCTTATCCCGATCTGGTTACAGAGTTGGTTAAGACTTCCAATCCTAAAGCCGTCGTAAGGACTTAGGGTTGAATCCTGCCGTATGATTCTTTCCATCGTTTTGTTTGAGATGGTCATTCTTCAAAAGATTCCCGATAGACTATTCGATGTTTGAAGTCTATCTTCCTGTTCACCGGAGCTATTCGTCTGATTCTGTAGATGATCCATAGGAACTCTCTGAATTAGATTCGAACTCTTCTTCATAGATGCTTTCATTTGAAAAAATGTCTTTGAACCGATAAATGGGTACCAGATCACCATAGAAAACCGCATCAAGAATGTCGGTTGTAGGCTCGAATTGGCACACTTCACTCTGCTTCTGTGGGCAGTCTAGCGAAATATGACATTTCGCATAACATATCCTGCAGTTGCAATCTTTGAAACTTTCATTGGTCCAAGTGTGAGCTCGTTTGAAAGTTCTCCTTCTTGATGTTCCTCCTATTGACTTCCCTGTAGATCTAGATCCTTGTGAAGAAAACCTGGAAAGACCAGACCTTTGACCAGATTTGTAAGATCTAGCCTTTGATTTGGACCACCATGATCTTCCTTGATTGGAAGGCCTTCTGTATGATCCTCCGGACTTAGATCGAAACACACTTCTGAAGTGTTTTTTCTTTTGCCCTATCTTTCACGACTTTGTTCTCTAATAATACTTGGAAAATTATTATTGTCGCAACAAAGATGAGTCTTTTTTACCAGTCCTCTTAGTTTTTTCTTGTTCTTATATAATGTCGCTTGTTAACGCCACTCTCTTATGCTCTCCTTTAAAGAGGACATCCTTCTGACCACTAAATCAACCCTTCTTGGAGGTACCTTATAGGTTTATATAAGCATCTCTCTCCAAGGGCTACATATTTTTGTAAAGAACATTTTTATTGCAACATTCAATGGTATTTGAGTTTGGAAGTAATATTTGCAGAACCAATATATATATTCATCCGCATAACATATACTTCTTAATTTGAGAGCATACAAAGCTTGTGTATATTCTTGATACTTTTCTTCCTTTCTTTCGTCAAAGTATCCATCTCCGATGAAGTATATTTTGAGCAAGTGACAGATCTTTTTGATAATTGTAAAGATATTATCTTCCAATCCGATCTCTTCTTTGATATGGGCCTCTATACTATCCCATGCTTTCTTGGCTGAACCTTGCAAATTATTTTCAATAAGTTTGCTGAATTGATCTTTGTCAATGTCCAGCGCTGATGAAGCAACCTTTAAGGATGTCATCCATTCATCGATCAAGGTTTTCATATTCCTGAAATCGATGATGTCTGTTGTGAGCATCAACCCGAACGAATTTATTGGTTCTAACATCATTCTTACCCAAGGGCTATTAGATGTTGTCTTATCCCATCCTAATCATCTCCTACGTCGAGCCATAAATGCATTATGGTTGACTTGATCCTGTCTCCATGTTTGTTGGGGGACGGGTGTTTCAACACTCGTACTCTCTTCTTCTTGTTTGAGAATAAGATCATTCATCTTAAGATTAATCAGATCCATTATTCCTAAATTGAAAAGTAATTTGATTAATTTCTAGATGTCTACTCTTGAGACATCCATCATACATGTCGGATGATGTCAAGTAAGAGTTTCTCGTAGCATTTAGACTTCGGAACTTCCGTAGCCTTTCCTTTAGGAATGATTGGTTTATCTTCGAATGCATCTTTGAAACGTTCGTTCATCGATCTACCTGTTCCCCTTGGTAACCTTCCTTTTAGATCTATGATTTCTTTCTTTAGATCTGAAACTTCTTGTTGGATCTCTTGGATCTCGAATAGAGATCGGAATATCTTCTCCGTTTGTCCACCATAGTATATGATGGTCTTCTGGATCTCCCTAAGATCTTGTGAGATCTTATATGTATTTGGAACAATTATGTTCCAATCTTCGCGGGATGTTATTTAATGAAATCCTGCACTTGTTATATCTTGAAAAAATTTCGGATACAAATAATTTAATTTATATCTTCAATAAACCAAGGCTCTTATACAATTTTGTGCATTGGATCTCAATAAATATAAATCATGGAAAATTATATTATTCATTTTTCTAAATAATAATCACTCAATGTTTGGCATTGTTATACCGCATCGATCCCCTATACAAGTGAAAACACGAGTATAGCATTGGATACGCAGTGGTTTCCAGTCGATATATCAAGATAATTATATCCGGTTTCAATACATATGGCTTAGCAAATTGGTTTGGAAATAATAAAATTGGAGTGGAAATAACATTTTTCAATCATTGCACATGTAATGTCAAAGAGTTTTTTGATCTTTTTACCAATTTGTGGTAGGAAAGGACATTGTTATATATATTGTGGTATAAAAGAGTAAGTGTTATATTAAATGTGGTATTTGAGGGTGTTAACATATTAAAATCCGACCGCATTACCTAACACGTTATATGTTGTTATTTTATTAGCTATATCAAACGGTAATATGTGTTTGATAAAATGATTAATTGAATATAATATTTATATGGTTGTCATTAATTCTTATAATTTCAGCATAGAGAATATTTTATATATTATTACATACATTTAAGTATTGATAGCCTACAATTGATGTTGATATTGTGCGTTATTCTTTAAAAAATATCGATATTAATAGGTTTAGGGATCTTAATTTCATTATTTTGTATTACCTACACTCATAATGGACCTATCTTTCAGATTCAGCTACTGAACCGGTAAAATCCATTGATATTGTAAAATGTCAGAAGGAAAAAAAAAAGGGTAAAAAATGGGTGGCTACATATTTCATTTAGAAATACTTTCGAAATGAATAAATTAAAAATGAATGAATATTGAAATAATTTCATTTAGTATATTTTTTAGGAGTTCTTCATTTTGTTATAGACATATCTAGGGTTGGAGAAAAATATCGAAATATTGGGCTCACTGTGTTGAAAACTACCGAAAATATTGAAATTTCAGTAAGGTGTGATATAAAAATAAAGCCCATTTTTTTGATATATTTTTCATTATTCTTAATGCATTTAGATGATGTGGCGGGTGATGTAGAATTTTAGTTAGGAAAATAATATAAAAATAAATGACACATGCGAAATAAACTACCACATAAGCCTAAGCCATCGAAAATCTCAAGATCGGGGCAAGTGTGCTTCACTTTTCATAAATTGATCGAAAAATTGAAATTACAACGATAAAAAGACTGAAATTGGTCAACAAATTCAATTGGAGAACTAAAATTAATGATCGGAAAATAACATGATCAAAAAATTAGATAATGCCTCGAATGACTAAAAATGACTTTAACCCCATACATTATACAAATTTTTTCAGAAGAAATAATTGTTGATGTCAGAATTTGTTAATGAAAAATTCCTAGTCGAACACCCAAATTTGTATTAAGTGAATGAAGAAATATGCAATATGAAATGCAAAGAACACTGGCCCGGAGCCTACTCGGGCGAATTAGGTCGACTGATCTTGGGCGATTTTGGAAGACCGGGCAGGATCGTATGATATTACTTAGAGAAATAAGTTCTCTAGTGCTTTTTACAGATGAAAGTTTGAATCACATGCAAGTTGAGATTACATCTATTTATAGCTATAACCTAAACCGAGTAGTGGGGATCGTGGAGGTCGTGGAGGTTATGCCCACTTTCTCTTTGATATTCACCTATTTATGCGGTATTTGGCGGTTTCATTATCCACGATCTCATAGCAGGCCAGATTAATTTGTTCATGAGTCCTCCCAATGATCCTGAACGATTTGCCAAGGAGGACGTCAAAGGCATCATCCTGGCCGGTCAAACGAACTGATGGCCTTCTTTGGGCTGTTCAGATGCAATATTGTGTACAGTTCGGGTCGGATATCCAACAATAATTATATATTCATTCTTTTGAAACTAATCAGAAATCTATATATTATATAAAAGCAGAATAGTCTGCCAAAAATAGCTGAGATATTTTCCGGCCTAAGAAATCTTTCTATTTGAGGCAACTTTTTGTATGATCTTTCAATGACATTTATTGTACATTGTTTCTGCATTCTGTATTGGAAAGAGTCACAATTTATTGTGTTAAATATGGTCAGCCGATTAACTATTCATTAATTATTATCACATCAAATAAACAAATTTTAATAAAATAATTATCAAAATTCCTAATTTATGCCTTTTCAATTTCCTGTATGTAGAGTTATAAATAGCAAATGTACTAACATGGATTCATTCATCACAACATCATTTCTTTAGCACAAAGTGTAAACGTTTGATACAAAATAGCAAAATGTCTCATTTTTCAATTTTCCAATGAAACCAGACCCCATAAGACTCAATGAACATTAAAATTGAGTTTCGTTCATTTCTACTATGTCCCTGCATTTCAAAATAGAAGCGTTAATCAAAATTTGGTATGTGTTCTTTGACTCATGTATAATGGTTGAACGAAATTGTATTTGTCGCAATTTTCTGTTAATAGTTAATACAAATCATTCATAGAGTACATTCAAATTTGAAATGCATTTATTTTGTAGGGTGTTCATATTCATGCAACTGCAAATCATGATCTAATAAACATATACAATCATACATTAGTTGCAATTAAACATTGATAAAGAGAAAGTGAATAGTCAATACATGATAAAAAATCAAATAAATCTTCTTCATTCAGTTGTGATACATGATAAAATAAAATGTAAATTGACTGATTAAGATGGGCATTATAATTCTTATTTATTTTCATTTTATCACAAAATCAATTGCCTTAACAAATTTTTATACATATCAGTTTTTTCTGAATGTTATTATGTCTCAGTATAGCCAAAAATACTGAATGTAATTTGAATTTCTCTGAATTTTATTTAACAACTTTTTATAAGTATCACGTTAACAAATACTAGAGAAATGATAACACATAAATTACTTATTTACATGTAATCGGAACACATGTATAAATACATATTAAGCAATATTTTTTTTCAATATTATAATTTATATCATGCAAATGTTTGACTGAAAAATGATTAATCAAAAAATACTAACCTTTTTTTATTAGATTGGTAACTCAAGGCAAATTTTGCCGGAAGGATGAATAATCACCTCATACAGAACAAAAAAAGAAAAAAACAATTTGATTAATCACCTCATACAGAACAAAAAAAAAAAGAAAAAAACAATTTGATTAATCACTTTGGATATTTTTCAACAATAACAACAATGTGACTCTGAATCTTAGTGATTAGTCATTACCCTCCAACCGTTCTATGTAATACAAATAAATAAAAATTGAGAAAAAAAATCTGTTTTATTATAAAGCAATAATACAAATCGATCTCAGAAAAATTAGAAATACATATTTCAAAACAAAATTAAACATAACCATAAAATACTATAAAAAATATCAAATATTATTTTTGGTTTATTGGAAGACTAGAGGTTTGTATATTTAAAAAAAAGTTCTTGGTATGGAACAAAAAACAAAAACAAAAATATCTGAAAATATTAAAGCATTTTCTTTAGGAAATCTCAAAAAATCGCATAATTTTCTTAAACTCTTTGGAAAATTCAGAAAAGATGAAAAATTATAGAAAAAAAGATAAATATGAAAATAATTTATACTTCTCTTTGAAATCTCATAAATCTTCAATGATTTTATCATGGATTTACAATTATTTTATATGAAGAAGAAATTTTAAACCCTAACAAAGTAAAAAAAAAAAAAACAATATATCGATTATTTTATCTAAAATCATACGATTTTCATCATACCTAAAGTAACAGTGGATTTCACAACAGATCTTGAAAATCCTTCGATAATCGTTATGGAGGATTGGCGGCGGAATTTTTTTAGAGTTTTGCTAGAGACATTTGAAGAGAGAGAGAGAGGGTCGAAAAATTTGGAGATGATCAGATGACCAAAATAATAGAACGCCGGGTTTTGGGTTTGGTACTAAGTAGACAGAGAGATCTGGATTGATTCGGATAACGGGCTTTTATTTGTTAATTTGGATTGTTTGTAGAGTATTATCTTTTCGACTATATATATTGGGTAGTTTTTTCTACTGGATTTGTGCATCACAAATCTATATTGGGTTGAGTTTTGTAAATATGTCAGATTTGTTAAACAAAATCAGTGTTTAGTCATAATCATTTGTACGTTGATGTATTCAGAGTGATTAATCAAGATTAATAAAAGATTTTACTATGTAGTGAAGATAGAGTGATTAATAAAGATTAATTCAAGATTTTACTATGTAGTGAAGAAAATAAGAAAGATTCATTCGTTTGATTAGGAATGTCCTACCAAAATAAATCAAAAAATTATAATTATTAAAATGATTTGCTATGTATTGAAGACAATGAGAATGATATATTTGATTGATTAGGAATGCCTTATAAAAAAAAACATTCAAAAATTTATAATTATTAATGTTGTTTTATTATTGTAGATTTATTTTTTATGTTTATTTATTTTGATCAAATTTTTTTTTTATCTTTTAAAATGCTTAAAAGCTCTTAATATATTATATTTTATAATAAACAATAAATTCAAGATCGTGCAACGCACGGGTGAAACACTAGTTGTTTCATAAACACACAACTCTCACTTTTTTTTTTAAAATTAAAATTAATCAGTTTGGAAATTGCATAACCTTCTTAAATGCACTATCTTGATATATTTTTATAGAAAAAGATTGTTATCCAAACTTGATTAAATTCAAGTTGTAAAATTTTATTATTCTCTGCCAAAATAATTAAAAAGCAGAAATAGCCGGTTATTGGGCCTGGGCCCAAATCAGAGTTTACCGGATGGCGGCCCAATAAAAATATGGGCCTGCCGGCAGTCGAACCCGGATCTATTGCTTGGAAGGCAATTATCCTAACAGTTGGACTACAAACGCTTCTCTTCGCTGCATTTTTTTTATTTCTATATTTTATTATTTAATATTATTTTCCTTAAACTCAAATGAAATCTTAAAGTTCACCGATGAAATCTTAAAGTAATCTGATAAGATAATTTACTTCTTAAGTTCAACTATCATTATGAAATCCTAAAAAAATTAAAATGATTGATAGGAGGATGACTATTAGGGTGTGTAAAACCTCACCATCATTACTATTATTATTGACTATTGCCTTAAACAAGTTAATTTTAGTATAGAAGACTTTGTTTGAATTAATAGAAACTGATTTTACCAAATCTTGAATATATTCAATAAAACAATCTAAAACATAAATGAGAACTAGTTAAGAAGAAATCTAACTAGATATAAACAACATTCTTAGTCAAAAGTTTGATTTATCTATATTCTCGTTTACCTGATGCTACCCCAAATATAGTAGATTTGCATACATCTCTGTATATAAATATACATATAATTGTTTAAATATATAACATGTGCATTACATTTACCGCCATTAAGGTTAGGTCTATATATTAGAAAATAACATCATAAGATTTGTATAAATTATGAAAGAATGTAAATTAATTATTGAAGAGATGTAATTGTAATTATTATAAAATTGAATTTGATCGAATATGAGGAAAGAATAAAAAAAAAGAGTAAAATAATGTCAATTATTTGGACTTGAAAATATTTACATACATCAATATTTAATTGAGAAAAAAGAGAAAAAGGGGTAAAACGCAAATGGCCCCTCAAAATATTGGTTCCATCGCTTATTAAGCAGAAGCGCAAACTTGAAAGACTATAAATACGAAATCTAGATTGAAAAACTATAGACCTTTTTAGAGAGAGAATTTAGAGAGAGAAGTCTGAAATTCAACAGCGACGCACAAGATATTTTACGCTCTGCGCCTCCGATCGCATATCCTCTGCCCAAAATTAGGGTTTCTTTATCCTTGCCTTCCATTATTTTGTATGTTCCTATTCACTCACAGATACACACTCTCTCTATGTATCTATTTATGTGTTGTCTATCTTGATATCGAAGTAATTCTCTGAGCGGCTGGCTGTGTTTTGAGGAAATCATTTTGTTCTGCAATCTTTTTGGTGTAATTGTTGCTGCATTTATGTGGATTTTTGGTTCTTTTTGTTAATTTGTGTAGGTGTGTACAGGTAAAGTTTGGTTTAGTACTCTTTTTTGTTGTTCATGTAATTGCTGCTTTTTTCTTGGGGGGCATTTGTGTTAATTTTTTAAATTTTATTTTTGTGGACTTGTCTGAAATGTATGGTCGGGTGTGTTTTTTTGAAGGCTTGATGGTGACAAGGTTTTTGGAATTTTTCTGTTGCATATGCAGAGTTGAAAAATTTCTCTGCCTGGACAAAAGTCGTGGCTTTGATCGAGGGGGAATCTGGGGCTTTTGATAAGGGAGAGGAATTGAGGAATCTTGTGTTATTTTAAGTATGCCTACTGCGTGGTCTGATTCACATGAGAAGTCTCCCATCGGTGGTGGAGTAGGGGCGACCTCTAATGCTTCTCGAACATCAACATATGTTCCCCCGCATCTTAGGAATAGGCCTCCCTCTGCAGACCCTCCCTCAGCTCAAGTTTCCTATGCTGGTACCGTGTTGGGAAATGATCCCTATGGACATGGTGGTCCCTCTGTAGGTGGAATTCAGTTGGTTGCTCCTCAGAACAGAAGTGGAGGTGGTGTCATCCGCGGTGGCGGTAGTGGTTGGAATAATAGAACTGGTGGTTGGGATCGTGGAAGAGAAAGAGAGGCTAATCCTTTTCAAGATGATGTTGATTCAGAACCATCGTTTGGGGCACAGGAAACTACAGGGATAAATTTTGATGCTTATGAGGATATTCCAGTGGAGACGAGTGGGAAGGATGTTCCCCCTCCTGTGAGTACATTTGCTGAGATTGATTTGGGTGAAGCTTTAAATCTAAATATCAAGAGGTGCAAGTATGTCAAGCCTACACCTGTGCAGCGGCATGCCATACCAATATCACTCGCTGGACGGGATTTGATGGCTTGCGCTCAGACTGGTTCTGGAAAGACAGCTGCATTCTGTTTCCCAATAATAAGTGGAATAATGAAAATGAATCAATCTGGTCCAAGACAATCACGTACAATGCCGCGCATTGCATATCCGCTTGCTCTCATTCTTTCTCCTACTAGGGAGCTCTCAATCCAAGTGAGTTTGTCTAAAGCTGTTTTGATGTATTTTTAAAGTCCAAGGCAAAACCTTTATTTATTTTGTCAATTATCATCTTATTTGAATCTGATGCTGGTTTTGCCTTACAGATTCATGAAGAAGCTAGGAAATTCGCATACCAAACTGGTGTCAGAGTGGTTGTTGCTTATGGTGGCGCACCAATCAATCAACAGGTTCGATACTTTTAATTTTTTTTTGTTGGTGTTTCAGACTTTCAGTTGCAACTATTCCCGAACATTTTATATAGTGAATGATCTGAATGTGTAGGATCTGTTTTAAGGATGAGTTGCTTGGATAAAGCATCTATGAAAGAATACTGACTTTGCCTTCTTTGTGTGGTTATGTGTTGAATAAATCTTGACTTATGATGTCTCCTGCTAGCTTACATGACTTTGGACCACAGAATTTTCACCGTGAGTTGGAACCATGATTGCATCCATTGGTATCTGTTTTCATTGTTAGTACAATTTATGCCTTCAATAAGCTGATTCATTTTACTTGTCAAAGATTTCAGGACCTGAAATGCTACTTCACTCAAATATCATTTTCTTTATAGCTGATTGAATTTCAGCTTTTGTTACCTGTAGGCCACATTAGAGGACTCTTGTAAAAGATTTTGTGTTTCATTTTCTTGTTTTGATTCTGTGATTGATGGTTTCTGGACAGCTTCGGGATCTGGAGCGAGGCGTTGACATACTTGTTGCAACACCTGGACGGTTAGTTGATTTGTTGGAAAGAGCCAGAGTGTCCTTGCAAATGATTAGGTATTTAGCCCTAGATGAAGCAGATAGAATGTTAGACATGGGTTTTGAACCTCAGATAAGGAGAATTGTGCAACAGATGGACATGCCTCCACCTGGTGTAAGACAAACATTGCTATTCAGTGCAACATTTCCAAAAGAGATTCAGGTCTGTTTTCTATTTCCACAGAATCATTTTTTTTAATACTGGAATATGAGGAGGCCTATAGTCGGTAGTTTCCCCCCTCAACTGGTGAAATATAATTTAACAATTGAGAGATTTAAATTGATGATTTGAAATTATTCATGATGCTTGCGAGTTATGAAATTGCTTTACTTTAGTAAATACTGCTATTTGTTTAACATAAAATGGGCATGGCGATTCCCACCCTCCCCGGTTGACTTAGTCTTGAAATAAGTTAAGATAAACTGTTTCCACATTTCTCTCTTATTAGATTTATTATATTCTTATAATCTCACTTGACATGCAGAGGCTAGCTGCAGATTTTCTATCAAGTTATGTGTTTCTGGCTGTCGGGAGAGTTGGTTCCAGCACTGATTTGATTGTCCAAAGAGTTGAATATGTGCTTGAGACTGACAAAAGAAGTCACCTGATGGACCTCCTTCATGCACAGAGAGCAAATGGTGTTCAGAAGGTAAGATTTTGATCAGACTATTTGTGAATTTAGGAGCTTTCCATGTAGAGCAGGCGTTGCCACGTACTGGCTGCTAAATTTTGCATGTGCATAGGACTGAATCCATATAGCCATTCAAATTCAACATCAAGTTTTTAGTTGTATGATGTAAATGTGAAAGTGAACTTTAGTGCTAACGATCCTGCTATATTGTCTGACTTCTTGCTATATCTAGAAGAAATATTCTCAAGTGTATGCATTTTCATTTAGAAGAAGAGGAGGTCGGAAGATTTTTGCATTAGAACAAGAAACATCTTTTCAATTATTTCAGTCCTCGTTGGGAGTTGATTGTTTATTTTCTTTTCACCTTGTAACATTTTTAGATTGGTATTTAATGTTAAATGTATTTTGTTGTCTTGGTGGTAGGAGAAAACATATCCCGGAATTCGAGTTTGTTAGTCGTAGTTTCTTAACATGTATATTTGCAGTTGTCTCTTTCATAATGTATCTTCTCCTTGAAGTAATTTGAGTTTTCATTACTAATTCGGGTATTTGTGATCTGATTCACAGCAAGCCCTTACATTGGTTTTTGTTGAGACTAAGAAGGGAGCTGATTCACTTGAACACTGGCTTTGCATGAATGGATTCCCTGCGACTTCCATTCATGGTGATAGGACACAACAGGTTTTTTTCATTTGTTTATTCAGATAGGATTTTTAACCGTTGTCTGGATGTTTAAAATTTGACTTTTGCCTGATTTATTAAGTGTGTGACTGTGTGCCATTATCTCTCAGAAACAAGGATTAGCATACATATACTTCTTTTACTGTTCTATTGTTAAATCATTGAGAACTCTCAATTTCCCTGCCGTCTGTCTTTTTCTTCAACTTTTATTACATTAATGCCAGTAGATAGGTTGCTTTTGATCATATCCAATATATCATTAGTTTGTGGATATCAAAAAATCCTGTAATATGAATTATAGATGCATCTTGAACTATGACATGAAATTTAAGTGAACTTGAGTCATAAATTAATTTTTTGACACCTGAATGTTTCTTCTTGAAGATTCCACCTTATAATCTGGTCTTTTTTTTTTTGGAAGAGTCCATCTATACTCTCCCAGATTATGCAACTATGATTACACTTAAAAATTGGGGATATCTGACATGATAATATAAAACAAGCCCCATATAAGGGGTCTTCTGTTATCGAGTATTTGCTAAATTCTCTGAGCAGCACTGATAAACAATCAAAACTCCCTCGTAAGTAGCAAATCACATTAAGGTCTATGTTGGAATAGTACGACACTTTTTCAAGTTTAGAGCTACCTACCTTCTCATAGGGTTCCAACCATATAAGTGTTTATTTATAAGTATTCTTTTACTCAATGGTATTTTCCATCATTCATGAGCTCGGAGCTAGAGTAAAAACTTGAGGGAAGTCAGGAGACTGATGAAGGGACTTAATCCATCCAATGACAACCCTCCCGTTAAAACCTTTATTTGCCCCATGCTATGAAACTAAACCCAACTCTCCCCAATATGCGGATTCATACCATAAATTTATGCATTCATTTTTGTTTTTGCCTGCAGGAGCGAGAATATGCTTTGAGGTCCTTCAAAAGTGGCAAAACTCCAATTCTGGTTGCAACTGATGTGGCAGCACGTGGCCTTGACATCCCCCATGTCGCACATGTCATCAACTTTGATCTTCCTAATGATATCGATGACTACGTTCACCGTATTGGACGCACTGGGCGAGCAGGGAAAACAGGACTGGCAACTGCATTTTTCAACGATAATAATGCATCACTGGCGAGACCATTGGCTGAGTTGATGCAAGAATCAAATCAAGAGGTCCCTGCTTGGTTATCCCGGTTTGCAGCCCGATCATCCTTTAGCCGGAGCCGGCGTGGGGGAGGAGGTGGAGGAAGATTTGGTGGTCGTGATTTTCGAAAAGACTCATCCTACAATAGAGGCGGAATGGACATGTATGGTGGAGGAAACATGAGCAACGGATACAACAGCCAATCAGGTGGATACGGTGGAGGCTATGGTCCAGCAGTGGCTAGTGCTTGGGACTAACAACTTACAACGGCGATTGCAAATATGTGTTAGCAGCAAAACATGTCAACTTAGTTTAGTCGTGAAATTGGTCGTTTTCTTTAGGAATCAGTCCTCCAAGCTCTCTCCCAGGTGGCTATAGATAATCTGGGGTGTGGTAAAGTTGGCAGGTGATGTATGTTACAATTTACACTTGGACTATATGCCTTACTTCTCATATTTCTTTCGCCAACTAATTCCCTGCTTATTCTTTTCGACCTTTTCGTTGTAAATAGATGTTAAACCTATGATGCTGTTGTATTATCCCAGGATCATCGATATCTAGGTTTCTTAAGCAAGTACCTGCATTTTTCTTTACTTTCTCTGTGTACTAGTTATAGCTTCTGGGGGGTCAACTTCATATGTACATTTTGAATCATGGCATCACAAAGGATGATTTGGCAAGGCAGAGATGATGATTCGAACTTGAATCGACTCAATTCGAACGCAATACTATTCAGAATGGGAGAGTCAATATTTGGAATTAGAGATCTCACTCATACAGATTGAATAAGTTAATATATTGTTATTGGTGCTTTTCATGAGTATGGTGTGTTCAATTGAGACTAGATCATCCGGATTTTGGATGATTCAAATCTCAATCCATGTTTGTTGCAAGATTTTTGAAGTAGCAAAATAGAAATGACAGATAAATGGAAATTGAGGGGACATTGAGACATTAAACCTGCAATATAGGAATTGATGCAATAAACTCTACACCAATTCCATAGGTTTCAAGTAGCAGTAAGTACATCTGCACAGTGGTACAAGTTCAACAAAGCCGAATGTTTCCAGATTATGTAGTAGTGTGACAGATTAGGCTTGGATCTGCAGAGATAAACAATATAAAATCAGTAACTCTTTCTAAACAAATATCGCAGGTGAATAGCTTGTCCAATCTCAGATGTGCAAAAGATTTCGTCAAAAACAAAGAGAGCCATGCGTATAAATCCGCATGTATATGGTGTTACTGACAATTTCCATAACATCAATTTTCCAGAACAAGGTCCTAGTGAATATGAAAGCTGCAAAGAGTATTGCAAGCAACCTCACCCTGTTAACTTCTCAGGAAGAAATACCTGTATATCTGAGATAAGTACCAACTAGAATAGCAATTAGCAAGAGCAACACGCCACGCTTTTAAAGTGCCATATCTCGTTTGATTTGTTTGCCAGGATAATTTATGCATTCAAGAATGTGATCTGCTATATGTGGCTTGAGACTTCAATGACAACTAGGAATGAATCTGGATGATGATATAACTAAAAGGTTTACTCCCAAGATTGTCCCACCCTGCTTTTAAACTTCAACCCTTGCTTCGTTAGATGATTAAGATTATGGAAGAACAGAACTTTTAGATCTTTAACACGATTATGACAATGCTCCATTCTTACACAATTAGCACTGAGCATGGATCTACTTAGTTCCAAATCATGAGCAATTTTAATAATATCCCATATTAGTCCACTAACCAAGATAATTACCCCTACATCAAGAACATGAAATTCTACTTGTTTTCCACTTTGGTCAACTTTCTTGAATGATCAATTATAAATTCTTGATCCACTCATGATTCCATTTTAAAATCAACTGTAAAGTCAATGTGTTACTATTCCTCTATCAACCTATCTTCAAAATCTATAAAACAACAGATTTAAGTCCTACAACCAAGTTAAAAAATCATCATCCACAGCTAAAACCACAATCATCAATCAACAATCAATTAACATATTGGCCCTCTTAATTTTAAAATTAGCAATTTAGCCAATTTTTTTACATTTTTCGCAAAGTTAGTACCACTCCTCCATATACATGATAAATGCTAAATATAAAAACTTGTACAAAATTTGACCCAAAAATAAATAAATAAATAAATAAATAAATAAAACACTAAATTTACCTCAGATAAAAGCTTCCATTTCCATGAAATCAGAAAAAGGGTTTTGCAAGCCTTTAGCCTTGCAACTATGAAGAGCCTCAAAATCCTTAGCAGGGAGCTTCTCAGAAAAAGCACCAGCATGAAATTCGATGGAATCGTTATTTTGATCGACATCGATGGCAGTAACAGAGACCCAAATGAAGAATTTCTTAGCCTGGATTCCTGAAACCCCAGTCACTTTGCCAAATCCCAACTTCCCTTTGATGATTCTGTCGTAATAAACAAGGTGATCGCCGAATTTGACGTAACAAGGGTTAGAACTGAGCTCAATGGTGAAAGAATAGTCGGTGATGGAGAGGTCATAAGACTTGATATCTCTTGGGAGGAGACCTTTTGGGAGATTGAACCGAGGGAGAAGATCGTGTACATCTGTCGCTGAACAACAGATGAAGCAGAGAGAGATTATGGCTACTGCATATTGTAACTTGGGAGGAGAAACAGCCATTGCCATTGCCATTGCCGTTGATATGAGAGAGAGAGAGTAGAATTTCTGAACCTCCTGTTTTGCAAGAGGAGCGTTTACAAAATATTTTTACCAATTTTTTTTGTTTTGTTTTGTTTTTTTTGTTTCAGATTTTAAGCTCCACATAAATATTGATTGTTTCTAATTACTTGCTACAATATTATAAATATTTAAATGTTTTTTTAAAAGATGATTTCAACATGTCTTGTGTGGTTTTTACTCGTTGTAATAACAATCTTGAGGCATATAATATTTACTGGCACGCCTCACAATTTTGCAAAGCCTTCATCATGTGGAAGGTCTTCTCAATATTTGTACATCGTGTCATCGTTAATATTTTAAGCTTCTTTTACTTTAAAAAAAAATATTCAACCTCATAAAATATATTATAAATAGAAAATTAATCATTAATAGTTTTAAAAACAGAGAAGTTACATATATCATTTATTGCAATAAGATCTTGCCTGGAATTTTGAATTTTATCATATAATTTCACCAAACAATTTAATATCACTTTTTTTAAGCTTAATTTTCTTGCACGCATATCCTACAATATTCAGTAGATGTTTTACATGTAATAGATTACTTCAAGTACAACATTTACAAACCAAATATGACTAAATATATATTTTGTAATTCATAGGTATAACTTATTTATGTGAAGAGCTTTTCTTGAACACATCAATATTGACTTTGTTGAGTAAGACATCTCATCTTCGGAATTAAAATTCTATCCTACCCACCTATACTCACATCTTATTAATTCATTAACTTTATTGCAACATACATGTATGTTCATATACAAATATTTTACACTTTTATTTATTGACCAAAATAAAAAAAAAGAAAAGAAAAATCTGCAAATAATTTGCAAAGATAGAATAGTTGTTGAACAATATTTAAAGATGAATAAAGATTAGAAGTGCAGGTAGAGCTATAAGCCCAGAAAGCATGTGAGTCTCTAACAATCTCCATTTTTCTCCTCCATCACTCTTCTCATCACCATTTCTTGACGTAGCCTCACTAGATGAACCTAATTTTGTTTGCAAATTGCAGAAAAATAGAAAAACGAAAAAATTAATTTAAAAAAAAATTGAAGTCATATAATTGTGAATCTATGAATGAAAAAAAAAAAAATTGTTACCAGCAGCAGGTGAAGAAGCAGGTGAGATAGTTTTGTTGGCATTTTTTGCAAAATCCTCAAAAACCTTAGCATCTGGTGAATTTGGTGGGAGATGAAGTATAGCTGCTCCATAAAAAAAACAAGATATTAATATTTAAAAAATAGAGATTTGATGGAGCAAGAGAGAAGCATAGATACCAGGACAATCAGAGATTTGATGCTGGAGAGGAGTGTTGCATTTAGCAGGAAGAGAGAGAGCTCGTGTGGCATTGATTTGCAGACCAAGTGTTGGATCATTCCTATCTTTGATCAACAAACATATGCATTCAACACTATCTTTCAAGACTTGTTTGAATCCAGTGCAGCAATCTTTTGGAGGGAAGTTTGCCTCACCACTCACATAAGGAAGACATGTTGCCACTGCCACCAGTTGGCTTCCACATTTTTCCCTGTCTTTTGCCACATCACCTGTTGCAAAACCCAACATCATCAGTATTACAACCACTAATACCCCCATCAACACACCATTCTTCTTCTTCTTCTTCTTCTTGTACTACTCTTCCATTTTGCATGCAATATATTATAATATAGCTACCTCCATGCCTTATAATTATTATGCTTCCAGTGTGGCAATGAAAATGAGAGGTGGGGTTTTGGGGGAGTTGGCTAATTTATTTCTTGATTGTTATATGCCCAAGTGTGAAACCTCATTTCTGCTTTTCTAATAAATAGTAAGGATGGGGATTTATTGTTAGTCCTAATTCGGTATTTCTTTTCAATTTTTTTTTCTAAAATAAGAATAAAGGTCTGAGTATATCATGAAAACTAGCTAGGTACTTACTTATATAATATCACATTAATTAATGTTAGCCGATGATTGATGTTTTATGCATTAACCACCACCAAATTTTAATTTTGCTATTTTTTAAGTGATAATTACTTCACTCTCATCATGATCATGATGCTAACCTAAACATAAACATATTAGTCAAGTGATGATGGTAATACACATGAAGTGACACCGTATTGTGTAAATTAGGGAATTCAGGAAGAAGATAATGCTTTAATTAATGATAGAGATGTTAATTAAAGGACATATTACATCCCATTAAATTTTCAACTGTCCCAACTGCACAATGCATTTAATTAAGATTGATCGAACAAGTATTAAATGTTTATTTGAGCCCATATCCATGCATGTGATGATGATCAAAATAATCTCTTGTTCTATCAACCAACTACTTTTTTTAGTTGAGAAGTTTTTTGGGGCATTTGAAAAATCAACATCATTAATATCTACTTCCATATTTTAATATTGTCACATCTTAAAAAATTATATATATGGTCCTAATTAATATATTAATTGAGTTGTACACGTAAGCCAAGGTTTGTAATCACAAATTTCATCGATGGAGTTGGGACATTTTAGACACTTCCATTCTTATTCAAGATCACTCATTTAGGTTTGTTTGATTGATTGTTACAATTTATTGTTTTTTTTGTTTTTTTTTTTTATCGTGGGTGATTCACTTCTTGGGAGGGAGAAGAAAGGTAAAGGCGGCCGCGACCTTCCGCCGCTCGTATGTGGCGGTCCGATACTCAATGACAAGCTCGATGAGTCCTACGTTTTAGTTCGATTACCTTGCTTGAAAAATGATTGTCGACTAAAGCGGTGACAGTCGGCATCTTGGGGATGAAGGAAGAGAGAGCGTGTGGATGCGTTCTTACCCTTCTTCTTTTTTTTCAAATTGTTTTCTAAAATGGGATTATTTTTCACCAAAAGACAAGGTGTGACAAGGACACAACAAAAAATATTTGGCAACTTAGCTTTTGGGCTATTAACAAATTGGCTAGCCAAAATAATTTATATTGCTTAGATCACATATGGCCCAATACGAGATGGAGGGGAGGGGAGGGGAGGGAAGAAGTAATATAAGTCCACTATAATATTTTCCCAAATTGATTTTTTTTAATGTAGTTTGGTTAGTGGTCGTATAATCCAAGGTTCATTAGGATTAGAGTTAGGTTCTCATTATGAAAGACTCGTTAGAAGTGAATCGGATAAGGCTCTAGCCCTTTAGCCCGTGATCCTATAAGGCTGGCCCTATAAAGTTAGGACCAACCCGTTTAATATCACTATGGGTGACCGTGTCTGACATTCAACTACTATTTGTGCTACCACACTACATTTAATTTTTTTTTTTACAATTGATTATACATTATATATATATATATGTTAGAATTTCAAGTTTATAAGTCATTATGCATTCACTATATTTTATTGATTTAATTTCAAGGAGGATGCTTGTTCCCATTTTTACTTTTTTTTTGTATTGATTTTTATTTAATAAAGAAGAAACATATTTTTGATGAATTGTTTTAAATTTTTAGAGTTATTAGTTTGAAAATGAAAAATATGTTTGATTATACATTTTGACTTGTATGAATGCAAGATCTTTTTGTAATGATTGTGTGGCAAATAATTTTGGTTGTAGGATGTTTAGTTGGTATTTGGAAAAGTAGAAATTAGTGTTTTGAGTATTATTTTTATGTAGTAGAAATATGAAAAAGTTTTGTTAATTTATAAAACACATGATTTTGAAAGTTTAAGACCTTAATAAAATAAAATAAATATATAAAAGTTAACTGGGCTTTGGCAAACACAATTTTAAATTTAAGTTTGAAGGATTCGTACTGCACAACAAATATATATATATATATATATATATATATATATATATATATATGTATGTATGTATTCTAATAAAAGATAATAACTCTAAATAACATATATATATATATATAGTTTATTAATGATTAACTATATAAAAAATAATTGGTATGTATCTATTAGCTAGCCAATTAAAATTAACTAATTATTTCAAGAAAAAAAGAAAGAAAGAAACCTAACTAATTGTATTTTTAATTGCTTAAAAATTGGCTTAAAACTATAATAATTTGAAATCTCCTTATTTTCTTGGAAAGTGAAAATAAAAATAAAAGAATTGAGTACAGAAGAAGGCTGTCTTTACTTTTCAGATGAAACGTGCAAATTTTCACTCATCATGCAACTATATATTATAACATAAATAAAGAGAGAGTTGGTAAAAAAGACAAGGCAACTTTAGTGTGTTGTCATTTTATATATTCGTATAGAGTAGGTGTATTCATTATTATTTCATCACTATAGTCTAACAAAACCCAAGTGATCGGTCATGATTACTCTTCACACACAATTTCTATTTTTGAATTTGGTTGAGTAATGGGTGGGGGTGTGTATATCCCCACAAAAAAAAAAAATGCATTTTATTTGTGCTATATTTTATTTTATAATAATGTAATCATGTAATGTGTACACCTACGTTTCAAAATAGATGTAATAATAATTTCATGTTCAAATATTCTCACTTACACTTATTTCATGTTTGAAAGGAAAAGAAATTAAGCCTATCACTATACAAATTTGAAAAATATTGTGTCAAAAGGAAAAGTAAGTTTTGGTCACAACCTAACTCACTTTTGAAAATGTGTATTTAAAAGCACAAAGCTAACACACCAAAAACACAAATGATATAGGAACACAACAACTCCAACATCATATATACTACAAATCTAGCATAGCAATCAGAAGCAAATATCTCACCCATCACCAATATGGCCACTCCAAAATCATTCCTTTTCTCACTACTCTTCATCTTCATCTTCATCTCCATCCTCGTCGTCTGTCATGCTATCGAAGTGAGAGACGATGTGGATTCTGTCGAGCTCAGTCGAAAACCAATCAAGGAAAAGCTGAGTCATTTTCGTCTATACTGGCACGACATTCTTAGCGGTCGCACTCCCACATCAGTCCAAGTTGTAAAGTCACCCACTGCCAACGGGTTCGGGCAGGTCAACATGATTGACAACCCGCTAACCCTAGGGCCCGAACTGAGCTCCACCCTCGTCGGAAAAGCCCAAGGCTTTTATGCACTGGCTTCACAAGAAGAAATCGGGCTATTGATGACCATGAACTTTGCCTTCACATATGGCAAGTATAATGGTAGCACAATCACGATATTGGGAAGAAACCAAGTGTTGAATAAGGTGAGAGAAATGGCTGTCATGGGAGGAACCGGGCTTTTTCGATTTGCTCGTGGCTATGTTGAGGCCCGAACCCATGTTTTTGATCTCAAGACTGGAGATGCCACAGTTGAGTACAATATTTATGTGTTGCATTATTAATTAATTAATATTACAAAATATATAAGGTGGAGACGTAATTATATAGGTCTTTAATTGATATGATCATGGGTTGAATTTTGGTTGGTGGGATTGATAATAATTGATGGGATATTTGGCCCATTTCGTTTCTGTAATGCTTGTGATTTTTCTTAGCTACTATGCAATTATCACTTTGCTTTTCTTTCTTCTATCCCTAAAATCTCTGTTAATTGATTTATTTTTATTTGTTCTGCCTATTTTACAGATGTTAAGGCTTATGAATATATATTTAATATTTGTTAATTAAATATATTTAATTAAATTTCATCAAAAAATAATTTGTTAATTAATTTGTGGAAAAAAGATTTTTTAAGTCATGTAATTTAGGTCTTGTTCAGAAAATGTCTCATACGTTTGACATGTCCAATTTTAGTCATGTATGTATAATAAAATGTCCAATTTGAGGACTTCGCCCATTGTCTACCACTTAAGTCGTCGAATTTGGGCACATAAGAGGGATGTGACCAATTTAATTGGGGATTTTCAATCAAATAACTGATGTGACATTTTTTATTATACTTGTACGTCCACCTATAATAATAAAGTTTTTTTTTTCTTTTTTCCAAATCTTAATATTACACTTTTATGGAAGAATATACTTGCTAGAATTAGGGTATCATATTATTATTATAACATAAAAAAATTATTAATGTGGGTAAATTCGAGCGGGTAAATTTCCCAAAAAAAAGATTTGATGTGTAATATTGAGATTTGACGATTAAATAATTTTATATTAAAATCCTAACTAATTATAGAATCTCATTATAATTAAAACTCTAATATAAAAATGTTAAATAAGGTATTTGTATTATTTCTTTCCTCAATTTGAATTAATATCCACGTACAATGTATGTGATCTAAAACTCGTATATATTATAAGTACGATTTTATGAAAATATATTATGAATCTTATTTTGTGAGATAGATTATCCCACAATACAAAAAATAGAAATTGAATAATAAAAATGAGTTTTGAGTCACGGATTATGAAACTCAATTTGACGAAGTTATATATATGAAACCGTTTAAATTTTGTAATATAGGAATAATAAAAGTTAGGTGAGAAAGGAAGAATAAAGAATGAATTGTGGCAAAAGGAGAAAGAAGCAATATTCTTCATACATCACTTTTTCTTTTTCTTGGAGATAACATTCCACTACTTTACCCTTCTGCATATTCAACACTTTTCTACAATATATTCTTCTCAGTCCCACAATAATAAAACCCACAATAAAAGTAGAATTAATTCTTTAAATTTTGAAACCTTAACTATATGATAACTGATATTTTGGTAATAATATAGTACTCCAACTTTAACTCTATAGTTTAATTAATTCTTTTTCTATACCACCTTTTAATTGTCTAAAATATCGTTATAGCTAATCAGAACCCTAACCCAAATTCTTATATTGGATTCTCTATTGCGAAATGATATTTTTTTCGTCATTAATTACCTGTCTTCTCGTATGCATTATAAAATAGGAGAATTTTTTGGAAGGGATTTACTTGCACTTGCAAGAAGAATCAGATTATACTTTAAAAAAAAAAAAAAAAAGATAAATAATTTGCAACAAGATTGGAACTTTAATTTGAAAAAATGGAGAATATTTCATATTAGAAGATTCGAAATGCTTTATTTTCTCACAAGAAAAAACTGGTATAAATAAGACATGAAGTATTCTCTCATCACCACAAGATGGCTAGATACCACAACTCAGCTTACAATGAATACCTTCACTACTTGTCATTGCCAACACACTTTGTCTTCTTCCTCACCATAATCATCCTCTTCTTGGTTTTCAATTGGTACATAAACTATGAGTACATATTTGTTGACTTAATGGATCAAATCAAGCTGAGTCTCATGGTTTTTCCAGTGCTTCTTCTCCTTATAGTCCATTGGTTAGCAGAGGATCACGATCGTTCCCTTTTCTCATTGAACTTGCCGGAGAAGGAGTCGCTTCATAAGGTCGGAGGGTCGCCACTTGGGGTCTCCCTTTTATTGGTGGTTCTTATGTTCATGATCTATCATCATACTTCCTTGCACGAACGATGGTTTCCTTTGTTTGCTCGACGATGATTATGATCCATATTTATACCTAACATATATGTAATTTTCGATCTGTTGAAATCTTAACAAGTTGTCTCTCATGTGGAGGAAAGTTTTCTTGTCTAATTTTGTAAGAAATTTTTGGGTTTCTTGATGAGTCTTTGGTTTTTTGGTAGTTTTAGATTTATATTTTATAAATATATATGCAATAAGCATAGACAAGAGATGTATTGTATAAATCAAAGCACTCTAATACTTGATTCTTGGTCAATGATTTAGGGTTCATAACATAGGGTGATTGGAGAACGAAGACAGCACTGGTATAAAAAGAGACGTAACATAATGTGTAATAGAGGATCCAACTCAAAGAAACATATATCTATTACCTATATAAAGTGGAGAGACACTTGTGTGCCCTTGGGGCACGGATCTCTCGACCTGCTTCACTCTTGTTTTTTTTTCTCTCCACTACGCACTAACCCTCTTCTTCCTTTTTTTTTTTTCCTCTTACTTCTTCATGCATTGTTGCTCCTTCTTCTTCTTCTTTTATTTTTCTCCTTTTCTTCTCAATTTCTTCATATAATTGCTACAAATATAAGGTTCTTATTTTTCTAATACTCTAACTAGTTCTTTTCTTTCTAATGAGTATAAAAATCTATCCTATAACTTGAATTTTTTTCCTATCTTAATTTGATTCATAGCAATATACGATAAAATTGATGCAACAAACACCATAATTGATTATTGATTGAGTAATATGATTTTGAATAAATTTTGTGGAAGAAGATGATGAAAATCGTGTATTTGAAATTTTAAAATTTTAAAAACTCACTTTACGGTGATACCTTAAAAGTACACAAGTGATACCTAAAGAATATGAGTGATTTAGCAAAATATTGCAAATTAAATAAATAATTGTGAAAATATGGTGTTTTTAAGGCTATTAGCAAAATATTGTAAATCACGGTTGAGAACCGCGACTGCAAAAATGCAACAATGGAGTCACACCTAGGAACTGCGATTTCCAATTTACAGATTTTTTTTTAAATTTAATTAAAAGTCACGGTTGGCAACCGCGACTTTGATTTCGAATTATTTTTTTAATGGGAGTCGCAATTGGGAACTGCGACTCCTGTTTTTTTCCCTCACCCACTTTTCCTTCTTCTTCCCCCTCACCACATATCAGTAACATTTCATTTTCTCTCAACGATACTTCCCCTTCTTTCTTCCACCTCTATTTGTATATTTTTCATTTTAACATTCACCTTCAACTATTGTAATTTTGTCAATGATTGCGTAGCACTGGTAAATTTTGCTCCTTCATTATTTTAATTGTCTTCATAATTTATGCACATTTTATGAATATTTTTATGTAGAGTTGGAATACAAAATATAATTTTATTGTTAATAATAAATATACATACAAACAACTCAATGATTTAACTACCTTATATTTATATAATTTTAATTTTGTTTTAATCACTTTTTTTATAATTCTTCAAATTTGACTATCATTGTTTAAATTAAACTTTGATGTCTTTAATTTAGTCATTTATTTGTGCTGCACTATTTGAATTTGTATATGATAGAATAATTTATGACAAATGACACTCATACATTGTTTAGAAGAATAAAAAATAAAAAAATGATTGTTAAAAAGACAGGTCATGATTAATTTATTTTTGTAATTATATTGATGAACTCATAATTTATTTATATTTGGCACCTAATAGTAATGTTACAGTATTGGTGTATTTTGGAGGTCATGTGTCACAAGATAAGTGGTCGATGACGTACGATCGTGACCCTGTGACGTTTTTCAGAATTAAGCATAACACATCATTTTCTGAGTTGGTTTCGAAACTATATGAGTATACCCACATCAACAATAATCAGTACCAATTAAATGTTTCATGTAAATGGGCTCGAATGTACTTGAATCAGGTAATGGAGTCTATAGTACAAATAACAAATAATGAACAACTTCAGCTATTTTTGGATCCAGATGAAGGAAATGATGAAATACACATTTATGTTGAAGCGGACTAAAATGATGACAATATTGTTCCCCCACATACGATGTTGAGAACTGAATGGGGTGTGTATATGTCGTTACTTTCACAGGATAATCCTGCAAACATTGAGCTGCAAGAACAAGGGTTGGATGATATTCATACATTCTATTTAAATGAGTTGTACATTCCACCGCTTGAGTGTGTGCCTGACATTCAAATGGTTACATAAGGGATGACATCTATGGGATTCAGAGACTTTTACATTGGTGCTTCGATATCAAATTATGCAAATACGAGACATAATGTTGAGTCAAGTAGTATGCGAGAAGTTGTGAATGAGCCTGGAGATTGTCTTGCGGCTACATGTGGACTGAATTCACAAATTCATACTGAGACAACTGAGTGTTTTGATACCTCTGATGATATAGAACAACCAGATAATTTGGGACCTCATTTGCCATCCGACTCTGAACCAGATGAGATTGGTCATAATGTCCACGAAGAAGATGATGAAGATGAAAGCTAATCTTGATGAAATCTTGGAGACATTAGGGCAACATCATGTGCCATCACCACAACATGGAGTGGATGTACCAACATCTTCTACACAAACTCAATCGGTAATACATCCAACTATTCCATACTTCTCAACTATGTATGGAAAAATAGTGGCAGACTCAATTGATATTCCTTGCAGGAGTTGGAAAAGTTTATATGATAGCAAAAAAGGTAATTTGAAGGTGGGCATGATCTTTCAATCAAAGAACCGACTTATCACGGCAGTAAAAGATCATTCTATCAGATTTGCAAAATGTGAGTACAAAGTAGTTGAGAGTACTCCGAAACTATGGAAAGTTGTATGTAAGCATAACACCCCACACAGACAGTGTCAGTGGAAACTTCGAGTATTGAAGAAAACTAGTATGAATTTCTTCACCATCACGCAATATGGTGGGAGCCACACTTGTTTGATGACTGCAATGTCTAGTGACCACTGCAATCTTGATAAGAATTATATTGCTTCTATTTTGGTGTCCACAGTGAGAAAAGACCCATCATGTAAAATATCTCAAGTCATCATTAACGTAAAAAATGCAGTAGATTTTGACATTTCATATATCAAGGCATGGTACAGCTTGAAACGAGCAATAGAAAATGTATATGGGACATGGGAGAGCTCAATTCAAAAATTTCACAAGTTTATGAAAGCTCTTCAAAAGATAAATCCAAGGATGATTGTTGAGTGGAAGAACTACGACACTCAAAATGATGGTCAAAAGATCATAAAATACATGTTTTGGGCATTCAAACCATGCATAGATGGATTTAGTATTGTCGTAAGCTTATAAGTATGGACGACACTCATTTGTATACCAAGTACAAACACAAGTTGTAAGTTGCTGTCACGTTGGATGCTAACCAACATATCTTGCCGCTTGCATATGCTCTTGTCGATGATGAGACTTTAGCCTCGTGGAAGTGGTTTCTTGAAATGATAAATACACATCTTTTCCAAGGGATATCAAATGGAATTTGTTTAATTTCTAATAGACACTTGGGTATTCTACAGGCATTTAAAGAGATACGTGATTTTTCACCTTCTCGCATCGTTCACAAGTATTGCTTAAAGCATATATGCTCAAATATCAATAGTAAATTCAAAGATGTTCAAGTCAAAGACTTGTGTTGGCGAGCGGGGGCAGAGCACCAAGTCAATAAGTTCGGTCAAATACTTGAAGAGATTAAAAATATTAAGCCTGAAGCATACAATTACTTGATGGAGATTGAGAAGGAGAAGTGGGCACTAGCACATGATGGTGGATGGCATTGTGGAATTCTAACAACCAATGTATCAAAGACTTTTAATGGAGTTATAAAAGGAGCTCGTCGGCTTCCATTATCTGCTATAGTGGATATGACATTTCACAGATCTGCAGAAAATTTCCGTAAGAAACTTGGAAGTGCAAATATCATGTTGCAAAATCATCATAGATGGACTACTTATGCAGATAGACTATACAAAAAGTGGGAGGAACAGTCGGTAAGTAATTTTGTAATCAAGTTTCATAATGAGTCTAGGATTGCAGAAGTGATGACACGATCACGATATGGTGGAGGAAACAACAGACATACTGTGAATATCAGACATCGAGATTGCACTTGCGGTAAATGGACATTATTTGGGATCCCTTGTTCTCATGCTCAACATGTGTGCCGTGAATATCGTCTGAATGCTGAAGCATTTGTGCAGAAGTATTATAGTGTCATGCATTATAAGTATATATACTCTGGAGTCTTTGTGTCAGACTCTTCGATGTATTCCAGGCCGAGGAAGGAATCAAACATCTCGTAATCAAAATGAAATGTATCAGGCAACTAGACATGCAAGACAACGATATCTTGTAGAACAACGTCGTAGACAACAGTTAGTCCTTCATTCCTTTTGCTTTTTATGATTTAAAATAGTATTTCTTTTTTGTTTCATTCACTTATACTATTTTTTTTTCTAAGGGAGCAATAAGTGTTGTGTTGCAAATATCAATTTCAATTGAATGCAACGTCAAGTTGAAGTTGAGATACGAAGTTCAAAACGCACAGTTGTGGGAGAAAATAAATATCTCATGCTCTAGATGTTCAAATTTGATGATTCTTATCTTGTTGGAAAGATAAGAAGGAGTTCTACAATTTTTATGTTCAACACTTTTTCTAATTTTGACTCCAAAAAAGTAGAAAATTACATGAAGATTGTAGTTTTTGTAAAGACGATGTGATTTTTGTATCTTGTGAGAGCTTGAATATTTTGGGTATAACTTGGTGTATGAAAATTTATATTATTTGGAAATTAGTGTCTGGACATTGAGTGTGATGCAACCTTGAATTATTGGGATTAAATTCGAAATGCAGCTATAATTCATGTTTTCCTTTGGCATATAGGTCAAATATTGCTACTTTCTTTCCTAAGGACAAAAATCATAAATCATATTTTAGAAAATAATTGTTGTTGCTAGTCCATATTGACATTAATAAATACGATATTAAAATCTTCAAGGAGGCCCATGTACATTTAATTAATTTGATAACACGTTAAAATATCAGGTCCAGTGATTTTCTATCATAATTTATATTAACTTATTTTTACAACAAATAAAAAAATATATATGGTCATAATCATGTATCATATCATGTAATTCTGTATGGATCATATCGTATAATTTTAGAAAGAAAAATACATAAATATTTATACAATAATCTATAAGGGAGTAACAAAAAATTAATTAGAATAGGTATTAAAAGTGTATTTGGTTGTTTCAATATCGATGAACGTAGAGTGGAGTAGAGAAAATAAAGAAATAAATTCCGATAATTTAAAATTCAAAAAAAAAAAATCCATTAAATACAAGGGTCCAAACAGCTTCCCACCTACAAAGCATGAATTAGACTCACAGACTTACTTCAATTTGTTGATAACTTCAAAAATATCTCCTTAACTCCATAGGGTCCATTCTATGCTACAAAATAGAGTATATATTCAAATCTGATGAAAGTATGATGAGATTATTAAATAATAATAATAATAATAATAATAATAATAATAATAATAATAATAATAATAATAATAATAATAATAATAATAATAATGATAATAATAAAAGCTGTCTGCATTCCCAATTTTGAAAATCTTCTTTGAAAAATAAAATAGTCTTAGAGTGAATTCTCGATTATAAAAAAGTTGAAATTAATTATTACAAGTTTGAGTAAAAAATTAAATAAATATATAAATGATGGAAAATAGAATCTCATAAAAATGGCCATTAATAAATTACTTCACACGAAACCAACAACAGATTACACTTTCTAGACATCTTCTGATTGCACTTCTTATAAGAGAAAATGGCCCTATATATGACTTAAATAAAACAAAGTGTAGGAAATCAAAATTCCACCTAGCAAAAAATCCAATTGAAATCCACAAAACTTTAGAGAAAATTGTAAACAATATAAAAAGTACCAAACACAAAATCGATCAAAAAGAAATAGTCGAATTATAACTTGAAGTCTTAGATATCAAAAATATAAGTCAATAATTGATGCAATACACAACATCAATAATGGAAGTAATGGCCACCGTTGCCGCAACCACGTCGTCTAATGTTCCTATGCCCCCATCCCAACCTAACACCTTCATTATCATCAGAATTTTGAATAGCCACATTACTATCTTGTGAAGGCTCGATAGGAGAGTTATCACAAATATCATCTCCAACAGCCGACATGTCAAAAGGAATATGAGTGTTTCGAAACTGTTGATGTGGAGTCGTATGTGATCTCATGTATCCATGATAATATGGCTATGCATTGGACATGGTCTCTTGATTTGTAAAAGGTTCATGAATGTCTCTTGTCTTCTCGTATCCACAATAAGTAGGCTCATGATCAAATGGATTGAGCAATAAGGTATCTGATGATGAATAAGGATATACATGTGGATACGGTATGCCTGTATCAGTGTTGGGGATATAATTGGATCCATCTCTAGTGGTATGTCTTGTATTTGCATGATGATGTTGTCTCGAGCTTGACGGTTCACTTTGCTCGGGAGGCTCATGGGGCACATCTCTTGGAAAATATCGATGATCATAGACTTCAACGACTGCATCACCTAGGGTGAGATAATTATCCAACAACTCATTTAATTTGAAGTTATCATCATAATCCCTTGATCTATTGTTGAGACCTATAGATCTAAGTTGATCAACCTACAATAATTGAAAATAAAATTTCATGAATTAGTTATGCAAATCAATACAACAATGATAAAGAAATTCATCAAAATATACTTACCACATTATCAACCATAGTAGCACTTCCAGGTTGGAATCCAGTATCTTCGATTTTATGCAAATGAGAGATTAAACGACGTGTAATTCCATTAGACCACTCATTGTAATCTTCTACCGTGTCAGGTCCATTATGCATTGGTGAATAATCTTCATTGACTTCATATTCACATGCATCCTTCCATTCTTGTACATATCTAGCATGAAAATCCCTCCAATCTTGATTCACGTGGCCTGTACGATCACAATTATGTAAAGCAATATCCACTTCTTTATCATCTGGATCATCCGGGACATCTTGTATGTATCCAAATTGTCTACAAACTCTATTAAGGCGATGCATTTCAACACAAGCATAACATATGTATGGACACCTCGATCTCCATAATTCAGAATCATGAACATCCGATGACAATGCAACAATCTCAGGTGAGTTCATGTCATATGGTTGCCAAACAAACTATAATAAAAATTAGTTAACATAATTAATTTAACTTTGCAATTATATTTGAAAATAATACATCATAGTCATGCATTCAGATAACTACCCCATTTTGAGACAATACATCAAGCATTTGTCTGAACATATGTAACAAATTCCTTCCAAAAGCAACATAACTTTTCAATGTCTTCCACCTAGTAACCCAAAAAAAAGCATTTGATTAAAGCAGAAATTTGTAATATTTATAAGTTTTAAAATTAAGCTGGAGTAAACACATACCGTGCACCGTATGGAGGATGTATTGCCACATTATTAATAAATATAGGGGTCATGTCCGGCTCTCCAATGCGTATAGGTATAATGTGCTTTATTCTCGACCATGCCCAAATCTGACATAATTTTTGTTAGATCGTAAAATAAACAAAAAAAAAACTTAGTATTAGTAAAATATAGTGTTAAATAGCCTACCTGCAATAGTGTGATTGGACCACTAATAAATCTTTTTGTGTATTCTGATGCATTGCACATCTCATGATATAATGTAGCTAAAGCAGCACTATCCCAACCATATGATCGAACTTTATCCAAGTCCACAAAGTTTTGTAGGTACATCAACGGGATTGCATTTCCAGTTGAATCAGGACACACTATACATCCAAATATCATAAAAACGACCGCACAAGAGTATTGTTCAATATGTTGTTCTGAACTATTATCATCTATATGAAAACTTTGAAAATGATTCTTTATTGCTGAAACTTTTATCCTACCAGATGTCCTAAGTTGTTCAGATGTGGGTTGGAAACCTAAAAACACATTGCATTCTTCTAACCAAGTGTTAAATTCTTTTTGAATATCAATGCATGTGACTGGCTCGCCTTTGATAGGTAAACCCCAAATAATAGCAATATCTTGTAAAGTTATAGTAGTCTCTCCAATATGCAAGTGAAATGTGTGTGTCTCGGGTCGCCATTTCTCAATTAAACTAGTTATCAAATGACAATCATACTTAAGTCGACCATATTGCAAAACACCCAAAAAGTCCATATGATGTAATTTTTGTATGGTGAAATCCCTCATTCATATAAAGTTTCCAAATTGGATTATCTCCCCGTCTGATAGATAATGTGTCATCTATACTCCCATCTTGTATATGTTGTGATCTATGTTTTTTCTAATTATATAACAATCTATCATTGTGTGGGCCGTAATAAAATTGGAAGTCCATCCTAAAACATAAGATATTAGAATTCAATTTATTAAAAAAATCAATTGAAAATCTCCAAAAAAAAACTAGAAATAAAGTCATTAATACAAACGATTATAATTATGAACAAACACAATTCACTTAAAATACAATTAATGTAAAGTACGAAGTTATATGAAATTATTATGAACATACTAGGTAATGCCTACAATGTTTTATTATTATATTTTAGGAATCCGCCAAATAATTATTATTCAGACAGAAAATTAAAAACTGAGAGATACAAATATGAAATTATTTTATAACCATTGATTCATATATCAAATAAGTATAATTTAAATGAAATATTAAATTTTTATTTATCCTCCTTACATAAACTCGAAACAGAAACAAAACAATATAGAAATTCAAAAATATTTTTTTTAAATTAAAAAAAACTAAAATAACAAGAAATTATATTTAATTTCTACTCGGTATCTAGACACTAATCAAGTGTCTGATTAGCACTTAAGAGAATCTTAAAACATTGCTTCATACACATTCCAATATTTGGGCTTATGTATAAATTAAGTAATGATGTATATCATTCCTAATATATTTTAGCAGTATCAACAAAACTATTAACATTACGCAAGAACTTTGTTATCTAAAAATGAATAATTAAATTCCTCTTCTGGGCTTAATCATGTGTCTCACTGTCTATGAAAACTACAATCCTGATAATTTAAATATTAATCAACAGAAAATAAGAGCTTTGGTTTTGGCCAAGCAAATTTGGATATATTATTAAAATATCATAAGCTGCCTAATTAACTGGTACTTTGTATCTTACATTATTATTATTCGTTTCTATGTTAGAGAGCACGTCTGCTGAATAATCAGTAATGTTGAGCACAACAAACAGCATCATGAGGATGAGTACTTTGTTATCTAAAAATGATAATATATTTTAGCAGTATCAACAAAACTATTAACATCACGCAAGGACTTTGTTATCTAATTGAATAAATATCACCAAACATCTCTAACACTTGAACTATTATAAACAAAACATTAATTATAAATTAGTAGTTTATTACTTGATGGATTCTAGCAGCAGATCGGAGTAGCAAAGGTGATGGCGGCAACAATGGTGACGACGTCGGTTTAAACTATGCTTCATAATTTTACAGAGCAAGAATTCTACAATGGTTGGGAAAGAAGATAATGGTTAGGGGTGAATTCAATTTTTACAGTGAGTTGGTTGAATGCTGGGAAGGTTAATTATTTGGGTAGTTGAATGCTTTTACTTTGCTGCTGCATGGTTGAATGTTTTTACTTTGCTGCAGAGATTCTTCCATAGAGTCGCAGTTCCCTGGTGCGACTTTCATTAAAAAAATAATTCGAAATTAAAGTCGTGATTGCCAACCGCGACTTCTAATTAAATTTAAAAAAAATCCGTAAATTGGAAATCGCAGTTCCCAAGTGCGACTCCATTGTTGCATTTTTTCAGTGGCGATTCCCAACCGCGATTTACAATATTTTCCTAATAACCTTAAAAACACCATATTTTCACAATTATTTATTTAATTAGCAATATTTTGCTAAATCACCCTAAAGAATATACAGATGATATTGAATGATCAACTAATACCTTAAGAATAATCATGTAATACATTATACTATAAGCATTAATAACTTAAAGGTAAATAAGTAATATCTTAAATTTGCATATGTAATACCTTATATTATAAGCATTATTGCCTTAAAGGTAAATATACAATACTTTAAAGGTGCACATGTAATACCTATAAAGTACTTATATAATACTTGAAAAAAACATGTGTAATACCTCTAAGATATTTATGTAATATTTGAAAGAAACATGTATAATACCTATAAGGTATTTATATAATATCTGAAATGAACATGTGTAATACTTCTAAGATATCTATCTAATACTTAAAAAAACATGTTTAATACATATAAGGTACTTATGTAATACTAATACTTGTTTTATGTAATGCTTGAAAGGAACATGTGTAATACCTATAAGTTATTTATGTGGTACCTAAATTTATGTAATACCTTAAGAACATACAACTAATATCCATTGAAAATCTTAAAATTTCAAATATTTCATCATCTTCTTTCTCAAAATCTGTAAATCATGATTTATATTGTTTAAAATAATTGATTTTCATTATTTTAAAATTATTGTAATAAATTTTGATTTGAAATCAATTATCTACATTTATAAAAATGAGTAAAAGAGAAGAGGAAGAAGAAAACCCCATAAATGACTCCATAGAAATTTGAAAAAGAGTAAATGACTACATTTATAAAAATGAGTAAAAGAGAAGAGGAAGAAGAAAACCCCATAAATGACTACATTTATAAAAATGAGTAAAAGAGAAGAGGAAGAAGAAAACCCCATAAATGACTCCATAGAAATTTGAAAAAGAGTAAGAATAAGAAGATAGAGAAGAAGAATAAGAACATGAAGATAGAGAAGAAGAAGAAGAAGAAGAATATACAAAATAAATAAGAAAATAACAATTTGATAAGAAAAGAGACTAAGAAGGAGAGAAAAAAAAAAAGAGGAAAAAGAACAAAGCAATGCTATTTTTACAATAATACATGAAGGGATAACAACGTTTTTACAGTAATACCTGAAGGATGACAATGTGATACTTTAAAAGTAAATCTGTGATACCTTAAAGTATAAAATTCAGGTAGTGCACAGAGCTTACTAACTATAGTGTGGCTATGCATAGGGGCGTGTGAACACATGTGGAAGCGACTATAAACATATGGATATTTCTTACAAAATATGAATTTTGAAATATATCCCTATTAAAAATTATTATTTAAGATTATAATAATAGTTTAGGATTTTTTTATATTAGAATCCTAACTAATTCAAAATCTTATAACATCTCATTATAATTAGAACGGTAATATAAAAGTGTTACATATGGTATTTGCATTATTTTTTTTCTTAATTTGAATTGATCGTACAATTTTAGGTATGATGGATGCTTCCTAGAGATTATTTTGCATCTTCGAGCTCAGGGATCGCTGTTGGGCAAGCGGCTGAGAACAGAGTGCTCCGGTTTATGTTCACATTCGTAATCCAAATGAACAAACGCCCTTTCGACTTCACTGAGTTTTTCGAGTTTCATCTGTAGACTTTCTCCAATGGTGTGAGCTTCTTTTAGGGGCATATCTTCTGGGAGCTCTATATCAACCTAACACCACAAAACATCCCCATCTAGTTACTTCTTTAAAAAACCCGATAGAAAGAACCGATAAAATAATGGAAAGCACATTACTCTTTTAATGTGAAAGCCTCATTCAGTTTGCAGATAATTTTTAAACACTAACCTCCACAAAATACAAAACTCCAAAAGTATAAGCACGGACTGTGTCGATTCGCTTGATCTTAGGGTGCCGTATCACAAGATATGTCAGTTTCTGCAATATTTCGGGAGGTGCTGTTTGTCCCACTAGGGACACTGAATCAGAAGGATAAGGTTAGGTAAGTGAAAAGATGAAGCTTATACACACAATTTCTACACTTATACTCAGCAAAGCTTGTGCACACATAATTCTAGCTGACAAGTTTTATGATATAAGAAAACAAGAATAACAGGGGGCTCACACCTGCATTTTCAATAACGGTTTTGGACCAATTCGTGATTGTATAAATCGCGAGGATAATTGCACCAGCTGGATCAATCCACCAGAAGAAATTGTCACCGAGAACAGCTGCTATTAATCCTACTATATTCGTTACAACATCAAAATAATGGTCCTGCCAAGTAATGTCGGAGAAGTTAAGCAGTACAAGAGCTAAATAAGAAGTTTTATGATGAATATAGAAGGATACCTTTGCATACGCTCGGACAATACTGTTTCCTGAACTTCTGCAATAAAACCACAAAGCAAGTTTTACTGCAGTTGCGCTTAACATAATTGAGTACAACCATACCAACTGATTTGAATTCATTTTTTCAGTCTCTTTTTGCTCAGCAAGTTGTTCTATCGCCTGGACCAAAACCTGAAAGCCTGAAAGCTAGTGCGAATTAAATGTATAATACTTGAAATCTCTTGTCAAGAAGGAAAAAAAATCTGTTCATCAAGGGGGGAATTTGAAGCATCTCTAGTCAAATGGTAGGGAATTTTCCAAACAAGTAGAACTAGATTTTCCTTTCATTTTCCTTTCCTATTAGTATATTTCGTCTTACAAAAGATGTGCAATAGTTGCATTAGACAGCCAAGATTGTGAAATATATGACAAGTCATTACTTATTTGGCTACCCAATAAATGGAAGCTTACAGAAAACTTAACGCTGGTAAGCAAATAAAAGTATAAACGAATTAGTTCAAAAAATATACAAATGAATCAAGAGTCATTCATGGAAGGTATGGACATTGAAGTATATACCAAGAGTAGCCATTATGGCAGCAAAGACGATGATGCCAACCGGCTGCACCCTCAACTTCCCAATAGGATATTTGTAAATGTTAACATTTTTCATAGCATAGTGGGTAAACCAAAGAATCCCCCCGGCCATGAGATCGAGTAAGGAATCCAGGGTCGATGCAGCAATGGCTAGTGATCCAGTCTTTACTGTGGCATAGATCTAACACAAGCAAAATGAATGTAATCAATCAGTAAGGAGAAAAATGACCAAACAAAACAGCATACTTCCATGAATTGACGATTTCCAGGAAAGAACCTGACAATCTTTTATCATGTTTTCCTCGAGTTATCAATAACAGTGTCTTCTCAAATGACAGAAAACAAGTCAGAGTCAATCCTTTTCAATTATCGATCAAGAAAACATTCGAACTGACATCTTACCTTAAATACCAGCAGTAAAACATTTGCATAATTCGAGATCCTCATAGCTCTCTCATGTTGTGCGTGTTCTTCTAGGTCGTCCTCATCTAAGCCATCAGACGACACCACCAAATCCACATCCTCAAATGATTTTAACGTAGCAAACTGTCTTTCGTAATAACCCTTTTCTCCTATAAATAGCACACAAAAACTTCTTGAACAAGCCACACAGAGCATAACAACCTAGAACCATTTTATGATCCTCCACTACCTATATATTCTAACTTTCTGTAACAAACTTTTCACAATTTCCAACATACAAATGCACAAAAAACTATATTCCTACAGGATGAACTTATAATAATGGAATCAACTTGATTATCAGATTATGAATTAATAACAAGCTTCAACTGCAACTCAAGCAAACATTTCACAGGATTTCAATAAAACCTTCAATTAAATCCAGTTCTAAAACAAAATTTCGAGGCGAATCAAAACAGCATAATCATAAACAGAGCGATTGCATACCTTCGGTTAAACCCTGAATTGTAGAAAGGTCAACAAGAGATGGAAACTCAGGGTCAACAGCTGACCGGACCTTATCGGGCAGGCGGGAAATGAAACCGGTGCGAAGTGAGTTAACAGAATTCCGACGACTAAAGCTTTTACGCCGTCCACTGCCACCGCGCTTCCACCCTTCCAACAGAAGAGATTTGGTATCACCACCATTTTCACCACTCTTTCTGCCCTCTGCTTCCATTGCAATTACATTCGCTAACTGGATTTTTCTTTTTCTTTTACCTTATTTATATTAAATAATCCAATAATAGATAATAGGAAAGTTTTGAAAAATTCCCCATTCAACTCTCACCATTCATAACAACACTAATATATATATATAATTTTTATTTTTACCTCTTTAAATAGATGTTTAAATAGTTCATCCACTTAATGTATATTTATTATATACTCTTTCATTCGATTTCACACTCACATTAAAAAATGTATATTCCCTGGATATGTATATTTTGTTTTTTTTAATGAAAAATTGGTTGAGGGGTGGAATAAATGTGAGTGGTGAATTATATAGAGAATAAGTGGTTTGGAATGGTGGGAGAATAAAAAAAGCATGAATTGCACCATCAATTGGTCTCGTATCATATGAAGAATGTCAATTATATCAATCATGTGTGAAAAGTATCTTTTTTTTTTTTTTTTCATATTTTGTAAATTCCAAATTTTTTTATCGTTTATCTATTTATTTGCTTTTCTCCATTTTCAGGAATGTAAATAGGTTGAGTTGAGTCTATAATGTTAGAGTCAAGTTCGATTTTAAAACTTAAAGTTTGATATAAATTCGATCGTGTTTATTTTTAATACTCGGGCTCAACTCAATAATAACTCAATAAGTTCAAACTTGACTCATAAGCCAATACCTGAAAAATATTTATGTAAAAATTTAAATTTCTTTTAAAAATATATTGAAAATGGATATTTTAATGTAAATGATAAATTATTATGGACAAAATGTAAATTTAACATGTATGCAATTATGCTTGATTAAGCTCGCGAGCTAATCAAACCAAGTATTAATATGCTCAAACTCGAGATCAAAAGATACTTGAATAGCTCGAGCTCGACTCAACTACTTTCAAGGTAAATTGAATTTTTTTTAATCGATCCCAAATAATTTACGAGCTTTATTATCTCATTTACACACCACTTTAATTTTATTTTCTTTCCACGCTTTTTTTTTAAAGGATTTTTAAGTATATAGAATAATAAGAAGAAAATAATGAGGAGAAGATACATAGAGCACAAACATATAAAACAAAGTAGAAACGACAAAAATAACAAAAAATAAAAGTTTGAAGTGGCAAAAAGTTGGAAAATAAAAAAGGGCACAATAATAGTAAGAAAAAACAATGCATTTTTCCTTTTCTATTTCTTGATATAGTATGGCGAGCAACCAAAAACATGCCTACCCTATTCAACACACCTTTTACAAATGACAAAAAAAAAAAAAAAAAAAACAACAACAACAACTAGTCTCTCCTTGAGAGCAAGTAACACAACTTACTCAAGTTTGCAAAAATTTAAAATATGAGAATGAGTGAGAAAGAGAGGAACAAAGGCAGTGTGATCAAAAGATGTGGTGCTGTATGTTTACTTGAATATGACTCCAAATAAACGCGCAAAGATCATTCAATGTTTATAGCGACTAACACGAAGAGTTGGAAGCAGTTGCTGATTCATTTGGATTTGAATCTGCATCAACAGATGCATCATTTCTCGAGCTGATGCTTTTCCTCTTCTTTATGCTTTGATGCTGCTTATTTCTAGCTCGATCAGCCTTCGACACAATCTCTGACACTGTGAATCCTGCTACTTCAAAGTTCTTCGATCTTTGAGGAAGCAAAGCATTTCGTAGAATCACATCAACCCCATCGTACGTCCAAACGCCCAACACTGCTTCTCCCTTCACTCCAATCGCAAACCAACCAAGACCAGCAGCAGCTATGTCCACACTACTCGAATCCCACGTGTTCCCACTGACACGAAATTCCTTTTTCACCCATATCCCGAGCTCCTTAACCCTCCCCTTTCCTATTGGGGGCTGAAAAGTAAAATTGCCGAGGCATTATAGCTACATTGCATTAAATAGAATGGCAAAATAAGTAACAGAATGAGCTATGTGATACCTGCAATTGACGGCCAAAGTGTTCTTCCAACATTGTGCAAGCATTCTCCGTCTTTCCCATATGCAAAGGAATCAGTGAAGAAGCCCATACTGTAACATAGATCGAATCTACTGAAGATTCTTCAATGTCTAACCTCAACAATCCACCAATATGAACTGAATATCCTGCCTGCCAACACCACATAATACGACATCATTCAAATACATGTTGCACGACAATCTTACAACCATGTCCAACCTTATTTTTCGCAGCTAAACAAGCAATAGACTTGCTCAAAACAAAAACAGCAGAATTCCCATGAGATCCAATTGTTTTAGAATTAAATAAATTTGAAACAATAATACACAAGTAACCTAAGTATTTAGTTTTACTCTATGGTCTATGTGTAACTTCAGAGTGTTCTATGGATTAAAACGTTAACAAAAATCTCAAATCTGATTTAAGTTATCAAAGACCACAGATTGATATACATCATCAGAGATGGCAATGTAACAAAGTTCAAGTTTCTCTTTTGATCTGCGTCCTACTTTTTCAGAGCCAATTATAGCCCCAAGAAATGAATACATATGCCAGTTTTACAGTGATCATAAAAGAGATGCCATAAAATTGGAGAAACTTGAATCATTAATCATGCAAAACACAACCAATAAGTATTAGACTCATTCTCAGCATCTTAAGGTTGAGATAAAATCTAAGTAATCAAACACAGAACATTAAGTTCAATATAAACATTCTCCGAAAGGAAGTCAAACCTTGATTCTATACGTCCTTGGCTTCAACTCCTTGTGGATATGAGTTAGCTTCTGCTCATCCACAGTCAACCTAGTTGAAATCTGATGAGGATGCAAGAGACCAGGAGTGTCAAATAACTTAGCTTTCCCAGGAAGCACTCCTTCCATCCTCACTATTCCTAACGTTGTCCCAGGCACCGATGCCTCTGTTACATAAGCCACCTTCTTACCAACAAACTTCCCAATTGCATTAATCAATGTGCTCTTTCCGGCATTCTGAGCACCCACCGCCCACACGTGTCCTCTTTGCCCAGCAAAGTTAACCACATCATCCACCAATGTCTTCACTCCCCAGTCTCTCACAGCACTCACCAAGTGCACACTAGTCAGCTTCCCTGCCCCACCTTCCCTCGCTCGTGTACGAACCCAATGCTCAAGTCTAGTCGGTGAAATGCAGCTAGGCAGGAGATCAATCTTGGTCACCACCATTACCATCCTCGGTATATTCCCTGATTTCCCTTCCTTCCATGACCTTGCATTCTCATCAATTGTCTTGGATACCATATTCGCCACCTTCCTAGGAAACGAGCCATCAAAATCAGAGGCATCCACCACCAACAAAACCACAGTTCTAGCCTTACTTATCGACATCAACCTCCTCCCAACAGTATGATCAAAATCAAAGTCTGGCAATAAGCTCTCCACACTTGGGTCCTTCACCTTTTCGTAGTACCTCAGACTGTGACACCTAGAACAAACAACAGCCTTTTCACTAGCCGTTTCTCCACTCTTAGACATTTCATCAAACACTTGGTCTACTAATTCACCTCTTTCAACGTCCATAATCTCATTTGCGAATCCCCTCTTTACAGAATCTGAAATTTCAGATTCATCTGCGATAGCAATCATTTTCTTCAATTTCTTGTAGTTAGGACCCTTCTTCGAAGGCTTAACAAAAAACCCAGGTTGCTTTGGGTCGACATCCTGCATTTGAATACCACAGCCAGGGCAAACGGGAAACTGTGATTCGGTGGTTTCGTCGTAATTTCCATCACGGGTCAGAGGCAAATAGGGAAAAGGTTGGTTCTTTACAGGCTCAGAACAAAAGGGTTTTGCGAAGAAGAAAAATGGTAGGGTTTTAGCAGGGTTTGGGGAGTAGCAGAGAGTGGACCAAGGATCGACGATTAATGAACGCAGGTTGTTAGATACATGCGTTGTGTATGTATTGCCATTGATAGTGAGAGAAAATGGCGAGAGAAGCTTTCGGAGCTTTGAATGAGAGAGACTCCTTACCATCATCTTCTCCCTTGTGATTTCTGCTTCTGTTTTCAGTTTTAAATGTTTTATTTGCAATATAAAATCGCTGTAGTATACACGACTTTTGAAGTTCAATTCTTATTAGTAAGAGCATCACATTAGTGGATTATTAGCATATCATTTTAGCGTAGGATCCACCTGTCATCACACTAATTAAAAATATCTATTTTTTAAAAATACTTATCTACATCAATTTAATACAAATTTCAATCAATTTAATATAAATACAATCATTGAAAAAGTAAAGCAAAATAAATATATTGAGATGAGATGAGAAAAAGTAAAAGCAAAATGCATTTATTGAAGAGAAAAAAGAATCCTAAATGATTAGCTAATAATTAATTAGGGGACAAGAATGTCATTCTTACCTTTTAACACACACATAATTACACAAAAACACGTACTTTATAACACACTTACATTAGTTAAACACTTCTTTTGTTTTAATTAAAAATGCTCCAAAATGAATGAATGTGGATGTTCTAAGGGGAGGAAAAAAACATAGGTGTTTTTACATGAATCTAACATAAATATAGTGATTAGAATTGATTTTCTGCAGGTTTGGATCGAACCTACCTAACACGAAATGATAATGGATTGGGTTTGGGAATCCGCTAACCTGTTTTTTTTTTTTATATAATATGTGTAAAGTTAATTTGTAAATTAAATATTTAATTGATTAATAATAATTGTTTGAGAAGTATTTGTTTGTAAATTGTAATTTTGTAAACTTATCGAGTCTATTTCTCCAATAGCTTGGAAAGATCTCTTGTATAAAGTGTTACTACATTTCAAAAGTTTAAAAAACTAATTGATATTTATAATTTTCATGACAAATACGTCAAATCGAATTAGCCCGCGAAAATTTCAATTCGTGCTCAGGTCAAAAATCTTGACACAAAATGAAAACAAATTCGAATTAGCCGGCGAAAATTTCAATTCGTGGTCGGGTCAAGAATCTTGACACAAAATGAAAACAAATTCAGATTCATATCACAACTGTTATTTTCATGTCCCAACCTGACCCACCAACCCCAATATAAAATGTTTGCCTGGCACTATAAATAAATTCAGTCTGAGTCAAATATACTATAGTTAGAGTTTGTTTGAAAATAATGGAAAAACAGTTAACAAAAATACTTGCATATATATATATATATATAGAAAAACAAATTTAAGCATAGCTTCCTTCAACACAAGTAGCAGTTCTGCAAAGCAGTTCTACTGATAACTTTCAAGGTTAATTTATGCAAAGAGAGTGATAACCAAGAATCAGAGTTTTTCATTCACATGTATGTATAAATGGATCATCACAGATTGAGTTAGTAGTTAGGGTTGTTCTTTCCATATTCGTCCGGCCACTTTCAGCTTGAGTTCTTGTTTGTTGCCTCCGGAGAAGAAGAGTGCCATGCTTCGTTGAATGATTAGTCCATCCATGGTGTCTCGAATCTTTGCATGACTATCACGGATGCTTCTCGGAATCCCTTGCCACGTCAGCTTTCTGCCATTTGTCCCCACTTCCAAGCTGTAACAGAACTTTCGAGCATCATGATCGTCCCCCATGAAACGAATGAATGCCATGTAAACCGGTGCCATTCCCAGGTTGAACGCCTCGAAGTGCAAGCAGAACTGATAGCCATAACAATTGAAAACCTGATGACAGATTTTGAAGGTAAAAATGCATGAATCACTGCTCTTTGTTCGTTGTCATATGTAATCAGAAAACAAGCATAATGGGCAAAAGGATCAGAAACATGGGAACGAGACCACTTATAGCATGGATGAAAATATCCAAAATATCACCGATATTTTCCCATACCTCCATTTTTTCACACGACCAATACAAAACCAGGCTGCAACTATATTTCTAGGTAAATATCGATGAAATATCAGATAAATTTCAGTAAATATCTGTGGGATATCAGGAAAATATTGGTATAAATCAATAGCTATCAATTTTGGTAAAAAGCATTTTTTTTATATAAATGATTATGTCTAATTTCCCTTTTTTTTTTACGAAGTTACGCCAGTTTGCAAATTTCACTGATATTTTCACCGATACCGACATTTCTATCAATATTTCCATAAAATTAAGATATCGATATTCCAATCGAACCGAAATTTTTATCCTTGACTTACCGTGAGCATCCATGTAGCATTTTCAACGTCTTGTGGATTGGACTTAACATATCTGTGGTTAAAAGTAGAGCCATCATGCATATCAACCTTGTGATCACTCTTGAGATGTTCGACGAGAAACAGGATATCACCAGTGACGGGGCATTCGGCCCCAGCATAAGGGCAATTGTAGGGACGGAACGTGCAATTCTGTTCGTGCCTCAGCCGGTTATGATATGGAAATATGTCTTGACAGCCCAGAATTTGGTACTTGCATGGCATTTCAAGTGATTCCGCAACTCTCTCCAACGCCAGACACCTTATGTTTCCAAGTTCGTGACGACAAATTGGACAACAACGTACCTTAACCTGGCACTTCGAGCATAGAGTATGCCCGTTTGGACACTAGAAAAGAAAAATGGTTACATATACAGAAAAAGAATTGCAGAATCCCTAACCATTTGAATGAGCCATCAAAATCAACTACGTGAAAGCCTAAACAATAGTTGCTTCGGTTATTTAAGTAGATGAAATACATAAAGTAGGATAAAAGCGAATTCTAAAAGATTAATTTACCTGCTGAATGGGAGGGTACATTACACTGATACAAATAGGGCATTCAAGTAGTTCGTGCACAGCCGTATTCGATGCTATCCCGTGTCTCGCACCATTAACGTTCGAGAATTTCCGAAGCGGAGACCTTCTGACTTCCACAATTTCAGATGCACTATCGTATTCCACATTCTCGGATTCCATTAAGATCTCATACGCTATCTCTCGTTTCCCAATTGCACTGCAAAGTTTATCGACCACGTGTTTAACGAAATTGTATATTGCAACACTTCGCCGATAATTGATCAAATCAATCGAAACATTAAAGAATAGCTACTTGATCTAAATCAAAAATTCTAACTACACTCAAATATTAGCTACAAGATTTCATTTAAACTTAACATAGATGTCATCAAATTATTCTAAGTAAGAAAGAAATTCTCGTAACAAATGATTGATTACAACAATCAAAACTTATGCAACATCTGCTAACATGGGCAACTTTTTGGAGAATAGACAATGTGATATACTGGCATAGACAGAGAAGTATCTGATGATATAATCTACGATTCTATGTTATTCTATTTAGAACAAGAATCGGAAATTGTTACTAAGAGACACCACCCTTTTTCTCGAAAGAGAAACAGAATGCACGAAGCTATAGCACAAAACAAATCGATAAAGCAGTACACTTATACAAGTAAGGAAACTACCGACTAATTCCCACACGAGAGAAAAGTTTCTTCACAGATAAACCAATCAAATCTGACTAAAATACATGTCTCAATAGAAACTTACCACCATTAAAGTTCCACTAACCACTAAGGGAAATGCAACTATAAGACAGCAAAGTTTCAAAGAATTACCAATAATATAAAGAATTTAAATATATATATATATATATATATCGATTCTTCCACATTTTACCTTTCTAGTCCAATATATAAAGAGCAAGTTTTTTAAGCAGAGAATCCACCACAATAGACTTTTACACAAGAAACATTTCAATCACATAAAAGTAGAAACTCTCAAGATTTGGAATTAAATTCAACAGCATTAACCACAGGCACATATTTCAAATCATAGACTCCAAAATCGGAAAATTACAATCCAATTCATGTTCACATTTCAAACATCAATTATTTCAACTTAACTTCTCTCTTCGTTTTTCCACATCATAATGAACTAAAGTCCTCACAATCCCAAAGAAATACCCCAAAAAAAAAAAAACACAAAAAAGGAAATTTAAATCAGACCCAATAGTGATCCTCACAAGAATTCAAAACAACAAGCTCAGAAAACACATTTTTCTCCAATAAAAATAAAAACCCACAAAGAGATTCGAACAAAATACAAGATCGGTTCAAGAAAAAGTTCAAAGATTGCACCTTTAAATCCGAGAAAAAAGACCCAGAAATTTTCTTGAAATGCAATCAATCAATACTCGAGTAATCAATAATTGGAATCTGAAAAATACGAAATTACTGCAGAAAAGACAGCACAGAGGCAGCAGTTGTGAGTCGAGGTAATGAGGTGGAGCTCAATCCTTAATGCCGTTTTTTTTTGTTTTTTTTTTTGTTTTTTTACTTTTTTCATATATATATTAACATGTTTAAGTTGGACTCTTTCACGACTTCGAAAAGATTTCAATATTGTAGTTCTTTAGTTTTAGATTTCAAAAAAATTCTATATTTATATTTGTGAAGGAATTGATATAGAATCGATGTTAACGTTTGTTTATATAGTCAAACTTAAAGAAACTCATAATTTCAAAGTCCCATTAAAATAGATTTGTTTTTCATTTGCGTTTGGCCAAATATTGTTCAGTTTCTTTATTAAGATGATTAACTTTCTTTAGTTGATTTAAAAATTTAACACACTTCAACTTTGAAATGAATAATGAAATTTAGTAACTAGTTTTTGAGAAATCTAATTTCTATATCGTTTATTGCATGAATAAAATAGGATACATTTTTTAAATTTGTTTGAAAATTATGATAATCTATTTTAAGAGACATAGAGAACTCATTTCTACTCTCTTCATCCAATTATAATGTAATTTTTTTAATTTCATTATGTGTTCATTTTAGGAGCCCACATTTGCTCATATTGATTCTTCTTAATTTATTTATCTTAAATGAACATTAAGAATAGTGTTAGTATTGGATTTGGCTTCAAAAATAAATCTATATTATATAAAATACATTATTATTCATATATAATATCATTTGATACGGAGAAATTATGTCACATTAACATTGACATGATTGTATAATGAGTGTATGGTATTGTAAAAATTGTTAATTAAAGTCAGATTTTAGGTGGTCACAATCAATTATGTTACAAGTAAATGAGTGTATGGTATTGTAAAAATTGTTTAAAGTCAGATTTTAGGTGGTCACGATCAATTATGTTACAAGTAAGGATAAAAATTTCGATTTATATAGAAATATCGATTTTTTAATTTTACAAAAATATCATGAAAATATCGGTATTGGTGAAAATATTTTTACATCATACTTATCGATATTTTACCGATATTCCAATTTTATCGATATTTTGATAAATTTTTTTATTTTTTATTGATTATATAAAAAAAATGAAAATATCAAAAAAAATATCGTTGTATGCCTTTTTTATCCTTGCAGTTACAGCGTTATTCTTGACCATTTTCCTAAAATGAATAGTTTATTTAAAAAAGTATTATTTTTAGAGATGTGAGAACAATTTACTTATTTGTTTTTAAGTTTCAATGTATACAAACAATATACACTAAAACATGTGAGTTTCAAGAAAGATAAAACAAAATAAGAAAAAGAAAACACATTAATTTTAGTATGTATATTCAATATTTATATCTGTTCTTCAGATAATTAAGAGAATCTACCATGATCTTGTGAGTACATTTATACCTACAAAATAAAATATAGTCCCTCATTTAAAAAATAAAGCGACTTTTATTTTTATGTAGTGTTCCTCTGAGTCGTACATGGATCTAGACTCATGTAATTGGAGGTGTGTGGGTCGGGATAAGATTCAAATTGGATTCGGGCTCAAATTATTATTTTTTAATTTATACGGTAATCTTTTTGTTATAATAATTTATGTTATAATATAAAGGTTAATATATTAATATAGTTTTTATGTATAGATATCATAAATTTTAAAAAAAAGTTGTAATAATTAAAAAAATTAACCTTTTTGTTATAATAGTTTTGTTATGCACTCAAATTTTTAACATTTATGTTATAATAATTTAATTTTTATGTTATATTAATATAATTTTTATGAACAAATATCATAATGTTTATATACTTAAAGAATAGGCCAAATAGCCAAAAAAGTCCAAATCTTTTCGAATTTTTGTTATTTTGGCCAACCTTTTTATTTTTATCAATTCATCCATAATTTTAAAAATTAGTTGTTACTTTGGCCAAATCAAGTTTTAAGTCAAAATTATATTACATGATTAATATGTGGCAGCCACATAAGCTTCCTTCTACTTACACATCATTAAAATAATAACTCTCTAATTAACCATGATTAATGCATTTCACTAATTTTGACTTAAAAAATAAAAACCTTACGCGTGATTCTGAAATTAAATTCTATTATACCAGAATAAACAAATATGTATAACTAATTTCATTTCAGATAATAATCATTCACTAACCTAGAGCAACTCATCCCTAAAAGTAGAACAAAAATAATATTGGGAAAAAAAAAAGAATGGTTATATAACTTGAGATCATTAGTGGGTTTATAGCAAATAAGATCAATAAGATAGATAGAATGTGGGTGGGACATGAAGTAGACGGAAAGAGCGTAGATGAAGAGAGTCAGGAAGGCAGCCACGACAGTGATATTGTATCTGGCGGTGGTGTCCCAAATCCTCCGCCCCAACTCCTACCTACTAAGGTTGGCAACCTCCGCCCCAAAAACCAACACTAACATCGGAATGGTGGCCAGATATATCCCATGATTGATCAAGTAATGGTAACCCAACTTCACATTGTTCACAAATTCCGACAGCCTCCGCCTCACTCTGATGGAGAACGTCATCGACCCCACGTCCTGTCCCGACGACTCTATTTCCCGGTTAACGATTTCCGTCGATAGAAGCTCCTGTTCTCCGGCCATACTCGAAAAAAATTTATTTTTTTTATTTTAGAATTATGGTATAATTAGTGAAAGGTTTTTAATCTCCGACCTCCTGATATAATGGAATTTAATTCTAGAATCATGTGTAAGGTTTTTATTTTTTAAGTTAAAATTAGTGAAAATGCATTAATCATGGTTAATTAAAAAGTTAATATTTTGATGATGCGAGTTAATATTTTGATGATGTGTAAATAGAAGGAAGCTTATGTGGCTGTTGTATATTAACCATGTAATATAATTTTGACTTAAAGCATGATTTGACCAAAATAACAATTAATTTTTAAAATCATGGATGAATTGACAAAAATAAAAGGATTGGCCAAAATAACAAAAACCTGAAAAAGTTTGGATTTTTTTAGCTATTTGACCTAAAGAGTAATATAAATGTTATATTATTATAATATAAAGATTTAAATGGATTATAAGTCTGTAATATACTGTAAAATGTTAAACTAGTAGAAACATAAAAGTTAAACGAACATAATTGCAAGGTTAGACAAATATAACTTAAAGGTTCAGTGAGTGAGACTAGGGTTTGAATGCAGACCTGAGGTGCGTGAAGAGCCTTAGACACATGAAAAGTACTATCGGATAGGATCGACTCAATTATACAGTTTCCGATCCGTGCACTTGATTCACAGAAACAATTGTGTTTATTTTTCTATCCAAAATAATAATATAATATTTTCATAAATCAATAATTGTTTCAACTGACATTTTATATTTAACCCAAAATGTTCGACATAGTGACCCCATAACAACATAATGGGCTGATCGTTTGATCTATATTGATGACTATAGGCCCAAAAGATACCACTAGCTGAGCCCATATTTGTTTCCCAGTCAAAGAATAAACAAATATCGTGTAAAAATATTTTTAAATATAAAAAGTCACTTACTTAGAAAAATGATTATGGATGATAAGCATACAGTTTTTATTTTTTTTATTTTTTTATTATTATTATTGGGAAGCTTGTGACTTCATATTTATTGTGATTGAATTAGGTCTTTTATAAGTTTTAAGCTGTCTCCGTGGATTGAGCTTGACAAAATTATTTGATCTGATTAATTTTTAAATTCCATAATCCAATTTACTTCAATTAACTCTCTTAATTAAAAAATAATTAAAAAATGAAACTTCAATTGATCATATCAGCTGGTTTGTAATGAGTCCATTAGCTAATCAATAATGCTAACCATCGTTTTACTTAACGTATTTAGTGTTTTTTTTTTCTTTTTCTTTAGTAGATTTTGTAAGACTTTTTTTTTAATTATAGTAATTTATAAATAGAAAAAGGGATGCTAGAATTGAGTGATTATATGGTATTTCTACTGGTTATGTATTAATAGTAATACTAATGTAATCGTGACATGTTTCATTTTGAAAGAAAAAAAATGGATTTAGTTGTTAAATTTTTCTATCTATTAATATTTTTTTATTTTTTTGTTTAACTGACAAATGTCACACATCTACTGATATTGATACTGATGTTGATATATACAATTAACGAGATAGCACATATCACCCTCTAGATTTTAGGGTAGGGCCCACATAAGGGAACTCCATCATCCCAAATGAATAGATTCAAAGATTTCTCTAGATATAAGAGATGTAAAACAAATAAACAAGTAAATGTTTCAATTAAAAAAAGGGCTAAATGTAAAAAATTAATTTAAAGTATGATTATATTTTAATTTATAATATTTTTTTTATCTAATTTAACTCGAAGTTTAGAAGTTTTTTCAAGTACAGATTAAATTTTTTTTCTTCGATAACTTTTTTAATACAGATTAAACTTTTTTTCTTCGATAACTTTTTTGACGAAATGCACAACACATGATTTTTATAAGCATAAATTTGTCATTTAAAAAAAGTTTTGGTTTCAAGTCGAAAAAAAAAAGTCATACTTCAGGATCATATTTTAGGTTATTTTGATCATTCTGAAAGTTACATGCAAATCACATGATATGCATTCAATGGGAAAAGTTGCTGGAAAAAAAAGTTTAGGTTATATTTTGAGAAACACTTGAACTTTAAGTTCCAATCAAATTATAAAATAATTTAAATTATAAATTGAAAAATAGTCATATTTTATGTTGATTTTCACATTTAACCTTGAAAAAAATACTCCCTCCATCCCAACTAACTTTGCACACCCTTCCTGGCACGTGGAATAAGAAAATGTTGTTTTTTGCTTTTTGATTTGAAAAGTCAACCATAATTAAGAATAATTAAATTCTGATTAGTGTATTAAAATCCTGATTTTTTTAAACCAAGAGGGAGCTGTTTTACAGTAAATTCAATCTCCCTCCTAAAATATCAAAATGAAAACATACACCCTTCTATAAATTCTGATCAAATCTCCCTCTTAAAACATCAAAATTCAAACATACACCCTTCTATAAATGCTGATCAGTCAGTATTTATATCTACATTTATTGTTCAACAACCAACAAGCAAAAAATACAAATATGACAAACACTAGGAGGGGACCAAATTTGTCCCCATCAGACCGTAACCGGATCGCACAGTATCTATTAGCCAACAGCACGGACGGGGTAGTCCACCATGGCAAGATCCAGTCGACAGCTACATCATTTAGGATTAGTCGTCGGACGATCTATTACATTTGGACAACTGCAAAAAAACAGATTGAGCAGGGGTTACCAGTGGCTTTTTTACTGTCAACAAGAACAAACAGATCTGGTCCAATGTCTATAGATTCATCAAAATTCAAAGCAATACCGTTTTGTCGACGGGGCAGCATAAGAAGGTAAGCAAAGGAGTTGAGTACCTCCAAAAGTTCAGTTTGGAGATGGGTAAAAACTGGGGTGATAAAACCCCACACAAATGTTGTCAAACCAACTTTAACCGATGCAAACAAGGTGCAAAGGTTAAAATTCAGTCTGAGCCATTTAGAGTTTGACACATCAGACAAAAAAATAAAGTTTAAAACAATGCATAATGTTGTTCACATAGACGAAAAGTGGTTTTTTATGCAACGAGCCACGGAGAGGGCGTACAAGTTAGAAGAAGAAGATAACGTATATAGATCTTGCAAGAGCAAACGGTTCATAACGAAAGTTATGTTCATGTGTGCCATTGCTCGACCTCAATATTCTGCCGAGGGAAAAATCAGTATTTTTCCATTCACAAAATAAGAACCAGCCCTTCGTTACAGCGTTAATCGAGTAAAGGGGACTTTGGTTACTAAACCAATTGACACGATCAACAAAGAGGTCATAAAGGACTGCATATTGCATCAGGTTTACCATATTTATGCACTTATTTTCTCAAATTTGTTTTGCTATCAGAATAAATTCATCATTTAGCCAATACCAACTCACAAGTCACCTAAATGCCTCATATCTCACTATGAGGGCTGCAATTGTGACATTGTAGGCTGGTGTTTTTTTTTTTTTTCCATTTTCAAAATCTGCCCTGTTTGAAAAATGGATTATGATCATTCTATGTTTTTTTTTTAGATCATACCAGCAATCATGCAAAAATGGCCAGAAATAGGCAGCAGACACATAATAATACAACAAGACAATGCAAGACCACACATCAGTGACATAGACTCAAATTTCAGAGAGGCAGCTACTGTTAATGGCTTTAACATTGAATTAATGTTTCAACCGCCTAATTCTCCGGATACAAACATTCTAGACTTGGGCTTTTTCAGGGCTATTCAGTCTCTTCAAATTGAAACTGCCTCCTATAATGTGGAGGATTTGGTCGTGAATATTACAACGGCATATGCGCAGTTGGAACCAAGCAAGATTAATAGTGTGTTTCTGAGCTTGCAAGCATGCCTTATAGAAATTATGACCCAGCTTGAACACAACAACTACAAGCTGCCCCATTTGGGAAAAGATCACCTTACAAGGCAGGGCATACTCCCAATCACTCTACAAGTTGAAGAGGGAGTTGTAAGGCAAGCAATAGAACATCTTCTAGCATTACAACAGGCAAATGCAAGCTATGGGATTCCAGAAATAATGGTTGTCTTAGGTTATAATTAGGGTACTATGAGAATGCTTTTTTGTATATCATCCCTAAACATCATGTAGATGTGTTTTGCTTAGGCCATAAACATTGGAAAATTGTGTATTTTCTGGTTTTATATTAGTACAAGCTTCATTAACAATTTGTTGTTAACAAAACTTGTCCCTCACATCAATTTCATCACTAGGCTGATCACTATGTCTCAGGGCTCATCAAGCAGTTTAGACAAACAAGCACCAATCATTTTAAACTCATACAGGAGTTTAATCAGCAACCAAACAGTTTAGATAAACAAGCACCAATCATTTTAAACTCACACAGGAGTTTAATCACTAACCAAACAGTTTAGATAAACATCACACAATCATTTTAAACCCTACGAACAGTAGCAGATTCATCAAGGAAACCAAACATTCACACAGGGGCACCAACCAGGGGCAGATTCATCAAGGAAACCAGACATTCACACAGGGGCATATTCATCCAGGAAATCAATAGTTAATAAGCCCACACAAGGGCACCAACCAACAAAACAAGCACAAAAAAAGAGGGAATACAATACACGAACCTTTTTAACTAGTGGAGCCCAAATCGAGAGGAACTGAAGGATCCAAGCTCGTAAATCGAGACTGTAATGGATCTCGCCGCCTAAAGCAGAAGGCTCAGCCCACAACCGATGGCACCATTTCCGACGTATAGTCCATCATCGACCGAATCTACTCCTATCTCCGGCAACTAAGTCTCTGCAATAAAAGAATCCTCCGAATCGTGAGCTATTTCTTCGATTTCAGGGAAAACCTCAAAAAAGTCGTTCAAATCTCCCATGAACACCGATGGAGAGAATGAACAGACAAGAGAGAACAAAGAAGAGGGGTTGAGAGAATGAAGATACGACAATGTTCGCGAAACATAGGTTAGGATTTGTTTAGATAAAAATGGGTTGACAATAAACAAGATAGGTAATTAGGATTAGTGTTAGGATTAATTATTAAGCTAATGGCAATTAGGTAAATATGTTGAGTTATAGGGATAATTTGATAAAAATTATTTTCTTTTTTTAGGATGTGCAAATTTATCCGAGACATTCCGAAAAGAAAAGTGTGCAAAATTAACCGGGACGGAGGGAGTAATTTTTTTAGATAGTAATTTTAACATGCATATTTTTTTCTCATTTGAATCATCATCCGTTTTCCGGTAATAGATGATAAACGTTTTCATTTAGTTTTACATATTGGATGCCATACTTTCTCAAAATTTTGGAATAACTGACATCCAAAGTGTAATAAATAATGGCGCCAATCTTTTTGCAGTAAAATGATGTAATTCAAATTATGAATAATTGTCGCAAAAATTATGAATTTTCTTAAAATGATAATTTTAATATGATTTTTGATTAATAGTATATTTAACATAATTTTTAAAGTTTCGTGCATTTGTAACTAATAGGCAGATTTCGGATTTTTAGAAATCCCTATATTTTCGGAAATTAATGAAAAAAATATGCAATTGATGCTACTAAATATAATAAACACATATTAATTGACCTAGAAATATAAATTTATATAGTTAAAGGATGTCTTAAATCTGTTTATTGATTATAAATTCAGGATATTAAAAGTCTTGTTAAATTTGTTAATAGTCAAAAATCATGTTAAAATTATAATTTTAGGAAAGTTCGTAATTTTTGCTGTAATTATCTCTTATATATATATGTAAAATTTATGATTTCTTTTGTTAAAAATTATAATTTTAGTCAAATTATAACTTTTTATTTTTTTACAATTACACCTAAATAAAAACATCACATCAAAAAAAAAAAAAAAATTTTGAACACATAGCACAAAAACGTGATGCCTTGACATAATTACACTCCAACATTGACTAGGCGTGCAATGGACTGATTTACACATAAAAAGAAAGAGAGGACAAAATGATGTAACTACCACACCGAAAACAATAGTAACAATTTGGCTATAAAAAATTAGTGCATGTCACGAATTTTATTACGTGGAATGGCTTCATTCATAATTCACATTTTAAAATTCACATGTTGTTAATCACCGTCTTCTAATATAAATTTTTGTGACGAAAAATTAAATAGTACCAATCTAGTTCTTTTTAATGACATATTTGCCCCTACTCCAATATCCCCTATGTCATAGCCTAGGCTCTACATAATACTCATCATCAATATCATTACATGCTATGTCCTAGCCTAGGCTCTACATAATACTCATCATCAATATCATCATTCCTTCTTCTAGATTCCCACCTTTTATCCCTTTCTTGTCTTTATATTTTGTTCATATGCTCAAAATATTAAGGGCTGGGATTGAATCAGGATTTTTAAAGTGGGGCCGAAATTTTTTTTTTTTTGATATTTTATTAAGGTTTTCAAAATTTAAGGTCGGTGAAATTAATGTTTTAATTATAATTATAGTGTATATGTATATACAGTAATTCGGTTGGAAATTTCGAGGGGTTAAGGGGGGAAATTTCGTCTTTAGCTGTAAAATAAATATATATAAATTTTATAATAAAACCTAATTTATAAATTAAGTCTCAATTCTAAACCTAAATTTTAAAAATTTTTAATAAGTGACTCAATTTAACTTTTTTTTCTTTTCTCAATTTTAAGCTTGAAAATTAAATTGAGTTCTCAATAAAAGACGAAATTTCATTTTATTTTTTTTTCTTTTTATTTATATTTGTAAATTTAATTATATTTCAATATGTATTCATATTTTGGATAAATTAAGATAAATTATTGCACTTTAAGAATCATCTTCATGCAACTTGTCTTAATTTATATAAATAAAAGAAAGAAAGATAAATATAATTAATTCAATTTATAAAATATAACTTATATTAAATTAATTAATATTAAAATCGATTTTCTATATTTTTATTCGTAAAATTAAGAAAACAAAGAAATCTTCGTTTTATGAAGTGCATTAATTATATATATATAAAGTAATACAAGTCGAATGAAGATCGTTCAAAAATTACACTAATTTGTCTTAATTTTTTTAAAATATAAATGTATATTGAAATATAAATAAATAATAGAATTTTGTATTGACTCAACCTATTTTTCAAACCTTAAATTAGAAAAAAAAAATTAAATTAAGCCTCTTTATTGAGAAATTTTAAAATTTGGATCTTAAATTGAGATCCAATCTATAAATTGAGTTTTATTATGAAATTTATCCTAAAAAAATAGGGTATTATCATTAACTAATAATTCACCTGTACGATGTGGATTTATTATTTACGTTGATAATATATTATACATACAGTATGTTATAACATAATGAAGTTGAATAACTTAAAAGGTTATTCATAGAATCTTTTATTATTTTAAAACATGTACAATATATAAATACATTTTTCATATTTCTTTTATTTTTAAAATTATTTTTGTAATTTTCAAAAATCGTTTTATAAAGTGAAAAAACAATGAGTAGTTTACATCATAATAATATGTCTAAAATTTGTAAAATGACCCATGGATCCTAATTTTAACACCCCTTATCCGCGATTACCATCCTTTAATTGAATATAACTTAAATATTATAGAATTATAGTTAGAATTTCATAAATAATATATGAATAAATAGCTGTTGAGTAGTATTTTTTTCATTGAAAATTTTGTTGATATATGTGTTGAGACGATGCACTACGCAATATAGAGGAACTTAAACAAAGATTTTCGTTTTTCCTTTTATTAGCCATGAATAACACATTAAAAGAGACTTTTATGCCGGAATATTGACATGATTTATATAAAGAAAAAAAATAAACAAAAAACCAAAATTTGAAATACAAATTGATCAAATGAAAAAGTCCTTCAAGATTTTATGTAAAAAAAAAAAAAACAAATCAAGAATTTTCAATAAACAATTCAGAAAATGCAAGGAATACTTGAATAAGAAGTAATAAAATTCCTAGATGACATAACTAATTTATTTGACACAACTATTTAAATTTCAAAAAAAATTCTATTCATCAAAATATTGATAGGACAATTTTAGGTGGGAAAATGACATAAGTTTCCCAAACAATGATATTTTTATATCAATTTAGAAATTTAATAAATTTTTTGATATTTTAATTTCTAATTAATGTTACTTTAAATTATTGTATTTGATTATATTAGAAATTTAAATTAAAACAATAATCTATTTTAATTGATGTTGTTCCTTATTTTTATACTTTTTTTATAACTTTTTTTTTAATTCTACGTTATTTAAGACTTTTTGAACTAAAAATATTTAACGTTTTCCATACTTCAGTTTATATTTTAATTTTTATAGACTTTAAATTATTTTAAGATATATAAAATAAATTTAACATTTAAAATTATATTTTAGATTCTTTAAAACAATTTTCAGATTTTTCAAAAGTAAATTTAAGAATTTTTAAACAATTTTCCGATTAATTATTTTGTTCTTTTATCGACTTTTTTCTTAAATAATCATAATTTTTATTATTATTTTATATTTTTAACATTAAATTTTTAATTTTAGTTATTTGAGAATTATTTTTTTGATTTTTTATAATTAATATTTTTTTACGTCATTATATTTTTATATTTATTAAATGAGTTTTTTATTTTTATATTTCCCAAAAGTTATTTAATGTATCAACAATTTTGATATAAAAAATTGGGTGACATGATTACACCAAATGAAAAAGGTGAAGAAATACTTATGATATATTTGAGAATGAAAATGGCAAATTTGTAAATATAATCAATTATTTTGCTTTTATATATAGTATAGATTAGTACAATGCCTAATAAAATTTAGTGTTACATTTGCGTAAGTATATAGAAAATGAATTCTCAAATGAACTAGCTCAAATGACATCTCATGTCACCTTTTTACATTTCATCTTATACTGCATTATAAGCATCACACACTCATATGTCACTAATTTATATATAACAATATTAAAATATAAAATGAAACATTAATTCAACATAAATAATTGAGATTGAAATTAAGTTGGGGCAGTATTCAACTTTCTAGAATATTGACATTTATTTTTCAGAAAAATAAGGCCCCACATGCATGCGTGTCTACAAGAATGTTTTTTGATGTTGACCTAAGCATTGGAAATAATAATAAATTTGTTAAATCATTTGGATAAAGAGAGTGGAAGTGGAGGTGGTGGTGGAAGAGAAAATGATGCCAAATGTTAGGCTTAATTGCTTAGGTAATAATTGGGTGTTGCACAATTCAATCATTCTTTTCAAAACGCGACTTGCCCTTTAAATACTAAAATGTTGAACATTAATCATTTTCATTTTGTCTTATGTAGATTATTTTCATGTATTCTAATATTCGGTTGAATGAATAAAAACAATCAATATCGATTAAAAATATGTATATATATTTTTATAAATATGTTTCTCATATTCATCACAAAACATATATTTCCTATATAATAACGTAATAACCATCAGAAACTTGCAATCTTACAATTTTTTCATTTTTTTATACACTAAATCTATTTTAAAAATAATAAATATGGTTTTGGGAGTGCCAAAATCAATGACTTGTAGTTGAAGCGTAACTTTATTTTTCAATCTCTTTGATAGCCAAAAATACACCCATTAATGTTACTACATTCAAGTTGAAAATTATAAGTATATAGGATTGTTATGTCATAAAATCTCAAAATCATGACATATTTACTTTAGTTGAAAACTAAATCCAACTTTTGGGATTTATTAAAAGAACACACAACTTTGCAAAAAGAATTATCACTAATCTTTTCGATGATGTGTTTAACTCATCAGTCATACCAATTAAAATAAAAGTGTTAGCCTTTTCCAATAATGCCTATAAATTGTGGTGCTCGTATTTTGTCAATGCACGTCATCTAAATTTTCCATATTTATACACAAACTTGAAATCAAATCAAAATGTATATGTAAAAATATAAATGGGTAACAACCAGTGATGAAGCAAGGAATTCTATTTAGGGGGTCCAATTAATAGTGATATAAAAAATCGATAATATGCATAACTCATATATGTAGTCATTTATCTTTTTATTTTACAATGAGTATATGTTAAACTTAATTTTTAATTTTTCTTCCACAAAATTGAAAATATATCTCTTTGTTAGTTTTTCAACTTTTGAAATAGATAAACTACATTTGTAGTAACCTATCTATGCATTTTTTTAATAGTTTTGTATTAGATATTTAATGTCTGGATTATTAAACTCAAATGTTTTATACTTGAATAACAAAAAGATAGTAACCACAACACTAATTTACTAATTTCTATTTTTGAGAAAACTCATAAAGGGGTAATTATAGGCTTAGTCTGAAAAAAAAAATATTTCTAACTCAAATAAAATCTTGAGTTCAAGTCCCACATTCCATTTAAAACTAAAAATACTCACTCATATAGTTTTTATATTGAATTTTATATATGTATTAAATAAATAAAATGTTGAATATCAATTTATATTATCTGAAAACAAACTAAAATTATAAATCATTAATAATTATAACTTAATTAATTACATCTTAACATTAAAATAAATAAATTATTATGTAAATTTTTTATACACTTTTTTAAAAAATAACTTATTATTAAAATATAGTATAATTTTTAGAAATTTGAGGGGACCCAATGGCCCCCTTGGCACCAACGTGCCTTCTGTTGGGCGTCCGACTCGAGCTAGACAGCATGTCATACCTGGGCGGCGGAATAAAGGGTGTCACTCTACCTGGCCGGCCACAACGACAACGTCCTCTCAAAGTTACCGACCAGGTTGACTATGAGGACCCCTTGACGGATTAGCTTTGCCAGCCAGGACCCATATGGCCGTTCAGGACACAACAAACCTCCAAGAGATCGTGAGTACAAAACCGCCAAACACCATGTAAATAGGCGAAAATCAAGGCAAAGATGGGCTTAACTCCCACGACCTCCACGTTCTCCACGATCTCCGCTATTTAGGTTGTTATTCGGCTATAAATATATGTAGTTTTAACTTGTACATGGGTGGGAATCCTAATTCTGTATAAAGCACTAGAGAGCTGATTTCTCTAACATAATACTATAAGGTCCTGCCCGGTAATTCTACCGTCCAGGATCAGCCGAGCAACATTGCCCGCGTAGGCTCCGAGCCATTCTTGTGTTATACTTTTCATCCCATTTTCATCACATTTAGGTGTTAGATTAGGAATTACTCTCATACAAATTCCGACGTCAACATTTTGGCGCTAGAAGAAAAGGGTTATTCATAATACTTGAACACAACTCCAACACACCATGAGCAATTCCGAACGTAATAGTACTCCAGAGCCCCCAGTCCCTACCTCCTTTCAGGTTGGTGGCTCTAGCCGATCACGGCCGATTACGATCGAGGAGGTTCTTTCGGTGGCTCCAATCACTTTGGAGACCCTAGAGACCCCCATGTCTGTAGCACAGATCAGGGGTATCATGGCCGCCCTTACTGAGCGGCTCAAAGAGGCTGAGCAAAAGGAGAAGGCCAAAGAGACCAATGGCCTATTGGAGGACTCTGAATCCTCAGACGAACCCAGACGGAGGCGAAACCTGGGGAAGCGGATAGCCGAAGCCGAACTTCGGCGAAGTCAGTCTCCCACACATGCCCGACCAGATCATCACCAGGTCCGCCCAGTTAATGTCGGGGCACAGGCACACAGGCGATACGCCCCAGGTGATAAGGAGCCAACCTTCACCGAGGAGGCCAGGAGGCTCGACAGGCTTCCTAATGAGAGGTGTGAGGTCCTGCCACCTCATGATGAGAGTACCAGTCACAATCTGCGGTACTCGGAGCTTATGGAGGAGCAGGAGCTCCGACACAGACTGGCTGACATTCAAGCCAAGCGCAACAAAGGGGGCTGGAAGAGGGCTTCCCCCTTTGCAGAGCACATTGCCACCATGGTCCCCACGAAGTTCAAAATGCCTCCCATCGGTCAGTATAATGGAGAGATCGACCCTAGTACCCACCTGGACAAGTATACGTCCTGGATGGAGCTACAAGGATTGGGAGAGGAGCTCATGTGCAAAGCATTCCCACTCACGCTTGGGGATCGAGCACAAAGATGGTTCCGTTCTCTCCCTGACGCGTCCATAGGGGGATGGGACGAGCTGTCCGATCTGTTTCTGACATAGTTCATGGGGTCAAGGATGAGGTCGACCCCCAAGGAAAGGTTAGTCAATGTGAGGCAAGACAAAGCGGAGCCTCTGAAGTCGTACCTGGACCGCTTCAATAAGCTGGTCCTCGACATGGAACAGGTGTCGGACGACGCCATCCTTATGGCCGTCATGGTCGGATTGAGGCCCCGGACCAGATTTTGGTGGTCCATCCACGAAGAAGGGCCGAGAACATATCACGACTTCCTCAACCGCGCAGAACGGTATATAGGGGCTGAGGAAGCCATTCCAGATGACAGGGCCCCTGAACGAGAGAAAAGGCCTAAGCGGCGCGAAGAAAGGAGGGAAGAAAGAAGGAAACCAATGAAGCCGTTCAGGCCGACCGCGAATTTCAGGGCCTTCCAGCCTGGTGGCCCCGGCCAGGTAACTGAAATCCTCACGGTTGCCCCATCACAAGTCCTTACTGAGATTAAGGACAAGAACCTGCTGCCCGAGCCACGACCTATGAGGGCCGACCCAAATCGCCTCAACCAGAATAAGTACTGCAAATACCACAAGGCGAAGGGACATGACACTGACAAATGCTGGGCATTGCTGGCCGAGCTGATGAAGCTGATTGACCAGGGTCAATTAAAGAAGTACGTAAAGGGTCAAGGACAGCAGGGCCAGGGGGCACAGCAAGCCATTGCCCCACCACCACCTCCACTAAACGGAGCCGCTCGCGAAATACATACGCTCATCAACAACAGCTTCGGCGAGCAGCGGGAGCCCAAGCGAGTCCGGAAGGGACAAGTTCGGGAGGCCAGAAATGCTTATCAGCGATGCGTTCCACCTCGGGCAACACCCCGCCATGCACCCATCTTATTCACTGAGCTGAACAGTGAAGAGATTGCGTACCCACACAGCGACACCTTGGTGGTATCGCTCAATATCTGCAGGACTATGGTACATAGGGTTATGGTCGACACCGGCGCTTACGCTAACGTGCTCTACCTGAGCACCTTCAGACGGATGGGATTTCATGAATCCCAGCTCATGCCATCCTCCGACTCTATTCAAGGCTTCGGAGGAATGAGTACCTGGGTACTCGGCATATGTGAATTCAAGGTCCTGTTTGGTTCTGGCGACAGGAAAGTTTTCACAACGACGGAGTTCATGGTGGTGGACTTGAACTCTCAATATAACGCCATCTGGGGCAGGCCACTTCTAGCCAAATTAAAGGCGGTAGTCTCCATTTATCACCTCGCCCTTAAGTTCCCTGTGCGTGACGAGGTGTATGTTATAAAGGGGAACCAGTTGGCCGTCAGAGAGACAGACATGGGGCTACGACCAAAAGAGCTCAACCAGCTTGAGCCCACCCAGACCACCTCGGTCGATGAACAGATAGAGGACGCCTTCGAAGATTCTGTTCTCGAGATCGCTGAGCACGATCAGACTGCCATGGGGGTAGATAATGAATCTCCACTCCTGGTAATTATCCCTGAACAACCGGTCAGCTCTACTTTTGAAGTCGGATCCTCTTCTGGTACCGCCGCCCAGAATAGCAGAAGGGAAGCGGCTATGGACATGCAAGAACCCGACGAGGAATGGGGATCCGTCGATCCCCGAAGGACGGACCCCAAAGGCGAGCAGCACCTGTTGAAGAGCTAGATCTTGTCAACATGGATCCACACAGGCCGGACATGGAACTCCGGGTCGGCCATGAATTGCAAGAGCCCTTCCGTACCGAGCTGATTACCTTTTTACAGGGCAATGTTGATGTCTTCGCTTGGGCTCATGAAGACATGGAGGGCATCCGGCCTGAAGATGCCTGCCATCACCTCAACATCAACCCGGCCGCACAATCGGTGGCCCAGAAAAGACGGCGATTAAGCCCGAACAGGTACGAGGGGCTGGAGCTAGAAGTACAAAGGCTGCTGGGTTATCGCTTCATCAGAGAGACCAAATATGCAACTTGGGTCTCCAACCCCGTCCTGGTCAGGAAACCAAATGGATCATGGCGGCTATGCGTGGACTTCACTGATTTGAACAAAGTCTGCCCAAAAGACTGCTTCCCACTCCCCAACATAGACCAGCTGGTCGACACCACCGCCGGCCATGAACTCATGAGCTTCATGGACGCATACTCTGGCTATCATCAAATACCGATGGCCGAGGATGACCAGGTCCATACCACTTTCATCACCGACCGAGCACAATACTACTACACCATGATGCCGTTCGACCTGAAAAATGCAGGGGCCACTTATCAGCGGCTTGTAAACAAGATGTTCGCCGTACAAATTGGGAAAACAATGGAGGTCTACGTGGATGATATGCTCGTAAAGTCGAAATAGAAAGCCGATCACGTAGGCCACCTGACAGAGATGTTTGACATCCTGAGAAGATACAGGATGAAGCTGAATCCCAAGAAATACTCATTCGGGGTAGGATCAGGGAAGTTCCTGGGATATATGGTGAGTCAAAGGGGAATCGAGGCCAATCCCAAAAAAATTCAAGCGGTCATGAACCTGACCCTGCCAAGATGGATTAAGGACGTCCAGAGTCTGACGGGCAAAATCGCCGCCCTCAACCGCTTCATATCTCGGTCCACCAATAAGTGCAGACCATTCTTCAACTTGATCAGAAGAAACGCTCAATTCGAGTGGAACAGTGAGTGCCAGTCGGCCCTAGACGACCTCAAGAAAGCACTCATGGAGGCCCCAGTCTTGGCAAAGCCTCAGCCCGGCGAAAAATTGCAGCTTTACCTGGCAGTCTCCGAATATGCGGTTAGCTCGGTACTGATCCGTGCAGAATAGAAAGCTCAGCAGCCTGTGTATTATATGAGCCAGTCACTGCACGACGCCGAACTCCGTTACCCGGCAATGGAAAAGCTGGCTTATGCACTGATCATCTCAGCCAGGAAACTGCGGTCATACTTCCTAGCCCACCAAGTTGAGGTACTGACTAACTTTCCTCTAAAGCAGGTACTGGGCCGCCCAGACGCCTCCGGAAGACTGCTAAAGTGGGCGGTCGAGCTCGGCCAATATGATGTCCACTACGCACCCAGAACAGCGATCAAAGGTCAGGCTCTCGCTGACTTCATCGCCGAATTTACTCCCACTCTTGTCCTTCGTGAAGAAAAGGTTGAAAAGCCCTGGAAGATGTATGTGGACGGGTCATCCACTGCCCACTGCGCTGGGGCTGGAATCGTTCTGGTCAGCCCCACCCAGAAATACTTTTGCTCGGCACTGCGCTTCAAATTCCCTGCAACGAACAATGAAGCCGAGTATGAAGCACTGCTGGCCGGACTGGACATGGCAAAACAGTTCGGAGTGGACGACCTCGAAGTCTTCAGTGACTCCCTCCTGGTCGTCAATCAAATTTCAGGCGAGTATGTAGCCAGGGATGAACAAATGACGAAGTACTTAAGATCCGTCGAGCTGGCCTCCGCAGAATTTAGACGGATCCGTGCCGAGCAAATTCCTCGTAGCAAGAATACACAAGCTAACGCTCTTGCCCAGCTAGCGACAAGTGAAGGAGCCGAGGATATTGGATCAGTAAACATTGAAACTGTGGACAGTTTGGCTCTCGATCAAAAAGAAATCTATGATATTGAGCCAAAATTGACTTGGATGACCCCGATCATCCAATACTTGGAATGGGGGAAGGTCCCCGTCGATCAGGGTGAGGCCAGAAAATTGAGAATCCGAGCTGCTTGATACACCATTCAGGACGGTCTTCTGTACAAAAGAGGTTTTTCCCATCCTCTCCTGAAATGCCTGGACGATGAAGAAGCCAAGTATGTATTAGCCGAGATCCATGAGGGCGTATGCGGCAATCACTCGGGAGGCCAGTCGCTGGCTTTCAAGGTTATCAGGCAGGGGTACTTCTGGCCTAGTCTAAAGAAAGATTCTATCAACTTCGCCAAGAAGTGCGACGAATGTCAGAGATGCGCACCTATCATCCGAGCACCTTCGGAGGATCTGAACTCAATAATGGCCCCGTGGCCATTCGCAAAATGGGGAATAGATCTAAGCGGCCCGATGCCCACTGGCCGAGGAGGAGTAAGATTTGCCATAGTCGCCGTCGACTATTTCACCAAATGGGTAGAAGCTGAACCCCTGGCACGGATAACCGAGTTAAAAGTGACAAACTTCATTTGGAAGTCCATCATCTGCCGGTTCGGGGTCCTGCATTCCATCATCACGGACAATGGCCGGCAGTTCGACAGCGACGACCTAAGAACATTCTGTGAAAACTTGGGCATTAAGAAGCTGCTCTCCTCCCCATATCATCCTTAAGGGAATGGCCAGGTCGAGGCCATGAATAAAATTATCAAACACACCCTCAAGGCCAGGTTGGAAGAATCGAAGGGAGCTTGGGCCGATGAACTGTCCAAAGTGCTATGGGCATACAGGACGACGACCAGAACAGCACAGGAGAAACACCGTTCTCCTTAGCGTTTGGATCTGAAGCGGTTATTCCAATCGAGCTCGACGTTCGCACTTGGAGAGTAGACAAATATCAAGACGAGCAGAACGTGAAAGCTCTGGCCGCCAACCTTGACTTACTAGAAGAAAGAAGAATGGACGCAGACATAAAAACGCCATTTACAAGCAGAGAAGCGCAAGGTATTATAATTCAAGGGTCCGGGCCAGAAAATTTTAGCTAGGAGATCTCGTCCTCAAAAAGGTCTTACTACCGAATGGATCATTGGGACACAACTGGGAGGGACCATACAAGATAAGCAGAACCCTGGCCGGAGGTGCATATGAGATAGCCGACCTGGAAGGAAAAATTGTATCCAAACCATGGAATATAGAACACTTAAAAAAGTATTATCATTAGCCGGCCAGGATTTCAGTTGTAACTCTTTTGTATATTTTTACACAATTAATGAAATTACTTCCCAACTTGTGAACCCCCTAAGGCTACGGCCTCATCCGAGCCATCCAGACCGGATGAAACAGTAAGACTTCGGCCCACCAAGGCTTCGGCCCACTAAGGCTACGGCCTCATCCGAGCCATCCAGGCCGGATGAAACAGTAAAGCTTCGGCCCACTAAGGCTACGGCCTCATCCGAGCCGTCCAGGCCGAATGGAACAGTAAGGCTTCGGCCCACCTAAGGCTACAGCCTCATCCGAGCCGTCCAGACCGGATGGAACAGCACAGTAAGGCTTCAGCCCACCTAAGACTGAAACCTTATCCGAGTCATCTGGGCCGGACTAAACTGTGAGCATTACAACCACCTCGGCTCCGGCCAGGGGTAAAGTGTTGATAAAAGAGACATGATAAAAATTAACTTGGTAAGCAGAATAGGCCCACACTGCTATCAAGTGATTAATAGTTTTTCTTTACCAAGTGTTTTCAGGTATTTAAGTGCCGAGCTGATTCGACTAAGACGAGCAAGTGTTAGCTTACTTAAGAAATACAGAAATATGGACAGTCATAAACCAGAAGAAGATTCATATTGATCAAAGCTGGTTTGGAGGCCAATACCTCTCACAAAAACAAAGAGGAAAAGAAACAAAATTGTTACTACTGGCCAACATCAACCAGCTCTTCATCAACCACCTCAGTCGCCGCCTCGGCGAGCTGTCCAGCTCTAGAACTGGCCCCCATATCAAAGGAAGGATTGGACATAAGCACGATTGGGGGTGCCGGAACGAGCATCTTCTCAGACCCTTCCGGAAGATATTTCGGCAGGTCGGCCATCAGCTCCAAGTAGTAGGCCGGGAGTGGGTTCTTCTCTACATAGCCGGCCAGGGCTGCCACCAGCGGACTGTCGTCCAGCTTCGCCTTCCGAGCCGCCTCGATGGCATCAAAGAAGGCGAACAGGTATGCAAGGCTGCTCTCGACCTTGTACTCATCAGAATCCCAGTACTTGGTAACCACAGCAACCTCATCAACCTGAGCGGCCCGGGCAGCTTGCAGCTCGGCTTTCAGCTCATCCACCCCGGCCTGGAGCCGGGCATTCTCCACCGCCAACTCAGCCACCCTTTTTCTGTCCAGCTCAGCGGCCTGGGTGGCGTGCGATAGAGCCTCTTGAGAAGAAGCTAGCTGAGCCTGCAGCGTCCGTTTCTCCTCCGCCGCGTCTTCCAGCTCGCTGCTCTTCTCCCTCAAGTCGGCCCTTAAGGCCTGGATCTTCTCGATCCGCCCCTGGTATTCATGATGGGCCTGCCAGGCGAACACAGACGCCTGCGCCAGAAGGATGTTGGTACAGGAACCAGCGTCCATACCAGACATCTCACTGGAATATTTGTTCAGCTCTTCCGTCCAGGCCTTGACCGGGGCTTCGACGGCAGCGGCTACCGTCGAAGGAAGCTTGTCCATCACCTCGGGAGTCGGAGACTGGGCCCGAGAAAAGCTAATCTGAAAAGGCGGGCGACGACCAAGGTACTCTCTGGTCTTCTCCACCCGGGCAGGATCCCACCCGCATACCCTGACCGAGCCGGCCAGAGGGCTTTCGGCAGTCCAGACACCAGACGCCGAACGAGCAGCTGAAGCTCCAAGTGTCCCAGAGCTTCCCCTTCCAGCCGCTGAGCCACCCCGGGAGGTCCCCGCTCCACTGCTAGAACCCGACCTGGACCGCTTGGCCAGTGGAGCGCGAGGAGCAGTATCCGCGGTAGCAGTAGTTGGGGATGGAGCGGCAGAAACGGGACGTTCAAGTCCCCTGCCCTTTCCTTGGCCACGGCCTTGAGGCCTCCCAGCATGCCCAACAGCAGCTTGCTGAGTCCTCTGCCGAATCCGCTGAGAGGGATTCATGTTGAGCTGCAGGCCGTGAGGAGGAAGGACAGCTGAAAAAGGAGAAACATAATTAAGCAAGATTTCCAGTGAAGCAAATAAATACAAGTTCGAAAATATTACCTAGGTAATTATTCGGGACAGGCCGGAAAGGAAGGATGAGGCCGGCGCTAGCGAGACGCTCCTCGAAAATGAGCGTCTTGAAGTTTCGCTGAGGGGGGCGGTGTGGTCCCGGAGAAATACGATCTTCCGAGAGAAGGCACTGTCAGCTGGGAGGCCCTCCACGGAAATCTCTGCAAAACAAAAGATAATTAAAATCAGATAACCGAGCTGAAAGCAAGAAAAATGCTAATATACCATTTGCCGTCCCAAAGAACATTGGACAAAACACCCGCTCTGACCCCTACTCTCCAACCTGGCCGGGGCTCATCCAATCACCTCTGACCCAGAACCATTTCGTCTTCCAATCTTTGACGGAGGACGGAAGGTCGATGATTAACTGGGGACGTCCATACCGAGGAGACAGATAATACAAGTGGTTCTGAGCTCCTGGCAGGAGTTTCAAGCCCAACAGCCAAGCTAATTCTTCAGGAGTCGGAACACCAAGATTGAACATCCAACAGAGGATGAGCAACCCAAGAATGGAGGACCAACTATTTAGGTGTAACTGGCCGGGAGCAAGGCCCCAAAAGCGGAGATACTGAGTGAGAGGTGGAGCCAAGGGAAACCGAAGACCACCCTCTAAAGACCGGAGATTGATGGCCACGCTGTCCGCGGGTGGCTTGTCCATCCGCTCGTTCGGTCTCAGAACATCGAACGACACCCCCCGCGGGATGTTGAAGAGAGCGTGCCACCTATCCAATTCAGCTCGGGTTACTATGGACGGCCAAGACATAGCCTCCGAATCTAGAGAAGGCTGCTCAGTCCGGTTGTATTGTCTAGGTGGCCTAGGCATTCCTATAGGAACGTAACGGGCTGGTCGGCCCGATGTCCCTGCCACCTCAACCGCAGGAGTACCCGAACTCCTAATCTCCTCTGAAGAAGAACTAACCTCTAGACTTAGTTCTTCAGAGGGATACCCCCCATACCCAGATCTAGTCCCAGAAGATGAAGAGGAAGACATAGTGAGAAAATAATAATTACCTAGAAACCAGCCTGGACGGATGAACGAGAACGGTCTATCCTGGACAAGCGATTTTGGACGGCTTAATCTGGTCGGGCAATATCAGAGAATTCTCTAAGTAGTTACAAACTCATGAAGGTCAAAATGAAAGAAGATCGCCTCTATTTATAGGAGAGGCGTGACCCTTCAACTTCCATCCGACCAGAGGCGACGCGTGGCGAATCAAACGGTCAACTACGGAAGACGTTTTGTCTCCCAAGACACCAGATTGCGACACGTGTCAGGCCCAGGAAGAAGCCCAGGACCAGATCGCACCAGATTCCGCAAATCTCTCCAGTATGAAGCTGGCCAAAACATAACGACAGATAGGCCGGCCAGGACAAGATATCTGACATTCAAAGAATCAGACATATCCGGGCCGTCCAAAATTAAGCTACGTGTAAGGTTGCATGTTAGCAATTATATAATGAAAATGCAAGAGGGGCAATTAGACTTGAAATCTGAAATATCATTGAAAATTGCTGGTTTGGAGGCCAGAACCTCTTGACAGACAACACATTAAACCCTAAACCCTAAACAAAAGACTCGAATGAGCAGCTCGGCAATAATATATGCTACTAAGAGTTAACTAGGTCGTCCAGTCTGACCAAGCCTCTCTCTCAATATTGACATGTCAGCTAGAGCATTTTATAAGTGGACTAGGCCGTCTAGTCCGACCAAGCCTCCCTTTCAATATTGACATGTCAGCCAAGGCATTTTACGAACGGACGGCAGTTGCTGAATATGCTGCCAAGTACTTAAACTTAAGAGAACTGCTCGGAACTCCCTATTGCCAAGATTGTAATATCGATCATCCTCGAATACGATCACACCATCTTCAGATCCAGCTACACCGGTCTCTTCAGCTTGTCCTGCTCCGCAGGTTTCCGCGCTGAGGTCCGTCGTAAACAGGACGGTTAATGGAGGACGGCTCATCCTGGGCGGCAACCTCTGCATGGCAATATTGGAATATTGCGGTAGATTAAAGAGTATCATAGCAAAGATGAAAATGGATAAGCTCCGCTATTTATAGAAGGATTGTGACCGTTGGGATCCTCCCCAATAATTGGTAACACGTGGCGATTCTGAAACCCAATAAATAACGACACGTCATCTTCTAGGCCGTCAACTATGACGTGTCAAACCTAGGGGCTAGACCCACCGGAATATGAAGATCATATCTAGCCCTCTAGAAGCAAAGCCGACCTAGGTACTAGGCCAGGGGCTAAACCGGTCAAAACAAGTTAGCCCGACATGTCTAAAGTAAATATTGGTACAAGTGAAACATTGTCCGTTTGAAACCGGTCAAAACAAGTTAGCCCGACACATACTGGTTTGCAGGCCAGAACCTATTCACAAAGGGCCAAGTGGCCAGGAAGAAGAATAAAAAAAAAATGCTACGCTAATCATCCTGGAGTACAATTACGTCCTCCTCAGATCCAGTCGTGCCCGCTTCCTCAACCTGCTCGGACCCAGAAGCTCCAAAGTTAGGATCTGACATAAATCAAATAGGAGGAGCCGGCTTCAGGAGATGCTTAGAACCAGGAGGGAGATAGCCGAGCAAATCCTCCATGAGGTCCAGATAATATTGAGGAAGAGGATTCCTTTCCAAGAAATTGGCTAAGGCAATACTAAAGGGACGGTCGTCCAAGTTTGCCCTCCGAGCTACCACAATATTGTCCATATAAGCAAAAAGATAGGCCAAGATTCCCTCGTACTTGCATTCATCAGACTCCTTGTATTTCTGCGCCACAGCAGCCTCGTCCAACCGGCCAGCTCTAGCAATTGCTAGCTCATCACGTGCAGACTTCAGCTCAGCCTGGATCACCTCGAGCTGACCTTTAAGCAGGGCCTTCTCAACGTCTGCCTCGGCCTTTTGTCGGGATAATGAATCCTGAGTGGAAGCCAGCTTGGCCCTAAGCCCCTTTATCTCCTCAGAGACGGCGGCCAAATCGGCCTTCTTATCACCGAGCTCAGCTCTGCTTGCCATGTATTTATCCTGCTGAGAAAGGTATTCACGATTAGCCCGCCAAGCAAAGACGGAAGCCTGGGCATTCAAAATTACCGAGCAAGCCCCCATGTCAGCCGCCGACATCTTCCTTGCATAATCCTCCAGCTCCCATGTCCCCGGAGCATCCATAGCTTGCCTAATCCCAGATGGAAGATTCCTCATTAAATCCGTGCTGGGCGGCCGAGCACGAGAAAAGCTGATCTGAAATGGAGGACATTTCCCGAGGAACTCCTTGGAACTTTCAATCAGTTTGGGATCCCAACCACAAATGCTAACCGAGCCGGCCAGCGAAGACTCAGAAGACCATATTCCTGTACGAGCTGAAGTGGCGACATCAGGCTTATCGGTTGGTTGCTCGCTAGAAGTCGGGCGTGATCTTTTTATTGACGGCTCGATAGGATCCTGACTCGGAGTAGGAGTCTCGATCGCTGGACGTGCAGAACCCCTCCTTTTTTCAATTGATTTCTTTTGCTTGCTACCTCGATCCGCCCTGATTTTAATGCGCTCGGAAGGATTCATCTCAGGGCGAAGACCGTCCTGAGGAAGGACGGCTACACGAAGAACAATTAATTAAAAATAGCCAGGCGTAATTTTGGTACAACAGCAAGACCTACCTTGGAAGTCCACGGCAGCGCGCACAAAAGGAAAGACCAGGCCAGCCCGGATAAGTCGATCTTCTACAATCAGCTGCCCGAACGTCCGCTGCTCCGAGCTGATGTTGTCCCGTAAGAAACGGATTTTTCGGGAGAAATCACCGCCACTCTCAAGACTCTCGAGCGATCCCTCTATAAAATAAAAGAATATTAAACACATTAGAAGATCTGGCCTATAAAGTCATAAAGATATACCTTCGGCGAGACCAAAGCCGACCGGGCAAGATGCCCTAACAGCCAAGGAATGGCTAAACGTCCCCGGACTCTTCCAATCCCCATCGACCCAAAACCAGTCACTTCTCCAGTCCCTAACTGGTAAAGGAAGGTCACAAACTAACTGGGGTCGATGTGTTCGAGGGGCGAGATAATAAAAACGATTCTCTACTCCAGGTATAAGCTCAAGTTTAAACAGCCAGGACAACTCATCAAAGCTAGGTTCTCCGAGGTTGTAGTTGTGAAAAAGCACTAATAGACCTAAGAGAGAGGACCAGCTATTTGGCCGGAGTTGCCCGGGCGCTATTCCCCATTGCCAAAGGTAGCGAGATAAGCATGGAGCCATGGGAAACCGTAAACCGCCCTCCAATGCTTGGAGATTGATAGCCACGCAATTTTTCCGCGGCTTGTGCATTCGCTCCTCAGGACTGCGGGCGACGAAGGAAACCCCTAAAGGAATATTAAAACGGGACTGTATCCTATCCAGCTCAGATTGGGAAATAGCGGACGGCCACTTTGCAGCCTCCGAGTCTCCAAAAGGTACCTCGGCCCCTCCAGCCCGGTGCCCTTGTGACCACTCAGATGGAATCTCCTTGGGAATTTGAGACATAGTCACAAAAGAGAGAGGAATTACCTTTTGAGTAAGAGCGCTCTCACAAGATGACGTAACACGGGATATCTAGACCGGCTAATCGTGCTCGGGATACGCAATGAGTACTCGAAATCGAAACCTAGTAAAAGGTCAAATGTCAAATGAGAAAAACGCTATATATAGGTGATGACCCTTAATTCTCAACCAATCACCTACAGGCGCGTGGAAAATCGAACGGGTACAAAACAATGACCTTTCGACTTCCACTCCACTAGATGACGACACTTGTTCCCAACAAAATACTAAGCAACTCATTCTTTCTCCCTGCTCGTCTCGACTTGTCAAGGTTGATTAGGTCTCAGCAGAGGCAATTTTTCTGCCAAGACCTAAGGGGCTATTGTTGGGCGTCCGACCCGAGCTGGACAGCATGTCATACCTGGGCGGCGGAATAAAGGGTGTCACTCCACCTGGCCGGCCACAATGACAACGTCCTCTCAAAGTTACCGACCAGGTTGACTATAAGGACCCCTTGACGGATTAGCTTTGCCGGCCAGGACCCATATGGCCGTTCAGGACACAGCAAACCTCCAAGAGATCGTGAGTACAAAACCGCCAAACACCATGTAAATAGGCGAAAATTAAGGCAAAGATGGGCTTAACTCCCACGACCTCCACGATCTCCACGATCTCCGCTATTTAGGTTGTTATTCGGCTATAAATAGATGTAGTTTTAACTTGTAAAGGGATGTGAATCCTAATTCTGTATAAAGCACTAGAGAGCTGATTTCTCTAACATAATAATATAAGGTCCTGCCCGGTAATTCTACCGTCCAGGATCAGTCGAGCAACATTGCCCGAGTAGGCTCCGGGCCATTCTTGTGTTATACTTTTCATCCCATTTTCATCACATTTAGGTGTTAGACTAGGAATTACTCTCATACAAATTCCGACGTCAACACCTTCGTCTCCAGTAACAATCTTTTCTACCACAATTAATATTAGTAATTTATTTTTCTACCATATAAAATAAAAATATATTTTTCTACCACAATTTAATAAAATAACAAATTTATCACATAAATATAACGATAATAAGAGAAATTTTCCATCACATTAGTCATTTTGCACTATTCCATATGTGAATGCAAGACTACTTATAACAAGTCATGTGATAAGGAAGTAAAAAAACTATATTATATAATAAAATATCTTCTTTATTTAATATAGTGGTATTTCACTTACATTTTGTCAAATATACAACAGCACAAAGTTGAAGGGTAGAAAAGACAGTTTAGTATTAGCAAAGGGGACAAAAGGATTAGCATAGGGGACAGAGAGTAAAATGTCAACAGAATAACTACCTTTTTTTCCCGCTTTTTTCCTTTATCACACTTCCTACTACTTTTTCATCTCCTTTATTTTTGGCACAAAAATCTTGCAATCTTATTCATGCTATATACCCAATTAATGTAAATTTGACCCATGTAGGTGTAGCATCAATAAAACTGCAAATTGGCGTGTAATAAAGTTGTTTTTTTTTAAGCATGACCCACCAAGGCCCCAATGCTTTGAACAACATATGATTTGCAGACAAAGTGTTCGACGAAAATGGCCAATGAACTCTTTCAACAGGAACATCTCTCAGTCTCACTCTGTCTCTCTCCTCAGCTTCTTTCATTAACCCCACATTCTTGTTTCCTCTCACAACAACTTCCAATTCTTCGATCTTCAATTCCTTCTGTCGCTCTTCCATGGACAAGCACCACCACCACCACCACCACCAGCCTCTCCCCAAGAGCGCGAGTCAACGTTGCAGTGAATGGTTTCTTCTTCATTCTTTACTTTTTTATCAGTTTTAGTTATTGATTATACGAGGTTTTCTTGATCAATGTTTGCTAGTGACCATAGCAATGGCTTATGTTTCATTGATTCTTGATTTTACAGTTTAGTGATGTTAGTTTGAATTCGTATTAGAATTCTAAGCTCTGTTCTCTTATCATTTATAGGGTGTTCCGAGATGTTCCAAGTGATATAATAATCGAAGTAGATGGAGCTACATTCGCATTGCATAAGGTCAGGCTTCGTAATGTGTTCATAGAGAGCAATGATCAAACTACATATATAACATCTAACTAGAGAACAATGATTGATAATTGCAGTTCCCTCTCGTGTCGCGAAGTGGACGAATGAGAAAGCTGGTCGCAGAACATAGGGAATCAGAGGTTTCGAAAATCGAGCTTGTTAGGCTACCAGGTGGTGCTGAGTCATTCGAGCTGGCGGCCAAGTTCTGCTATGGCATCAACTTCGAGATCACATCTGCCAACGTTGCTCACCTCTGCTGTGTGTCCGATTACTTAGAAATGACCGACGAGTTCTCAGACAACAATCTTGCTTCTAGAGCCGAAGAATATCTTGACAGTGTTGTCTGCAAAAGCCTTGAGCTGTGTGTTCAAGTTCTTCACCAATGTGAAAGCCTCCTCCCACTTGCAGACGAGCTTCAGATTGTTACACGATGCATTGACGCCATAGCTTCCAAAGCCTGTGTGGAGCAAATCGCGTCGAGCTTCTCAAGATTGGAGTATAGCAGCTCAGGGAGGCTTCACATGAGCAAGCAAAGCAAAGGCGAAGGCGATTGGTGGATTGAAGATCTTTCGGTGCTCGGTGTTGGATTGTATCAGAGAGTGATAACGGCCATAAAATGCCGAGGGGTTAGGCCAGAAAGCATCGGGGCATCACTAGTGAATTACGCAGAGAAGGAGCTGATCAAGAAGTCGAGCCTATGGAACAACAACAATCAATCGACACAAAACAGGGGAGACATTTCAGGACACGAACAGGCTGTCGTGGAGACGATAGTGAGTCTCCTCCCAGTCGAGAAATTCGCTGTTCCTATTACGTTTCTGTTCGGTATGCTGAGAAGTGCAGTGATTCTGGATTGCTCGGTCGCTTCCAGGCTTGATCTTGAGAGAAGGATTGGGTCCCAGTTAGACATAGCCACACTCGATGATCTCCTGATTCCTTCGTTCAGACACGCTGGTGATACCTTGTTTGATGTCGAAACTGTTCAGAGAATACTGGTTAACTTCTGTCACGAGCAGGATGATGACAGCGACGAAGACATGGAAGACGAGTCGATGTTTGAATCTGACAGCCTCCCGTCTTCCCCCTCACAAACTGCCCTGTTTAAGGTCTCGAAAATGGTGGACAATTATCTTGCTGAGATTGCTCCAGATCCCAATCTCAACCTCAATATCTTCGTCGCCATTGCTCAATCTCTGCCACCTCATGCACGAACCATCCATGATGGATTCTACCGAGCCATTGACATTTACCTCAAAGTAGTAAATCCTCTCTTCTCTTTCCATTTCTCTCATCATTCGTTCTGAATATATGATACTCAAATTCATTCAGGTTGTGTTTGGATAGAGTGATTTAAAATCCAGAATTTGAAATGAATGGATTTCAAATCCACATCTATCCAAACACCATTGATGGATTTGCTACTTTGGATTTCAAATCTCTCCCAAAGCCACCTATCCGAATAGACCCTGAATTCTTCGTCTTATTGACAGGCTCATCCAGGTTTATCAGACAGTGACAAGAGAAAGGTGTGCAAACTGATCGACTTTCAGAAGCTATCACAGGAAGCAGGAGCACACGCAGCTCAAAACGACCGCCTTCCAATCCAATCAATAGTCCAAGTGCTGTACTACGAGCAGATGAGGCTAAGAAACTCGTTGTTCAGCTCATCCTATCCAGACGAGGATCCTAAGCCAATCCACCAATCGTGGCGAATCAACAGTGGAGCTAGAAGTGCTGCCATGTCTCCCAGAGACAACTACGCTTCTCTGAGACGAGAGAATAGGGACTTGAAGCTCGAGCTGGCAAGGATGCGGATGAGGCTGAACGATTTGGAGAAGGATCATGTTTACATGAAGAGGAACCTTGAGAGGTCATCTTCTAGAAAGTTCATGAGCTCGTTTTCTAAGAAGTTCGTTAAGCTCAATTTCTTTGCACACTCCTCCTCGCGGGGATCAACCTCCCCATCCAAGCACTCTCAAATTTCCGACTCTAAGTTAACACAAACTACATAGCAACCATACTTACTACTCTATGAATATGTTATATATCTCTCTCGTCTTTTGTTTGATACTCGACTCCTGATTACTCTGTACATAATTTTGTCTCTTATTTGCTTAAACAACATTGAGATTTAAAAATACACCATCTCTTTCTGCATGATTTTTTTCTCTATTTCAGGGGTTTTTATACATTCTTGCTACAAACGAAAGCCAAAAAGGAGCAAAAATGGTGACCACAGGCAGCCTAAATACACACTTACTATATAGCTTATCTAGTGATTTCCTTTTTTGTTTTTTTTTTACGCAGTAATATGTTGAAAATTGCAAAAACAGGGTTATTTACTAAACACCATTGGTCCAAAATTTGACCTTCAAGTTGAGGTTTTTTCGATCACTATCCGCCTTCTTCAGGCAAGACTTAACTCTCTGCAACTCTAATGGCGAATCAATCTCCGAATCGAGCTGATCATAAGGGCGGAGCAGATTCCTCTGCATCTCATTCCATGACTCGTAAAACGAGGATCTGTACAGACTTCGACTCTCGGAATCATGCTCCTCTCTTCCATTTGAACAACATCCCTCGTTACTCGGATGACGATGATGCGTCTCCTGTCTTTTCTTCTTCAACACTTTGTCCACAGTTTTGTGAGACACGAGAAAGAAGACTTCCCCTGGTACAAGCACCGATTCAGGACGTACAACGATCCATGGAAACTCGAAGAAGTCCGGCCTGGTTATGCAGTGCCTCGGATATCTCTCCAGAATCTCGCCTGCCGAGATGGGCTCGCGAAATATCTCGATATATCCTCGAGGATGCACCACCTTTAGGAAAGCACTGCTCTGTGTTTTTCTTTGCTTCTTGCTTCCTGTTAACACTCCCATTTCTTGTTTCTTTGATTGAAGCAGAGAGAGGGAGCTTCATAAGTCTTCAAATCTTATTTTTATAGATTTTTTTTTTTAGCAAATTGTGACAAATATGACGAGTTCTACGAGGGTTTTTTGGACTATGTTGAATATATATATAATTTTTGGTTTCTTTATAGTGATGAGGATTGATGATTAGATGAATTGTTTCTTAGTTTTATTCAATTTGAAGCTGAAAGTAGCGTCATTTTTGTTTGCTGCTATTATGAGTCTATTACATTGCATGTAGACATGCAATTTTTTATTTTTTTTTAATTAATGGTGACATGCAAGATTTAACTATAGTTTTAATCTTTCTATGTTATCTTGTCAAGATTTTTTCTCTATTTCTTTAATTTGGATTTGATCTTTGACTCTCCTCAAGGGGTAGTTTCATTTCATAGTTATCTAATTCACTCAAACCTTTGAGATAAATCTGGATTATTGAGTTGTTTTTCGATACTAATCATTTAAATATGTAATTTGGATCGTTAAAATTAACGACCCATTTTTGTGAAAATAGTATAAATATTTTATGTAAATCGATGGAGGTTTAGAACTGTGGAATAAAGTTGTGAAAGAATCGAATTAAATCGAATATCATGATATTTAAAAATTTTATTCTTTTATCTTTTGAATTTAAAGATTTATTTTCATTGAAATATATTTGAATCAATTCGAATATTCTTATTCATAACTTCACACCAATTTTTTTTCTACGAAGTTTGATTAGAATAGAATATGTATAATAAATAAAGTTTATATGTATATAGAGTATTACGTATTTAGTTATTTACACAAACATATATAACTTTCAAGTATTTTTCTAATTTTCTAATTTAATAATATAATAGTATTCATATCTGTATCCTTTTAACATACGAATCTAAATAAGTACTCAAATTTGGATTCTTATTTGGATTTTCCCAATTTGAAACTTTATATTTCAATTTGAATCTAAAATCAAACCATTTTTTTGTTTCTTTTACCACCCTAGTATGGAATGTTTATAATCTTATAGGTTCATGTTGCAGTACATCAGTGGAATTAATACACCATTAATTTTAGTCATTAGATCTTCCATCATTGCATCCTCATCCTTTATTTTGAATTTACTCTTTTTATCTTCATTCAAAAGTTACTGTAGTAAATCATAAAAATTTCCCCAAATAGTGTAGTTTTACAAAGCAATGTAGTCTATATCTACCTTTTTCAATAATTGTATTTATACGCCAATACCAACCATAAAAACACAATTAAATCTTCTTGTATTATGGAGCATGTGATAACGAATTATTTAAAACCCATACTTGATATGTTTTATTTTGTGTAGATGTAATTCTCTTATTAGCAAAATTGTCATGAACATGACACATAAGCTCATTGCCACCATGATTTTGTATATATGATTAACTTTAAAAAAATATATACATTTCGATTTAAATACTAATATTAAATATTAAAATAAATTATAACATTTCTGTTTAATTTAATTTCATATTTAGTATTAGTATTTAAATTAATCATGTTGCTTAATTTAATTAAATACTATATTACAAATATTAATTTTAGTCGAAATAAATATTAATTATCTTGATCGCATCACTAGTTTAAAGTAAATACTAAATTACAAAATATTTAATTTATAGCACAATTAACATCACTAGTATAATTTGAATGAAATTTCGTATGTGAAGTCATACACAATTAACATTAAGAAAATATATACATTTCGATTTAAATACTAACATTAAATATTAAAATAAATTTTAACGTTTCAGTTTAATTTTATTTTATATTTAATATTAGTATTTAAACTAATCATATTGTTTAATTTAATTAAATACTACATTACAAATATTAATTTAATTAAATACTATATTACAAATATTAATTTTAGCCGAAACAAATTTTAATTATCTTGATCACACCACTAGTTTAAAGAAAATACTAAATAACAAAATATTTAATTTACAACCGAAACAAATATTAAATGATATTTAATTGTATATTGTTTGCATCCTATTACGGTGTTGTATGATAACTATTTTTAATTCAATTGATTGCATGTTATGTCATAGATATTGGTTGGTTGGTGTTGTGTGGTTACTTGATAATGTTAATAATTAATTGACTTGACACTGTATCGACTGCATGCTGAGTCATCGATATTGATTGGTTGAATATTATTTCATTGCATGTCGTGTCATCAAGATTGGTTCGTTGCATGCTATTTAATTGAATATATGTTGCATCCTACTTGTATATGATTAATTAGTAATATCACAATCTTTTGATTATAAAGATTACTGGATATATCTTCATCCATTCTATAAATATTTGTTGCATTCTACTTGTATATGATTAATTAGTAATATCACAATTTTTTTATTATAAAGATTACGATTTGAACATATTTTTATCCATTGTATAAGATTTAGTGTGGTAGACATGTTGGATTAATTCTAATTCTAATCGATTTCACGTATCTCATTATTTATATGTAGTCGATTTGAATGGATTTTGATATGAATAAATCATTTCGATTTAGATGGACTTTCATATGTTAAGCAATTTTTGAATTTGATGTGATGTCTTAATACACGATTAATATTAACAAAATAAATACGCTTCCATTTAAATACTAATATTAAATATTGAAATAATTTTTTACGTTACAGTGTAATTTAATTTCATATTTAATATTACTATTTAAATTAAAAGGAGAGGAGAGTGATTAATTAATTAAATATTAGATTACAAGTATTAATTTAATTTCATATTTAATATTAGTATTAAAATTAACCATATTGATTAATTAATTAAATATTAAATTACAATTATTAATTACTTTAATAAGACTACTGATTTAAATTAAATAATAATTTAAAAATATTTAATTAACATAAATATAAAATAAATTGTGTGGTTTAATTAAATACTCACAATTGTTGGTGTCATGTGATTTAAGCAAAATCAAATATATATAGCAAGAAATGGTCTATGTATGTTTGAGTCTATGTGCATTTCGGCCTAGTAAAGAGGTCAAATGCAGCCCACAAGACTACAATTAACAGGCCGAGGCCAAATGCAGCCCACAAGACTACAATTAACAGGCCAACCCAAAAGTTAAAAGTTACTTTAATTTTATTTACCACAATAAAATAAAATTGATGTATTAATACCACTAGTGTATAGTAGAATTACCCAATATTATAATACATACACAACTTTATTGTTGTAAGGTTTTAAGCTAAACAAAATAAATACGACAAGCTCTCATGATCACTAACATTTAATTTTTCACTAAAATTATATGAAATCATCTCACAATTATAATTTTTGAGATCAAACCTCTCATGATCATTAACATTTAATTTTTGATCAAACCTCTCATGATCACTAACATTTAATTTTTCACTAAAATTATATGAAATCATCTCACAATTATAATTTTTGAGATCAAACCTAGTAACTCATAGCTCAAACCTATTTTTACAAATCAATTTCTATTTTATAAATTATAAATTGTGGATTGACTCATTGCATAGAATTAGACCAATAATTTCGTGAAACATTCTCACAATCTCATAAAAGTACACCAACTTAACCCATCTTACGATCCATGCAACCATATTGGTTTAACGATTAAATCATTCCTATTAGACTTCTTCATAATTACCATCCCTACAAGTTTAGATCATATTGTGTTCAATTTTGATCTATGGTATTGAATTTGATCTAGCTATTTGAGTCTATTAAATTGTTTCATACCTAATTTAAAAATAATCAGAGCAAGTTAAGATATATAGATGAGCTATCAATGACAATGCCATCTTCATTTCTCCAATTAATTAATATGATTATAAGCATTGCAAATTGGATAACATAAACAAGGATAAATGTAAATATAATAATCTTGAACTAAAAAACAAGGGCTTCATCAAGACAAAAGCAAGAATAACCAAATCTATGAATGCAATAAGATCACCAAGAAAGAGGACAAGATACAAAATATTCTTGAAGAGTACAAGAAATAAAACACGAAACATGAGCAAAAGTTGAAACACTTTGCCATCTGTCGAATTAAAGTAAAGTATCGAATGCCATTTCTAAACATTGCATAAAATTAAGCCGAAGATTTGGTATAGAAACGTACTCCCACAGCGAGGCCCAAGATAAGAAGGGGAACTAAGAACTGGAGAAGCTTGATCAGGAAACCCGATGATTTATCCTCGTTCAACTGAGGCTGCTGCTTAGGTGGAGGGCGCGTTGCCTTACCAGAAATGGTGGATGAGTCAATGTCGCCAACATAGTACTCGTCCAACATCGCCTTTGCACTTGTGCTGTGCCCAACATCCTCAAAATCCTCAGTTGCATCCTTTCCTGCAATTATTTCAAGAAACGAACCAACAAAGGATTATATACATGTTGGTCTGAATTGCATTGGTTGGATGTCGGAAACAGGGGGCATACCTGTTGCAGTCAATAGGACTTCATCGCCACCTGGGTGATCATCCAAGAATTTTGTCACGTCGTAAACCTGTTCACAAGGATTAACAAAGAGGATGAATACAAATTTCTTGAAACTACACAATAACACATAGTTTGCTCGTATAATCACACGCTCGAATTCATTGATGCTCCATTTCTGAATTTTATTATAGCTCAAGTGGTATTCCACCTTCATAAACGTGCAAATAGTGATGATCAGCAATTCAAATCTGGATCGCGCAAGTTTTCTAGTTTTTATTGTCTCCCTCCTTTCCACTACCTCTAACTCATTAATAAACAATTGTATAACCAAAGTCCATCTAGTTTGAGTAATTATACCAACACCCTTTCGTTAAAGATTTCCTCTTTCTATAGTAGAACTAGCAAAGACTGTAACTAATGTAAACTAATGTAAAGGCCATGGAAGCATTGCAGAAAAAGAAAACCAACAAAACAATCGAATTTCTATAAGAGTTGCACTGAAATCAGTTACGCTACACGCATGGTTACATAAACAATAAACATAATCTTCATGGCTGCATTACACACAAAACACAAGCCTATTCTTCTAAATGCATGAGGCGATCATTGCCACCGTTTCATCAAATCCCACATCAATTTGAAACGCGATACACCAATGACACTAAAGTTAGATTTTTCTACGAGGATAACCTAACCATAATGACAATTCCACAATCTCAAGAATAAATTAAAGATTACATGATAGCGAACCAAGTTTTTCCTAAAATCACAAAATGCAGTACATGCTACACTTGATGCATTGATCTACATAAACAAATAGTAGTGAATAACACAACTACACAAGTTACTTAGACAATTCAACAGAAGAAACAGATTCTTGCAATTCAAATCCAACCAACAATTTTCGTCCTTCGTCGATACAATATCTAAATTCTACTTCTACTCTTGAACCTTCAACTGCAAATACAACAACACTATTCCCAAATGCTACATCCAAGATCTGATGAAACATGTCACTAGAATAACATTGATCCCCACAAGAACCACACTCAATTTTCTTCTACAACATCCAAACAAGAGAAATCCAATAAAGAAAAACAAAAACCACTTAAAAATATCTAATTAAACTGATCAGCTACAATCAACAAAGAGCCCAATTCAAGAACAGATCATGGCCATCAAACATGCACAAAATTGAATCGACCCATATAATGAAATCTACAAAGATTCAAACTTTTTCGACATAAATCATGATCTATCCATTACCTTGCCATTAATAACGAGCCAACAATCCTTCTTGGTGTTGTGCTGAGAAACCTCAGCCAAAGTATAAACCTTAGACATTGGAAAAGGTTTGATTATAAATAAAAATAAGCAAATCAAGTAATTGAATGAGCTCAAAATCGAGAATTCTTCAAAGGGCCGCTGCAAAAGGGATCGGAGAGAGAGGGAGAGAGAGGGAGAGTTGTGGGTGGGGGGTTTGCTGAGGGGTGTGGAGTGAATCAAGGTAGATTTATATTGAGGTGGGGTTGGTGAGAGAAGGATTTGTTTCCCAATCAAAATTAGTCTCTTAAATAAGGTTGTTCTTCAATACACTTGATAACTCTATTTACGAGTTTAATTTAATGAGACGCATCAATTATCAATTATATAATTTAATTTAATTTGAGAGAATAGATTTAAATTGTAAATAATGTAGTTTTGCCTTAAGAAATTATATTTTATATAAAGTGTATGAGAAATGTGGTCATTTCATCCATCCATGTACCTTTTTTCTCCAAAATATTATGGTTTACTTTTCTTATTCAATGTGTACTTAATGTTTCTTTGTTGAAAATAATATATTAATCATTTATATTTATTACTTCATTTTTATCAACCACAAAATTTTGCACATATTAATAAAATACAACAAATGTGGTTGGAAATATAAATATTTTCTGCAGTTTTCATATTTCATCCTTAAGAAACTACTTCATTGTAATATGAAATTTGTTAGTAATAAAGTGTATTAAATAGGGGCATTTCAGTCAATTGAAAAATAATTAATACTCTAAATAAAAACTTAAATTATAAATTTAAGTGTAGGTCTATGTCAGAGGGACGGAAATTTCAATTAACAATATTAAATACGTAGTATTATGAATTTTCAATTTTATTTAGATATATTTTTCAATTTTTTGTGGAAAAGAGAAATGGAAATAGCCTTGTAGGATGGTGGGAGTCTATTTAAGTAAAAGATGAAAATATATTTGAAGTTTTGTCCACAAATAAAAGTGAGATGTTTTTTTTTTTTTTTAAAGACTTTATTTTTAAGAATTTTTTTAAAGAAAATCTTAATTGCAGACATCTTGCTAATGTTGTTGTAAATTAAAACATTTCAAATTGTAGTTATTTTATCAATATCATTGTATTGCAGTTTGTGAGATGTAATATAGTGTAAAATAATCACGCACTATAACAATTATCAGATATTTTTTTGAGCAAACAATTGTAATTGCTTCGAAATGAAACTAAACTGAATGAGTGACCTAATTTATAATATTATATATTTGATGATGCCTTATGGAGGAAATATCATAATTGCTTAAAAGTAAAACTAAACAAAGTGTAAATGTATGAGGAGGTTTAGGATATTATATTTATGATTCTTTAATCTTAATATATACATAGATAGATAGTATTATTTTGACATTTGAAATGAAAAAAAAATAGTCAAGCTAAGTAGAAAAGAGTAGCTGAATGCCATAAAATAATAAAAAGGAAATAGTATTATAAAGGGAAATGGATTGGCCCAAAATGGACTTTGAATTCCAAGCTTTGAATTGCACTATTTATTTTTGGGCTTATTTAAATTCATGAATGGAAATATGGAGTTGGCAAAATCAACTTGAATTGTTTTGTCATAATTTTTGATTTCATTATTTATGCAAAATATAATATATTCTCAAAGAATTGTTTTATCGTCCACTTTATGACTAATAGAACGTCAGTCTAATTATCTTTAAAACAAAAAAAACAAAAAAAAAAGGTCTAATTATATTTTAGGTATACAAGCTCAAAAAAAAAAAAAAAAAAAAAAACCTTCGATTATTATTTTACTTTTACACTTAAATAAAATATTTTAAAATTTTCAAAAAGCTCATATTTTTTTAAACTAACTGTTAAATATCAACTATAAAAACTAATAAGATGTTTATAAGCCTTAGTATCTATAACCATGAAATTTATATATAATAAAAAGTAACATGTCTTGCAAAAAATTTAAAATTATTTTGGATCCCTTAATTTATTTATGTATATATTTGTAACACCTTATTTGGGTGTTTATGCTCTAATCTATTTATTAAATTTTTGGTGAAAATGTATTTTTATGCTCTTATACTAGTTCTGCCTAAATCATTAAATTCTATCAATCTTGAAAATTAATAGTTGGGATACTTTTAAGTGTGCTACACCTAAAAGGTTTAATGATTTAATATTAATTATGCCTAACTCTCTCAAATTCTTTTGAGCTACAAAATCTATAGTTGGGATCAGAGTTTGGTGGACCTAAGTCTAATCGCATGGAAAATTACTTTTTGTATAAAACATTATGGTCCAATCCAATTAATGACATATAAAGTTATGATAATCTACCTATGATAAGTTAATAAGTACGTAGGAAAACCTTATGTAACTGTCTTTAATTATGATCCCACATATATCATAATTTCATAAATATTTAATCTTTATATATATATATATATATATATATATATATATATTAAATAAAACCTATAAGTATATGTATCAATACTTCATTAATTTGGTTTTCCACTTAAACTAGAACCTCAACTCAATTATCTTTAAGTTTTTTTTTTTCATTTTAGGTGCTAAATAACATAAATATTAACTATTAATTAAATTATTAATACTCCATCAATGCATAATTAATATTGGCTTACTTTTCACCTTCTTTTATGTTGAAAAAAATATAATTATTATTTTACTGATTAATATAATCTTATTTATTATATATAAAAATAGAATTAAAGTTTTTGAAACAAATTAACTTAGAGAAAATGAGATTTTATATGCATTTATGACTTTTTCTTAAGTGCAAAATACAATGTCAATTTTAAATGCATATAATGAAATTCTGTGTAAATAATCATTAAATATGGAAAAAAAATCATACATATCATGAATAAAAAAAATTATTTATATGAATTGATATTAGAAACATCTTTTAGGCCAAGTGATTATAAAATTATTTTTAAGACAAGCTAACATATGTAGATTCAAGAAAAGAAAATTATTGTTGTATATGTTAAGATAATTTTCAAAACATTTAATTGTGAAATTAATTTATGAAGAATTGTTGATTAATACATAAAAGACAATACTCAATAAAAAAAAAAAATAATGTTGATTTATGTTAATACTAGTTTGCTAAGAAACATTGAAGATATTATACTTCATGGCTTATTATTCTACAGAATTCGATTTCAATTTGATTTAAAGAAAACATGTAATTAAAACACTAAAAAAATCTTAAAAATCTTTAGTAAAATGTTAATTATTATTCCCTAAAAAAACATTTTTGATTACTGTAACTGTAAAGACATCTATACTATACTAATAACAGGACAGTTGTAAATAGTTACAAGAATGTCATTTTTCCGCCCAAAAATGTCATGTCATTAAAAATATTAAAAAAATAGAATCTTTCTTAATAAGTTATTTGTATGTTGTTCAATATTTTAAATCTTACCGAGTAAGCTATATTATAAATCTTCTTGAGTAAGCTATATTATAAATCTTCCTGAGTAAGCTATGTGTACATTATATAAGATTAGCAAGGAAAAATAAAGAATCAGAAAAAAAAAAAATTGGAGAACAAAGTTCTTGGTATATGCTACCACATCCATCATAGTCAATCTAGGCCAGTGTCAACAGAATACGGCCGACCCCGACGTTCACACTGGAGAGCTCTCAATCTCCATCATTTTCGATGCCGAACTTAATTAGTATGAATACATCTCAAATATATGTATTCCGAGAGAGATGATGAAGATGGAAGCTTGTGGCCGATGCGATAATGATTAGAGATGATGACGGATGGTATGTTGTTTATATACTACTATAAATGTTGTTTATAAGGAAGTTTAATAATTTGTAATATGTTGTGAAATTTATTATGTTACATATTTTGATGGATCTGATGTATGATTTGGAAATAATGATTTAATTTAGTTGTTATTTAATAGTGTATATATATTAATGTTTAATAGTTGTATTCGATATTGATGTATTGTGTATTTATAAATTTAAGTTAATTATATTAAAATTATTTCGTTATATAACAATACGCACAACGCACGGGTACACTGCTAGTTTCCTTAACAACAGTGTACCCACGCGTTGCGCTTATTGCTATATAACGAAATAATTTTAATATAATTAAATTGAATTTATAAATACACAAGACATCAATATCGAATATAACTATTAAACATTAATATATATACACTATTAAATAACAACTAAATTAAATCATTATTTCCAAATCATACATCAGATCCATCAAAAGATGTAACATAATAAATTTCACAATATATTACGAATTATTCAAAGTTTCCTTATAAACAACATTTATAGTAGTATTATAAACAACATATCATCCTCCATCATCTCTAATCATTTTCGCTGACGACCCACCTCCAATCCATCCGGTGAACTCAGCTTCGTCTCGGTCGCCTCCATCAACCTCTGGCTCACCTCTGTTCCATCTTCGGCATTTTCAGCCTATTCAACTATCGATTTCAGTGTCTTTGATGCATTCTTTTTCACCGTCTCTACTCTAATCATTCTCGCTAACGACCCACCTCCAATGCATCCGGTGAACTCAGCTTCGTCTCGGTCGCCTCCATCAACCTCTGTCTCACCTATGTTCCATCTCCGACATTTTCGGCCTGTTCAACTATCGATTTCAGTGTCTTCTCACCGTCTCTACTCTCACCTTCCAGCGCACCATCACTTCATATTGATTGCACAACCAACCATCACTTCATATCGATTGCGCAACCACTATCTTCACCTGCAACCACTATCTTCACCTTTAGTCTCGCTCATTTTCTAGATCTGATCTGTTAGCTCAAACCACCTTTCTTTTCTCTTTTTCCTTTCCTTTCATTTTTTCTTTCTATTATCTTCTCTTGAAAAAATTTATATTATTTCATACATGTACATATATATTTAAAGATAAATAAAGAGATAGATGAGAATATATATTGAAAGAGATATAAAGATATAGATTAGAGTGTGGTGGATATTTTCTCATCTCCATATTTTAAGTTTGCATATTTTTTTCTTCTTGTTTTTCTTTCTCTCTTCTCCATTCAAAAGATCGACAGTTTTCTTTCTTTCTTTTTTCTCTTTTTTCCTTTATATGTCTCCTTAACAAAACATCTTTTTTTTTCCTTTTTTTTTCTTTTTTATGTTTCCTCAACAAATTCCTCAACAAAATATTTTTGTTTAACAAAACTTATATGCCTCTTCCAATCTTATCGAATAAGATTGTATTCAACTCTATACTATCTAAAAATTAGAGAAATTATTTAAGATTGTATTTCAATTTTGGGTTTCTCAAGTTTTAAGGTTTTAGAAATGAGTTTTACTTATATATTTATACGCATCAATATCTTGAGAAAGAAGCAACAAAAGTGGATTAAATAGGAAGCAAAATTCAAAAATTAAGAACAAAAATATTTTTTATCAAAATAAATTTTTTATTGGGTAATTAATATGTAATATATTGAAATCTTCAAAAGTAAGCATTGATGCAATAAAAAATGTCTTGGAATCCTCAAAAGTAAGCATTGATACAATAAAAAATGTTTTGAAATCCTCAAAAGTAAGCATTGATGCAATAAAAAATATTTTTTATATTATATATAATAATTATTCTTGAAAATTAACAAAATAATTAATAAAAAAACGTATACAACATTTATTGCAGAACAGTTTAGGCGGGAAAATGACATTCTTGTAATTATTCCCAACTGTCCTGCTATTAGTATAGTATAAATATAAAAAATAAAAATAAAAAATCATTCTTCAAATTCTATTTCATACTCAAAATGTATTTCATTTCTATACTATTCTCTTAAAATATTTATTTTGATAAATCTCTTGTGTGACACAAGTCTATATTAGTTAATAATAGTCGACTAAAACTACAGTAAATGCAATTTATCAAAATTCAAATTCAAGGAGTGGATAATTAGCATAGATATTTGGATTCTGCATCGTTGAAAGTGTTTAGCAACATAGAATCAATATAGAGAAGTTGCAAAGGCTGAAGAAGCGTGGATATAATCACTATTTTGGACAAATATTTCTGACATAGAGAATACACAACAAGACTAATTAATATTCACAAAAATTCCACAGCCTTTGGCCATAACAAATGAGAACCACCCTCTTAAGATAAGGGCAACAATGCGTGACTAATCTATGCAGGTGACAGACAAATTATGGCACCCTCAACTGAGCAGAATAATGTACGGGGCATAAACGAACCGAGAGACGGGGCTTTGTACACCTACATCTAATATCCGTCTCTATCTACCCGAAGCCCTAGGGCGATTCTAATATACAATATTTCCCAAAATTTTGAACCCCCCAGTGACTCCACACTTTGTAGAGAACCCTCGAATTTGGTTAAGATGTCAGTTTTCTGTGCCCTTATGAAGACCACAAGCTTCACTGAGAAAAAATGCAGGTCATAATTAGCATAACAATGTGCCAACTAGAGACTAAAGAGAGAACAATTGAAGTAAAGATACGAATGAAAAGATAACTGGTACAACTGAAACTGGAAAATGGAAAATATTAGGGATGACAAAGGGGATCAAAGCCGTACATCTGGATAGCTTTGTAAACTGTAAGTCGGTCTGAGGAGGGTTTAGAAGTAAAACACCAAAGATACTCTCAAAATAAGAATATGCACATATAAATTTGCACGTATTCAACTCTTTGCAAAAAAACTTACTTCCCCATGCTTAGAAACTTCTTACACTTCAAAACATAAATAATAAAACTTTAAAATGTGTCTAGTGGATTCAATATATTGTGTCTTGGCTTGAGAAAATTCTGCAAAACTTCCTCATGACCCAACCAAATACCATCCATACATATTCTCATCTTCCTTCATTTTCATTCTTTTTTGTGCTTTTATCTCTAGATACCTAGATTAAAATATTCCAGCCTTTCCCTTCTTTTTTTTCATTTTGACAACCTAGATTAAAATACCTAGAGTTTCTAGAACACGAAGGTACATGATATTATGTTTGATGATCATTTTCATAATACAGTAAAACCTCCATAAAATAATACTCGATAAAATTAATAATTTCGATAAAACTAATAATTTGTCCGGTCCCAACTTGGGACCAGTTCAAATTTAGCCACCAATCAATTAAATAATAAGATAATTTTTTTTTTTTTGAAATCCTAGTGTATATTTAAGATCCCGACGAAACTATAAATTAATAATTATTAAAAATTCCCAAATATATATATATATATATATATATATATTGTCCACTTGAACATTCTAAGACAATTTAGTAAAATATGAATCTAATGCTACTTGCTTTTTGTTAAATTTTAAATTTGCATTGATCTCATCTTTAAATCTCCCAATTGCACCCAAAAGTTGCGGTGTTGTCTTCTCGTATTGCAATAAAAAGTTGTCTTCTCGTATGACAAAAAAACAATGAATGAGACCATTCAAACTTCCAATTAACATGATTATGTGAGTATACATTCTTTGAATGGTAATTAAAACTTGTGTTTTAATTATTTGTCATCAATAACTAATGTACATTGTAAGTGGATTATACAACCCCGAAATTTTGAAGGTCAGTTATGTATATACGTTAAAACCTCTCTAAATTAATAAATAAGTAATATATCGATTATATAATATCTCTCTAAATTAATAAAATTCTCCGGTCCCAACAATATTAATTTATAGAGGTTTTACTGTATAGCTTATTTAAGTACCATTTAGAAACTAAAATAAGGTAGGACTGACCTGTACACTGATGTTTCAAGGTATGCTGACCAGATATGGGAAGCACCATTTATCGCCGCAAGATCCATTGTCTATTCCAATCTATGGTCACTGGACCTACCATACAGATTGTTTTTCCCTGCTTGAAGAAGCTGCCCATGCTGCTGAGAATGTAGTGGCAGCAACGACTGCTGGTTCTGCTGATGCTGGGGCACCGGTGAGTTAGGATGTGGTAGTTGTGATGGCTGCTGTTGCTGTTGACATTGTGCACTAATATCCTGCCTATTGGAAGGTAAGCTGGCTGATGATGGTCTGTGTCCAATTCCTTGGCCAACCTGAGTAGCAGATTCACCAGAATTTGATGGTATCGCCATTGAGGAACTCAAATTTGTTTCTGAATTCAATGCATTTGAATCCAATAATGACTCTGAAGCATGCCGCTGTTGAGCACTGGCTGAAGAGACAACCTGCACATCATTGATTGCATTATTAGAAGTCTGAGGCAATGTTGTCTTCGAATCCATCTCGGTAGAGCTGCTTGTTGGGTGTTGGTCAGCATCAGGATCTCTTACTTGTGGTTTATTCGATGGATCAGAATTTATCTGGCGATTAGGTTGCACTCTTTGAAGAGCCAATTGATTTTGATTCACTAACTTTTGGTGGGATGGTGGCTGTTGGTGGTTTGAACCAGGTATGGCCAAAGATGAAACAGACTGATGGCCAGCAGACAAACCTGGAGCACCTGCTGGAACATGACCTTGACTGCTATTATCAGAGTGAGAAGTCATTTGATGTAGATGTTTGGTCGATGAGGCAGCTTGGCCAGAATAATTTTTTTGCTGGGGCAGGGACTGGTTAGAAGACTGCGAAGACACATATTGCCTTGCCGACGGCACAGTATTTATTGCCGAACCAGTATATAAGCCCTGATTCGGCATTAAATGTGTCTCTGTTTCTCCTTTCTCTGAACTTTGATCCCCTGAACTTGTAGAAACCCCATTTACTAGGGAAGAATCAACCTGGATGTTCTGATGCATCATATGGTTACCTCTCCCGATTCCTTTTGCAACCTTAGCTGGCTGTTGAGCTTGTGGTTGCTGCTGCCGCTGCTGAGGATGTTGCCTGTTAGCTTGTGAGAGCTGCTGTTGCTGCCTTTGCCGTTGCTTGCTGATCTGATTAGTTAACCCGCTCCCACCAGCTTGTGCATTACGTACGACTCCTTGAGTCGGTGTTTGATGCTTCTGCTGGGGTTGAGGCATCGAATTCATTGAAGAAACTGATGTCAATGGAGAGAGTGATACTGGTGGAGAACCCGTTTGAGGTTGAACTTGTGGACTATTTTGTGCAGGAGATGCTATAGGAAGTTGAGGCTGTGACTGTACATGCGGCATCAAAGAACTAGGTCCAGCAAATTGTGGTTGCTGTGGCTGCTGCTGCAAATAACGATGTTGCTGCCTCTCCTTAGCCAAGCGCATTGCATAGGCTTGTTGCTGGGGTGTGGGGGCATGATTTGCTGAACCTTGGAAATGTTGGTGATGAGGACTAAGGACTTGAGGCTGCTGTGGAGATATTGGAAGTGATGGCTGATGATGGAGAGGGTATGAGGACACCGTCGGAGAAGCCGTGTGGTTTGGATAAGGGGAACTCAACCCACCAAAGTGAGGCACTTGGCTGTTTCCTGGTGAGACCTGCATCTGAACATCGGGCGCCATCAAATGCCTCGGTGAATCCTGACTCACGCCAGGCTACAAGACCAGATAATTATCTGTTATTGAAAGTGCACATGCGCAACTGCGAAATATAGGGATCCATGAAAAAAGAAATAGCTCAAACAAAAAAACTAACTCTTGCTATTCAAAGTCAAACAACACACTACATGGAAACAAATGGTGTTGAAATTTACCAAAAATGACACTTCACTCATAATACAAAATCTTCATGCGAAATTTTCACATATCAAAACCAGTAATTGGAAAAGTTATTCCATTGAAGCCTTTTAAAAGAAATCCATACTAAGACCCTGCATGCCGATGCTAAGAGCCTGGCCAAAAGGTCCAAAATATGGAAGAAAGAAGCGTTTCCACCACTCTTACCACCCAGTCAATTCTGTTAAGCTCATGAGCTTATTGTCCTAGGTCGGAACAAGTGGTCTGACCAACTACCCATCCTACCTCCTCTACACTACAGTCTAAGAAATTTTAAAACTCAATGACAAAACAATGGAAGGACACTTCACAACTGAAATGAAAGCTTGACCTCCTATTGCTGGATAGATTCGATAAGAACCATAAATACTATGTGAAAGTACTTTGTATAAATCGGATAGTATTGTTGTGAACTACTTACTTAAACATAGCCACAGAGTGACATTAAAGCACCAAATCACAAACTCTCACGCACTAAATGAAGGTTTCAACATGTAGTCCATCCCTCACTCTCTAGACAATCACAGAAGAAATGTCCATTTCGGATCATCCATCCCAGTCAACGACCTGCCTTGAAGTCCATATTTATTAAATTATACTATTTTCAACTCCTCTTCAGATTCTAAATGCACAATAGTTTACTAAAGCGCCAACCGGTGGCAGTACAGCCTAAGAGCATATCACCCAACCAAGCAATAAATCTGCCTATATAGGCAAAAAACTTGCAAGAGATGGAATTTTATTTTATTCTAGTACTTTGGGGGGGGGGGGTTAAGGTGGGGGAGGGTTTCTTATTTCAAAAATCCTCTCCAACTAAATTTCCAGAACTTCTGCAGTATGTAGGCTAATTACCAAAAGTAAGATTAGGAATGGATAAATCCCATACCCGCATTATGTGTAAAGCTTCACGAGGTCTCAACATTGAGTTTCCTTGACCAGAGCCTACTCCAGATTGCATATTTGCTGGTGGCATACCAGGGGAAACCATACTCCCAGAATTTACAATAGATGGTGACGCAATTCCTTGGAACCCAGGTCTTGCCATTGGCATGCTTCTATTAACACCACACACCAAACCCATGCCATTGCCACCAGGAAGAATACGAACTCCACGATCACTTCCTGGAAGAGCTCCAGAAGGACTGGTTTGTGGCATATTTCTACTAGTTATCATTTGGTACCGATGCATCCTCTGCTGTTCGTCAGCTGATAATGATGCAGATCTAGGAACCCCATACCCAACATCCCTGCTAAAAGCCAAATGCACTATCAAGAAACAATACCAAAATCAAAATAAGCTTTTGAACCTTTAACACCTCATTACCTCATAGAAGAATTGAGTGAGCCTGGCGATGACGAAAAATTATTGCCAAGCATCATATTTGGGGATCCTTGCAATGCAGAACTGGCTCCAGGTGCAGGATGCATTTGGGTCATAGTACCCTGATTTGGAATGGCTATTCCGCCAGGATGGGGCCCTTGATAACCAAGAGGAAGTATCTCAGGGCCAGCAATGGTGGAATCACACAGATCGAGAGGGCTTCAAAGGTGCAAGTGTAGTAGAATTCAGCGAAAGAAAACAAATGTAAGTAATCATCAGTTAAATAGAGCAACTACCCAATTTTTCCACCATAAATAAACAACTGTCAAGACGCTCATGATCAAATCAATAGAAAACCTTACGTCAAAACGGGCCCTCCATTCAAGTTATTGGGGCAAACTTGGGACAGAGCAACTGTGTGAGAGCTGTGAGGTTGCTGGAGTTGTTTAGGATCCTGGTTATCATTCGAAAAAGATCATGTTAATATTTAAATCATAATTAAGATGAAAAATAAGGTATTAGTTAGGAAAACTAATAGAAATATCAGCCATGACAAGTCGAGGGGAAGAGATTGACCTAAATCAGTGGAAATGAAGTAATACAAAAGGATAACATTATTTATGCTTTTACTATCAAAATGGACCTGGAAACACATACTGGAAGAAAATAGCATAAACCTGCCTTTAGATAAAATGAGACAAAATACGTTCGTATTGAATTAAGCAAAGAAAATTCACCAAAAAAAATAGAGTTTCTAGTGTGAAAATCACAGGTTTACCTTCACAAATCACACTCCATACCCAATTGATATAATATTTTGCCAAACCAAAACCTTTGATCTTTAAAATCAGGAATTCTTGTGAACAGAATAACATAAAATTTATATACAGCCAAATATAAGACAACAATTCAACAGAGAATCTGCAATATATTTATATGATTTGAGAAACTTAGACCACAACATGCAGCTCCAAAATTCATTGAGGCATTCGAGATAGCATGCAGGCCATGCAATGATAGGAACAAGCATGTTTTATGTATAATTTCATACAGCCCTATTCAATACCATAATATGGTACCATAATCTCTTTATATAGTTACATACAGTCCTATTCAATCACAGAACCTCTATGTAACGGTGTACCACAGTCCTATTCAATACCAGAATCTCCATAAATTAGTATCAAAAGTAGCTTAGGGTTCACACAAGTTCAGGCTTCATATAATAGGAAAGTCTCGAGCCATAGCAGGGAGGGTTACCTAAGTCAATATCACATTGAATTTGATAAAAGTACCTGGGCTTTACGGCATTGCTGTTTCTGCCCAATAATGATGATCTTCTCAAAGTGGGATTTGAGGGTCTCTTCCTCAATTGGCCCCTGCAAACGCTGAAACAGCTGTCTGGCACTTCCCTGATGAAACAGAATCAACACCCTTTATAATAACTATTATAATACATAAGATTACGAGAAAATAGAAAAAAGACATTGTACCTTGGGAATGCCAGGTAACGTAGAAGGATAAGGTTGAGAGGACCCAGAGTCTTCAGCACTATCTGCCCCATCACCAGAAGTTCTATCCATCAAAAAATTGTGGCGCTCCTTGCATTCCTTAGCTTTGCGAAATATGCTCTTTACATGGAACAAATTATATAATTGTCTTGACAGAAGTTTAAAAGAACAAAAATTCAAAGAAAATAAATCATAATCAAATTAGTGAAAAGATCCATCAACTTTTAAATAATCTTACCTTGAACTGCAGGGTACTATTAATAGCATCGCTTATGAGCTCCCAGTTTGGGCCCAGGTCATGTGCCAAGACAAAAAGCGCCTACAAAGTTTCAGATTCTCAATACAATATATGCATATGCCAATACCATTACAAGTACTCGAAAAAAAAAAAACCACATCAGAAGTTTCAAAAGATGTGTTCAGTATGTGCTTCTGCATGACAAACATATATATAAACCTGATCCTCAAAGAGTGTCCATGGACTTCCTGAACCCAATTGCCCAGCAGACATCTGATAGAAAGCAGATGCGGAACTTCAGAGTTTGTGCCGCAGAGTGGAGTCAACTATAGAAAATTAGAAAGGGGGCAGCAGCTCATAGTAGAGACATACCTTAAGAACTTTTGGTTTCCTACCCCGATCCCGACCACCAAGCATTTTAATAAATTTATTTGGATTAGACATGTTACTCATTTGGGAGGCTGCTGGAGAAGGAGCAGACCCACCAATGGATGCAATATTCTCGAATAAGTTATCTTGTATTTGGCGCATAATCTTTGGCTTCTTTATCATGGGTTGTCCAAATAAACCTTCAAACATGATATATAAATACATCAGATGTGACAGAATGTAAATTAGTACTGAACATCACCATTGGCTTGAAACTCGAAAGGAAACAAGCTTTACCACTGCTGCCATTGGAATCAAGTTGATGAGTCTTCTTCATATTATCCCTCTGAAACTGTAAAGAGAGTGGCACTTGAAATCAATTTTTTGCTAACATAATTTGGAGGAAATAAAATTACCCTTATTCGTAAATGAAAACTCCAAAAGGATTTTTTTTTTCTTGGCATTTCTGTCACATTCAGATGAAAAACTTATTTTGAAGGATGTAAGCCACTTAAATACCCACAGACTGCAAAATAATAAGAAATACACTCCAATGTGTTTAATTAGATAGTCAAATCATACAATTAATGTTTCAAACAAATATCTAAATCGCCTTATAAACTTTTTGTTCATTATCATCACAACTTTCCCCAAGCCCACTGACAGAGCATTAAGCTTTCCTTCGCTGAAGCAGACTATTTTTCAAAATAAACAAATCGAGAGCATTCCTTGTCAAGGTTAGGCACATCTGGACTGCATCTTTTGTTGTCTCCAACAATTAAGGGAAAAGGAAAAACAAAACAAAGGAGGACGATGTAATGTTTAAATGAGGTGAATGAATTCACCTGCTCCATTTGAAAGTTTGAGTCAGCCTGCCATCTTTGTTCGTATGCAGAATTCTGCTGATTGGTACCAAAGCAAATAAAAATTAGACAGCACACGACTGGTGCAAATATATATAAAGTCATACTCTATAGCATACCAGATGCTTTGCTTTCTTCTTCTTCTTATGTTTTGTCATGACCTCTGCAGATTCGAATGGTAATTGCTTATCAAAGACCCCAACAGATTCAACCTCCAAGCTATTTGTAGCAAGTGATCCACCATGCAGAGCAGTCTGATCATCCTGAAATGAACTGGTATCACCACTCGAAGCATCTGTTTTATTCGGTATCTGGATGCATCCAGGCGTTCCTACATTAAATGGACTGATAACTCTCCTGGACGCAGTTCGGACACGTTTTGTAGGAATTGACACATTAAGGCTGCCGCCTGGCCGCTTCACTGCTAAAGAAGATTGTTGCGACACAACTTTATTTTCAACATACTGCATCTGCAATATGTCGGAGCTTACTTCATACGATCTCACACCATATGCATGTGTCAAGTGTTTCCGCTTCTTTTGACCATATCTTGAGGACTTGGTACCTTCAAAGGCCATTGTCATGCCATATGTGTTTGTTTCCCCCTCATCCTCATCATATAAAGTATCTTGGGATTCAAACTCTGCGGTCCAAAGGACTATTGTCAAAACAAATAACTCAAAATAGCAATGCAGAACCAATCAGTACCTGTATCAGATTTACCTGCAGTGGCATCACATGCAGATGTTTCGACTTCCTCTTGTGCACTACTTCCAATTCTCTGGGCAAAAACATGAACAATTTCAGCAACGCAATAAAAGATCACACAAACAAGGTTGAGAAACGGTACAAAATATCCCACCATTGACATTTATACTCACAAATGGATGTTATAAAAGAAAGCTCAAAACACATATATATGCAAAAATAGCAACTCTCAAGAAAAACCATTCTTTTGACAGAATGAGTCCGAGTACAACTTCTGCCATGCCAATTAACTTGGCACATCTAAGAGCCCCAACATCAAACTCTTATTTATTCAAGATAAGCGTCCACTTGCGATAAAACAAAAAAAACAATATGCAAAAGATGAAGCTGTGAAATACAGTTAATCCTAATTCCTACATCACAATTCACCGACTGAACTGGAAAGAGCATTTACCTCGCACTGGGCCACATGTGACTCAATTGAAATTTTATAGGCCTCCATAGAGCCAGGGGGGGCAGTGTAGAAGAGATTCTCCTGAATGAAAAAAGTAATATTAAAGGGAACCACAAAAGTTTATAGGTTCAAGGAGAACATTGACAAGATCCATTCATACAACATATAAAATCATAATTCATAACAACCATATTATGTGCACACATGAAGCAAATTCAAACAGGTCATCAAAGAAGACAAGAGAAATGGCTGGGCACAGATTCCAGACAATGCATTGATAATAGAGAGAGGAACTGATGTGGAGGAGGACATCAAGACATTTGTGATGATTTCACCTGTGTCAAATTATCCTCCCATGAGAGGTCTAGGGTTCCCATCTCAGATACTCTATCAGGAGTTGATGGCACCTCAACTTTGTTTAGAACAATGGCACTGTTGTGTTTAAGAAATCTCACTGCATAAGCCTGAATAGAGAATGAATCATCCTTCCGACTTTGCTGCTTCAAAACCTTGTTTGCCTCCTGCCAAACAAAAGAAAATCACAATCGGAACAAACTCCTGCCTTCTTTCTGCCAACCAATGATGATCTTAAAATATCTTCTGAAGTCACCCAACCAGATTAAAATAACAGCACTTGAAATTCTTATTGAGTGAAGTCAAAGCCAAAGCTGCCTATCAATTCATACCCAGACAAAGAAGCTCTGAGCTTGAAATCATAAGCTGATGTCACTATATAGAATGGCAGATCGAAAATACATCCATCGAAATCCTATTATCACTATTTAGAGTTATCCATCGCCCAATTACTGGAAAACTACGAAAGTAATACAACACATTCCACTCATTCCTAGGGAATCTATAGCAACATGCCAGCAACAAACATCTTATACCAACAACATCAATGAAAAATATGGATACATATTCTCTATACCTCATAGATTGAATTAAAACTCAGCTCATTAATATTAGATTTTCTGTATTGTGCAATTCATTCACATAATATCGTTCTGATCACTCTTCACATGTGCTGAATCTTCCAACTATACTATTAGTAAATCCAAAATATCAGCATGAGAATTTAGGAAGGCAAAAATAATAAATAAAAAGTTGAATTTATTTTAAACAGACAATCAACATCAAAGAGAAGAAAAGGAACAAGCAGCCTGGAATCAGAGGCAATAAAGCGTTTGGAGGATATTTCTCCACACCCACTTAATGATCTATCAGAATGTACCTCTACTGAACACCAGAAGTCCATGACGGATCTTGCCAAGGTATGAGAAACTTTCTTTGCCTCCATGCCTGAATTGTTTTCTTGTTTTCTCAACCAACAAGAAAAGGCAGCTCTAGAACTTATTTGAGATGCAGCAGCTATTTTCCAAACACGCTCCTACATGACAAGGAAGCTCTTAATATATGCATTGGAAAATAAATTCTCCAGAAAAGGGAAAATAGTTGATGACTATTCCAGGTATTATGTGCGAAAACAAAGGCCGGTAGAAATATGAAGTGCAGACCAAAGGCTCAGAGCAGTTATAAACTCAAACCTGAGCAAAATCATTTGCCAACCATGCCATTTCTTCAAGCACATAATCCCAATGAGATTTTGAGCGAATTTGCCTTGGAGAAGTCACAATGGATAGCTCCGCAATCCTCTTTCGCTTTGCCTATTCACTTCATTGTATCAGATCTTTGGGCCCAACAAGAAGTTACAAGAAAATATGCTTCAAGCACAACTGATCAGACAAATTAAATGCAAATATAACCGAACCTCTATAATTTGCGCTTCCTTCAAGATTGAATCTTCATCAATTTCCAGTTCCAATTTCGAGTCAGAACAGGAAGTTTGAGCCTCAATGGGAACAGTAGAAATCCTACTCAATGATCCATCCTTAGGGAAATCAGGAACGGATTTATCAATGAGATCCTGATTCATTAAAATACAAGAATTTTCATTATGTGGCCCACAATTATCATCCAAAGTGTGCTCAGGTTTTCTCTCCAATTCTAATCCACTTGGTTCACAAGCTTTTATTCCTTCAATGACAATTTGATCTTTCACCTCATGTTTCATAGCAGATCCACTTCGATTTAATTCTTCCTCAGGTTGCAGTTCAAAGCCATTCTCTTGCAGGCCTTGACTTGCAGAGGTGCTCTCCATGTTGTCGAGAGGACAACCATCAATATCCCCAGTCTCTCTCTTTTCTTTTACAAACCCATCACCCTCTATTACTGGAGTTCCATCTGGTACTGAGATCTGATCTTTAATCTTCCCATTTGTGTCAGCGTTTCTAATTTTAGGACACATTTCACCATCATTGTTTCCATAAGTACTTAAGCTGGTTTGGTTGCATGATGACTTAGATTCCAAACCTGCCACTCCACACAACGTATTAGCATTATGAGCATCATAATTCATACTGTCCTTTTGGCTGCTGACACCATTAATCTGACAAGAACTAGATTGATTCCCAACTTTATTGGCAGCCCCAGTTGGCTGACACTCAACAACTTTAGAAGTAATCTCTTCCATTGTCTGTATGGCCTCAGTTCCATCAGAACCCATTTGCATAGGAGTTTCCACAGTAGCAGAGTGTGATTGTGGATTACATTGATCATCCGGCACAAAAGCAATAGCATCTGATGCAGCCTCCACCGGAACAACTTTAGTTGATTCTACAGCCTTTCTACCATCTAACTCCATATCCTGCTGACTGTTCGTCAATCCAGTCTTCTGAAGGGTATAATCTGTAGAATATGTAGGCTTTGATTTACAATCTATTGGTATGTTCTGATTTTCTGTTTCAGTAATTGACCCTTTAAGATCCTTGCCATGGCGAGAAGGTAGAGAAGAGCCATGACTCCCATGAGTTGGATATATATCATTCGAACTTGACTTAGTTCCATCATGATTTGGACGGGACCTGTTCCGCCTCTTATATGCCTTTCTAGGAAGGCCAAAAGCAGCCGCATCCCCATGTTCCCGAATTCTATTACTCCCATCCATCTGGGATATCTTTTCAGCTGGCACAATTTTGCTCCTACTGGGTTGTAATAAATTCCTATCACCTTCAGAAATCTCATTTTCACCATCAAATAGTATGAGATTATCAGCACTATTGGGCTCACCAGGATTTGCCCCAAGTCTACCACTACTTTCCACAGAGTCTCCATGAGGTGATGCAGTAAATGCAAAACTACCTTTTGCTTCACTGTAACTCCAAAGAAAAAATAAAGCAAATATGATTCATACATTTGATAAATATTAGATATGCTGGCAATCAAATTTTAATTCATGGAAGATACCTGGTTATAAATTGATCAGGATGCTGATCGGTGATTGAAGTTGACTGAACACTAACTGAAGCAGTATTTCCAGGCTTTAATAAATCCAAGGGATCTCCTCCCTGCCAATAAAAAGAAATTAAACACTGCAAAATGTTTGATACACACTTGAGAAAAAGAGATCAAGTTATGGCTCCATACTTTTTCAAGAAATTCCAATTCTCTTTTCGTTTTATCCCGAACACTATACTCTTGCCTGTCAGTGGAAGAAAATTGTTCATGGCAGTACAAGAAACCTCGAGAAAGAGAAACTCTGTGCAGTTACCTGATATGAAAGCTAAGAATCAGAACTGCATTACCTGAGTTCTGCTTGAACCTTCTCGATGGCTGCTCGTCGCGGAGAAGTTTTGCAAGCAATACCAACTCCGCCTTCCACAACTCCTCCCATAGAATCAATTTCGGCATTGACTAAGAATACAGATGTTGGGCTGCATCCATGCATTCCCCACTTCAACAGCTACAGATAACTCTCCCCATCAACTCAAGACTAAAGCAAACTCCTAAGAAACAAGGGAAAAAAAGGCTTATTGCACCCAAAAAAAACAAGAGGAAGAGGGGGGGGGGGGGGGGGGGGATAACCAAAAAACTAAACAGTGAATGCACTATATGGACCGTCCATTCTGTCAAATTACATTTAAATCATTTATATTTAAGTATTACATGCCTTTTTAAATAGTTCCTTCCAATTATTTTCAAGTCTTCCCCTTCCCCTTTTATGTTTGAGTTAATGGTTTCTACTTGCTACATTTCGTGCTGGGGGCATCTATAAGTCACATATTCACATATCCAAATCTTCTGAAGTGTGAGTATCTCTGATTTACTCATCTACTGGGGATACCCCACTGCCTTTCAAATGCATTCAATACCTTTTTTTTTAATCTAAACCCAGCGTCTCTGCACATCTATCCAACATTTTCATATCTGCTACCCTCATCTTCTATTCATGTTCATATTAGTTGCCCAATACTTTGATCCATAAAGCATCTTATGGGCACAACATTTAGAGAAGCTATATTGGAGTTGATATTCCAAATAGATAGGATGTATCTCTCCCCTCTCTTCCTTTTTCTTGTGGTGGGAAGGACTCTCAATTTAGTGATTCACAGAAAATGAGATTTAAAAAGTCCATAATAATCGCAACCAACACAATACAATATCACTTACAAGCCTAAGTACCTTGAATATGATGATAATAAGAATAATAATAATACATCCAGGTATAAATATATATATATATATATATAATGAGTTCAATTTGAAAATGCACCGTCAATATTATGGTTTTCATGAATTATGTGTTCCAGGATCAATCTAAACAAGAGCATGAGTTTTAACTGACACAGTTTCGAGATATGATCCATATAGACGACAAAAATAGTGAGATAAAGGCTTAGTGTGTTGTTGTATATATTCCAAGATCATGTTCAAGTCATTCGCGGAAGTGATCACTGATGACATTAATTTTAATGTCGGCCTTTTCCAAAAATAAAATAAGCTAAGAAATTAGATCCATATAAACTAAATTCCATGGCGAGAGACCAACAATGCAACAATATATAGTGTCAAATCAAGCAACCTTGCGTAATTACGCCACATAAGCACTAAGCAGAAAAGTAAAGGCACAAACGGCAAACCATATCCATCACATTTCAAAATATGTACCAATTACAAAATCGAAGTCCAGAGACTAGTAAGCAATTACAACACATTTCTAAACATGGCGAAAATATGATACGGACAAATAAACCGGCAGAATGTATTACATCACATGCTTTAAAATTGGTTTTATTGCTAAATTTCAAACATAATTGTATCAATCACCATATGCATTCATATAGTACATCAAATTTGATGACTTCAGATCATTAATGTATCAAACGTCGGCACAACCGCTGTGAGACAATTTGACAAAGAAAGAAACACGATAGGAAGGGAATGGTATTTTAAAAATGCTGAGATATAGCCTTACAAAACTTTCGTATGCAACCTCTCACGTTCCAATTATCATAACTCATCAACTAAAAGCTATAACTCATCAACTAAAAGCTTCAGAAGAGTACGGAAAACTCGAAAGATGGAAACCAACTCATTCAGCATGCAAAACCGAGAAGAATTTATCTTATCATATGCCAAACATTGGAGAATCTTACATGTCATACAACAGCACCCCATAATTCCCTCCCTATTGCAATTCAACCAAAATGCACGACAAGAAACATGAAACCCACGATTCCGCGTCTATTTCCCCAAAATTAAACCCCGAATTCAACCACAAACGTTCAAGAAAATCCTAGGGCATGAGCAAGCTTGAGCAGAGCTCCAAATTCGAGGGTTTCCAGACCTGGGAACATGAGAATAATACCTCAATTGCGGTTAATCACGAACTATTTGCAACTTAGGGCTAAAAAACGAGGCCCCTCTGAGTTCTCTATCAGCTCCTAGGGTTTTGCTTCTGATGCATAAGGTACCTCAACTCAAAGCATGTATGGCAATTATTACGTGAATTTATCAAAGCATTCCTCCTATAACATGACGAAAGAACAAATACATACAAATACGGGTATGTATAGGCCGCTGCGTGTGATTTAGAGGTGAAAATGGTGATGCAGGCTCGTCCCCTTCGTGCTCACAAACTTTCTCTCTCTAAAATGAAATGTAATTTATTATTTTCTCTCTCTAAAAAGATTGTAAAAACTATTTCGAGCGCGAGAAAGTGGGCCGGGCCGGATTTTTGTGTTTTGGGCCATTCCTATGTTCGCGTTAATAAATTAATAAACAAAAATCTCGTTTTGGGCCCCTCTTCATTTTAAGAATCAACTAGCAGTGCACCGTGATGCACGAATTAAATATAAAAATTATTTATTTTTTATATAGTTTATATTTATATTATTTTAATTTATATTATAGTAATTAGACCGATTCATATTATGAAAAAACAAACAAAATAAATGAATTATCAAACTAAAATAATTGATTAGTTGTATAATATGATAAAATGAGTGTAATATCAATGTATATATTCGAGTAGTGCCCGAAATATCAAACTAAAGTAATTGATTAGTTGTATAATATGATAAATTTAAATTGAGTGTAATATCAATGTATGTAAATCTTCATTTGGTATTGATTTTACGATTTTTTCTAATTAAGATAAATTGTAGTCCTTTTTTAAGGATGTAACAGGATGAATGGGAGCTATATATATGACGATGAATGGAGGTATACATATGGGGAGGTATATATATGGAATTTTTTAGGAGTATAATGTAAATCTTATTTTTTCTTATGAGGATGAGCGTATTTTGTGAGGATGTAATTATTAATTTTGCGATGAATGATAGTTATATTGCAGTATTTTTGGGATATAAATCTTAATATCAATGTAAATATTAATTTTGAGGATTTAAATATAATTTTTTTTAATCGAAATGAATGGTAGTTATATCGAAGTGTGGTTTTTGAGGATATAAATCTTAATATTAATATAAATTTTAATTTTGAGGATGTAAATATTAATTTTTCTTATTGAGATGATTTGAGGATGTAAATTTTAATATCAAGGAACATTGGTATTTGTTAATTTGTATATTAAGAATATATGAAACAGATATTTACTAAATCTTATATAAATCAAGAATTTACGGTATTTAGTAAATTTGTATATCAAGTATTTAGGATATTTAATAAATCTTATATAAATTAATTTGGATATTTAGTTATTAAAAAATTATGTTCATTATATGTTTGACTACGTAATAAACTATGTTACTAATTTAGAATATCATTATAATAACATTTAACATATTGAGAATAAATTTTGCAATTCAACAATTTACTCATAAGTAGTTTTAGAAATAAATCGTATCTATTTCTAAATTCTTTTATTTGAGGATAAATTGAAAAGTAAATAAGTATATTATTAATATCATAAATGTTCTATCAAAATCACATGTTTACAATGTAGTTTATTCAATTTCATGTTAATATTTATGATGTAGGTTGTCTACAAATGTAAGAACTGATAAAATAAATAAAATATAGGAATTTTCATTCATCCAACAACTCGATAAAATTTCAAACAAATCTGTAAATCATCCACCATAATAAACATGCAATAAAGAAATTAAATATTAAATATTATCTCATAACACGCAGGTAAATCATCCATCCTATTATGTTGTTGCTTCTTTGCCAACCTATAAATTTGCCAACCTATAAATACAAATGCAAAATAGTAGTAATCAAAGTTAAAAAGGAATAACAGAAGAAAATAAGTAGGCGAATTGTATTTCACCAACCTAGAAACAAATAATATGCATATGATTTTGTTTTCGAAGGATTGATGTCCTTGATTAAATTGAAGAGTCCTATTATGCTGCTGCTTCTTTGCCAACTTATAAATACAAACGCAAAATAGTATTAATCAAAGTTAAAAAGGAATAACAGAAGAAAATAAGTAGGCGAATTGTATTTTACCAATCTAGAAACAAATAATATGGATATGATTTTGTGTATAATTGTTTTGTAGTTTTATACGTTGATGTTATATTATATAGGTAGTTGATGATAGTGGATGATAGGTAGTTATTTTTATGTTAATTTATGTATTGAGCAGTAGTTGTACGTTGATTAGCAGTTACTTTTTATTCAATAGGGATGGAAGGAAGTTGATGATAGATGTAATTAGCAGTTATTTTTTGCTTATTTAAAAAAAGAAACAGTTATAGAATGATTTTTCTCTAATTTTAACATATTAGTGGTGGGAGAATTAGCAGTTATTTTTTTGCGTATTTGAATAACAGAATTTTATTTTTTTTAGATTTGTTTTAAAAAAAGAAACGGTTATAGAGTAACTACTGTTATTATATATATTTTTAGATTTATTTAAAAAAAAACGGTTATAGACTGACTTCTGTTATTATATATATATAGATATATAGATTCTTTTTTTCCTAAAAAAACAATTTTTTTAATAGTCATCTTACTTCGTCACACGAAGTGAAAGCAGATGATTCAATTAATGTTTGGTTAATGCTGACTCAAAATCAATTAATATGTTATGTAATATTTTTATGTGTACCATACAATACTTTTTGAAGTATTATATGATACGTAAATAATATTACATTATGAAAACAAAAGTTTTATTTGTCAAATTACAACTCTCAAATTAATAATTGATTTGAAGTCATGAAACCAAAAAAATTACCTGATACATATAAAAATATTATCTTATCTTATACATACAAAAGAATCATATAATGTTACTTATCAAATTATAATTTTTCAAAAACATTACATGATGAAAATTAAAGTTTATTTATGAAATTTTAACTTCTCAAATTAATCATAAATATAAAATATTGGAACCAAAAGTATTCCACATTACGCATAAAAGTATAAGTAGTATTTGTGTGAACAAAGTGATCCATGCAATTGGGCGCGTGTGGATTCATGCCCAGATTTGTTTTTTTTTAAATGTCATAACTTTTATGTTATACAAGTATAACATTTATGTATAGATATCATAAATTTTAGGTAAAATTACTTAAAAAAAATTTCAATACAAATAATATAATTAAAAGTTATGTAATATTTATGTTATATAAGTATAACTTTTATGTACAGAAATCATAACCTTTAAGCAAAATTACTTAGAGTTTTTCAGTATAAATAACACAAAAGTTAGGTAACATTTATGTTATACGAATATAACATTTATGTTATACGAGTATAACTTTTATGTTATATTAATATAAATATTTATGTAAAAGTATTGTTAAATACATTCAAAAATAGTACTACTTACTATATATTAATTATAATTTCTCAAAAATATTACCTCATACATATAACATATAACAATATTACTTAACATCTATACTATATATAAAAGCAAACAGTTGGTTATATTTACAATTTTATCATTTTCTCTTCCAAATATATCACAGTGTTCCTTACTTTTTTAATTTGGTGTGATCATGTCACCCAAATTTTTATATTAAAATTGTTAATACACATGACTTTTGGGAAATATAAAATATAATAAAGTAAAAATATTAATTAAAAAAATTCAAAAAATAATTTCCAAATAATTAAAATAAAAAATTTAATTTAAAAAATATAAAAATTATAATTATTTAAAATTATAATTATTTGATACATATGTCCACGCATCCACATTTACACTTGAATTTTATACTTTAAGGTATCACTCACTTACTTATCACACATTTATTTTTAAGATATCACAATGTTACCGTTCAGGTATTAGTGTAAAAACAACGATACTTTTTTCTTCTTCCATTTTTTTCTCTTTTCTCTCCTTCTTCTTCTTAATCTCTTTTCTTATCAATTTGTTTTTCTTCTTATTTGTTTTGTACATTCTTCTTCTCTATCTTCTTGTTCTTATTCTTCATCTCCATGAAGTCATTTATAAGGTTTGTTCTTCTTTCTCTTCTCTTTTACTCATTTTCATAAATTTAGATAATTGATTTCAAATCACAATTTATTATAATAATTTTAAAACATTGAAAATCAATTATTTCAAACAATATGAAATCATGATTTGCTGATTTTGAGGAAGAAGATGAAACATTTGAAATTTTAAGATTTTTCATTGAAGATATTAGTTGTATGCTCTTAAGGTATTACATAAATATTTTATAGGTATTATATAAATACCTTACAGATATTGCACATGTTCTTTCAAGTATTACATAAATACCTTATAGATATTGTTGGACCATGGTGTCCGAGCTATGTGACGCCAACACACCCGAGCTGCACAAATCATACATATGAACGATAACAGTCGCTCTCTGAACCCGAAACCGGCCAGGCACCTCGGCCGGATACCCCCCTTGGGCGACGCCCAGAGCATCCACTCCAAAGACAGCCGAGGTGAACCAGTGGCCGAGCTAGGAAGGCCATCCCGAGCTGACATAACCGAGCGAGCATCAAGCCAACCGTTAGGAGATTGTGGATGATAAAACCGCCGCATAATACCGAATGAATAGGCGGAAAACAAGGGAGAAGTGGGGGTAACTTCCACGTTCTCCCACGATCCCCATTACTCACCTTCTCCTATCTATAAATAGTTGTAATTTTCACTTATAAAAGGATCTGAATCCTAATTCTGTAAAAAAGCACTAGAGAGCTGATTTCTCTAACTTAATACTATAAGGTACTGCCCGGTTACTTAGCCGTCCAGGATCAGCCGACCAACATTGCCCGAGTAGGCTCCGGGCCAGTCTTTTTCCACACTTATTTTCACTACATTTGGGTGTTAGACTAGGAATTACATTCAAACAAATTTCGACGTCAACATTTTGGCGCTAGAAGGAGGGGGTCTATCACAATACTTGAACACAACTCCAACGCACCATGAGCAATTCCGAACGCAATACTACCCTAGAGCCCCCAGTTCCTACCTTCCAGGTTGGCGGCTCCAGTCGGGCTCGGCCAATCACGGCCGAGGAAGTGACTCAAATGGCTCCCATCACCTTAGAAACACCAGACACCCCCATGTCTGTGGCACAGATTAGAGGTATTATGGCTGCACTCGCCGAGCGGCTTAAAGAAGCTGAACAAAAGGAGAAGACCAATGAGGCCAATGGCCTATTGGAGGATTCTGAATCCTCAAACGAACCCAGGCGGAGGTGAAACCTGGGGAAACGGATAGCCGAAGTCGAACTTCGGTGAAGTCAGTCCCCCACACGTGCCCGACCAGACCATCACCAGGTCCGCCCAGTTAACGCCGGGGTACAGGCACACAGGCGATACGCCCCAGGCGATAAGGAGCCAACCCTCGCTGGGAAGGTAGAAGGCTCGACAGGCTTCCTAATGAGAGGTGCGAGGCCCCGCCACCTCATGATAAGAGTACCGGTCACAATCTGTGGTACTCGGAGCTTATGGAGGAGCAGGAGCTCTGACACAGACTGGCTGACATTCAAGCCAAGCGCAACAAAGGGGGCTGGAAGAGGGCTTCCCCCTTTGCAGAGCACATTGCCACCATGGTCCCCACGAAGTTCAAAATGCCTCCTATCAGTCAATAGAGACCGACCCTAGTACCCACCTGGACAAGTATACGTCCTGGATGGAGCTACAAGGATTAGGAGAGGAGCTCATGTGCAAAGCATTCCCGCTCACGCTTGGGGATCGAGTACAAAGATGGTTCCGTTCTCTCCCTGACGCGTTCATAGGGGGATGGGACGAGCTGTCCGATCTGTTTCTGACACAGTTCATGGGGTCGAGGATGAGGTCGACTCCCAAGAAAAGGTTAGTCAATGTGAGGCAAGATAAAACGGAGCCTTTGAAGTCATACTTAGACCGCTTCAATAAGCTGGTCCTCGGCATGGAGCAGGTGTCAGACGACGCCATCCTTATGGCCGTCATGGCCGGATTGAGGCCCCGGACCAGATTTTGGTGGTCCGTCCACGAAAAAGGGTCGAGAACATATCACGACTTCCTCAACCGCGCAGAACGGTATATAGGGGCTGAGGAAGCCATTCTAGAGGATAGGGCCCCAGAACGAGAGAAGAGGCCTGAGCGGCACGAAAAAATGAGGGAAGAAAGAAGGAAACCAATGAAACCGTTCAGGCCGGCCACGAATTTCAGGGCCTTCCAGCCTGGAGGCCCCGGCCAGGTAACTGAAATCCTAACGGTTGCCCCATCACAAGTCCTTACTGAGATTAAGGACAAGAACCTGCTGCCCGAGCCACGACCTATGAGGGCCGACCCAAATCGCCTCAACCAAAATAAGTACTGCAAATACCACAAGACGAAGGGACATGACACTGACAAATGTTGGGCATTACTGGCCGAGCTGATGAAGCTGATTGACCAGGGTCAATTAAAGAAGTACGTCAAGGGTCAAGTACAGCAGGGCCAGGGGGCACAGCAAGCCATTGCCCCACCACCATCTCCACCAAACGGAGCTGCTCGCGAAATACATACACTTATCAACAACAGCTTCGGCGAGCAGTGGGAGTCCAAACGAGTCCGGAAGGGGTAAGTTCGGGAGGCCAGGAACGCTTATCAGCGGTGCGTTCCACCTCGGGCAACACCCCGCCATGCACCTATCTTATTCACTGAGCTGGACAGTGAAGGGATAGCGTACCCACACAGCGACACCTTGGTGGTATCGCTCAATATCTGCAGGACTATGGTACACAGGGTTATGGTCGACACCGGCGCCTACGCTAACGTGCTCTACTTGAGCACCTTCAGACGGATGGGATTTCATGAATCCCAGCTCATGCCTTCCTCCGACTCTATTCAAGGCTTCAGAGGAATGAGTACCCGGGTACTCGGCACCTGTGAACTCAAGGTCCTGTTCGGGTCTGGCGACAGGGAATTATTCACAACGACGGAGTTCAAGGTGGTGGACTTGAACTCCCAATATAACGCCATCTGGGGCAGACCACTTCTAGCCAAATTAAAGGCGGTAGTCTCCATCTATCACCTCGCCCTCAAGTTCCCTGTGGGCGACGAGGTATATGTTGTGAAAGGAAACCAGTTGGCCGCCAGAGAGACAGACATGGGGCTGCGCCCAAAGGAGCTCAACCAGCTTGAACTCGCCCAGACCACTTCGGCCGATGAACAGATGGAGGACGTCTTTGAAGATTCTGTTCTCGAGATCACCGAGCACAATCAGACTGCCATGGAGGTAGATAATCAACCTCCACTCCCGGCAATTATCCCTGAACAGCCGGTCAGCTCTACCTTTGAAGTCGGATCATCCTCTGGTACTGCTGTCCAGAATAGCAGAAGGGAAGTGGCGATGGACATACGAGAACCCGAAGAGGAGTGGGGGTCCGTCGATCCCCGAGGGAAGGGACCCCAGAGACGAGCAGCGCCTGTTGAAGAGCTGGATCTTGTCAGTATGGATCCAAACAGGCCGGATATGGAGCTCCAGGTCGGCCATGAGTTGCAGGAGCCCTTCCGTACCGAGCTGATAACCTTTTTGCAAGGCAATATTGATGTCTTCGCTTGGGCTCATGAAGACATGGAAGACATCCGACCAGAAGATGCCTGCCACCACCTTAATATCAACCCTGCCGTGCAACCGGTGGTCCAGAAAAGACGCCGATTGAGCCCAGACAGATACGAGGGGCTAGAGCTAGAAGTACAAATGTTGCTGGGTTAACGCTTCATTAGAGAGACCAAATACGCAACATGGGTCTCCAACCCCGTCCTGGACAGGAAACCAAATGGATCGTGGCGGCTATGCGTGGACTTCACCGATCTGAACAAAGCATGCCCAAAAGATTGCTTCCCGCTCCCCAACATTGACCAACTGGTCGACACCACAGCCGGCCATGAGCTCATGAGCTTCATGGACGCGTACTCAGGCTATCATCAGATATCGATGGCCGCGGATGACCAGGTCCATACAACTTTCATCACAGACCGAGCATAATACTGCTACACCATGATGCCGTTCGGTCTGAAAAATGCAGGGGCTACTTATCAGCGGCTCGTAAACAAAATGTTCGCAGCGCAAATTGGGAAGACAATGGAGGTTTACGTGGACGACATGCTTGTAAAATCGAAACAGAAGTCTGATCACGTCGGTCACCTAGCCGAGATGTTCGACATTCTGAGAAGATACAGGATGAAGTTGAATCTCAAGAAATGCTCATTCAGAGTCGGATCAGGAAAGTTCCTGGGATATATGGTAAGTCAGAGGGAAATTGAAGCCAATCCCGAGAAAATTCAAGCGGTCATGAATTTAACCCCACCGAGGCGGATTAAGGACGTCCAGAGCCTGACAGGTAAGGTCGCCACCCTCAACCGCTTCATATCTCGGTCCACTGACAAATGCCGACCTTTCTTCAACTTGATCAGAAGAAATGCCCAATTCGAGTGGAACGGTGAGTGCCAGTCGGCCCTAGACGACCTCAAGAAAGCACTCATAGAGGCCCCAGTCTTGGCAAAGCCTCAGCCCGGCGAAAAACTGCAGCTCTACCTGATAGTGTCCGAGTATGCGGTTAGCTCAGTGCTGGTCCGTGCAGAACAAAAAGCTCAGCAGCCTGTGTATTATGTAAGCCAGTCCCTGCATGACGCCGAACTCCGCTACCCGGCAATGGAAAAATTGGCTTATGCACTGATCATCTCAGCCAGGAAACTGCGGCCATACTTCCTAGCACACCAAGTTGAAGTACTGACTAACTTTCCTCTAAAGCAGGTACTGGGCCGTCCAAATGCCTCCGGAAGACTGCTAAAGTGGGCAGTAGAGCTAGGCCAATATGATGTCCATTATGCACCCAGAACGGCAATAAAAGGTCAGGTCCTTGCTGACTTTATCGCCGAATTCACTCCAACTCTCATCCTCCAAGAAGAAAAGATAGAAAAGCCTTGGAAGATGTATGTGGACGGATCGTCCACCGCTAATTGCGCCGGGGCTGGAATCGTGCTGGTCAGCCCCACCCAGAAATACTTCTGCTCGGCGCTACGGTTCAAATTTCCCACAACAAACAACGAGGCCGAGTATGAAGCGCTGCTAGCCGGACTGGACATGGTGAAACAATTTGGAGTGGACGACCTCGAAATCTTCAGTGACTCCCTCCTAGTCGTCAATCAAATTTCAGGCGAGTATGTAGCCAGGGATGAACAAATGACGAAATACTTGAGATCCGTCGAGCTGGCCTCCGCAGAATTTAGACGGATCCGTGCCGAGCAAATTCCTCGTAGCAAGAATACACAAGCTGACGCTCTTGCCCGGCTTGCGACAAGTGAAAGAGCTGAAGATATTGGATCAGTAAACATTGGAACAGTGGACAGTTCAGCCCTCGAACAAAAGGAAATTTACGATATCGAGCCAAAAGTGACTTGGATGACCCCGATCATCCAATACTTTGAAGGGGGAAGGTCCCCGCCGATCAGGGCGAGGCCAGAAAATTGAGAATCCGAGCTGCTCGATACACTCTTCAAGACGGCATACTTTACAAAGGGGGTTTTCCCATCCTCTCCTAAAATGCCTGGACGAAGATGAAGCCAAATATGTACTAACCGAAATCCACGAAGGAGTCTGCGGTAATCACTCCGGAGGCCAGTCTCTAGCCTTCAAAATTATCAGACAGGGGTACTTTTGGCCTAGCCTGAAAAAAGACGCCATCAACTTCGCTAAAAAGTGCGACAAATGTCAGAGATGCGCACCCCTCATCCGAGCACCTTCGGAAGACCTGAACTCAATAATGGCTCCATGGCCATTCGCAAAGTGGGGAATAGATCTAATCGGCCCGATGCCCACTGGCCGAGGAGGAGTAAGATTCGCAATAGTTGCCGTCGATTATTTCACAAAATGGGTAGAAGCAGAACCCCTGGCCCGGATAACCGAGCTGAAAGTAACAAACTTTATATGGAAATCCATCATTTGTCGGTTCGGGGTCCCTCATTCTATCATCACAGACAATGGTCGACAGTTCGACAGCGAAGACCTAAGAACATTTTGTGAAAACTTGGGCATCAAGAAGCTGCTCTCCACCCCATATCACCCTCAAGGAAACGGCCAGGTCGAGGCCATGAACAAAATCATCAAGCACACCCTGAAAGCCAGACTTGAAGAATCAAAAGGAGCTTGGGCCGATGAACTGCCCGAGGTACTATGGGCGTACAGAACGACGACCAGAACGGCAACAGGAGAAACACCATTCTCCCTAGCATTTGGATCTGAAGCAGTCATACCAATTGAGCTCGGAGTTCGCACTTGGAGAGTGGACAAATATCAAGACGAGCAAAACATGGAAGCTCTAGCAGCCAACCTTGACTTACTGGAAGAAAGAAGGATGGATGCCGATATAAAAAATGTCATCTACAAACAACGAAGGGCCAGGTACTACAACTCAAAAGTCCGAGCTAGAAGGTTTGAGCCAGGAGATCTCATTCTCAAGAAAGTTTTACTACCAAGTGGATCCTTGGGACACAATTGGGAAGGACCATACAAGATAAGCAAAATCCTGGCCGAAGGCGCATATGAGATAGCCGACCTAGATGGCAAGGTGGTGTCCAAACCTTGGAACATAGAACATTTGAAAAAGTATTATCACTAGCCGGCTAGGATTTCAATTATAATCTCTTTGTACGTTCTTTACATTTAACTAATGAAGTTATTCCCTAGTTCATTAGATCGCTTAAGGCTATGGCCTCATCCGAGCTGCCCAGGCCGGATGAAACAGTAAGGCTTCGGCCCACTTAAGGCTACGGCCTCATCTGAGCCGCCCAGGCAGGATGAAATAGTAAGGCTTCGGCCCACCGAGGCTTCGGCCCACTTAAGGCTACGGCCTCATCCGAGCCGCCCAGGCCGGATGAAACAGTAAGGCTTCGGCCCACCAAGGCTTCGGCCCACTTAAGGCTACGGCCTCATCTGAGCCGCCCAGGCCGGATGAAACAGTAAGGCTTCGACCCACTTAAGGCTACGGCCTCATCCGAGCCGCCCAGGCCGGATGAAACAGTAAGGCTTCAGCCCACCAAGGCTTCGACCCACTCAAGGCTACAGCCTCACCCGAGCCGCACAGGTCGGATGAAATAGTTAGGCTTTTGCCCACCAAGGCTTTCGCCCACCTTAAGCTATGGCCTCACCCGAGCTTTCCGAACTCAATGGAGCAATAAAGTTCCAGTTAGCTCAAGACTCCGGCTTCATCAGTCTCCTAGGCTGGATGAGATAGTACGACCAACCGAGTAGGCCAGCAATACAAATATTAAATTTCTATGAAAAATTTCACCAAGTGTTTTTTATGTCAGAATGCCGAGCTGGTTACATAATTAAGCCTAACAGGTTTCGCATCAGTGGGAACACACAAGAACATGGCGAGCAATGAATCAACATGCAAATTAATATTTAAAAAGAAAGCTGGTTTGGAGGCCAGCACCTCGTACAAAAAGGCCAAATGGCCTAAAAAAAAGGGGGAAGAGAAAAATACAAGAACAAGGCCAGCTAGACCTCCACAATATCCACCGCCTCGGATGCCCCGGCCTCCTCCATCGTCCCAGCTCCCCCAGCTACCCCAGCCTCCTCAGCCGCCACGACCGCTTCCACATGCTCGCCACCTGCCTCCTCGGCCAACGCGTCCATATCCAGATTCGGATCGGACATCAATTGGATCGAAGGAGCTGGACGGAGTACGTGACTCGAGTCGGGAGAGAGATACCTCGGCAAGTCCTCCATCATGCCTAGATAATAGCTCGGGAGGGGCAGCTTCTCCAAGTATCCGCGCAGGGCCTCCATAAGAGGACGGTCATCCAGCTTCTCTTTCCGCGCGACCTCGATCGCATCGATGAAGGCGAACAGATAGGCCATCACACCCTCATACTTGCACTCAGTCGAGGCTTTATACTCCCGGACAACGGAAGTCTTGTCCATAGGAACGGCCCGAGCAGCTTCCAAATCTGCCTTAGCAGCCTTCAATTCCGCCACCACCCGAGCATGGGTCATAGTTAGATCAGTGAAGCGTTGGCGGTCGAGCTCGGCAGCTTTGGTACTCTGAGCCAAAGCCTCCTTGGCCGAGGCAACTTGGGCTTGCAGCAGCTCCTTATCCTCCATAGCGGTGGTGAGCTGGATAGACTTCTCCCTCAGCTCAGCCCTCCGTGCATTATACCTCTCAAGCTGGTCGAGATGAGAAAGGTGAGCTCGTCAGGAGAAGACGGAAGCCTGGGCCTGAAGGATGGAAGCACACACGCTCATGTCGGCAACCGACATCTGCCCGGCATACATCTCCAGCTCCTCAGTCCATGCCTTAGCCGGAGCTTCCATCGCAGGCTCGACCCCAGAAGAAAGAGCGATCATCAGCTCTGTGCTCGGCGTCTGAGCACGCGTGTAGCTGATTTGGAAGGACGGCAATCTTCCAAGGAACTCCCTAGACCCCTCGACCCGTGCCGGATCCCAACCGCAAATACTAACCGATCCGGCCAAAGGGTGATCAGAAGCCACCACCCCGGAAGGAGTAGCAACCGTGACATCCTGGGCACCCAGAGGTTGGGTGATCGGGGCCGCCCTGGGGCGCTTCTGGGGAGGGGACTTCCTTGGTGAGCGTTGGGGAGGCACTCCACGCCCAGACGTGGCAGTGGCAGGAGCAGGGCGCTCTGAACCATGCCACCTACCTCGGCCAGAAGCCCGAGATGATTGCCCAGCTCCTCTCGCCTGCTGAGCTCGAAGGCGGATACGCTCCGTGGGATCCATCTGTTGAGGCAAACCCTCGGCAGGAAGGTCGGCTGCCAAAAAGACATCAGTTGATTAACACAAGTCCGAAATCCGACCAACAACGTATAAAAGAATAATCAATCACCTCGGAAATCGTTGGGAACGGGGATAAAAGGAAGAGTAAGTCCGGCCTGAGCTAGCTTCCTCTCGGTCAGCAGAACCTTGAATAGCAACCTCTTCGGATCAACGCTCTCTTTCAAGTAGCGAAGCTTCCTCGAGAAATCCACACTCACCTCGAGAGCGTCAGGCGAGATAACTGCAAAACAAAAAATAATTGTAATATCAGAAGGCCGACCAGATTAACAACAACAAGGATATATACCGTTGGTCGGCCTGAAATAAACGGGACAAGGTATCCTTTGAGACGGGTCCCCGCCAACCGGTCCATGGCTCATCCAATCTCCGCCAACCCAAAACCACTTCGCCTTCCAATCCTTGATGGAGGATGGAAGACCCTTTATGAGCTGGGGATGACCCGCCCGAGGAGAGATATAGTAGAGATGGTTCTTGGCTCCCGGCAGCAGCTTTAGAGTGTACAACCATGTCAGCTCATGAGGGCTCGGGACACCGAGCTGATAAGTGTAAAAAGCAACGAACAGCCCGAGGAGTGACGAAATGCTGTTCGGATGAAGCTGGCCGGGAGGAGCAACCCCCCAAAAACGAAGGACTTGTGTGAGGGGCGACGCCAAAGGAAAACGCAATCCGCCCTCCAAATCTCGGAAATTTATGACCATACATCCTCGGGGAGAATTGTCCATCCTCTCCTCGGGGAATGGAACGTCAAAGATGACCCCTCGGGAAACATTGAACAGCGCATGCCATCGGTCAAGCTCGGGTCGGGTCGCGGTGGACGGCCACTCTATGGCCTTTGAATCCTCAGACGGCTGCTCCGTCCTCCTAAACCTCCTCCGAACAGGCACCCCAGTGGGAATACCCGGAGCTGAGGTAGAAGGACCGGCCTCCTCGCCACTCGCTGCAGGGGCTGGACTTCGAACCTCTACATCCGATGAGGAGGTCGACCCCAAAGAAAGCCTTCCTGAGCTGTACTCCAGCTCAGCGGATCCACCCTGGCTATAGCCCTAGACCGAATCGTTGGACGAAGAATTACCAGAGGACATGATTGAAGAAATTACCTAAAGAGATTCCGTCCAGATAACGCTGTTCGGTTCGTCTAGATCAGTAATATCTGCTCGGGGCTCTCGAAAAATCTCACAAGTATGTGAAGAAAATGAAAGGAGGACCTACCCTATTTATAGAAAAGGAAGTGACTGTTTGTATTCCCCCCCCCACTAGAGATGACACGTGGCATATTGAACGGTGACGATTTGGAGACCCTTCGGCTACCAATCCATCAGATTCGGAGGTCGGCCACGGATAAACTAAATGACATTTGAGGTTGGATTAATGATCCATGACCGAGCTTCCCGTTTAGCTCGGCCATGGCCAGTTCAGCTCGACATCTCCCAAAGTTACGTTATTTATTTAAGGATTAAAATAGTCGAGATTAGTTCAAGATGAGAAAACAGAAGATTAACCAAGTTGTATAGCTTCAACCGAACTCAACTGGTTTGGAGGCCAGAACCTCTTAACAAAGCTAAACCCTAAACCCTAAACAAAAGGAACAGAAAAAAGAAAAACAGCTCGGACGTATAGCTCGGTAATGGTCTAGAATATTGGAAAGGATATTTACAATTATCACCATCCTGGACAGACCTCTCTCTCAATATTGACATGTCAGCTAGAACGTTTTATGAACCTATTATGGTTGCTGAACATGTTACCAGGTACTTAAACTTAAGAGATCTGTCCAAGCCCCTTTCCGACCAAGATCATATTAGAGTATGTCTACTCATCAGCACCGATCTCAACCGCCTCATCCTCCGCCCTGGCCGCTCGGGAACTCTCAGCCTGTCCAACGTCAGAAAAATCCTCCATTATAAGATCAGGATTGGACATTAGTTGGATAGGCGGGGCTAGCTGTAGGAGATGCTCAGACTCGGGAGGCAGGTAGCTAGGCAGATCGTCCATCAGATCCAAGTAATACTTAGGAAGAGGATTTTTCTGCAGATAACCAGCCAGCGACACCTGAAGAGGACGGTCGTCGACCCTGGCCTTCCTTAGCACTTCCATGTTATCCATAAAAGCAAAGAGATAAGCCAGGATGCCGTCGTACTTGCACTCTTTGGACCCCTTGTATTTTTGTACGACGGCCGCCTCATCCCGCGGGCCGGCTTGAGCAGCCAGCAGTTCAGCGCGCACCTTCTCCAGCTCGGCCTTCGAGGCCTCCAAGTTCCTCCCCAAAGTGGCCTTCTCTTGATCCAAGTCGAATGAACGCTGGCGTTCAAACTTAGCCGACTTAATGGCCTTAGTCAGAAAATCTTGGGAGGAGGCCAACTGAGCTTGAAGGGTCTCTTTCTCCTCAGCAGTTAAAACGGCCTCGGCTCGCCTTTTGCAGAGCTCCACCTCTTGCACCTCAAATTCTTTCTCTCACTCCAAATGCTTGAGGTGGGCTCGCCAGGCGAAAACAGACGCCTGAGCTTGAAGAACAGAAGAGCAGACATCCATATCTATTGCCAACATCTTGCCAGCATATCCTTCTAACTCTTCAGTTCAAGCCTTGACTGGGGTTTCGATGGCCGGCTCAATCCCCGGAGGAAGATTCTTTATCAGACTGGGGCTCGGCATTTGAGCCCGGGAAAAGCTAACTTGGAAAGGTGGCCTTCGTCGAAGGAACTCCCCGGAAGATTCGACCCTCTCAGGGTCCCAACCACAAATGCTAACCGAACCGGCCAGTAGAGAGTCAGATGACCACACTCCCGGGCGAATCGAAGAACTGGCAGGAGGGTTAACTGCCGTCTGTACGGGCTCAGTCGACACTTCAGGCGGTGGCGGTCAAGACTTCTTGGCCGGTGGGCCGCCAGTCTTCGGGTTCTGAGCAGGTTCGCTGACACCAGAACGCTCAGGCCCCCGCCTCTTTTGAATTGGCTGTCGTCGCACTGGCTGCCTCCTTTTCTCAGCCTATTCGGCACGAACCCTGATCCGTTCAGCTGGGTCCATCCGAGGACGAAGACCCTCTTGAGGGAGATCGGCTGCAAAAGAATTTTTCATTAGCCAAGTAAGAAGCCTAATATATACTCAAAGCAATAACCGGGGGCTTACCAGTAAAATCGACGGGAGCTCAGAAAAAAGGGAAAATCAACCCAGCTTGAGTAAGTCGACCTTCCGTGATTAACTCCCTATATGACCGCTGGGAGGGGACGACGTTATCCCACAAATAACGGATTTTCCGGGAAAAATCCCCGTCGATGTGGAGAGTGTCAGACGGAATATCTGCAGCAAGGGAGAAATATTAAAATATTAGACGAGCTGAACAGAAAGAGCATAAATATATACCTCTAGCTGTCCCGAAACCAATCGGGCACGATACCCTCACAGCAGACCCGCCGTTAGAATCTCCGGGGCTCCTCCAATCCCCTCATACCCAGAACCAATCGCTCATCCAGGTCCCTCTCGGCAATGGGAGGTCGCTCACTAGCTGAGGTCGGAACAGGCGAGGTGAGAGAAAATGAAAGTATTCCCGGGCTCCAGGTATAAGCCTGATGCTAAACAGCCAGGATAGCTCATCCGGGCTAGGTATCCCGAGGTTATATCTATGAAAAAGGATCAATAGACCTAATATGATTGACCAACTATTTGGGCTAAGCTGCCCGGGCGCTATCCTCCAATGCCACAAATAATCAGTCAGACAACGTGCTATGGGAAATCGAAGGCCTCTACAAAGCGCCTCAATGTTAATAGCAATGCAACCCCTGGGGGGACGCAACATTCGCTCCCCTGACTGAGGAGCGATAAATTGAACGCACTCAGGGATGTTAAAAAGTCTATGCCACCGGTCTACATCTGACTGAGACAAGTGGGACACTATATTTATTGGTCCTAATTCCTCGACTCGGGGATTATAACCCTCCTCGGCCCGGAACCCCGCAGGGCTTGGGGCTGGACCCATATGCGAAGTACCTGCCTCCTCGGCTACTCCCCTGGCATCCGCTCCCGGGGATTGGACCTTACATTCTGATCAGACGCTCTACTAGACATGATCGGGAAAAGTTAGTTTACCTTGCAAAGAAACCACCTCGGGTGACGCAGCGCAAAGCAGTATGCTCGTATTGGCTCGCAGAATTGGAATTATCCAAGAATTTGAAGAGAGAAAAGTGAAAAATGAAGCCATGAGACACTTATATATATAAGAGTATGTTGAGACTCTTCGACTTCCAGCCATTAAGGTGGCGACACGTGGACAATTCAGTTGTGTAAATACGCGCCGAAAATCAGATCACATAGCTAGTCCAAGTCTTACTCAGCTCGGCATAATGAGATCGGTTAGATCCCGGCGGAAATAATTCCCGTCGTGGTCTAAGGGGCTATTGTTGGACCATGGTGTCCGAGCTATGTGACGCCAACACACCCGAGCTGCACAAATCATACATATGAACGATAACAGTCGCTCTCTGGACCCGAAACCGGCCAGGCACCTCGGCCGGATACCCCCCTTGGGCGACGCCCAGAGCATCCACTCCAAAGACAGCCGAGGTGAACTAGTGGCCGAGCTAGGAAGGCCATCCCGAGCTGACATAACCGAGCGAGCATCCAACCGTTAGGAGATTGTGGATGATAAAACCGCCGCATAATATCGAATGAATAGGCGGAAAACAAGGTTGAAGTGGGGGTAGCTTCCACGTTCTCCCACGATCCCCATTACTCACCTTCTCCTGTCTATAAATAGTTGTAATTTTCACTTATAAAAGGATCTGAATCCTAATTCTGTAAAAAAGCACTAGAGAGCTGATTTCTCTAACTTAATACTATAAGGTCCTGCCCGGTTACTTAGCCGTCCAGGATCAGCCGACCAACATTGTCCGAGTAGGCTCCGGGCCAGTCTTTTTCCACACTTATTTTCACTACATTTGGGTGTTAGACTAGGAATTACATTCAAACAAATTCCGACATCAACAGATATTATACATGTTCCTTTCAAGTATTACACTTACCTTACATGTATTACACTTATTTCTTTCAAGTATTATTTAAATATATTACAAGTATTACACATGTTCATTTCAAATATTATATAAGTATCTTACAAATATTACACATTTTCACTTTAAGTATTACATATTTTCAATTCAGGTATTAGATAAGTACCTTACAGATATTATACAAGTTCCTTTCAAATATTGCATAAATACCTTATTGGTATTACATATATTCATTTCAGGTATTACTAAGTATCTTATAGGTATTAAACATGTTCATTTCAAGTATTATATAAATACCTTATAGGTATTACACATGTTCATTTCAAATATTAGATAAGTATTTTATAGGCATTAGACATTCCTTTCAAATATTACATAAATACCTTATAGGTATTACATATGTCTCTTTCAAGTATTACAAATCGTAATACCTTAAACGTATTTTCATAATATCTTGAAGGTATTACTTATATATTATTCAATCATGTTATTTTGTAATACCTAAAGAACAAATCATTAATATCTCAAAAATATTATTTACATATAAGTTCTTATTTTTAGCCAAATTCTTGAAATTGTTTTCAGTCAAATACTTTACCTTGCTCATTATTGACATAAGGAATCCTAAATTTTAGAATTATAAGAACCCAAATTTTTGTAGTATTGTTGATTAAATATAGAAATTGAGAAAAAATTGAGTAGAAATTAAAAAAAATTATTGATCTTAGGAGATGTGAGAAGAAATTAAAAAAAAAAATAAAAAAAATAAAAGGAAGAAGTAGCCATGCAGAAAGGAGAGAGGAATAAAAAAACAGAAGGAAGAAGAAGCAGCACAAAAAAAGAGAGAAAAAAAGAAAAAAAAACATTTTCCAATGTATAAAAAAAAAAAGAAAAATTATATATATAAAATTATGGAACGGGTAGGGGGTACGGATCTTCGTACCTCAGAGACACATAAGTGCTCTCTTAACCTTTTGCAACACGTGCATTATATGAAAGTGTCCTATTATTTTGTTGTGTGCGAACTCAAGGTTTTTCTTCCTTTTTTTTAAATTAATAAAATAGATTCAAGTATGCTGATATGCGTTATTTTTCTTCTTTGGGTCCAATTTACCATATAAAAATATTTATTTATTTATTTTACTATTAAAAAAAAAAGAATCGACCTTTCAAGTATCCCTACGACTAGCAATTCGTTTATTTTCAAATCCATCCATTTACTCTTTATTATTTAATTGACTATGATAACTTATACTATAATGTTCTATATCTCCAGGAACTTTTGCTTAACGTGCATCTCAACTCGAGAGTATTTGTTTGGCATGGTGAGGAAGACAAGTTCTCCTAGGAGATATTTGACTCTAAGGACGTATTTCAAGTAAATAAAGAAAAATTAAAAAGATGTTTTTAGATTGAACAATCAACACTTGTATTTTTTTTTATGTATTATAAAGAGAATCACAAGAACCCAAGACGAATGTTCTATGGTACCATTTAAGTAGATGGATGTAGTTCTTCGGCTTTTGGAAGGAATTCAGCTGCATGTTTCTCATATTTATAGAGAAGAGAATCGATCCGCAAATGTGTTATCAAAGATGGAGATTGATTACTGTTGGTGGAACTCTGCGCCATCTGCCATTAGATACTATATGTTTCTTGAGTTTTCAAACAAACCTTTCTATAGGTTTTATTGATATAAGTGAGTACTCTTTTTCCTCAATATAAGATTTTCTTTTTGGATTTCCTATATTGGGGTTTTAATGAGTCTCGCTTTAAAATAACATTGTCTTTGCTTACGTACTTTTATTTATTTAATTTTTTATATATTTTGATATTTATTAAATAAAAAAGAGAGAAACATAAGAACATGTTAAAAATATCAGAGTTCAAATCTAGAAATTTGGAAGTTCCTTGTTATTCATTTAAAGTAAAATGTAATTATGTCTCGTAAGAGAAAAAGGTAAAAACTTTTAAGTAAGAGAAAAAGGTAAAAACTTTTTAAGTATTTTTACAATCATTTTTGAATATAAATTATTTGGTATTTAATTTTCCTAAAACAACCACTCCCTCCAAACTCGCTCAACTCTTCCCACAAGGCACAATTACCATCTATTCTCCTCCATTTTTCTCGAATTTTATTATATCTTTTAAATAAAATAAAATAAAAGAAATTAGTTTTATTATATTAGTGTTTGTTCATCAATTCTCAATGTCTCATAATCAAAATCTGGGAATATCACTCCTTTCACTTTAATTTCACACAGTATGGATTCTGATGAAGTGGATCATCAGAACTCACGGCGGTCTCCGAGCTACAGAGACTCTGGCGAGCTGCCAGGCGCCCTCTCCAACCGGATTCTGGTCGACATCATCCGCGACGAAGGCGGCGACGGAAAGACTCCCATATTCAAGGACAAGCTCAAAGGCCCCGGCAGCCTCAGCGGCGGCCGCGGCTCCAACTGGACCTCCACCGTCCCCGTCCCCGCCTCCGACATCCCCCTCAACTCCAGCAAACGCATGCGTAACCCGATCTCTGATCCCGATCCTATTTCCCAACCCGACATCTCCGCCGTCTCCGATGCAAGGTATTACGATTCGCATCAATCTCCGATCCTCTGTTATCGCAATTAGGTCTTCATCACTCGATTGGAATCAATTTCTGATGGTCTGTTTTGGCAAATAGGTCATCGAGTCTGCTGCGAACTCCCAGCCGTCCGATGGAGAGAACGAGCGGGAGATTCGAGTTGGACGGTCCGATGAAGAGGCTGCAGAGGGAAGAGGAGGAGGAGGAGGCGGAGGAGGAGGAGGAGGAGGATGAGAGGCAGGAGAAGGAGGCGGAGGAAGAGCAGCGGCCGGTGAGAATGTCGTTGATGTCGCTGCTGGCGGAGACGGACGAGGACGGGATAGGGTACGGCATGGATGAGGATGAAGATGAAGAAGAGGAGGAAGAAGATGATGGTGGGGCCCTGGAGTACAACAATTGCTGCATCTGCATGGTGAGGCATAAGGGCACTGCATTTGAGCCCTGTGGCCATTCCTTTTGCAGGCTCTGTTCAAGGGAGATGTGGGTGCAAGGTGGGAATTGCCCCCTTTGTAATAATTATATTTTGGAAATTCTTGATATCTTCTAGTTTTTTTTTTTAAATATTTTATTACGGAATACAGTTAGTTCTACAAGAAATTCACTTTTTTATTTTTAAACTTTTGGAATAGGTACCCATAATTATATGTAGTGTCCAAATGGATAACCATTACTATATTGAAAATGAAATCCCAAAGCATGATGCAAGAAAGCAACTAATTTTAATGGGTAGGAGTTCCCTAAAAACTAAAATAACTAGAGATTTCATTTAAATGAGCATGTTAATTATTGTATAAAATCAAGCTGTGTAAAGTTGCATGAGTCTTTAATAATTAAATTCAACCTCAACCTGAATTTTGCCTCCTATTAATCCAATATTCAATTTCTTGTTTTCAAATTAATTTGGTTGGAATTATTGAAGATTAGTAGATAATGCAAGTAGTCATTGAAGTGGAATATGATAGCATTGGTTTGTCAACATCTGAAATTTCGAAATTTGGTAGAATTATGTTTATCTGTAAACATTTACAGTTAGACTCATTCATCGTAATGCCAATAAAGTGACATATCGTTTAGCTAAGACTGCTCGAGATTTCATTAGCCCTTATTATTGGAACAAGCCTCCTTCGTTTGTAGATGACCTTCTGATATGTTTTGTTCTCATTCTTTCGTTATATAAGTTTTCTCTTAATTGGTTCAAAATATATATATACGCACGCAAAGCAAAAATGAGTAATTAGTGATACATAAACATCACTTGATGACTGTAATTAATTAATAATATTGAGAAGCAAACGCAAATAATAATCCCACTTTCCGGCCTCTCTTATATTATGACATAAAAAAGCTCCCAAAATAAGCAGTATTTGTGATGAAATTAGTTATGGGTGATAGTATGGTCCAATAGATAAGGTAGATCAGAAGCTGATGATCACACAACTCTTGCCAACTTTTTTTTAGGCAAGCTACCAATAGCTTCAAAATACAACAACTATAAATACATGAATTTAATTAGGTTGGATAAAAATTATTATACATATATGCCTCATGCTTTTTTCAAACAAATGGGCTCTTGTAAGTTGTTTTTATTTGCAGCTCTTTTGACCATATTTGCAGCACTAAATCACGTTGCATGTGAGGATATACCATTTGATGTTAACTATGAAGTTGTTTGGGGAAATGATCATGTTTCGATTATCGATCAAGGAAGAGAAGCCCAGCTTTCAATGGACGTAAACTCTGGTTCGATACTTACATATTTTATAGCTAGAAATTATTAATTCTTTCATTCATAGAATTTAATTTAATATTTATCTTTATTTATATGTTTAACAGGAGCTGGCTTTAGATCAAAACAAAGCTTTGGATCGGGTTTCTTTCATTTGAGGATCAAGTTGCCCAATAAGGACTCTGCTGGAGTTGTTACAGCTTTTTATGTATAAATATTTTCACTTTTGTTATTAAATTAATTTATAATAATCTTGTCATAACTCATCTTTAATGACAAATATGAGTGTCATTAGGTGTCTTATTGCATTAATATATACAATAAAAAATTATTATTAATTTTCAATAAAGAAACCAATTTTAAAAAGTACATATATAGGTTGTATAAAGAATTAAATATATGGCACATATTAATTTTGAATAGGCAGCAATATGAGCTTTCAATTAGGTGATCACTATAAATTAATTAACCTAGCCTATATCTTATTATTAATAATGAATTATTTTGTGGCTACATGATTTTGCAGCTCACTTCAGATTCTAATAACCATGATGAGGTGGATTTTGAATTCTTGGGCAATAAAGAAGGCAAACCAATTACACTACAAACAAATGTGTTTGCAAATGGGGTTGGAGATAGAGAACAAAGGATACTTCTATGGTTTGATCCCTCTGCTGATTTCCACACTTACATGATCCTATGGAACACTCACCAGATAGTGTAAGAATTCCATCAATTTATTCATCTCTTCGGTCAAAATCATTTTTTCATCTCTTTCATTATCATATCTTCCCATTTTGGTTTCATAAGTATTGCAATTTAAGAATTCGTCCGATTTTAATTCAATTTTGACCTGAATATTCAAATTTCGTTGGAAAATGTCATGTAACTTCAAATTGAAGCTTTCCGGTGACCATAAAGTGGGGATGTTAAACGAGTTGATCCTACCAATTTTGAGCTAGCCCTAGTAAGCTTCGGGTTAAACAGGTCAACTAATGAAATTGGCCTCTAATATTGAAACCTAACCGTAACAGGTTTCGAAGCTAAATGAGTTATTATCGGATTATAAATAAAAAAATTACATTTATATTTTAAAAGATAAAAATTTGAGTTAAAATATACATAACTTTCAAAATTCACATATAAATTAAATGATTCATAATAATAAAATTTCACATAATTATAATTTCATTGCAACAACATTAAGTCAAAGTATTTAAATATTTAAGTTCCAAATTTTAAAATTATCATATAGCATAACTTTTTGGCTATGGAGTATTCTTTACAAAACAATCATAAAATTAAATTGTCATAGATGAAACCATTAAAAAACTGAATGTAAATTGTGATAAAATACGAGCAAACCTGTTATTTACACATTTATTGGCTTAGTCTCTGATATTATATAGTACGTACATAGATGTAATATTATTATTTAATTTATTTCATATAGTTAATTCTTATAAATTAAATTCGAATATAGTTAATTCTTATAAATTAAATTGGAAGACATCAAATATAGGATAATACACATATAATTGAACTTTAATTTATTTATATAGTTAATTCTTATTAATTAAATTCGAAGATATCAAACTTAGAATAATACATATATAATTGAACATTTGTATTATCTTTTATATACTTAGGATTAAAAAAATTTAATTCAATTTAAAAAATTATTAAAAAAATACAGATTATAAACGGGCCACCCGACTAATCGTCTGGGTGGCCCTAGCAGGTTTCTAGCTAAACAGGTCTCAGGTTAAATAAACAAATTTAAACGGGTTAGAAATCCTTTTTTTTAACATCCCTACCTAAAAGTGGCGTGGGTGATACATGTCGCCACATCACTTTTAAGTAATCGAAAGCGAAATTTATCTGAAATCAAATAGATTTTTAAATCACGGGACTAAATAAAAAATTGTGGTAATAATGAAATCAAAAATGAAAACCACGATAATTGTGAGACTAAAACTGATTTTAACCCTCCAAAACCCTAGTTAACATGACACCATGTTTGAAAAGACCCTAATTTCTTAATGAACATTTTTCTTTAAATAAATTTTTAGATTATATGTGGACAACACCCCAATAAGAGTATTCAAGAACAAGGAAGACATTGGGGCAATGTATCCAAAGCAAGCAATGAGAGTGGAAGCCAGTATATGGAATGGAGATAGCTGGGCAACAGATGGAGGAGAAACCAAGATCAATTGGTCTTCTGCACCTTTTACTGCCCATTTTCAGGGTTTTAATTTTGGTGGTTGCTTATTATCACAAAATCATCAACCAAATAATTGTGATTCTGATCAATTTTGGTGGAATCAGAGCAAATATTGGAGATTGAATCATCAACAGCAGAAAGAGTATGAAGATGTGAGACAAAAATATATGAATTATGATTATTGTGATGATAGAAATAGGCACCCTACTCCTCCTCCTGAATGTGAATTTAATAATTAATTCATAAATAATTCAGGTTATAGTTATTATTGATGTTGTTGCTTCTTGTGTTCTTAATTATTGATGTTAATTGATTTGTTGTATTTGGGTTTATGTGCAAAATAAATTATTGAGTTTGATTATTTTTTTTAGAGCATTAATAAAGTAGTTGATCGCCTTTTTTTAATATAATCAAATACTTTGAATTAAAGGGTTATTATTAATAGTTGCTATAGGGTGGAATTTGCATTATTTAATGTAAAATGATGATTTATTTTGCATTTATGGGAGCACTTCAATATACAATAATTATTCATGATCACTCGGGCTCTATGTAGTATTTTCTAAAAATATTAAAGATGAATTAAATCAAGACTTTTAAAAAAAATCTTTAATATATAGTGAATGAGAATTCAAGAACACATGTCAATTTATGATTCCCTCATATATATGTATATATATTTATAATTATTTATTTATTTTAGTTCTTACTCGTGTGTTATTATGCGAGTACTCTTCTTATTCCAGCTATTTGCAAAAGACATTAAGACTGAGTTGAAAGTAGCTAGCTAGATTGATCTTTCTTCAAGTATTACTTAAAAAATAAAATTTAATACAAAACCATCATGATTAATACACAAAAAATTATGTTTGGTGAATGAATTCTCTGTGACCAATAAATTAATAGCAGCTTTTTCATAAATTTTTTAAAAAGATTAATATTATCATGTAATGTGAATAAAAAGGTAAAAGAAAATGATCCCAATGAACAAATGAAACAAAACAAAAAAAGGGGGAGAAGATTTATGAAAATACTGAACCACTACACGAAACTCAAGATGACTAATAACCATTTCACAAGAGTAATTGGATCATTGAAAAAGTCCCAATCAACCTAATCATGTAACTTTTTATAAGATCATATAGTTTAAATAGAATTGATCGAGTAATCTTTATTGGATCAAATCGTGTCAATATTAGAATGAATGATGTGAACACAAACATACAAGAGCATTCACACGGAAACATCAAAGCCACACACAAAATATCATAAAAAGGAACAAATGAGCCATGATAATACACAAAAATATACGCCCGTGCTGAAGATGAAACTAAAGATCAAAAAAGTGAAAAAATAGAATATTACTGATATGTTAACACTTGAGAAAGAAGAGAAGAAATACAGAGCTAATAGCATGAATAGTATGCTAGCTCCAACAGATTTATGCTGACGTGTCAAAACAACTAACAAACTTGGGAATGCTTCTCCTGTGTGCATGTGCATACAATTTCTCCATGCACATATACTGTATATTCAATATGCTCCTAGCCAGGATCGTGTGCAAGAGAGAACCGAGTGCGAAGAGATGAGAATTGTCCGGCGGATAAAGTCTTAGTAAGGATGTCTGCTACTTGGTGTTCTGAAGGAACATAGCGAATGTCAAGATCCTTATTTCGAACCTTCTCGCGTAAAAAATAGACGTCCACTTCAATATGTTTGGTGCGAGAATGAAAAGCGGGACTGAAAGCGAGCTTTATAGCACCGTCATTGTCACACCAAAGAACAGATGGTGGAGTAAGAGTGAGCCCCAGATCAGCAAGCAAACCCTTAACCCATAACAAATCCGTGGTGGCAAGAGCAAGGGATCTATACTCAGCCTCCGTACTACTTCGCGCAATGACGTGTTGCTTTTTGCTACACCATGTGAGGAGATTAGAGCCAAGAAAAATACAGTATCCACTAGTGCTCCGACGATCATCTATGTTGTTGGCGAAGTCGGCATCAGTGAAGCCTTGCAAGACCATGCGTGAAACTGGTTTGAATAGAAGACCCATGTGCTGAGTGCCTTGTAAATAGCGAAGAACAAGTTTGCAAGTCTGCCAATGATTGATCGAAGGTTGATGGAGAAATTGGCTAAGTCGATTAACCATGAACGCAATATCATGCCGGGTCAAAGTCAGGTATTGCAAGCTACCAATCACACTCCTATATAATGAAGGTTGGTCAAAGAGTGGACCATCATGCAAGAACAGCTTCTTGCCAGAGAGAAAATGAGTAGGGCTGGGCTTGCTATGAGATAAACGAGCCAGGATGAGAATGTCCCGTATATACTTGTCTTGAGAGGGTGAATTCTGTGTGAAGTTCGGCGAGCTTCAGTACCAAGAAAATAATGCATCTCTCCAAGGTGTTTGAGGGAAAATTTAGAGTGCAATTGGCGAATGAGCTCCGAAATCATGAGAGAATCATTCCCCCGTAACTAAGATATCATCAACGTAAACAAGAACAATAAGAGCTTTCCCCCGAGAAGAAAGGTAGAACAGAGAATGATCAGATGTGGAGTGTTGGAAACCAATGGAAACCAAGAACTGATGAAGGGTATCATACCATGCCTTGGGGGCCTGCTTAAGGCCGTAGAGAGATTTGACGAGCTTACAGACATGAGAAGGGCGAGTAGCATCAATAAAACCCTCAGGTTGGTGCATATAAACAACCTCATTGAGAGTGCCATTAAGAAAAGCATTGTTGATATCAACTTGCTGAATTTGCCACCCCTTTGTGACAGCCAAAGTGAAGACCAGCCTGATTGTAAGAGGCTTCACTATCGGACTATAAGTTTCGAAGTAATCCACACTAACATGTTGCTTAAATCCCCGGGCCACCAACCGAGCTTTGTACTTACACTTCCATCTGGGTTCCTCTTAACCCTGAATATCCACTTGTTAGTGATAGGATGAATATCTGGATGACTTGGAACCAACAACCACGTTTTGTTAGATTGTAGCGCTTGGAATTCATCCTCCATAGCCTGTTTCTAGTGAGGAGAAGCTAAGGCTTGGGACACAGTGGTTGGTTCAGCATTGGTAAGGTAAGGTCAACCATGTAGATTTTAGGCTTGAAAAATACCATGTTTCGAACGAGTGATCATTGGGTGACAAGATGTAGAAGAAAGAGGAACAAATGGTGAAGTATTAGGTGATGAAGTATGAGAGTTATTATGAGAGGGGATAGGTGAATCGGGAGAAGAGGGAGGATGAGCAGGTGGTGTGTGTATGGTATGTGAAAAGGACGAACCTGTTGAAGAAGCACTCTTAAATGGACTGCCAGTGGAGATGGTGGGTATGATAGACAGTGAAAGAGGAATGATAGCTAGAGATGAGGGAGCAAGTGTGGAAGTAGGGTCAGTTGACTTGGAGAAAAAAATAGGGAAGGGAAATTCAAACTCATTAAAGACTACAGTGCGAGCTATGTAGATCCTCCCATTTTGATGAAGACACCTATAACCTTTATGAGCAGTGTTATATCCTAGGAAAAGACATTTGTGACTCTTTTGTTGAAGTTTGTATTGGTTATATGGACGAAGATATGGGTAACATGCACAACCAAAAGGCTTGAGAAATGAGTAATCGGGTGCTTTATAGTAGAGAAAAGAATATGGAGATTTACCCTTTAAGACTGGAGTGGGAAGTCTATTGATAAGAAAAACAGTTGTGCTAAATGCATCCCATCAAAAAAATAAAGGTATGAAAGCTTGATTAAGAAGAGTTAATCCCAATTCAACAACATGTCGATGTTTCCGTTCTACTAACTCGTTTTGTTGATGAGTATAGGGGCAAGAGTGTCTATGAGTGATTCCTAAGCTGGTCAGGAAGGAAGAAAGGTCTTGAAATTCACTCCCCATATCACTATGAAGAGATGTTAGCTTAGTGCCAAAAAGTCTTTCTACAAGGGGAAGGAATTTTTTGAAGAGAATGGCAACATCAGATTTTGCTTGCATGGGGTAAATCTAAGAGAACCTAGAGTAGTCATCAACAAACAATACATAGTATCTATACCCTTCCTTTGTAGTAAGAGAAACCGGGCCCCAAACATCATAGTGTACGATTTCTAGAGGTTTAGTTGTAGTGTGAGGAATAGTAGGGTAGTGTTTTTGATGAATTTTACCAATAGTACATGCTTCACAAAACAGACGTGGAAGAATATGGAACATTTATTGACTTAAGAACTTTAGTAAGAGTGCTATTACAAAGGTGATCTAAACGGTGATGCCATAGAGTAAGTAAACTAGACGAATTACAAGGAGTAGAATGAAAAGCAGTAGTTGTGGCAAGGTGTATGGATGGAAGATGAGAGAGGTCAAGCTGGTACAATCCATCTTTAAGTGCTTCTTTCAGCAGTATTTGGTTGGTGTGGAGGTCTTTGACATATCAACAATGTGAGTGAAACTTGTTGGACCGACATATCCGAGCTGTACAGGTCATGTACTTATTCGGTAAAGAGTTGTCAGCTCGGGACCCGAAACTGGCCAGGCACCTCGGCCAGATAACCATCCTGGATGACACCCAAGGCACCCAACCCAAAGATGGCCGAGCTAAACAGATGACCGAGCTAAGCTGGTTATTCCGAGCAGGAGCAAGCCAACCGTTAAGAAATCGTGAGTGATAAAACTGCCGCACAACACCGAATGAATAGGCGAAAAACAAGGAGAAGGTGGGCATAACCTCCACATTCCCCCACGACCTCCACTACTTGTATTTTTTTTGTTTATAAATAGCTGTAATTTTAACTTGTAAAAGATTTGAATCCTTATTCTGTAAAAAGCACTAGAGAGCTCATTTCTCTAATATAATCAGAAAAGGTCCTGTCCGGTCACTAAAATTGTCCAGGATCAGCCGAGCTAAAATTGCCCGAGTAGACTCCGGGCACAGTGTTTGCTACATTCATACACTTTGAACCTCACTTCTTCATTCAATTTTACTTCCTTTTGTATCGATTTGGGTGTTCGACTAGGAATTATTCTCTTACAAATTTCGACGTCAACAAAACTCAATGATGGCTGAATTATCTTGCAAAAACTTGGAAATACTTAGTAAATTTTTAGTTATGTCAGGAACATATAAAATATGATTTAGAGTAACAGAAGAAAAGGGAATAAGAGAGGGGAATGAAGAAGAGCCAGTGTGAGAAATAAAAGCAGAAGAACTGTTACCAACCACTAGCCTTTGCTTACCAGAATAAGGAGATTGAAGATGATGATTCTCCAAGGCTGCAGTAACATGGTGTGTTGCCCCACTGTTGAGGATCCAGTCGGAGGAAATAGTAGGAGCATTGGGAGCATGGAGAAGTGGAGATCCAGAGGTAAGAGGTGATGATGGTGTGGAGGAAGTATGTAACAGGTTGGCTTGAGGAGAAGAAACATCACTCTCCAATCCAGTGAAATTCACATCAAATCTCTTAAAACATTTAATGACAACATGGTTACTTTTGCCACAAATTTGACATACCACCCGATTCCGATTACTAGGAAAACGACCACCATGAGCTCGTCCCCGAGAATAGAAGCCACCACGTCCACGCTCAGAAGAAGAGGAACCACGAGTAACACTGTAATTTGCACTAGGGCCAATACCAACAAGATGAGAAGCAGTAGTGTGATGTTGAGCCAGACGCATTTCATGCGTTTGCAAAGCAAATTGCACCTCGAAAAGACTAAGAGACTCACTCCTTGTGGTTAGATTTACCACAACACTTTCGAAATCAGAACATAAACCACCAAGGATATATAACATGAGATCATCATCACTAATGTATTGATCCGCAGCTCGAAGCTGATCTGCCAAATTTTGCATGTGCATTATGTAATCTGCAATAACCATATCACCTTTCTTCAATGTCTGCAACTGAAATCGAAGATGCATAGCTCGAGCCTTTGATTGAGAACAAAAAAGTCGATCAAAAGCACGCTATATCTCAAAATCGTGAGTAAATCTGCTTACGAATCCTAACATAGAGTCAGACATAGAATTGAGTAACCAACTCTTCAATAGTTGATCCTTCCGAATCCACTCAGTGAAAGCCAGCCCACGACACCGAACTCCATCACCATCATCGACAAACTCCTTAGGAATACTAGATTCATCTCCATACAAAAACTGATTAAAGCCATGCACCGTCACAGTGGCAATGACTTGAGATCGCCAAAAGGAAAAATTCAACTAATCCAACCTGAGTGTAAGGATTGGGAAAGTAGGAAGAGAGATAACACCCATGAGGGAGAAGCAATGGCTCAAGATACCATGCTGAAGATCAAACTAAAGATCAAAATAGTGAAAAAATAGAATATTACTAATATGTGAAAACTTGAGAAAGAAGAGGAGAAATACAGATATTTATAAGAGCTAATAGCGTGAACAGTACGCTAGCTCCAACAGATTTATGCTGACGTGTCAAAACAACTCTAACTGTGATACCCTATACCCCTATGACGTATAACCCACAATAAAATATTCATCATATAGGCACATCATGCTGACGTTTCATTTATCCATATAAGCATAAAAACATTATTTAAAAACTAATATCATATAAGATTAAAACACACAACCCATATTCCAACATAAGTTATATTAAATACAACTCATGTACATGTGTTCAAAATGCAAAATGCGGAGGAAGAAAAGGTTGCACGAGGCATCAACCGGCCGACCTGATATAGCGTGATGTCTATATGTACAAACCCACTTCAAAAGGCTATTGAACTTAAAAAATAAATATGCGATTTTTATGAGTCGCAACTCAGTGAATATAAACCATTACTTTAATTAAATAATAAGCAAATAACAATCATTAACATTAATCAACCATATAATCATCATATCCAAATGCCACTATGTCCGATTTATTATTCTGTGAACTGCTCGAGCGTGGATCTGTCTCGAGATTTCCAATATGCCATTGTGTATATAGACCCGTAGGTCTCCAATATGATTTGACCCGAAGGTCTCCACTGTGAATATGACCCGTAGGTCTCCAATATGAATATGACCCGAATGTTTCCACTGTGTATACAGATCCATAGCAAGACAATCACATGCCTTTTAATTTCATGTCATATGTAATGCAACACATCAATTATCCAAACGTATAATCACGTATACATTTGTCAATATACCATTTGATCCAATGATAAATCCATATAAATACACATCTCTATATAACTCACATAACAAACATTGCATATAAATCGCATCTCATTGCTTATAAATCACATAACATATAAGTCACATATATGGTTTACACTCACCCGGCTAGGATAAGCGATTTGTTCGTCACTCTGCTTCCTCCTCTCGTTCTACAGCCCGTGCTCCTATACGATTCAATGCAATTTAGCCTGATTGTCCCCTTAATATATTTATTTCCATTATGCACTGAAATGCAATGCATGTATGTTTGATTTCATTTATTTCATATATGCATATGATACAAGATTCTAACAACCTTTATTCTTTCGACGTATTCAACTATGTTCAGAATTCCATTTATAACTTGAATTATAAAATTTCGAGTCGAGCAAGGTAAAATTCGGTAGAAACTTAACATATAGCTCTACAACTTTCATATTTAACACTTTTCCTAATTCAGTCTCCAACCTGCATAAAATTAGGCTACAAATACAGCATAATTAACCACTTTCGAACCGAGTCATTATAAAACAAGCCCTAGAATTCTGACATTATCTTACTCAATATTTAATCAAGTCATCTACGGTTTGCTCCTGAGTTTAGCTAAGAGATAGAGTTATAACTTTCATGTTCTAAACTTTTCCTAATTCGGCTTATAAAGCTACCAAAACATCCAATGAATCATAATAACTGGAAACATATATAATTCACTAATTTCTTATACCTTTCGGGAAAAATCTTGAGAATTCACTCCAATCAAATCGAAGAACACGTCCCCACGAGCTCTCCCTCAAATTCTGAAGAAAATCGATGAAGAAACAAAACTAAAATTGACAAACTCTTTCTTTCTTTTCTTTTCCTTTCTTTCCCTGTTCTTTCTGTTTCTGTTTCTTACGCTCCACTCTCTTTTTCTTTCTACTGTCCCATCTTTTCTTTCAATTATTCTTTTATTTATTTGTTGCGCCTCATTCAATTTAACTTAACTTTGCTTTTCTTTTATTATTTTATTCTTATATTATTAACCCTTTCAATGTATGCCTATACATATATATACATATGATATTTAAATATATTATAATATTAATTAACTATATATATATGCTACCTGCAGCAGCCACCATTTATATACTTTTATATATATATATATAATTTAGATTTTTTTTTTATAAAATTCAACATAATTTATATCATCAGTAATCAAATAATTTATATTATGCATTCGAAAATTACTCGAGTCTCAATCCATTATAATAGGGGTTTCTCAATACTAATTACCTAAGAGCCTATAACCAATATGAAATGAATGCACAATGAAATGTATATTTTGATTGAGGATGTTACACTAACAAACTTGGGAATGCTTTTCCTGTGTGCATGTGCATACAATTTCTCCATGCACGTATGCTATATATTCAATAGCCCGCCTAAAAAAATCAAGAGTAGGTCTTACGTGAGATCTTATGTAAAATAAAATCGAGAGCAGGTCTTAAGTGAAATCTTTTGTAAAATGATGTTCATGCGGATTAATAAACAAAAAATACTATTCTAAAAATCAACATAATATGAATTATTTAAAAAAAAGAGAAATAAGAAATTGGTTATATCCTTGAAATACATCTTGAAAATTTTCAAAGTTTTATTAACACAAAATTATTTTATTATAGAAAGATGTTATTATGTCATATAATAATGAATTAGTTATTTAATTTATATCTAATATAATATCAACTAAATAAAATCACATTATTAGGAATGTCACTAACAAATAATTTTAGTTTCTAACTATTTCGAGAAATCCTAAAATATATAAAAGATGGGTAGAGCGATACACCCCACAACCTTTTAAATACACTCACATTAAAATATGTGGATGGTAAATAAAAAGGAAGCGACTAATTTGATACCCTTATTTTTAAATAAAAGAAATATTTCTTCCTTCTTCTACATCTTCTTCATATTTCTCAAATCCTAACCTAAAAAAAGTTTTAACAAATCTTGATTTATGAAAATATAATCATAAGTGATAGATGAAATATATATTTAGAATGTATAGTTCAAAAAATTTCATGCATATTTATGGTTTTATATAATGTAGTTAAATATTTCAAAAATAAAGATGTTAATAATTTTTTTTTGCTAAAACACGTTGTTCGAATGCTTTTATATATATTTAATTATAAATAGAACACTACACTGTATGTTCGATCAATGATAATTGAACATACCATTATGTGTTCGATCAATTAGGATTGAAAAACTTCATTTTTTAGACTTGTTATCATATTTTCATACAAATCTCATTTATTTAATTTCAAAAAATGCATAAAATTAAAACATATATTTGTGATGTATGGACATGATATTTAATATCATCATTAATTTCAAAAAAAAAAATAAATAAAGGAAAGGAAAAAGAAATAAAGAAGGGAACGCGAGTAGGAGAGAGGAGGAGTAGAGGGTTTTTTTTTTTTTTCTTATTAAAATTTAAAAATATTTAAATGTGAGTGTTTGTAGTAATAATATGTGTCTCATGTACACTTGGTGTAAATGTAATTGTGGTCGATTCGGATCCGCATGCTTTTTAATTTTTATTTTTTTATTTTTAGACCAAAACCTTTATATACAAATTTTATGACCTTTATGTATAAGTTCTGTCACATTTATATTCAATAACTTAAAAAAATGAAAATTTTTAGCAAATATTCATATTTTTATATATTACATAAATGTTACATAAATATATATAAGAGTCACATGAATATCACATAAAAATATCTATATAAAATTTTTGTTGAATTTTTTTTTTTTTAAGATATAATGCATAAAAGTCACAACATTTATATATAAATATCATTTTTTTTAAAATTATAATGCATAAAAGTCACAGTATTTATACATAAAAGTCATAACATTTATATATAAAAATCAAGATATAAAATAAAAATAAAATTCATGAATTCAATCGGATTGATCCGAATTACACAAATTTTAAATCGTAACAGCAGATGCACACGAGAATTTGTCATAGCAGGTGCACACGAGAATTTGTCATGTAGTAATGGGGTGTTATTTCTGAATACGGAGTTTCAGTCTCTCTCTCAAAAGCTCAAGTTGCAGAGTTCGCGGGATACACATAGCCGTTGCCGTTGCTGTTAGGGTTAGGGTTTTTGAGCTTAAATTTGGTTGGTTGGTAGCCACACAATGTACGGTGATAGGGAAGAGGCTCACACAAACAGGTCGATTTTGGAGCGTCTCAATCGTAATGCCGCTGCCGATTCCTGTCGCCGGAGGCCTATCTCCGGCAAGAGGTTAATCTCGTTCCTTCTAATACCCTTTTCCATTTCTGTCAATTGTCAATAAGCTACATTTGTTTTACTTTCCAATGTTAGAGCATTCGAGTTGAAAGTCTTGTCAGGCGATAAATTGTATTAAGCTGGAACCACGGGTTCAAATGAGTTTCTAGTGACGGATACTGAGTTAAGATGGAGTAGTCTGGTTTTTCTTTAAGGCCATTTCTTTATTGAGACAGTTGATAAATCTTGTTAGTTTGTGGGAATTTTTTTTTTAATCTTTCTGGTTGATGTAAAGCTCTGTAGTATCTTGCTTGAGTTATAGTGGTTGGTTTTTTATTTATGGAAAAAGAACTATCTATTGAATTATGAGTTCAATACATCAGACCAGTTTGTTAACATCCCGTCAAGCCACTCCTGGCAATTGGGACTGACGTTGTATGGTTGTCTAATAGCATTCTCTCTAGTCATCCAGTTCACTAAAGCGCTACATGAGGCCAAAAGAACAGTCGGTCCATTTTGTTTGAGTAGAATGATCTCTACCTAATATATATTCAATTGGGTGAAGAAAAGATGGATAGCTGGTTATAGGACTCGGGGTGTTAGTATGTGTGTGTAAGGGGGGGGGGATTTATTTATTTATTCTTTCCTGGAGAAAATGGTGACCTTCAATTTACCGAACTAAAAAATTTCATGCAGACGAAGAGAAGACAACGACAAATGGGAATATGATCTTTTTGATGACGATAGACCTAAAGTCTCAGGGTATGTTTGTTTCGGGTTTCACATATCCGGATTTGGGATTTTAAAATCTCAAATTCGTGTTTGTTTAGAAGCTTTAGTCAAGAATTATCAAATCTACCAAAAACCTATTCTATTACCATCACATCATCCTATAACCTATCAACATAACAAATTAATTATTACCATTACATCAACTAATAATATGATATTACACATACATACTTTTTCCAGCATTGATTTGACATCTACAGTAATAATCCTACCTACAAAATCTCATAACAAACACAGATTTTAACTATTCACCTTTATTAACAAATCCCAGGATTTCAAAATTGGATTTCTCCAATCCTACATAAACCCGAAACAAACATACCCTCAAGTATGCGATGTTTTGTGTGAAGTTGAATCAATAGTTTTGCTTTTGTTTGTGATACTGAGTCATTACTTTATTGACTCAGCTGAGATGGCTTTGTGTTTGTATTTATGGTCTGCCTAGATCAGAGAGTTGGCTTAAAGGATCTTCGTCTGAAGCTTTAAAGGAAGAGTATCGAGCAATCTGTTTCTGAAGGTGCTACGGATCTGCATGAGAAGCTCTTCAGTAAACCTTTGCCTTGCCTTTGAGGCCAAAGCCTGCAGCTGAAGCCACCAAACCTCCTACAAGTAATATTGTAGCTGAAGGCAACAAAGGAACAAAGAAGACTGTCAGCTCTGCATCCAAGAGAAAGACTCAACAGAAGGTATGAATGCTACCAGGAGCCTTCTTTTTTTTTGTTGAGATATGTGGTTTTTCTATTTTGTTATTTTTTCCTCTACTCTCTTTCTTTCTTTCTTTATTTCTTTATTTACATAAATAATAATTTATTTCAGGGGTGGGGTTGGCATATTATGCTGTTAAAAGTTAAAACTATCTTTAGCAATGCTCCATTCCATTAAAGTTTATGTCTTTTTGTAGGTTGAGACCGTTGATAGTTTCCTGCAGTCCCTCGTCTTGAGAAATACTCAATTACATTTCAGGCTGAAGAAGTATGTTATTCAGTTCTTTCAATAATTTCTTTTTGCGCCCTATTAACTATTTGTGGCTAAATGGTAGGTTGATATAACAACACTTGTACACATGGGTGATGAAGATCTTAAAGCTTTGGGAATACCAATGGTGAGATTTTTTCGCAAGTGGCGCTTTACATGTTTTGTCTTTGCGATTGTAGCTTTCTAACCTATTTGTCTTTAATATCAATTTAAGTGTTAAAGACTAGATCTTTCTTCAATATTATGTGTCTTTATTTTATTTAGAAACTACTGATACAAAAAGATGATTGATGAAAATGAATGATAAGAGATAAGTTTATTAGAGCTACTTCTTCCTCGGAAGTATAAGGATATCTTTTCTATAGTATTTTATCATCAATGCTAATCTTGCTTGGTTTTGCTCAAGGTTTTGTCGAGTCTAAAACTACTACTGTCATTGTTATCTTACTTTTATCTCTTCTGGGTCTTGTGAGCCACTTGAGCATAGCTGCTTATGATGTTCAAAATCAAAATTCAAATATTATACCTGACCAGAGCCTTGTTCAAACAACAGTAGTCAAGCCCAGGACAACGTTATCACTCTTTTTCTTTAATGCACAAGAAAGTGCTGCCACCCTTGTTCATGCATATTATTCTTCATTCCACTCCGATTACATTTTATTCCCAAACACCAAATTAGCTCAATCCCGTTGTCATCTTTAGGAAGTCTCTCTTAGGTCAAATACAGGATCCTAATCTTACACTCTGCTTGGTTGAATATTATAAAAAAATGTGATTTGCTTGAGAAACTAAGCTGCTGAGTTATTCCCCACTCTTTAGTATGATATAAGATAAAGACAGATGTACCTGTGTGGTCTAATCAATTAAAATATTACTTGAAGTACTGAGCAAATCAAAATGCATATCCTGATGAAATATTGGTCCTGTTGAAATCCATAGCATGCCGGTAGAAGATTTAGATGGTACTTTGCCGACGAAGTGGTTGGGGCTGCTTTTGCCTTGAGATGATCACAGAGTTGTTTCAGTCACATTACGTACATGTTGGTTACTTTTTATACTTTGTTTCTTCTTCCCCATTGGGGCTTAATACTTGGTGGAATCTGGAAGATGCTTGATCCCTGCTGCTGCACCTTTTGCTATGATGGTTGCTACGATATTCTTTTTTTGTTGATGCTAATCTTCATGGTTTTGATATTTATGTTTCAGGGCCCGAGGAAGAAGATACTTCTGGCATTAGATTATGTTTATCCATGTCCAATCATATCACAATCAACTAATAAACAAATCATTTCTATATCCTCCACATATATATTCTACTACAACCAAATCTCATCTTTTTTATATTTTATCAATAATCACTCATAACCACAACCAACTTGTAATAAATTAACAATTATATTTATAATTAATTTTTATTATATTTTAAATATTTAAGAAATATATATAATTATTTAATATTAAAAAAAATTATAATTATAATAAAAAATTGAGAATATAGTTAAAATAAATTACAATATCCAATAAAAAAATTAAAATTACAAGAATTGAAATGCAAAAGAAAATAAATAAATCGAGCTACAAATACATGTATAAATTACAACAAAGCAAAAGATGCAAATTACATATTTAATTAATAGTGTCAAATTTTTGCCATATATGCTTAATCAAATCGTTCTTAAGAGCGGCATGAGCTTCTCTATTGTGAAATTGTTTTCTATTAGTCATATAAGTCGATAAACTTGCAATACATTTAGTAGAATATCGAAAGGGTTGATCATCATCTATGGGACAATCAATTAAAAATTCGGTGGTATCATAATAATTTTGTTATGTGTCTTGTTCATCCTCCACTATCATATTGTGGAGGATGATACAAGTCATCATAATTTTTTCCATCGAAAGTTTATCTCAGACAAGACATGGATGTTTAAGAAATGCGAAGAGTCTGTAGAGGATGATACAAGTCATTATAATTTTTCCCATCGAAAGTTTATTCCAGACAAGACATGGATGTTTAAGAAATGCGAAGAGCCTGTAGAATTTCAAATGGTCGCTCAACATCTTTTCAAACAACCTCTTGGTGTTGAGCAAATAATTTGTGTTTTTGGGTTAGTGGAGAAGTAATTGACTTAACAAATACAGTCAATGAAGGATATATGTCATCGGTTAGATAATAAGCTCTATTATTTTCCCGACCATTAACGACATAACTAACATTTAAAGCTCGACCTTCCAAGACATCTGTAAAAATTGGAGAGCATTGGAGTACATTAATATCATCTGACACCATCTTACATTTTCTTTTTTTTTCGCTTATCTCTACCTATAGGATGTGAGATAATTGAACTGCCGTTGCCTGAAGTTTCTGAATTAGTGGGGTTGGAACATTGCTCTTCTTCACTAGTTCTTGATTTCTTTAAGCTGTCACCACTTTCTTCATTGCCCTTTTCATCTTCAGTACGGGGACGAGTTGGAGCACGATCGAAATTTATTTGCCACTTCACATGTTTATCCAGAACTTAATTAAACATAACCAAATCTGTAAATTTGTGTTTATGTTCAATACAATAAATTTCATGAGCTTCTTTCTCAATATACCCTTGGCTCATTCCACTTCTATATCGTTTATGTGCTTCCTTGGATGCTTCAAACCACTTGTTGCAACTTTCATTAATTTGTCAAAAATGACTTCTCATCATTTCTATATTTCTTTCATTTGTCTCATTCGGATTTTCTTTTCAAACTTCTTCGTACATAGCATGTACTTGCTCCCACACTTTTGAGATCTTTTGATTTTTGTCAACCGTATCATCTTCACTGATGAAATACCAAGACGATATTAATGCAACATCTTTTTTAACAGACCATCCTGTTTTTGTTACCTTTTTCTTTTTTTCTCCGAACAAATCGTAAGAGATATTTTTCGATTTTTGAACTTGTTCAGAGATAGGAACTTGGTTCAAATTTGGAGAAAATTAAGAATTTTGATAATATTGAGAAAATTGGGAATCAATAGTATTGAAAAATGATTTATCATTTTGATCATTTTGAAATTTTGGACGATTTTGAGAGTAGCGAGAATAATTTGGCTGATTTGGATTAATGTAGAAAATGATAAAAATTTAGATGTTTTACACAAGTTGGAAGAGAAAAGAGATTTGGTACAAATTAGAAGAGAAAATAGAGTGTATGAGATTGTAATCCAAAAATATATCAATATTGGTATCTATTTATAGAGAATTTTATTTTATGCATTTTGGTGTTTTTTTTTTAAGTGGATAAATCGAAATTTGTAATTATCTAAATAAAATACACTCGACGAATCATACGATAACACTTGTGATCACAATTGAGTAAATAAAATCTCATGACCATGGTCATACCACAAACTTGGTCATGAATATTAATTATATTTTATGTTTTATTCTTTTGGCATGTAGTTATGCCCTTCGCCTAAGATTATGTTTATCGGCGGAAATGATGCCCAGGACATAGAAAGAACCTAAAAAAAAGGAAATACAATTAAAATTCATGACCAAGGTTGTGGCATGACTATGGTTATGAGATTTTGGTTACTCAATTATGATGACATGTGTCATTGTATGATTCGTCGAGTGTATTTTATTTAGATAATTACAGATTTCGATTTAGCCACTTAAAAAAAATTATACACCAAAATTCATAAAATAAAATTCTTTATAAATAGATAGCAATATTGATATATTTTGGATCACAATCTCATACACTCTATTTTCACTTCTAACTTGTGCCAAATTTCTTTTCTCTTCCAACTTATGTCAAAAATCTAAATTTTTTATCATTTTCTACATGGATCCAAATCAACCCAATTATTCTCATTACTTCCAAAATCATCCAAATTCTCAAAATGATGAATTATTTTGTAATACTATTGATTCCCAATTTTCTAAATATTATCAGAATTCTTATTTTTTTCCAAATTTAAACAAAGTTCCTATTTCTGAACAAGTTCAAAGATCGGAAAATATCTCTTGTGATTTGTTCGGAAAAAAAAAGAAAAATGTGACAAAAACATGGTGGTCTGTTAAAGAAGATGTTGCATTAATGTCGTCTTGATGTTTCATCAGTGAAGATGACACGATTGACAAAAATCAAAATATTTCAAAAGTGAGGGAACGAGTACATGCTATGTACGAAGAAGTTCGAAGAGAAAATTCGAAGGAGATAAATGAAAGAAATATAGAAATGATGAGAAGTCGTTTTAGACGAATTAATGAAAGTTGCAACAAGTGGTTTGAAGCATCCAAAGAAGCATATAGACGATATAGAAACGGAACGAGCCAATGAAATATTGAGAAAGAAACTTATGAAATTTATTGTGTTGAATATAAACACACGTTTACATATTTGGTTGTGTTTAATGAAATTTTGAGTAAACATGTGAAGTGACAAATAAATTTCGATCGTGCTCCAACTCGTCTCTGTGCTGAAGATGAAGAGGGTAATGAAGAAAGTGGTGACAACTCAAAGAGATCAAGAACCAATGAAGAAGGGCAGTATTCCAACCCCACTAATCAAGAAACTCCAGGCATCGACAGTTCAACTATCTCACGTTTTATAGGTAGAGATAAGACGAACAAAAAAGGTAAGGTGGTGTCGGATGAATTTGCTGAACAAATTCGTGCAATGAGAATTACTAGAGAAACCGAAGTTGAAGTGGTTAGAAAACGAATCAATTTACAAAGAACAAAGGAAGAAAATGGAGCATCAACTTTCTTTTTTATCCCAATTGATGGCGAAAGATCACTTATCACCGGCCGAGTAAGAGATGAAAGACCATCTATTGACATTGTTCAAATAATCAATGTCATTTATTTTTATGTACTTTTACTTTGTATTTTTTTTTGTCTTGTAAGTGTTTTTAATTTGTGTGATTTTATTTTATTTCATGTAATCTCAATTAGTTGTTTTAATTATGTCGGTGGAAATGCAAGATTTTTCTGCTTTTTTTTTTTAAATTTATTTTGTAGTATAACATTATTAAAGTTATCTTTGCTCACATGCATATCTCAAGTGAGAATCAAACCACATGTCAAGTTGTACCTCTCTATTATTAAAGCTAGCTTTGCTCACATACATATCCCAAGTGGGAATCAAACCATATGACAAGTTACATCACTCCATTATCAACATTTCGTATAAATTGTTTCCTATAAATCATACTTGAAATAATATCATATTTACACCAAACTCCTTATCTTTACTCCTCTCAAATATAATTACTACCCATTTGTCTTACCTATTCCAATTTACAAATGTTTCTCAATGAAAATATCTCGGTAGATTCAAATTTATGATCTTGATGAATGGCAAAAACGAAATGCTCGGCAAAATTGCGAAATAGATCGCATGATCGAGGATATGGTCTTAAGAAATCTTAATATGATCGGAGGAGATTCCAATCCTAAAGCTACAAGAAGGTATTATGAAGGGGAATGCGAGCTAGGTGAGGAACGCTTGATGAATGACTATTTTGTCGATAGGCCAACATATATTCCCGAGATGTTTCGACGTAGATTTCGCATGAGAAAATCTATATTCCTTCGTATAATGGAGGCCGTCACTGTCAATGATGAATATTTTCAACAAAGACCTGATGACACGGGTCGACTAAGTCTTTCACCATTACAGAAATGTATTGGTGCTATGAGGGTGTTGGTTTATGAGACATCCACTAATGCAGTTGATGAATATTTACGCATGAGTGCAACAATAACAAGATAATCTCTCAATCATTTCATTGAAGCTATCATTTCCTGCTTCGATAAAGAGTACCTTAGAAAGCCTTTCGATGCAGATTTGACAAGTTTACTCTATGATAGTGAATAATGTGGATTTCCGGATATGATAGGCAGTATAGACTGTATGCATTGAGAATGGAAAAACTGTTCTGCTGCGTGGGCTGAACAATATGCAGGGAGAAGTGGAAAACCAACCATCATTTTGGAAGCTGTTGCATCATATGACTTGTGGATATGACATGTTTTCTTTAGAACTCCAGGTACGTGCAATGATATTAATATACTCCAACGCTCTTTAGTTTTTACAGATGTCTTAGAAGGTCGAGCTCCAAATGTTAGTTATGTTGTTAATGATCGGGAAAATAATAGAGCTTCTTATCTAACCAATGTCATATATCCTTCATGGGCTGTATTTGTTAAGTCAATTACTTCTCCACTAACCCAAAAGCACAAATTGTTTGCTCAACACCAAGAGGCTGTACGAAAAGATGTTGAGCGAGCATTTGGAGTTCTACTGGTTTGTTTTGCATTTCTTAAACGTCCATGTCATGTTTGGGATAAACTTTTGATAGGAAAAACTATGATGGCTTATATCATCATGCACATATGATAGTGGAGGATAAACGAGACACATACCAAAATTATTATGATCCCACCGAATTTTTAATGGATTGTCCCGTAAATGATGATCAATCCTTTCGATACTCTACTGAACGTATTGCAAGTTTATCCACTTATATGATTAATAGGAAACAACTTCACAATAGAGAAGCTCATGCCGCTCTTAAGAACGATTTGATTGAACATATATGACAAAAATTCGACACTATTAATTAAATATGTAATTTGCATCTCTTTGCTTTGTTGTAATTTATGCATGTATTTGTAGCTCGATTTATTTATTTTCTTTTGTATTTCAATTCTTGTAAGTTTAATTTTTTTATTGGATGTTGTAATTTATTTAAACTGTATTCCCAATTTTTTTTATTATAATTACGATTTTTTTAATATTAAATAATTGTATAGATTTCTTAAATATTTGTGATATAATAAAAATTAATTATAGATATAATTGTTAAATTATAAAATAAATAATTTATTAAAGGTTGGTTGTAGTTGTGGGTGGTTATTGATGAAGTATGAAAAAAATGAGATTTGGTTGTAGTGTAAAATGTGTACATGGAGGAAAGAGAAATGAATTGTTTATTAATTGATTGTGGATATAATTAAACATAAATAAATATAGTTTGAGAGTCAAAAGATTGACAAAGGATTGCGGTAGTCTATATTTTAGAGTTGTATGGCTCTGGGATCATTTTAAGGGGCAATGTAGAAAACGGCACGGAACTTATCACTATTGTAGATGAAACAGAGATAATCGAAGGAGCTTAGGATCCGATTTAGCAATTGATTTTATTGTTGCTGTAGCTTTGCTTGGTTGATTGTTTATTTCATTTTTGAAGCACAAAATTATGTATAGATGAATTAATTTCCTTCGTCACCAACCATAAGTAATTAAGCATAGCAAATAAGTTGTAGCATTCTAACTTATAAAATAGAGCAGTGTGACAAATAATAATAATTTCTTGTACTATATTTGAAGATTACAACCCAATTCTAATGGTTTGCTATGGCCAGATGCAGTTACTGTTCTCATCTTTTCTTCAAATCAACCCACAATCTCATGGTTCTGATAAAAAAGTTCGAGATTGTGCAACTCCAACTGCTGCTGCTAAACTCAACTCTTGTGGTCTAATGATTCTATGACTGATTAATTCTAGAAAATGTGCATTAATCTCTTTTAGCTTTCCAAGCGCGGTATTTTCTGCTTTCCTGTTTGTATCTTTTCCATTCCCTGAACGCTGCAAGAAGCACGTGCAGAGAAACTGGCAGAAAGAAGGGCTGTTCGAGAAGAAAGATACTTAGTTATTTTCCATCTTTACTCAACAATTATGATGGAACTTGTCTTGAATGCAAAATAGATAAGTTAAGTGTCAAATTAACGAACCGAATAGACAGCAAAGCAGTGCTCGAATGAATAGTAGCTCACGGACATCATAGACGGGTGATAGAATGCATCCTCAGCAAAGGACCTAGCTTGTCTTGAAGACACTGACACATAAGAAAAATATTGAAGCCAAGTGTTACCAAAGTTCAGCGGTGCAAAGAAGAAAAGATACATCCTCACGCATGCTTTAACCATGAATTATGTAATCATACCGGCAGAAGCATTGTAAACTCCGTTAGAAACGTTGCTTAAAGCCAATTGCGCAGCTTCAAGAGAAAATTTCACCTGCGAGGATAAATAACATGTATATTTTATTGCAACAGCCAAAAATTAAACCTTTTAAAGCAACAGCCAAAAGTTAAATAAGTGAGATATACATCAGTAGATGCTGCACACAACCTACGATCAAAGTGGGTGTAAGAAAAATTGTACCAAGGATTAACAACACAAGTAATTCCAGTTGGAAAATGGGGCAACAAAATCTTTGAGGCATATAACTAGCTCAATGGGGATTGACAAAAGTGAGTGAATTTTATTAAACAAGGTGGAACATCGGGGTTATATTACAGAATCCCCGACTAGATTTGCACATCCCCCCCCCCCCCCCCCCAAACAAACCATGACTAGATCATCCTAAGAGATATAATGAAAGAGATGAGACTATACTTCTAATTAAACAATGTAGATAAAATTATGTGTAATGCGTCCCAACTAGATATACTCCAGTACAGGCCAAAGAACATGATATCACACATCAAGACCTAAAATAGTCATTTCGCATATAAATTTTACATCAATCAAGCAAACTACAAAAAATCTCTCAGCAACTGAAACAAGCAGATACCCATATTTTGATTAAAATGGAAGCCGAGACGAACGCAATTATTATCAACATGCGAAGGAATATTCACCTGTTTTCCTATTTCCTCCTTAATGATCATTCTTGGAAGTGACTGGACCTGCGAATACATCTTGCTTGTAGTACAGCCAAGGACATAAGTTAATATTACAATGAAATAACGAACATAATGACATACCAGTCGAGAAAGTGATCCAAGAGTTGTGGTGCATTGAAGAAGATTAAAACATGTGTGTTGCCGTGACAAGATATCCAATTCCCTTGGAAGCAGAAAATACTCGCGTCATCAGTTTCCAAACAAACAATTAATCATTGAACAAGGATGTCTTTAAATGGGCTTCCATGTGTAGTCATTCTGGATGGGTTCCTAAATCCCCTAAACTTTAAGTAAATAAAATTCCAGTGGATTAACTTTTTAATGTAATGAATTTTAGTTATTATTTTTAATTGTAATTAACTTTGACAGAAGCATGAGGGGGGGGGGGGGGGGGGGTGATGGGGAAATGCATCACTCAGCTTATTGTCTCACCATTCTGAGAAGCCTCTTTCACTGGTCAATAGTTGTAATGTGCCCGATATATCATGAACAAGGCCTTTGGACTTCAGACCAAAGAGTTGCCGCAACTGGCCTATGAAGACTTCGAAAATTTTCCTCAACTCCTGTTTCCACAAGGAATATATCATGCTCAGGGTAAAGAATTTATAACTAGAAGTTTAGCTTAAAATTTACATCAGTGACTAGTCACTAGTCAGCTCATGATACTTTCAACATTTACTTAGTCCTGGCAAAACATGAACTTGAAAAATATGAGCAATCATAAATAAACTAGTATCTTAAAAGATCAAGATGATAACACGAGTATCAGAACAAGAGAGCTTTTCTTAACATCAGGCGTGTTGGGACTAGGTAGAAGTAGCTGCTTCAGCTTCAGTAAAAACATTCGCAATTTATTATGCAAATCCACGGGAAGCAAGGATACATGGCAAAGCTGTATGAAATATCAGTAACTACTTCTTGAAAGTAGCTAGTCTGCTATAAGGTTCATCTGCCATCAACTATAAAGGTACTTAACCAGCGGAAAATATTTAGTTCCTCCAGTGATCATTTGCAAGACAGAAATTTGAGAAGGCTACTTAATACAGTACACAAATGGTATATAAAGTCTGCAACTATGGGATCGATCCAAGAAGATGAACAATGATTAGGATTCAAATCACAGTTGATGAGATGAGGCAGAAAATCATAGTACACCAGCCCTCTATCACTAACAAAAGCAACATGATGATAAAGTAAACATGATCAAGATGCAAAAAAGCCTCCTCTCAGTAATCTTTTATTTTAACACTATAAAATAGAACTGACCTCAGAGGAAATTTTATTTCTGACATGGGTCTCCATTTTTGAGTCATTCAAGCAAGCTGGAGGGTTCCAGACAACAACACTTCCCCACATCTAAAATTTGACATATAAAGAAAAGGAGATTTCATGGTTATAACTGAGTAAAGAAACCATAATATAGAAGTACACAACTCACAGGAGATAAGAATCCATTTGACGAGGAAATTTTCCCATTTGGGAGCTGCAGTAGAAGTGGACACTCTGTTGCAGATGGCACATATCTGCAGTAAGTCGAACAAAAAACAAAAAAAAAACAAACACATTCAATAGTTTCTAGAGCAGATCACACACTCATTAATGGTATAGAAAATTAATCATATCAACTATAGGTGGACACTAACAATCAGATGACCTCAGTAGGAGCATATCACATTAATTTAGTTATTTCGTTATTCTGATAAAAACTAAAGTTATTATGTCATGGTTGATAACATTATACCAATTACATGTTTTTCCCCCATCAACTAGAAGGGTTACATCTAACTGAAGTAATTCCAAATTGAACAAAAACAGTCAAATTGGCAGCAGAAATTTAACATAATTTCTTCCATACAAGTAACTATGAAACGCTGTAATGAGTTAAAGATTATACACCACAAAATGAAGGATCTTCGAACGCCCTCCAGCTGCGATTGACGTATCCAAATGCCACTCGTTTGAGTTTACCTACAAGATATAGATATAAATTAATAAGCATTTTAACGAAGTTGATTTTTTTTTTTTTTAAATTCACCCAACAGCAGAATTATAAAATAAATAAATAAATGAGGTAATAATGAAATGGACTAATGACACAGAAAATGTTTAACAGATATCAACAGAGTCTACTAGAGAGCTAATTATGCATAACGGTTAACAAACCTTTCTAACAAAAAAAGCAATACTGTGTTTAGCAGTAATTACTAAAAGATTAAAAATATAGTAGCATCCTTGACAGAAATCAGCAATAAATGCAAATACTACTCTATTTTACTGTGCTTGGCCCTCATATGCATCAATTTTCATAAACTGACAAGCAGAAAACCATTCATACCAGAGAAATTATTCTGCTGGTAACTAGGTATGCATCACTTCACTTTCTTACTTATTAATGGATAAAGACACTAGTGTATGATTATGCATCTATATATATAAGGCACACAACAATTGAGACAAATTTTCTTGCATTAGGATACTCAAAATCCAGATAAATTACTGCAAGAAAGAAACTCAATGTTCTCATCAAGATGTTTATGTGATGCTATCACTTTACATAGTCTTCCATCATGGACAGTTTTAAAGTAAGAGGGTTCTAAGAGAACATACAAAGAAAGGAAGATCTTTTGTAGTGAAGATATAGCTGCCCAGCTTTTCATCCCAATGAGAAAATGAAGACTTTGGAGCGTGGTATAGAACCTGTGCATCGACCAAAACCGATACAATATGTTAACCAGAATTGAGCAAGGATTCCAACTGGTATAAACATAAACTAATGCACTTTCCATGAGTTTTCACTTAAAATATTATTTAAATACAATTATACAAAACAAGTGGGAAAAAGAAAGACAAAAGGCAGCTTGAGCACAACCTGACTCTCCACCCTGATATCTGCTACAGGCTTCAGAGCCTCAAGAACTGGAGCCAAGAGGTTATCATCTATATTGCGGAATTCCCTGCAGAAACAGGTTATTTAAACGAACATTTCCAATAGAAAATTTTAATAAAACATAAGCAAATCAACTGACTCTCTAGTCACTATCATGATGTTTTTACTTTTTGGTGGCAATCTTTTTATTAATAGGGAATTCTGTCAACAAGAGTCAAGACTATTTAAGTCATTGCCCTAGGCTTCAAACAGGAATCAAAAGAATCTAGTAAAACATCACATGGTAAATCAGAAATCAGCAAAAAAAATAAAACATAAAAAACCTCCTAATTACAAAAGATCAATACTTGTCATAAGAATAAGAAACAAAACTTTGATAAATTTGCATCTGCAACCTTTTAACAAAGCAAAATCAAATATTCCCATACCAGTCATAGGTCCAATCACGTGGATCAGCATTCAGCAAATTGAATGAAAGCACAATCTTCCCATCTGCCCCCACTGGCATAAACTCCCCACTGATTGACCCTTCCTCTTTTCCACCATTGACAAAGGCTTTCACAAAAACCTCGGCTACCTTCCTCACTGCCTCCTTCTCTGAGATCCTACCTACAATCCACCCATGGCGATATTTCCCAACAACCGAACGCACATCGTCCTGATCCTCCCTCACCACTACCATCGTGTAAACATTTCCACCATTGTTATTACTATGAACACAACTTTCACCCAACACAGACTTCAGATAGTCATCAAACAACTCATCATCATATTTCCCCCAATCCTCATATTTTTTCAGCCCATTCAGCGCTCCACATTTCCAGTTGAAATCATTATCACTATGAAAACAATCAGAACCAGATTCCAGAACTACAGAAACAGAGGCATTATAACTACAAGCGCCGCAGGATGCTGAATCTTTTACCGAGAGTTCTCTCATGTGAGATTCAATCAAAACCGATAATTCATCAGCAGTAAATGAAGGTCCACCAACACCAACAAAAACTGCTCGGAATTTACAAGGGAAAGACAGAGGATTCGACTCCACCGCAGCGGATAAATTATCAATTTCTAGAAACGGCAAGGTTGATCTGTATATTTCTACTGATTTTAACAAAAATGGAAGACCTGCACTTGCGAAAAAACAAAGCACAAAACTATAACCAGGCTATCCAATTCAAACCTCAAACATAGTAATATAAAAATAGAATGTGAGGGTTTTGACCTAACAGGAAAGAGAAGAGAACAGTGAGAGTGAGAGCGAGGCGCTTCAATCCAGGTTTGGTTTTGCGCATGGTTTCCGTGTTAAAATCCGAATCAGGTTTCTCAGCAGGCAAAGCTTCGGAGATTTCAGCCGTCGACGACGGCGGCGGCAGCGGCGTAGCGGTGGCTGTGTCCATTCTACTCGAGCTTTTCCCCAAGTGAGGAAAGCATCCATTTTCTTCTGTTATTTAGTTATTTGATTTTTTTAAGAATTGTTTTTAATCAACCTTTTAAGCAATTACATTTTTACATTAACTTTATATGATTATTATGAAATTAATATAAATAAATACCAACTTTAAGAAAATTAGATTTAATACAAACTTTCTAATTTAATAAAATAAATTATGATCTTCATATATTTTACAATTCAAATCATCATCGATTTTGTAATGTTTGCTACCACAATGGGTCAAACAAAATTAAAACCTACTTCCTTATTCAATCAATGTTCTAGAAAATCAACTATTTAAAATAGAATGAAAATATTATAAAGACTAACTTATAAATCTTATTATACAAGTCGGAAACGTCATATTAGTCAATTAAAGTCCAATCAATACGAGTCAATTCAATCAATGTCGATCAATAAGATCAACATAACCAGTCATTAGGTTAGTATAGTCATTAAAATAATAGTAATAAATGTATGAATGCTAATTTTAATGCAAAAGTATTGCGTTTACATTATAATACTACATCAACTTTTTGGTGATGATACAAGTTTAGTTTTATATTTTAATTTTTACGTTTATCCATTAGTGAATTATCAATTTTTGTAATAACTACGACTTGATTGAATGTTGAAATGATATTTTTATGTTTATCCATTCAAGTATTACATTAATTTTTTGATGATTTATAAAAATATTAGTAATACATGTAAAAATATTAGTATTATAACTATAAACATTATGTTTATCCGTCAATGAATTATCAGTTGTTTAATAAAAATGAGTTAATCAAATATTTAGAGGATATTCATTTGAAAGTTAATAAAAGTATTAGAAATACAATTATAAATGAGAATTAACTTTATAGTTAAAAGTATGGTTTCATAAGTCAATAAATTGTTAGTTTTTTTAAATAACTTTGAACTAATAGAATATGGAGTTTTTTTTAATAACTACGAGGACATGAAATATTTAAATCATATTTATTTATAAATTTATAAAAATATTAGTAATACATATATTTATATTTAGTTATTTTGGTCTATTTTACCTAATTTGAAAGTTCATTTTAAATTATAATTTTATAAATGTTCATATTGCAACCAAGCTTATATATTACATATTCCTTTTATTTCACTTTTATCGGTTGTTTAAATTTGTTTACACACAATTTTAACATCTTATTGTAGCAGTTTATAAGTGACGTGATATCTTCATATTATTGTTTATTTAAGATTCAAACTTATATATTAACAATTTTTTATATACACGATGTTTATTTATAACTTTGAATAATTTAAAATTTAAATATTTAATTTACATACCAATTATATTAATCCGAGCACAACTTTTTAAATTTGATAGATAAAATTAAATTGTTTGGAAAACATACATGACCCTAAACTTTGTTTGGGTTGGAACCTTTTTACCCACTTTGAGATAAGGAAGATGTTTAATGTCATGTTTAGCCATTTTCTATGTTTATTTTACTTTTTTGAACAAAACTACATCATTAATTTAACTTTAAAAAAAAATACAATAAATGTATTTATAGTAACTTTTTAGGATTATTTTGATCTTTTAACTGGAAAATGCCTAAAAAGATAGTTACCTATATTTAGTAGCTAAAAAAATGGAACTGAGTGAGTATATTCCCAACTTCGTTTCTTGGTCTTTTTTTAAGTTGACTTACACACTAGTCAACATGAACAGAGAATCACAGCTAGCCAGCATTTTTGTAACCTCTATCTATTATTTTTATGATATTATGATTTATTATTATCGTTTTGTAAAATAAAATAAAATATTTTAATTCAAAGAAAATATGGAGAAATAAATTAGACACAAATATTGGGTAGCCGCCAGAATAGTGCAACTTACGGGCCTCACCAGTCTCCGGTCACTCAGTTCATAATCTCACCTAATTTATATTATAAGTTATAACCTATAAATATTTTAAATAAATAAAAAATAAATCCTTTTTATTTAATCATCATAGATTTCTTTTTTCCTTTATATATTTTAAATAAAAAAAAAAAAAAACACACCATTTTTTTTTAATTGTCTCAAATGTGTACTTCTATTTAATATGCATTAATGTAAACAATTTATTCATTAAACATAGATAGCACTTGATATTAATTTGTGTAAAAAGAGGTGAGCGCTCTATACTTAAATATGTGTGTATATATATAACTAGTAATAAACTTGAGTGATACACGAGATTCATCAAAATAAATATATACTTTTAAGAAACTAATATAAAATTTTAATACATTTTAAGTAAGAAATATAATAACTTGAAGAATACGTTAATCAAAATTGTTTTTTAGTTGATAATATTTTAACGTTTTATTTAATCCTTATGTTATATATTTATATACACACACTTCAACTATATGTTATATTTAAATTAAATTAGAGTTGAACCATATATAATAAGACATAAAATACAATATATTTAGAGTTATTTTTTTAGAAATGTGTATTGAAGTAAACTAACATCACATTTTTATTAGTATTTTATTTTATATATTAATATTAGCAAACAATAATGGTTTTCCACGAATTTACTAAGATTATTTTTTCTAAAAAAATTATTTTAGTAATCACATGGCCTAAAATGTATTTATATTGTCAATTTATGTACATAATTTGCGTATTCATGATATGTATGAAATATTTCTTTTTTCAATCTTTAATGATTATATTTATTGTATTCATTTAAAATAATTGATATTGTTTGCAACTAAGATAAAATTGTGAGTGCGCTTAAAATTTGATTTTCTCCAATTTGATTTGTTTCAAAAATATTTTGATTTTATCTTTATATGGAATAAATGAAACAATATTAATGAATAGAATAATAATTAATATTTTTTTTTCTATTTCAACATTAAGAAAGTAAGTTAATATTGATTATACCTAGATTGAAAATCAATGAGAGTGACATATATTCCTTAATGATTATTACTTTATTATATATTAAAGATTAAAGATGTAAGATGTATGTTTTGATCAATATTGGAATCATTAATTGCTATCAACAATCAAAGGAAATATATCTAAAGTATTGATTTTTCACTCTGCATTCTAATTTTTTTTGTTTATCCAACTGCAATCTTAAAATTACTGAGTTTATCAAAATGAAACTTAAATACATTTTCAGCATATATAATTTAATATGCAAAACCCCGATCAAAAAACTGTTATTATTATGTTATTTTATTTTGGTAGTGGAAGACTGATATTTTCTCTTACAATGGTTGATGAAAAGTTATAAGACTACCAAAAATTATTTCCAATTAGATCTCATTCTCTTGCCTAAAAGAAGTCATTATGAGAAGAGAAAAATGAGAAAGCTCATGAGATTTGCCTGGTTAGAATTAGAAAGAAAATATCTGGGGCAAAAAGCATCTTTAGCGAAAGTGATATGTTTTTTGCAATATTAAGAAGATGGTTTTCCCAAGTTACTTTATTATGCTACTTAGATCTTATTTTGTGCAATATTTTTTGTTTAATTTATATAAATAGTTATATATAAATAAATGGTATGCGTTGCATCTATGTAATCCAACATCTATACTCATCGTCACCGTCAACTATTATCCTCATAATTATTAATTGAAATTGTTAATCGTTTTTTCACAAAAATAAAAGTCACGGTAAATGAGTTACTAGTGAAGTCACCAAATTCCCAAAAGAGGTTTTTTATTTTTTAATTTCCAAATAATATTATGAGTTGAGAGAGAGGAAGAAGAATAGTCAAAACCATAACCGGTGGCGCCGGTCAACGGTCGATAGACTCCTCCTCACCTTCCATCATTAACTCATCATCAATTCATTTCTATTCACTATATTCTCTCTCTCTCTCAACTTTGCTGCTGAAGATATTTTGATTTGCTTCTCTACTGTTTCTGGGTTTCTTTCTACTTCAGCTCTTGTTGAGGAAAAATGTCTGTAAGTTAACTCCCTCTCTCTCTCTCTCTCTCTCTATATATATATGTATTGATGAATTGAAAGCAAAGAATGAAAGTTGTGTGGTAATCAGATCAGATATAGCTCATATAACTCAGTAGTTTTGATGAATTTACAATTGTATAATATATAGTTGGTGAAGCTTTTCTGTATTGGTTGATCTGCCTATCTTCAGAAACTCATTCAATTGTTTAGGCCTTTTTTAATTTCGAGTAATACATTTGGTTTTATAATCCATTTAACTCAGTAGTTTTGATGAATATACATATATTTTTTCCAAGTTTAGTCCTTGTATTCAATTAGTCCTATGGTGAAGGATTGAGACAAGGATGATAAAAAGGCGGCGTGCTCGAGTTCGAGTGTGTATAAGTTGTGACTGTATGTGGGTTTTGGAGATAATTAGTGGAGGAAAGTTTGGATATTGGGGTTATACTAGAAAGAATGTGTTTCATGTATGTATAAGAAGTAAGAAGTGAGTGTTAATGCTAATGTTTTTGTACATTATGGAAGCAGCGTGCAAACGTGCCTAAATTTGGGAACTGGGAAAATGACGACAATGTTCCATACACGGTGTATTTTGACAAGGCAAGAAAGACCAAGGGTGGTGGGAAAATGATCAATCCAAACGACCCCCAAGAAAACCCGGACATGTACCCTAATCCGGATCCTTCAGCTGCCCCGTTGGAATCAAGAACTACACCAGACGAACCAAACGGGAGGGGAGGAATGGAGGCAATGGCGGGACGTAGAATGAGCAAAGAAGACGGAGATTTCAGGCAGCAGTTAGGTGATCCAAAAACAGGTAATGAATTAGGTTATGGTGGGAGAGGGCAGAGGGGGGGTCGGCCCGGAAGACCTAGCGCGGGATCCGAGCAAGGTTTCGAGCGATCTCCACTTCATCCACATCAGCAGGTTAAGGTTATGGGGAGGGGAAGTGCATCTCCAGCTTGGGATGGAAAGAATCACGATAGCAGTCATGGCACCCCGGGAAGATCCCGCCTTAGGCCAACTCGAGGCGATGAAAGTGTAAGTTTTGCATCAACCCTCCATTTCTTGTTTCAAGATCTTCAATTATGTCTTTGATTTGAGGAAGAAAAACCACTCTGTATTTACTTCAGATTTCAAATCCATATCGATCCAAACAACTACTAATAGGTTTGTGACAACTTCAGCCTGATATAGGAGCAGCGGTTCCGAGATTTGGGGAATGGGATGAAAACGATCCACAATCGGCAGAAAACTTTACGCACATATTCAACAAAGTGAGGGAGGAAAGGAACAACGAGGCAGGAAACGTGTCGGGTACCCCTAAGCATCAACCATATGGGACACACCAACCTAACCAACCTAAGGTTCGTTCACTATTGATCAAAATAATATCACTCCCTCGTTTTTAGCATGCTCCGATTCGAACGGATACTTACTCCTTCAAATGCAGAAATGCTGCTGCGGATGGTGGTAAAAGACGAAGAAGAAGAAGAGTAAAAGATGGGAATATAGGTTGGGAGTTGGGAGGGCTATTTCTGATGTAGAGATGGTGCATTATTTCATTTTTAACTAAAGTATTCTCTAAATAAACAGGACATCTTTCTACGTTGCTTCATCATCATCTCTGTGATTTCCAGGAATATATATACAGATTTATTTGTTATATTCTTTAATTTTCTGATGTATTGCGCGCTCTCTCTCTCTCTCTCTAAATGGAGCTCAAGCTCACATATTTTAAATAAGGTTTAAAACATTTTTTTTAATTGACATTTTTTTTTATAAATTTTGAAATGTTTCACTTTGCAACATAAATTTTAAAATTGCAATTTACGATTTCCTAGAAATCCTAGTCTTTGATTTCAGACACATATATCGTCAGTATTTGTCCGATATCATAAAATATATCAAATTTAAAACTTATATGACAAGGTGGAACATTTCAAAATTATACTTAAAAAATGGCAAATCACGTATAGGGGAAAATTTATACTAAATATATTTCTCCTCACCTAAATATATACAGTTAACCATCATAGTTATACAGAATTAGATAAATATATGGCCTTCATAGTCAATTCTGTTGGAATGGAGGGTGACAGAAAAGAATTTAGAATAAATTAATCAAAAACAAAAAGATCTTGAATGGTAATCTCATCACATCCCTTTGTCTAAGAACAATCCAAAAATGCACATAAAAAGTTGAACCAATCCTCTTGTTTTAAGTTAAAAAGACTGAAAAATTCAAACAAAATCTATAAAGATTTCAAACGAAAAAGGCTAATATTACAAGATGGGAAACGAAAACAGAAGCTGCATTCTGAAAGGGCTGACGGGACAAGCACACACGATTACCTCTAGTTATTATGTGTACAAGGAAAGATGGGAAGCTCATCGTTTTGCAGCTTTCTTTCTCCATTCAGTGCGTCCCCGATTTATTTCTGAGCCATCATTCGATATTCTCAATAAATGCAGAAACTGGAGAGAGTCGTCTTCGTCTTTTGCAATCAAGGGGGATCCGTTAATTCCTTGATGTCTAGAAACCGTGCCATCGATAACCAATTCGGGGCTTGTAAGGGAATCAACAGCATCATCGTGCTGGCATTCACGCCTGTAATCCAACGTTATAGTCTGCAGCTCGTGACTGTTGATGATCTCTTGAGGTATGCTCTGTAAGAAGATTAATCAATTGTCCATTAGCAATAGAAGCAAATGGTAACTCGGTTTTCTTTTAGTAAGAAAAAGCAGTACCCCCTCCATTTCAAAATATGCGTCGTTCTGGAGACTAAAATTTGTTTCAAATTAAGTGTCATTTCAGACTTTTATGCAATTTTATTCCCAAATTATCCCTACCAAACATCCCTTTGCTAAAATTTAGGAATTTGAAACACTTTTTATGATATTAATTTGATTTTCTTTCCAATTTTGAATCCTAAATTCCTTAATTAGTTAAGAGTATATTTGTCCAATTTTTAAGATCCTTAATCTATAACAAAAACTCTAGAATGTAGACCTCTGGCTTCACCTATATAACTAGCTTGTTTAAAAAAAATTAGAAATATCAATTGCATATCTCACTTTGATGCAGAAACATACTAACTAAATCATAGATGGAGTCATCAAAGATTTGATGTATTATATTAATGTATAATGCAACTATGAAGAGAATATTGTAGATTGATTAAGCCTTTTATCTTTATTATATATTACAACTTTACAGACTAGGAATTCTTTCTGGAGCCGTGTGGACTAACGAAGCATGTACGCTCACCCACTCCGCCAAATAGGGATAAGAGAGATGGTATAGTAGAAAGACAACCAACCTCAAGAACCCATCCGATGTAGGTGACATTGTTTACATGTTGGTTCATGTCCAGATCAGCTCGTCTAGGCTGCAAAAGTGAACGTGCATTATTTATTCTAAACAAAAGACTTGGATATATATACACACGCACGCACACACGTCAAAACCAAGTAATCTTACCACAAGCCCGACTTTGGAATATTGAGCTGGGTCATCAAGTTTAGCTATTTTCTTCAGGCTAGAGTTATTCTCTTCGGGAAAAGCTAGCCTGGCATGACAAGAAATCAATGGTGCAGTAGCAATCATAATTAGTTCTCGATAGGGCAGTTTAGGAATCAGCAAATTTACTTGTGCCTAGAACCAAGTATACAGACAGTTTAAAGAGAAATTTAGTTGAATATCGTAACTGATATTCTTTCTAAAAATTTTCAAGAAACAAGTTCGGAAAAATGTTTCTTCATCAGCAATAATAATTAGGGATGTTAGATCGTGTGATAGTCACAATAATGTCAATGTCGTCAAAAGATAAATTACAGTATTTTCTTCCAGTAGTTTGATAATGAAAAGATCAAATAAAATCACCACTATTCGTTGGAATGGCCATAAGCACGACCAGATCACTGAGCAAAGGAGTATATTGGAAAGAAAGAGTTTACCTAAGTGTTTTCGGGCAGTAAACTAAATATTCATCACGCACATCATCCGTAACTTTCTGAAGCCGCCTGGTGTCTTCATTCATCATCACCCACTTACTGAAACCCCAAAAAAAAAAAAAAAATCATTTTCTCGAATCCTTCAATAGTCAAAGTAATACACTATAAGAGTACGACCCTCATGGGTCAACCGACCTTGTAGCCCTTCCAATGACTTCACCAGTAGCATAATCTTTGAGAATCCAATCGCGTCGAGTGCCAATCCTTCCTTCACCTTGGCACCACGTCTCGATCTCAACCACATCACTCCTGTTTCATTATGAATATATAAAAACACAGCCTAAAACTGCAAATCGTTAGGATAAGAGTTTGATTATATACCAAGCAGGGTATTTGTAGATCTCGATGTGCATACGAGCAGTCACCCATATGAGATGCAGCTTCCTCATGGTAGGAGTGGTTGCAAATCCATCTGTGGAGAAACCGACACTTTGAGCATGGTTGCAACCAACCTCCTGCGTAAGCCAAACAAATAAACGAACAAGACATCAGACGAGTAATACTTCACCAAAATCCTCGCAATTCAAAAGATAGAATTATAACCCCAACTCCTAAAAACCACAAGGAATCTGTCCAACATTTAATCACTGCAAATAACACATGAATATGCCCAAAATTAAGACAATCTAAATCAACTTTTCCGAACAAAACAATGGCGACTTTGTCTATTCCCTGCATTTGAGCAACACTGAGAACTAAGCAAGATTATACACACATAATGACTTACATTACCAAATTAATTCAGCAAATCAAAATCAGCCAAAAATACAGAGCAACCAATTCATCAAATTACAAGTAAACTAAGGAATTACATAAATTAGGGAATTCAAACCTGCAAGAGATTGGCAATGGTCTCAACAGTGGCAGTTTTGTTAATTCCGACCTCGTAACACCTGACAATGAACTTCTCCTTATAAGACAAGCCGTCCTCGGTCAAGCTGCCAAAGCGGAGCCGGTCGGCTAGGCTCGGCTGGTAGCTCGACTCCTGCGGCTTGCTCTTCGACTCACCCGTGGCCACGGACATCACCGGGGCCCTGCGCCGGCGGCGGGAGAACACAGCTGCGGAATTGCCGGAGGGGAGACGAATCACCCCGGGAGAGCGGCTATTGCGGTGGCTCTCCGCCGCCGCGGCGTTGCATCCCGAAAATGCCCCTCCTCCTCTCAGCAACATTCGGAGCTTTGTGTAATTTCACAAAAAAAAAATAAAAAAATGCCTGCCACAAGAAGAGAAAAGGGGGGTGTGTGTGTATGTTTGTGGGGTCTTTTCTAGTGTTCGTCGATGTGAACGATGCAACGAGGGGGTGGGGTGGGGTGGGGTGGGCTGGTCTTTTTCTTGGACTTTTGTGGAGGGAGGGTGGGGTGAGGTACTTCGGTCTGAATCTGCAGATCTGGAAGAAAGACAAGTGGTTCCAATATTTGTTTTCTCTTACGTTATTATTGTTATTATTATTTTTTCGAGTTATATAATTGCAGAAATATATACAATTTTATATAACATTTTTTTACAATTTAATTGTTCTTTTTAATTACAATCCAATGAATGACTCAGCAGGTTACTTTCTCCTGTCACGGTTCCGAGTTATGGTCAACAGTTTTGTGATCATCCGGATTGATTTCGGTTAGGATTCTTCCGGTGTGCTCTCAAATTTTTTTATCAATGACTAAAAATATCAAATTGTTGAAGGCCAACAATGAAATTGAAACATACTATGATTGTTGATGCAACGGTGGGTTCCAATTAAGAAAAGAAGGAAAAAAAAAACCAATTTCAAAATCAAATCATCATAATCATATATTATACGGTTTGATTACGATTCTCAATATTTGAAATTGGGAACCGACAATTCCAAAATCCAACCAAACTATATCAATATCTAAACATTGCTATGAGAAAATTCAACTTACATCTCTAAATACAATAAGATTCAAGAGCTAAAATTATAAATCTAATCTTGTATGTAAGAGCGCTTGTAATAATTAGAAGACCTTGACCATGCAGAGTTCATAATAACAATATGTGTTGAGTTTTGAGTCACGTCATCATTATCTTATTGGAAAGTTATTTTGTACATCAAATTGAAAAACCAAAAAGCTAGTCCATAATATTGAAATTTTCTTAAAATGTGATTAAATTGCAAAAGGTGGTAAAAGTTATGCATTTTTTTTTTCAATTAAATCTATTTTCTCCATAACTATACAGTAAATATGATCAACAACGTCAATATACATATTATAATATTGATTAAATAAAATAAATTGAAATACAATTTTACAATAAAGAATGCTACATATAAATGGGAATTTATAGAACAAAAGTAATTTTCTACTTTGATTTTTTTTTCCTATTAATAAATGATAATCAGACGGCCAAACATTAATTAACTTAGAATAGTCTTCCTTGAATCTCTATTTTTGAAGATTTTTCAATGCATAATCATCCTTCCACACTCTAAAGCTCATTAAAAAAGATATATATATATATATATATATATATATATATATATATATTGGAATTTTATATAAATAATTAAAAGTGTGCTTAGTAGTTAGAGTTACTTGATGACGTCAGAGTCTTACAAGATAGAAGGGTTGAAGATAAAGTCATGACCATCATTGGACTAATCATACTTTAAATTAGTAGGTCTGCTGTTTTAGATAGGGAGCACATAAAAATATAATGTTAGGTTTGATGGAGTTACTTTATATATAGGATAAAATTAGAGATAAATATCTAATATGATTTGGGTATTTGCTTTAAATTTGACTAATATAATGTTAGATTTGAATAGAGCTACTTTATATATAGGATAAAATTAGAGATAAATGTCTCACATGACTTGGGTATTTGCTTTAAATCTGAGTAATATAATGTTAGGTTTGAATAAAGCTACTCAATATATAGGATAAAATTAGAGATAAATATCTAACATGAGTTGGGTATTTGCTTTAAAGGTAGTGTTTGTATGCATCAAGTGGTCATAATCCATATAACTGAACATGTGGATCGGGTCGGGTCCGATTTAATCCGAATTCGCGTCCAGTTTTATTTTTTTTATTTTATTTTTTATATTGTAATAATATAACCTTTATGTTGTAATAGTATAACCTTTATGTACATATTTTATAACATTTTTAGTGCATAACTTATATTTTTTTCACTTTAAAAATTCATATAATATAGCCAGAACCTTTATGTTGTAATAATATAACATTTATGTTATAATAATATAATCTTTGTGTACAAATTTCATAACCTTTTCAATAAATAACTTATAGTTTTTTCATTATAAAAATTCAATATAGCTGAAACCTTTATGTTGTAATGATATAACATTTAGAGGAAAATATTTATTTTAGCATAAAAAATATAATTATATATTCAAATTACCATAACATATAATAGTATGTCACTTTCTATCACCAAATATAATAGTATGTCACTTTCTACCACCATTTTTGTCAAAGTCAACTTGATGATTGGACAATTAATATATTTTATTAATTAGTCAATTGTGAATTTTATAAAGTCATTAATTATTGTATAATTTTTCATCAATTTTCCACGTGTAGTAATTTCAATTGACTCATGAATTATTGTTTAATTTTTTTTAAATATATCCACGTGTAATTTCAATTGCAACAATTAATTGGGTTGTGACTATTACACCAAATTTTTTGTTTTGTTTTGTTCTCATTATTCATTATTGTCTTCATTGAATTTGGTCATGCATGTCAATTAATTCGATTGATGACAGTGCACCAATTTTTTTGTTTTTTCTTTCTCATTTTAAGTGTGAATTCACTTTATACTGTGAAATCACATGTAATTTTCCTCCGTTTGTTCTTCTATATAGGTTGATAATTTCAGTAGGAAATTATCAGACAACATTTTGAAGAACAAAACATTCGAGTATTTTTTCCGACATTTTGGCTCTTGGAAGAGTGGAAAAATTATTGTTGAAATAAGAAATGTATGTTTACTAGTTAATAATCCTCATTTAACCCTATTTTTTGAGAAATTAGGTTTAATTTGTTTTCATATATGCTTGAATTGATGTTTGGAATGGTTAAACGTGTTTAATTTTGCATTTGATAGGGTTAATTTGTTTGAATATATGCTTGAATTTATGTTTGAAATGGTTAAACGGGAAAAATTGACGTTTGGAATGCAATAAATTTCGATTCTATAGTGATTGTATAGAATAATCACGTTTAACACTATAATGATAGTGTTAAACGTGAATAAATTGAAAATTCACGAGTAACCCTATAATTGAAGTGTTTTGAGATAAAGGGGTATTTTGGTAATTTGGTCAAAAGGTTGACTTTGACCGGGACTCACGACTCCCGGTCAACGGTATGTCGTTGGTGACGACTTGATAAAAAAATATGATGAAAAGAAACGGGATAGAAAACGAATCGAAAATTCACGGTTGGGATTTTTTCCCCGCGACGGGGAAAAAATCCCCGTCGCCTCCCGGCAGCTGCCGAGAAATCTCGGCAGCGGGGGCACCCGTGATCGGCAGCTGCCGAGAAATCTCGGCAGCGGGGGCACCCATGATCGGCAGCTGCCGAGTTTTCTCGGTAGCTGCCGGGAGCCCCGACCCCCGCTACCGAGTTTTCTCGGCAACTGCCGATAACGGGTGCCCAAGCTGCCGAGTTTTCTCGGCAGCTGCCGATAACAGGTGCCCCCGCTGTCGAGTTTTCTCGGCAGCTGCCGATCACGGGTGCCCCCGCTGCCGAGATTTCTCGACCAGACGGGACAACACGTGATTTTTTCTAAATTCACGTGTAACCCTATAGTTTAAGGGCTACACGTGAATTTCACGTGTAGCCCTATAATTATAGGGCTACACATGAATTTTGAAACAAATCACGTATAGCTTTGAAAAATTCACGTGTAGCCCCGTGTAGTCGAGTTTTCTCGGCAGCGGGGGCGGGCGTGCTCGGCAGCTGTTTTTCTCGGCAGCTGCCGAGCACGCCCGCCCCCGCTGCCGAGAAAACTCGGCAGCTCCCGTCAGCCGTCTCCCGTCGGGCGTGCAGCATGCTCCCGTCACCTATCTCCCGTCGGGCGCGCGCTCCCGTCACCCTGCTCCCGTCGGGTGCGTGCTCCCGGCACCTGTCTCCCGTCGGGCGTGCGCTCCCGTCACCCGTCTCCCGTCGGGCGGGCCTGCTCCCGGCACCTGTCTCCCGTCGGGCGCGTGCTCCCGTCACCCGTCGCGCGCGCCCCAGTACCGCGCCTCGTTTTTTAAAATCCCGTTTAAAAAATTTAATAATTAAAATTGGACAATTAAATATCATATTTCATTATTTCCCCTTTAAGATATTTATTTAATCTTCGTTTAATAATCCACACGTACTAAAAATAATTTCTTAATCCGTCTTGCATAATATATACATGATTTCAATTTAAAAATTAATAATCCCAATTTCAGAATTTAAGTAACATAATATCATAATCGAACTTACATTTTTGTACTAATTTTTTTAATATCCGTTTATTAATCAACACTTACTTTTGAAATAATTTCCTAATATTTTATAAATATTATGTACATATGACTGAAAATAATCCTCTTTAATAATCCCCATTCCATAATTATAACAACATAGTTTCCCCGACCCGGTGGGATTTTTTTTTCCATTTTTTTTGGTCTCCTTTCAATATTCAACTCTTCACTCCGTAATTATTTTCTCGAAAATCTCATGATGTAAAAATTTAATAATTATAATTGGACCATTAAATATCATATTTCATTATTTCCCCTTGAATAAATTTATTTAATCTCCGTTTAATAATCCGCACGTACTAAAAAAAAATTCTTGGTCCGTCTTGCATAGTAGATACATACTTTCAATTAACAATTTAATAATCCCAATTTCATAATTAAAGTACCATAATATCGTCATCGAACTTAAATATTTGTACTACTTTTTTTAATGTCCTTTTATTAATGAACACTTAATTTTGAAATTTGTTCCTAATCCGGAGCAAATATTATATACATCCTAGAAAATATTTGCTCTTTAATAATCCCCATTTCATAATTATAACAACATAGTTTCCTTGACCCGTCACGAATAAATTTTTCTCCAATTTTTTTGGTCTCCATTCAATATTCAACTCTCCATTCCAATTTTTTAGTTTCTAGGTTAAACCAACATTAGTTGTTCATAACACTGAGTCATGACTTACATAATTAATTATTGTTGGTGTTTAGAATCGGCTATAGTTGTTGTTTTATTTTATTTGTTACCAGTTACGTGTTGCCTATTACGTGTTTCATGTTTCTCACCAAATTTTGTTAAATTTTTATGCAGCAACAAAGAAAAATGACTATTGAAGTTATTGTATGGTACGGTGGCTACTGGGAAGGTTTAGAATACACCAACGGTTTTGAAGAGGTCATTCACCTTAAGGAACGGACCATATTTGATTTAATGGTTTCAATTCATGCAGTTGTGGGTGCCGATATGACGCAGTGGGGTTATACGATTCACTCGCTGCTCGATTCTGCCGGAAGACTGAGGAAGATAAAAATAAAAAATACAGAAGTTTTGCAGCGAATTTTGGCACAAATCGATGGGGCTCTTGTTGTTTTTGTTACTTTGACGAGGTTGAATGTTGGAGGTTCAGGTGTTGTCGTGTCCCCCGAGCCGGGAAATACACTCCCTAGTGTTGGATCGTCTTATTCTGACGTTCCAGAACACCATGTCACCCCAGATGAGTACAGTCAACCCAGTTGGGAAATTAGTCCATCGTTTTCTTCAATAGAAACGGATCCACCTTCATATGTCTACACCGACCACGTTCCCTATTTTTCTTCGGTTCCCCTTGGACTCCAATCCGACCCGGGTTTTCACGCAAGATGGGGAATCCCAACTGAAAGTGACACTACTCATTTTGCCAGTTCATCCGGAATGCAGTGGGATCCTTCACCGCCGGAGCATGATCGAAATGACTTTGGTGGCAGACTCGATCTTAATATGGACCTAGACAGTGAGGGACATGAAGCTGTACAACCATGTGAACAGTTTGCTGATACAACATGTGTAGGTGCATCCGATCATGAAGACGATGGTGAAAGTGGTAATCGTGCTCCCTTCAGTATTTATTACAAATTTTGGTCTTCGTTAATGTAATGTTCATTATTTTTGATTATCTCTATACGTATGTAGGTTCGGACGATCAAGGCGATGATTTTGAATTCACTACTGATCAGGAGAATGCCGTGGATGCTGAGCAACGAGAGGAGTATGAGGAATTCTGTTCGTATATATTGCGATCGGAGTGGTCTATCCCTCATATGTGGGAGGCCGAGCTACCCACGACCGGACAATTAGAAACCGATGAACAGGTCACGTACGTGCTGCAAAAAGGCTCCACTTTCTGCAGCAAGGAGGAGCTGCAGACTACTGTTGGGATGCACCATCTGGAAAACAAAATACAGTATCGTGTGGGCCATTTCGACACCAAAAGATGGTCTGCGCATTGCCCACACAAAGACTGTAGTTTCTTGATATTTGCAACACAAAAATATGGGATTTGGAAGATCTCAACAAGTGTCTTGCAGCACAGTTGTGCGTCGGATCTAAACCGTAGGTCTCCACTGCGTATTCCTTCTAAATTGGTCGGTGCATATTTCGCCGACACACTTCGCAAGGAAAAATTGACCATCGGGCCGAAAGGGATCATTGATGAAATGAACCGGCGGCATGGGTTGACACTAAGTTATAAGTCAGCTTTGAAGGCGAAACGCCATGCCATGTTCCTCACCTACGGTGATCTGAAAAAATCCTTTTGGAACTTGCCATCCTACTTGCAGGTGTTGAAGGACACAAATCCTGGTTCTTATACAGCCTTGGAAACCGACGACAGTGGAAAATTCAAATACGTGTTCTATGCCCTAGCGGCCTCAATAATGGGATTTGTTTCATATGCCCGGCCGGTAATTGTGGTGGACGGATGTCACTTAAAGGGTTTATATAAGGGAATCGGATTTGTGGCTGTTACTCAAGACGGAAATGATCAAATATTTCCTCTTGCAATCGGCATTGAAAACATTGAAAATGATGAATCATGGACATGGTTTCTACAAAATGTCCGTGCGGCTTTCGGATGCCCAGATCAGCTCCTTATTGTGTCCGATCAACACCGGAGCATTGAAAATGCCATCAACATTGCCTACCCAGAGGCGACTCATGGGCTGTGTTGCTTTCATTTACACCAAAATTTGGCCAGGTATGGAGCACACCTAGTGGGACTTTTCAAGAGAGCTGCCTATTGTTATGATTACGACGAGTTCGATAGGTACGTTAGAAACCAATTCACTCGCAAAGTAAATTTAGATTTTGAATAGTCCACCTATAAAAATTGACCACATCTTTTGACTTGTTTTTTCAGGTACATGAACAATTTGAACACATCGGAGGTTCAGGGTGCGATAAACACATTAAATAGAGCAGGGCAGAACAGATGGTCGAGCGTGCATTGTCCGGTTCATCGGTTTAACTTCATGACGTCAAATGCTGCGGAGACGTGGAATGCTCACCTTCTTTGGGTGCGGAGGCTTCCCGTTTGTTCATTTTTAGAGGGGGCCCGAAAGATAATTGAGAAGTGGTTTTATAAAAGAAGCAAGGCGGCTGAAGATAGAGAAGAATTCCTGACGAAGGCGGTGCACGATCGAGTCATCGAATACTTAAAGCTTGGCCGACATATGATTGTCGATAAGCTTGGACGGCACAAATTCAAGGTCACGGATCATTCGAGGATTTTCATCGTTGACTTGAACTCAAAAATGTGCACATGTAACGTTTTCCAGAACGACCTGATACCATGCTCGCATGCCTGTGCCGCCATAAGGTATGTAATTCAGGTGACAATATGGTTTTGCTTCTTTTATTTGTTTCAATTAGAAATTATCTTACATCACTAAACGTACAAAACAATGCTTTGGCTGCAGTTTGGGAAACCAATCAGTTGCTGAATACGTTTCTCCGTACTACACGATGGCGTCGTTAAGGGGAATGTGGTCTGGTGTCGTCACCCCTGTGCCCGACCCGAACGAGTGGAATGTGTGCGAGGAAGTTCGTAATGTACTTTTTCGGGCACCTGACAAACCAAGACAAGCTGGTCGCCCCAAGGGTAAACGAATTCCTTCAACAGGTGAGTTTTCAGGTCGAAGGAGGGGAACAGGGCCATGTGGTCTTTGTGGCGGTTCCGGTCATAACATAAGTAGATGCCCCGAACATGTTGCGCGAATATCCGAAGACCAGCCCCATGAGGGAGTCGGTGATGATAATCAGACAACAGAGCAGCCACAAGTGAGGACGAGAAGACGCAAGAAATGCAGTTTGTGTCGTTCAGAAGATCATACTAGAAGAAAGTGTCCTCTGTATCAGCAAGGCAATCCTGAGGAGTAAGATGGCCAATATGTGTATAGTATGCCCACACATTCATCGTGAAGCAAATCTGACCCCTGTGTTAGTTGCCCTGGTGTCCTTGTTTCAATATGTGGATGTAAAAGGTTTGATCACTTGTAGTTTTCGTAGACAAATAGTTTGAATCTGTAAGTCAGGTGAATATGGATTACGAACATAGGACTGAGCTTTTTTTTCACGCTCTCTGGAGTTTGACCGTCTTTTTTCGTGTGCTTATGTATTGATTTGAATGTGTTAGTTGCCTTTTTTTGGTGATTTTTCAGATCATTTCATTCATCTCTGGATTTTGAACGATTTTACTATAAAAGTTTATGTATTGATTTGAATATGTTAGACACACTTTTTTGGTGATTGTACAGATTATTTGCTTTCGGGACAATCACTGTCAATTTTTTACCCACAAAAAAATATGTCCACAACGGAATAAAGCATGCAAACACTAATACATTGAAACTGACCCTAGAAAAGGAAATCAAACAAGCCTAGTATGCTCTGCAACACTACGTCGACGAGAAAAAGTCGCGAGCAACCGTGTCCCCATCGGTACTCCATCTATAGATATCGAAGCCCATCCTTCGTTGAATCTTGTTTATACTCTCGTTCAAATAGGGTCTACGCCAAATACGAGTTAGACAACACTCGATGGACATGAGGGCATATATGGCGCAAGAACTGTTGTCCGTCTGTACATAACATTTGGCCTCTTCTCCTGTGTACAAGTCATACTCGAGGGGCATGGGAAACTCACGTAAGCCCTGTTCTCGTCTTCGATCATTGAAGGATGCGTACTCAAATAGAGTTGGGAGAAAACGTCTCAGTGGTAGTGTCTGTACCAGCCGACGTTCCTCCTTCATATGGTCGTACGTGTGCCTCATGCTATCATATATGATGACACGTCCACAGTAAAGCTGAATCTCAACGGCCACCCAATGCTGGTTCATATTGATCACTGTAAGGACCTGCACCCTAGATATTATTAGTAGGTATTTTAGCACATAATTTCTCGACGTATTGAATGAGAACCTTTTTAGTACGAGTATAGTAGTAAATTATGCTCACACTATCCACGTAACTCCACCATGGTCTGATGCGGTGCCACCTAGGCATGTGACCTCGTAGGTAGGGCATTAATAGCTCTAAAGATGCAGCTGAGAAGGTCTCCCTTTTCTGCGTGATGTTGTCCCTAATATGCTCGGGCTCGCCGGCGTGCGCCTCAGCATAAATGGCCTTACATTTTTCCTGATCCGAAATTTGCAAATAATGGTTAGTACGTTTAGTTCGAGCTCGACCCGTTAAGAGTAATAGAAGGGTAATACTGCTCGTCCGGTGGGTAGAACTGCTCGTGGTAGGAGGGTCGATTGTTGTAGTACTCCGAGATCCCATACTGGATCGTGTTTGGAATCTCCAACTCCAAACGCTCATACTCCTCACGTCTTCACTTATCCACCTCATTGATCCTACCATCGACGTATGATCGAAGTTCAGAGAACTGGTCACCGACATACCCTCGTAATCCCGTCAGGCCTGCATTCACTGATTCGAAACCTGTGCTGAACATGTTCCGGAGCTCGTCAAACATCACACCAACAGCAGGTGCAGAAGAATCTCTATAACCGGTGTGTGAGGGACCTGCCTCGTCGACGATAGGGGTGGTCTGGGGGGGATACGATGGCGACTGGAAACCACCGAAGTCATGAAACTGCTCGTGATATGGGGGACAACTCTCGATCGGACGGGAAGGTAGGCCGTAATCACTCTGCAGCGGAATGTCGTGCAGGTCCAGAGAGACAGGGACATCAACATAAGCCGGTGCGAGATCCTCCACCTCCTCCTCCTGTACCCCAAATCCGTCGTCGGACGGCACGTGTGGCTGCCCACGTTGTCGAGTACTCTCGCCTGCAGTCAATGTGGGCCGGCGGGACCGCGTAGTCCTCGATGCCTGGGGGGCCGCAGTCATGCCTTCAGACAAGATGGCGGTGGGCCTCCGTGGGCGACCCCGTCTTGACTGGGTCGGCATCTGGACACCGTCTGCGAGATCCTGATCCAGGTACTGCAAGTACGATTGGCTCCTCTCACGACGCTCAACCCGAAGGTTCTCATGACACTCGAGACCCTGCAGTAGAGATAGTCACAATGCAATTTGTGAGTAAGAGAAATATAAATGCATGTAATCAATTAGAAACTTTGCATTTAAGTAAAGGTGGTCTGAACAAACCTCATGATCAAGCTCCCTCGACACGTCCTCTTCTGGCCTTTTCGTCGACCACCTCAGAAGCCTCGGTAATACCTTGTAAGACTTCGAAAGTCGTTTCCCGGCATATACACCGGTGTATGGAATCGCCTCAAAAGCCCATATCTGAAAAGATCGAAGAACGTTCAAAGTTAATTGTCAAGTTCAATTATTGAATCATAATATGAAACAAGACCAAATTATGATGTTAACACTAACCATTAGGGCTAACGAGAATCCATAGAAGTGGTACGAGGGGGGCCTGGTTGCAGTTGACGGGGGCAGCAAAGCTGGTAGTTGATTGATTTTACCGAGAAGATGGAAATAAGAAATCTTACCCCAAGGAAAGCTCTCCCACCGATCCTCGTCCTCGACCAAATCCCAAACCCAAGGGTCAACTGAAGTGGTGAGTGGGTCAACTCCAAGCAAAACTGTGTAGAGGAGGATAATCTTAGCAATCTTCATCGTGTCATCAGCACGTGCTACGAACTCCTCCGCTCTAAACCGCTTAAGAAGATTCGCCACAGATATTCTATCCTCGCCTTCAGAAATTCGATAAAACACGCCATCCAACTGCTGCGGCCTCGACAGAACAATCGGCCTAAATGCAGAGTCGTCAAACCGTAATCCCGTCACCAGGGCGAACTCAGTCCTACAAAATCGACAAAGCCGACGGTCTCCACCAATGTGAAACCACACCTCATCCGTCGGAGTATCGGGCCCACGCACCTCACGTGATATAAGGGCGTGTAAAAAGCTCTTGCAACTGTCATTCTCAGTTGCCCAGCGCAGAAAATGGCCGAAGCAGCTCGCCTGAAAATCGGTCACACAATCGTCCTGAGTTTTTTGGAGGATTTGCCTTATGTATCCTAGTACTCGGACACGTGTGTACGAGTTAATGTATGCCAGCGTCGTCTGATACTCCGGACGCACCCAATCGACCTGAAAAGGAGGAAAGAACTGTTGGTCACATTAATTCATACATTAATATACAAAATGAAATGACATATGTGAATTAATATGATACGATGTTTCATGAAAAATAAAGATATGAAACTTATAAAGGTTGGATTTTTGCTTGACCAAATTAGTAGAGCTGGATAAAACGTAAATTTATAAATTACATTGAAAAAATGCTAACCGACCATTATTATAAATTTAAAAAGTTTAAATGATCCAGTCAACTACGGAAACAATTAAATTGGGATAAAAAACGAGTAATCCAAATTATGTTCGTATTATGCAAGACGGATGAATAAATTATTTTTATTACGTGTTGATTGTTAAACCGATAATAAAAAAAATCATTAAAGGGGAAATAATTCAATATGATATGTAATTGTCCAATTATAATTATTAAATTTTTCCATCATGAGATTTTCGAGAAAATAATTAATGAGTGAAGAGTTGAATATTGAAAGGAGACCAAAAAAAATGGAAAAAAAAAACGTAACGGGTCGAGGAAACTATATTGTTATAATTATGGAATGGGGATTATTAAAGAGGATTATTTTCAGTCATATGTACATAATATTTATAAAATATTAAGAAATTATTTCAAAAGTAAGTGTTGATTAATAAACGGATATTAAAAAAATTAGTACAAAAATGTAAGTTCGATTACGATATTATGTTACTTTAATTCTGAACTTGGGATTATTAATTTTTAAATTGAAATTATGTATCTACTATGCAAGACGGATTAAGAAATTATTTTTAGTACGTGCGGATTATTAGACGGAGATTAAATAAATTTATTAAACGGGAAATAATGAAATATGATATTTAATTGTCCAATTATAATTATTAAATTTTTAAAATGGAATTTTCAAAAAAATATTTAATGAGTGAAGAGTTGAATATTGAAAGGAGACCAAAAAAAATGGAAAAAAATATCGTAACGGGTCGAGGAAACTATGTTGTTATACTTATGGAATGAGGATTATTAAAGAGGATTATTTTCAGTCATATGTACATAATATTTATAAAATATTAGGAAATTATTTCAAAAGTAAGTGTTGATTAATAAACGGATATTAAAAAAATTAGTACAAAAATTTAAGTTCGATTACGATATTATGTTACTTTAATTCTGAAATTGGGATTATTAATTTTAAAATTGAAATTACGTATATATTATGCAAGCCGGATTAAAAAATTATTTTTAGTACGTGCGGATTATTAAACGGAGATTAAATAAATTTATTAAAGGGGAAATAATGAAATATGATATTTAATTGTCCAATTTTAATTATTAATTTTTTTAAACGGGATTTTAAAAAACGAGGCGCGGTACTGGGGCGCGCGCGACGAGTGACGGGAGCACGCGCCCGACGGGAGACAGGTACCGGGAGCAGGCCCGCCCGATGGGAGACGGGTGACGGGAGCGCACGCCCGACGGGAGACAGGTGCCGGGAGCACGCACCCGACGGGAGACGGGTGACGGGAGCGCACGCCCGACGGGAGGCAGGTGACGGGAGCATGCGCGCCCGACGGGAGACGGCTGACGGGAGCTGCTGAGTTTTCTCGGCAGCGGGTGCGGGCGTGCTCGGCAGTGGGGGCGGGCGTGCTCGGCAGCTGCCGAGTTTTCTAGACAGCTGTCGAGCACGCCCACCCCCGCTGCCGAGAAAACTCGACCAGACGGGGCTACACGTGACTTTTTCAAGGCTACACGTGATTTTTTTGTGAAATTCACGTGTAGCCCTTAAATTATTGGGTTACACGTGAATTTTGAAAAAAACACGTGTTGCCCCGTCTGGTCGAGTTTTCTCGGCAGTGGGGGCGGGCGTGCTCGGCAGTTGTCGAGCACGCCCGCCCCTGCTGCCGAGAAAACTCGGCAGCTGCCGAGCACGCCCGTCCTCGCTGCCGAGAAAACTCGGCAGCTCCCGTCAGCCGTCTCCCGTCGGGCGCGCATGCTCCCGTCACCTGCCTCCCGTCGGGAGACGACGGGGATTTTTGCTCCCGTCGCCGGGAACGCGCAACGACCTTTTTTTTTCGATTCGTTTTCTATCGAAATCTCATTTTTTTTTTCATCATACTTTATCATCGGGTTTTCGCCAACGAGATCGTGGGTCCCGGTCAAAGTCAACCCTTTCACCTAATTACCAAAGTACCCCTAAATCTTAAAACACTTAAATTATTGGGAAAAAAATTCCCATTTTTTTACAGTATTTTTACTGAATTATTCCCTAAAATTACAGTGTTAATCATGAATTATTAATTATAATTACACGTGATTAAACATGCATATTTTCGATTAAACGTGATTATTTTCGATTATGGCCATTTAACCCTTTCAAACATCAATTCAAGCACATATTCAAACAAATTAACCCTATCAAATTCAAATTTAAACCCAATTAACCATTCCAAACATGAATTCAAGCATATATGAAAAGAAATTAAACCTAATCCCCAAATAATTTAGGGTTCAATTGGAATTCAAATCCACGTTTAACCCTCCGTTTCTTCAACTAATACTCAAGAAATTTGAAGTATTAAGACATATTTCCAACAAATTCAACAAAATTTCAACAAATTCTCAACAAATTTCACCAAATTCGAAACTCAATGTCAAGAATTTTCTGAAAAAACGAGGGATAAATCACTAACCTCTCCTCCTTGGTTTGACATCTTCGTCTTACACGTGAATTTTTACCAAAAAAATCTAAGCTTTACACGTGAATTTGAGCTCAATTTTTGAGCTCAAAAATGGGGGAAAAAATGGAGGAATTGAGCGCCTGTTGCTTTGCTGAAGACGACTGGAGAGAGAATGTGAGAGGAAGGGTTTGGGGTGGGGTAGGTTAGGTGAGAGAAAGTGTGCCATATTTGACTAATTTTTATTCCTTTGACTAAATTATTGGGTAATAATTTTGAATTCAAAGTCAATCAAAAATGGTGGTATTTTTGGCCACACTTTTAAATTTGATGGTATAAACTATCTCACTTTTATTTTTGATGGTAAAAAAAGGTCAATTTTATTTTTGGTGCTATTTTGGGTGATATTTAATAGTAATTGTGGTAAATTGGGTTGCTATCCCTAACATTTATGTTGTAATAGTATAACCTTTATATACAAATTTCATAACTTTTTTAATAAATAACTTTTATTTTTTTCACTACTTAGTACTGCAAAAGATTATGTGCATATAATTAAAAGGTTATAAGGATATAATTAAAAGGTTAAATTCGCTAAACTAAAAGGTTATGCCAATATAACAGCAGAACTAGGGATTGGGCACGTGGGGATGCGTGTAGGTGCGTGAGACGCGCTTGGGATGAGTGAAATGCACTCTCGGGTCGGATCAACCCAATTGTACGGATTTAGGATCTGTACATTTGGTGTATAAAAATAATTTTGTTGCTTTAAATCTGATTGAAAGGAATTCAATCGGTTTATTTTAGATAGAGATCGAAAATAGACCAGACTATTTGAAAAAAGTTATGAGATGAGATTAAAAGGAATTCAATTCAATTTTTCTTAGATATGGGTGGAAATAGGTCATACTATTTGAAAAGCGCTCATGATGTAGTCCAGTGTTGGTCTGGCTCAACTTGGTCTATTTAATAAAGAGTGTGTTTAATGTGCACCAGTTGCATATGTAATTTGGATCGATCTGAATCTGCTATATATATATATATATATCTTTTTTTACTTAATACCAAAACTTTTATATACAAATTCGGTGACCTTTATGTACAAATTTTGTAACATTTATGTATAAATTCTATGACCTTTATATTCAATAACTTAGAAAAAAATGAAGAATTTCAATAAATTTTGTACATAGATACCTTTATGTTATATTTATATGACCCTTACGTATATTCATGTGACATTTATGTACAAATATTCATACCTTTATATATCTTTATATATTATATAAATGTATTGATATTTGTACATAAGAGTCACATGAATATCACATAAATGTACATGAATATCACATAAATGTATCTATGTACAAATTTTGCTAAAATTCTTCCTTTTTTTCTAAGTTATTGAACATAAAGATCACAACATTTTTACATAAAGATTACCGAATTTGTACATAAAAGTCAAGATATAATTTTTTTTAAAAGGTAAATTTGCGGATTCAGGTTGGACAAATCCGGATTACATGGATCTTAAATTCATGCACCTGATCCACAGAAGAATTTTTGTTTTATAAATGAGTTAGATTAAGACATTTTATCAGTCTTTTTATGAGAAGAGGTAAGACCAAACCTTACAAAAAGCCTAAAGAACCTAACAGATTGTCCTCTTTATAGTTTATTATAAAAATATACAATATATATTTAGATAACACACACATATATATATATACATAGACGAAAATGTCACTGAAATTTCAGAAATTATCGCCGAAATTTCGTTATTTTGAATGTTCTGACATTATATATGGGTGTAGTTTTTTTTGGGCAAAATGTAGGTAAAATATCGGCGAAATGTTGGAAAATATCGTTATAATGTAGTTGTTGGTAAAAAATGGACAAATATAGTAGAGTGTCGCCGATATATCGGCGAAATATCGGAAAGTATCGGCATAATGTCGTTGTCGGCAAAATTTCGGTGGAAATGTGATTTTTTTTCTATTTTTTACCTCTTTTTGTTACTTGCAATATTTTGGAGTCTGTATCCAATCAATTCTCCTTCATTGATATTATGTTTATTTATTTATTTTATAGTATATAGAATGTGTAAATAATTAAGAGATTTTATTGAAGAAAATGTGAAGAAAAACAGTCACCAACATTTATATATCATTACACATGTTTCTAATATTAATTAAGAATATTTCAGAGAAATTAATTCTACAAGTAAAGAAAATAACTATAATATTGGATAGATAGAAATATATATTATGCTGTTTTTATGGGATAGATGAATATTAATTTTGTATAATACAATTTTTTGTAAGTACATATGAATTGCATTTAGGGACGAAAAAAAACAGCCGATAGATATTGATATGGGCTGACGAAATAATTCGATATAATATTGCCGATATATCGACGATATATCGGAGATATATCCTTATCGGTCAATAGTACACCTAATATGCAATATATCACCGATAAATCGGCAATATATCTCCAATTTATAGGTTGTCGATGGACAAATTTTCTTTTTTTTAATAATTGATTGATGGAAGTGGCCACTTATTATATGCTTATAGGTTGCATATATTTCCATTATCCTTTCACAAGTGGTTGCTAGATAAAGAAAGTCTACAAAGGGATGGATTTGGAGAAACTGCATCATGCTTATAGTGATATTGAGGAGCCAAGCGAACTTGTTTTTCAACCTCGGCAGGTTTGTCGGTTTATCATTTTACTATTACTTAGGAGTTTAGTTTAGCAATTCCCTTTATTTCATGTATAATTAGATTATCTTTAATTTATAATCCGCAGATATACAAATAATCTTTTGATTTGTGGTAGTAATAGTTAAGAAGTCGGGTCTGCTTCCATATTTCCAGTTTCTGTAATTGAGGGAAATGTGAGTTATTAATTAGATTCAAGTCATTGTTATTATTAATTAGGATAGACAATTGATTAGTTCAATATGTTAAATTTAGGAACTTTGATTCAAGGTATGATTGATTAATTAATTAATTAGTTCACTGCTAGTTTAAGAACACTTTCACACTTTTTCATAACTATTATAAAATTTATTTAAATTATTACATCTAATGGGTTAGTATCTCATTAATCTAATCTCAACCATTAGTAATGCATGCATTCAAGTTTCCTTAATTTTCAGATTTAAGTAAAATAATAAGGTTTAAACTATGAAAGATCATTAGGTGTAACTGATAATTAATTAAGAAATTTTATGATCAGTCATAATAGTTTCATATATTTTAGTTTAAAATTTATTAATTTATTTGAAGTCTGAAGTGCTGAGCACAGAAGCAAGTTGATGGGCATCTGAATCATTATTATAATATATGTAACATTAGTCAAATAACCATAACTAGTTCACTATTATTTACTATTGTTAGTAGTCAAGTTTATAACATTGAATCTTTGCGGTTAAGTAGCTTCAGAATCGTCCTATTATCAAGTTTCTTTCAGATTGCGTCTGCATGATATTCTTTTTTATTTCTTGTTTGGGTACACAGGTAAGCAAGATTGAAAGTTCACAGCAATCCAAACAGATTATAAATACTTGGATTCTCCATTTCAAAATTCACAACTTTTGCTATGGAAATTTTTTATTAGAATTGTTGTATTTGAATAAGGAATGGCAAGTGATCGTGATATTGGTGGAAGAGACTCTGCATGAAAATATGGCACAGCCATCCCCGGACACCAAAATGCCACTCTTTGTAATTTTTGTAACCTTACGATTATGAGTGGAGGTATTACACGTTTCAAGTATCACTTGAGCCACACAGACCCACATAAAAATGCACGTCCATGTACAAATGTACCCTCAGAGGTTAAGAAAGAGATTCGTGATTACTTTAAAGCTAAGGAGATTTCAAAAGGGAAGAAAACTGCCAAAATGGATGAGATTAGATCAGAATTACGAAGGGGGTTATATGATGAGGCGAGTGAAGATGAGGATGATGACGATATTGCGTATCCTGAGGACATTATATATGGGTGTAGTTTTTTTTGGGCGTAGCAAAATAGGCAGTCAAAGTTCTCGTGGAATGAATGTGGATCCATCACCAGCACTATCTTTATATAAGTCGCAAGATGTAAGACAGAAAAAGATAAAGAGTATGTTTTCTGGTGGAAACGTTAGAGAAAAAATGGCTAGGATGGTGAGTAAATTTTTCATTTATGATAATGTACCACCAGAGAAAGCCCAGTCGCATCAAGGTACCGATATATCTACAATTATCGATATTTTTGTCCTTGGGTATCATAGCAGACAACGTTTATATAGTATTTTATCTATATATTTGTTGAAAATATATCATTTTATTTAAAATTATAAGTTCAATATATGTATTAATGTCAGTTATAATAATTTATAAACTAATAGATATAATTTTTCAATTTTTTTAGAAAGTTTTCATATTTTTTTAAAAATGTCTGACTTATGTATTTTTTACTTATATTTGGAAGTTGGTTGTATTTTTGAGTTTTTCGATAAATTTTGACCGTAAAATATGTCAAAAATGAAGTTCGAATAGTGATAGATAGAAAATAGATGTAACTTGAAATTTTATGATATTTTATGATCTTTTATGTGATAGAATGCACTACTTTCTAACCTGTATGTTTTCGGTCTTCAAGTATTCATGTATTATTTTTTTAATTATTTAGAAATTGCTCCATTTTGGAGTCCAGAAATGTGATTGTGGACCAAAACATGAAGTTATTTGGGTTAATTTTAGATGAAAAAACCTAATAAACATTGAAGAAGAATTTTGGGCTCAGAGGAAAGAAAATAAGAACTCAATCCACATGAGCCTACTAAAATAGAAGAGAAGTTGGGCCAGAAATTTAAAAGAAAATGAGGAATGCTGGTTTTTGGCTGAACAGAGAAAAGTATTAGTGATTTTAGTGATTCTATCGAATAAGGGAGACGTATATATTTGTAAATTATTCTTTGTATTTTGGTATTTTTTTTTATTTGTTTTTTTTTATACACAGTTGTATCTTTGATATATAGTAGATTATTGTCAATCACCTTATTAACGGTGATCTAATTATCACTCTTACAAGGTATCAGCCAAAAATACACCAAACCCCTAAATTTCCCTCTCATCTCTTCCGCTCTCACGACCATCTCAGCCTCTCTTCTTCGATTGATCATGATGGGTTCCGCCGTTATGGATGCTATCACTATCAACACCTTAATTCATATGATATCGATCAAACTAACGTCGAAAAATTACCTTCTCTAACATCATCAGGTGATTCCGATGCTTTCCAACCACAATCTTCTCTCATTCGTGGATGGATCCTCGGACGCGCCGCCTGTTTTAATCACCACCAACGGCGAAGCCTCTTCGAATCCTAACTATACAGAGTGGGATCTGAAGGATCAACGCATCCTTGGAATTCTCTATTCCTCTCTTATAGAGGAATCCATGGGTGTTGTTCTTGGTTGCGAAATGTCCTGTTCTGTTTGGCAAGCCCTAAAAGCCACTTACAGTCATTCTTCCACTGCTCGCGCACATTAGTTGCATGAGGAATTACTATTTCTGAAGAAAGGTGATCTTTCTGTAGATGACTTTGATCATAAATTTAAGAGTATTTGCGATCAACTTGCTGTCATTGGTCGTTCGGTGGAGGACATCAACAAGAGTCATTAGTTTCTGCGTGCACTCGGTCCTAGTTTTGCGAATTTCTCTGATATTCGAATGACCATGGCTCATATCCCTTCGTATGTTGATTTGGTTCATCAAGCTAAGCCACATGAGTCATTTCATCGCTGGATGGAGGTGTCTGTACCTACCCCTGCGGCTTTTGTCGCTCAAAATTCTCACTCTTCCTCTTTTGGATCCCATGGTCGTGCCAACCATTTTTCACGAGGTGGTTCGACATGTGGCCAGGCCAGCATTCTGGAGGCTGTGGTCATTCTGGTAGTTGTGGCAATGAGAGACAATACACACTTTGTTGCCAGATTTGTAAGGACGGGCACTATGCTGATAAGTGCCCCTAGTTCTTACACCGTTCGCCCATACCTTCTGTACAGTTGACTCAAAATTTTCTGTAGCATGCAATATTTCTGATGCAGGCTCAAGCTTTTTCTGCAGCATGCAATATTTCTAATGTCTCTCCTTTGGATTGGTATGTTGACTCTGGTGCCTCAGCACAAATGACGTCAAATGCTGCAGCTCTGGACTCTTTTAAACCTTATTCTGGAAATGTAAAGTTATTGTTGGTAATGGAAATGCTTTTTCGATATCTCATATTGGTTATACTAATTTAAATCATGTTGTGAATTTATTGGATGTTTTGGTTGTTCCCCACCTGACCAAAAACCTTTTATCCATCAGTAAGTTGACATCTGATTATCCCGTCGATGTTGTATTTTTTGATAAATCCTTTGCTATTCAGAATCGGGCAACACGGGTAATTCTAACTCAGGATAGGTGTGAAAAAGGCCTTTATATTATGGAACGAGGGCATCCAGCGTTAGTTGCTGCTCTCCGAACTAAGGTTCTGAAGACATCTTTTGATTTGTGGCACTCACGATTGGGGCATGTCCTCTTTATTGAATAAACTTGTATATTTATCTGCTACGTCATTATTATCGAATCCTAGTGTGTGTTCCTCTTGTCAGTTGACCAAGAGCAAACGTTTAAGTTTTTCTTTGAATGATAAGCGTGCTTCAAATGTCCTTGATTTAGTGCATTGTGATTTGTGGGGTCCGGTACCCATTTTTTCTGTTGATGGATATTGTTACTATGTAGTTTTTGTTGATGACTATTCACGCTTTTTGTGGCTTTATCCTCTTCGTGCAAAATCCGAGTTCCATGACATATTAATTTGTTTTCATAGTTTTGTCTGCAATCAATTTTCAACTATGATTAAAGTTTTTCAAAGTAATGGGGGTTCTGAGTTTGTGAATAGTCGGGTTAGTGGATTCTTTAATTCTCATGATATTTTCCATTGCTTATCTTATCCCTACACACCTCAACAGAATGGTCATGTTGAGCGTAAACATCGACACATATCTGAAACTGACTTGTCTATGATGTTCCATGCTCATGCATCATTTTGGTTTGATGCTTTTGCAACTGCTATTTATGTGGTGAATCGTGTTCCATCTTCTGTACTGGGTAATAAATCACCATTTAAAATTCTTTTTGGCTCTACGCATAATTATTCGAATTTCAATGTTTTTGGTTATCGGGTGTTTCTATATTTTCTTGACTATGCCTCTAACAAATTGGTACCTTGAAGTCGACCTTGTATTTTCTTAGGTTATAGTGGCTTGCATAAGGGTTTTTGGTGTTACGATCCTACTTTATCTCAGATTTTATCACGAGGCATGCTCAGTTTGATGAGGCATATTTTTCTTTTTCAAGGAATTCACACTTTTCCCCATCTTTGGAACTTGATATTTTATACTTTATTGAGTCTCTAGGATGTTCTGATTTTTCTTCACAGGCTACTTATCTGTTTATGCCTTCTTCGGGCCCTTGCATCATTTATTCTACCGAGCTAGTGACACCTACTCCGGTGGACCAGTAGGTTGTGGTTAAGCCTGAACCTCCATTGCATCCCGTGGACCCGCCTTCTCCTAAGTCTCCAATCGTTTCGAAATCATCACATCCAATGGTCACTCGGGCTAAAGCAGTTATTTTTAAACCTAAGTATCCTATTCAATTATCTTCTACGACTCTTCTTACTACCTTGGTTGCCTCCTCTGAACCGCGAGGTTTCAAATCTACCTCCAAGTCCCCTTTGTTCGGCCTCCTCCAACTTTTTGCCTAGTTGAGCCATTATGACTCTAATTTTGTCTGTGGTCATCAGAGTTGTTGGACCCCCCGAACCGAGGCTGATCGAGAACAAATGTCTGGCTGGCCAAGAGGAATATTCGGTCAAGATAAATTCCTTAGTACTTAATCCTATTTTGACCTCAGTTTGGATATAATACCAGCTCGGTCATCCCGAAAAGCCCGACCAAGATCGATCCCATGATGGTCCCTAGAGGCAGTTTACCGACTCGACTAAAGAATGCCTAGCAAGATTAGAGAGGTGGACTACCAGGTCCAATCTGAACTTTCTAATAGCTATCCTACAAAACAGGAAGTAGTTGGAGCAAGCTAACTCCCCACTTCCTGGGAAATAGAGGACGGTTAAAGAGAGATCATGGAGGGGTGGATGTCATCCCCACTACTTGTATTTTTTAGTCTATAAATAGTAGAAAATGGGATAGCAAAATGGTTGAAAAATTATTGTATTCAAGCACAAGAGAGCTAATTTCTCTTAACACTTATATAAAATACGTTCTGGCCGGCTACAACTAACCGATCAGAATAAACTGAACAAAATTTACTCAAGTAGGCTTTGGGTATAGTATTTTCTACATATTTCATTTGATTTTAGTATCTGATTCGATTTGTTTAAGCCGAATTAACTTAATTTAGGTGTTTGGCTAGGAATTTGAACATAAACAAATTCCGACGTAATATTTTGACGCTCGAAGAAGGGAGCAATTAGCACTTGACGAATGATAAACTTCAAAAATTCATAATGAACAACGAAGAACAAAACCTAACATCGGATTCCCAAGTTCACTTCTCGCACCTGGTGGGTCTGGTCACCCAAATCGTGCCACTCCAGAGGAAGAACATCATGATCTCCTCATCGCTAGAGAGATCCCTCGAACGATGACTAATGCCATTATGGATCAGTTTGGCAAGAAGCTGAAGGAAGCCAAATAGAAGGAAAAAGATCAGAAGACCAATTGACTAATTGAATATACAGAATCTTCAGATGAACCGAGATCGAGGTTGTAAAATCTCGACAAAAGAGTTGTGGGGGATTAGAGACTCTTGAAGAGCTCATCCCCAGAATAGCTTCGGGCAAATTACTAAGGACGCCTAAACTGAGCTGATCATTCGGTTCTGACCAGAAGTGGTTTCAATCGTATGGGTCTGGCTTCAACGCTGAAGGTCAGGAAGTCCACAAGATATTCACCTATGGTCGAAGAAGAGCAGGATTTGTGGATCAAACTAGCTGAAATTCAAGCTAGGATAGAAAAAAGAACCTAAAAGAGAATAACTCCCTTCGCGAAGCACATCACAGACATGGTCACACTGACTAAGTTCATGATGCCACAGATCAAACTCTCCAATGGAGAGACCAACTTGAGCACCCACCTGAACAAATACTCGTCTTGGATTGAACTCTAAGGGATCAATGAAGAACTGATGTGCAAGGCTTTCCCATTCACTTTAGGAGACCAAGCATAAAGATGGTTCAGGTTCCTCTCCGATTACTCTATCAGAGAATAGAACGAGCTGACAGAACTATTTCTAACACAGTTCATGGGTTCAAAGATGAAGTCGATCCCAAATGAGAGGTTGTTAAACGTCAGACAGGAGAGGATTCAGTCTTTGAAAGCATATCTGGATAGGTTTAACAAACTTGTCCTGGAGATGGAACATGTATCAGATGATGTCGTGTTAATGGCAATAATGGTCGGGCTGAGGCTTAAGATGAGGTTTTGGTGGTCAGTACATGAGAAAAGACCAAAAATCTACCATGAATTTCTGACCCGAGTAAAAAGATATATCGGGGTAGAAGAGGCAATCCCTGATGAAAGGCCATTTAAAAGAGCCAGAACAAGTACTGCAAGTACCACAAGGTAAAAGAACATGACACAGATAAGTATTGGGTACTTTTAGCCGAGCTGATGAAGCTCATAGATCTCGACCATCATAAGAAGTATGTGAAGAACTCAGGACAACAAAGGCAGGGTTAACAGCCTAACCTACCACTGCCTCCCCCAAATAGAGCTGTTCGAGAAATATTTACCTTGGTCAACAACAGTTTCGGAAAGTAGAGGGGGTCCGACACGCGCCCATATTTTTCACTGAGTAGGACAGCGAAGGGATAACTTATCCCTATAGTGATACCCTAGGGTATCACTAAACATTTCTATGACCATGGTACATAGATTCATGGTGGATACTGAAAGCTATGCCAATGTGCTCTATTTGAGCACATATAAGCGAATGAAATTTCATGAATCCCAGTTTGAACCTTCCTCGAATAAGATCCAGGGGTTCGGAGGAATAAGGGCAAAGAGGTTAGGCACCTGTGAGTTAAGGGTCATGTTCGGGACAGATGACCACACAGTCTTTACCACCGCAGAATTTAAGGTAGTAGACCTTAATTCCCAATATAGCCATATAAGGACATCTACTTCTGGCAAAATTGAGGGCGATGGCCTCCATCTACCACTTGGCCGTTAAGTTCTCCTTCGGTGATAAAGTATATGTAGTGAAGGGAAACCAACAAGCTCCCGGGAGACTGATATAGGGTTAAAGCTGAGGGAGCTCAACATGCTCGAACTTGTGTAGGCAAGGTCACATGACGAGTAGATGGAGGACGCCTTTGAGGATACAATCCTTGAAGTAGTTGAGCTTAGCTAGGAGGAGCTCATGGATGAGGTTAGAAAGTCGACCAGAATAACAATTGGTTATTGGAATGTTTAAGGTTGAGTCGTCCTCAAGGACGATTGACTAGAACCCCGATAGGCAGATGGAAGAGGTGGAATAGCCACAACATAAGGAGTGGGAGACATTGGATCCGAGAAAAGAGAGACCTAAAAAGAGGACAACACCGGTGGAGGAGTTGGACCTTATACAGCTTGACCTGACCCGACCAGAACTAGAGCTACGGATCGGGAGAGAGTTGAAGGAGCTGTTCAGGGGTGAGCTGGTCTGATATGGAGGACATCCGACCTGATGACGCCTGCCACAAATTGAACATTGACACGATAGCAAAGTCAATTGTCTAGAAAATATGACGGCTGAGCCCGAATAGATACGAGGGGCTAGAATTAGAAGTACAGAAGCTACTCGACAATCACTTCATCAAAGAGACCCAATATGCTATCTGGGTATCTAACCCAGTTCTGGTGAGGAAGACCAACTGGTCTTGGAGGTTATGCATCGATTTCACCAGAACAATGCATGCCTAAAAAATTACTCCCCCTACCCAAAATCGACTAGCTCATCGATACAATTGTCAGACACGAGATGATGAGCTATATGGACGCAAACTTCGAATATCATAGGTACTAATGGCAGAGCAAGATCAGGTACATATTACTTTCATAACTGACCGAGCTCAATATTGTTATACCATGATGCCTTTTGAATTGAAGAATGCCAGGGCAACCAATCACAGGTTGGTAAACAAAATGTTTACAACCCAAATATGAAAGACGATGGAGGTATATGTGGATGATATGCTAGTCAAGTCAAGAAAGATGGCCGACCATATGAGCCACCTAGCAGAGATGTTTGACATTTTACGAAAGTACAGTTTGAAGCTCAATCCCAAAAAGTGCTCGTTTGGGATCAGCTCGGGGAAGATTCTAGGCTATATGGTTAGCCAGAGGGGGGTTGAAGCTAACCTAGAAAAAATTGATGCAATCATCAATCTAACTTCGTAAAGAAGGATCAAAGATGTGTAGAACCTGACAGGTAGGGTAGCCGCGCTTAACCATTTTATTTCCAGGTCTAATCAGGCCATTCTTCAACCTGATCAAAAAAGATTCACAATTTGAATGGAATAACGAGTGTCAATCGGCCTTGGAAGACCTGAAGAACGCACTGATGGTGCCCAGTATTAGCGAAACCCAAGATTGGGGAAAAATTATAGCTCTACTTAACAGTATCTGAATATGCTGTGAGTATGGTGCTCGTTCGAGCAGAGAAAGGAGCTCAACAACCCGTCTACTACGTGAACCAATCATTGCACGACGCCGAGCTCAGATACCCGATCATAGAAAAGCTGGCCTATGCTCTGTTTATTTCATCTCGAAAATTACAGCCTTATTTCCTAACCCACCAAGTAGAGGTACTAACAAACTTCCCACTAAAATAGATACTAAGCGGTCAGATGCATTTGGAAGATTGCTGAAAAGGGCGGTTGAACTCAGGTAATACGATGTCTAGTATACCCCGATAACGACAATCAAAGGGTAGGCACTAGCAGACTTTATTATTGAGTTCATGCCAACTATAGTTCTCCAGCATAAGCAAATTGAAAGACCCTGAAAAATGTTCATGGACGGGTCTTCTACCGCACAATGTGTTGGGGCTGGAATTGTGCTAGTCAACCCAACTAACAAGTATTTCTACTCGACTCTTTATTTTAAATTCTCAGCCACAAACAATGAAGTCGAATATAAAGCACTTCTGGCCGGTCTTGACATGGACAAACAGTTCGGAGTCGATGAACTCGAGATCTTCAGTGACTCATTTTTGGTTGTTAACCAAATATCGGGTGAGTATATTGTCCGAGAGGAGAAAATGACCAGATATCTGAGATCGGTAGAGTTAGCCTCGACGGGGTTTAAGAGAATACGTGCCGAGCAAATACCACGGAGTAAGAATATGCAAGCCGACGTGCTGGCTCGAATTACAACAAACGAAGTAGCCGAGGACATCGGCTCGGTCAACAAGCTAAGGTGCTACTCCCCAATGCCACATATAATAGGAGAGACAGGAGGCCAAAAGGGAACTGAAGGCTAGCCTCGAGCGCCAGAAAGCTGATCACCACGTACCCCTTAGGTGGTTTATCCATCCTCTTCTCGGATCGGGGGATATCAAAGATGACGGCCTGGAGGATGTTGAATAAGATATGTCATCAGTCCAGTTCAAGCCTGGGTGACAACCGCCAGCCAGGATATGATCTCAGAATCTTTGAATGGCTGCTCAGTCCGACAGTGGCAGCGTGGTTCCCGAAGTGGAATCTCCGTGAGAATATTATCAAAGATCGAGCCCAACGTCCCGACCTCCTCCTCCACAAAGGGGCCGACCCTCTAACAGGTTTAGCCTTGAAAGAGTTGGATCGCAGATCCAGATCTTATGAGTATTCACACTCCTTGGATGTCCCCTAATCATAATCCCGAACTGACCCACTCTTAGATGACTAATTGGACGAAGATATAATTTAGAAGGAGATGAAGGAATTACCTAACGAATCACTGAAGGGTTTTAAATTCATAAAAAGAAAAATGAAAGAAGGTCACCCTTATTTATAAGAAGAGTGCGACCTTTTGACTTTTACACCATGCGATGATGACATGTGTCTGATCGAATGGACCTGGGTGATCCATGTGTAGAGTAGGGAAATAAGGTTAAACTTGATAATCAACGTGTAGGCTTGGCTCGGTTGGTTGTGTCTAGTTAGATCCCGTTAAATTAAATTTTTTCACGATCTAACGGACTATTGTTGGACCCCTAAGCCGAGGCTGATCAAGAACAAATGTTTGGTCGACCAGAACAAATTCCTTAGCACTTAGTCCCATTTCAACCTCGGTTCAGATATAATACCAGCTCGATCATCCCAGAGAGCCCGACCAGGATTGATCTCATGACAGTCCCTAGAGATAGTCTACCGAACCGACCAGGGAATGCCGAGCAAGATTAGAGAGGTGGACTGCTAGGTCCAATCTGAACTTTCTAATTGCTATCCTATAAAATAGGAAGTAGTGGGAGCAAGCTAACTCCCCACTTCCTGAAAAATAGGGGACAGTTGAAGAGAGATCATGGAGGGGTGGATGTCATCCCCACTACTTATATTTTTTAGTCTATAAATAGTAGAAAATAGGATAGAAAAAAGGTCGGAAAATTATTGTATTCAAGCACAAGAGAGCTAATTTCTCTTAACACTTATATAAAATACGTTCTGGTCGACCACAACTGATCGACTAGAATAGGCCGAACAAAATTTATCCGAGTAGGCTCCAGGTATAGTGTTTTTTACATATTTCATTTGATTTTAGTATTCGATTCGGTTTGTTTAAGCTGAATTAACTTAATTTGAGTGTTTGGTTAGAAATTTGAATATAAACAAATTCCAACGTCAAGAAGAGTCTTAGAGGTCTGTCGAGTGATGAGGGCATCCTGAAATACCCTTTCTGGGATGATCAGTTTTGGCTGAGCAGATCCGCCAGGTTGAGAGAAGTGGGTCTAGGAATCTTGTGTCACGTTTTGTTCCTTACCGTTTCATTGTAAATTTTAAAGTTAAAGTTCATTGAATGCTAAAAAACCCCTCTTTCTAACGTCAAAGTATTAACGTTGGAATTTATTTGAGAGTAATTAAATTCCTAGCCAAACATCCAAATTAAAATAATCCGACTTAAATGAATCGAATCGTATTAAAAATCAAATATAATGTGAAGAAAGTACTATGCCCGAAACATATTCGGACAAATTTGATCGGCTTATTTTGATCGGTCAAATATGACCGGCCAAAATGTATTTTATATATATAAGAGAAATGAGCTTTTGTGCTTGAATAGTTTTCCAACCCTTTTTACATCTGACTTTCTACTATTTATAAACTAAAAAATACAAGTAGTGGGGATGACCTCCACTTCTCCATGATCTCTTCTTCAATCTTCTCATATCTTCAAGAAAGTGGGGAGTTGGCTTGCTCCCACTACTTCTTATTTTGTAGGATAATTGTTAGAATGGTCTTCTCGGAGCCCTATCTATCTGTTTTCCTGGTCTTCCTCCCCAAGTTCTGGTCGGATCGGTAATTGTCATTTTGGGATCGATACTAAGTTGATCCTGGTTGGCTCTTTCCTATTACTTGCCAGGTCTTATGTCCTAGTCGAGCTCGGATCGAGGATCCAATGAGCTCTTCTCAGATGAGATTGATTTTGTGCTCTCTGATCACCTGAGTTCCCTATGACTTTAGTTTTTCTTTAGATGGCTTACGTGGACTATCGATTTTCTGATTGGCTAAATATATTCAGGCCTTTTATTTTTTTTAATCTTTAGTAGGGCCAATTATATTTGATCGGCTCGGTCATCTCCGGTCGGTCAAGTCCCAAATTGGTCTTTTAAAGACTCATTTCTGATCAGCTCGACCACTTTTGGCCAGCCTCCTTAGATGGTTAAGAGTTCGGTCGAGTCGAGCTCTTCTGGTCCGCTTCTTATTCAGAGTTGTAGCCGATTCGATTTATGATCCTCCACGTGTCCCATTTTGTTCGGCTAGGGTTAGAGGTACAACACTTTCAATTATTGATTTCTTATTAATTTGCTTTCTAGGTTATTTAGTTAATTTAGTGATGGCTCTTAATTAATTTGAAACGCTCCATGTTTGTTATTTCATTGAATTGAAAATAGGAGACATAATTTGTTTATCACTTCTCGTGTGATTAACTACGACTTTCCCTATCTACTAGTTGGTTAGGTTAAAAAAGATTTAATTAATTTTATCACGTCGTGACAGCGCAATGAAATAGTAACAAAAAAAAAAGTGTTAAGTATGACTAGTGATCAGAAATTTTTTTAGTTTAAATAAAATTGGAAAAGATGGAATAGTTATTTACCCTTCATTTTATCACCAAATTTGCAATTTATGTTGATTCAACTTATGCTGTATTTGTTGGTTCAAAAACTTTCTGTTATATTTGTCACAATTCATGGCCAAATTTGTCTGCTGTCAAATGGAAGCCCTTGTGAGATTACTACGTGACTTTTTAGATTTGTGATGATTTTTTTTTTAATCTTCTTCTTTCAATTACTTTGCCACTTTTGCTAATTCTTCATCTTACAACACCATGTATATCAAGCATTAGATGGAAATTAATTGGAGTAGTTGAAACGGTGCGGATACTCTTGGCATGATTGTATGTATTAGAAAAATTCCTGAAAAATGCATCATCATAACACATAATTCTAAAGCTAAAAAATTTTCTTATTTTATTGATCTCTATCTCATATGTTTAGAAAAATAAATGACCAAATAGCATGTTTTATTCACAAATAGGCATGCTTCACCATCAAATACCCAAACAATCTTAAATTATAAGACGATTAACCAAAATAGAGAAAAATATTAATCATAAAAGTTCTTAAATGTTATAATGAGCTTATAAGCTCACTCAAACACTCTCTGAATCCATCAATCGTAGCATAAATTATACCGGGCCGGGAAGCTATCATCTTCATCCGTATTTCTTTCTCCATACGGTACATCCCCGACATACTTCCAAACCCGTATTTGATAATCTCAATAAATGCAGAAAATAGGGGTAACCACTTTCATCCGGTGCAATTTGTGGAGTTGTAAGAGAATCGACAGCATTGCCTCGTTGGCACTCACGTCTAAAATCCAACGTTATAGCCTGCAGCTCGTGACTATCGATGATCTCTTGAGGCATGCACTGTTGAAGAAGCAAGATTTTGTTATTTTTATCAATTATTTTAAAATTATCAATTTAGTCATGATTTGATTGATTGATTGAGTGTAATTCTGATCAATCTTAGAATGCTGAAGCATATTAACATGGCACACACAAAAATCTAACTTTAAAGATCCAGATTACCTATCAAAAACTAAAACATTTTTAATTAGAACCAAAATGTTTTTGTGTTTATGAAATTAACATTTGATGCAGATAGTCTTAGTTCATACAAATTGCTGAATAAGTAAGCTCGGCAGTAAGCTTGGAAATCACAAGGCTACTGGAAACAACAAGGTTGCTGGTTTGTTAGGTGGGTACAAGTAGTTATCTTCTAGAAGTCATATCTTTTTCGTTTCTCAACGGATTTGAGTGATTCAAAGTTCTATAAATAGCTCTCATTTATTACTTGTTGAACGAGAGGAGATTTTTGAGTTTAGATCTAGAGAGATTTCTGTAGACTATCTTATACAGAGAGAGTTAGTCACTTTGAGTGTTTCTTGTAATCTTGAACATATATTGTTGTGATTCAATAAAGATCCCCTTCCCTTCCTCCCGTAGATGTAGGATTTATTTGGTTGATTCTTGCTCTGATATTAAGATTGAATTATATTTAATCTTAGTTGTTATTTGAAGACTTACTTTCAAGTTGTTTTGGGAGTTTCTTGAGTTGAGAATTGACAACATTCAATGTAAATATGAAAGTAGCATAATGCATCTTTTAGTATGGATAGTTGCATCTAAAATCCAAACTTTTTGGTTCTTTGCACTATGCCCACCAATTTTTTAATTTAGTATTTAAGATAACTAAGTAAATGAGTCAAAAAAAAAAAAAAACAACCAACCTCGAGAGCCCATTCGATGTAGGTGGCGTTATTTACGTGTTGATTCATGTCTAGATCTTCTACTTTAGGCTGCAAAATCCGATACACTAGTTATTCTAAACAAACAACTCGGATATATTGATCAAAACCACACGATCTTCTTACCACAAGCCCAAGTATGGAGTATCGGGCCGGGTCATCAAGTTTAGCTATTTTCTTCATGCTAGCGTTATTTTCTTCGGGAAAAGCTAGCCTATCGATCACAACAAATCAATGATACAAGATATTAAACACAATATAGGTAATGATTGAAAATGTTAAAATGTCGAGCAACTCTTTACATGTCCACCAACGATATGTAATGATCACATCCGTTTAAATAATGGAATGTCAAATTATTAGATATTTTTGAAACGTCAGTAGTGAACATATATTAATGTGCCCTGGTGGGTAGGTTAGCACGAACATTCGAGTTATATATAGCAAGTATCCACATTCATCGACAAAATTCCAGGAACTAGATAAAGATTGAAAGTGAGGTCCACATTTTAAAGCACAATTCCTGAATCAACGATAGAGTTTACCTGCGTGGTTTTGCGCAATTTCTGAAGCCTCCTCGTGTCTTGGTTCATCGTCACCCACTTACTGCAATAAACACAGTAGAGATTATATATAAGGAATGATCCAATGTTATAGAGAGGTATTGATCATTGATCCGCAACACTTTAATGTATATAGCTAATTCATCGATCCAATTAACCTGGTAGCCCTTCCAATGACTTCACCAGTAGCATAATCGTTAATAATCCACGCACGTCGGCAACCAAACTTGTCCAATAGACACCATGTCTCGATCTCAACCACATCGGCCCTGTTCCATTACCAACATATGTAGTAAAGAATATCACATTCAATTTTCTCATAGTGGGTGATCTCGAAAATCCATCAGTTAAGAATCCATGACTTAGATAATGGTTGCAACCCCAATCCTGCTTCACTTATTTTCTAAGAAATTAATTTAACCAAACATTAAAAAAAAACAAGAGGTTTATCATTCATTTATAATAAAATAATTTTTTACATAATTATTTAATTAAGTTATTTTAAATAAAAGAATTCACCAACAACAATAAATATATATATATATATAAACAGACCTGTAAGAAATTGGCAATGGTTCGAACAGTAACAGTTTTATTACTTCCAACCTCGTAGCTTCTCACTATATACTTCTCTTTAAAAGCCCAGCCATCTTCAGACATGCCGCCGAGCCGAAGCCGGTTAGCCAGGCTCAGCTCCTGCGGCTTCCTCTTCGGCTCATACGTAGCCACCGACTTAACCCGCAGCGAGTGGGCCCTACCGCACCAAACGGCGTGGGATTTGCCGGAAAATCGACGGCTGCCATGGCTCTCCCAAACGACCGCGTTGCATGCCGAAAATGCACCTCCTCCTCCTCCTCCTCCTCGCAGCAACATTGGGAGCTTTGTTGTTTCGAATTAATAGGTGGAATCATTATATAGTTGTTGGTCGATTAAAACAATGCAGCATCTAATGTTTGTGGAAGCGTGAAAATGGGGATTTGGCAATCTGTAGAGTGGTAGGGTGTGCTATATATTGCTAACCACCCATGGAGCCAGATTCTTCATTGCATAAGATTGTTTCATAGATTCGGTTTCGTAAAATGAGTTATATAATAAAATCCACCCAATTGGATTAAATATAAAAAATTATATAATATTTTTATGTGTAATATATAATATTTTTATATGTATTATATAATATTTTTGTATTATATTATGTAGTATTACCTAATATATAAAAAATAATACAAACATATTACATAATATATAGAAACGTACTACCTAATATATACAAAAATATTATATGATATTGTAAAACTCATATGCGAGTGAGAAAAGGATGAAAGAGCATGTTTTTTTTTTTTGAAAAATTCGACCCTACCCAATCCGGTCGTATATCTTATAACATAAAAGTATTTTCTGATACAGTGAAAGTATTGCATATTTTCTTACAGTCTGACTCAACTCAAAACGCATCTTATAATATAAAATATTACTTAATATATAGAAAAGTATTATATAATACACACAAGATATTATATAATTTCTTATGTTCGACTTGATCCGACATATTTCACGAAATGAGATTCATAAGACAGTCTTATTCAAGACTTTGTCTGCTTTGTTTTGTTTCTTAAATGTTTGTTTTAGTTGGATTTGATACATGGGCTAAATGCAAAATCCAAGCTAAAACATAATGGTTTTTTAATTTGTGATATAATTTTTTTATCCAACTTGTTGACGTCAGAATCTGTATTTGATCGATTCCTAGTCTAACATCCAAATGTAAAGGAAATGGGATGAAAAATATGACACAAGAATGACCCGGAGCCTACTCGGGCAATGTTGCTCGGCTGATCCTGGACGGTTAAGTTACCGGGCAGGATCTTATAGCATTAAGTGAGAGAAATCAGCTCTCTAGTGCTTTATACAGAATTAGGAATCAGATCCTTTTACAAGTTAAGATTACATCTATTTATAGCTGGAGCATCACTTGAGTGTCGGAGATCGTGGAGGTCGTGGGAGTTAAGCCCACATTTTCCTTGATTTTCACCTATTTACTGGGTACTTGGCGATTTTGTTACCCACGATCTCTTGGAGGTTAGTGGTATCTTGGACGGCCATACGGATCCTGGCCGGCTAAGCTGATCCGCCGAGGGGTCCTCGCAATTAACTTAGACGGTCGACTTGAGAGGACGTCGTCGTTGTGGCCGGCCAGGTGGAGTGACATCCTTTGTTCCGCCGCCCAGGTGTCACATGCTGCGTAGCTCGGGTCGGACGCCCAACAATAGCCCCTTAGGTCTTGGCAGAAAAATTGTCTCTGCTGAGACCTAATCAACCTTGACAAGTCGAGCCGAGCAGGGAAAAAGGATGAGTTGCTTAGTATTTTTGTTGCGAACAAGTGTCGTCATCTGGTGGAGTGGAAGTCGAAAGGTCATTGTTTTGTACCCGTTAGATTTTCCACGCGCCTGTAAGTGATTGGTTGAGAGTTAAGGGTCATCACCTATATATAACGTTCTTCTCATTTGACATTTGACCTTTCACTAGCTTTCGATTTCGAGTACTTATTGCGTATCCCGAGCAGGATTAGCCGGTCTAGATATCCCGTACTACGTCATCTTGTGAGAGCGCTCTTGCTTAGAAGGTAATTCCTCTCTCTTTTGTGACTATGTCTCAAATTCCCAAGGAGATTCCATCTGGGTGGTCATAAGGGCACCGGGCTGGAGGGGCCGAGGTACCTTTTGAAGATTCGGAGGCTGCAAAGTGGCCGTCCGCTATTTCCCAATCTGAGTTGGATAGGATACAGTCCCGTTTTAATATTCTTTTAGGGGTTTCCTTTGTCGCCCCCAGTTCTGAGGAGCGAATGCATAAGCCGCGGAAAAACTGCGTGGCTATCAATCTTCAAGCATTGGAGGGCGGTTTACGGTTTCCCATGGCTCCATGCTTATCTCGCTACCTTTGGCAAAGGAGAATAACGCCCGGGTAACTCCGGCCAAATAGCTGGTCTTCTCTTTTAGGTTTATTAGTGTTTTTTCACAACTACAACCTCGGAGAACCTAGCTTTGACGAGTTGTCCTGGCTGTTCAAACTTGAGCTTATACCTGGAGTAGAGAATCATTTTTATTATCTCGTCCCTCGAACACATCGACCCCAGTTAGTTTGTGACCTTCCTTTACCAGTTAGGGACTGGAGAAGTGACTGGTTCTGGGTCGATGGGGATTGGAAGAGTCCGGGGACGTTTAGCCATTCCTTAGCTGTTAGGGCATCTTGCCCGGTCGGCTTTGGTCTCGCTGAAGGTATATCTTTATGACTTTCTTGGCCAGATCTTCTAATGTGTTTAATATTCTTTTATTTTATAGAGGGATCATTCGAGAGTCTTGAGAGTGGCGGTGATTTCTCCCACAAAATCCGTTTTTTGTGGGATAGCATCAGTTCGGAGCAACGGACGTTCGGGCAGCTGATTACAGAAGATCGGCTTATCCGGGCTAGCCTGGTCTTTCATTTTGTGCGCGCTGCCGTGGACTTCCAAGGTAGGTCTTGCTTGTTGTACCAAAATCACGCCTGGCTATTTTTAATTAATTGTTCTTCGTGTAGCCGTCCTTCCTCAGGACGGTCTTCGCCCTGAAATGAATCCTTCCGAGCACATTAAAATCAGGGCGGAACGAGGTAGCAAGCAAAAGAAACCAATTGAAAAAAAGAGAGGTTCTGCACATCCAGCGATCGAGACCCCTACTCCGAGTCAGGATCCTATCGAGCCGTCAACAAAAATATCACGCCCGACTTCTAGCGAGCAACCAACCGATAAGCCCGATGTCGCCACTTCAGCTCGTACAGGAATATGGTCTTCCGAGTCTTCGCTGGCCGGCTCGGTTAGCATTTGTGGTTGGGATCCCAAACTTATTGAAAGTTCCAAGGAGTTCCTCGGGAAATGTCCTCCATTTCAGATCAGTTTTTCTCGTGCTCGGCCGCCCAGCGCGGATTTAATGAGGAATCTTCCATCTGGGATTAGGCAAGCTATGGATGCTCCAGTGAAGTCCTGGACAGGGGAGCTGGAGGATTATGCAAGGGAGATGTCGGCGGCTGACATGGGGGCTTGCTCGGCAATTTTAAATGCCCAGGCTTTCGTCTTTGCTTGGCGAGCGAATCGTGCATACCTTTCTCAGCAGGATAAGTATATGGCAAGCAAAGCTGAGCTCGGTGATAAGAAGACCGATCTGGCCGCCGCTTCTGAGGAGATAAAAGGGCTTAGGGCCAAGCTGACTTCCACTCAGGATTCATTATCCCGACAAAAGGCCGAGGCGGAAGTTGAGAAAGCCTTGCTTAAAGGTCAGCTCGAGGTGATCCAGGCTGAGCTGAAGTCTGCACGTGATGAGCTGGCAATTGCTAGAGCTGGCCGGTTGGACGAGGCTGCTGTGGCGCAGAAATACAAGGAGTCTGATGAATGCAAGTACGAGGGAATCTTGGCCTATCTTTTTGCTTATATGGAAAATATTGTGGTAGCTCGGAAGGCAAACTTGGACGACCGTCCCTTTAGTATTGCCTTAGCCAATTTTTTGGAAATGAATCCTCTTCCTCAATATTACCTGGACCTCATGGAAGATTTGCCCGGCTATCTCCCTCCTGGTTCTGAGCATCTCCTGAAGCCGGCTCCTCCTATTCGATTTATGTCAGATCCTAACTTAGGAGCTTCTGGGTCAAAGCAGGTTGAGGAAGCGGGCGCGACTGGATCTGAGGAGGACATAATTGTACTCCAGGATGATTAGCGTAGCATTTTCTTTTCTTTTTTTTATTCTTCTTCCTGGCCACTTGGCCCTTTGTGAATAGGTTCTGGCCTGCAAACCAGTATGTGTACTTATACTTTCAAACGGACAATGTTTCACTTGTACCAATATTTACTTTAGACATGTCGGGCTAACTTGTTTTGACCGGTTTAGCCCCTGGCCTAGTATTAGGTCGGCTTTGCTTCTAGAGGGCTAGATATGATCTTCATATTCCGGTGGGTCTAGCCCCTAGGTTTGACACGTCGTAGTTGACAGCTTAGAAGATGACGTGTCGTTATTTATTGGGTTTCAGAATCGCCACGTGTTACCAATTATTGGGGAGGATCCCAACGGTCACAATCCTTCTATAAATAGCGAGGCTTATCCATTTTCATCTTTGTTATGATACTCTTTAATCTACCGCAATATTCCAATATTGCCGTGCAGGAGTTGCGCCTAGGATGAGCCGTCCTCCATTAATTGTCCTGTTTACGACGGACCTCAGAGCGGAAACCTGCGGAGCAGGGCAGGCTGAAGAGATCGGTGTAGTTGGATTTGAAGATGGTGTGATCGTATTCGAGGATGATCGATATTACAATCTTGGCCACAGGGAGTTCCGAGCAGTTCTCTTAAGTTTAAGTACTTGGCAACATATTCAGCAACTGTCGTCCGTTCGTAAAATGCCTTGGCTGACATGTCAATATTGAGAGAGAGGCTTGGTCAGACTGGACGGCCTAGTCAACTCTTAGTAGCATATATTATTGCCGAGCTGCTCATTCGAGTCTCTTGTTTAGGGTTTAGGGTTTAATGGGTTGTCTGTCAAGAGGTTCTGGCCTCCAAACCAGCAATTTTCAATGATAATTCAAATTTCAAGTCTAATTGCCCCTCTTGCATTTTCATTATATAATTGCTAACACAACCTTACACGTAGCTTAATTTTGGACGACCCGAATATACTTGATCTGAAATATTGGTATCTTATCCTGGCCGGCCTATCTGTTGGATTTTGGCCGGCCTCATATTGTAGAGATTTGTGGAATCTGGAAAGATCTGGTCCTGGGCTTTATCTTGGGCCTGACGCGTGTCACAATCTGGTGTCCCGGGAGACGAAACGTCTTCTGTAGTTGACCGTTCGATTCGCCACGCGTCATCTCTGGTCGGATGGAAGTTGAAGGGTCGCGCCCTTCCTATAAATAAGGGCAGTCTTCCTTCATTTTGACCTTCACGAGTCTGTGATTACTTAGAGAATTCTCTGATATTACCCGACCAGATTGAGCCGTCCAACATCTCCCGTTCAGGATAGACCGTTCTCGATCACCCATCCAGACCATTCTCTAGGTAATTCTTACTTTCTTCCTATGTCTTTTTCTTCATCCTCTGGGACTGAATCCGGGTATGAGGGGTATCCTTCTGAGGAATTAAGTTTAGAGGTTAGTTCATCTTCGGAGGAGATTAGGAGTTCAGGTCCTCCTGCAGTTGAGGTGGCGGGGACATCGGGCCGGCCAGCCCGCTATGTTCCCATAGGGATGCCTAGGCCGCCTAGACAATACAACCGGACCGAGCAGCCTTCTATGGATTCGGAGGCTATGTCTTAGCTGTCCACTATTACCCGTGCTGAATTGGATAGGTGGCACGCTCTTTTCAACATCCCACGGGGGGTATCGTTCGATGTTTCGAGACCAAACGAACGGATGGGTAAGCCACCCGCGGACAGCGTGGCCATCAATCTCCGATCTTTAGAAGGCGGTCTCCGGTTTCCCTTGGCTCCTCCTCTCACTCAATACCTTCGCTTTTGGGGCCTCGCTCCCGGCCAGCTACACCCAAATAGTTGGTCCTCCATTCTTGGGTTGCTTGTCCTCTGTTGGTCGTTTAATCTTGGCGTTCCGACCCCTGAGGAGTTAGCTTGGCTATTGGGTTTGAAACTACTGCCCGGGGCTCAGAACCACTTGTACTATCTGTCCCCTCGGTATGGGCGTCCTCAGTTGATCATTGACCTTCCGTCCTCTGTCAAAGATTGGAAGACGAAATGGTTCTAGGTCAGAGGTGACTGGATGAGCCCCGGCCAGGTTGGAGAGCAGGAGTCTGAGCGGGTGTTTTGTCCGATGTTCTTTGGGACGGCAAATGGTATACTAGCATTTTACTTGCTTTCAGCTCGGTTATCTGATTTTAATTATCTTCCGTTTTGCAGAGATTTTGGTGGAGGGCCTCCCAGCTGGCAGCACCTTCTCTCGGAAGATAATATTTCTCCGAGACCACACCGCCCCCGCTCAGCGAAATTTCAAGACGCTCATTACCGAAGAGCGTCTCGCTAGAGCCGGTCTCATCCTACCTTTCCATCCTGCTCCGAACAATTACCAAGATAGTATTTTCAGACTTATCTGCTCCACTGAAAAATCTTGCTTATATATGCTTCTTGTTTTTCAGCTGTCCTCCCTCCTCACGGCCTTCAGCTCAACATGAATCCCACTCAACGGATTCGGCAGAAGACCCAGCAGGCCGCTGTTGGGCATGCGGGGAGGCCTCAAGGCCGAGGCCAAGGAAAGGGCAGGGGCGTTGAACGCCCCGCTTCTACTGCACCATCCCCAGCTACTGTTTCCGCGGAAGCTGCTCCGCGCGCTCCCCCTGCCAAGCGATCCAGGCCGGGTTCTAGCAGTGGAGCGGGGACCTCCCGGGGTGGTTCAGGAGCTGGAAGGGGAAGCTCGGGGATGCCTGGGGCTTCAGCTGCTCGTGCGGCGCCTGGCATTTGGACTGCCGAAAGTCCTCTGGCCGGCTCGGTCAGCTTATACGGATGGGACCCTGTTCGGGTCGAGGAGACGAAGGAGTATCTCGGTCGTCGCCCGCCTTTCTAGGTCAGCTTCTCCCGGGCCTAGTCTCCGACCCCGGAGGTGTTGGAGAGTCTTCCTCCGGCGGTGTCCTCAGCTGTCGAAGCCCCTGTTAAGGCCTGGACGGAGGATCTGAACAAGTTCTCCCGTCAGATGTCTGGCGTGGACTCCGGCTCCTGTGCCGCTATCCTTATGGCACAGGCGTCCGTGTTTGCCTGGCAGGCCCAACAACAGTATGAAGAGCAGCTAGAGAAAATCAGGACGTTGAAAGCCGAGCTGAGGACGAAGAGCGGCGAGCTGAAGGACTTGGCTGAGGAGAAGTAGGCGCTGCAGACTCAGCTAGCTTCTTCTCAAGAGGCTCTGTCGCAAGCGACTTCGGTGGCTGAATTGGATAGGCAGAGGGTGGCTGACTTTGCTTCGAAGACTGTTCGGCTCCAGACCGGGATTGATGATCTAAAGGCCGAGCTTGAGGCTGCCCGGGCTGCCCAAGCTGACGAGGTGGCTGTAGTTGCTAAGTTCAAGGGCTCTGACGAGTATAAGCTCGAGAGTAGCCTTGCTTACCTGTTTGCCTTCTTCGACGATATTGAGGCGGCCCGGAAGGAAAAGCTGGATGACCGTCCACTTATGGCAACTCTGGCCGGATACATTGAGAAGAACCCACTTCCAGCTTACTATCTGGAGTTGATGAGTGACCTGCCGAAGTATCTTCCGGCCGGGTCGGAGAAACTACTTACTCCGGCTCCTCCCATTGTGCTTATATCTGATCCAACCTTTGACATGGGAGCAGCTTCTGAAGCTGGACGGTCTGAAGCTGGGTTGCCTACTGCGGCGACGGGCGAGGTGGTGGAACAGGAGATGGTGGATGTTGAGCAATAGCTCTTTGTAGGGATTTCTTTTTTTTTCTCTCATTTTTTGTAAGAGGTACTGGCCTCCAAACCAGTTATGATTTTAATATCATGATGTTTTGCTATGACCTTTTATACTTTTATCAGTCTAGTTGAAACTTGTCCGTCTCAACCGAATCAGCTCGGTACTTAACATACCTGAAATACTTAATAATAAAGAACTATTAGTCATTCGATAGTGGTAGTGCGAGTCTGCTCTGCTTACCAGGTTAATTTTTAACGCTTCCGTTTAACACTTTATCCTTGGCCGAAGCCAAGGTAGGTATAATACTTACAGTTTAGCTCGGCCTGGACTGCACGGATGAGGCCGTAACCTAAGTTGGGCCGAAGCCTTGGTGGGCCGAAGCCTTACTGTTCCATCTGGCCTGGACGGCGCGGATGAGGCCGTAGCCTTAGTTGGGCCGAAGCCTTGGTAGGCCGAAGCCTTACTGTTCCATCCGGCCTGGACGGCGCGGATGAGGCCGTAGCCTTAGTTGGGCCGAAGCCTTGGTGGGCCGAAACCTTACTGTTCCATCCGGCCTGGACGGCGCGGATGAGGCCGTAGCCTTAGTCAATATTATAAACTGGGAAATAATTTCATTAATTGTGAAACAATATGTAAAAGAATTACAATTGAGATCCTGGCCGGCTAATGATAATACTTTTTTAAGTGCTCTATATTCCATGGTTTGGATATAATTTTTCCATCCAGGTCTGCTATCTCATATGCACCTCCGGCCAGAATCCTGCTTATCTTGTATGGTCCTTCCCAGTTGTGTCCCAAGGATCCATTCGGTAGTAGGACCTTTTTGAGGACTAGATCCCCAAGCTGAAATTTTCTGGTCCGGACCCTTGAGTTATAATACCTTGCACTTCTCTGCTTATAAATGGCGTTCTTTATGTCTGCGTCCATTCTTCTTTCTTCTAGCAAGTCAAGGTTGGCGGCCAGAGCTTCTGTGTTCTGCTGGTCTTGATATTTGTCCACTCTCCAAGTGCGAACGCCGAGCTCGATTGGGATAACTGCCTCGGAACCGAATGCTAAGGAGAACGGCGTTTCTCCTGTCGCTATTCTGGCCGTCGTTCTGTATACCCAAAGTACCTCGGGCAGTTCATCGGCCCAAGCTCCCTTTGATTCGTCAAGCCTGGCTTTCGGGGTGTGCTTGATGATTTTGTTCATGGCCTCGACCTGGTCGTTTCCTTGAGGGTGGTAAGGGGTAGAGAGCAGCTTCTTGATGCCCAGGTTTTCACAAAATGTCCTTAGGTCGTCGCTGTCGAACTGTCGTCCATTATCTGTGATGATGGAATGAGGGACCCCGAAGCGGCAAATGATGGATTTCTATATGAAGTTTGTAACTTTCAGCTCGGTTATCCGTGCCAGGGGTTCAGCTTCTACCCATTTGGTGAAATAGTCGACGGCGACTATGACAAATCTTACTCCTCCTCGGTCAGTGGGCATCGGGCCGATTAGATCTATTCCCCATTTTGCGAATGGCCACGGGGCCATTATTGAGTTCAGATCCTCCGAAGGTGCTCGGATGATCGGTGCGCATCTCTGACACTTGTCGCATTTCTTGGCGAAGTTGATAGCATCTTTCTTTAGACTAGGCCAGAAGTATCCCTGCCTGATAATCTTGAAAGCCAGCGACTGACCTCCCGAGTGATTGCCGCATACGCCCTCATGGATCTCGGCTAACACATATTTGGCTTCTTCGTCGTCCAGACATTTCAGGAGAGGATGGGAGAAACCTCTTTTGTACAGAAGACCGTCCTGGATGGTGTATCGAGCAGCTCGGATTCTTAATTTTCTGGCCTCACCCTGGTCGGCGGAGACCTTTCCCCCTTCCAAGTATTGGATGATCGGGGTCATCCAAGTCACTTTTAGCTCAATATCATAGATTTCCTTTTGATCGAGGGCCGAGTTGTCCACTGTTCCAATGTTTACTGATCCAATATCTTCAGCTCCTTCACTTGTCGCTAGCCGGGCAAGAGCGTCAGCTTGTGTATTCTTGCTATGAGGAATTTGCTTGGCACGGATCCGTCTAAATTCTGCGGAGGCCAGCTCGACGGATCTCAAGTACTTCGCCATTTGTTCATCCCTGGCTACATACTCGCCTGAAATTTGATTGACGACCAGGAGGGAGTCACTGAAGACTTCGAGGTCGTCCACTCCAAATTGTTTCGCCATGTCCAGTCCGGCCAGCAGCGCTTCATACTCGGCCTCGTTGTTTGTTGCGGAAAATTTAAACCGTAGCGCCGAGCAGAAGTATTTCTGGGTGGGGCTGACCAGCACGATTCCAGTCCCGGCGCAATTAGTGGTGAATGATCCGTCCACATACATCTTCCAGGGCTTTTCTATCTTTTCTTCTCGGAGGATGAGAGTTGGAGTGAATTCGGCGATAAAGTCAGCAAAGGTCTGACCTTTTATTGCCGTTTTGGATGCATAATGGACATCATATTGGCCCAACTCTACTACCCACTTTAGCAGTCTTCCGGAGGCGTCTGGGCGGCCCAGTACCTGCTTTAGAGGAAAGTTAGTCAATACTTCAACTTGGTGTGCTAGGAAGTATGGCCGCAGTTTCCTGGCTGAGATGATCAGTGCATAAGCCAACTTTTCCATTGCCGGGTAGCGGAGTTCGGCATCATGCAGGGACTGGCTCACATAATACACAGGCTGCTGAGCTTTTTGTTCTGCACGGACCAGCACTGAGCTAACCGCATACTCGGACACTGCCAGGTAGAGCTGCAGTTTTTCACCGGGCTGAGGCTTTGCCAAGACTGGGGCCTCCATGAGTGCTTTCTTGAGGTCGTCTAGGGCCGACTGGCACTCACCGTTCCACTCGAATTGGGCGTTTCTTCTGATCAAGTTGAAGAAAGGTCGGCATTTGTCAGTGGATCGAGATATGAAGCGGTTGAGGGCGGCGACCTTGCCTGTCAGGCTCTGGACGTCCTTGATTCGCCTCGGTGGGGTTAAATTCATGACCGCTTGAATTTTCTCGGGATTGGCTTCAATTCCCCTCTGACTTACCATATATCCCAGGAACTTTCCTGATCTGACTCCGAATGAGCATTTCTTGGGATTCAACTTCATCCTGTATCTTCTTAGGATGTCGAACATCTCGGCTAGGTGACCGACGTGATCAGGCTTCTATTTCGATTTTACAAGCATGTCATCCACGTAAACCTCCATTGTCTTCCCAATTTGCACGGCGAACATTTTGTTTACAAGCCGCTGATAAGTAGCCCCTGTATTTTTCAGACCGAACGGCATCATGGTGTAGCAGTATTGTGCTCGGTCTGTGATGAAAGTTGTATGGACCTGGTCGTCCTCGGCCATCGGTATCTGATGATAGCCTGAGTACGCGTCCATGAAGCTCATGAGCTCATGGCCGACTGTGGTGTCGACCAGCTGGTCAATGTTGGGGAGTGAGAAGCAATCTTTTGGGCATGCTTTGTTCAGATCAGTGAAGTCCACGCATAGCCGCCACGATCCATTTGGTTTCCTGACCAGGACGGGGTTGGAGACCCATGTTGCGTATTTGGTCTCTCTAATGAAGCGATAACCCAGCAACCTTTGTACTTCTAGCTCTAGCCCCTCGTATCTGTCTGGGCTCAATCGGCGTCTTTTCTAGGCCACCGGTTGCACGGCAGGGTTGATATTAAGGTGATGGCAGGCATCTTCTAGTCGGATGCCTTCCATGTCTTCATGAGCCCAAGCGAAGACATCAACATTGCCCTGTAAAAAGGTTATCAGCTCGGTACGGAAGGGCTCCTGCAACTCATGGCCGACCCGGAGCTCCATATCCGGCCTGTTTGGATCCATACTGACAAGATCCAGCTCTTCGACAGGCGCTGCTCGTCTCTGGGGTCCGTCCCCTCGGGGATCGACGGATCCCCATTCCTCTTCGGGTTCTCGTATGTCCATCGTCACTTCCCTTCTGCTATTCTGGGCAGCAGTACCAGAGGATGATCCGACTTCAAAGGTGGAACTGACCGGCTGTTCAGAGATAACTGCCGGGTGTGGAGGTTCATTATCTACTTCCATGGCGGTCTGATTATGCTCAGCGATCTCGAGAACCGAATCCTCGAAGGCGTCCTCCATCTGCTCGTCGACCGAGGTGGTCTGGGCGAGCTCGAGCTGGTTAAGCTCCTTTGGGCGTAGCCCCATGTCAGTCTCCCGGGCGGCCAGCTGGTTTCCCTTCACAACATATACTTCGTCGCCCACAGGGAACTTAAGGGCGAGGTGATAGATTGAGACCACCTTCTTTAATTTTGCTAAAAGCGGCCGGCCCCAAATGGCGTTATATTGGGAGTTCAAGTCCACCACTTTGAACTCCGTCGTTGTGAATACTTCCCTGTCACCGGAGCCAAACAGGACCTTGAGCTCGCAAGTGCCGAGTACTCGGGTACTCATTCCTCCGAAGCCTTGGATAGAGTCGGAGGACGGAACGAGTTGGGATTCATGAAATCCCATCCGCCTGAAGGTGCTGAGGTAAAGCACGTTGGCGTAGGCACCGGTGTCGACCATAACCCTGTGTACCATAGTTCTGCAGATATTGAGCGATACCACCAAGGTGTCGCTGTGTGGGTACGCTATCCCTTCACTGTCCATCTCAGTGAATAAGATGGGTGCATGGCGGGGTGTTGTTCGAGGTGGAACGCATCGCTGATAAGCATTTTTGGCCTCCCGAACTTGTCCCTTTCGGGCTCGTTTGGACTCCCGCTGCTCGCCGAAGCTGTTGTTGATGAGTGTATGTATTTCGCGAGCAGCTCCGTTTGGTGGAGGTGGTGGTGGGGCAATGGCTTGCTGTGCCCCCTGGTCCTGCTGTCCTTGACCCTTCACGTATTTCTTTAATTGACCCTGGTCAATCAGCTTCATCAGCTCGGCCAGCAATGCCCAGCATTTGTCAGTGTCATGTCCCTTCGCCTTGTGGTATTTGCAGTACTTATTCTGGTTGAGGCGATTTGGGTCGGCCCTCATAGGTCGTGGCTCGGGCAGCAGGTTCTTGTCCTTAATCTCAGTAAGGACTTGTGATGGGGCAACCGTGAGGATTTCAGTTACCTGGCCGGGGCCTCCAGGCTGGAAGGCCCTGAAATTCATGGCCGGCCTAAACGGCTTCATTGGTTTCCTTCTTTCTTCCCTCCTTTCTTCGCGCCGCTCAGGCCTCTTCTCTCGTTTAGGGGCCCTATCCTCTGGAATGGCTTCCTCAGCCCCTATATACCGTTCTGCGCGGTTGAGGAAGTCGTGATATGTTCTCGGCCCTTCTTCGTGGACGGACCACCAAAATTTGGTCCGGGGCCTCAATCCGGCCATGACGGCCATAAGGATGGCGTCGTCCGACACCTGCTCCATGCCGAGGACCAGCTTATTGAAGCGGTCCAGGTATGACTTCAGAGGCTCCGCTTTGTCTTGCCTCACATTGACTAACCTTTCCTTGGGAGTCGACCTCATCCTCGACCCCATGAACTGTGTCAGAAACAGATCGGACAGCTCGTCCCATCCCCCTATGGACGCGTCAGGGAGAGAACGAAACCATCTTTGTGCTCGATCCCCAAGCGTGAGCGGGAATGCTTTGTACATGAGCTCCTCTCCTAATCCTTGTAGCTCCATCCAGGACGTATACTTGTCCAGGTGGGTACTAGGGTCGGTCTCTCCATTATACTGACCGATAGGAGGCATTTTGAACTTCGTGGGGACCATGGTGGCAATGTGCTCTGCAAAGGGGGAAGCCCTCTTCCAGCCCCCTTTGTTGCGCTTGGCTTGAATGTCAGCCAGTCTGTGTCGGAGCTCCTGCTCCTCCATAAGCTCCGAGTACCGCAGATTGTAACCGGTACTCTTATCATGAGGTGGCGGGACCTCACACCTCTCATTAGGAAGCCTGTCGAGCCTCCTGGCCTCCCGGCGAGGGTTGGCTCCTTATCACCTAGGGCGTATCGCCTGTGTGCCGGTGCCCCGGCATTAACTGGACGGACCTGGTGATGGTCTGGTCGAGCACGTGTGGGGGACTGACTTCACCGAAGTTCGACTTCGGCTATCCGCTTTCCCAGGTTTCGCCTCCGTCTGGGTTCGTCTGAGGATTCAGAGTCCTCCAATAGGCCATTGGTCTCTTTGGCCTTCTCCTTTTGCTCAGCCTCTTTGAGCCGCTCGGTAAGGGCGGCCATGATACCCCTGATCTGTGCTACAGACATGGGGGTCTCTGGGGTCTCCAAAGTGATTGGAGCCACCGAAAGAACCTCATCGGCCGTGATCGGCTAGAGCCACCAACCTGGAAGGAGGTAAGGACTGGGGGCTCTGGAGTGCTATTGCGTTCGGAATTGCTCATGGTGTGTTGGAGTTGTGTTCAGGTATTGTGAATGCCCCCTCCTTCTAGCGCCAAAAATGTTGACGTCAGAATCTGCATTTGATCGATTCCTAGTCTAACACCCAAATGTAAAGGAAATGAGATGAAAAATATGACACAAGAATGGCCCAGAGCCTACTCGGGCAATGTTGCTCGGCTGATCTTGGACGGTTAAGTTACCGGGCAGGATCTTATAGCATTAAGTTAGAGAAATCAGCTCTCTAGTGCTTTATACAGAATTAGGAATCAGATCCTTTTACAAGTTAAGATTACATCTATTTATAGCTGGAGCATCACTTGAGTGTCGGAGATCGTGGAGATCGTGGAGGTCGTGGGAGTTAAGCCCACATTTTCCTTGATTTTCGCCTATTTACTAGGTACTTGGCGGTTTTGTTACCCACGATCTCTTGGAGGTTAGTGGTATCTTGGACGGCCATACGGATCCTGGCCGGCTAAGCTGATCCGCCGAGGGGTCCTCGCAATTAACTTGGATGGTCGACTTGAGAGGACGTCGTCGTTGTGGCCGGCCAGGTGGAGTGACATCCTTTGTTCCGCCGCCCAGGTGTCACATGCTGCGCAGCTCGGGTCAGACGCCCAACACAACTAATTTGAAGTTCAAAAGTTTCTTAAAAAACAATTTAAACATTTCAAGCAATTCATAATCACGCGACTTGCATGTGATTATCAAAATAATAAAAACAACTTGAAGTATGATTGTTTCTCAATTTACAAGTATGACTCCTTTTTTTTCCAATATAAAACCTAAACTTGTTTGAAACGATAAATTATCTTTATAAAAATCATATGTTGTGCATTTTATCATAAATTTATCAAAATAAAAATTTAGATTGCACTTTGAAAACTTTTAAACTTCAGGTTGTATAAAAAAAAGTGTGTAAATTGAAAATTATATGTTAATTGCTTTTTGCGTTTAACCTTTTATATATATATAAAGTTGTCATAGATAAATTATTGTCAAAAATGTTAAGTTGAAAAATGTCAAAATCATCAAAATAAAGGAATACATTCTCAAGCGTAACCATATCCAAAAACTGCTCATTGGTCAAAATTACAAAAAATATGAAAATTCTTGTTATATTTATTAATATTTAAAACAACAATTAACTCAACTTTAAATTATTATTTAAGTAACAGTCGTCTATATTTGGTAAAATATCTATTTAAATGCATAATTTATTGTTATTATTATTATTATCTTTTCATATACTTCAATATAAATTACACTTTAATTATGATTACATTTAAGATAATAGACGATTACATGATGAGGAAAGTATTCATTTTAGCATAAAAAATATAATTATATATTCAAATTACTATAACATATAATAGTATGCCACTTTCTACCACCAAATATAATAGTATGCCACTTTCTACCACCATTTTTGTCAAAGTCAACTTGATGATTGGACAATTAATATATTTTATTAATTAGTCAATTGTGAATTTTATAAAGTCATTAATTATTGTATAATTCTTCATCAATTTTCCATGTGTAGTAATTTCAATTGACTCATGAATTATTGTTTAATTTTTTTTAAATATATCCACGTGTAATTTCAATTGCAACAATTAATTAGGTTGTGACTATTACACCAAATTTTTTGTTTTGTTTTGTTCTCATTATTCATTATTGTCTTCATTGAATTTGGCCATGCATGTCAATTAATTCGATTGATGACAGTGCACCAATTTTTTTGTTTTTTCCTTCTCATTATTAAGTGTGAATTCACTTTATACTGTGAAATCACATGTAATTTTCCTCCATTTGTTCTTCTATATAGGTTGATAATTTCAGTAGGAAATTATCAGACAACATTTTGAAGAACAAAACATTCGAGTATTTTTTCCGACATTTTGGCTCTTGGAAGAGTGGAAAAATTATTGTTGAAATAAGAAAGGTATGTTTACTAGTTAATAATCCTCATTTAACCCTATTTTTTGAGAAATTAGGTTTAATTTGTTTTCATATATGCTTGAATTAATGTTTGGAATGGTTAAACGTGTTTAATTTTGCATTTGATAAGGTTAATTTGTTTGAATATATGCTTGAATTTATGTTTGAAATGGTTAATCGACGTTTGGAATGCAATAAATTTCGATTTTATAGTGATTGTATAGAATAATCACGTTTAACACTGTAATGATAGTGTTAAACGTGAATAAATTGAAAATTCACGAGTAACCCTATAATTGAAGTGTTTTGAGATAGAGGGGTATTTTGGTAATTTGGTCAAAAGGTTGACTTTGACTGTGACTCACGACTCCCGGTTTGACTGTGACTCACGACTCCCGGTCAACGGTATGTCGTTGGTGACGACTCGATAAAAAAATATAATGAAAAGAAACGGGATAGAAAACGAATCGAAAATTCACGGTTGGGATTATTTCCCCACGACGGGGAAAAAATCCCCGTCGCCTCCCGGCAGCTGCCGAGAAACCTCGGCAGCGGGGGCACCCGTGATCGGCAGCTGCCGAGTTTTCTCGACAGCTGCCGGGAGCCCTGGCCCCCGTTGTCGAGTTTTCTCGGCAGCTGTCGATAACGGGTGCCCAAGCTGCCGAGTTATCTCGGCAGCTGCCGATCACGGGTGCCCCCGCTGCCGAGTTTTCTCGACCAGACAGGGCAACACGTGATTTTTTCTAAATTCACGTGTAACCCTATAGTTTAAGGGCTACACGTGAATTTCACGTGTAGCCCTATAATTATAGGGCTACACATGAATTTTGAAACAAATCACGTGTAGCCTTGAAAAATTCACGTGTAGTCCCGTGTGGTCGAGTTTTCTCGGCAGCGGGGGTGGGCGTGCTCGGCAGCTGCCGAGCACGCCCGTCCCCGCTGCCGAGAAAACTCGGTAGCTGCCGAGCACGCCCGGCCCCGCTGCCGAGAAAACTCGGCAGCTCCCGTCAGCCGTCTCCCGTCGGGCACGCAGCATGCTCCCGTCACCTATCTCCCGTCGGGCGCGCGCTCCCGTCACCCTGCTCCCGTCGGGTGCGTGCTCCCGGCACCTGTCTCCCGTCGGGCGTGCGCTCCCGTCACCCGTCTCCCGTCGGGCGGGCCTGCTCCCGGCACCTGTCTTCCATCGGGCGCGTGCTCCCGTCACCCGTCGCGCGCGCCCCAGTACCGCGCCTCGTTTTTTAAAATCCCGTTTAAAAAATTTAATAATTAAAATTGGACAATTAAATATCATATTTCATTATTTCCTCTTTAAGATATTTATTTAATCTCCGTTTAATAATCCGCACGTACTAAAAATAATTTCTTAATCCGTCTTGCATAATATATACATGATTTCAATTTAAAAATTAATAATCCCAATTTCAGAATTTAAGTAACATAATATCGTAATCGAACTTACATTTTTGTACTAATTTTTTTAATATCCGTTTATTAATCAACACTTACTTTTGAAATAATTTCCTAATATTTTATAAATATTATGTACATATGACTGAAAATAATCCTCTTTAATAATCCCCATTCCATAATTATAACAACATAGTTTCCCCGACCCGGTGGGATTTTTTTTTCCATTTTTTTTGGTCTCCTTTCAATATTCAACTCTTCACTCCGTAATTATTTTCTCGAAAATCTCATGATGTAAAAATTTAATAATTATAATTGGACCATTAAATATCATATTTCATTATTTCCCCTTGAATAAATTTATTTAATCTCCGTTTAATAATCCGTACGTACTAAAAAAAATTTCTTGGTCCGTCTTGCATAGTAGATACATACTTTCAATTAACAATTTAATAATCCCAATTTCATAATTAAAGTACCATAATATCGTCATCGAACTTAAATATTTGTACTACTTTTTTTAATGTCCTTTTATTAATGAACACTTAATTTTGAAATTTGTTCCTAATCCGGAGCAAATATTATATACATCCTAGAAAATATTTGCTCTTTAATAATCCCCATTTCATAATTATAACAACATAGTTTCCTCGACCCGTCACGAATAAATTTTTCTCCAATTTTTTTGGTCTCCATTCAATATTCAACTCTCCATTCCAATTTTTTAGTTTCTAGGTTAAACCAACATTAGTTGTTCATAACACTGAGTCATGACTTACATAATTAATTATTGTTGGTGTTTAGAATCGGCTACAGTTGTTGTTTTATTTTATTTGTTACCAGTTACGTGTTGCCTATTACGTGTTTCATGTTTCTCACCAAATTTTGTTAAATTTTTATGCAGCAACAAAGAAAAATGACTATTGAAGTTATTGTATGGTACGGTGGCTACTGGGAAGGTTTAGAATACACCAACGGTTTTGAAGAGGTCATTCACCTTAAGGAACGGACCCTATTTGATTTAATGGTTTCCATTCATGTAGTTGTGGGTGCCGATATGACGCAGTGGGGTTATACGATTCACTCGCTGCTCGATTCTGTCGGAAGACTGAGGAAGATAAAAATAAAAAATACAGAAGTTTTGCAGTGAATTTTGGCACAAATCGATGGGGCTCTTGTTGTTTTTGTTACTTTGACGAGGTTGAATGTTGGAGGTTCAGGTGTTGTCGTGTCCCCCGAGCCGGGAAATACACTCCCTAGTGTTGGATCGTCTTATTCTGACGTTCCAGAACACCATGTCACCCCAGATGAGTACAGTCAACCCAGTTGGGAAATTAGTCCATCGTTTTCTTCAACCGAAACGGATCCACCTTCATATGTCTACACCGACCACGGTCCCTATTTTGCTTCGGTTCCCCTTGGACTCCAATCCGACCCGGGTTTTCACGCAAGATGGGGAATCCCAACTGAAAGTGACACTACTCATTTTGCCAGTTCATCCGAAATGCAGTGGGATCCTTCACCGCCGGAGCATGATCGAAATGACTTTGGTGGCAGACTCGATCTTAATATGGACCTAGACAGTGAGGGACATGAAGTTGTACAACCATGTGAACAGTTTGCTGAAACAGCATGTGTAGGTGCATCCGATCATGAAGACGATGGTGAAAGTGGTAATCGTGCTCCCTTCAGTATTTATTACAAATTTTGGTCTTCGTTAATGTAATGTTCATTATTTTTGATTATCTCTATACGTATGTAGGTTCGGACGATCAAGGCGATGATTTTGAATTCACTACTGATCAGGAGAATGTCGTGGATGCTGAGCAACGAGAGGAGTATGAGGAATTCTGTTCGTATATATTGCGACCGGAGTGGTCTATCCCCCATATGTGGGAGGCCGAGCTACCCACAGCCGGACAATTAGAAACCGATGAACAGGTCACGTACGTGCTGCAAAAAGGCTCCACCTTCTGTAGCAAGGAGGAGCTGCAGACTACTGTTGGGATGCACCATCTGGAAAACAAAGTACAGTATCGTGTGGGCCATTCCGACACCAAAAGATGGTCTGCGCATTACCCACACAAAGACTGTAGTTTCTTGATATTTGCAACACAAAAATATGGGATTTGGAAGATCTCAACAAGTGTCTTGCAGCACAGTTATGCGTCGGATCTAAACCGTAGGTCTCCACTGCGTATTCCTTCTAAATTGGTCGGTGCATATTTCGCCGACACACTTCACAAGGAAAAATTGACCATCGGGCCGAAAGGGATCATTGATGAAATGAACCGGCGGCATGGGTTGACACTAAGTTATAAGTCAACTTTGAAGGCGAAACGCCATGCCATGTTCCTCGCCTACGGTGATCCGAAAAAATCCTTTTGGAACTTGTCATCCTACTTGCAGGTGTTGAAGGACACCAATCCTGGTTCTTATACAGCCTTGGAAACCGACGACAGTGGAAAATTCAAATACGTGTTCTACGCCCTAGCGGCCTCAATAATGGGATTTGTTTCATATGCCCGGCCGGTAATTGTGGTGGACGGATATCACTTAAAGGGTTTGTATAATGGAATCGGATTTGTGGCTGCTACTCAAAACGGAAATGATCAAATATTTCCTCTTGCAATCGGCATTGGAAACATTGAAAATGATGAATCATGGACATGGTTTCTACAAAATGTCCGTGCGGTTTTCGAATGCCCAGATCAGCTCCTTATTGTGTCCGATCAACACCGGAGCATTGAAAATGCCATCAACATTGCCTACCCAGAGGCGACTCATGGGCTGTGTTGCTTTCATTTACAGCAAAATTTGGCCAGGTATGGAGCACACCTAGTGGAACTTTTCAAGAGAGCTGCCTATTGTTATGATCGCGACGAGTTCGATAGGTACGTTAGAAACCAATTCACTCGCAAAGTAAATTTAGATTTTGAATAGTCCACCTATAAAAATTGACCACATCTTTTGACTTGTTTTTTCAGGTACATGAACAATTTGAATGCATCGGAGGTTCAGGGTGCGATAAACTCATTAAACAGAGCAGGGCAGAACAGATGGTCGCGCGTGCATTGTCCGGTTCGTCGGTTTAACTTCATGACGTCAAATGCTACGGAGACGTGGAATGCTCGCCTTCTTTGGGTGCGGAGGCTTCCCGTTTGTTCATTTTTAGAGGGGGCCCGAAAGATAATTGAGAAGTGGTTTTATGAAAGAAGCACGGCGGCTGAAGATAGAGAAGAATTCCTGACGAAGGCGGTGCACGATTGAGTCATCGAATACTTAAAGCTTGGCCGACATATGATTTTCGATAAGCTTGGACGGCACAAATTCAAGGTCACGGATCATTCGAGGATTTTCATCGTTGACTTGAACTCAAAAATGTGCACATGTAACGTTTTCCAGAACGACCTGATACCATGCTCGCATGCCTGTGCCGCCATAAGGTATGTAATTCAGGTGACAATATGGTTTTGCTTCTTTTATTTGTTTCAATTAGAAATTATCTTACATCACTAAACGTACAAAACAATGCTTTGACTGCAGTGTGGGGAACCAATCAGTTACTGAATACGTTTCTCCGTACTACACGACGGCGTCGTTAAGGAGAATGTGGTCTGGTGTCGTCACCTCTGTGCCCGACCCGAACGAGTGGAATGTGTGCGAGGAAGTTCGTAATGTACTTTGTCGGGCACCTGACAAACCAAGACAAGCTGGTCGCCCCAAGGGTAAACGAATTCCTTCAACAGGTGAGTTTTCAGGCCGAATGAGGGGAACATGGCTATGTGGTCTTTGTGGCGGTTCCGATCATAACATAAGTAGATGCCCCGAACATGTTGCGCGAATATCCGAAGACCAGCCCCATGAGGGAGTCGGTGATGATAATCAGACAACAGGGCAGCCACAAGTGAGGATGAGAAGACGCAAGAAATGCAGTTTGTGTCGTTCAGAAGATCATACTAGAAGAAAGTGTCCTCTGTATCAGCAAGGCAATCCTGAGGAGTAAGATGGCCAATATGTGTATAGTATGCCCACACATTCATCGTGAAGCAAATCTGACCCCTGTGTTAGTTGCCCTGGTGTCCTTGTTTCAATATGTGGATGTAAAAGGTTTGATCACTTGTAGTTTTCGTAGACAAATAGTTTGAATCTATAAGTCAGGTGAATATGGATTACGAACACAGGACTGAGCTTTTTTTTCATGCTCTCTGGAGTTTGACCGTATTTTTTCGTGTGCTTATGTATTGATTTGAATGTGTTAGTTGCCTTTTTTTGGTGATTTTTCAGATCATTTCATTCATCTCTGGATTTTGAACGATTTTACTATAAAAGTTTATGTATTGATTTGAATATGTTAGACACACTTTTTTGGTGATTGTTCAGATTATTTGCTTTCGGGATGATCACTGTCAATTTTTTACCCACAAAAAAATATGTCCACAATGGAATAAAGCATGCAAACACTAATACATTGAAACTGACCCTAGAAAAGGAAATCAAACAAGCCTAGTATGCTCTGCAACACTACGTCGACGAGAAAAAGTCGCGAGCAACCGTGTCCCCATCGGTACTCCATCTATAGATATCGAAGCCCATCCTTCGTCGAATCTTGTTTATACCCTCGTTCAAATAGGGTCTAGGCCAAATACGAGTTAGACAACACTCGATGGACATGAGGGCATATATGGCGCAAGAACTGTTGTCCGTCTGTACATAACATTTGGCCTCTTCTCCTGTGTACAAGTCATACTCGAGGGGCATGGAAAACTCACGTAAGCCCTGTTCTCGTCTTCGATCATTGAAGGATGCGTACTCAAATAGAGCTGGGAGAACACGTCTCAGTGGTAGTGTCTGTGCCAGCCGACGTTCCTCCTTCGTATGGTCGTACGTGTGCCTCATGCTATCATATATGATGACACGTCCACAGTAAAGCTGAATCTCAACGGCCACCCAATGCTGGTTCATATTGATCACTGTAAGGACCTGCACCCCAAATATTATTAGTAGGTATTTTAGCACATAATTTCTCGACGTATTGAATGAGAACCTTTTTAGTACGAGTATAGTAGTAAATTATGCTCACACTATCCACGTAACTCCACCATGGTCTGATGTGGTGCCACCTAGGCATGTGACCTCGTAGGTAGGGCATTAATAGCTCTAAAGATGCAGCTGAGAAGATCTCCCTTTTCGGCGTGATGTTGTCCCTAATATGCTCGGGCTCGCCGGCGTGCGCCTCAGCATAAATGGCCTTACATTTTTCCTGATCCGAAATTTGCAAATAATGGTTAGTACGTTTAGTTCGAGCTCGACCCGTTAAGAGTAATAGTAGGAGAAAGATCATTACAAAAAAATGTGTGTCCACTATCTGAATCCTGCCAGCCCACTTTTCATCGCGTTTCACATTGACGAACTTCGCACTGGACTGGAGGATGCCGAGGTATGCATCAATCGGCTGTGTAGACAAGGACCAACCAGTATGATAGACTCCATTTCAATCAGACGTGAGTTATAACAATGTGAACTGGCGGTGATGTAAAAGATTTTGTAATAACAATACGAACCTCAAAGTCGACGTCCACATCCGGGGCCACGAATTTACTGAAAAATTCCGGGTTCTCGGTGCAGCCGGACCCCACATTCAGCCTGAAATATGAACATGCACATTAGTATGTCATTCATTAGCAATAAGATATTATCGAGTGACGAAATAAGAAAGGGGACAAACTCTTCGGCGTTTTTTCCGCTGGCCATGTATCGCTCGAACTCCTCCTCCTTTGCCTTCTTTCTTGGTCGTCTTTCATTCTTTATGAATGGGCTGAGGACATATTTACTCGGACCTCTCAGCCTAACACCATGGATGCCGGCACTTGTACTAGGCAAAATATTTGAAGAGCTGGCAGCCTCTGACCCATCATCCTCATTTCCGGCAGTCGGTGTGGTCTCCAAAAGGGTCCTTTCTGCTGTAGAAGTCCCCAAATCAAAATGAATCGGGGATATGTGTCCCTCGGGGTGGATCTTGTCTGAAGGTACGACGGGAGTCATATCAGTGGGTACGTCGCCATGTGGAGGATAGAAAGACGCATGTCATCCGGATGTAGGTTGAGAAGGGTAATACTGCTCGTCCGGTGGGTAGAACTGCTCGTGGTAGGAGGGTCGATTGTTGTAGTACTCCGAGATCCCATACTGGATCATGTTTGGAATCTCCAGCTCTAAACGCTCATACTCCTCACGTCTTCGCTCATCCACCTCATTGATCCTACCATCGACGTATGATCGAAGCTCAGAGAACTGGTCACCGACATACCCTCGTAATCCCGTCAGGCCTGCATTCACTGATTCGAAGCCTGTGCTGAACATGTTCCGGAGCTCGTCAAACATCACACCAACAGCAGGTGCAGAAGAATCTCTATAACCGGTGTGTGAGGGACCTGCCTCGTCGACGATAGGGGTGGTTTGGGGGGGATACGATGGCGACTGGAAACCACCGAAGTCATGAAACTGCTCGTGATATGGGGGACAACTCTCGGTCGGACGGGGAGGTAGGCCGTAATCACTCTGCAGCGGAATGTCGTGCAGGTCCAGAGAGATAGGGACATCAACATAAGCCGGTGCGAGATCCTCCTCCTCCTCCTGTACCCCCAATCCGTCGTCGGACGGCACGTGTGGCTGCCCACGTCGTCGAGTACTCTCGCCTGCAGTCAATGTGGGCCGGCGAGACCGTGTAGTCCTCGATGCCTGGGGGGCCGCAGTCATGCCTTTAGACAAGATGGCGGTGGGCCTCCGTGGGCGACCCCGTCTTGACTGGGTCGGCATCTGAACACCGTCTGCGAGATCCTGATCCAGGTACTGCAAGTACGATTGGCTCCTCTCACGACGCTCAACCCGAAGGTTCTCATGACACTCGAGACCCTGCAGTAGAGATAGTCACAATGCAATTTGTGAGTAAGAGAAATATAAATGCATGTAATCAATTAGAAACTTTGCATTTAAGTAAATGTGGTCTGAACAAACCTCATGATCAAGCTCCCTCGACACGTCCTCTTCTGGCCTTTTCGTCGACCACCTCAGAAGCCTCGGTAATACCTTGTGAGACTTCGAAAGTCATTTCCCGACATATACACCGGTGTATGGAATCGCCTCAAAAGCCCATATCTGAAAAGATCGAAGAACGTTCAAAGTTAATTGTCAAGTTCAATTATTGAATCATAATATGAAACAAGACCAAATTATGATGTTAACACTAACCATTAGGGCTAACGAGAATCCATATAAGTGGTATGAGGGGGGCCTGGTTGCAGTTGGCGGGGGCAGCGAAGCTGGTAGTTGATTGATTTTGCCGAGAAGATGGAGATAAGAAATCTTACCCCAGGGAAAGCTCTCCCACCGATCCTCGTCCTCGACCAAATCCCAAACCCAAGGGTCAACTGAAGTGGTGAGTGGGTCAACTCCAAGCAAACCTGTGTAGAGGAGGATAATCTTAGCAATCTTCATCATGTCATCAGCACGTGCTACGAACTCCTCCGCTCTAAACCGCTTAAGAAGATCCGCCACAGATATTCTATCCTCGCCTTCAGAAATTCGATAAAACACGCCATCCAACTGATGCGGCCTCGACAGAACAATCGGCCTAAATGTAGAGTCGCCAAACCGTAATCCCGTCACCAGGGCGAACTCAGTCCTACAAAATCGACAAAGCCGACGGTCTCCACCAATGTGAAACCACACCTCATCCGTCGGAGTATCGGGCCCACGCACCTCACGTGATATAAGGGCGTGTAAAAAGCTCTTGCAACTGTCATTCTCAGTTGCCTAGCGCAGAAAATGGCCGAAGCAGCTCACCTGAAAATCGGTCACACAATCGTCCTGAGTTTTTTGGAGGATTTGCCTTATGTATCCTAGTACTCGGACACGTGTGTACGAGTTAATGTATGCCAGCGTCGTCTGATACTCCGGACGCACCCAATCGACCTGAAAAGGAGGAAAGAACTGTTGGTCACATTAATTCATACATTAATATACAAAATGAAATGACATATGTGAATTAATATGATACGATGTTTCATGAAAAATAAAGATATGAAACTTATAAAGGTTGGATTTTTGCTTGACCAAATTAGTAGAGTTGGATAAAACGTAGATTTATAAATTACATTGAAAAAATGCTAACCGACCATTATTATAAATTTAAAAAGTTTAAATGATCCAGTCAACTACGGAAATAATTAAATTGGGATAAAAAAACGAGTAATCCAAATTATGTTCGTATTATGCAAGACGGATGAATAAATTATTTTTATTACGTGATGATTGTTAAATCGATAATAAAAAAAATCATTAAAGGGGAAATAATTCAATATGATATGTAATTGTCCAATTATAATTATTAAATTTTTCCATCATGAGATTTTCGAGAAAATAATTAATGAGTGAAGAGTTGAATATTGAAAGGAGACCAAAAAAAATGGGAAAAAAAAACGTAACGGGTCGAGGAAACTATGTTGTTATAATTATGGAATGGGGATTATTAAAGAGGATTATTTTCAGTCATATGTACATAATATTTATAAAATATTAAGAAATTATTTCAAAAGTAAGTGTTGATTAATAAACGGATATTAAAAAAATTAGTACAAAAATGTAAGTTCGATTACGATATTATGTTACTTTAATTCTGAACTTGGGATTATTAATTTTTAAATTGAAATTATGTATCTACTATGCAAGACGGATTAAGAAATTATTTTTAGTACGTGCGGATTATTAGACGGAGATTAAATAAATTTATTAAACGGGAAATAATGAAATATGATATTTAATTGTCCAATTATAATTATTAAATTTTTAAAATGGAATTTTCAAAAAAATATTTAATGAGTGAAGAGTTGAATATTGAAAGGAGACCAAAAAAAATGGAAAAAAATATCGTAACGGGTCGAGAAAACTATGTTGTTATACTTATGGAATGAGGATTATTAAAGAGGATTATTTTCAGTCATATGTACATAATATTTATAAAATATTAGGAAATTATTTCAAAAATAAGTGTTGATTAATAAACGGATATTAAAAAAATTAGTACAAAAATTTAAGTTCGATTACGATATTATGCTACTTTAATTCTGAAATTAGGATTATTAATTTTAAAATTGAAATTACGTATATATTATGCAAGCCGGATTAAGAAATTATTTTTAGTACGTGCGGATTATTAAACGGAGATTAAATAAATTTATTAAAGGGGACATAATGAAATATGATATTTAATTGTCCAATTTTAATTATTAAATTTTTTTAATGGGATTTTAAAAAACAAGGCGCGGTACTGGGGCGCGCGCGATGGGTGACGGGAGCACGCGCCCGACGGGAGACAGGTGCCGGGAGCAGGCCCGCCCGACGGGAGACAGGTGCCGGGAGCACGCACCCGACGGGAGCCGGGTGACGGGAGCGCGCGCCCGACGGGAGGCAGGTGACGGGAGCATGCGCGCCCGACAGGAGACGGCTGACGGGAGCTGCCGAGTTTTCTCGGCAGCGGGTGCGGGCGTGCTCGGCAGCTGCCGAGAAAACTCGACCAGACGGGGCTACACGTGATTTTTTCAAGGTTACACGTGATTTTTTTCAAAATTCATGTGTAGCCCTATAATTATAGGGTTACACGTGAAATTCACGTGTAGCCCTTAAATTATAGGGTTACACGTGAATTTTGAAAAAAATACGTGTTGCCCCGTCTGGTCGAGTTTTCTCGGCAGCGGGGGTGGGCGTGCTCGGCAGCTGCCGAGCACGCCCGCCCCCGCTGTCGAGAAAACTCGGCAGCTGCCGAGCACGCCCGTCCCCGCTGCCGAGAAAACTCGGCAGCTCCCGTCAGCCGTCTCCCGTCGGGCGCGCATGCTCCCGTCACCTGCCTCCCGTCGGGAGACGACGGGGATTTTTGCTCCCGTCGTCGGGAACGCGCAACGACCTTTTTTTTCGATTCGTTTTCTATCCAAATCTCATTTTTTTTTTCATCATACTTTATCATCGGGTTTTCGCCAACGAGATCGTGGGTCCCGGTCAAAGTCAACCATTTCACCTAATTACCAAAGTACCCCTAAATCTTAAAACATTTAAATTATTGGGAAAAAAATTCCCATTTTTTTACAGTATTTTTACTGAATTATTCCCTAAAATTACAGTGTTAATCTTGAATTATTAATTATAATTACACGTGATTAAACATGCATATTTTCGATTAAACGTGATTATTTTCGATTATGGCCATTTAACCCTTTCAAACATCAATTCAAGCACATATTCAAACAAATTAACCCTATCAAATTCAAATTTAAACCCAATTAACCATTCCAAACATGAATTCAAGCATATATGAAAAGAAATTAAACCTAATCCCCAAATAATTTAGGGTTCAATTGGAATTCAAATCCACGTTTAACCCTCCGTTTCTTCAACTAATACTCAAGAAATTTGAAGTATTAAGACATATTTCCAACAAATTCAACAAAATTTCAACAAATTCTCAACAAATTTCACCAAATTCGAAACTCAATGTCAAGAATTTTCTGAAAAAACGAGGGATAAATCACTAACCTCTCCTCCTTGGTTTGACATCTTCGTCTTACACGTGAATTTTCACCAAAAAAATCTAAACTTTACACGTGAATTTGAGCTCAATTTTTGAGCTCAAAAATGGGGGAAAAAATGGAGGAATAGAGCGCCTGTTGCTTTGCTGAAGACGACTGGAGAGAGAATGTGAGAGGAAGGGTTTGGGGGTGGGGTAGGTTAGGTGAGAGAAAGTGTGTCATATTTGACTAATTTTTATTCCTTTGACCAAATTATTGGGTAATAATTTTGAATTCAAAGTCAATCAAAAATGGTGGTATTTTTGGCCACACTTTTAAATTTGATGGTATAAACTATCTCACTTTTATTTTTGATGGTAAAAAAATATCAATTTTATTTTTAGTGCTATTTTAAGTGATATTTAATAATAATTGTGGTAAATTGGGTTGCTATCCCTTACATGATTATATTATCAAAATCTTATAATTATTAGATTTTATAAGTCGTGCAATTGACGATAGCGTGCTACTTATTATCATTAATTGTTATTTAATAATTTTAAAAAGTCTCAACTCTCAAACCCCACCCCCACCCTCACCCTCCCCCGCCCCTAAATTGCAATTCCTTTGATTTCCCAATTGCTTCAATCAAACCCTAATTCTGAAAAATGGGGAGCAGCGATGTGGAGGCAGGGTTCGCGAAGTTACAAGGTGAGGATTTCGAGTATTACATGCAGACCTACTCCATAATTCTCGGCCGCAACTCCAAGAAGTCTTCGGTCGACGTCGACCTCTCATCACTCGGCGGCGGAATGAACATCAGCCGCCACCACGCTCGCATTTTCTACGATTTCCAGCGCCGCCGTTTCGCCCTCGAGGTGCTCGGAAAAAATGGCTGCTTCGTCGAGGGTGTTCTCCACCTCCCCGGTAACCCACCGGTGAAGCTTGATTCTCAAGACCTATTACAAATTGGAGACAAAGAGTTCTACTTCTTGCTCCCGGTTAGGAGCATTTTGGGCGGGCCAATCGGCCCGAGGCATCACGTGGTTAATTATCAGATGGGGGGTTCTGCGCATCAGTATCATCATGGGGCGGCGCCGAGTCAGCAACAGCCGCATTTGGGGTTGCCTCCGCCTCCCGGAGGTGGAGGGGTGGGGTATGGGAAGAAGGGAAGAGCGAGGGGGGAGTATTATGAGGATGAGTATAATGAAGAGGATGGTGGAGGGGGAGCCGAGGACGCCTCATCAGGAGGGAAGCGAATGAGGAGGGTCGATGGCGTTGATGGTTCTGGTGGCGGTGGATATGGGTATAGTTCCGGTGGGAAAGCAGGGTCATCAGGGCAATTGGGTGAGTTTTTAACTAAATAAAGTTTGTCAAAATTCCTGGTTCTGTTGGATTAATCTGGTCTCATTCATCGAACATTAAAATTAGTCAATGCCATAAGTTTCTTATCTATGTGTATTGTGTAACAGTTTGGTGAAATTTAGTAGTACTAATATAGGCCGGAAAGTGTGATATATATGTTGATGATAGTACAGATAATTATACAAGCTTATATTGGTCTACATAATGATGTTGAGCTCATAAGAGCGACATGATGAAAACTTTACAATGGTAGCTCTGTTTAGTCAATTGCATATGATATACAGCTTTGTTAAGCAACTGAATTCAGGTGTGGCTGAAAACTTGTCCAGGATATATTTACAGTTGTTTAGAGTCTCTACATGTTGTTTGCTGAATGACATCTGATATATTGAATTGATTTGCAGATGCAAAATTTTAATGTCTTTCCATCCCCTCTTATGCTATCTACATGATTTTGACGAATCTCCTGCAGATAAAAAGGGTGATGGAAGATCACGAGTCGACAGGGAAGCTGACAACCAGCAGCTCCTTCAGTTAGAGGAAAAAGATGTCGTTTCGTCAGTGGCGACGGTTTTGTCTGATTTATGTGGTCCTGGAGATTGGATGCCCATGGAGAAGCTTCATGCCGAGGTAACTTTTTCCATATAAACATCGACAGTCATACTCCTTTTTTTTTTTTTTAGCTCAGTGTTGGTCTTTTTTCCCTCCCCTTTGTATTTCATGCATTGGATGTATGAGGATCTTGTGTGCTGATATTGTAACTGTGAATTTGTCTCCATATGATTGAGAACTTTGGCCAAAGAGATTTTAGGAAATGCATATGGAGAATTTCACTAATTGAAATTCTCCATATGGTGCTCTGTGGGGGATGAAGTGAAACAAGAATATTCTGCAAACACTTGTTACATCTCAAGCATGAATGGAGTTACACATGCTATCCTTTTGCTTTGCACTATCCTGTTATTTTATTTAGAGATATTCTAGAACCTGGTGAACTGAGAGAAAGAGAGTTCATACTCTGCTTAGATAGTTCTGAATACCTTTACATAATTAGGTCCATAGATAGAAGATCCCATGATTAGTGTGTGAATATGGAGGAGCAACATTTTCTCTTCTGGATACTTCAGAAACTTTCAAAGTTCTAATTGTTCGTGTTAGGACACTCCATGACTGGCAAATTTTGACTAGAATGCCGGTAGATTTAAATCTTCTTGTTTAGTAGGTAGCTATGTCTGTAAGATCATGTTCTTTTTCACTTTGTTTTTTTTTTTTTTTTTGGCTATTTTCCAGACTATTTTCAAAGGCTGTCATACTATTCTGACCTAGGAGATAAATCATGAGGTTTCCTAAAATTCAGTGTTTCACCCTGCTCAAGGTCTAAAATTTTCACTGTTTAATTAAGAGATTCTTGATCCACATTTGGTCTCGTAGCTCATCTAATTTGCGAATAACTGTTTACCGAGAAACAGCACCATATTTCGACATAGGTATGGACTTCTATATTTCTGCAGTTCTTGTTTCAATTGGTAGTTTATCAGGTTTTTTACACCTTTCAAATAGTGAATACCCTCCCATCATGGTTTACTATTCTAACTTTTTATGCTTGTTAACTTGTGTCCATTTGAGGTTGATTCTGTTCTTTGACTCAAGTTTGGTGAGTATCTTTGTCATAGTTGTTGAGGCTCATGTAGGTGAGAGTTGTGTGCTAGGCGATGCAGGAGCATATAGGGTTTACCTAGGGCGCTCATCTTTCTTTAGACGTGCTTCAGTTGCTCTTGGGCAGTGATGGGCACAAGGCCTAGGCAAGAAACGCGCAGCAGTAGCACCAAAACTATTCTCCGTATAAACCTTAATATGTTTATAATCCTCATTGGGCTTATATAATTTAACCAACTAATGGATTTATAAAATGAGAGAAAATCCAATAGAAAAAAGCCTATTTCGCTTAATAAAAAAGAGATCTCTGCGTAAATGAGCGGGATATCACACTAGATAACCTACCATGTAAGCAGCAGTTCATCTTGCTTTTCTCTCTTCTCCATTTTTTAGTGTGCATAAAATACAATTGTCCAACTATTTTCTTCTCTGTCATCTCTCCAATAGTTGCATAAATTAGGACTATCAAACTATTGGCTGGAGATGGAAATAATGGAAATGCAACATAACCAGAACTTGGCTCAAAAAAAGAGAGATCCAGGTGCAAGTGTATAGTTTCTTGTTAGATGATGTTATTTTATTGTCTCTTGAGGAAAGAATAGGAAGCATTTTTCTTTGTTATAAGCATTTTCTCGGGCATGCACATTTATTGCGCTTAAGCACCTCAGGCTATAAAGCATTTGCACCTAATACCTTTGACCACTGTGATCTTTGTGGGAACTTCATCAATAGTGAATCTACTTGCATTTATTTTCATTATGCACTCCTTATCATGGTCAATCATCTGTATTGATTTTTAGATTCCAATTTTCACCACTCTCTAATGATTTTTGCTTGTGCAGTTGATGGAACAATTCAGCAGTATCTGGCATCATAGTCGTGTGAGGAAGTATCTGACTTCGGAGGATTTTTCCATTCCGGAGGCCAAGGGAAAACCGTGGTACGGAATGCTTGTCTTATTGAGGAAATATCCGGAGCACTTTGTCATCAACACGAGATCAAAGGGTCGTGTTACGCAGGAGTTTGTCTCTCTCGTCTCACTTCTCTCCTGACACTCAGCATACTTAGAAATTTAACTTGTAATTATCTACTATCAAAGACTATGATGAGATTCACGGTTAATCTGATGTTTTGGATTCTGTACTTGCTTTCATGTTACATGTTTGGATGAGCTATACTTTGAAGTTTCCCATTTTATTACATTCATCTGAGGCAATTTCCAACAGATCATTCTTGGAGCAATTTCAGATTTCAATGAGCATGTTTCATAAACAAATCAGATCAAGCTCAAAGAACATGTTATTTATTTAGGGTTCTAATGAGTTTTGCATGGTCTCCAGCTTGATTTGAGTTCTTATAATTAATCTCCACTTCGTATCGACAGGATCGGTAATTGCCCAGTTTGAAAATGGCTATTTTTATGTTAAATGAGTTTAGTTTGAGTTCCACTTGTTAAATTTCTATCAAGGTAAGAAAATTAAAACATGGTGAAATAACCCAAACAATCACTAAATCAAACCAAATTGGAATTCCAATTGAACCGATTTGTAAATCTTTTTCTTTGTACGCGGAATCGATTTAAGTATGGAAAATTTTGTTTTTTCTTTCTCTAACTTCGTGTTCTTAAGTTTTACCCTTTATTTACCCACCTTTTTTTTTATATATATCTAATTCTGTAATTCTAAGAACTTCTAAATTTTAGTTTGATTATCTGCTATAACATGTTAAATTGACTTGGTGATGTTTATTTGTCATCCAAACTTATGCATTGACTTTTTTTTTTTTTTTTATCTACATACCCTATTTGAAAATTTTTATAATTTTAAAAATAATACTAATAATATAATTAATTATTTTTAGTATTAACAATAAAAAGTTAAATTGAAATAATGTATAGACTTTTTTATTTTGCTACTAACGATATATATTACATTTTTACAATAAATGAGTTCTGTGATTATTTTAGAAATTTATTCATTTATAACATGTAGCTTGAATATCAAGTAAACAACAAAATAAAAATCCATTTTTTTTTAAATTAAAAGATTATATAAAAACATAAATATATAAAAGACTTAAAAAGACTTAAAATCTAAGAATATAAAATCAATGGACTCAATTACTTATTTTCCCATTTAAGCACCATCCAACCTTTTAAAAGCTCTGATTATACATATTATTATTCAGAAAATGTAGGAGTCACAGAGCTTAAAACCTAAATATCTTGTTGAATTTTTCCAAAATTGGAAGTGGGGAATCAATGTTTAGACCAAGACAAGGTCATGCAGCTTTGGTACAAATTGATCTTTACCCATAAATAGCATAGAAGAAATGAAACAAGAAAAGATCAATCTTGCAAAGATTTATTACATTTTTGTCTGAACTATGACAGACATGTAACAATTATATGAGTTGAAATAATAATGAAGATCAACAAGAGAGAAGAAACATGAAAGAAGAAATCATGGTTCTTCTTTGTTCAGCTTATGGACACTTCTATAAATTTGTTGTTCCCGAGCACGTTTTGCAGCAACAGCCTCTTCGTCGAGTACCTGAATGGGTGACCATTCTGGTAATTTCAACCAATCACCCTTTCTCTCGTTGAGTTTGCTAAGTGCAGGCATTATCTTTAGAGTAGCATAATCAAATGCCGTTCCAGCAACAGCAAACATAATAGAATAGCGTACAGCGCCAATCGGACCAGCTAATACATCATCATAAAACGAAAGAAGAAAAGGCTAAGATTCCTCTACTCAGATTAAAAACCAATGAGAAGTGTAAGAGAACACATGTGTTCTTACAATGTTTATGAGTAGGGGAAATTGCACTTAGTTATCCAAAGTATGTAGATTTTTTTAGATCTGTTTTAATCTTTATTATAATCTCAAAACGTTGAGTATTCTATGCCATACAATGTCAAAATCCAACCTTGAGAATGTTATTTTATATATATATATGCACACACAGACAGAAAGGTTCCAAATTCAGACCTTGAAGGCGTCCGAGAATAGCCCCACTACCAAAGCCTCCAATGACCGAGTTCAGCAAGTCATCTGGTTCTCCAGTTCTACTCATCCTCACGAATTCACATGCACCTGTCATTTCAAGAGCTCAATAGATATTTTGCATGATCCATTTGCTATCAATCATGGTATTAACTATTAAGCCACTGCAGTAGTATGCTCTGTAACAAAACAAAACAATTTTGATAATGCATACCACCAGTTAGAGCACATAAATTTATAAAGATAAAAAATACATCTCTGTCAAAATTATCACAATTTTCCATCATATGTACCAAAAAAAAAGAACACCAATAGACTTTTTAAGCAACTATGCTAAAAAATGATTAGTCCTGCCTTCTAACTATAACATACTAATTAGCTTAGGGATCTTTATGAATCATTAGAACCACAAATCGAAAAAAAACAGTTATTCCTTTGAGTACTGACTGTTCACAAACCATCCGATAACCCAATCGTAGATAGAGTTAGAATATTGTAGTGGAATGGAATGGATAACAATCTAGATCAAAATGACATTCACACAATGTGGATGCTGTAGGACTCTACATACTGCATGGTTATTTACAAGAAAAGTATGGTGATTTTATACAAAGGAAAGGCACACGAGTACAAACTTATATATACACTCCATAACAGGATATGATTATTATACCAACAAACACAGACCTGTCTACTGGCTGCACAACAAAATACACAATCCAAACATATCATTGAAAATCCCAACAAGAAATCTGTCCGATGCATCACATTTTCTTTTTAAACTCAACGACCATGAAAATCCACAAGGCAAAATGTATTGATCCTTACATATATCCACAGCACAAAACGTCACTAAAACTGAGCCTGACAACGTGCAAAAGTGAAAACCGAAAAGCAATACAATCCGCTATTCAGGACATATATCAACACATTTTTATAATGTAAATTCAACTTTCATCAAACAATTTGCAGGAAAGCACAGTTCAAGCCACAAACTTATTTCCATAAATCACTCTTACACAATCAATCCTGAAACTGTAAAAATCTACACAAATTAATGTATAATCGGAAAACAAATTTACCGCAATAACAGCCGGTGATGATAGCAAAATTAGAAGCATAAGTCGCTGAAATTGCAGCAAGGCCATTAACGTTTCTATGCTTTGATATCAATCCTACAGCTCCACCGGCAAACCCTAATTCATATATAAAGAAAGTTAAAAAAAAAAAAAACGATTCAATTTGTCATTGAGGGTTGAGCAACAAAATACCTGCGAATACAGTGGGGATCAGAATGCGCTCTTTCCAGCGGTCTGGTGAAGATGATGAAGGAGAGTTAGTGTTTATTTGATTGGGATTTTTGTCATCGGAAGCCATAGAAGAGGGTGGCCGAGGAAAGAATGAAGGCGATTCGCGGTGGTAAACTGCGCGATGATTCAGGCAATGAGCTGCTTGAAATGCCGGCGGTTTTCGCGGTGGTTTACGGCAGCGAATCGATTACTCAGCTAATGAGCTGTTTGAAATGGAGGCGGTTCGCGGCGGCGATTATTCAGCTAGTGAGCTGTGAGGAAGAGTAGGGATGTTAACAGTTTTGGGCTAATTGAATTATTTACGTTGGTTAGGACTAAAAAATTCAATAAAAATTAATCTATGTGTCTATCTATAATAATTTACTTTTCTACTACAATATTTAAAAAAAAAAAATTATCATATTTTGTAATATTTGGTAAATTTGTCGTAAGTACAATTCTCATTAATTTGTCCTAAGTAATGTGTAAATTAATCGTTCATGACGTATAGGATCTATATGGATTTTATTGTATAACATACATATGAATCATGTCGTCTAATGTTTATGGATCATGTCGTATAATCTATAATTATGTTTTATTTCGTTTATATCAATCATGTTGTATGAATAAATCACGTCATGAAATGTCTATAAATCACATCGTGTAACACTAATATGAATCATATTGTGTAATACTTATATGAATTATTATGATCACTATATACATCATGCGGCCATTAGATTATTTTGATCTTTTGTCAAAAGAAATGAGAAAAATAAGCTTCCATTACTTTAGTGGTATAAAAAGACCTTTATATATATATATGAAAACTATATATATATATATGAAAACTAATTCAGCATTTGCTCATTATTTTTTTTAATAAAATCACATATTAAATATAAAAATAATAATTTTATTAAAAAAATGATATTTATGAATCTTATTTTTTTAAAGTTATTAAATATAAAATATCACAAAATTTGTACATAAAGGTCACCTAATTTGTACATAAAGATTTTGGCCAAAAATAAAAAAAAATAAAAAAATAATTTAAAAATCACGCAGATCCAATCAACCCAAATTGCATATATATCTATTGCACATAAGACACACTCTTATGTTTATGAGATAGGGTTACTTAAAATAATATTATATAAAAATGTTGTACGTGAAGATCTTAATGGATTAAAAAATTTAATATGTGACAAAAAGTTAGCAGAATAATTCAACAAGTTTTTTTTTTTGGTTGTAAATGGGGAAGTTTTTTAAAATTGGTATTGTTAATTGGTCAAGTTTGTTACTCTTAACCAAGAAAGTAAAATCGTAAATTTTCATTTTTTTTTTTAATCACAGTACCGAAATCGATGTGGACTCTTTTGAAATTTCTTCAAAATGTTGATAAATCAGTATTTATTTCGATGTCGATTATTTCATAGTATAAATTGTTAAAAAAATGGGATAAATTTTATAATAAGACCCAATTAATTGGTTAAAAAAAGACATGTTTTTTGAAAATAAATAATTTATTTTATAATGAATGACTCCACTTTTTAAAGAAAAAAATTGTATTTTGTATTCAAATAATTATAATTTATGCATTATAGTGTAAAATGTATAAGATAAAAAATTAATTAAAGTTGAAAACATGTATATTCAAAATAAGTTTAATGTCATGAGCTGGATCAATATTGTTTAGATTAAAGTAACATGTCATCTTATTTATTTGAATCTCATAAAAGTTCATTTTAGTATGAACTATAACGTATTAAAATATTCAGAATTTATATTATTATACAAGACAACAAATAACATTTATATAATTTATTATTTCCATATTTATTGTAAAGATATTTTGTTTAAAAATTTAAGTCGAATATATGTATTAAGATTAGTTATAAATTTATAATATTGTGTAAAGTATTGTGTCCAATTTCTCGTTTTTAACATAACACGTCATTTTTTCTAAATTTTATTAATATTTCTGTAAAACCAACATACCAATATTTTTATTGAAACCAAATTGTTCGTTCTTGATTCAAACTACCCCATATTTTAAATATGTTTAACTTATCTATACACTTATGTCTTATTGTTTGCATCAAACTTTTGATATTATCATATGAAATTATTTACAATGCTATAAATGTAAAATTGGAATATCATTTTTTATTAATATCTATTACTATTTTTATAAAAGTGTGGATGTTTCTTATAAAATATAGATTGCCTAATATATCCCTATTAAAGATTATTATTTAAGGTTATAATAGTAATTTAGAATTTTCATAATCCTAGCTAATTCAAAATCTCATACAATCTCATTATAATTAGAACTCTAATATAAAAATGTTATATATAAGATATTTGTATTATTTATCCTTAATTTGAATTGATTTCCACGTACAATACATGTGATCTAAAACTCGTAATACTAAAAGCATTGTATATAAAAAAAAACTCCAAGACATTTACTATTACATTATATAATGTTAATATACAATTACATTATATTATATAAAAAAAGACTAAACTTATTAACAAACACAAAGATATTTACTATTATAAATTTTATATCCCTCTCCAAATCCTTCTATCTGAATACAATTTATTCGTTTATAAGATACATCGAAAATCCCTCTTTTGAACTCCAACATTCCAATAATACTCATTTATTCCATGACTTTAAAAAAAGGATTATAATTTTATTACAATCCAACCCTAACCCTATCCTTACAATCATCAAAACATAACAATTTCCAGCTCAACTTGCTAACTTTTCATTATGTAATAATACAAGTGCACCTAACTTTTTTTTATCATTAAGGTGACATTTATAGTAAAGTTCCATCTATATAATCTTGTCACATACAACAAATTTTCATCATTCATTAGGATTTTCAAATTTCAAGGTTTCAAAATCTTGATTTCCAAATCGGGTGTTTGGTTAAACTTATTTAAAAGAACTTATAAACTCTTCCATTTTATAAGATGTTTTAAAGAGTTAATAAACTCACCCAAACAGCCTCTAATCCTAGTAACATACATTGAAAGAAGCAGCATTTCCTGAAAAGCCATTGTCCAATTGTTAAACAAATAATATATGAAGATCAAGAAGAAGATCATGATGACATTAAACTATGGAGTTCAAACAATCTTGTAAAATTTACTTTTTTCTTGTAAAATTTAAGAATTGAATCAGATATATGATATGGTAGGCTAAACATGACTTTCAATAGGTTTTATTCAGCCTTATAAGCAACAAAATAGTAGAAATCAATCAAGGGGCTAACATGTCGTCTTCAGAAGCTGAAACACTGCTGTTACCGTGCTCGCCCTCCCACTCGTCGTGTTGAGGTTTCCTTCGTGAATCGGGCCCCGCTACCCTCTGGCCTTCTGATGATCGAAAATCACAGCATGAGATTCGTGGGAGTTGCAGATAAGTCAAGAAGTTGATAACACATACAGGTAAATGACTTACTCTTGGTGGTGATTGCAGAACGTGTAACGGCTAAAAACTCATCCCACTTATACTGTCGGAGTTCATGCTTTTCCTCCTCAGATAGTTCAAAGTTGGGCTCTCTCCCACACATAAACGCAGCCCTGCCATAGTCAAAAAATATCGACTTTTGTCCAATGGAAAGAAAATGATCGCTAATTTAAAAGATCACTAATTTTATAGTAAAAATGATCAATAATTTTAGACATTGTAAAGAAAATAAACCCTTTTTTTGATGACACTTGGCGAAGGAGTACCTGTCATACAATCGAGCAGCCTCTTCTTCGGAGCTAACAGTTCCCAAATGAATCTGTTTCTTGTCAACTTTAATTGCGGCTTGCCATTTTCTATTCTTGTAATAGACACCTCGCATGGTACATGTTTCCTGGTTTTCGACACGCTTCCTTCTGTGACGCTTTCTGCGTTTAACCTCTGGGATAACACAAACGATAGATCAGAATAACAAACAAGCAGCAGCAAACTCACTCAGAAAACTGTCTTATATGGATAAAGTATTGAACAAACCAGGGAACTTCTGAAAGAGATGCTGTTTTGATGGAGCCGAAGCAACTAAATCTGGCGATCCATGGTCAATGTCCAAGGTGCTTTCCTAAGTAGTCAGAATGAAAAACTCGGATTTAGTACATATTGTATACTATCCACAAATAGAATATAAATTCGGGCCGAAGATACAAGCTCAAAGCCGATAACCTCATGAATATGAAACAAATAAAACAAAAGGCAAAAAAAAAGACTATATATATATTCAGAAACGATGAGGAGAACTATCATGATGCAACAAGAAACAGCAATTTGGAGTAAAAAAACAAAACAAAGGAAATATCAGTAATCTTAATCCTTGTGATTTCTCTCTATTTGCGTCCGATGAAAAGATATTATAATGATAAGGTTTCAGCAGACCTAGCTATATAACTTCAGTAAACTTATGTATTCATCCATTTCAAACTCTAAATGATAGTAATTCCATAGCAGACGAAATCACGAGTATAACTAAAGGATGCATGTGAGTTCTGATCAATGATGGCAACGCTTACTTCTTTTGGTGTACGGCCATCATTCAAAGGCAGAGGATGAACACTGACTGGTTTTTTACTCTCCCCCCAGTTTGTTGCAGCGCATCCATGCTCAAAAACCCGTGAAAGAGGAGCCAAGGGAGAATTTTGCCCTACCAAAATCATGTCAAGTATCCAAAGTCAGATTCATAAAGAGGGCTTCTCAACTAGCCAATGAAAAGATAAGTGAAACAATTAGATGGTCATTATTCATACTCCCAAAAGGGCAATGCAATATATAGCGATAGTTTCGTTACTAAATGTAACTTGAATACCAGGATAGAGTGCTAAGAGTTTGCGCCTTCGAATGCTCACCATCACTTTCTAATTACTCCTGAGGTGTACAAAATTAAGTCAGTTAATGGCCTCATTATTTGAGTGGCGAATAATACAAACAGAGATTGATACATAACGAACAAGCACTTCTAATCCGATCAACACTAGAAGCAATACGATTCCCACAATCTCAAATCGGAGCTACACAGCAATCCTTTCCCATTTGACAATAGTTCGATAATAGCTATGTCACATTCGATTATAAAGTGAAACACTTCAGCCTCTAAACCATATTTGTAAAACTGTTAAAATAAAAAGGTATGTGCTCTTTTAGAACCCCACATTACCTAAATTTAGCATTTATCCTAAAAGAAGTGAAGCAGTTCGAACTAACAATCAACCATCAATACTTTCTGCACATAGCTGAAAGATGAGTTACCAATCTTATTCACAACAATCTCATTCAAAATCCATATAAACGGATAACCAAATCTAAACTCAAAGAAGCTAAAATGAATCCCATGAGAGAGAGAGATCAAGAAAACCAGAAGTAGGAATTCATCAAATCTAAAAAAAGAAATCCCAAATTCTTGAATTTCAAAGAATTGTAAGTCAACCCCACCAACCTACCACCTTCATGGAGACAGAAATCAACGAGAAAAAGCGCCACAACAAAACAAGAATTGAATCAGAAAAAACCCAGAAATCAAGGGGAAATTAAAAACAGAATAAACCCATCAAAACCCACCCAAGAAAAACACAAAATCGTCATGGTTTAAACGCAATGGCGAAGCCCACAAACGAACCGACAATTGGCGCAAGTCAACTGACGACGACAAAACAGTAAAAGATACAATCTTCACACATCATAAGCAAACACCATAAATAGCCATTTTTTCTTGTAATTACCTGCAAGAAACAAAGCAATTAGCTAGAAGAAAAAGGGTAGGAGAGAGAAAGAGGGATAGAAAGAGAATCAGTGCGTGGAAAACGAGGCGAAAAATCAATTCAACTATATTTATTTGTGTGTGGATTACAAAGGGAAGGTGGTGAGAATATAGAGAGAGAAACAAAACAAAACAAAACAAAGAATTTCTGAAAATGGTGAGAGTAGTTGTGTTTTACTCATGCATCAACCACCTTTTACTTCTACTATCATAATAATGCCTTTAGTAATTGGGTTGGGTGGCAGAGATGAGATGAGATGGGAGGAGAGAGAGGAAAACTGTACTTTTATAGGGACGGAATTAGCCTCGGGATACTTTCCCAAGCTATGTAGAATTGTGGCCTGTTATCCTTTTGAGGTAGGTAGATTGACCAAAATGCCCATGTCTTATTTTTTTCTTCCTACTTTCTCATTTCAGAATAACAATTTTTTATATAGATCAAAGAATCATTCACTAGATACAGCTATGAATATGAAATGAATAATTAACCAATATTTAATAAATATCTAAGCCTCGACTTTACCCTATCTTAGAAATATTCTTTTGCTCAAGTTCTTTAATTTTGGCTTTTTAGGAAGAGAAATAATTTTTATCCAACTATACCCTTCTAACTTTTGATAATATGAGCTTAAATATATAATAATATAAACTAATGTATATTAATATATTATAAATTAATGAAAGTAAAAAAAGTGTAATATAATTAATGATGATATGAATGTATAATATTATGGTAAGAACTACATTAATAATGGTAAATAGGTATAATATGATGATGCAAACTATATTAATAATAATCATGATATAATATGGTGGTACGATTGTACGAGTTAAAGTATATGATGGTACAAGGTTAACTCCATTAAGAAACAATACTTCAAAAAATTATTCTCTTAATTAAAAAAAAATTCAATTTTTTGGTTAGAAACGTATGTTTCTTTCCATTGTGGACTATTTTGAATAAGATTCGTCTTAAAGATAAATTTATATTATTTTTTACAATAAAAATATAACAAGTATAAACTTATCTTGTAAGACGAAAATCTTTTAACAACTCAATCAAAATGGTTATCGTTCTTTTGAGACAGAGAAAAGATAAGAAAAAAAAACTAAATTTAGTGATAAAAAGAGCTATAAAATTATAGAGAATGAAAAATGTTTGAATAATCAAAGTTGAACACAAGTGGAATTACTCTCGATGTGGAAATTTAGGTAGTATTTAAATGCGGATAGATGCCGTTGATGCATCTACCACTCATCTTTGATTAGTTTGCTCAACAACAATGTCATAAATGTGTTTTTAACTTAACGTTTGTCAAAAATTATCTCCAAGTCAACTGCCTAAAATATGAAGAGATTATATATAAACTAGGCAAAAATAACACACAATATCACTACTCACAATCATGGATGATATATAGAATAAATTAATGTTGGATAATATTTTTGCACAATGTTTTGTTTGAATGACATTTTTGTCCCAAAAATATTCTCCATCTATCCAACAAAAAAAAAAAAAAATTACATTTCTATAAATTACAACATTTTATTTTTAGTCAAGTTAAATAAGTACAAAATTTTGTAAGCATCAAATCTAACTAACGCCGCTCCATTTTTATTTCAACATAAAAACTTTTATACAATTGATATACGGATTTAGAATCCATGCACCTGATTCAATTTGGTCCACGCACCACTCCACGCCCCCTCCACACGTGTACGCACTCCTACGCGCTTGGGTGAGTGTACTCAAATCTACCCAAATTCACTCCAGTACTAGACCTTTATGTTATATTAAGCATACATTTATGTTATGTTAGTCATACATTTAGGGTATTTATATTATATTAAGCATACATTTATATAATGTTAAACATACTTTTATGGTTTTATATTATGTTAAACATACCTTTAAGATTTTTATGTTATGTTAAGCATACATTTATGTAACGTTAAATATACTTTTATGTTATGTTAAGCATACCTTTATGATTTTATGTTATCTTAAGCATACCTTTATGTTATGTTAAACATACTTTTATATTATGTTAAACATACATTTTAATTATGTTAGTTATTCCTTTATGTATTATATAAATTTATGATTAATATTAATTAAAGGTATGCGTAATATTTATATAAATGTATATATGTATAAATTAGAGTTTTTTTTAAAAGTTAAAGTATTACATAAAGGTATGTTTAATATAATATAAAAGTATATTTAATATAATATAAAAGTATGACTAACACAGCATAAAAGTTAGGATAAAAAAAAAAAGGAAATGCGCGAATCCGGATTGGATTCTGCCTGACCCGATCCTCGTTGTATGGATTTTAAATTCACATAACAATTGCACACAAGTGCAACTCTTTTTTCAAATCCATCGTTCAAAGATTTTGTTTAGGCTTAATTGTAAAAGAAAAAAAATTCACCACGTTTAAGAAAATTACAATCTTAATTAACCTTTTGAGTTTAGAGGGAAAAAACGCGCGACAATTTTTTTAAATTATTACAAATTAGACCATAATTCCATTTTCTGATGATGATGGGAGAACATGTTCTTGGCAAAAGTATTTTGTAATAATTCTACAACATTCGAATTATTTAGGGTTAGTTACATTAAAAAGGTATATAAACTTTAGGTGGATTTTCATTTACAATATGAATTTTGGATGGAAGATCACAAATGACTAATTTTAAAATCATGTCAATTCAATACATAATCAAACATTTCAAGTTTCATTTATTGATGTAAAGCTTGAAATGTGTGTCTTCATTCAATCCTTAACAACATATTTCAAGCTCTTCTAGAATGGTAACACACATTTTGAGTTGCGAGTCAACAATTGGAGCCCAAAAATCAATTATGTAATCAATAGATACAATTTAATGTTAGCTATTTGTCGTATTGGAGTTCAATACTTATGTTGTAAATGAAAAATCAATGCAAAGTGGTGTATTTTTTGTGTGTAATTATCCCAGTTATTTATTTGATTATGTAGAATCAATATTCATGTTTTCTTGAATAGCATTTCATTGTTTGAAGTGTAATTTATAGTAGGCGCCGATGACTCGGACATGTCTTAATGTGATAAGATCACTTAGACGATGACTTAATTATCTTATCTAAAATATGTGGATATAATATTCATACATCAATGATTTGTTTCCACTGTGTTCAAATGAAGATTCCAACAATTAGTCTAAATATTGTTGGAAAAAAAAATCAGTATCTCTTAGGTAGTGTTTGGATTGAGGGATTTGAGTAAGAATTTAAAATTTATAGAAGTAAATTTGTTTGTGGTGTTTTTTGAATTGCTATGAATTTAAAATTCATCGCTTTCATTTTAAATTATTTTTTTTAACAATGTGGATGAATTTTAAATTATCACCGATATGACTGAATTGCATCCATTCATTTTAAATTTTATATTTCTTATGAACTAATTTTTGAGTAAAAATTAAATGGATTTTAAATCATTCATTTAAAGTCTTATATATATATATATATATTATATATTTCAAATGTCTTTATCCAAATACAATTTTAATGTTTTATAGTGAAGAGTAACTAATTATCTTTGTAATTGCCATTGAAGAGATGCTCTAGTTTGGAAATTACTTGATTTAGACATAAATTTGTACAATTGAAAGTGCATGTTGCAACACAAATTCCATGTCTACGAATGAGATAAATTTATATAAATTAACCTTTTGTTTTAGATGAGAAAGAATACATACTAGAATTATATAATAACATTTGAAAACATGCACTTTTAAATTCTGACAGGGCCCAAAGAAACTGCTAAAGGGTTCGACTCTCTTGGCCCAATTAGTACCCAATTACATTATCACATAAAAAAATTGAAAAGCCCCAATTGAAAAACAAAGGAGTATTTCTTTACAAACGCTTTCAAACCGTTTGCTTTCTATTTTTTGCTTCACATAATTATTTTGGAGCTGTTTTGAATGAGTGATTATACTTAATATTAATTTACAAAAATCTAAAATTCAAGAATCAATAGGGGTTGCTTTTAGCTGTATTTTATGACAATTTTGTAAATATTTAAATGTTTTTCAACTATACAAAATAATCAATTTTTTTTTTGATTTATATCTAATTAAGGGTGAATCTTGTAGATAATTAAATCGTGTTGAAACTCAAACTAAAACACTTCTGATTTGATTAAGATTTGTTAACTATTTAACTTTATGTGGATCAAATTATTTAGATTAATTTTTGTGCCAAACCGAATCATAATGAATCGAAGAATTGAAATTAGAATTGAATAATGTTAAGGAAGTAAATATTTATAAATTTATATGTAAGATATTCATCAAAAAATTAGTTTATAACTTATATAAAGTAATTAATGCATAATATATTTAAAATCAAGTTTATATGTACCTCAAATTTGACTATAAAACATTTATTTATTTCCCTTAAAAAAAGTGAACCTTTATGGTCACATAGATCAAAAAGACTTAAGAAACAAGAATTTAAAGAAAAACTTAAAGAGTAAGTCTTATGCTATACCATCTCATGAATCTCATTTCGTAAGGTAGGGCAGGTAGGATTGGGTGGGATATAATAAATTATGTAATACTTTTATATATATTAGGTATGTACAAAAAAATTACATGATATATAGAAAAAAATTACATAATATAAAAAAAAATATTAATGTTACACAAGAGATGTCTGGACAACCCAGGATCCGCATGTTTTTTAGTGACCCGACCAACTCAATTCAGGTCATGTATCCTATGATATAAAAATATTATCTGATATATAAAAAAATATTATTTAATACATATAAAAATATGTTTTCTTATAGTCAAATTCAACTCAAAACACATCTTATAATACAAATTACCTAATATACAGAAAAATATTATTTATTATATATAAAAATTTTGTATTATGCTCGACCCGCTCCATTCATCTTATGAAATTGGATTCGTGAGACGGTTTCAATCAAAATTTTGCGAAACTTATTCATATTTTATTATTTTAAAAAATAGATGAATATTTTAGTAATTTATCAAAACTATCATGTGAAAGCTGCCTCACTTAACTATTATAGACAAGCAATTAATTATAACATTTACTATCTCTGATTTTTCTAATATGATAATATAATCACACATTCGCTTTTTTTTTTTTTTTTTATATGGACCAATAAAGCACATACACATATGAAAAATGACTTGACATTTAAAATAAAATTTTGTCATCTTAGTTTTATGATAAACACAAACTCTTACTTTTATTCAAAAATTTCAAAGACAAATCTATTAATTTCAAATAATAAAGTTATCCCTAACTCTATCATAAACTAAAGCTAGTTTTTCTTCAAACTCCTAATCGTTTTATTAGTTTTTGACTTCTATCACATTTTATTAATTTATATTGGTCAATTCTTTCACCTTATCATTTATTTCTTTGAGAAGACTCTTCTATCTTCTAAGCTGGGCATTATTTGACCAGAAACCGTGTACAGTGACCAGCCACGTCTGGCTGTCCAAAATCAGATTCTGTTAATTAATTATTTTAGAGGAAAAATATCAATTATAATTATTTATGTTTCTTTATAAAGTTGTTTAATGTTTTATTTTGCAATATCACTTTTACACAATTTATGTTTACAAAATCTGTTATTTTCACCCTATCTTTTTGCAATAGATAACCCAATCTATTGATTTTGACTCAAATTACCTAAGATGGTAATTAATCAATAATTATTTCGTTTAATGAAATAGAACAAGGTGTAACTTAAATTTTAATGATACTATATATAAGTAGGTGTATGGTATGATATTTGAATATAATAATAGTTTAATTTAATTTAATTTAATAATAAAATGAAATAAATTGAATCGGACTTAATGTCATAAAAATATGATCCAAAAATCAATCTCATTCGGATATTTTTATACCCTTTTATTTTGAAATTAAAAGATAAAATGAGTGATTTGTATCTCACTAAAAAATGTAGTGTACTGTGTATGATCTATAATAATTATTTTTTCTGTCGGTGCTTCTTTGAATATGATATTTGACTTTTCAAATCTTGTGTATCATTTCAATTGCGTGACAATTATATCATCCTAATCAACATTCAATTCTGATAGATAAAATATTATATAAAAAATAACATATTTAATCATTGTCCAGTGTCTATTCTTACATCTCTGTCTAGATCAAGTGAATTGTCAAAGAGTTATCCTTATCCACGTAGATCACCAATTTATGAAAGCAACCTATAAATAGAAGCCAAAATCATTAAAATCTTGAACAAAACTCAAGTACTATGGCATATTATCCTCTACTATTTCTTACATCTTTTGTCCTCATAATCTCCATTGTCCATGGCCAAGCCCGGCCACAAGCTCTTGTTCTTCCTGTAAGAAAAGATGCATCCACCCAACAATATGTAACCTTAATCAATCAAAGGACCCCTCTTGTGCCCGTAAATCTTGTCGTCCATCTCGGAGGCCACTTCTTGTGGGTCGATTGTGACAACAACTACGTGTCGTCCTCCTACAGGCCCGCACGTTGTCGCTCGGCCCAGTGCTCCCTGGCACGATCCACTGCGTGTGGTGATTGTTTCAACGGTCCAAGGCCCGGCTGTAACAATAACACCTGCGGTGTCTTCCCCGACAACCCGTTCACCCGCACTGCCACGGGTGGTGAGCTGGCCGAGGACGTCGTCACCGTCCAATCCACTGACGGGTCCAATCCGGGCCCGTCGGCCACGGTCCCCCGTTTCATATTCTCTTGCGCCCCAACATTCCTACTCCAGGGCCTGGCGAACGGCACGACAGGCCTTGCAGGCCTCGGCAGGGCCCGAATCGGGGTTCCTTCACTATTCGCCGCAGCCTTCAGCTTCCCACGGAGATTCGCCATCTGCTTGTCATCCTCGACCGGAGTTCTGTTCTTCGGCCCTGGCCCGTACCGCCTCCTCGGCGGCATTCCCAACTTCGACCCCTCAACGTCGCTTACGTACACGCCCCTGCTGATCAACCCGGTCAGCACGGCGTCGGCGTCCTCCCAAGGTGAGCCATCGACGGAATATTTCATCGGAGTAAACTCGATTAGAATCAACAACAACAACATTCCAATCAACACGACTCTTCTAAGGATCGACAACCAAGGCAACGGTGGGACGAAGATCAGCACCGTGACTCCCTACACTCTCCTCGAAACATCCATCTACACGGCCTTCGCGGCTGCCTACGTCCGTGAAGCCGCAGCCCGGAACATCACCCGAGTAGCCGGAGTCGCGCCGTTCGATGTCTGCTTCAGCAGCAGCAATGTTGGGAGCACGAGGGTGGGGCCCGCCGTCCCCTACATCGACCTGGTTCTGCAGGGACAGAACAACCCAGTGTGGACGATCACGGGGTCGAACTCGATGGTGGCGGTGAACGATGACGTTTTGTGCCTCGGGTTCTTGAACGGAGGATCGAATCCGAGGACTTCGATCGTAATCGGAGGATTCCAGTTGGAGGATAATCTGTTGCAGTTTGATTTAGCTGCTTCGAGGTTGGGATTTAGTTCAACGCTTTTGGGCAGGCAGACTACGTGTGCTAACTTCAACTTCACCTCCAACGCTTGAAGAAATCGTGTTTTCATTCATTTCAAAGGTTTTAAAATAATGTACCCTATCAATATTTTGACCTTAATAAGGATTGAGAACCAATGATGGAGAAATCATGGTTTTTAGTCCATCTAATCTATACGAGATCTGATGTTCTTTATCGTGTCCTAAACAAATAAAATGAGTATTTGTATTCGATTTTAATTGTTGTATACATTTTGTTTCTTGAATAAACTTTGGTTCACTTAACATTTCAGATATTATGAATATATACTGTGAGCTACTTCCCCGAGCAAGAGACCTATTCATTACGCGCTTCCCTCAGAGACTCGGAGAGTGGAAGTGAAATAAGTAGTGGAATAATCAACAGCAGGAAGTGCTGCTGCAGAAGAAGAGAGCAAAACTCTTTTTTCCACGCTTTTAGCCGCCTATGATCTTTCTCCCTTATCAAAAGAGGGTCCACTTGATATACATGTTTTGTTTTTGTCAAAGACCTAGAAGATTGCCCAGATAAATCCATATTTCATTCTAAGAAATTTAGGGAAAAATAGAAAAGAAAAGTTTTAACATTTGATAACTTTAGTTGTGGCAGTACTTGCACAGCTTGTTGTTCAAGATTTTATAATTAAAAATTGGATATATTTCATAACAATAAATTTATAGATTAGTTTTCAATTTTGGATTCAAATTTTAAAGTTTCTCAATAAGGGGTTTAATTTAACATTTTTCTCAATTAAGACTTGAAATTTAAATTGAGTTCTCAATTCAAAACAAAATTTCATATTCTTTTTTATTTATATTTATAGATTCAATTATATTTCAATCTGTATTCATATTTTAAATAAATTAAAACAAGTTAATCCGCTTTAAAAATAATTTTCATCCTACTTATCTTAATTTATATGGAAAAAAAGAAAGAAAAAATATATAATTAATTCCATTCATAAAATATAATTTATTTTAAACTGATTAATATTAAAATCGATTTTTTATACTTTTATTCATAAAATTAAGAAAATAAAAAAATCTATATTTTTTGAATTGCATTTATTATATATATATATATATATATATATATATAAATTAATACAAGTCGGATGAAGATCGTTCCAAAATTGGACGAATTTGTCTTAATTTATCTAAACTATAAATAAAAAGGAATATAAATTTTTGTCTTGAATTAAAAACTCAATCTAAATTTCAAGCCTTAAATTGAGAAAAAAATGTTAAATTGAGCCCCTTATTGAGAAATTTTAAAATTTGGGTCCAAAATTGAGAACTAATTTATAAATCGGGTCTTATTATGAAATTTATCCATTAAAATTTTGATAATGTAAAGTAATAATATATTATCTTATAATTAAATATATAATACTTTTAGTTTTTATGTTAATGAGAAATCTGATATTTTTATTTTTAAATTTATGTCAATCTAAATAAATATTTCATAATAGTAGAAATTTAAAACAAACAATAACCTATAGATGCATAATTAAGTTAAATAACAATTACAAATTCTATGTTCGAAATATGAGATAGTTAGTAGTGGCCAATTTAACCAATTAACATTGCAAGTTTTGAAAGATTTCCTCGTATACAATAATTTTAGTTGAACCACGTAGTGAATCTTTGTTAAAAAAAAAAATCATTGTTGCCTGTTAATTAGATAGAAAATTACAATAAATACATAACTAGTATAAAAAATATTAAATTATTCTCTCATAAGATTACCTTGTAGTTTTTTTTTTTTATAATCTCATTAGACAGGTTGGACCGACTTGGTTAACAGCTAGTTAACACTGACCAAGGTTAATCAACAATCGGTTAATATTCGATTAACAAAGAAAGGGTTTATTTGTGATTTTGCCAAATCCTGCAGTCAATTTTTTAATTCGATCAAACTTTAAGGGTAATAAATATAATTTGTCAAAAAATAAGACTTTCTTTTTTCTTTTTCTTAGAGGATCAAATAATTTCATTCATATTCCAAGTAACTTGAAGTCTAAACTGTTGGACCAACTTACTCAAGGTGAACAAATCATTAACCTGGCCGGTGAAGGGTTGAAAGTTCGGGACTTGTGACTGGTAAGACACCCCGGTCAGATGATCATCCTGAACGGCACTAAGGTTATCCAATCCAAAGATGGCCGAGCTAAACAGGTTATTTCGAGCAGGAATAACTGAGCAAGAGCAAACCAATCGTTAAGGGATCGTGGGTGATAAAACCGCCCAATGCCGAATAAACAGGCGAAAAATAAGGAGAAAGTGGGCATAACCTCCACGATCCGACGACCTCCACTACTTGTATTTTTTATCTATAAATAGATGTAATTTCAATTTGTAAAAGGATCTGAATTTTTCATTCTGTACTAAGCACTAGAGAGCTCATTTCTCTATTATAATCATGATAAAAGGTCCTGTCCGGTCACTAAAACCGTCCAGGATCAGCCGAGCTAAATTGCCCGAGTAGGCTCCGGGCAGAGTGTGTTTTGCACTTCCTTTACGTATTTTGGCTTGATTTCTTCATTTGATTCTTATCAATTTAATCCAAATTTGATCAATTTGAGTGTTAGATTAGGAATTATCCTCTTACAAATTCCGACGTCAACATAAACTCTACGTGACACTCTTTACCCACAGAATAAAATAACTGTTGTATCATGCAAGTGGATTAAAAAATGTATATTTTCAAACTTAAAAGACTTAAAAACTGTTGGACCAGCCGACCTGAGCTAAACCCGATTACTAAATCTGATCAGTAAATGGAAGTGATCCAATGATTCTCAGAATTCGAACATGCCAATATAACCCGACCAGAAAATTTGTCCTGAACGGTCCTTAGACGACCTAATCAAAACCATTCTTGTGACATGTCTGAAGGTCCTAGCCGAACAGGAAAGATTATGCCGAACAGGAAAGATTATGCCGAGCAGGATGTTGGCAACCGTCGAAAGATCGTGAGGAAGTTACAACCACCAAATTCCTAGAAAATAGGCTAAAAAGAGGGGAGTAGTGGACATGATCCCCACTACTCGAGCCCATCCCTAACTATAAATAGATGTAATTTCAACTTGTAAGGGGTTCGAACTTCAATTGTATTAAGCATTAGAGAGCTCATTTCTCTAAAGTAATTACATACAATCCTGCTCGGTCACTCAAAACCGACCAGGATCAGCCGACCTAATTTGCTCGAGTAGGCTTCGGGTCAGTGTTTTTTGCACTCATTTTCACATTTTTCCAACCCATTTTCATCCGAATTTTACCAATCTAATCTCAATTTAATAATTTTTGAGTGTTCAACTAGAAATTTATCATTTACAGATTCCAACGTCAACATTTTGGCGCTAGAAGGAAGGGCTGGTCAATATTAGGCAGGAGAAGGCCGAACCTCTAAAGTCGTACCTGGATCGGTTCAATAAGCTGGTCTAGGAAATGGAGCAAGTGTCGGATGACGCCATTTTGATGGCCGTCATGGCCGGGCTGAGGTCACGAACCAGGTTCTGGTGGTCCGTACATGAGGAAGGGCCGAAGATCTACCATGATTTCCTGACCCGAGCAGAGCGTTATATTGGGGCAGAAAAGGTCATCCCGGATGATAAATCATCCGAAAGAGAGAGGAGGCCTGAACGGCGAGAAGAGAAGAGGGAAGAGAGGAGGAATCCAATGAAGCTGTTTAGGCCGACAGCTAACTTCAGGTCTTTCCAGCCTGGAGGGCCCAACCAAGTAACCGAAATCCTCACGGTTATCTCTTCATAGGTCTTTACGGAGATAAAGGAAAAGTACCTGCTACCCGAGCCGAGGCCCCTACGAGCCGTCCGGGCACGCCTTAACCAGAACAAATATTGCAAATACTATAAGACTAAGGGCCATGATACTGACAAGTGCTTGGCACTTTTGGCCGAGCTGATGAAGCTGATTGATCAGGGCCATTTAAAAAAATATGTGAAGGGTCAGGGGCAACAGGTCCAGGGGCAGCAACAAGCACTGTCTCCACTTCCACCGACAGGGGCGGCACGCGAAATTCTTACCCTCATCAATAATAGTTTCGGCGAGCAGCGGGGCTCCAAACGGGCCCGAAAAGAACATGTTAGGAAGGCCTGAAACGCGTATCAGAGGTGTGTTCTGCCTAGGGCAGAACCCCACCATGCACCTATCTTCTTCACTGAGTTGGACAGAAAAGGGATAGCCTACCCCCACAGTGATACCTTAGTAGTGTCACTCAATATCTGCAGGACCATGGTGCACAAAGTTATGGTCCATACAGGCGCTTATGCTAACGTGCTCTACTTGAGCACTTTCAAGCGGATGGGGTTTCATGAATCTCAGCTCGTGTCTTCCTCCTACACGATTCAGAGCTTCGAAGAAATGAGGACCAGGGTGCTCGAGACATGCGAGCTAAAGGTCCTATTCGGATTTGGTGATCGGGAAGTCTTCACAACAATGGAGTTCAAGGTGGTGGACTTGAACTCCCAATATAATGCAATTTGGGGCAGGCCACTCTTGGCCAAGTTGAAAACAGTAGTCTCTATCTACTACCTCGCCCTTAAATTCCCAGTGGGCGATGAAGTGTATGTTTTGAAGGGAAACCAGCTGGCAGCCCGAGAAACTGATATGGGGCTGAGTCCGAGAGAGCTCAACCAGATCGAGCTCGCCCAAGCCGGCTCGGATGATGAATAGATGAAGGACATTTTCGAGGATACTGTTCTCGAAGTTGTCGAGCTCGGCCAGGCCAACATGGAGATAGATGAGGAACCTCCACAACCGGCAGTTTTACCTGAATTGCCAATCCGCTCAACCTTTGAGGTTTGGTTCTCCTCGGGCATAGCCAGCCAGAGCGGCGGGGCAGAAGTAACTATGGAAGAGCAACAGCCCTAGGAGGAATGAGGATCCATTGATCCTAGAAGAGACGGCCCATAGAAAAGGGTTGCGCCTGTTGAGGAGTTGGATCTCATTAAATTAGATCAAAACAGGCCTGACTTGGAGCTGCGCCTGGGTAGAGAGCTACAGGAGCCCTTTCGAGCTGAGCTAATTTCTTTTTTGCAGGATAATACTGATGTCTTCGCATGGGCTCACGAAGACATGTAAGGCATCCGGCCAGAAAATGTCTGCCATCACCTCAATATAGATCCTACCACTCAGCCAGTAGCTCAGAAGAGGCGGAGGCTCAGCCTAGAAAGATTGAGGGGCTGGAGCTGGAGCTGGAGGTACAAAGGTTGTTGGGGTACTGTTTCATCAGGGAGACCAAGTATGCAACCTTGGTCTCCAACCCCGTCCTGGTCAGAAAACCGAATGAATCCTAGAGGTTATGCGTAGACTTCACCGATTTAAACAAAACATGTCCGAAGGATTGCTTTTCTTTGCCCAACATTGACCAGCTCGTTGACACTACTATCGGCCACGAGCTCATGAGTTTTATGGATGCATACTCAGACTATCACCAAATATCGATGGCCGAGCAAGACAAGGTCTATACCACATTTATCACCGATCAGACACAATATTGCTACACTATGATACCGTTCGGGTTGAAAAATGCAGGGGCAACTAACCAGAGGCTGGTGAACAAAATGTTCGCCGCCTAGATTGGGAAGACAATGGAGGTCTACGTGGATGACATGTTCATCAAGTCCAAGGAAAAAGCCGACCACGTAGGCTACCTGGCAGAAATGTTAAACATCTTGAGGAGGTACAAGATGAAGTTAAACCCAAAGAAGTGCTCATTTGGAGTCGGCTCGGGAAAGTTCCTCGGATACATGGTGAGCCAGAGAGGAATTGAGGCCAATCTTGAGAAGATTCAGGCCATTATGAACCTAACCCCACCAAGGTGAATTAAAGACGTCCAGAGTCTAATAGGGAAGGTTGCGACCCTTAATCGGTTTATCTCCAGATCCACCGTCAAGTGCCGGCCGTTCTTTAATCTCATCAGAAAAATTTCTCAATTTGAATGGAATATTGAGTGCCAATCGGCACTAGATGAGTTGAAGAAGGCTCTAATGGAAGCCCCAGTCCTGGCCAAGCTTCAGTCTGGTGAAAAGCTGCAGCTCTACCTGGCAGTGTCCGAATATGCAGTGAGTTCTGTGCTGGTCCGAGCAGAACAAAAGGCTCAACAACATGTCTATTATGTGAGCCAGTCACTGTATAATGCCGAGCTCCGCTACCCGACCATGGAGAAGTTGGCCTACGCACTGACCATCTCGGTCCGGAAGCTGCGCCCATACTTCTTGGCGCATCAAGTAGATGTACTAACCAATTTCCCTCTGAAGCAGGTACTTGGCCGCCCAAGTGCTTCCGGGAGATTGTTGAAATGGGCAGTCGAGCTTGGGCAGTACGACATCCATTATGCTCCTAAGACAACAATTAAAGGTCAGACCCTTGCTGATTTTATTGTTGAATTCACCCCAACTCTCATCATCCATGAAGAACGGATAGAAAAGTCCTGGAGGATGTATGTGGATGGGTTGTCGACTGCTCACTGCGTCGAGGTTGGAATTGTACTGATCAACCCCTTAAATAAGTACTTCTGCTCGGCTTTGCATTTCAAATTCCCTGTTACAAACAATGAAGCCAAGTATGAAGCACTCTTGGCCGACCTGGATATGACAAAACAATTTAGGGTGGAAGACTTGGAGGTTTTCAGTGATTCCCTTCTAGTGGTAAACCAAATCTCTAGCGAGTACGTGGCCAGAGAAGAGTAGATGGCCAGATATTTGAGATCAGTTGAGTTGGCCTCTACAGGGTTCAGACAGATCTGAGTCGAACAAATACCGCGCAGTAAGAACGCACAAGCTGACGCTCTTGCTTGATTGGCCACGAGTGAAGGAGCGGAGGACATCGGCTCGGGTAACATTGGTACTGTGTACAGTTCGGCCCTTGAATAGAAAGAAGTGTATGATATTGAACATAAGGTGACTTGGACAGCCCCAATCATCCAATACTTGGAAGGGGAGAAAATGTCTACCAATCAGGGCGAGGTAAGAAAGCTACGGATCCGAGCTGCCCGATATACCGTCTAGGATGGAGTGTTGTACAAAAGAGGGTTCTCTCGTCCTCTTCTAAGGTGTCTAGACGAAGATGAGGCCAAGTACATATTAGCAGAGGTCCACGAATGCGTGTGCGGCAATCATTTAGGAGGCTAGTCATTAGCTTTCAAGATTATCAGACAAGGTTATTTCTGGCCAAGCCTGAAGAAAGATGCGATTGATTTTGCCAGGAAATATGACCGATGCTAGAGGTGCACACCCCTCATCCGAGCACCCTCAGAAGACCTGAACTCGATCATGACCCCGTGGTCGTTCGTGAAATGGGGGATTGATCTGATCGGCCCAATGCCAACTGACCGAGGAGGTGTGAGGTTTGAAATAGTTGTTTGTCGACTATTTCACCAAGTGGGTAGAGGCCGAACCCCTAGCACGGATAATTGAGCTGAAAATCGCAAACTTCATATGGAAGTCCATCATTTTCCGATTCGGGGTTCCGCACTCTATCATTATAGACAATGGACGGCAGTTCGATGCAGAGGACCTGAAGACATTCTGCGAGAATTTGGGAATCAAAAAATTGTTCTCGACTCTATATTATCCTCAAGGGAACAGCCAGGTCGAAGCCGTAAACAAAATCATCAAACATACTCTGAAGGCCAGACTTGAGGAATCAAAAGGGGCTTGGGCAGATGAACTGTCCGAGGTGCTCTAGGCTTACAGAACGACAGCCAAAACTGCAATAGGTGAAACGCCATTCTCTTTGGCCTTTGGGTCAGAGGCCGTTATCCCGATAGAGCTCGACGACCGAACCTGGAGGGTGAACAACTATCAAGACAAGCAGAACACTGAGACCTTGACGGTCAGCCTAGAGTTGGTGGAGGAAAGAAGGATCGATGCTGATGTGAAAAACTCCATTTACAAGCAGCGAAGTGCAAGGTACTATAACTCTAAGGTCTGAACACGAAGATTTCAGGTCGGAAACCTTGTCCTTAAGAAAGTTCTGCAACAGACCGGGTCCCTAGGCCAAGATCAGCCGAATCCTGGCCGGAGGTGCTTACGAGCTAGCCGATCTCAATGACGAAATAATGTCAAAGCCATGGAACGTCAAACACCTAAAGAAATATTACCACTAGCCGGCTAGGGCTTTCATTGTAATTACCTTGTAAATTTTTACATCCATTTTGATTAATGAAGTTATGTTCTAACTTGTTAATTATGTAAGGCTACGGCCTCATTCGAGCTACCCAGGTCGGATGGAACAGTAAGGCTTCGGCCCAAAATAAGGTTACGGCCTCATCCGAGCAGCTCAGGCCAGATGGAACAGTAAGGCTTCGGCCCAAAATAAGACTACAACCTCATCCGAGCCGCCCAGGTCGGATGGAACAGTAAGGCTTCGGCCTAAAAAAGGCTACGGCTTCATCCGAATCACTCAGGCCGAATGGAACAGAAAGGCTTCGGCCCAAAATAAGGCTATGGTCTTATTCGAGCCGCTCAAGTCGGATGAAACAGTAAGACTTCGGCCTAAAATATAAAAAGGCTACAACCGGGCCGGCCAGGAAACACTGGGGCTAAGATATTAGCCTGCCAGAATTGACAGTTGTACATGGTAAGAACCAATGTACTGAACCAAGCCGAACAGGCAGTCAAAGATTAAATCTGTATTTTAACCAAGTTAGTGATACGAACCGACCCAGCCTGATAATAAACCGAACCAATTAAGTTATGAATTGAAATAAACTGAGTCGGCCAACATATTGAACCTTGCAAAATATTTGCACAAGTTTGAAAATAATTCAACACTTAACGAAATATTTGTATAAGAAAAGCCGAGCAGACCAAATAACATTTCAAGATGAACATGAAATGAAAAATTGGGGAACCGAGTTGGGCAAGTTCAGTAATAGTTGTATTTACATCGAAAAGCTGGTTTGGAGGCCAGCACCTTGTACAAAAAAAGTCGATCGGCCTAAACAGAAATAAAAGAAATATATACAAGATTTGGCTAAGGAGCCACCATATCGACCTAGGTCACCCCCGACCTCCTCAGCAGTCCCGGCCTCCTCGAGGTCGCCCACCGCACTGTTGGCCATATCAAAATCAGGATCCGACATCAGCTGGATCAGAAGTGCTGGACGGAGCAAGTGGTCCGACCCAGACGGAAGATACCCGGACAGATCACTCATCATCCCCAGATAATAGCTCAGAAGGGGCTGCTTCTCCAAATACCCAACCACGGCCGCCATGAGAGGGCGATCGTCAAATTTCTCTTTCCGAGCAACATTGATTGCATCAATGAAAGCGAAAAGATAACCCAACACCCCCTTATATTTGCACTCGACCAAAACCTTGTACTCATGGACAACATCAATTTTGTCCACAGGGGTGGCCCGAGCAGCCTCCAGATTGGCTTTAGCAGCTTCCAGCTCCGTCACTACCCGGGTATGGCTCACAGTCAGGTCGGCCAGCCGCTGGCGATCCAGTTCAGTGGCCTTGGTGGTCTGGGCCAGCGACTCTTGAGCAGGTTGCTCGGTGGGAGTTGATCGTGGTCTCTTCGCCGTTGGGTCAGTGGGCTCCTGGATCGGCGGCACCGCCTCCGTCACCGGGGTCTCACGACCTCGTCTCTTCTCAACTGGCTACTTTTGTTTCCTAGCTCGCTCAGCCCGAAGTCTGATACGTTCAGTGAGGTCCATTCTAGAAAGTAGGCCTTCACGAGGGAGGACGACTGCAAAAAGATTATTCAGCGAACGAATCAACCGAGCATAAACTCGATGTAATAGTTTAACTCACCATGGAAATCTACAGAGATACAGGAGAAAGAAAAGACCAGACCGGCTCGGGTAAGCCGATTCTCTGTAATCAAATCCTTAAACGTTCGTTGCTCTGAGCCGACGTTATCCCGCAAGAAACGGATTTTACGGGAGAAGTCCTCACCGATCAGGAGATTTTCAGGCGACACCTCTGCAAAATAGAAAAGTATTAAAACATTAGAAGAGCTGGCCAGAAAAATATAAACGTATACCTTCGGCGGACCCGAAGCCAATGGGGCAAGACATTCTCAAGGAAAAGTCATGATCGTTCTGCCCGGGGCTCTTCCAGTCCCCTTCAACCCAAAACCATTTATTCCTCCGGTCTCTAACTGATGATGGAAGACCACAAATCAATTGGGGTCAGAATAGCAGAGGTGAGAGGTAGTAAAAATGATTTCTCATTTCGGGTATGAGCTTGATACTGAATAGTCAAGCTAGCTCTTGAGGGCTAGGGATTCCAATGTTGTAGCTGTGGAAGAGCACGAGCAAACCCAGTATAGATAACCAACTATTCGGGTGAAGTTGGCCAGGTGCTATTCCCCAGTGCCAAAGATAACAAGTTAGACAAGGTGCTATAGGGAACCACAGACCTCATTCTAGAGCTCGGAGATTTATGGCAACACAATCTTTTGGTAGCTTATTCATCTGCTCCTCAGGTCGGGGAACGATGAAGGAAACTTCCAGGGAAATATTAAAGAAGGATTGCCATTGATCCAACTCAGACTGGGTGACAACAGAAGGTCAGCCTATTACTTCTAAATCTCCAGAAGGTGACTCAACTCGGTGGCCTCGCTGCTGCCCGATTGAGATTCATGTGGGGATCTGGACAGGCATCGATCTAGACGGACCAACCTCCTCGGTAACCGTATAGGTCAAGTCCCTGACCTCCATTTCTGGAGAGCTAGATTCCAAATCCAGATCGGTTGATCTACTTGACATAATTGTGGGGAAAGAGTAAATTACCTTGAGTAGATGGTTCCTCCTCGTCGGTTGATTCAGCATAGAAGATCGTGATCGGTCAATTCTGCTCGGAGTAGATAATAATTGCCCGGAGTTTTAAGTTCATGAAAATATAAATGAAAGAAAGACGCCCCTATATATAGACAGAGCATAACCCTTCAACTTCCGACCTACATGATACAGACACGTGGACGATTAAGTGGACGTGATGAAATGAGCCTCTCTCACTCGATCAGATGACATGTGTTTGTCAGACTTTAATTTTACTCGGCTCAGCTCACAGAAATTGATTAGGTCCCGACAGAAATAGTTTCTCCCACGACCTAAAGGGCTATTGTTGGACCAGCCGACCCGAGCTAAACCCGATTACTAAACCTGGCCGGCAAATGGAAGTGATCCAATAATTCTTAAAATTCGAACCTGCCAATATAACCCGGCCAGGAAATTTGTCCTGGACGGCCTTAGATGACCTAACCAAAATCATTCTTGTGACATGTCTGAAGGTCCTAGCCGAGCAGGACAGATTATGCCGAGTAGGATGTTGGCAACCGCCGAGAGATCATGAGGAAGTTACAACCACCCAATTCCTAGAAAATAGGCTAAAAAGAGGGGAGTAGTGGACATGATCCCCACTACTCGAGCCCTTCCCTAGTTATAAATAGATGTAATTTCAACTTGTAAGAGATTCGAACTTCAATTATATTAAGCATTAGAGAGCTCATTTTTCTAAAGTAATTACATACGATCCTGCCCGGTCACTCAAAACCGACCAGAATCAGCCGACCTAATTTGTCCGAGTAGACTCCAGACCAGTATTTTCTACACTTATTTTCACACTTTTCCAACCCATTTTCATCCGATATTTACCAATCTAATCTCAATTTAATAATTTTCGAATGTTCGACTAGGAATTTATCATTTACAGATTCCGACATCAATAAAAACGAAATGTGAAAAATAAATGATAAAAAATCAATTAAGACAAAACATAGACAATAAAAACAAAAAAAATCCAAAAAAATAATAATCAAAGTCATATACAAGGATGAAAATATTTGAAAATATCTTCAATATTTCCATTTTTTCACGTAACCGATATAATAACGGCTGCAGCGATATATTTCCGATATTTTCATTTTTTCATGTAACCGATAATAAAAAAGAGAAATTTTACCAAAATATCGGTAAAATATTGATAAATATCAGTATCGATTTCGATATTAGTGACCCGATAGTATAAATGACAGGAAAATAAGTGAAATATCAGACAAATATCGAAAAAATATCGGTAAAATATCGATAAATATTGGTAAATATTACAATATCGATGGTGTTATGGTACAAATTATAGAAAAATCTGTAAAATATTAAAAAATATCGATAAATATCGATAATTATCGAAAAAATATCAATAAGTATAATGTACCGATATTTACACCGATATCAATATTTCCACAATATTTTTATAAAATTGAGATACCGTTAATTCCATCAAAATCCATATTTTTATCCTTGGTCGTATATACCTTTTCTGTTGATCAAAATTTTGATCTTTCTAAATCTACGAGACAAAATTAGAGGACCATGCAATGTTTTCCCCTTATTCTTTCATCACATTATATTGAATTACGAAAAAAGAAAAGAAAAAGAAATATTACTTGTATGTAATAATAAAGGTAGGAGCATAGGAGAGATAGGCCCACTTGGCCCGCAATAGAGGCCCATATATCGGACAATGGAACGATGTCGTCAGACCCTTTACGCAGTCTACCAATTGGCAATTACCAGTCCTTAGCTCTAAAACCCTCTTCTTCAACAGAGCTCTTCGCTCTGCAAAACCCTACCTTCGTTGTTTCTCCCCTGCAACAATGAAGCTCGTTCGGTTTGTTTACTTCTCCGCATTTTATCCATTAATGGAGTTTATTATTATTATTATTTTCCTTTCTTTCTTAATATTGGAAATAATTTGATTTTTCTTTCCGTTTTATTTACGCAGGTTTTTGATGAAATTGAACAATGAGACTGTGTCTATTGAGCTAAAAAATGGAACTGTAGTTCACGGAACCATTACAGGTTCTTCTCCTCGTCCCTTTTTTTCCCTAATGGCCGTGGATGTGTGATTTTCTTTTTTGGATATATTTGTAGGGTATATGTTTATATTTAATTCGATTTATCTTATGAATTTTTTATTCTTGAATTTAGAGTCATTTGATTTAGTTCGAAGAATAAAAGTGGCTCTGTGATTCTTTTGGTGTCTGAAGTGTAGCAAGTATTCTGCCTCATGATTAACTTTGAACAGGTAGCACTGTGTTTTAGTAGAGAATCATACCAAAACTGAAGTTGGAAGCAAAGAGGTCATGTTTTGATGTGAGATTTTGGACCTATCCTGAGCTATCTTACATTTAAGACAGTAGGCAATTAAGTTGATGCTAATGCAAATAGAGATTTCAACACAGTGTGTGCCTGGGGTTGAGCTGGAATCTTGAAATTGTGTTTTAGGTGCTGGTTAGTGATATTATCAGAGTATGAAAACTGATGAGTGGCTCAAATGTAAAACTAAGCGAAGTTACTATTTCTCTTTGCCATAGGATTTTATTCTTTCTAGAGAAAAAGTTTGGTGTATCAAAGTTTTATGTTTGTTGCTTATGATGACGCCCAGATAAAGATGACTGTGAGTATGGTTACACCTTCGTTTGCTGTTTGGCTGTTTTCATTTCTGCTAGATCTTGTTGGGACTCTGATGCCTTCTATAATTCTATTGCTGTTTGGGTCTGTATTTTGAATTGGTTCCAATTGATCCACCATTCTGACCTGTTATGTTACAGTTCTTTTCTTTAGCTATCGGCTTGCACTGAAAGAGGGATAGTGAGACACATTTAGTTGCTATTCTATCTGGTAATATTGTATTCAGAGATCAATTCAGAGTGGATGTTTTTCTTTAAATTCATAGAATAATACACTTGTCAATTTTACTGCCAATTTCTTCCCTCTTTTTGGTCTAAATCTTAGATGCTTTGAGCAAAAATAGTGAAGCCCACAAAAATAAACATCATTTCCTGTTTGTGAAGAGGCGACTGCCAATGTTCAGTTTGATTAACACGAGGGGCTTAATTATTCTCATTGAAAGAAAAGGTGTTCAAAAGAAAAACATAGAGTTTTGGGGTTGATGTGCTCTTGAGGGTATAGGACAAGGGGTTTATTTGTACCTTTTCCCATTCCAAATTTATTTATAATGCGTGGTACTTCTGGAATGATATGTATTTTGTTCTTGTGGACAACATCTTGGAAATAGGAAGCAAGGCAAGACAACAAACTAACTTGAAGAAAGGTGTTATATCCAAAATAGGATAACACTGCTCTCATGGTTAATTAGTGAGGTCCAACCATCAATTTCGTTAACAATTAGAGTACCAAATTTCTGATCCTTCAGTCATCCCCTTGGTGTGTAGGCTATACTACAAGCTACCCCAAATCCATCCATGTTCCTTGTGATGTTTTTATGTTACCTCAGCCATCTAGCAAAACCATTGGTCGTAAAGGTTCATTAAACCATTATCCATCAATAAAAGAAACCACCATCATATGTGGCTTCTCCTATGGCCACAAAGAGTGTGGAAACAAAAATTATGCAGCATCAGTTCTTTGATCTTTTGTAATTTCTTGTTATACATGTGAAGCTCCTAAAATATTGTCGATATGTAATCTATATAAGAAAAGGTGTTAAAGCATTATTCTTGGTTCCATCGATGTTAAACTAAATTAGTGTGGGAGAATTAATGAACTTTTGTGTTTGGATTGATATATCATGATTTATCGATTATGTGAGCTTATTAGCTAGTATTGCAATTACCAGACAGAAACTTATGAATGGTAAGATGGTTACAGTGAGGGTGGCTATGGTAGAGCCTAGTGGTTCAACTTTTTGTTTCTGTCTTTGTTATGAAAAGGAAATGGAGAAAACATGAGATTTGCATTTCCACTATCCAGAATCAAATTAATCCACACATGCTACATGTCATTTTTCCCACCTAAAGGTTAGCGACCATGTTCTTTTGTCTAAATCAAAACTGAGAGTGCAAACAATTGCTAAGTAGGGACAAAGCTCACGGAAATTTAATAGCTTTCACACAATATAAGTTGGAAGAGTTGATGAAGATTTAGTGGCTGTTGTACACTTCATGACTGCCATCTGCAGCTATTTAATGAATTAAGATATGTGGGGTGGGGTATAGCCATTAGAACTGCGAAATCTGACTCTGGCTCTGTTTTTTATAGGTGTTGATATCAGCATGAACACTCATCTGAAGACTGTAAAACTTACTTTGAAGGGAAAGAATCCAGTAACGATGGATCACCTAAGTGTAAGGGGTAATAATATTAGGTATTACATCCTTCCTGACAGCTTAAATCTCGAGACATTGCTGGTGGAGGAGACACCTAGGGTCAAGCCCAAGAAGCCAACTGCTGGTACTGTGATAACTGCACCTCTATCTTACATTTCTAGATGAAATGTATGTTTAATTTTAGTTAATATGTTATTTTCTGGCTTATTCAGGGAGAGCTGTGGGGCGTGGTCGGGGGCGTGGCCGGGGCCGTGGACGTGGTCGGGGTCGTTAGACGAGGTAATAACCATCTTAATTTTTGTATCATTTGGTTATGTAAACGTCGGTAGTGAAGGAAAGATCGTATGCTTACCCTTTCTACCTAGCTAAACCTTTTCTAGAAGTAAAACATTCTCGGAATTTTTGTGCTGTTGTTCAATTCGTGTTCCTTGTAGTTTCTTGTCCATTTCTGGGTTCAGTATTGAAGTTCATTGTTGGCCTATTATCTTAACTATTATGTATGCTTGAAGATATCTTTCTTTTCATAGTTCACAATTTCATCTCCCCCAATTTTGAGGAATATCATCTTTGGATGCGAGATGATATTATATTTGTATTACTGCCTACTAGGTGTGCATTGTATTAATTTTTGTACTGTATGTACAAAAATAAGTTATACATTTTTAGTGTTTTTACCAAGCCTGAGTTTTTCATTTTGGTTTACTAAGAGGGGGTTAGGCTAAGTTTATTTCAAAGATTTTTAAGCTCTTACATCTTATTTGATGATATTAAGAGTTTATATGATGTTTTAGCAAAGATAAATTGTTGGAAGTGTTTGAGATAAATGAGATGAAACATATAAGATATTAATAATGGCAATTGTTTAATTAAATGATACCATTTAAAAGAGTTCATAAAAAATAGAATAGTATTTTAGAAAAAAATAAAAATTCTTCACTCTTTAAAATAACAGATTATAAGCTGCTAATATTTTATTTTAGAATGGAATAATATATATTTTTAAACATCTAGGGTACAACTCTAAGCCTTTTCACCTTTTTACTTTACGTTTAATTTTATAGAAAGATTTAGTTAGCAAAATAAATTTTGAAATAAGGACTTGATATAAAATAAGGAAAAAGAAGTTCATCTAGTCCTCTATGTAATTTAAAAAACTTTTGATTTTAATCTGATTAATTTAAAGTGACTAATATGTTTACTCGATAAATTTAGATAATTGAAAAACTATTTTTCTCCTAGAAATAAAAACTGAAAGTGTGAATTTATTGAGAGCAACATCTCACAACCTAAGATTTCTTGATGTCGTATTCAATTGGTAGCATTCAGTGACCATTTTCTTTTTCTTCATTGACACATTACTTCCAAAAGATTTTCCAATATGTTTATGCGTACAAAACTCAAATTTTATTTTACTGTATTTTAATTTTATTAATACATATCACATATGTGATTATAATATTCAAGGATGAAAATATCGATATCGCACAACTTTGATTTTATGGATATATCGATGGATATATCGATATCGCATATTGATATCGCAAAAAATTTGAAAAAACAACGGAAATCTTATTAAAATTTTAGAAATTTAATATGAAATTTTAGGGATTATTTTTACATATCATTATACATATATTCCACTCAAAATCACATTAAAATGATATATTTAAAACTAACATATAGATAATAAGCATTGTATTTCAAATGAAAACTGATAATATATATAATACAAGACAAAATTATTAAAATTACATCACACAATACATTAGTTATGCATATGTCATTTATAAGTTGTTCTATCTCGTCCAACTGCTTCACCATGAATTGGATAGTGTATACTAATGCAATCATATTGTTGATATTCATTTTGGTCTCCATAGGACATTTGAGGATGTGAGTGATAAAAAACATTGTGGACTTTCATAGATGTCAGGAACATATGAATTTTGAGACATATCACTATGATCATTGCTACTCATATTCATTGAATCAAAACTAACCGAAAGTTGTTCAATATGTTCCCTCAACAATGGGACAAAAATAAACACTTTAAATTAGGAAAATAATGACAAAAACAACTTTTTTCATCCAAAATCATGATTTTTGATGTTGTTGCGATATTTCGCGATATATCCGCAATATTTTTTGATTTTCGCGATATTTTTTGATTTTCATCTAATTTTGTTCTACACTGAACCGATATTGATAGCGATATCGATACTCCACAATATATCCGCGATATTTTCATCATTGATAATATTATATTCAATCAGGATATATTATTATGGGTCTGGTTATTTGCACCAAAAAAAAAAAAAAACCAGGTCTGTTAATTTTGAAGATATGTAATTTTAATTGGAGTTTCTTTTATGTGAGTTCTAGGTTTCACAATTCATCTATGAATTTTGTAAAAATGAATTTTATTTATGATTAACGAGCATTTGTCTTACGATAATTATTTACGATAATTATTTATAAGGTTGTTTCATATAAATTTTTGTTTTTATTGTGTTTTACAAATTAAATGTTGTTACAATTAACTTATTATAGAGAAATTATATGCCGACTTTGCTTATGTTTTATATATTTTGTGGAATATATTAATAATGTCTATTGGATGTTGGGAATATGATCATTTTATACATATAATTATATTTAATAAATGTTTTTTCAGTTGTTTTGAAAAAAATTGAACGATATTTATTTTGAATGTAAAGTGGGTACAATTCATTAACAATAGAAATTAAAATTCATTTAGCAATATTTCAATACACAGATATTTTTAGTTATAAAATAAAAATATAAAACTGACATATCATAAGAATAGATGTTTTTGCTATATTTCAATATACAAATAATTTTTTGGGCAATTGAATTCAAAACCTTAAATTGTACCATTTTTTCTTACAAGCAAAGAGCGTTGCTATATAAACCGGTAAAATTAAGCGAAATCCAATCAAGCACTCTCTCTCACTAGCCATTATCCATTTTCCCCTTTCCCAAGAAATCAATGGCGAAATCTAACTCGGCTAAATCGGCTGCGATTGTGTTCGGAGCCTTGGCTTGCGGCTGGCTAGCGATCGAGCTGGCGCTCAAGCCGTGGCTGGTGAAGGCCCGATCCGCCATGGATGATTCCGACCCAGACGACGTCGTTAAACCTTCCGTTGAAGAAGGCGACGAGAAGAGTGATGATTAGCCCTAGGTTTTTTCAGGTTTATCAAAATTACTTCACCGAAATTGCTGATTTCGATGTTCTATAATTTATGTTGCTTTAATGACCTCTTAATTGAATTACTGATGATATCTTCTCTTTTTATTATTAATTATAAACGTCTTTAAGCTTTTTTTAAGGTTAATATTTAAACGATTTATTTTTAGTAATTTAATCATATTCTAGATTTTGGATGTTTTGCTCTTTTTTTTCCTTCTTGATTTTGTAGTACACTGAATTTTTATTTATTTTCCTTTTCTTTTTAGTTGTCAATTGTATTCAAATTCGTTGTTGGCAAGAACTTATTGATGGTGTGGAAATTTCTCAAGATCACATGTTAAAAACTTAATCGTTAAAGAATCTGGTGGTAATTTTTATCTATAGTTAGAAAAAACTTTTTAGAGTATTATATAGCAGATTTGTATAATTCCAATTTTATCGAGAATTTATGATGGAAATCGACAGCATATTTGAATAATTATAGTAGAAATGTTGATGTAATTCATTTCAATTGGAAAATAATACCACAATGGGGAGAATATGAGAAGAATGGATTTGAAATTATTTTCATGTATTATGGTTTTATTTCAATGTGATGCTACAAAATAGGGATGATCATACAATTGATAATATTTTCTCAAGTCTTCAAACCATATTCCAACATTATGTGACATTATTTAGTATGTTTTAAATTATAACTAACTCCTTTTTTAATTTAATAGTAGATATTTATTCTCTTTGCGACTTTGTATTGTCTATATGAGGTTTACTTTGACATGAGGGTAACACAGAGAAGATAAACTCTATGAAAGATAAAAGAGAGATTTTATTAAGTTAAAATATAGTCAATACATCTCAATATGACAAGAGCCTTATTTATAAATATACAAAACAGGCCCAAATCTAGAAAAGAAATAAGAACTCAAAAGGAAACACAATAAAAAAGATTGAAAAAATAATAGTTGCCCGTTCATTTCAAATCTTGATGCTTGCTCTTTTCATATTCTTGAAAATCAAATATATCTCAACAATCTGTTTCACATCATTTACTCATGTTGGAATAATAATTAACATTTACATTAGGGGTAATTTGCTAATTGTTCTATAGCCTCGAAAATTATTCAAAGTTTTGCACTATACACATCAAACTTTTTTTATTGCACATTACCCATTAAAATATGTAAATTGTTGTAAATTGTCTTTCAACTCATAAATTTCCCAAGATAGCATTTCAAAGTATTATTTACTTTAAATAATTAAACTGAAACTATAAATATTTTTAAACAATTATTTTGTTCTAAATATTTGAAATAGAATTATAAAAATATTTTAAAAGCATCCTATTCAAGATATTAGAACTAGGTTATAAAATTATTTTGAAAAGAATTTCCCCAAATATTAGAATAAAATTATTAAAAAACTTAATTATAAAAATTCTGATATGCAAGCCTCTATGGGATTTTTGAAATCATTTCTTTTTAATGTTTCCAATAAAATAAAAATACTTTTATAATTTTTATTCAGTATTTCAACCAAATTTTTGTATATATAGCTTTTAAATCTATGTAAAATTTGAGAGATGAAAAAGCAAAGTGCAATAATCACCTAATTTAGTGAGTAATGTGTAACAAACCAAGTTTGATGGGTAGATTTCAAAAACATATGTAGTTTAGAGGATTTAGGTATAATTACCATTTTATATTAATCTATGTTATAATTATCAATTTATCGATTTTTCCATATGAGTTGGGAAGAATGGGACAAATGAGACAATATATACTAAAAAAATCGAATCCATTTAAATTACAAGGTCATCCCAAAAAAAAAAAAAAGGTAGGAATATTTTTATTTTGACGTTTATCGATTTTTATGTGGTTTTTAAAAATTGAAACGACGTTTGTGGTCAACCCCACATTCAAAAACCCCACATAATTCCCTTGATACACTCCTACTTTTCTACCAACTTTTATGGATTTAATACATCAATAAAGGATGCACCACAAATGAAGATCGTAGCAATGTTCGAAGGTTCAAGTATTATTTTTTATTTTTTATGCAATTTTATTGCTCCATTGTTTTCATTTTTTTGTATACATTGCTTACTTTTCATTAGATCAAGAAAATTTGAAAGTTTTGCTCTCAGATGTGAATAGAATCAAGAATTAATGTGTGAAACCATTGTCCTTTGAATGTTTTGCTTCTGGTTTCTATACATACATGTCGAGAGCTGTAAATTATACAATTTGAGTTGAACAAACAACCGTTCAAGCTTGTTTGTCGAGCTTCAGAATTTATTTTTGAGCTTGATTGATAATTAGTCGAGTCGAGGATGAGTGAAGAGATAACAAAAGCATCATCCAAAAGCAATTACATAATGCCCCACTTAGATTTTTTCAACAAAAACAAGTTGTTGAAGCCTCTAGACCCTACAATTGCTCTAGTTGGCTGCTTCCTTTTCAGTCTTTGCTTAATTCTTTGCCTTGTTCTGCTGGACTATAGAGTTGTCAATGGCTTCCATGGAAACTCATTGTTGAGCACTTGGTTCAAATTGAATGCTTCTTTAGTTAAATCATCAGAGTTAGTGGGGTTTCTTGATATTGGTGGTGGTGAATGTGACATCTTCAATGGCAAATGGGAGTGGGATGAAAGCTATCCTCTTTACAAACCACAAGATTGCTTGTTTTTGGATCAGGGTTTTAGGTGTAGTGAGAATGGTAGACTTGATGATAACTACACCAAGTGGAGATGGCAGCCCAAAGATTGCAACTTGCCTAGGTTTGCTCTATATCTGTATGTATTGTATGAGTTCCGATATCATGATATTTAATGCACGTCACATGTTAATCAGTGATGCCATTTGATACACGTGGCGCATGATAATTAATTTGGAATAAGAGATGTGACACAGAGTGTAGTGGAACATCTCACTCTGTATTATTATGACTTAAAATTAAAGTGCTTTTCTTGAGTTGATGAGTATTTGATATGAATTCCAGGAAGTAGCCCATCAATATATTATTATTATCATTATTTCTATTACTGTTGTTTAGATAAAATAGGCTCAGGGGCTTAGTGTCTTAGACTTGAGTTAGTCATTCTGCCATTCATGGAGTTTTATGATAATTTATTATTCAGCCAATTTGGCGTGAGATGAGAGAAGCTCTTCTTGGTTTCGTTGGTTACTGTATTCTTGTGATCCCACAAATTTTATTTGTGTTGCCTCTTTAGGCACTATTTATTACATTTGTGTAGGCTCAAGTCATCATCATGTGCTGGATTTTCTCAATGGAAAATCCTCACCTTGATATGATGAATGAAATTGGTTTTCTTGCAAACAAAACAAATTGTTTTATGTCATGAATAAAGGAAGAGACAAGTAACCATATTGGCCATGCATAGATAGATTTTGTTAACTTGATCTCATTTGGGGGCAGATTTGATGCAAAGGCCATGCTCCAAAAACTGCGAAACCAACGTCTAGTTTTCGTAGGCGATTCGCTTGGTAGAAACCAATGGGAATCCCTCATTTGCTTGCTCTCATCAGCAGTTCCTAATAAGACTTCAATATATGAAGTAAATGGGAATCCAATCACAAAGCATTCGGGTTCTCTTCGTTTCAAATTCACCGATGCTAACTGCACCATCGAATACTATAGAGCCCCGTTTCTAGTGTTGCAGAGTCGAGCACCTCCCGGTGCACCCGACTACGTGAAACTGACTCTGAAACTCGATCAAATGGATTGGAGTTCAGGGCAGTGGAAGGGAGCAGATGTGCTCATTTTCAACACTGGCCATTGGTGGAATAATGAGAAGACCATCAAAGGGTATATACTATATAGGCTTTTCTAGTTATTATTCAGGACTAAATGCAAAAATCAACCTAAAGTATGATTGTTTTTCAATTTGCAACCTAAACTTCTTTTTCATCCTATTGCAACTTGAAGTTCAAAAGTTTTTTTGAAATGCAACCTAAACTTTTTTTCCAATAGTATTCCAGGCAAATGCATATCACGAGGCAAATGCATATCACGTGAATTGTATGTAACTTTCAGAAGAATAAAAACAACTTGAAGTATAACCATTTTTCAATTTGCAATGTGAAGTACAACTTTATTTTTTCAAACTTGAAACCTAAGCTTTTTTGAAATGACAAATTTATCCTTATGAAAATTATGTGTTGTGCATTTCGCTGGAAAAAAAGTTCAGGTTGCAAATTGAAAAAAATTCATACTTTGGGTTAACTTTTCCATTTAACCCTACTATCTAAGATTGTTATAACACATACGTAACGTTGTTGTTGGATTAGGGGATGTTACTTCCAAGAAGGGACGGATATAAAGACGGAGATGAGCGTTAAAAAGGCGTTGGAAAGGTCACTCTTTACATTGATGCAGTGGATCAATCATGAAGTGAATTTATCCACAACACAAGTTATCTTCAGAAGTTATTCTCCAGTGCATTTCAGGTTCATCTATCATCTGCTAATTGAGGTTGATTTTTGCAATATCTATATAGCAAGTTAATTAAATAAATGGGTTGTTTGAATAGAGGTGGGGATTGGAACAACAGTGGTGGGTGTGAGCTGGAAACGGAGCCGGATTTGAAGGTGTCATCTGATGCATATATGGAGTTCAAAACAGTGATGAATGTGGTATCACAAGAGAATATGAGGGAGAAAATGGAGTTGTTGGACGTGACGAGGATGACATCGCAAAGAAAAGACGGACATGCTTCGGTGTACTACCTGGTTGGAAAGGCTCCGTTGAATCGTCAAGATTGCAGCCATTGGTGTCTGCCAGGGGTCCCCGATTCTTGGAACCAGATTCTCTACGCTCTTATTCTGAAACGACGTTTGAAAAAGCCAAATGAATGATGTATAAGCATCCACAATGTGGTTCAAGAAAAGAGTGTGCATATGGAACTCAAACAAGTGAAGTAGTGTTTCATCACTCACACTTGTAGCGTAGTTCACCTGCCATTGATGCTCGGCTCCTGCTTTCGGAGATATATTCATCCCTCAAATGAAATTTCTCCTTGCACTACAAAAATCACGCAATTTATTACTACAGAGTTTGCAATCAAGTCTTCACACACACACACATATATATAGATATATATACTAGTATGACATATGTTATCGCACGTGACATGTTATATTTGCATGATTAGGGCCGGCCCTGATAATTTGGAGGTCCTTGGACAATAATAAAAAATGGGTCCCTCACTTATATTTTCAATATCTTCATTCAAATAAGTATTATCATGTTCTCTTGATTTTTCCTTATTCACGTCATAATCACTTTCCATTATATTATCAACTTCTTCGTTCAGTTCATTATTATCATTTTTACTTAATTCTTTTTGATCATTTGTTATTAATTCTTCTTGACCATTTGTTAGATGTTCATTTAGTTCATTTTCATTAGTCACATCAACATAATCTTCAATTAAAGAACTAAACTTCAAAAACTTATCAAGAACGCCTCTTTGTGATTTGATAATCTCTTCTGATTGTTTTTCTTTTTTTCATTTTTAATATCCGAACATATGTTTTCTCATGATTATGAGAACTTAAAAATGAAAAACACAATAATCCTTTGACAAGCTAACAAGTAGCAACCAAAGAGTTAAAGTCACAAAGAATGACAAAGACAAACAATAAAAATAAGAAAAAAAAAAACCTAATTTCTGCAATAATTCTTTTTCGATCAGTAGCCAAACACTTAACACTGACAATCAAAGATGATGTGAGGATGGAGGAAATTTGTAAGTGATTAATGACTGATAATTGTGAAAGAGCCGTTTGTTTATATGACTTAGAAAGTAGCAATCATTTTTCATCTTTAATTCATTGATGATTTTTTTTTAGTTCTATAATTAATTTGATGGGCTTGAAGTTGAATAATATTATATATGTGGACTTACAACTGATAAGATATAACTAGTCTTATTTTCATTGTACATTAAGAAAAATAAAATATACTAATATATATATATATACACACACTACATACCTAAAATTTGGGGCCCCCTAAAATTTGGGATCCTAGGCCGTCGCCCTTTCGACACGGGCTCAAGGCCGACCGTGCTGCATGATTTATTATTAACTATTTTTAAGACATTAAATACTATTTTTGAAGATATAAGAATTTCATTAGTTATAATAATTTTTTTTTAAAGATCAATCAAGAATTAGTTAAATATTATAGAAAAACATTTACTCACTTTTTAGAAACACTTTATTTCTCTATTATCATAAAATTAATGAAAACTATTTCTATTTTATTTGTTGAGTAATTGATAATATTTTCAATTTAAGTAATCCAATAGATATTTATTATCGATCACTTAATTTTATATTATAAATCATGTTTTATGATTATTTTATAAAAATATTCTTTTAATTCAGATATATTTTACATCCATAGAGTATAGAAGATACATTCCCCTTGTTTCAATATATTTAAATATAAGCATAACATCTTAAATATTTCCACATAATCTTTTATTATAGATCATTAATATTTATAAATATTTGATATGATTTTCACATTTATCTTATTATTACGTCTACGATTACTAAAATGACATCCCATATATTATATTTATGTGTAACTATGGTTACATAATTAATAATTTTATTCTATTATTTTTCTCTAAATTTGTAAATTTTCATTTCTCAATTAAATCATATAATCTGCAAATAACATCGTTTTTTGAATGATTTTTGTATATAAAATTTAGTAATCTTGTTAATTATCAATATAGAATTAGATTACATATTCATTTAGTACCATTTTCTTCAAGGTGTCTTTATGTCATAAATATAATGGATAATATTTTGAGGATATATTTCTTAAAATGTTTTAAAAATATTTTTTTCATAATTTTATCAATATGTTATTATTTCAACATAATTAATATATTTGCACTTTTATTATATATTTAATTTGTGTTAAATCTCTTATTTTATTTGTATCGTTATTATTTTATAAATATCATTTTACTATTTTCTAATGTTAAATATTATAAAGCATATAAAATTACATTGTTGTCTTTTTTATTACCTTTTCCATTTGATTCTTGACAATTTTAAAGTTTTAAAATTTTCATCAATTCTACGAATGTACGACAATATTTTATAAATATTCTTTTTTTTTTTAGTTTTATTATTTTTTTGGGATTGTTTCTATCTTCCATGATTATTTATTTTTATTTCCATTGTACCATGTTAATATTGTTTTAGTGATATGATTTTTTAATATAGATAGTTATATTTTTTCATCAATTTTGTGTTTACTTTTTAAATAATGATTTTTTTTAAAATCTATATTAATTTAGATCTAATTGTAGTTCAAGATTCAAAATATTCAAGATTTTAGAAAAAAAAAAAATCAAAACATGTAATTTTTTAAGAAGAGTTTGAAATGTAAATGAACTCTTACCCTATATAATCGAATAGAAAATTAAAATGAATATTGAATTATTTTATTTTCCAAAAAATATAATATTTGTATCATAATCTTCATATTTATCTATAACATGTCTAACTAAATCTACACCTATAATAATTAATTTTCTTAGTTTGATAGATTGTATGAACCAAGGTTTCTATGCCTTTCAACATTTAAACTTCCATGGTTATTTATTTTTATTTTCTTTTGACTTTGTTAATTCAAATGTACTAATTTCAAATATGTTTTGCCTCTAATTTTTGCTTTCTTAGCAAATATTTTATTTTCGAACGGATTTTTATTTGAAATTTAATCATATTAAAAACTCAATTATATACACAATTAAACATTTTAAAATCTTCTAAAAATCTTGTCAAACAAGAATATAGTAGAAAAATAAAGTTCGAAAGAAACTATCAACATTGCATTAAAATTAGTTTAAAAATCCATAATAATTACAATTTTTCGTTTTAAACTAATTTTACATTAATGTTTAAAAATAATTTTTAGATTTGATGAATTTATTTTATTTTATTTTCACTATATTATAAAGAAACAAATATGATGTTGAAAAAAAAACATAATTTCTAGGGTGAAAAATAAAAACTCATTTCAAGTATACGTGATTTGTCACTTTACTATATCATTTTAAATGTTTTTATGTCACTATATAAACTAGAAGAATTTTGATGTTACAATATTTTCAGCACCACGTCATCAAATCTCACCTGAGACTTTTAAGGGACATTTCAATTTATTACTTTATTATACAAACTTTAAATGCTTTCATTTCACTATATAAAGTACACATGAATTTGGCATGTTATAATATTTCTGATTGTGACGGCGTAAAATTTCACCAAAAACTTCTTACGTGCATGATTTTTAGAGTAAATTTATTTTGAAAATGCCTATTAAAATATCTCCATTACATAATTTATTTTTAGAGGGTTAATATTATCAAAATGACAGGTAAAATTCAAGAAAACGTCTATTTTCATGTTGTTGAAGATGGTTGTCAAAAGTTAACAAGTTTATCCTAGCCTCTAAAAATTAGATTCATGCACGTGAACTATTTTTTATGAGATTTTACGGCGTGACAGTTGGAAATATTGTACACTTAAAATCCATATATTTTATATTGTGAAATGAAATTGTTTAAAGTTTATATAGTAAAGTACTAAATTGAAATGCACTTAAAAGTCTGACGAGATTTGACATGGCAGCTAGAATTATTGTAACTTGCAAATTCTTATTGTTTATATAGTGAAATGAAAACATTTATAAATAATATACTAAGTGCTAAATTGCGTATACTTGAGATGCGTTTTTGTATTTTATCCTAATTTTTGATAATAACATATTTTAATAAAAATATTAAATTTATAGTATAATTTTTTTATATATGCTTATAATATATTATTGAAAAGTTCTTTATATATATATATATATATATATATTAGACTAATTTTAGTCTAAGATTCAACATGTTCAAGATTATGAAAGAAAAATAATCAAAATATCTAATTTTTTCAAGAAGAGTTTGAAATGTAAAGGACTCTTGTATTTTATAAATCAAATAGAAAAAAAAAATTGAATTACATTACTATCCTTAATAAAGAGTTTTCTTTAATTAGAATTCTAATTTAATTTGATTTTGATTTAATTATGTAGGAAGATTAAAATTGACATTATATAAAATAAACGAAACATTCATACTTATATAATATATATATATATATATATATATATATTCTCTTGTAAGTTGTATCATTGCAAGGAATTCCTCTTGAGTTAGTCTTATGGATCTGCTAATGACGATCACTCTTAATCTATTTCTTTTAATAGCTTCTTAGGAAGCTAGCCTGTGTAAAATAGAAAATGGTTAATAACATTCTTGCATTTGAATTATATGTGAATTTGATTTTTTTTAATAAATCTTGAAAAGTTTTATTTTGCTAAATTTTAAATTTAATGCATTTTACGACATTAGACAAAGTCTGATTGCTGATTTCGAACATGTGTATGTGACTAGAATTTGTTAAAAACTATAAAATAAATCAAATTTAAAGTTCATACAGTAAAGTGGAATATTTAAAAGTTTATACAAAAAAAAATGACAATTCACGTGTAATTATTGTATGAAAAAATGTTTCTAACCCAATAGAAAATTAATAGTTTGATATTTATAAAAAAATTATAATAGTTTCAGAATATAATTAATATTTATTAATCTTATAAGACACAAACAAAATCAATTAGCTCAAAATATCCAAAGTTCGGGCAGATCGATTCAGATTAAAATGATATTCATACTCTACTACATCAAGTACACATTTATTCTTGAAAATTAAAGTAAAAAACCAAAATTAAAGAAAGAAACAATTCAACATGAGTAACACAAATAACTAGGACACATTGCATGATATTGAAAATTAAATAGTAGTCTAGTAGCTAATAATTCCATTATTATATTCTCGTCCTCGTCCTCAATCTCGTGATCACTCAAATTTAGGCGAATGGATAGTTCTCGTACCTCATGCCACAATCAACCATCTCAACCTGACCACCAATGTGGCTAGAGCAGGCTCTAGAGACGGCATCCCTAGCCGATACCATGCAGTTTGCACACTCGGAGTTGGCTAGAGCTTGGTTGCATGTCGCGTGCCCATAAGCAATGGACGAGGTAGAAGGGGACCGAGTGTAGTAATTGTAACCTTGTTTCGAAGGAGCTACATTCATTAAATCAGAAAGAACATACGCGACGTTGTCCCCAAAGGGATCATTTGACGCGTATGTATTGACGTTGCAAGCTAGAGTGTTTATGCTCGTGTTAGGATCACTTTTTGCAACCCTAAATGATGTTGCAAGAATCAACATTGTCAATGTCACCATCATTTTCATATTTGCAAGATATACTCAATTTTTGAACTAATTGCTTTTGATTTATTACTAGTGAGTGATCAAGTGATGATGATCATTAATGGTAGTTATAACATTTATTTTTATATGTTTATATAGTTGTTGAGTGCATTGGTTTATCCACCATTTTTTGGCACATGTGGGTGTATATATAGGTATGTGTGTATTTATTTGCATTGTTAGTGAAACTATAATATCATATCTTTGTTTAAAAAGCTATCAATTCAACTAATTTTTTAATCATTCATAATTGACTTCTTCATTTAGATTTTTCATTGAAGTTATCCATAAGATGTTGAACTTGGACCAACTAGATGAAGATTGTTTGTGTTGGTTTGTTTATCTTAAAAGAATCTTTGTTTGCTAATTTAATACTTGATCATATTCACGAATGATTTACTAATATATTTGTTAATTTTCATAAATAAAATGTTGATATGTTCATGTAAAAACAATTAAATACAACTACAACAAAAAAAATTATTAGTGACAACTAAATATTGTTGTAAAAACATTGACAATTATCGTAAAAATATTTTGCGCTAACATTTTATTACTAAGTTATTGTCAGTTTATCATAAATAGTCTTTTTACGATTATGTTGTTATTACTAATGTTTACGTTTTTTTAATTATTTTTTATGATAATTTATTATCAATTTAATAATTTTTATAACAATACATAGTGGTAATTAAAAATAATAAAATTAACAGTTTGGGTCATTGAAGTTAAACATAAACGACATCAAGGACGGTTTTAGGAGGGATATAGATTACAGAGCCAGCCGCCCCCAAGCTCCATTAAATATTTATAAATTTTATTTGTGAAATATTAAATTTAAAAATTTATAAGGAAAAAGAAAAAAACCTCAACCTTTGTCCCATTGGTTTGAATTTTCTGACTTCATCTCTACCAAACCCAATGATAAATTATTCAAATATATAAACTCGGATAATTTGTATAAACTTGGAATTTCATTCATATAGATGAAACTGGAATTAATTTATATGAACTGTAATATATAAATTTTAAATAAATTTGCTTTTCCCAGAATACCTCTTTTTTTTTCTTGATTTTTAAAAGGTTTTCAATTTTTTTTGTTAGTTATAATGTGTAAGGATGAAACCCGTCGAACAAAAAAACAAATAAATAGAATAAAAGTGACTTATATAACAACCTACACTAATATAAAGTTACAACAACAGAAGAAGCTTCTAGTCGAGTCAAAGAAGACTTCTATCCTTATGATTGGATACATCTAGGATAGTGTTCATTGGATCGTGTGTATCGTCTCCCAAAAATAAAACGATTTCGGCTCTTGAGATGTAGTACCACAATCTCGAGAGCTCCTACAAACTTAGATGTTTAGAGAATTAAGCAAGATGTAAATAGAAAGCTATGTAAGACTTTGATTTTTCGTGTGTTTTGTATGTCAAAAATGATGCATGATGACCCTTATATATGTCTCTCCACCACGGGGGTTACACCTGAGAATTAATAGAAAATAATTGCCCATTAACGGTGTTGATGAGAGTTAATATCTCCCGAGTAGCCTCGGTCGGTAGAGGCGGAAGCAGTGCTTGCTGCTGCCCCTGGCCCTTCATGAACTTTTTCAAGTGGCTCTGGTCGATCAGCTTCATTAAGTGCCCAACGTTTGTCCGTATCTTGGTCTTTTGCCTTATGGTACTTACAATACTTATTTTGGTTGAGGCAGGCCGGATCGGCTCTTAATGGTCTCGGCTCCGGCAGTAAGTTTTTGTCTTTTATCTCCGTAAGAACCTGTGTGGGGTAACTGTAAGGATTTCAGTTACCTGGTCGGGTCCTCCAGGCTGGAAGGCTTTGAAATTGCCTGCTGGCCTGAACGGTCTTATCGGCTTCCTCCTCTCTTCTCGTTTTTCCTCTCTTCTTTCCGGCCTCCTTTCTTGTCTATCGGACGACTTATCATCCGGAATTGCCTCTTCTGCCCTGATGTACCTTTCTGCTCAGGTCCGGAACTCATGGTAGGTCTTCGATCCCTCCTCGTATACTGATGACCAAAATCTTGTTCTGGACCTCAGCTCGGCCATGATGGCCATCAGTATGGCGTCATCCGACACCTGCTCCATCTCTAGGACAAGCTTGTTGAACTTGTTCATGTAGGATTTTAGAGGCTCCGCTTTCTCCTCCTCACGTTAACCAGTCTCTCTTTCAAGATCGACTTCATCTTTGACCCCATAAACTGTGTTAGAAACAGCTCAGTCAGCTCATCTCATCTCCCGACTGAGAAGTCTGGAAGTGATCTGAACCATCTTTATGCTCGGTCTCTCAGAGTAAGTGGAAAAGCTTAGTACATCAGTTCCTCTCCAATCCCCTGAAACTTCATTCAAGACGAGTACTTGTCTAGGTGGGTGCTCAAATCGGTCTCGCCGTTGTACAGACCGATTAGGAACATCTTAAACTTGGTCGGTGTGGCCATTGTGGAGATATGTTCCGCGAAGGGGGTGGCTTTCTTCCAGCCCCCTCTATCAGCTCTATTCTTTCTGGCCTGGATTTCGGCCATCTTTTCCTCAAGTCCTGTTCCTCGATTAGCTCAGAGTAACAAAGATTGTAGCCAGTACACTCCTCATGAGGTTGTGGGGCTCCGTCTCTCTCATCCCAAGTCCTCACAGGCCTTCTGGCCTCCAATGTCGAGACCGGTCCCATCCGATTCTGGGCATATCTAGTCTCTACCTGGTTTTCTGCTCGGTTTGGGAGCATCCTGTTGTCTATCCGAGCTCGAACCGGGGACAGGCTTCTTCTGGGCCCCTAGTCTTCTACGACTCTTTTTTCCAGGTTTCGCCTCCGCCTGGGTTCATCTGAGGATTTTGAGTCCTTCATTAGCCCATTCGCTGCCTGGGCTCTCTCCCTCTACTCGACCTCTTTCAGCCGCTCGTTTAACTGGGTCACGATGGCCTATATCTCACTTGTGGACATAGGCGTCCTGGGGATTTCAAGAGTGATAAATACAGTTTGGACGACCCCCACAGGTATTGCCAGATTCTGCTGGCTGGACCCGCCCGATTGAGACAAGCGGGCTGCGAGTCCGATGTCACAGTGTGTTCCTCATTGCTCATATTGAAACTTGGAGTTCTTCGTTCGTTTAGTGTAATATCCCCTCCTTCTAGCACCAAAATATTGATGTCGGAATTTATAAATGATTAATTCCTATTCTAACACTCAAATTAAGTGAATCTGGATTTAAATGAAGTAAATCGGATTAAAAAATGTGTAAAAGTGTAGAAAAACACTGTGTCTGGAGCCTACTCGGACGAATTTGATCGGCTAATCCTGGTCGATTTTATGTGGCCGGCTAGAATCTTATGTAATTTATATAAGAGAAATTAGCTCTCTCATGCTTGAATACAAAAGTGTTCGAACCATTTACAAGTTGAAAATTATATTATTTATAGCCTAGGAAAAGCTCGAGTAGTGGGGACCATGCCCACTACTCTCTTGTTTTAGCCTATTTTTTAGGGAGTGGACGATTAAATCTACCCCACTATCTCCTATTTACAGGAGGAAATATCCTGCTCGTTAATTCGTAATGCATCCTGGCCGGCTCAATAATGCTCCATTGGATCCGCCATGAAATTGATTCTGGTCGGCTCCTCTAGTCGCCGTCCAGGCACACTATTCTGGTCGGGTCATCTGGGTGTCTGCCCTAAGTTATTCGGACTGGACTCCTGAAAGTCATCTCTGTAATCCGACCAGGTTAAATATTTAGTTCTAGTTGGGTCGGGGGTCCAATAAATGGGTCTTTTAACGCAAGAAAATGTTCCATTCAAAAACTCATGCTGCAACTTGGCGTTGCATCCTCCACCGAATGTTGTAATGCAACACGCGGCATCCTTGGTCAGGTGCTACAATGCAGCAACCTGTCCCCTGCACTGCAGATTTGGCCCTTGCTACAACCACGACCCAAAAAAATAAAGCGGGTCAGGTAAAACTTGAGCTCCGTCCATCCAAGTCCACCTATAGTCCAATTGTCAAGGATCAAACCTCACGATCAAGGTCGGGTCCGGGACCAGACCAAGCCCCGTACATGTGTATTGTATAAAAACATAACACTCAAAGAGTGAATTAATTACTAAGCCTCTTCATATGACTTTTTTAATACTTGTATTTTCAAGATACATCTTCCTATATGGGATAATTATGTTTCATTCTAGTACTCAAGACCTTCACATTCTCATTTCAAATGACCAACTTAGATGTTTAATTTCTCACTCACCAAAAATTGGTTCTGAGTGATTCAAAATATTTCGATTATCTACTCCAAACGTAGATTAATATTTTGTCATTCAATCCTTAAAATGATTTAATATTTAGCCACTTAACTATTGGTTATAATTGTGCCACCCACCACTTATAACAATTAATTTTCCAACATTTTTTAAAAAACTTTTATTGGTTAAATTAATTTACATCTTTGAAAGCATAATAAAATAGATTCTCATAAATTGGAAACTCTATAAAAATCGATAAAACCTATTTAACGAGGAGGATGGTAGAATTCTTGTGGCAGTAATGAAACAACTTAGAAATCACAATTCACTTGTTGAGTTGAATTGAGTCAAATGACTCAAATCAAAATATTATTATTTGGAAAATGCTAAAATATCTATTGTGGACAATTCTTAATATATTCATCGATGATGTGTAATGATTTTTATCCCCTTATTATATGAAAAGTGAAATTAATACACATTCCTACCGTGAGTAAGGTAGCATGATTATATTTTTTGGCTTAATATTGATTTGATTTCGAGTTTCATTTTAAATAATACTCCAAATAAATGTCGTATTAGAAATAAAAAAAATTATTATCCAAAATAAATGTTATTATAATCTACCATAAATACTCTCACTTACTCCTACCAAATTAAATGTATTACGGAGGATTGTTAAGTGAAATGAGAAAAAACTATCACATTAATTATACTTAAAAGAAAATACAGTTTTTTTATTATTTTTCTTAATTTGTGTGAAAAATACCAAACAATGTTTATTTTGAGATAAAGAGAGTATATTAAAGTCAAATCAAACTATGGGTAGTGTATCGATTTGATCTTAAGTTTCATTTTATCAAATATATTAATAGTTTATGAGCTAACTCGAACGTATTCGAATGCAAACAATTTCATAAATAAGGTAGATTTTTTCCTAGCTCAAGAATTGAAAAATTCAGTATGTATATTTATATAAAAATATAACATAACATCACCACTATACACACCATCGAACCACTAGAAAGTAGTATAAAACCTTGAATATATTATTTACTCCATGTAAAGTTACTGAATTTCATAGTCATAAAACTATGTAAAATGATGTTTGAGTTTCTGTAAATACATAAAACCAATGTACAAATGTAAACTCTCCAAAACCGCTTTGAATTTGGATGGTTTTCTTCTCTCCAAAACACTAGCAATCTCATCAGCAACTAAGCAACAACAATCTCCACAAGACACGAGCTTTTTTAATAAATCCGATTACGTAAGACACGACGTGGTAGGTTTGGCATGATCTTCGCAATTCAAAACCCACCTGGAGATACTAACAGATACATGAGTGACGCAAGTAACGAAACATGCAAACATCAAAAAAAGACAATGCTCGTAGCAATGATTTACAATGATAAAAGATTGATATGAATTACACAGGGATGAAAAGAGAGAAACAAGTGAATTGTGGTATAAGTGTGTGGAAAGCATTACACCCCAGAAAGGCGTTGAGGCTTGGATCTTTGTCAAATACTCAGATCATGGCTTTTCCAGGTTTTATATTTGAGATATCGCGTATAGAAAGTGCTGATCAAGCAAAACACCAGTCAACAATATAGAAACTGAATGCATATGAAGGTTGAAAATTTACTTACAATGTCAAATATGTAAGACAGGAATGCGGAAAAGGCATAAATTGAATAGTAAACCCAAGGACCACTCCGCGTGATGTGTCAGGATTCAGGATATCTCTGGTGTGTTCCCAGAAGCTCGAGTCAATGAGACTGAGCAAAATTCATAAATCAGATATTAAAAACTGCAACTCGTACGGGAAACAAGCAATTTAATGTTGATGTCATATTATTCATATAATAGCATAAATATAGGAATCTACTGAGTTTGGGTCAGGTACTGCCCCATTTATTCCAAAAAAATACACAGATCAAAAAATGCGTGGTACCAAAAAAAAAAAAAAAAAATCAAATCTCATCTCACATTGTCACCTTGCACACTGGAATAATACTATGTGCTCTTGGTCATGGACAAGCACACAATGCAATGAACAGCTTTACGAAGCCATTCTTATATATGCAGAAGAAAGACAGGTATATATGTGTGCATGCGTGTGTGTGGCGTTCTCATGGACAGTCTCCAAAATCCAAACCATGGAAGAGTCATATGTCAACTAGCTCTGGCCCCACGACAAAAGATGCATTTATTGAAAGAACAAAACGAGAAAAGACTAAAGAGACAAGGAGTTAGAGAGCAAAAAAACATGACTTGAGGAATTATAAACTTCATAGCCGAATAAGTAACTGATCATGATTATTCAAAATCTATCTGTATCTATTAACAGTATCGGTCTCATATACAATATAGACATAAATAATTAACACAGAAACTACCATTCCAGAAAGAAATCATGTGGATCATCTATTGTAGACTGAAGCCAAAACAAATCATGTGAAGAGGCTGATACTTGTGTATGCATAAGTACTATTACTTGAAGAAATCATTGCCATCACTAGGTCAACATATACATAAACCTGTCTTCCAAGTCGCCTAAATGAAGGTAAAAAGGATGGAAAACACCAATTTACGAGAAGAGACAAAAACTACAAAAAAGGAAGGGTAGTAGGAAAGAAGGTAGGCTGTGAATGTGATGACATTTCAAATATCCAAAAGCTGCAGCACGGAACACAAGAAAAATACAAAGTAGCATGAAAACGACCACCACAGCATCTCCTCACAAAAGAATCTTTTTAGAGGTAAACACCACCAAGAGAGTTTTCTATGCAATTCTACATTTCACAAAACTAATCAATTATATCAGGACTTTGGAGCTGAAAATATGAAATGAAAGTCTCTTCTCATGATTACCTGTGACTGGCAGCATAAATAAAATAGGGAAGTGAATATCGAGAAAGAATCAGAGCCTCCACCACAGCAAAGCCAAGGGAGATCCACCATTTGAAAGAGATCAGAGACACATAACCATTAGGGTATTTTTGCTACAACTAAAAGATACTCAGAAATCAATGAAATATTGCACAAGGGCTTCTCACTGCTTGAGATGAATATGTAGACACACATATAACTCTTGATCTTCTTATGGCCATCTAAGCCTTCTTTGCGGAGCTTCACTAAGGAAAGGAGAATGTGGCAAAGCAGCTGAACATAAGAACATTTCAACTAAAAAATATAACAGCCCTGTAATTGCCAAGATAACACAAGAAACTCAAGGAAAAAGACTTTAAAAACATCTAAAGTAAAGGTAAGAGAATCAATCTCTAAAAGAACAGGGAAGGTAACAATACTAATATCATCAATATACACAGAACAAATTTCAGATTTCCTCCAGTAAGAGAACTTTCATATAGTGCCTTGAGACTCTATACAGTACAAAGGACTTATTTCAGATTTTCAGCAGACCCACACATGATACTTCTATCATCAGCAGAAATTAAATGCCATCAGCAGATCTACAAGTCATCAGCACCAAGATCCATCCTAAGTTCCGCATTTTCTAATAGTCTCTTTAGAATGAACAATCAACTTGCAAACATGGCAATTATGGCAATAACCATAAGTAACTATTTTGAGAAATTTGGGCTTCATAATTGGCAGGAAACCTAATTTATGTTCTCAAAAGAAATTTTTAAGTGAAGCACTTCATCAATCATGAATGTGTATTTGAGAGAACTGAAAGATCTGTACAGGGTGGACCAAGGCATACGCGTCCTTACCTCACACTGGTATATACAATACCAGCTGCTCAAGATATTCTGTGTCATCTTGGATGGACAAAGATCATGCAAATGATTAATTTCTCATTCAAGATAAATCAACATGTCACCAATAATCACCACAGGAGCAAATCCCATCTTTAAAGTGATGAAAGCGATTGGAATCCCTTACAATAATCTCCCTTTCTGTAAGTTTTGATATGAATTTTGTAACAGAGTGGCAATCCCCGCACACACGTAAATTCTTGTATATCCTAACAGAAGTTTTAGGGGGTGTATTGAGAATACCATACATAATAGCCAATCTCTCACTGTGATTTGCAAGGATATTTTCTTTCTCATCATCTTCAACATCCTGCAGTACAAAACTGAAGTCTGGGGTATAACCAAGACCTTTTATTTTAGCATTTACCACCACCAATTCCTTATGTATCTCGTCATACTGTGGGTGAGACTGATTGCCTGTATAAAAGACTTCAATACTGTTATTTAGTTCAATGGAGCTCCATCCAGGAGTCTTGCACAAGCCCCTATCCCTAGCCAATGATCTCACTTTATCAACCCCTTCCCATCGCCCAAAGTTTGCATAAAGATTTGACATCAAAACATAGTATCCTACATCATCCGAATTAAGATGAAATAAGCGATTCGAGGCCATTCTACCCATCTCAACATTTCCATGAACTCTACAAGCACCAAGAAGAGCTCCCCATATTGAAGCGTCAGGTTTCAAAGGCATGCTCTCAATGAAGTTATATGCTGCATTCAGTAGTCCAGCCCTGCCAAACATGTCTACCATGCAACCATAATGCTTCAAGGTAGGCCTCATTCCATATTCTTGCTGCATCACATGAAAACACCATTTACCCTCATCAACCAAACCTGAATGGCTACAAGCATTCAATAATGTTAAAAACGTCACATGGTCTGGTTTCACATCTTCCTTTATCATATCCCCAAAGAGTTTCAATGATGTCTCACCATGTCCATGAAGTCCATGACATGATATTATAGCATTCCAGGGGACAGTGGTTTCCCTGGGTATCTGATAGAATAAAGACATTGCTTCGCTCAGTCTCCCACATTTTCCATACAGATCGATAAGACAAGTACCTACAAAGACATCCAAGTCAAGGTTCTCCTTGAGAACTTGACCATGGACTTTCATTCCTTCTCTCATGGCACCAAGATGAGCATACGCTGGTAAAATGGACACCCATGTCCCTTGATTAGGTTTCACATCCTCACTTTCTTTCATCTCATGGTACACTTTAATGGCCTCACTAGCAAAACCATTTTGAGCATAGCCTGTGATCATAGTGTTCCATGAGATTACATCTTTACAAGGTAGTCCCTCAAAAACCTTATATGCAGAGTCAATAATGCCTAATTTGGAATACATATCAACAACTCCATTTCCAATAACAGTGTCTTCCTTTATCCAACATCTTCTCATTATGAATCCATGAACAGATTTGCTGCATAAAACATCCTTGGTCTGAGCAGCACTGCAAGACAAGCTGATAAGAGTCAACAAATCTGGTTGAACTTTATTTGATTGCATACTGTGGAAAAACTTGATTGCATCCTGTGGATAATCATTTTGCTCATATGCTGCAATTATGGAGTTCCATGACACTATATCTCTAACATTCATCTGGTCAAAGACATTTTGTGCACACTTTAACTCACCAAATTTGGCATACATATTTATCAAGGCATTGGAAACAAAAAGGTTAAACTCCAAACCATATTTCACAACATACAAATGGATCATCATCCCCTTTAATAAGTCATTCATTTGTGCACAAATTGAGAGAATAGTAGCAACAGTCACTGAATCCATTTTTATTCCCTCCAATATCATGTCATCCATGATACTCAATGCCTTCTTAGCATTACCGTTTTGGAAAAAACCAGAAATCATAGAATTCCAGCATCCCACATCACGGAATGGCATATCCTTGAAAATTGTATAGGCACTACCAGAAAAGCCAAAACGACAATACATATGCACCAAGGAAGCAGCCACAAACACATCCCATGCAAACCCCAATTTCAAAACCCAGCAATGCAACCTTGCCCCATGACGTAAATCATAACAAGCTTTCAACACAGGAGGAAAAGTATGAAAATCAGGTCTAACATCAGTTCTTGATAACATCTCAAATGCACATTTCACTGCTTCACCAAAACGGCGGTTCCGAACATAACCTGATAACATCGAGTTCCATGTATAGGCATCTTTGTTTGCAACTTGATCAAAAGTGTCTCGTGACAAGGAAACATTACCAAGATATGCATAGATATTGACAAGTCGGGTGGCAACAAAAGTACTTTGGGCTTTCCCTGAAACAACAATAATAGCATGAAGGCGCTTGGCAACCTCAGGTTTGGTGCAAGCATTAAATAGAACTTCAAGATTGATCTCTCTTCTCCTTTGATCAGTGCCAGTGGATAACTTTCTTACGCAGCTCACACCAACAAACCATAAGAGGCGACAACATGATGTCGACAAATGCTTCAATAAAATTTCATCTTTCCAGATGGGAAACAATCTGCATACAAAAAAATAATATAACTCCATCAAAAAGATGGAAATGCAATCCTAACAGAAACTAAAGTACATTACAGTTTAACTTATTGAAGAGCAAAACCAAAAATTATCTTTACTACATATCAAAATAAATAAATATCTGATCAGAGCTTCAAGGACACTATTAACTTCTAATCAGCTTCAATCATCGAGTACTCATTCTTAATTTCAAAATAGATAAACTCTGAACAAGGAAATGAAATAGTGAGAGAAAGTAGAGCTGAGTGATCTCCATACAGAAATATAGAATAATTTGCATGAATCACATTAAAAAAAAACAGCTGCAATAAGGAGGATATGTATAATCACATACCTTAACATTTGAGTAAGTTTACAATGCCATGTAAAATGGTAACTTGGAGACGAGAATTGTTGAATTTAGGGTTTAAGACATTGCCCTGGACTCCTGGAGTACAGCTACTAGTTGGATACTACTACATCGAAATCAATAGCCTCCATTCTCAATGCGGCTTACTCACTACTCTAACACCCTGTAATCGTATCTACCGCGATAAGAGAGCGCTCTCAGTTCAGTTCAGAGAGAGAGAGGGAGGGAGGATACAACCTTACAAAGTAAAAAGCATACTGGGTCAACTTACAATTGGGCAGAGGCCACATAAGATTATTTAACAGAGTCGATCTATTTCTTTTTCCCTAAAAATTACATTTTAGGTTCAACATGAATATACCTTTTGCTCATGTCGCCTAACAATGTATTCTTATGTTGCACGACTTATTATATAATTTTTAATAATAATAAAAAAAATTAAATGTAATGTAATGCTATATTATCATAACATTAAATTTATAATATTTTTAATATTTATATTAGTAAAAACTTATATATTTTAATTTTAATTTTATGTCATTCTAAATAATAGTATTTAACAATATTAGAAATTTTGAATACAAGTAATACCAAGACGACGTTGTTACGATGCACAAAAACCTCTGCTACGCTCCTAAGCACAACAAATGATCCTAATCCAACATAGGACACATTTAAGAAAATTGAATAGTCAATAATTTACAAAAAAAAAAAAAAACTATGTGATAATGACAAATGTCTCAATGCAATATAATCAAATATATAAACATCGTCTCACTTAGAAAAATGTCACATGATAACGACAATTCCAAAATCTCAGGGCAAGATAGCCAAGAGAAAAAATAGCATTTAGAAAAAGTAAAACAAGACTATAATATTAATATGATCATCACTAATATTAATTACAGGTTCACAAATACATCAATCTGATAAGAGTCACTGTATTTGAGTCTGATTGGCTTTTTATAAATAAATTGTATTTTCATATAAATGCCGAGTTGTTAGTGAAATACCCACTTGTATTATTTTTCATCCCAAGATTTCTATTAATATTGATCATCATAATCATATTTTAAATTACTTTTCATCATTTTTCTTAACCCCAAATTAAATTAGCATAATAAAACTAAAAAAAAAAGGAAATTTGTAAAACCCTAAAGAGTAACAATCAACCCCAATCCCTCTTAAAGAAAAGAAACCCATAAAATTGAAGTCACTTCACCATTACACATCGCCAATACACCGTTCTGTATCACCCAATCATCTGAATTATGAAACCTTTATTATTTCTTCCACCAATCATGAACGAAATTTCAGTTTGGAGCAGCTGGACCGGGTGTAGATGATTTCTCTGTGCAGATAAGTAGCCATCATGGAAGTTACTTTTCTCAAACCACAGGAACATTTCTATGTTCAAGGTTATTCTGGTTCTCCAAATCCTTATTTTTCTTCAAGATTCTAATTTTGTTTTTTATATGTAAATAATTGGTGTGTGCTGGAATAAACAGCAGCTTAACATTTTCATGTTAATGTTTTTTTTTTCAAAATTTTATTGCTTTATTGTTGGTATTGACACTTTAGTTGTAGATTGTCAAGAACACCCCCCCCCCCCCATTTCATTCAGCTCAATCTATTGTTTAATTATTTTTGTTGAGTTCTTGTTTCGTTGTTCTTTTTTTTTTTTTTTTAGGTCAGAATTTTTCGTTCAATTCCCAGTTTCACAATACAAGATTATTAGAAATCATATTTCCATTAAGCCAGCATCTCTAGAATTAAGCCAGTATCTCATGGGCTTCAGAAAAATGGGTCTAGGATATGATCTCCATACAGAAACATAGATTAATTTGCAGCATGAATCAACATTCACAAAAAAAAAAACAAAAAACAGCAACAACAACAGCAGCAATTAGGAGGATAGATGTATAATCACGTACCTTAACATTCTAGTAAGATTACAATGCAATAAAATGGCTTGGTGACGAGAATTGTAGAATTTAGGGTTTAAAAGCAACGAATTGGGGTTTAAGCCTTATGGGGGAAAGACTGGAGAGAGGGAGGGGTAAAAAAGCATATTGGGCCGATTTTAAATTGGGCCTCACCAACCATATAAGTTTATTTAACAGAGTCCATTTATTTCTTTTTCCCCTACAAAATACATTGTTAGTCCAACTTGAACAATCTCTTGTTCATGTCGCCTAACATTGCATGGCTTATTATATATTTAATAACACATTTATGGTTAACCAGCCTTCTAATTCAAATAATATCCCAATTTTATATAGTGTAGATTATAATGACCTGAATTCAAAACCTATCAAATAAATTTTCTAATTTTTATTATCTCTCTCCCTTTCATTTCTTCTAACTCATTAATTATATATATATATATATATATATATATATATATATATATATATATATATATATATAATTTTAAATTTATTAATATAATATAGTGGTATATTATCTTACCATTTTTAGTATTTATATTAGTTAAAGTTTATATATTTTAATTTTTAATTTTTTGTTATGTTAAATAATAATATTTGGAATATTAGAAATTTACAATACAAATAATAACATATAATTTTATATATAACTTGTAAGAAAACAAATAATAACGAAAAGTTTCATGTCTCAAATGCAATATAAAAAAATATAGGATCATTTTATAGTACATCAGTGGTATTAATACACCGGTAACTTTAACCATTAGATCTTCCATCATTGTATCATAACCCTTCATTTTCAATTTACCTTTTTTATTTTACTTCAAAAGTTATTGCAGTAAATCATAAAAATTCCCCCAAATAATCTAGTTTCATAAAGCAATGTAGTCTATATCTACCTTTTTCAATAATTGTATTTATCCGCCAATAACAACCATAAAATCACAATTAAATCTTTTTGTATTATGAAACATGTGATGACGAATCATTTGAGACTTATATTCGATATGTTTTATTTTGTATAGATGTAATTCTCTTATTAGCAAAATTGTCATTAATATAACATATAAGTTCATTGCAACCATGGTTTTGTATACATGATTAACTTTAAGAAAATATATGCATTTCGATTTAAATATTAATATTAAATATTAAAATAAATTATAACATGTATGTTTAATTTAATTTCATATTTAGTATTCGTATTTAAATTAATCGTGTTGCTTAATTTAATTAAATATTATATTACAAATATTAATTTTAGTCCAAAAAAATATTAATTATTTTGATCATATCACTAGTTTAAAGGAAATACTAAATTACAAAATATTTAATTTATAGTACCATTGTATAATTTAGATGAAATTTCATATGTGAAGTCATTTTTTGATTTGATGTGATGTCTTAATACACAATTAACATTAAAAAAATATATACATTTCGATTTAAATACTAACATTAGATATTAAAATAAATTTTAACGTTTCAGTTTAATTTAATTTTATATTTAATATTAGTATTTAAATTAATCGTATTGCTTAATTTAATTAAATACTACATTACAAATATTAATTTAATTAAATACTATATTACAAATATTAATTTTATTCGAAATAAATATTAATTATCTTGATCACGCCACTAGTTTAAAGTAAATACTAAGTCACAAAATATTTAATTTACAGCCGAAATAAATATTAAATGTTATATAATTGTATATTGTTTGCATCCTATTACGGTGTTGTGTGATAATTATTTTTAATTCAATTGATTGCATGTTATGTCATAGATATTGATTGATTGGTTGGTGTTGTGTGGTTACTTGATAATATTTATTATTAATTGACTTGTTATGCTAGGTCACTGTATCGACTGCATGCTGGGTCATCGATATTGGTTGGTTGAATGTTATTTCATTGCATGCCGTATCATTAAGATTGGTTGGTTGCATGCTATTTAATTAAATATCTGTTGCATCTACTTGTATACAAGGATGAAAATATCGATATCGCATGTCGTATCGCAACTTTGATTTTACGGATATATCGATGGATATATCGATATCGCATATCGATATCGCAAAATTTTTGAAAAAACAATGGAAATCTTATTAAAATTTTGGAAATTTAATATGAAATTTTAGGGATTATTTTTACACATGATTACACATATATTCCACTAAAAATCACATTAAAATAATATATTTAAAACTAACATATAGATAATAAGCATTATAAATACTGTATTTCGAATTAAAACTGACAATATATTACATAATATAAGATAAAATTATTAAAATTACATCACATAATACATTAATACCAAAAGGATGACCTATGAGGTTCAAACATAGTAGATGGAATGCCATCTTGATCCAAACAGTACTGATACCAACTCATCACATTAGAGTATGTATTAACATAGTTATGCACATGCCATTCATAAGTTGCTCTATCTTGTCCAACTGCTTGACCATGAATTGGATAGTGTATACTAATCCAATCATATTGTTGATATTCATTTTGGCCTCCATAGGACATTTGAGGATGTGGGTTATCAAAAACATCTTGAGTAGTCCCTGTCCAACCAAATTGTGAACTTTCATAGATGTCAGGAACATATGAATCTTGAGACATATCACTATGATCATTGCTATTCATATTCATTGAATCAAAACTGGCTGAAAGTTGTTCCATATCAATGGATGTATTTTCTTCTTGATTCCAAGCCCATCTTTGAGTGTATTCCTTTTCAATAGCCCCTATCCCTGAACCCCCTTCTTTGCTTCTATGATCCATATCTTGTGTTGCATGAGTAAAAACAGTAGCACCAGCCTCACCATTCCCACCATCATCATTGGCATCATTACCACCATCACTATTTCCACTATTTCCTCCATCAGCAGAGCTATTTGATTTTGAGCTGGAAGATGTATGACCAACTTCTTGTTGTAACACTTGATCTACATCAATGCCATAATCACGAGCCATAGCAGCTACTTTTGGATCAGGATTCCCTTCATTGTCATCTAAGTGTGCAGGTCGAACCCATTGAAAAAGCGGATCCTCTTCATCATCATTTTCCTCTGCAGTTATATCCAATAGGTCTAGATAATCATACTCTGCAACCTTATCATTTTCAGCTTCTATATCTCGTATTCTTAACTTCATATTGTAATAGCAAAAGACAAGTTGTTGAAGTTTCGGATACGCAAGTCGATTCCGTTGCTTAGTATGTATTAATGCAAAAGTGCTCCAGTTCCTCTCACATGCAGAAGATGATGCCGTTTGTGATAAAATTCGTATTGCCAAATTTCTTAATGTAGGTGATGAATGGCCATACATAACCCACCATTCAGCTGACATACACCAATAAACATAAAATGCATTAGAAGTTGATATATATATATATATATATATATATATATATAATATTTGAATTATGAATTTAACTCATCTCAAAGAAATTTAAACTAATAAAACCTACAAGGAACCATTGTATTTCGAGAAGCAATGGCAGCACGATCAGCAAATCCTTTTCTCCCATCACGAAAATATGTAAGCTACACATGTATTACCAAATTATTAATTTTTTAACCTTAAAACAAGAGTATAATTATATATAACAAACAAATAAATAAATAAAATTTATATCACCTCATTTCCAAATTGAGCTACACCATCAGAGTTCGGATCCAACTTGTTAAAAACTTCATGAACCGATTGAATTAACATAGGATCATCACCAACTCCTGAACGATATTGGAATCGCGGATTCAAGTAATAAGCTACGAAATTAAACAAAAAATTGTTAGAGTACCATGTAATTAATATAAAGATGCTTTGAATTCACGGAAAATGACAATTATTACCTGCTGTATGAAACGGATGACAAAGTGTACGATCCCACCTAGATTCAATTATTTTCAACATCCATCGTGATCCTTTTAAGCGTTTAACCTTTTCTTTCATAACACTAAACAAGTCATACAATATGGGCATAGTAGGAACAACCTCAGTGTCCACTACTCGAAGAACTTGATATAGGGGCTCATAAAGATTAACAACATGTTGTACAGCATCCCAGAATGTGTGATCAAGAACCTGTCTTTCTACCTTTCTGCCCAAATCTGTTTTGCTTAGTCTGTTTTTTCCCCATTCATCACTTGTAAACAACCTCTTCAAGTCAGACTTTTTCTTTAGAAGACTGTCTAATGCGATGTAATTTGTTGCAAAACGTGTAGCCCCTGGTCGTACAATATCGCCCTGACATATCTCTCGCATTTTAGCAAGTAACCAACCATGATTATAAATATAGTTGGTTAATTGTCTAGCCTTTGAAATGACCTCCGCAACACTCTCTCGTTTTCCAATATCCTCGAATATTAAGTCAATGCAGTGGGCGGCACATGGTGTCCAATATAAATTAAACTTCGTCATCAATTTTTTTCCTGCTTTGACAAAAGCTGACCCATTATCAGTAACAATTTGTACGACATTCTTCTTCCCAACCTCCAATACCACATCTTTGAGCAAATCATAAATATATTGATGATCCTTAATTTTGTTTGAAGAATCAACTGATTTAAGGAATACAGTTCTACCCTTACAGTAGACCATGAAATTTATGATGGACAACTTAGTCGGTCCAGTCCACCCATCTGACATGATAGTGCACCCATAAGTCTCCCATTTCTCCTTTTGAGCATTGACGTAGTCATTCATTTCTTTATATTCCATATCGAGATATTTATGTTTGATTTCATATGGACTTGGTGGGGGCACTCCTGTACCTACTTCTTGTACTGCAGCAATCATATTTTTGAAATGATGTGAGGATGCTTTACTGGGTGGTAAATTCTCATAAATAAAGAACTTACTTACAATTCTGCCCAATTTTTCTTTGAGGCTACCACGGGAAAATACATCTTTGATCTTCTTTTGTTTTGCTCTTTCTGATTTGTATGAAGATGGTGCAGCTGGGGGTGGTTCCAAACTTGATTCTCGAACACTATGTGTTCGACGAAATTGGGAAGGTTCATCAACACTCCCACTTGTACTGCCTCTTTTATTACTATTCCAAATATGTCTTTGTTCCCTTTCCCATTCACTGGCCTTGGAAGCTTCCATGGCAGCCCGATATGATTTTCGTTCTGATCGATCAATGTCAGCGGGATATATGAACACATCATCCTCATCTTCATCTTCATCATCATCTCTCAAGCCTTGACGCAGTTCTGCTCGAATTTCCTTTATTTTCTCAGCTTTCTTTTGTTTTGCCGCTTCTTTCATTTTTAGCAAGTTCCGAATCTCTTGTTTAACTTCAGGAGGCACACAAGGACATGTTCGTGAATTTTTTCTAGGATCTGTATGACTCAAATGATATTTTAAACGAGTAATCCCTCCACTTTGAAGTACAAGACCACAGAAATTGCAAATAGTCCCATTTCTGTTATTAGGAATGACTCTACAATATTTCCAAGCAGGATCAAGTCTTGTATTTTCTCCTTGGCCACTGCCACTGCCACTTCCACTTCCCGTTGCCATTTATTTTATATATACCCTTGAAAAAACATTAAGCTTATTAATGGTGGATCTAAGATTTTAAATTTGTGGATACAAAACAATAATTAAACTTTATATATATTTCCTTCGTTTCCATATGAAATACATAAAAAAATTTTAAAAAAAATTCAAAGCCTTATAATATGCAAACTAAAAATTACTTTCTCTATTATTTATAAAAATTAAATTACACCACAAGAAAATAGCAAATTTGAGAATAAAAACAACAAAATGTGAATTTATAAATTATATTAATAACAAATTTGTGACCAAATCATCAATTAAAAAAATACTTGTTGCTTAATTTTAGTGGCTAATTTTCGTCCTTAATATAAATTGGAGATTGTCTCACAATATTTATGTCGTCTCTAAATATTTGATCGATAATTGATCACTAGTGAGGTATTGATACTATAATAAATGACTTTTAAATCTTTAAAAAATTGGTTTAAAATGAAATTTATGAATTTCAAATACATATAAAACCAATTATTCAAAAACCTTTGATTTAACTTCAAATTAAAAGCAACAATACCAAACATATAAAATTCTTTTCATTTTAAATATAAATGAAGTTAAATTGTTATATCTCAAAAAAAAAAGTATATTTTATATTCTAGAAGATGGATTGATTTGGATTATTTGAAGCTCAGGTCTAAAAAGAAGTTCTTTAAGTTTGGTTTTAGTTGGAAAATCCTTAGAAGTATTTTAAATTTATATTGTTATAAATCTTTAAGTTTGATCCTTTACCATATTGTTATATATTATGATTTTCAATATTCCTTAATATCTAGAGCATTAACTAATTGATTTTTATCTCTTGTCATTGTCCAACAATAATTTACATGATGCCGGATCTGCTTAATAAATATGGTGCCTAACTTGCCTAAGTAAGTCTAAATAAATTACTTAAATTAAAAAGACAATAGGCAGAGAAAATGATTGCACTACTCTAACCAACAGCATGCTATATATTGTTTGGTGCTATAATTTCAATATATGAATTATGATTCAATGTGATGATGAAATCTGTACCTAACTTTCACAATGCCAAAACTGATTTCATTTTATTTTTTCCTTTTTTTTTTGTTGGGTGCTATAAGAGCTCTTGGTGTGTATATAAAAGAGGCTGTATCTTATATATTATGAGTCTAAGAATCATACTTAAATACTATAAAAACAAATAAATCCCAAACGTAAACTTGAAAGAATTCACGGCCTAAAATGAAAAAAAAAAAGATAAAATAAACATACCAAAGTGTAGACACTCTCCAATGTCACTGTCCTCAATGATCTATCCAAAAAAATGAATAAAAATAGATACATTAAAATACTCTTAATATAGAAAGTAAATATGGGGGCTTCATTTAATTAAAAATATTAGAAGAGAGATACGAACCTTCAAATCTTAGAATGAATGAATGATAGATTCAAATTTTCATTCTTCTTCTTCTATTATATAGACAAATTTATCACATGCAAAACAGCAAAAGTGTAGCAATAATTGTTATTTTGAAAGAAATAAAAAGCCAAAACACTTGCAAAAGTTTGATGTACATTAATTAGTGGCGTGCAGAGAGAATATATTCTCTCAACATAATGGGACAAGTATAAAAATACATCAAATTAAAAAAAAATGACAAAATCAATTTTTTTTCATCAAAAAATGCGATTTTTGATGGTGTTGCGATATTTCGCGATATATCCGCGATATATCGTGATTTCCGTCCAGTTTTGTTCTACACCGAACCGATATCGATAGCGATATCGATACGCTGCGATATATCCGCGATATATCCGCGATACCCGGGAAAAAAAACATTACCCCCCAATATCCATATCGCAATATCCGTATCCGCGATATATCCGCGATATATCGCGATATTTTCATCCCTGCTTGTATATGATTAATTAGTAATATCACAATCTTTTGATTATCAAGGTTACGATTTGGATATATCTTCATCCATTATATAAATAACTATTGCATCCTATTTGTATATGATTAATTAATAATATCACAATCTTTTAATTATAAAGATTACGATTTGGATATATCTTCATCCATTGTATAAGATTTAGTGTGGTAGGTGTTGTACCCCTAACCCGAGTCGAACAAAATCAAATATAAGAAGGTCGGAAATGGTCGAGCCGACTCGGAAGGCCAGAAATGGTCGAGCCGTCCAGAAGACCAGAAGTGGTAAAAAGGCCGGCCAGAAATGAACGAGCCGACCAGACGAGCTCGATCTAAAAAGGCCGGCCAGAAATAAACGAGCCGACCAGAAGAGCTCGATCTAAGGAGGCCGGCCAGAAATGGACGAGCCGACCAGAAGAGCTCGATCTAAGGAGGCCGGCCAGAAATAGACGAGCCGACCAGACGAGCTCGATCTAAGGAGGTCGGTCAGAAATAAACGAGCCGACCAGAAGAGCTCGATCTAAGGAGGTCGGCCAGAAATGACAATTACCGACCCGACCAGGATTTGACAAGAAAGCCTAGAAAAAATCAGATGAGCAGGATCAAACCAACCGTTAAGAAATCGTGGGTGATAAAACCACCGCTCAACACCGAATAAATAGGCGAAAAACAGGGAAGAAGTGCATGTAACTTCCACACTCCCCCACGATCTCCACTACCTATCTTTCTCTATCTATAAATAGCTCTAATTTCAACATGTAAAAGGATCCGAATCCTTACTCTGTATAAAGCACTAGAGAGCTTATTTCTCTAAATTAATGAGATAAGGTCCTGCTCGGTCACTCTGCCGTCCAGGATCAGCCGAACTAAACTTGCCCGAGTAGGCTCCGGGCACAGTGTTTGTTACATACACACATTTCATACCTCTTCTCTTCATTCAATTTCGTTCGTTTTATATCAATTTGGGTGTTAGACTAGGAATCGATCAAATACAGATTCTGACGTCAACATTTTGGCGCTAGAAGGAGGGGGCCACTCGAAAACACCTGAACACAACTCCGATATTCAACATGAGCAATGAACAGATACCCGACTCTCAAGTCCAATCGACCCAAGCTGGAGGGTCCAACCAGCCACCTCTAGCTATTCCTATAGGGGCAGCCCAAACTATGCCCATCACGATGGAAGCAACTCAACCACCTATGACCGCCACGGAGATCCGGACCATCATGGCCCAACTGAACGAAAGGCTGAAAGAGGCTAAATGAAGGGAGAAAGCCCAAGCCGAGAATGGGCTAATGGAAGATTCAGAGTCCTCGGAGGGGCCCAGACTGAGGAGAAACCTGGGAAAAAGGGTTGCGGAGGATCAAAGGCACAGGAACCCATCACCGACCCGAGCTCGGATAGCCAACCGAGCACACCCAGGTGACACAGGGAACCAGGCAGAAACCAGATATGCCAAAGATCGTATGGGTCCAGCCTTGGCCTTGGAGGCCAGACGGCCAGCAAGGACCCAAGATGAGAGAAGAGAGGCCCAACATCCTCATGAGGAGAGTACCGACCACAACCTCCGGTACTCCGAGTTGGCGGAAGAGCAAGAATTGAGGAAGAGGCTAGCAGACATTCAGGCTAATAGGAACAGGACAAACAGAGGGGGCTGGAAGAGGGCCACTCCCTTTGCGGAGCACATCTCAACACTAGCCACACCGATCAAGTTCAAGATGCCCCCGATTGGCCAGTACAATGGGGAAACCGATCCGAGTACCCACCTGGACAAATACTCGTCTTGGATGGAACTCCAGGGAATAGGAGAGGAGCTGATGTGCAAGGCCTTCCCACTTACTCTGGGAGACCGAGCACAAAGATGGTTTCGATCACTCCCAGATTCTTCGATTGGAGAATGGGATGAGCTGATCGAACTATTCCTAACATAGTTCATGGGGTCGAAGATGAGGTCGACCCCAAAGGAGAGGCTGGTCAGTGTGAGGCAGGAGAAGACGGAGCCTCTAAAATCCTACCTGGACAGGTTCAACAAGCTTGTCCTGGAAATAGAGCAGGTGTCAGATGACGCCATGCTGATGGCCATCATGGCCGGGCTAAGGCCCAGAACTAGGTTTTGGTGGTCAGTCCACGAAGAAGGCCCAAAGACCTACCACGAATTCCTAACCCGAGCAGAGAGATACATCGGGGCAGAAGAGGCAATCCCGGATGAGAAGTCCTCCGGGGTAGAGAGAAGGCCAGAGAACAGGGAAGATAGGAGGCCTATGAAGCCTTTCAGGCCGGTAGGAGATTTCAGGACCTTCCAGGCAGGGGGGCCCGACCAAGTAACGAAGATTCTGACGATTACTCCCACGCAGGTCCTCACTGAGATTAAGGACAAAAATTTACTGCCAGAGCCGAGGCCACTGAAGACCGACCCGGCCCGCCTAAACCAAAATAAATATTGCAAATATCATAAGGCGAATGGTCACGAAACAGATAAGTGTTGGGCACTTCTGGCCGAGCTGATGAAATTAATAGATTAGGGTCACCTGAAGAAGTATGTGAAGGGCCAGGGGCAACAAGAGCAGGGACCGCAGCCCGCACTACCTCTAGCCCCACCGAATGGGGCTGCTCGGGAGATATTGACTCTGGTCAATCATGACTAAAAATTTCCTTGTAAATATGTATTGCAATTTTTATCTTTAAATGAAGTTCAATTCCTACCAAGTTGTTACGACGACAAAAAAAAAAAAAAAAAAGGTGCTACGGCCTCCTCCGCCGAACTCCCCAAACAGAGGTTACGACCTCACCCGAGCTGGCCTGGCCAGATAAAAAGGGTTACGACCCAAAAGAGGTTACGACCTCGCCCGAGCTGCCCAGGTCGGGTAAATAAGGCTACGGCCCAAGCGAGGCTACGACCTCATCCAAACAGAGGTTACGACCTCACCCGAGCTGGTCTGGCCGGATCAAACGAGGTTACGACCTCACCCGAGCTGGCCTGGCCAGATAAAAAGGGTTACGACCCAAAAGAGGTTACGACCTCGCCCGAGCTGCCCAGGTCGGGTAAATAAGGCTACGGCCCAAGCGAGGTTACGACCTCATCCAAACGAGGTTACGATCTCACCCGAGCAGGCCTGGCCAGATAAAAAGGGTTACGACCCAAAAGAGGTTACGACCTCGCCCGAGCTGTCCAGGTCGGGTAAATAAGGCTACGGCCCAAACGAGGTTACGACCTCATCCAATAAAGGCTACGGCCTCATCCGAACCGACATGGGGCTAGGTATGGACCGGCCAAAACTGACTAAGTTAGGTACATGCCGAGCTGTTCAGGTAATATGCCGAGCTGATGAGACAATACGCCGAGCTGATCAAACGAGCCGAGCACAAAGTATAAAAGTTCATAGCATAAATGTTCTAAAAAATGGTGGACACCAAGTATGAAATTCCTTCACGCCGAGTAAAAATACTCGGGTCAGGTCCTCTGCTATGTCCAGATCCCGGCACATCCTATGTCTGTACCAGGACCTGGGGGGCTATTGTTGTACCCCTAACTCGAGTCGAACAAAATCAAATATAAGAAGGCCAGAAATGGTCGAGCCGACTCGGAAGGCCAGAAATGGCCGAGCCGCCCAGAAGACCAGAAGTGGTAAAAAGGCCGGCCAGAAATGAACGAGCCGACCAGACGAGCTCGATCTAAAAAGGCCGGCCAGAAATAAACGAGCCGACCAGAAGAGCTCGATCTAAGGAGGCCGGCCAGAAATGGACGAGCCGACCAGAAGAGCTCGATCTAAGGAGGCCGGCCAGAAATGGACGAGCCGACCAGACGAGCTCGATCTAAGGAGGTCGGTCAGAAATAAACGAGCCGACTAGAAGAGCTCGATCTAAGGAGGTCGGCCAGAAATGACAATTACCGACCCGACCAGGATTTGACAAGAAAGCCTAGAAAAAATCAGATGAGCAGGATCAAGCCAACCGTTAAGAAATCGTGGGTGATAAAACCACCACTCAACACCGAATAAATAGGCGAAAAACAGGGAAGAAGTGGATGTAACTTCCACACTCCCCCACGATCTCCACTACCTATCTTTCTCTATCTATAAATAGCTTTAATTTCAACATGTAAAAGGATCCGAATCCTTACTTTGTATAAAGCACTGGAGAGCTTATTTCTCTAAATTAATGAGATAAGGTCCTGCTCGGTCACTCTGCCGTCCAGGATCAGTCGAACTAAACTTGCCCGAGTAGGCTCCGGGCACAGTGTTTGTTACATACACACATTTCATACCTCTTCTCTTCATTCAATTTCGTTCGTTTTATATCAATTTGGGTGTTAGACTAGGAATCGATCAAATACAGATTCTGACGTCAACAGTAGGCATGATGGATTAATTTTGATCGATTTCACGCATCTCATCATTTATATGTAGTGGATTTGGATGGATTTTGATATAAATAAACCATTTCAATTTAGATGAACTTTCGTATGTTAAACAATTTTTTGAATTTGATGTGATGTCTTATTATAGGATTAATATTAACAAAATAAATACGCTTCCATTTAAATACTAATATTAAATATTGAAATAAATTTTTATGTTATAGTGTAATTTAATTTCACATTTAATATTACTATTTAAATTAAAAAGAGAGTGATTAATTAAATATTAGATTACAAGTATTAATTTAATTTCATATTTAATATTAGTATTAAATTTAACATATTGATTAATTAATTAAGTACTAAATTACAATTATTAATTACCTTAATAAGACTATTGACTTAAATTAAATACTAATTTAAAAATATTTAATTAACATAAATATAAAATGAATTGTGTGGTTTAATTAAATACTCACAATTATTGGTGTCATGTGATTTAAACAAAATCAAATACATATAGCAAGAAATGGTTTATGTACATTTGGGTTTATGTGCATTTGAGTCTAGTAAAGAGGCCAAATGCAGTCCATAATATCACAATTAACAACTCAACCCAAAAGTTAAAAGTTACCTTGATTAAATTTACCACAGTAAAAAAAGGATTATGTATTAATACCATTGATGTATAGCAGAATTACCCAAAAATATAATGCAAAGTCTCAATACAAGATAATGAACAAGAGAAAAATATCACTAACAAAAAAAAAAAAAAAAAGACAAAAAAAAATTGTTACTGATTTCTGTGAAGAGAAATTGGCCCACTTTGCCCTAATTCACTAAAATTAATCCGTCAATGCCCTTAAAATAAAAAAAATGCCCCACATGCCCTATTTGTTATAATATTAGCCCCAAATGCCCATTTTCCTATCCCAAATAACAACTCCTTCCGACACCTTCCGACATATCTGGTGATCCGCACTGACAAAGCCAGACAATTTCTCATTTCTCACAATTAAATTATTAAGAATAATTTTCGTGTAGGGAAATGTAATTAGTAAATATTTTTACCTGACATTTACTTAATAATTATTATGAGTAAAGTATGAATACTTATTTTCGTGTAGGGAATTTAATTATTAAATATTTATTTTTTAATCCAATTATTCCCTACACGAAAATGGCTAATTATGAAATATTAATTGTTGAATATTAATTATTGGATAATTATTAATTATTAATTTTTGTTTTATCGTGTAAGTTTAATAATTATTAATTATGAATTAGTACTTTTCGAACTTTTTCGTGTAAGTTAAGGTATTTATTAATTATTTTTTCGAACACCAAACTTCCCTACATGAAAATTGTGTAATTATTCATTATTAATTATTAATTTAACCCTACACGAAAAATTAGATAACTAGTAATTATTAATTAATACCCTACACGAAAATTATTAACAATTAATTATTAGTTATTAATTTTCGTGTAAGCCCTAATTATTGAATATTAATTATCAATTAGTAATTTGTTTTTTATTTTCGTGTAAGTGAAGCTATTTAATAATAATTTTTTCCAACACCAAACTTCCCTACACGAAAATTGTATAATTATTCATTATTAATTATTAATTTAACCCTACACGAAAATTGGATAATTATTAATTATTAATTAATCCTACACGAAAATTAATAACTATTAATTATTTAGTTATTAATTTTCGTGTAAGCCCTAAATATGCGTTACTAATTATCAATTAGTAATTGGAGACATTTTCGTGTAAGAAGTTTATCTTTATTTAATAATTATTTTTTCAACACAAAAGCGTAAATCTTACACGAAAATTGTGTAATTAGTCATTATTAATTATTAATTTAACCCTACACGAAAATTGGATAATTAGTAATTATTAATTTAACCCTACACGAAAATTGGATAATTATTAATTATTAATTAATCCTACATGAAAATTATTAACTATTAATTATTAGCTATTAATTTTCGTGTAAGCCCTGTTAATAATTATCAATTAGTAATTGGAGACAAAATTCGTGTAAGAAGTCAACCTATTTAATAATTATTATTTTTTCAACACCAAAGCGTAAATCTTACACGAAAATTGTGTAATTAGTCATTATTAATTATTAATTAATCCTACACGAAAATTATTAACCATTAATTATTAGCTATTAATTTTCGTGTAAGCCCTAATTATGCGTTAATAATTATGAATTAGTAATTGGAGACATTTTTCGTGTAAGAAGTCAACCTATTTCATAATTATTATTTTTTCACCACCAAACACTAATCTTACACGAATTTTGTGTAATTATGCATTATTAATTACTAATTTAACCCTACACGAAAAAATTGGATAATTAGTAATTATTAATTTAACCCTACACGAAAATTGGATAATTATTAATTATTAATTAATCCTACACGAAAATTATTAACCATTAGTTATTAGCTATTAATTTTCATGTAAGCCCTAATTATTGAATATTAATTATCAATTAGTAATTGGAGACAAAATTCGTGTAAGAAGTCAACCTATTTAATAATTATTATTTTTTCACCACCAAACACTAATCTTACACGAATTTTGTGTAATTATGCATTATTAATTACTAATTTAACCCTACACGAAAATTGAATAATTAGTAATTATTAATTTAACCCTACACAAAAATTGGATAATTATTAATTGTTAATTAATCCTACACGAAAATTATTAACCATTAGTTATTAGCTATTAATTTTCGTGTAAGAATATTATTACCCAAAAACATTCGTGTAAGAATTCGTGTAAGAATATTATTAGCTATTAATTATGTCTCCAATTTTGTCTTCTTAATTAATAAACATTCGAAAATTAATAAGAGTTAATAAGAATATTATTACCCAAAAACATTCGTGTAAGAATATTATTAGCTATTAATTATGTCTCCAATTTTGTCTTCTTAATTAATAAACATTCGAAAATTAATAAGAATTCGTGTAAAAACATTCGAAAAAATAATTAATAAATAACTTAACTTCTTACACGAATTTTGTCTTCAATTACTAATTGATAATTAATATTCAATAATTAGTGCTTACACGAAAATTAATAGCTAATAACTAATGGTTAATAATTTTCGTGTAGGATTAATTAATAATTAATAATTATTCAATTTTCGTGTAGGGTTAAATTAATAATTACTAATTATCAATTTTTTCGTGTAGGGTTAAATTAGTAATTAATAATGCATAATTACACAAAATTCGTGTAAGATTAGTGTTTGGTGGTGAAAAAATAATAATTATTAAATAGGTTGACTTCTTACACGAATTTTGTCTCCAATTACTAATTGATAATTAATATTCAATAATTAGGGCTTACACGAAAATTAATAGCTAATAACTAATGGTTAATAATTTTCGTGTAGGATTAATTAATAATTATTAATTATCCAATTTTCGTGTAGGGTTAAATTAATAATTATTAATTATCCAATTTTCGTGTAGGGTTAAATTAGTAATTAATAATGCATAATTACACAAAATTCGTGTAAGATTAGTGTTTGGTGGTGAAAAAATAATAATTATTAAATAGGTTGACTTCTTACACGAATTTTGTCTCCAATTACTAATTGATAATTATTAACAGGGCTTACACGAAAATTAATAGCTAATAATTAATAGTTAATAATTTTCATGTAGGATTAATTAATAATTAATAATTATCCAATTTTCGTGTAGGGTTAAATTAATAATTACTAATTATCCAACTTTCGTGTAGGGTTAAATTAATAATTAATAATGACTAATTACACAATTTTCGTGTAAGATTTACGCTTTTGTGTTGAAAAAATAATTATTAAATAAAGATAAACTTCTTACACGAAAATGTCTCCAATTACTAATTGATAAATAGTAACGCATATTTAGGGCTTACACGAAAATTAATAACTAAATAATTAATAGTTATTAATTTTCGTGTAGGATTAATTAATAATTAATAATTATCCAATTTTCGTGTAGGGTTAAATTAATAATTAATAATGAATAATTATACAATTTTCGTGTAGGGAAGTTTGGTGTTGGAAAAAATTATTATTAAATAGCTTCACTTACACGAAAATAAAAACAAATTACTAATTGATAATTAATATTCAATAATTAGGGCTTACACGAAAATTAATAACTAATAATTAATTGTTAATAATTTTCGTGTAGGGTATTAATTAATAATTACTAATTATCTAATTTTCGTGTAGGGAAGTTTGGTGTTCGAAAAAATAATTAATAAATACCTTAACTTACACGAAAAAGTTCGAAAAGTACTAATTCATAATTAATAATTATTAAACTTACACGACAAAACGAAAATTAATAATTAATAATTATCCAATAATTAATATTCAACAATTAATATTTCATAATTAGCCATTTTCATGTAGGGAATAATTGGATTAAAAAATAAATATTTAATAATTAAATTCCCTACACGAAAATAAGTATTCATACTTTACTCATAATAATTATTAATTAAATGTTAGGTAAAAATATTTACTAATTACATTTCCCTACACGAAAATTACTCTTAATAATTTAATTGTGAGAAATGAGAAATTGTCTGGCTTTGTCAGTGCGGATCACCAGATATGTCGGAAGGTGTCGGAAGGAGTTGCTATTTGAGATAGGAAAAGGGGCATTCAGGGCTAATATTATAACAAATAGGGTATGTGGGGCATTTTTTTTATTTTAAGGGCATTGACGGATTAATTTTAGTGAATTAGGGCAAAGTGGGCCAATTTCTCTTTAAATTAATGTGTATACTGGTAATAATATTCTTTCTAATCATTTTTATTATAATTTATTTTAAATTATATAAAATAGTTAAATTGGGCATTTCATCAAATAATAACTCAAAAATGTGATGCCAGAAAATTTAAATAAAATAAAACTTGGTAGTTAGAATATAGTTTTAAAATTTAAGGTTGATGGCTGGACATTCGGGAGTAAAAGCACTATGTCGAGAGTTGTACCAAATTGAGGCTAACTTTGAATACTAGATATGACCTCAAAATAACAGGGGTCAAAGTTGGTCGATGAGATGATGGGGATAAGCTTCATCATCGAGAAGGAAACAGCCCGGATCACCAGCTAAGGCTCCTAAATGATCGCTCAATTTTAAAGGAGGTAGGGGTGCGAAAATAGTTAGGAGATTTGCCTGTAAGTAGTTGTCATTAAAACAATGCATAATAGATTGAGCTCTCTTGCGCCAAAGATGAACGGGGCTAAGCGATCTGTCGAAGTCGTGGGATGAAAAAATACATCGGTAGGGGAGCGTTTCGCCTTAGGATGAAGCCTCCACGTGAGCAAAAATGGATAAAGTGGAAGCGAGAATGTCGGCTTTAGTAACGTAAACATTGATGAGAATTTTAATATGTAATTTTATTAATATGTTAAAAGGCTGAAAGGGTTGGGTGTATAGTTGTGATTGTTGAAGGACTTTTTATTAACAATTTTTGTTAATTTTATTTTCTGTCCAGAAACAAATGTTGCCTGAAATGTTGCCATAACATTTGTGGCAACATTCATCTCTGTTTTGTCTTACTTCACAAATATCTCGATTATTTTGCATTTGTGTCTTGTTATACTATTTTGCAGGTGTTAGATTGTATAAACAAGAGTGGTGAACGTGTCAAAGAAGGTGTAACCCTAATGCAACCACTTTTGAGAGAAATCATCTTCAAGGATTAGAATGGACCAAGTCAAACATTGCTGAAGCCTCTTGACTAACAACTTGGAGAAATTCCCTCACGCATGTCTCAGCATGTTTGTTAGGTTATCATCTTGGAAGGTATCTATATATAGGAGGGTTATTTTGTCTTGTAACTCATTCCTTCAAGCCTTAACGTTCATTTATCCTAGAGTTCTTCCAAGATAGAATTTTTTGAGCCTGAGCGTACATTGTATACTCAAAGAGAGCTTTTTGTTTTTGATCAATAGGATCTTTTGTGAGTTCTTTTCTTGTAGGTTTATGCCTATTTTGGAATTCACTTGTATTCACTTTTATTTGTGAATAAATTTTTGCCTAAGGCACCTCAAGATATATTTTTATATATATCTTGAAAAGTTACCTCTTTGAGCCATTTTAATTTTCGCTGCAAAACTCTTCAGAAATAAGTGTTGTGACAACATCTGCGGCAACATCTGCCTCAGTACACTTATTTTTTTTCTCAGATCAGATTCCATTATCCAACAGTGATAGTATAATAAGCCTATTCAGTAACAGAGCCAAACCTCCAACAAACAAAGGTGGACGAAGTAGAAGTAAGAATATCAACAAACCTCCAGCGAGTAGAGGTGGACGAAGCGGAAGCGAGAACGTCGGCTTAAGTAATGCAAACATTGGTGAGAATCTTAATATATAATTTTATTTTATTAATATGCTAAAAGGTTAGGTGTAGCTAGTCGTGATAGTATAGTAAGCCTACCATCTTTTCCAAGGGTACTTGGTAACAAAACCAAAGGGTCGAACTTTTCACTCTACATCGTCAGATCACTAAGATTGACTTTCATCCCTACTTGATGAGTGGCTCTTGCAGTCAAGCTCCCTTCTGCCTTTGCACTCAAGGGCCAATCTATGTCCGGTCCGAAGAAATATTTGCACGTCTCCATTATATTTTGGGAGGCGTACGCCCCATAGAGACTGTTTACTTGAGACTGTCCCTTGGCTCGTAGGTCCTAACACAAGGTTAGAATTCTAGCTCTTTCAGAGTGGTATCTCACTGATGGTTTTGGCCCCTCGAAAGGAGGCCTTCTTCGTCTTCCATCTAAGCTGCACAAGAAAGGCCCAAACTCAATCCCAATAAACAATCAAGCTTCATAAGGTCTTTCTATCCAGGTGCAGGTAGTCCACATATTCACAGACATGTTATGAGCCTCGCGAGCTACCAAACTACTTTACCCCGTGCTGAAGATAAGAAGTAAAAACTAATAGATAAAAAAGATTAAATGTGCCCCTCTACCATATTAATAGATATTGTAACTGGCATTCTTGTAATTGGTTTAATAAGTATTTTCTTTTATGATTCATATTCGGGATTAGGTTCATCCATGTAGTAATCGAATGAATAAAGTTGTAGACATGAAAGTGTAGGAACTCAACGAAACTCCCTTCGTTAGTTTGTTTGATTTGAGGGTAAGGGACCCGTTGGGTTCTTTAGAAGTAGTCTTTTTTTGGTCTAATTAATAAGGTGAATTTCTTTTTTTGTTGGTTCAAAAAACTCCATTATATTTTTTCTGATGATGCTATGAAAAAGGAACTTTATTGATTGATTCAGAATACCTATTCCTTAATCTTGATTGTATCTTTTGAGTGCGAAAGTTTCAATAATAAGTTTAGTTTTCTCTCATTCTATTTATAGATGTAGAGATATGCTAGTTGAAGAAGACATTCTCCTTTTGAATTTAATATCTTTTTCGTAGGTATGACTTGCATTAACTTATTTATTGATACTTAAAACAAAAGGAGAATCACTCAATTTAAGGGGAATTGCTGAATTTCCTTGATTATATATATTTTTGTAGATTAGATTCGTATTGGCTTTTATCCAACCTGAAGGTTTTTGGTCTCCTATTTATGTGTGCTTTCATGTCTGTCTAGGTAAATCCTTTTCAGGTTATAATAAATTAATGGACTGAAAGCCATCATCCTATTTCACTTTTCCGCCTATTATAAGAATATAATAAAATTCAAAAAAATACGGGATATAAATAAATAGATCTTGTCCACTTTTCACACACAAATAATTAAGTATTCAATGGAACTGTTTTGATTAGGTACGCACATCAAGAATGCGCACCGTGTGCACTTAGATTTTTTTTTTAATTTTAAATTATATGATATACATAATTATTTTTTTACGCTATCACTTTACATACGATTTTCTTATCAATTCTCATCTCAAATATAGACATAACCCCTTATCAACATAAACCTTAACCCCTCATCAATATAAACTGTTTTACCAATTGACATTCCACACCACACAAACCTATATCATAAAAAATATTGAATTAATCAATTAAACGAAATAATGAAAAATATTTAATTAATCAATTTTTAATAAATCAATAAAAGCTACACCATAAAAATTATTGAATTAATTAATTAAATGAAACAATAAAAATATTCAATTAATCAATTTATCAATAAATCCTAAATCCTAATCAATATTCGAAAAATCTTTAAAATTAATCATAAAAATTAAAATATGAATTGAGTAGCAAAGATAATAAATTCTCAACAAATCCTTAAAATTACCGAATCATAACCTCCAATTCAATTATCAATCAACAAATCCTCAAAATTATCAAATTCCCCAACTCAATCATCAATTACAAGAAGTCTTTAATTAATCCTCAAAATTAACTCAATCATTAATTAACAAATCCTCAAAATTATCAAATTCCCCAACTCAATCATCAATTACAAGAAGTCTTTAATTAATCCTCAAAATCTATTTAATTACTTGTTTTTTTATCATCAAATATAATGAATCTATACATGTAAAAAAAATTAAAAAAATATGTAATATAATTTTCTAAATTGTAAAAACTTCCAGAAAAGAGAAAAGATAAGAAAATATTTGTTAGGATTTCGATATTTAGATTTTGATGAAACAAACCACCTTTGTAATAGGAAGTTTGAGTACCCCATTTTTCACAGTGTTTAAGTGAAAACATATAGGTTAGATTTGAGTCTATAAGTTTAGGTTCAGAAAGATTGAGAAGTTCAACAAGGTCATGCTGCATCAAGTAGAAGAAAATATGAAGATACTGCAAGTATGAATTGCAGTAATGCAGCAAGTAAGAAAGAACGACAAACATCGTTGTACATAGAAGATGCTGGATGCAGGAAGAGGTTATTACAATGCAGCTGTAAGAAGAAAAGATATTACGCTGTAAGAAGTAGTTGCAGTAATGCTGCAAGAAGAAGATACAACAGTACTATATGAAAGGAGTTGCTGCAAGAAGGTTAAGGATACAAAGCAGAAGCTATGACTTGCTATATACTCAACAAACCTCGATTACCACGAACAGAAGCAACATCTTGCTATTCGAGAAAGAATAAATGCAATATGAGGAACGAAGAACAAAACAAGTATAATTCGAAAGAAGATCAAAATTGTAGATGTGGAGCCAATGCAGAGACGATATGTGGCCTGACAGGCTGCAGAAAGCTGCGAGCCGCAACCACCGCATTGAATACTCTAAGAAGAGAAGTCAATGCGCATTAAATGCAAGTCATACCTTTGATCAGTACACATATTTCAAATGAGAGATATCTCCTTCAATGGATATCTTTCTACAAGTATAAATATAGGTCGAGCTACACTGTAGCTGGTAATTGAAACATTTGTACTCAAACAAGTCGAAGCATTTTCAAACAATATTTTCTCAAGCATTCCTACAGTTTCAGTCACTCGACCTAAAGTGAAGTAAACAAAGCTCAACCTAAAAGATGCGAAGAAGGATTCACAAGTTCACTTCACTGCACCAGTTGAAGAAAACCATATATACTTTAACCTTGTTATTGTGTGCTAAGTTGTTTTAGGTGCTTACAGTTGATAGGATTTATTCATGATGTTTGTATAGTTGTCTAGGTGATAGGCAACTTCCCTGTGTGGGAGTTTAGAAATCTTGTGTGAGTTTGCCTTTAGAACTTGCAGTTGTTGTGTGTATGCTGGGTTCTAGTAGGTGTTAACTCGTTAGGTTGATAGATTGTTAGGTGATATCCTGTAAACCAATCTTGTTTAACGAAGTTCCTGTTCGAGGAGCAGTAGAATGGACGTAGAAAGATTACACCACCTTCGAACCACTATAAGCCATAAGTGTTATATATATATATATATATATCTTATCATTTGCATAAAAGGATCTTAAAAAAAGCATATTTGAGAAAACAAGTTTTTGGTCAAAACATAATTTCTGCTGCTTAAAACTCTAAGTTAGAGTAAGCAGTAACTGCTGGTGCTGTAAGTTTAAGTAACTTGCAGAACAGTAGGTTTGAAAAAGATTTTCAAAATTAACGAAGGTTCATTCACCCCCTTTTAACCTCCGAGACCACTTGAAACCAACAATATTATACCATTGATATGCTATAATTTCTCCTATCAAGCCCACCAAACCACATAATTTATTCACTTTGCTACTCAATACATATTTTAATTTTATGATTAATTTTGAGGACTTCTCGAATATTGATTAGGATTTAGGATTTCTTGATAATTGATTAATTGAATATTTTTTATTGTTTTATTTAATTAATCAATTCAATATTTTTTATGGTGTAGCGTCTATGTAGATGAAAATTGAGAAGAAAGTGTATGTTTGATGTATAAAATACTAATTGTTAAAAAGATCTATATTGATGAGGGATTAGGTCTGAAATGAGAATTGATAAGCTTCTGTATATGAAAATGTTGATGAGAAGTAGATATCTAACATGACAATTAATAAGAAAATTCATATATGAAGTGATAACGTGGAAAAAAATTATATGTATAATATAAAATATCAAAAATTTAAAAAAAAAATCTTTAAAAACTACGCACAATGACATTCTTCAGGTTGATTAAAACTATTCAATAGAATATTTAAAAAATTATATAAAAAAGACAAATTCTTCTTTCCACTTGGTGCACAAATCTTAGATTCGTGCAATCCTGGTCGATCCGACCCGAATCCGTAATTTTTTTTTTTTTGGTTAAATTTTATGTCTCGACCTTTATTTACAAATGTTATGATCTTTATGTATAAATATTGTGACCTTTATCCATTATAACTTAGAAAAAAAATGAAAAATTAATTTCAATAAAATTTGTATATAAATATCTTTATGTGATATTCATGTGACTCTTATATATATTCATGTGACCTTTATATACAAATATTCATACCTTTATACAATATATAAAGGTATATAAATATATGAATATTTGTATATAAAGGTCACATGAATATACATAAGGGTCAAATGAATATAATATAAATATATTTATGTACAAATTTTGCTAAAATTCTTCATATTTTTTCTAAATTATTGAATATAAAAGTCATAGAACTTATACATAGATGTTATAGAATTTATATATAAAGGTCACTGAATTTGTATATAAAAATTTTGGTCTGGAAGCAAAAAACGAAAAAAAAAAATTTAAAAACATGCCGATTCGTGTCGACTTGGATCGATTCGAATTGCATGTACACTTAACATCAAGTGTACATCAAACATATTCTATAAAAAAACATTGAATCGAATAAATGGTTGGCTACGTGGCTGATCAAAACTATGCAATAGAATATTTAAAAAATTATATAAAAACACGTTAGAATCGAATAAAGGGTTGAAATTGAGCTGAAAAATAAAATTCCAACCGTGAAGAATTTATCAAAGATGATATCTCTTCAACTTCACTATCACTCACTCTTCCCCGTTTTCCTCAAATCTTCTTCTTCTTTGCGGATAAATTCCCAAATTCCTGCAATTTCCAAGCAAATACACAAATCCAGAAACCAAACAACGATTCGGAGGAGCAATTTTGGCGATGGCGGCGACTCAGTTCAAAAACCCTCGTTCTTTGATGAAAACGGCGCCGTTGAAGACATGGATGGCTATCTCAATTATCTAGCTCTTGAGTATGATTCCGTTTGGGACACCAAACCTTCATGGTAATTCTTTTTTTTTTTTTTTCGTGTTATTATTTTTTTGGGGTAATTATTTGATTCATGTTCCTTTTGATGTTTGATAGCTTATTCTGTGGTTAGTTTATGTGCTCAGAAACTTGTTGAATTTCTCACACGAAATGTCAATGAAGTACACTCCATTTACAATATATTATATGTATATGTATATGTATATATAGAGAGAGAGAGAGACACCAAACATTGTGTTTATATGGTTATATATCAACAGTATAGGCTTGAGCTAGGCTTGTTTAATTTTTCATAGGCTTGAGTTCGAGATTTGAAGTTTGATAATTAAGTTCGAGCTGGGTTCAGTTTAAATTTATTAAACTCAAGATACTCAAGATCGGCTTGAACTCAGTTCGTAAATGGTTCGTTCGACAAGTGAAATAAGCTTGGAAATTGGCTTGCAAACATATAAACGAGCAAGTTCATGAGCTAACAAACCAACTACTGTCAAGTTGGAGTTTGACTCATTAAACTTAATGATCAATCTTGAATGAGCTTTTCTCCAGTCAAGATCCGAATAGCTCGTGTGGGTTTTTGGTACGTTTTCATGCCTGAAATTTATCAAGTAATCAAAGTTTCGATGTGTTCTTCTGCTATGCTCAAAGATATTATGATTAAGATGTTTGAGAATATATAAAACTGACGTGGGTTGTATCATCTCAGGACTTTGTATTTGCTTAAGACGGATATATATCATGTTTAAAGATGTATATTTGAAGAACACTGATTGTTTAGATAGTGTAGCATAAGTTTTCTCATCTGGGCTTCCATTCCCACTTATTGATGGTCTGTTGTCCTCTTTGTTCGTCTCGTTCAGGTGCCAACCTTGGACGATTTTGCTCACTGGGACGGGCATAATTACTGCTACTTGGTTGGTCTTGAACTCGATTATAGTTACATCAATAGCAGCAACTTTGATTTGTTTGTGGTGGTACATCTTCCTCTATTCTTATCCCAAGGTACATTTGCAGTATTCTCATCGAAATCTTCATGTAATCTGTAGCCTACTGACAAGCAGAGCCTGAGTAACTGCCAGGCTCAAGCTCGATTCTAAAACTCGAAACTTGAGTTGTCGAACTCGATCGAGCTTATTTTTTTAATGCTTGAGCTCAACTTGACAAATAAATCGAATGCTCGGCTCGACTCGATACCTAGAAAATATTTATAAAAAATGCAAATGGAAATTTTAACATAAAAATTATATTATTAAGAGCAAAATTGTAAATTTAACATATACTCGGTTATGATCGATTATGCTCACGAGCTTGTCGGGCCCAATATTAATATGCTCGAGTTGCTCTAGCTCGGCTCAATTATTTTCGAGATGATAGTTGTATTATCTCATTTACACCCCCTACTACTACTGATCTATTCTCTTTCTCAGGATTATTCGAATATGATTGCTGAGCGACGAAAGAAGATAACAAGCGGTCAGGAAGATACCTACGGCATGAAATCAGGGCAATGATAAATGCATCGCTGCAAGAAAGCTCGTACAAGTTTACAGATGTAGCATCGTTTAGGTATTTTGATTGTTCATTCTTATTGGAAAAGATGATTCGAAGAGAGTATCCAATATTCTTCTTATTTGTGAATTGATTGATCAAAAAGGCCAAAGAAAATGTCTGCAAAAATGAGATGCTGCTTTGATTTGTCCAATCTTTACATTATATTCTCAAGTTCATGATCAATAATTCTGCAGGGCATTCTACATCATCCATGTCAAAACAAACAAATAAATTATGGATACGATCGACTGATGCTGTTCATCAGGGAGGTAGGACCCTCTTGCTGATAACATGTTGTAAATTAAATTATCATGAACATCTTCTTCTTATGTGGATGAGCGGATGAACACTATAAAAGATCAACAGGATATATAGAAGATAATTGTCCCAAACTTAAAATCATTTTTATTCATTCCAAAAGATTTCCAATGTATACAAGGATCAATAATTCCAATAGACATATAATAAATGAAAAGTTTATGGAGTAATGTCCATATTAAAACAAGAATTTATAACAAATTTTAGACTCAAATTTTGAATTTTTTGAATAAATGGTTTAATTTTATTCTTATTTTTTAATTGATGCGGTTATTGACATTTTTTTAAAATGAATACACCTCATTGTTAAATACACTTATTTGCTGTGGTTTTAGTTTCTCCTTTTACTAATGCACCCCCTTACATGATCTTTAATACCCTTATAGAAAAAACTCAAAAAAATTTGAAAAGAGGAAAAATAAAGTTGTCATTTCAACGCTCTCTCAATTTGCCACTCTTAGTTTCTTCTTTTTTATTCAACCGTCTTCCACCCCCCGCTGACGCCCGCCCACCCACCCACTACACCACAGCCCAAAAATTGATGATATGTGGAAAAACATATTTAATATGTTTGATTATATGCAGTAGAACCATTGCTAGATATTTGATTATGCTAAGCAAAACATGTTTTAAGGGTTTGATCAAATCTGAAGATGTTCTACCAGAAGTGAATGAACTTTTACTGAAAGTTTAACCATTCAAGAAAGAACGTTTGCAGCATCATTACATATTGAGTTGTCAAACGTGTCGTGTGTTATCTCAATATTTTTGAGTTTTTTTAAACATTCAATACGGAGATGTGAAACATTGTCTCCATGTTTGACCATATGTGTTTGAACATTGTACAATGTTTTTATGGCGTTGTTGAATATGTTATGATTGTTTTTTTTATATGTTTTGAACATTAGCTTTATGTTATTTTTTTTATATGTTTTGAACATTAGCTTTATGTTCTTCCTGGTTTTGTCGAACCATTCACTATGTTTGATTTTGATAAAATGCGAAAATTCAAAATTTACATTCTCCATTTCCATGGAATTTTCATAGTCCATTATTAATCTCTTTGTTTTTTAGAAGTGAAAATTTTGTAATTAATTACGATGTGGAGGAACCATAAAAAAGTTAAGATACTTATAATTTCATATGAAAGAATTAGAGTTTGAATAAGATGATGTAATTTAAAATTGAAAAGAATTAGAGTTTAAATAGGATTGTATGATTTGAGAAACATAGAATTGTATTTTGAATAGAATTATGGTTTAATTAGGGTTACAATATAAATTTGATTTAAGTAATAATTAATATATTTTAATTTTAAATATTATATAAATATAAAAGGGTATTTTAGTGTAGCACCTACTTTTCTTTAAAAAAAAAAAAAAAATATATATATATATATATATATATATATATATATAATAATAGATTTGAGGATTTAAAATTTAACTAATCAAGTTTAATAAAAATTAGTGGCATGGTTGACACATCATGCTTGATATAATAACACTTGGCCAATTTCTAGGATAAGGGATATTTGATTAAGTAAATAAAAAAAAAAATGAAAATGAAAGAAAAATAAGAAAAAGAAAAGAAAATAAAGTTTCCATCTCCCTCTTCTCCCAAACCATCACCACCGTCTCTTCTCCATTTCCGTCGGCAGATTTTTCGGCAAGGTTCTTTTAAATTCTTTTGTTTAATATGTAGTTCTTGTTGAGACAATCAAGATTTTGGGCTCGAATTTAGAATCGATTGTTGTTTTTTTTTTTTTTTCCTCTTTTCCCCTTTCCCCTGCTGCTCGCCGCCGCTGTCTTCTTGCTGGCGCTCAGTTGCGCCGGTGGAGTGTGTGAGTGGTATGGTGGTCGGCGCTTGTAGCGCCGGCGAGGATTGATTAAAGGCCGCCGCAGCTAGCGGCGGCGATGCTGGATTATATATATATGTATATGTTTGTGTGTTGATGTTTATCTGTGTGTTGGTTGTGCGTGGGAACGGCGCCGAAATTTTGTGTGTGGGGGGACTGGCGCTGGATGCGCCGGCGTGGCTGATGGAGGAGAGCCGCCGCTGAAAACGACGGCAGTGGCGGAGATATAAATATGTATGTATTCGGGTGTATATATATGTATATATATGTATATGTGAAGTGTGTGAGTGTGTGCGTGGTGTCGCCGGCGATAGGGGTGAGCACGGTCCGGAGCAATTCGGAGATTTGGAATTCTCCGGAACCGCTCCGAAATTCGGAGATTTCCAAATCTGAATCTCCGGAACCGAATTGTGAGAATAATTCTGTGGAACCGAACCAAATTGGTTTTCGGTTCGGTCCAATTCAGAGATTCGGGTCTAACGGGGTAATTCGGTTCGATTTCGGGGATTCGGAGATTCGGAGTTCTCCGATATCAAAAAAAATTAATAAATTTTTTTTGCTAGATTAATTTTAGTAATTATCATTTTTTAATAAAATTTTTGAATGCTAATTTTATTTTGTGATCCACATTTCAATTGATAGAAATGTAGAATAAATCAATTATCTTAATAAAATGTAAAGTAATACTTTATTTAAGTTTGTTGATGCATTTAAAATTTTATATATATATATATATATATAACATATAGTATAATTTATCAATATTTATAGTCTACACATTATACCACACAATTGCAGAACAAACCAAATAATAAGCGAACATTCATTATAAATATTTACTATATTAATTTATATCATAAAATCTTAAAATTATATAGTAGCATTAAATATATAATAGTATTATATAATATATTCAATTAAATTTGTAACTAATACAATATCACAATATTATAAACAAGATTAAATATATCATAATTTAGAAATTTATTATAAGTATCCAAAATATTCATTATAAATATTTTACTTTATTATTGAATTATCAATTTCTTTTATGAAGTCTTAAAATTATAATAGTATTAAATAATATTAAAATTCAATCATATTTGTAACTAATTCAGTATAACAATTCAAAAAAAATGAATTAAATGATATATATAAATTTATAATATAGTCACTTTCTTGAAATCGGATCTACTCGGTTCTAAATTCGGTTTTTTGGTTCGGTACAATTCGGTTTAACATAAAAAAATATTCGGAACAGTTCAGTTCGGATAAAGTCAAACAGTCAACGGTTCTTTCCCGATTCGAAGTGTTTCAATTCGGATTTCTCCACAATTCGGTTATCTCCGAGATCCATGCTCACCCCTAGCCGGCGACATGGGTCGCCAGCAGCGGAGTGGTGGCGCAGCGGTAGCGGGCGTAGGGGGGGAGATGGGGGTGACAGGGGGGTGGTTTTTGGGGCTGGGGGTGTAATTGGAAATTTGATTAACCCTAGGGGCTTGATTGTAAATCCCAGGATTAGGAGAGTTAGCAATTTAGTCCTTGGACTTTTGGATATACACAATTTTAGTCCCTAAACTTATGAATATTAATAGGATGACCCCAGAACTTCTTTGAGATTGCAGATTGACCCCAAAACTTTTATAAAATAGCAATTTGACCCCAGAACATTTTGAAATTACAGAATAGTCCCCAAAATTTCTAGAAATTACAAAATGACCCTAAACTTTGCAGAAATTACAGAATCACTCCTAGACTTTGATAAAGTGACAGAACGACCCCTAGAACTTGCAGAAATTATATTATGACCCCAGAATTTAATAAATTCTGTATTTATGTCCTACGACGTTATAAAATGATATAAGACAGGACAAAGGAACCCTTTAAGCAAGAAAACCCTAATTTTAGGGGCGAAATCCACAAACCCTAATTTTCAGTGAACCCTAAAATTAGAACCTCAGTCTATCGATCTTCTCAAGAGTCATTCTTTTACAGATTTTATTGGTTTGAAGCTTTTAAACCAGATGATAAGTCATATTTTCATACTCTGTAGGAAGTTCACGCGGGGAACATAATTAAGCCTGCTATCGAAAGTTTTTGAACAGGATCTTGTGAGAAATCCAAGGTGGGGGTAAAATCTTATTTATATTTTGAATCGTACTATATTTACGAAAAATTACGTGACTATGTGTTTTGAATTCTGTCATTATGTGACGTCGATTTAAAGTGAAACGTCTTCATTATGCGAAAAGTAAATTATATGTTTTTACGAGCTATTGATTTCAGGTATTACAAGTACAAATGGTTTCATATGATGATAAGTCGGGATAATATCCGCACCAAAGGGTTTCTTTAGAAACCAACATATGTCAAAGGACTTTCTTACCTATGTGTTGTGTGAATTATGTGGCAAACGTGAATGTGACCAATGTGTACTGTCTGTTTATGTGGAATCATTAAGTGATATTTAACTGCGCATGCGCCTTCACGCCAAGTAGGGTATTCCTTGTTGGAAACCCATTTAAGGGGATATTCTTCGGATGTCCCAATACGAAGGGGTGTAATAACCCATATCGGGTCGGCTTGGGGCCCTGATAGGTAATCTTCGGAAACCTATCCACAGTTGCCATTGGGACTCTTCGGGAGTATACAACGTGTATTATATGTATATTATGCAGGAAATATTATGTGTATCTTTTTCACTGTACAAATCATCCCCACTAAGTGTTCTTTTAGCACTTACCCCTTTTATGATTTATTTTACAGATAATTTTGGAGGCAAGGAGGAAGAACATAAATGTCTGTTATTTTTGTGTGTGTATATAATAATGTATATGGATGTTCTGCATTTCTGAAATTTTAGCTATGTGCGAAACAATGTCAATGTATTGCGATTTGAATCAGAATGCTTTCTCCGCTACAATGTTGTAAAACCTTCGTAGGTTAAATGATTATTTTTCGGGTTTCTGTTTGTCTTAAAATCTTAGCAGTTTTGGAATTTTTGCTGGATGCCCTATAAACACGCTGCGTTTATACTCTGTTTCAAAAAAAAAAATCCGCGATTTAACCCTATATGAAAATGGGGCGTGACATGTTTGGTATCAGAGCCTGACTCTACCTTTCTTTTTGTAGGGCCTTGCTCATAAAAACTTTTGTTGTGTGTATATTAATGGAGATGGTCAGTATGGTTAATATGTAATTTAGACAGACAATTCTGTTCAACCTCCTTCCACAAGTTTGATTGAAATTTTTAAAATTTTCCTAATGTGATGTCATAAATGATTTTATCTGTTATTGATTTTTGTTCTGTGTATATATATTTTGGAAATGAGATGGAGAAATTTCTGGGTTGAGAGATATTGTCGATGTGGTTTTCTTATGAAACTTACATGTGGGATTATGGGTGACAAATGGTTCCTCCACGTAGGACAGATTGGATATATCTTCCTTCTTAACTTTCACTTGATGATAGTCGAATCTTAAGTCAATCTTTGAAAATACACTTGCTCCTCTTAACTGATCAAATAAATCCTCAATCCGGGGTAGAGGATACTTGTTCTTGATGGTCCTTTTGTTTAATTCTCGATAATCTATGCACATCCGAAAAGTTTCATCCTTCTTCTTTTCGAATAGTACCGGAGCTCCCCATGGAGACACACTGGGACGGATAAAACCTTTCTCCAACAGTTCCTGCAGCTGAACCTTTAGTTCTTGCAATTCTTTTGGTGCCACTCGGTACGGAGCTTTTGACACTGGCGCAGATCCGGGCACTAATTCTATCCCAAACTCCACTTCTCGATCTGGTGGAGGACCAGGTAGCTCTTCAGGGAAAACATCCTTGAACTCCTTCACTATCGAAACTCTTTCAATAGGATCCATTTCTTGCTCAGGATCTACCAGATTTACCAACATCGCCTCACAATCTCCTCCTTTTAGCTGTTTTATGGCTTGCATGGCCGTAATAACTTTGAAGTTCAAATCAATTCAAGTTCCGAAAAAGGTAAACTTCTCACCCTCAGGTGGCTGAAAGAGAATTTCTCTCTCAAAGCACTTGGTCATTGCATGATTATTTGTTAACCAATCAATTCCAAGAATTACATCGAAATCCTTCATTTCTAATACATGGAAGTCGGCAAAGAGGGTTTTATTCTCAAAAGAAATCCTCAAATTTCGACACATCCACTGAGTGCTTACTATCTTTCCTGAAGGTATGCTAACCTCTAAGCTCTTAGCATTTATCATATCACTTTCTAACTTTAACATCTCATAAAACTTGATAGAGATAAAAGAGTGGGTTGCCCCAGTATCAAATAAAACAAGTGCAGGCAAATCGCAAACCGATAACATACCTGCCATTGTCTCCGGCTCATCCGCAGCTTCATGGCGGGTAAGAGCATAGGCCCGAGCTCTTCCTACCCTCGACCCTTGATTAACATCTGGCCCCATGGTTGGAAACTGCGGACAATTCAATGCATTATGTCCTAGTTCCTTGCATCGAAAATAATTGGACGTTCCCGAAAGGCATTGTCCAAAGTGAGGCCTTCTACACTTGGGACAAATCGATTTTGCTTTATTATTCGGAATAGTGAAATTGCCTTTACCCATCGGGCGCTTTACCTGGACGGGGTTTCGACCTTGGTTCGGTCCTGGGTTAACCCATTTCCTTTTTCCTAGTTCCTTGTTGGCTCTCCTTGGGGCTACCAAATCCGTCCGTAATCGAGACGTCACCTCCATCGCCCTTCTTACCGCCTCGATATATGTTATCTCTCATTGTCCTGCCAATATAGCCCCAATATCCGGGCGTAACCCTTTACAAAAACGTCTGGCTTTCTTCGAATCGATATCCACCAAATGAGTCGCGTACCTACTCAGCTGGTTAAATTTCCTCTCATATTCACCTACAGTCATGAACCCTTGACGAAGGTGTAGGAATTTTGTTTCTTTGGTATCCTGATATGATTATGGCAGATAATGTTGCATAACGATCTCCTTAAAATCTGCTCAGGTCAACTCATTCCTCGCTTCTAAGGTCAAAGTTCGACTGTAAGACTCCCACCAGAAGCTTGGCTTCTCGGTGAGTTGAAAAATTGCACAAGAGACCCTCTGTGCCTTAGTGCACGTCAGATGTGCAAACAGTCGGTCTAAATCCCTCAGCCATTCTTCTGCTTCCATCGGTTCTCCCATTCCATAGAAAGTTGGTGGGTTGAATCGTCGGAAGAGTTCGATTACCCAGTTCTCATCTTCCTTTGGCTCCGTCGTTGTTGTATTCGTATTTTCGTTAACCAACCGTTGGGCTAAACCTTGCAACACTGCTACCAAACTCTCAATGGGTTCCAGGTTAGGTACCCCTGACGTTGACGGACTTGGTGTAGCCTGTTGTGGTTCGGTTCCTTCTCGTGCATGTGGTTCCGACGCCGATTGTCCAGACATCGGCGTAGTCGTTTGTGGATTTTTTCTTAATCTACCCCTCCTCATGTTCTAATTAGAGAATAACCAAAATTATCATAACACTCGAGAAGATAATAATAATAGAGTTTTATAACGCAAAATAATATCATTAACCACCAACCACTATCGTATATATCATAATCAAAATCATAACGAGTACACTGGTTAGTTGGGTGCAGGCGACTCTATTCTTATGTACATATCAAAAAGAATAATCGAGCCTCACCGCATCCTACAAAATATTGCATATGTACAACATATATACAGCAAAAGAATATTGTCCACCATCATAAACTAACCATCCCAAACCACCAACTCCCCCCTAAGCCATGGCAGCAGGTGGAGACGGGGGTTCTTGTAATCCTGGTGGGAAATCCTTATGACCCATCCCATCAAAATTCTCATCAGGATCTTCCTCCGGATCCTCTTCCGGATCTTCCCCTTCATCATCTCCATTCCCGCCCGAATCACTGCTAGAGGGGTCAAACGGTCCCTGCTCCGGAGTAGACGGGGTCTCCCGTCGCATCCACAGATCCATCATCTGCTGGGCCATTCGTCTAAAATCTATACTTGGTACATTATCCACGACCGAGTACACTAGCTCGTCTGGATCAAACGAGTTGCCGCTTCCATATTGCCTATTTGACCTGTTCCTCTACCTGTCTCCCGCCAGCAGTGAAACAACCTAGCTATGTGTTCTCCAATCGAAACATCACCCGCTACTTGGCTGCTCATGAACAACCTTCTCAGTCTAGCCCCAGCGGATTCGAAGCGGGGAACACTCATCCTGGCTGTCCTACGTGGAGGAACCATCTGTCACCCGTAACCCCACATGTAAGTTTCATAAGGAAACCACATCGACAATATCTCTCAACCCAGAAATTTTCCCATCTCATTTCCAAAATATACATCCATATATATTATTATATACACACAAAAATAACAGGCATTTCTGAAACTCTAGCTATATGCGAAACAATGTCAATATATTGCGATTTGAATCAGAATGCTTTGTCCGTTGCAATGTTGTAAAACATTCGTATGTTAAATGATTATTTTTCGGGTTTCTATGTGTCTTAAAATCTTAGCAGTTTAGGAATTTTTGCTGGACGCCCAATAACACACTGCATTTATTCTTTGTTTAAAAACACAAAAAAAAATTCCGCATTTTTAACTCTTTATGAAAATGGGGCGTGACAGTTTGGGTCTGACTCTACCTTCTTTTTCGTATGACCTTGCTCATAAAAACTTTTGTTGTGTGTATATTAATGGAGATGGTCAGTATGGTTAATATGTAATTTAGACAGACAATTCTGTTCAACCTCCTTCCACAGGTTTGATTGAAAATTTTAAAATTTTCCTAATGTGATGTCATAAATGTGTTTATTTGTTATTGATTTTTGTTCTGTGTATATATATTTTGGAAATGAGATGGGGAAATTTCTGGGTTGAGAGATATTGTCGATGTGGTTTCCTTATGAAACTTACATGTGGGATTACGGGTGACAGATGGTTCCTCCACGTAGGACAGCCAGGATGAGTGTTCCCCGTTTCGAATGCGTTGGGGCTAGACTGAGAAGGTTGTTCATGAGCAGCCAGGTAGCGGGCGATATTTCGATTGGAGAACACATAGCTAGGTTGTTTCACTGCTGGCGGGAGATAGGTAGAGGAACTGGTCAAATAGGCAATATGGAAGCGGCAACTCGTTTGATCCAGACGAGCTAGTGTACTCGATCGTGGATAATGTACCAAGTATAGATTTTGGGCGAATGGCCCAGCAGATGATGGATCTGTGGATGCGACGGGAGACCACGTCTACTCCGGAGCAGTGACCGTTTGACCCCTCTAGCAGCGATTCGGGCGGGGATGGAGATGATGAAGGGGAAGATCCGGAAGAGGATCCGGAGGAAGATCCTGATCAGAATTTTGATGGGATGAGTCATAGGGATTTCCCACCAAGATTACAGGGACCCCCGTCTCCACCTGCTGCCATGGCTTAGGGGGGGAGTTGGTGGTTTGGGATGGTTAGTTTATGATGGTGGATAATATTCTTTTGCTGTATATATGTTGTACATATGCAATATTTTATAGGATGCGGTGAGGCTCGATTATTCTTTTTGATATATACATAGGAATAGAGTCGCCTGCACCCAGCTAACCAGTGTACTCGTTATGATTTCGATTATGATATATATATGATAGTGGTTGGTGGTTAATGATATTATTTTACGTTATAGTTACCTATTATTATTATCTTCTCGAGTGTTATGATAATTTTGGTTATTCTCTAATCAGAACATGAGGAGCGGTAGACCAAGAAAAAATCTGCAAACGACGACGTCGATGTCTGGACAATTAGCGTCGGAACCACATGCACGAGAAGGAACCGAACCACAACAGGCTACACCAAGCCGTCAACGTCAGGGGTACCTAACCTGGAACCCATAGAGAGTTTGGTAGCAGTATTGCAAGGTTTAGCCCAACGGTTGGGTAACGAAAATACGAATACAACAATGACGGAGCCAAAAGAAGATGGGAACTGGGTAATCGAACTCTTCCGACGATTCAACCCACCAACTTTCAATGGAAGGGGAGAACCGACGGAAGCAGAAGAATGACTGAGGGATTTAGACCGACTGTTTGCACATTTGACGTGCACTAAGGCACAGAGGGTCTCTTGTGTAATTTTTCAACTCACCGAGGAGGCAAGCTTCTGGTGGGAGTCTTACAGTCGAACTTTGACCTTAGAAGCGATGAATGAGTTGACCTGGGTAGATTTTAAGGAGATCGTTATGCAACATTATCTACCACAATCATATCGAGATACCAAAGAAACAGAATTCCTACACCTTCGTCAAGGGTTCATGACTGTAGGTGAATATGAGAGGAAATTTAACCAGCTGAGTAGGTACGCGACTCATTTGGTGGATACCGATTCGAAGAAAGTCAGACGTTTTTGTAAAGGGTTACGCCTGGATATTGAGGCTATATTGGCAGGACAATAAGAGATAACATATATCGAGGCGGTAAGAAGGGCGATGGAGGTGGCGTCTCGATTACGGACGGATTTGGTAGCCCCAAGAAGAGCCAACGTGGACCTGAGAAAAAGAAAATGGGTTAACCCGGGACTGAACCAAGGTCGAAACCCCGTCCAAGCAAAGCGCCCGATAGGTAGAGGCAATTTCACTATTCCGAATAATAGAGCAAAACTGATTTGTCCCAGGTGTAGAATGCCTCACTTTGGACAATGTCTCTCGGGAACGTCCAATTATTTTCGATGCAAAGAACCAGGACATAATGCATTGAATTGTCCGCAGTTTCCAGCCATGGGGCCAGGTGTTAATTAAGGATCGGGGGTAGGAAGAGCTCGGGCCTATGCTCTTACCCGCCGTGAAGCTGCGGATGAGCCGGAGACAATGGCAGGTATGTTATCGGTTTGCGATTTACCTGCATTTGTTTTATTTGATACTGGGGCAACCCACTCTTTTATCTCTATCAAGTTTTATGAGATGTTAAAGTTAGTAAGTGATATGATAAATGCTAAGAGCTTAGAGGTTAGCATACCTTCAGGAAAGATAGTAAGCACTTAGTGGATGTGCCGAAATTTGAGGATTTCTTTTGAGAATAAAACCTTATTTACCGACTTGCATGTATTAGAAATGAAGGATTTCGATGTAATTCTTGGAATGGATTGGTTAATAAATAATCATGCAACGACCAAGTGCTTTGAGAGAGAAATTCTCTTTCAGCCACCTGAGGGTGAGAAGTTTACCTTCTTCGAAACTCGAATTGATTTGAACTTCAGAGTTATTACGGCCATGCAAGCCATAAAACAGCTAAATGGAGGAGATTGTGAGGCGATGTTGGTAAATCTGGTAGATCCTGAGCAAGAAATGGATCCTATTGAAAGAGTTCCGATAGTGAAGGAGTTCAAGGATGTTTTCCCTGAAGAGCTACCTGGTCCTCCACCAGATCGAGAAGTGGAGTTTGGGATAGAATTAGTGCCCGGATCTGCGCCAGTGTCAAAAGCTCCGTACCGAGTGGCACCAAAAGAATTGCAAGAACTAAAGGTTCAGCTGCAGGAACTGTTGGAGAAAGGTTTTATCCGTCCCAGTGTGTCTCCATGGGGAGCTCCGGTACTATTCGAAAAGAAGAAGGATGAAACTTTTCGGATGTGCATAGATTATCGAGAATTAAACAAAAGGACCATCAAGAACAAGTATCTTCTACCCCGGATTGAGGATTTGTTTGATCAGTTAAGAGGAGCAAGTGTATTTTTCAAAGATTGACTTAAGATCCAGCTATCATCAAGTGAAAGTTAAGAAGGAAGATATATCCAAGACAGCTTTCCGAACCAGATATGGCTATTACGAATTCGTAGTTATGCGTTTTGGACTCAGTAATGCGCCAGCGGTCTTCATGGATATGATGAATCGAGTTTTTCACCCTTATCTCGATCGATTCGTAATAGTTTTTATCGACGATATTTTTGATATACTCGGATAGTCAAATACACCATGAAGAACACTTAAGAATGGCATTGGAGGTTCTGCATAAGGAGAAGCTGTATGCAAAATTCAAAAAGTGTGAGTTCTGGCTGAATAAGGTGTCATTTCTAGGATATATCGTCTCCGAAAAAGGGATAAAAGTGGATCCCGCCAAAGTGGAAGCTGTGAGTAATTGGAAGACGCCTACTAATGTAAATGAAGTGCGGAGTTTTCTTGGACTGACTGGATATTAGAGAAGATTTATTGAGGGATTTTCTAAGATTGCTATGCCCATGACTCGTTTAACCCGGAAGGAGACGAAGTTTCAGTGGACTGATTAGTGTGAGAGGAGTTTTCAAGAATTGAAGAGAAGATTAACTACTGCACCAATATTGGTAGTTCCAGATGGAACAAAAGGATTTGTAGTCTACAGCGATGCATCCAAGCAAGGTTTGGGATGTGTTTTGATGCAGCAGGGAAGAGTGGTGGCTTATGCATCAAGACAGTTAAAGACTCATGAGCAAAACTACCCAACTCATGATTGGAGTTGGCTGCAGTAGTACATGCCCTTAAAATTTGGCGGCATTACTTATATGGAGGAAAATGCGAAATTTACACTGATCATAAGAGTCTAAAGTACTTCTTTGAACAGAAGGAGCTGAATATGAGGCAACGAAGATGGCTAGAATTAGTAAAGGATTATGATTGCACAATTCTTTACCATCCAGGAAAGGCGAACGTAGTTGCCGATGTGCTTAGCCGGAAGAAGACAAAAAGGATAACTTGCCTACTTACCAATCAGGATCCATTGGTAAGAGAAATGTCTAAGTTAAGCTTGGAAATAGTAGTGCCACCAAGTAGCATTAAGGCCAAGGTTGCAACTTTAATAGCCAAACCCACCTTGCGAGAAGAGATCATTAAGGCCTAGAAGAATGACATATTTTTACTTTGGATAAAGAATCGTATGGAGAGGGGGGAAGCAAAAGGATTTACAGAGTCTGTCGAAAGAGCTCTCACTTTCAGAGAAAGACTTTGTGTGCCAAAGGACGAGGAACTAAAAAATAGAATTCTGGAAGAGGCACACGCAACTCCGTACTCTGCACATCCTGGAGGTATGAAGATGTACCAAGATCTGAAGAGAACTTTCTGGTGGCAAAACATGAAGAGGAGCATTGGACTTTTCGTCAAGAAATGTCTCGTCTGCTAGCAAGTAAAAGCAGAGCATCAGCGGCCAGTAGGGATGCTGACACCACTGGAAATTCCCGAGTGGAAGTGGGAACACATTACTATGGATTTTGTTGTCGGTTTATCTAAAAAAATTCGAGGAAATCATGTTGTGTGGGTTATAGTGGACAGACTAACCAAGTCTGCTCACTTTCTGCTTATTAAAATGACGTTCGACTTGGATAGATTGGCCCGAATTTATATGAAGGAAATTGTCAGGCTCCATGGAGTACCAGTCTCTATTGTATCGGATAAGGACCCCCACTTTTCTTCCAGATTTTGGCAGTTCTTACAAAAGGGGTTAGGCACTAAATTAACTTTCAGTATTGCTTTTCATCCTCAGACTGACGGCCAGACAGAGCGAACGATACGAATTTTAGAAGACATGTCGAAAGCCAGTGTCTTGGATTTGCAGGGAAGTTGGGAAGATCACTTATATCTGGTAGAGTTCGCTTATAATAACAGCTATCAGTCAACAATTGGAATGACACCATATAAAGCGCTGTATGGAAGAAGGTGCCGATCACCCTTATATTATGATGAAGTAGGCGAAAAATAAGTTTTGGGGCCTGAGTTGGTCGAACAGGCTGTAGAGATAATAAGAAAAATTAGAGAAAGAATCAAAGTAGCTCAGGATCGACAAAAATCCTATGCAGATAAGAGAAGAAGAGAGCTAAAATTCGAAGTTGGTGATAAAGATTTCCTAAAAGTGTTGCCCATTAAAGGTGTTTACCGATTCGGAAAGAGAGGTAAACTAAAACCCAGGTACATTGGACCTTATGAAATATTGGAAAGGGTGGGCGAGGTAGCATATCGATTAGCACTACCACCTAATTTCGCGGGCATTCACAATGTATTTCACGTATCCATGTTGCGAAAGTACGTGTTTGACCCGAGTCACGTAATCCACCAGGAAATCATTAAGCTTGAAAAGGACTTATCTTATGAAGAGTCTCTTGTTGCTATTATCGATAGAAAAGTCCATAAACTGAGGAATCGAGATGTAAACTTGGTAAAGGTCCAGTGGAGTCAGCACAACGCGAAGGAAGCGACTTGGGAGAAAGAAGAAGAAATTCTCGCACGATATCCGAGTCTATTAAATTTTGCTACTTCTCTAAATTTCGAGAACAAAATTTCTCTGTAGGAGGGAAAGATGTAGCACCAACTTTTCTTTAAATATATATATATATATAATAGATTTGAGGATTTAAAATTTAACCAATCAAGTTTAATAAAAATTAGTGGCATGGTTGACACATCATGCTTGATATCATAACACTTGGCCAATTTCTAGGATAAGGGATATTTGATTAAGTAAATAGGTTGGTGGAATGTGTGAGTGGTGTGGTGGCCGGCGCTTGTAGCGCTGACGAGGATTGATTAAAGGCCGCCGCAGCTAGCGGCGGCGATGCTGGATTATATATATATGTATATGTTTATGTGTTGATGTTTATCTGTGTGTTGGTTGTGCGTGGGAGCGGCGTCGAAATTTTGTGTGTGTGGGGGGACCGACGCTGGTTGCGCCGACGTGGCTGATGGAGGAGAGCCGCCGTTGAAAGCGACGACTGTGGCGGAGATATATATATGTATGTATTCGGGTGTATATATATGTATATATATATGTATGTGTGAAGTGTGTGAGTGTGTGCATGGTGTCGCCAGCGACATGGGTCGCCGGCAGCGGAGTGGTGGCGCAGCGGCAGCGGGCGTAGGGGGGGAGATGGGGGTGACAGGGGGTGGTTTTTGTGGCTGGGGGTGTAATTGGAAATTTGATTAACCCTAGGGGCTTGATTGCAAATCCCAGGATTAGGAGAGTTAGCAATTTAGTCCTTGGACTTTTGGATATACACAATTTTAGTCCCTGAACTTATGAATATTAATAGGATAACCCCAGAACTTCTTTGAGATAGCAGATTGACCCCAAAACTTTTATAAATTAGCAATTTGACCCCAGAACATTTTGAAATTACAGAATAGTCCCCAAAATTTCTAGAAATTACAAAATGACCCTAAACTTTGCAAAAATTACAGAATCATCCCTAAACTTTGATAAAGTGACAGAACGACCCCTAGAACTTGCAGAAATTATATTATGACCCCAGAATTTAATAAATTCTGTATTTTATGTCCTACGACGTTATAAAATGATATAAGACAGGATAAACGAACCCTTTAAGCAAGAAAACCCTAATTTTAGGGGCGAAATCCACAAACCCTAATTTTCAGTGAACCCTAAAATTAGAACCTCAGTCTATCGATCTTCTCAAGAGTCATTCTTTTACAGATTTTATTGGTTTGAAGCTTTTAAACCAGATGATAAGTCATATTTTCATACTCTGTAGGAAGTTCATGCAGGGAACATAATTAAGCCTGCTATCGAAAGTTTTTGAACAGGATCTTGTGAGAAATCCAAGGTGGGGGTAAAATCTTATTTATGTTTTGAATCGTACTATTTTTACGAAAAATTACGTGACTATGTGTTTTGAATTCTGTCATTATGTGACGTCGATTTAAAGTGAAACGTCTTCATTATGCGAAAAGTGTTCGAGTAAATTATATGTTTTTACGAGCTATTGATTTCAGGTATTACAAGTACAAATGGTTTGATATGATGATAAGTCGGGATAATACCCGTACCAAAGGGGTTTCTTTAGAAACCAACATATGTCAAAGGACTTTCTTACCTATGTGTTGTGTGAATTATGTGGCAAACGTGAACGTGACCAATGTGTACTGTCTGTTGATGTGGAACCATTAAGTGATATTTAACTGCGCATGCGCCTTCACGCCAAGTAGGGTATTCCTTGTTGGAAACCCATCTAAGAGGATATTCTTCGGATGTCCCAATACGTAGGGGTGTAATAACCCATATCGGGTTGGCTTGGGGCCCTGATAGATAATCTTCGGAAACCTATCCACAATTGCTATTGAGACTCTTCGGAAGTCTATAACGTGTATTATATGTATATTATGCAGGAAATATTATGTGTATCTTTTTCACTGTACAAATCATTCCCACTAAGTGTTCTTTTGGCACTTACCCCTTTTATGATTTATTTTACAGAAAATTTTGGAGATAAGGAGGAAGAACATAAATGCCTGTTATTTTTGTGTGTATATAATAATGTATATGGATGTTCTGCATTTTTGAAATTTTAGCTATGTGCGAAACAATGTCAATGTATTGCGATTTGAATCAGAATGCTTTCTCAGCTGCAATGTTGTAAAACCTTCGTAGGTTAAATGATTATTTTTCGGGTTTCTGTTTGTCTTAAAATCTTAGCAGTTTTGGAATTTTTGCTGGATGTCCTATAAACACGCTGCGTTTATACTCTATTTTTTAAAAAAATAAAAAAATAAAAAAAATTATCCACGATTTAACTCTTTATGAAAATGGGGCGTGACATTTAGTCAAAATTTAAAAGGTGTTTTTGTCTAAAAATTTAAAGGGTGTACTCATAAACAATGGAGGTGTCAATAGCCGCGGCCTTTTTAATTTAAAGCTCCAAATTAAATCGAGTTCTCAATTTAAAATTGAATTAATATTTTCTTAATTTATTCAAAATATAAATACTTATTGAAATATAAATTAAAAAAAGACAAAAAAAGTTAATCTATTCAAAATATAAATAGATGTTGGAATATAAATAAATTCATAAATATAAATAAATACAAAAAAAGTGAAAAAAATTAATTTATTCAAAATAGAAATACATATTGAAATATAAATAAATTTAGAAACATAAATAAAAGAAAAGGAAAAAATTACAAAAGTGGAAAAGTTAATATTAATATACATATTAAAATATAAATAAATTTATAAATATAAATAAAAAATATAGAATTTTACCTTAATCAAGAACTCAATCTAATTTAAAACCCAAAATTTAAATCTACAATTAAGAACTAATATATAAATTCAAATTTATCCAATGAAAATTAAGATTAATAGTTAAAAAGGAAAAAGATGAAATTTGGCAGGCAGAGTGCAACTTCCCCCCAATAACAATATATATGGAGGCCATTGATATTCTCACATATAAGCAAACATCATCATTGAAAACACAACATTAAGCTATTTAAATATATATATCCAATCACAATTTCCATATTACTTCTCAAGTTAGAGCAACAACAAAAAACAGAATTTTTTGTAATTTTATACTACGTTGAACATGTTAACTAGTCATCTTTTGGAGGAGCCATGAGCAGCAGCCTCTCCTCAGAATGATGTCCCTGCTCCTCTGCTAATAGTGACTGCAAATCACTACCATTTGCCAGGCTGTTGAACTCCACAGCTTTGGATGGCATTGTAGGATAACGCCGTTGGGCAAAAGTCATCAACCTTTTGATAGATTGCAAATACTTACGGGTCGTTTCATCATTCATGATGTGGGCCACACTGTTGGTATAGATCTTTTCACGAGCAGAACGTTCGTGAATACCAACCATAGTGACACCAATAGGCCACGGAGCATTTCCAATCGCGAGTCTAATGTAATGGTCCATTGCAGCTAGGTAGTCGCGCTTCATACAGCAGTCGACAATGTACATCAGAGCTTGCCGGATATCATCAGGAAGAACCTAGAAGGAGAAAGGACAAATATAAATCATTCAAGCTCAAAGGAAAAGGAAAACAAAAAAACAACCACCTCCTATATTAACATCAACATAGTCGAATAATAAACACATTTAGTCATTTTCTCTATATATAATTCATTCGAATAGAATGCTAATAGTCACTGTAAACAACCGCTAGCATCAACGCATAATTGTTAACCATTGTGTAAATCCAAAATATGAATTTGCCACAATATAATAAATCATGTTGCAACAATACTGTCATTTCAATTCAGATGCTATAATTAACAAATATGCATGAGATGCACAAAAATTAATGGTTGCAATTTTTTTTTCCATATGGTTTAAAATTCATTACTTTCAAGGGTAAATTATGCATTCAAATGTGTAAAGAATCCAAATTGATTGATTACATTTTCTTCACTGAAAATGATACATAGAATTCATTAAATTTGGGTCATCTATGTTATATGACTATCCTTATCCTTGCTGGACTACTGAAGCTCCTTTAGAAAATAACTCTGGATTTTCTTACTTAAACTTTAACCTAATAATCCAAAGAACGTCATCCACAAAAATTTATCAAAAACAAAAAGGACTATACTCAACATTTGTCAACAAGACAAAAGATGCTTTATATTGGTGCAGCTGCTACTGCAAACTATTCCAAGTAACAGTAAATCAAGCAATAAATGTAGATACCAGATTCTCTTCTAATGCAAAGACATCAAGAATTGTAAATGTTTCAAAATACCAGAATCCCATCCCTCAAAATATAAAGAAAAATAGAAGAGAAGGGTTAAAAAAAAAAATCAAAGATTTATCTAGTTAATCTCAGCTGTCACCAGCATAGGCTCAAGATCACGAGCAGATTCCTGTATCCTAGATACTTGACAAAGTGAAGACCCCATATTAATAAAACGTAAATGCGTAGCAGATAAATTTGACCATCCTTCCATTATATTAGCACACCGACAAGGTTGATAACACGGAGAATTCATATGAACAATGCACCCCAAACGAACTCAAATGTTTATATCACATGAGCAAAGCTGATAATAGTGAACCAAAGATAAATCCGTTAATGAAATATCCCTCATATATCTTCAAATTAAAATCAATTTCAGGATCAAGTTTAAACTTTTGAAGACTAGTTGGTTTAGGTTAAGCATGCAATCAGTTCAACCGCAGCGTGATGACAGAACATGAGAACAAGGATAAAGATCATATCACTGGAAAGCAAAAAAGTAAAAGACAAATGATAACACAAACTCACCTTCTTTCTGCAAAACTTGAACAATGGAGTTAAATACCGAGCACACTGCTTAAACGTGGCTACCATCGACTTCCTTTTAGCCGTCCTCTTCTCCGCATCCGTCATCTCATTTAGCTCCTGATGCCATTCATTCAGCAGCTTCTTGAAAAACACCAAAATCTTATCTTCATCACACAATTCCTCAAAATTGGCCTTCATTCTTTTCAAATCCTTATCGTGATCAACCCCAGACGAGGCCCCATCCCCACTCAGATCCTTATTCCCATCACCACCATCCTCATCCTCTCCCCCACCCTCGGAAGACTTCCTCTTCCGATCATTCAAAATCCCCGACTTCTGCCGCTTCTTCAACTCCACAATATCCCGCAGGAAATCATTCGTTTGCCCTTCAGTCATATCACTGTCGTCGACCTCAAACAATCCAGCCTTCAATACGTACTTCAGGCGGTCGAGTCTCGCCTCATCGTCTTCCCCGAAGAGAGTCACCGGCTGTTTCAGGAAGCGGAGGCGGCGAATTACCTCTTGTCTGGGGAGATTGAGATAGTCGATGTTCTGCTCTTCGACTAGGGATTTGGAAGCCGACGACTCGGGCTTAGATTTCGTGATTTCGGTATTGGAATTAGGGTTTGACGATGATTTGGGATCCTTATTGTGCTGTTCTTGCTGCAATTGCTTCTGGCGAAGTGCTTTGGCCTCGGCTTCGCGTTTTTCCTCCTCTCGCAGCCGCTGGAGGCGTTTCTGCTCGATTTCCGACCGCTTGAATATCTTCTTGCCGCCGACGTCCTCCGCCAGGCTCTGCCGTTTCTTCAGCAATTCCTGCTTCAGAATATCCATGAATCGGTTGGATAATTTCTAGGTTTCCTTTTATTTTCTTGCGTGGATGATGAATTTGGGAATGGAGCTAGGGTTTTTTTTTCTTCGATTCCGGGAATTTTATTCGAATCGGTTCGGGTCGGACTAACTTCCGTGAATATGGAGCTATAAACCTGCCCAGCTTTCCTCGGACGGATAGGCTATAATTACATAGGTATTTAATATTTATTGAAATAGTAGTGTACCGAGCAACTGTTATATAAAATTTAATAATGTTAAGATTTAGTGATATAATATTAACTTAATATAAATATATAATATTTTTAATAATTATATTTTATATAATAATATTTAAAATATCAAATTAGAAAGTTCAAATTTAAATCATGAGGAATATATATAATAAACAATTTCAAAATTTTAATTGAAATTACAAACAATAAACAATTTTTAAAAAAAATGAGAAAAAAATCGTATTATTTATAATTTTGATATATAATTGTCACATCCACATTTCTAACATAGCTAAACTTGTATTAAATTTTCATATTAAAATACTTTGTAAGTAAGTGTGTGATTAAAAAAAACATAAATTACATAAAAACCTTTCTTGCATATAAAAACTCATTAACATTATATATGTTTCATAATGTATATCATACTACAAACCACACTCACTTGTATATTTATATATTTATACATATTAGAGTACGAGGATGAAACAAAAGTTCATGTAGTTTATCAAAATATTATTTAAAACAAAATAAGCACATAGCGTAGTTCAACAGGTCGTCATCTATGTATACAAGCTTCGAACCCATAGAAGCTCAACAACACGATCAGTGAGTCCATGAACTTATACATGAGTTCACCTACAAAACATGTTGTATATGAGCTAAAGAGTTAATAAGCAGAAATTATGCACATAACATGAATAATATGAAATAATGCTAATGATGCATGTTAATGATAAAAATATTTATTTCAAAATCATTTTTCTTCAATGGGCTCTTGACCACCATCTATTAGGCACCAAATAGAACTCAATATAACATCATTCATTATAATTATATCAATGTCTCACATGTCACCGACTGAACAAATCAAGTCATATCAATGTCTCACATGTCATCGACTAAGCATATATGATCAATAGTCATATTCATGTCTCACATGCCACCGATTGAACAAATCAAGTCATATTCATGTCTCACATGTCACCGGCTAAACATATATAGTATATTATAAGCATAATTTACATGTTTCGATGCACCGGTAGTGGTCAATAAAATATTTTTCTTCTTGAAACCATGTCTTGCATGTAAAATGCAATAACATTCATCATTTAAATATGCATGTATTGATACTCGTAAACGATATTCCTAATGCAGCTCATATATTTTCACAGAGTATCACTCAAACACATCAATTCTCAAGAAGATATAAAATTATATAATATCACTTAATCAATGTATAACATGAAATATTATATCAATACATTATAGTTGCAAATAAATTTCTAATTATTGTGCTTGCATGTGAAATTACTTATCTCTTGTATTATCATGATTAATCTAAAATAGCAAATTAAATATGTCATTAGAATATTAAACTAATTGAAACAATTTTGAAGGATTATAACATTCTTTATTGAACTTACTTATGAAAAATAAGTTTCTTGATCAAGTTTATAGATAAATTCATTCTCAAAATCTCACAAAAACTCACTTAATTTAAACTATTGATTATAATTAATAAATTAAAAATTAAAACTACTCTTTACATAATTCAATAACACACCCAATTGATTTAAATTAGCTCATACAATTATTATGATCTTACAATGATAATGTAAGTCCACTAACTATAAAGATGAAGTTATTAACAACAAAAAAATATATTATTTCAATCTAATTAACGACACTTACATATAAACTGAATCCACCAAATAGTGTTAATATTTATTTATTCATAAACATAAGTTGCCCTTCTTGGTGTCTCATCTATACTCTTAATTATTATCTCATCTATACTCTCAATTAATTAATAAAATACTTATAAAACTATTATTATTATTATTATTATTATTATTATTATTATTATTATTATTATTATTATTATTATTATTATTAAACTTAATAACCTCAATCAATTAATTCATCATGTCTACAACAACATATTAGCCCAATTATAAGTAAAATAAAATGAAATTTTGTTTATAAAATAATTCGATAAATACATATTAATAAAATACATGTATATTCTTGTTTTAGTTATGTTAATAAGTATATATATATATATATATATATATATATATATATATAATTTTCATCTTTAGAATTTTATTTTATAAGCAATTAATATTAAATAAAAAAAATGTTCAAACCTAATTTCCTATTTCAAACATATTGGTTAGCACATAACTTAGGGGCTTTTAACTACTAATAATAAACAAGCAAACATAAGATTTTAAGTTTAAATAAATATATAAATAAAATGGACACATTATTGATATCAATGTAAATTCAATTCATAAAATATATGGATGTATGAACTATTTTGGTCAAAAAGTAACAAAAGGTTTGAGTCTCACAATAATTAAGTGAGAATTTTAAATGAAGAAATTATTTAAGGGGCTATAAGCAAACCATCAATTACTAAACACATCTATTTTAAAAATATTTAACCTTAACATATTTCTAAACACACTCCATAACATTATCATTTTACACTTGCAATTATATAACATAGAATTAAAAATAATACATGGTAAGGGTATTTATATTTTTAAATATATGTTTATTTTTAATAAAATGTGTTTAGTAGTAGGTAAGGTGTGTATAGCCCTATACATAATTTAATTTAAATATGACTTTTATTTTTAAAAAAAGTCAAAATTGCACGCCATAATTTTTATTATATATAAACATTGATTTAATTTGTTCTCAATAGTCATGAAATGATCATCTTAGGGTGATCCTTTTGTCAACGAATGCTCCTATTACACTCGTAGTCTTAAGGGGCTGCCTTGCAGCTCCCCCTATCTCTAAAGGGGCTTATGTACTTCACTCGTTACCACTAAACGACGAAGCCAGGAGTGGAAGGAGGGACTTGAACCCTTAACCTTCTAATCTTTCAGGAACAAATGATCAGACGATAAGATTCCGATAAGCAAACAAGTAGTTTGCTACAAATAAAAAAATGGAACTAGCATATTGGAAGATCAATCGGCCAAAGTAACCATGAGCGGCTACGATATTATAAGTTTCTTCTCTAATTTGGAACCGGTAGGGATTGATTCAATTATGGAATCATGAATAGTCATTGCTCATATTTTACAAGAGATGCTTACTTATAAATCTAATCATATTAGAGCCCGCCAAGAAGTACTTGGTACTACAATCATTGGAGGAATAATACCACAAGTGTCTCCTTTCGATGAATGACCAAAAAAAATCAGAATTCTAATAGAGAACGGTCAGATCTATAAAATTACAACGACGGGTACAGATAATTCGAATAAGGCCTGAATAATAAGGCATCTTATCCGGCGGAAAGGCTACATCTAGTACCGGACCGATGATTTGGATGATACGCCCCAGAATTTTCAACTTTTCCAAACATTTATAATTCGTGGTCTAATTAGACAACATCTTGCTTCGAATATAGGAATTGCTACTCGAACATATACTTGTTTTGAGTGCCTATTTATTTTCTATTGGTATCTATAGATTGATCACAAATCGAAATATGGCTAAAACCCTTATATATCTTGAACTTAATCTTTTATACAACCATATTAAAATAAAATAAAGTAAAATAAATATCTAAATTCCCATTATCCCATATCCACATTTTTTCTTCCATTCTAAACACTTCTTCCCTACCCTCAGGGCCCCACCCTACTCTTTTATATCGAAATCCTATAACTTTTATATTGAAAGTCTACTATGACATTAAATTATTGACATGAGATTAGAAAAATAGGATTTACAATAAATATTAATTAATATGATTATTAATAACATTTTTTAAAGTTGTTTAGAGTATGGCACATGTCATTCAATTGTTATATATATATATATATATATATATATATAATATAATAATAAATATTGAAAGTCTACTATTTTGTTATCTTTACATATGTGATAATAATTTATTGACATGAGATTAGAAAGTTTGCGTTTATAATAAAATTAATTAATATAATTATTAATAATATATTTTGAGTTGTTTAGTGTATGACACATGTTATTCAGTTGTTCTTTTATATATATATATATATATATATATATATATATATATGTATTTATCTTGTACGTTGCACAATTTGGTATATCAAATGTAGATAATTTTAAAATTTTGATAATATAATGTGGTATATCAAATTTAGATAATTTTAAATTTTTGGTAATATAATGTGTTCGTGTATATATTAGTATTTATCTCGTACGTTGCACAATTTGGTATATCAAATGTAGATAATTTTAAAATTTTAATAATATAATGTGGTATATCAAATTTAGATAATTTTAAATTTTTGGTAATATAATGTGTTCGTGTATAATTCAAACATGAATTATACAATCTTTCTAATATTTACATTAATAAAATGTAGATACATTAAATTTACATAAATGTAGTTCTACATAATTATTTTTTGATACAAAATTAATGTTATTCTACATAATTTTATTCGATAATTTTTTTTTGAAATAACCTTTTACATATTTGGTATTTATTATTATTTATATGGATTTTTTAAAATTTAATATAATTTTTCTGTGTTATATGGGTTAAATCAGAATTAATTCCAGGAGTGTGGAATCGGAAAGAATTCTGAAAAAATCGGTCTAAATCATGCTGAACCGGTGGTGTCAAGTTTTGAGTCAGAGCCGGTCCAATGTAGTTAAAACGGTTGGAATTCAATTACAGAAGCTAGGGTTAGTTCGCGCAGGTCAATTTCTTCTAGCTTAAAATCAATGTGTTTCATAACTGTTTTATTGGAATTAGTTTAGGGATATAATTACTTATGTATAGTAGATCAGTCAGTTTTGACTTCTGATTGATCATCAAAATTCATAGCATAGCTCATTTTTCAGAAATTAGGTTCATATGAGTTTCAGAAAAGCCCCAATTAGTCTAGGCACTTGTAATTGACATTTCTCTTTGGATACTTAGTGGATTTCATCGATTTTTGATCTGGTGGATGTAGGTCGATATGGCGAGCCGAACCACCATAAAATCTCGCCTATTGATTGCGCTGCATGCATGCCATTGTCCATTATTCTTCTTTCTCTATTTTTTTTAAATTTCTTGGAGAATTCGAATTCTGAAATTATTTTCTTTGTTCGGTTGATTGAATAAGCGACAATCACAACAATTGGCGCCGTCTGTGGGAAGCTTGATCGCCAAACAAGATGAGTTTGATGAAACTCAATGTGCAAAAATTTTCGGGGAATGAGGAATTTAATATGTGGAAGGTGCATATGAAGTCTCTTCTGATTCATCATGGAATTAAAGATGCTTTGAAGGAGGAGAGTGGACAATCTTCGTCTACCAGCGCTGAGAAGAGGAAAAACATGGACAAGAAAGCAAGAAGTGCTATTCTTTTGTGTCTTACGGGCAAAGCGCTGAGAGAAGTATGCAAGGAAGCAACTGCAAGGGGTGTATGGAAGAAACTGAGTGCCCTTTACATGACAAGGTCTGTAGCTAATCGTCTATTCTTGAAGCAAAAGTTGAATTCTTTCAGGATTCAAGATGAGAAGAAGATTTTGGAGAAATTAGATGAATTTAATAAGATATTAGACGATTTGGAAAACATAGGAGAATTACAAGATGATGGAGATATTGCTTTGTTTTTGTTAAATGCATTGCCAAGATCCTTTCAATCTTTCAGGGATGCATTGGTATATGGAAGAAAGGAACCCTTAACCTTAGAGGAAGTCTAAGTTTTAATCAAGACTAGAGCCTTGTCATACGTTCCTGAATCCAAGAGTCAAAATTTTGGAGAAAGATTAAATGTGAAGTTCAAGAGAAAAGGGCCTCAGAATTCAAATAAGAAAAACAACCAGAGAATGGAAGGTCAAGCCAATAAAAGGGTTGGTGGGCACACTGAAATAAGGAAGTGTTTCCACTGTCATAAGCTGAACCATCTAAAGAAAAATTACCCTGATAGGAAGAAGAAAGAAAACCCCAATGTGAATCAGCAAGTTGTTGTTGCTGAAGAGAATTATGAGAGTGTTGTGTGTGTTGTTAACATTAAAATCAAGAATGAATGGGTCCTTGATTCCGAATCTTCCTTTCATATGTATCCAGCAAAATCTTGGTTTACTGAGTTGAGGATGGAAAATGGAGGTCTTGTGTTGCTGGGAGATGATCATTCATGTTAGGTCCTGGGAACTGGAAGCATAAGGCTGAAACTGCATGATGATAGCACCAAGACACTTCCAAATGTAAGGTATATTCCTTAACTAAAACAAAATTTAATCTCAGTTGGTTTGCTTAATGCCACAAGATATGAGTTCAAGACATATGAAGAGGAGATTCTTATAACAAAGAGTAATGTGTTGATAATGAAAGACAAGAAAACCAATGGACTATACATTTTGGAAGGCAACACCATTACAGGTGAAGTCTCAAGTGTATCCAGCAAAGAAGAAACTGAGTTATGACATAAAAGATTAGCTCATATAAGTGAGAGAGGTTTGGTTGAATTGTCTAATCAAAAGCTATTGGGAGAAGCCAAGATCACAAAGCTTGAAAAATGTGAAAACTGCATTTTAGGCAAAGCTACTAGATCCAGTTTCCCCACAGGTAGACTCACTTCCTCAAAACCTCTTGAATATGTGTATTCAGATTTGTGGGGCCCTTCTAAAGCTGAAACTCATGGTGGAGGTAGGTACTTTATGTCCTTTATTGATGATTATTCAAGAAAAGTTTGGATATATGTTCTTAAACATAAAAATGAAGCTTTTGATAAATTCAAAGAATGGCTAATCATGTTAGAAAATCAAATTGAAAACACTTTGAAATGTCAAGAACTAATAATGGTCTTGAGTACTTGTCCAAAGAATTCCATGAGTTTTGCAGGGAAAAAGGCATAGCAAGACATAAATCTGTTGTAGGCACACCTCAAAAAAACAGGATGGCTGAAAGACTGAATAGAACATTACTTGAAATAGTAAGATGTCTTCTATTGGATGCAAATCTACCAAAATCATTTTGGGGAGAAGCTATGGTGACTGCAGCTTACTTGATAAACAGAAACCCTTCACCATCTATGGGATTCAAGACTCCAAATGAGAAATTGTATGGTAAGCTTTCTGATTACTCACATTTGAGGATATTTTGTTGTCTTGCTCATGCTCATATCAGACAAGACAAATTGGAACCAAGAGCTATTAAGTGCATTTTCATTGGATATCCTAATGGGGTTAAATGTTATAAATTGTAGAGTTTAGAACCTAGGATGAGGAGATGCTTTATTAGCAGGGATGTAGTGTTCAAAGAGAACACTATGATATATAAAAGTCAGTCCAATGAGCAGGAAGAAACAAGGTCTTTTGAGGAGTCTCAAACTGATGAAATGCAAAATGAAGATAATCAGCTTCAGGTAGAGTTTGAAAGTCTTGATCAGGAAGATGAAGAGAAGAATCTTATCGATGATGGTACTTCTGACAAAGAAGAATATGACACTGATCATCCGGATCCACAACAAGACCTGAGAAACTACATTTTGTTAAATGATAGACCTAAAAGAATCATTCATCCACCTGAAAGGTGTGGACAAGCTGACATTGTTCACTATGCTCTAAGTGTGGCTCAAGAGATAGAATATGAAGAACCTAATTCATATAGAGAAGCTATGAGATCTACAGATAGGAGAAAGTGGACTGAAGCAATGAATGAGGAGATTAAGTCACTAAAGAAGAACCAAACCTGAGATCTAGTTGATAAGCCAATAAATGTAAAGGTCATAGGTAGTAAGTGGATTTTTAAAAGGAAAATTGAGGTAGCTGGAAAAGAGCAAATAAGGTACAAAGCAAGATTGGTAGCAAATGGGTGACCTCAAAGAGAAGGTATAGACTACAATGAGATCTTCTCTCCAGTTGTGAAACATGTTTCCATAAGGTTGCTGTTGGCCCTAATAACTCAAGAAGATATAGAATTGCAGCAATTGGATGTTAAAACAACTTTTCTACATGGTAATCTATAAGAGACTCTATATATGCAGCAACCTGAAGGGTTCATTCAACCTGAAGATGAAAGTAAGGTTTTCTTATTAAAGAGATCCTTATATAGACTAAAATAAAGCCCAAAGCAATGGTATAAGAGATTTGATATATATATGATAAACATTGATCTTGAAAGATGCCACTATGATAATTGTGTTTATCTTGAGAAAGATGGGAATACAGTCCATATTTATCTACTTCTTTATGTGGATGATATGCCAATTGCAAGTAAAAGCATATGTAGAATTGACAGGTTGAAAACTAAGTTAAAATCTCAGTTTGAGATAAAAGACTTAGATGTTGCAAGAAGGATTTTGGATATGGATATAAAAAGAAACAAAAAGACTAATGAGTTGTTCTTATGCCAAACTGAGTATATCAATAAAGTCTTACAAAGATTTTTTATGCATGAAGCAAAACCTGTGACAACACCTCTGGGAATTCAGTTCAAACTATTTGCAAATCAAAAGCCTAGTACTGAAACTGAGAAAAGATATATGCAGACAGTACCATATGCTAATGTTGTAGGTAGTATGATATATGCAATGGTCTGTAGCAGACCAGATATTGCCTATGCTATGAGCATGGTAAGTAGATTCATGGCTGATCCAGAAATAAAGCATTGGGAAGCTGTTAAATGGCTACTTAGATACTTAAATGGCTCTAGTATTTTGGGTTTAAAATTTATGAAACAAGCTAACACTTCAAATCCTTTGGAGGGATATTTTGATTTTGATTTTGTAGGTAATGTGGATTCAAGAAAGTCGATCACAGGTTATGTCTTTAAGTTTTATGGAACAACAATAAGCTGGAAAGCTATGCAGCAATCCATTGTAGCTCTATCTACAACTGAGGCTGAATTTGTGGCTATGGTTGAGGCTGTGAAGAAAGTCATATGGTAAAAAGGCATCTTGAAGGAGCTGAATGTGAGGCAAAGAAGAATATCCATCTATTGTGATAATTAGGGTGTATTGCATTTGTCCAAACATCAAATGTTTCATGAAAGATGCAAGCATATAGATGTCAAATTACATTTTGTGAGAGATCTAATTGAAAAGGAAGAAGTGGAAGCCAAGAAGGTAAACAACCGAAGATAATCCAACTGATATGTTAACTAAATCGTTGCTAGGAAACAAAGTTCTTCACTGCAGAAAGTAAGTTCACATGGAAAGCTAGAAAGACAACACTTAGTGGAAAGTGTTGTGAATCAAGAATCAAAATTATTTCTGATTTAAGGTGGAAAATTGTTATATGGGTTAAATCAGAATTAATTCCAGAAGTGTGGAACTGGAAAGAATTCTGAAAGAACTGATCTAAATCATGCTGAACCGGTGGTGTCAAGTTTTGAGTCAAGGCCGATCCAAGATAGTTAAAACGGTTGGAATTCAATTACAGAAGCTAGGGTTAGTTCGCGCAGGTCAATTTCTTCTAGCTTAAGATCGACGTGTTTCATAACTATTTTACTGGAATTAGTTTAGTGATATAGTTACTTATATATAGTAGATCAGTCAATTCTGATTGATCATCGAAATTCATAGCATAGCTCATTTTTCAGAAATTAGGGTTCATATGAGTCTCAGAAAAACCCCAATTAGTTTGGGCACTTGTAATTGACATTTCTCTTCTGATACTTAGTGGATTTCATCGATTCTTGATCTAGTGGATGTAGGCCGATGTGGCAAGCCGAATCACAATAAAATCTCACCTGTTGATCGCGCTGCATGCATGCCATTGTCCATTATTCTTCTCTCTCTATTTTTCTAAAATTTCTTGGAGAATTCAAATTCTAAAATTATTTTGTTTGTTCGATTGATTAAATAAGCGACAATCAGAACATCCTGCATTGTTTTTCAGAATTCTCTGAATTAGATAAATATTTAATTTTTTATAGATTCTTAAAATTAATTTCAGATTTCTAAACAGTTATCTGATTAATTATAACTTTCTATAATTTTTGATCCTAAAAAAAAAAAGTTATTATTATTGCTATGTTAACTGGAGGCATCGAAATATAATTTTATGAATTGGACCGTTGTTACACTCTATACCCCTATAACATATATCTCACAATAAAATATTCATCATGTGGGCAAATCATACTGACGTTTCATTTATCCATATAAGTATAAAAATATTATTTAAAAACTAATATCATATAAGATTAAAACACACAACCTATATTCCAGCATACGTCATACTAAATACAGCTCATGATACACGTGTCCAAAATGCAAAATGCAGAGGAGAAGAAGGTTGCACGAGGCATCAGCCGGCCGACTTGATATAGCGTGATGTATATACACAACCCACGTCAAAAGAGTTATCGAACCTAAAAAAAATAAATATGTGATTTTTATGAGTCGCAACTCTGTGAATATAAACCATTACTTTAATTAAATAACAAGCAAATAACAATCATTAACATTAGTCAACAATATAATCATACATGTGCAAATGCCACTATGTCCGATTTATTATTTTGTGAACTGCTCAAGCTTGGGTCTGTCCCGAGATTTCTAATATGCCACTGTATATATAGATATGTAGGTCTCTAATATGATTATGACCCGAAGGTCTCCACTATATATATAGACCCGTAGGTCTCCAATATGAATTTGACCCAAGGGTCTCCACTTTGTATACAGATCCATAGGAAGACAGTCACAGACCTTTTAATTTCATACCATATGTAATGCAACATATCAATCATCCGAACATATGATCACGTATACGTTTGCCAATATATCATTTGATCTAATGATAAATTCATATAAATACATATTTCTTATATAACACAAGTAACAAACGTTGCATATAAATCGCATCACATTGCATATAAATCACATATATGGTTTATACTCACCCGGCTAGGATAGGCGGTCCGTTCGCTGCTGTAATTCCTTCTCCCTTTCTACAGCTCGTGCCCTATATGATTTAATGCAATTTAATCTAATCGTCCCCTTAATATATATTTCTATTATACAATGAAATGCAATGCATGTATGCTTAATTAACCATGTTCATTACTTTCCCTATAACTTGAGTTATAAAATTCCCGATCGAGCAGGGTAAAATTCTGTAGAAACTTAACATATAGCTCTATAACTTTCATGTTTAACACTTTTCTTAATTCAGTCTCCAACCTGCATAAAATTAGGCTATAAACACAACATAATTAACAGTTTTCTAACCGGGTCATTATAGACCAAGCCCTATAATTTTGACATTATTTCACTCAATATTTAACCGAGACATCCACGATTTGCTTATGAGTTTAGCTAAGAAATAGGGCTATAACTATCATGTTTTAAGTTTTTCCTAATTCGGCCTATAAAGCTACCAAAACATCCGATGAATTATAATAACTGGAGATATATCTAATTCACTAATTTCTTTGTACCTTTTGGGAAAAATCTTGAGAATTCACTCCGATCAAGTTGAAGTATATGTCCGCATGAGCTCCCCCTCAAATTCTGAAGAAAAATGATGAAGAAACGAAATCGAAATTCACAAATCCTTCTCTTATTCTCCCTCTATTCTTTCTTTCATTTCTTCTCTATTCTTCCTTTTCTTTCACTGTCCTTTTTTTTTCTTTATTATTCCTTCATTTATTTTCTCCACGAATCCACCGCCTCATTCCAACTCAATTGCTTTTCTTTTATTATTTTATTATTATTATTATTATTATAATATTAAATTTGCTTTTCATATATTTATATACATATACTACTTATATATATTATAATATTATTCAAATTAACTTATATACATTCATATACAACACTTCCACATATAAATATATATAATATTATTCAACCTCTTTTTATAATATACACATACATATAGTTGTCACTTCTGCACATATATTTATATATATATATATATAATCAATTTTAAATTTTTTTTCTTTTGATAATTGATACTATCACTAATCAAATAATTTGCATTATACACTTGAATATTACTAGAGTCTTAATCAATTATGATAGGGTTTTCTCAACACTAATTACACAAGAACATATAAATAATACGAAATGCATATGATGCATGAAATGAATGTCCAATGACGTGTATGTTTTGGTCGAAGATGTTACAATTCTCCCCCTCTATAAGAATTTTGTTCTCAAAATTTGTTATTCCTCTATATAATGTATCAATAAGAAGATCAGTTACCAGTGAATAAATGCGGATATAACTGTTTTTTCATCTTTTCTTTTGTTTCCCAGGTTGCTTCTCTATATCATAGTTTCTCCAAATCACCTGTCCATCTACATCTAGGGTATGTTTATTCGCCTCGTTCACCAGTGAAGCAGCAGGCGTATTGAATGAATAGGAAACGTTGTCTATCAAGACGTTGATTCAATGAGAACGCCGACTCGAGTCAAAACGGGATAAACCCTCAAATTATATCAAATTCAACTACCTCTCCAAATACTTCTCACAACGTATAAATACTAGGAATATAAAAGAAATATCAAATAAAAGCCCAACAGGCTGGGGTCAATAAATAAAAGCAGATAAATAAAATTAAAGTTCTTCATCACGCTTATTTCTTCATCTCCACCATTCTTCTCCTCTTCAAAATGATTCGCCCTCAAATCGGAATCAGTTTCATCTCCAGAGTGATTGTCCCGATGTCGGACATCAACAACAAGTTTGTAGCGGTTGTTAGCAGCTTCCAAGTTTGTTGTCGTAGCAGCATGAAGGTGTTGCAGGTTAGTGATTAAATCAGTCGCATGAATATCCTGGGGCACTACCGAAGACAGGGTAAGCAGGTTGACTGGGGGACGCAGCAATATGTCATACATAATTAGAAATGACTGAAGCCCGTGCTGCGATTAAGAGCCAGATTATGCGCAAATTCAGCAGCACATAATTTCTGATGCCATACACGTAGATGATCTTCCACCAAACAACGGAGCATATTCCCCAAAGAACGGTTCACTACTTCCGTTTGTTCATCTGTTTGCGGATGATAAGCGCTACTGAAATTAAATTTCATGTTAGCCATACGCCATTAAGAACGCCAAAAGTGGCTCAGGAAATGAGAATCCCGATCTGAGACAATAGACTCTGGAAGACCATGGAGACGAAACACCTCATGAAAAAATAATTGTGCAACATGGACAGCATCCGTGTTCTTTTTACAAGGTATAAAGTGAACCATCTTGGAGAAGCGATCAACAACCACAAAAATAGAATCAAAACCCCATTGTGTACGAGGTAATCCCAAAACAAAATCCATACTAATGGTGCCCAAGGGCGAGAAGGAACTGAAAGAGGTCGATACAACCCGGCATTAGAAGCCGTACCTTTAGAAACTTGACAAATGCGACAACGAAAAACAAAACGAGTGACATCTCGTCGTGCACTCAGCCAAATAAAAGGCCGAAGAAGCAGCTCCACCAAACGATCTCTACCAACGTGCCCAATACTATGATATTCAGCCACCAACTTTTACCTCAAACTACAATCAGGTATGCACAAACGAACATCTTTAAATAAGAACCCATCCACCAAGCAGAATTTCCTATATTTGTCGTCAATCAAGAGACCCAAAATGGGTCCAAAAAATGGGTCTGATGTGTACATGTCGTGAAAAAGATCAAATCCCGGTACCTCGACAAACATGTTGACCAACAAATAAGAGCGACGACTTAAGGCATCTACTATCATGTTCGACTTGTCGGACTGATGTTGAACGACGAAAGTGAACTGCTGCAAATAAGTGGACCATTTAGCATGTTTAGCGGAGAGAGAATCATGTTCACCAAATGTTTCAAAGCCTCATGGTACGTGTATAAAACAAACTCCTATTGGAACAAATAATGCCTCCAATGGCGAACCGCACGGACCACCGCATAAAATTCGACATCATAAGTGCTATAACAGAGTGTGCCCCATCACCTTCTCACTGAAGTAAGCCACGGGACGACCGCTATAACACCTCATTTTTAGAAAAACGTGCATTTCATATTTTTTATAAATAAATTCAAATTATATTTTTAAATAACTTATTGTCAATGACCTTTTCGACAAGCGTCATGTTTTATTAAGAAGAAATGAGCTAATATTTCTTTAAGTTTAAAGATCTTGCAATATAGCTACCCGAGGAGATCGAGTTCGATCGTAATGCACTCGTTATGCATGAGAAGTGGAACGAACAAAAATAAAAAAGAAGATAAGTTACACATAAAATAGTTTTAATAATTAATATAAAAAATGTAACTTATGTGTTTAATTATAGTTAGGTAGATTTTTATTATATAGTTTATGTGTAATAAAGTATGTGATTATTATGATGTGTTAAATTAAATATATTTTCAACCATACTTATATGACTTATATGATATATTAAGTTGAACATACCTACATACACAATTATGTGATCACAATATTATCAAAACTCTAATTTAAAGATGTGCAAATTAATTTCAAGTCATGTCATCTTAGTTATGTGTGACTGATTGGTAGGAAATTGGTGCATATTATTATGAATTAATTTGAGATTTTATATTTTTTGATGTGATTGAATGCACATTTTCCTGCATATATGTATTTTTTAGCTCCAAATACTTCACGATTTATTTTCTTGATTATTTTAGGAATTTTGGAGTATTTTGGAATGAAGAAAAATGATTATGGGACGAGAAGAAGTTAATTGGACCAATGTAATTTTGAGGGCCTTGAGGAAGAAAGTTGGGCCTGAGGCCCATTCTCCACTTTGAGGGCACGACACTTTTTCAAAGAAGATTGGGGAGTTACTTGGGCTGACTTTTCCTAAAAAAAAAAGGACTTATATTATCCACATATTTCGAGAAGAGTATAAAATCATTATTTATGCAGCTAAAGAGAGGACTCTTAGAGAGTGACTTACGCAGAGGAGAGAGAAAGTAGAGAGAGAGAAACATACTTTTGTTTTTTCTAATTTAATTTGATGATGGATTATTCAAGTACTTTTGTGGATTCGATTACAAGGATGATCGGCTAATCTTTTAATTCCGGTTAGCAGGGATGTTCAAACTCATATTTCTTTTATGTTTTAATTAATTTTGTTTCTCATTCTCAATGTTTTGATTGGAATGATTATGTTATCTGCGGATATCGTTTTCGATAATTTGATGCTTAATTTGAATTGATCACCTAGGTTAAGTAATTGATAATTGACTGCTAGAATTTTAAATCATGAATCCTAATTGTTGTGATTTAATTTTCATAAGTGGCAAATTAGAGGTCGTGCATCTCTAGGGTAACATAATCCTAGATTATCGAATCGAGCTTGTGTATTCGAAGTCTAGTTCACCCTATCGTCTTGGTAATTAATGCATTTAATGAATTAAATCTAGAGAGCTTGTTCTAGGTTATTCAATCAAATAGGATTAATTAGTAATTTTATCCTAATTTAACTAATCTTAAGAGAGGATTTGGTTTAACAGAGCTTGTTGTTAAACTAGGGGTGATAATTCCATGATAATCTGAGAGATGAGTGTTACATTGATTAGGGCATAATTGAAATTGGGGAATAACTGAACTGTTAACCTGGATGTTTTTCATATATTGATTTCTTGTTTAGTTTGTTTTCTAACTTCATAATTAGTTAGTGATTCTCAATCATAAAATCCCCCAACCTTTTATGTTTCTTGAATTGAACATAGGTGACATAGTTTATTCTTCACTCTCCGAGGGATCGACATCTGACTTGCCCTAGCTACCAGTTGGTTAAGTTAGGAAAGAAATTAAATAATTTTATCGTGTAACGATGCGCGGTCAGTGACACCAATTTGATTAAATTTATATGAATTTAATATGATGTGCAATGAATTACACCAATAACAAATTAATTATCATAATCATGAATTCTGTTATGTCACATTAGATAAGTTAAGCTACAACTCTCAATGCCACTACATGATATTACATCTTAAATTACATCATTATATAAGTGATCTACATGTATTAAATTATAATTTGTAGACTACATACTACATATAAAAGAGAGACTCCACTTTTGAGTATTTCATTTATCATTTGGCAAGATGCACTCTCTCTCTCTAGCTATTTTGTTTCTCCTTCTTTCTAAACTTTTGTTCCTCTAAATTTTTTTTTTATCCCCATCTTCAACCAAGCTGTCATTTTCAAGATTCAAGCAAAGAATCAACATTCTTTCAAGACAAGATAGGAAATCAAGCTCAAATTAAAAACTTCTTTCAAGCAAGTTTCAAGAACACATAGTTTGTGCAATCAAGAGGTAATTTTTACAAATGCTTACCATTCTTTTTCCTTAGGAGCATGATTAAGTTCTAATTTTAAGTTGCATGTAAGATCCAAGTGAGATTTCCTACAAATGTAATAAATTTGTTGAATACCTTGTTTTAAGTAGTTAATCTTCAAAAGTATGTCATTTTAAGTGTTGATTGAGCAAATAGATGTTGGATTAGGCTTTGCATGTTTGATTTCCTTACCTAAACACATTGCATGTATGATCCAAGAGTGATTTTCTACTAATGTGAAGAAAATGTTCAAAGCCTTATTTTATGTGGTTAATCTTTAAAATATGTCTCTTTTGGGAGTTGATTGTGCAATTGCATGTTGATTTAGTCTTTGCATGTGTGATAAATTGAGTCAAGATGGTTCATTGAAGATTAATGGAGTTATTAAAGTCAAATTTACATTTTAATTAAAAAAGTGAATGAGTTTTATCAAGTTGTGAAAAATATTAGTAATGGCAGTCCACTTTGTAGATTTTTATAAAATTGTATACTTGGATTTTTTCAAAACTGTTTTAATATGTTATACTACATGAAATTTAGAGTTTATGGTTAAAATTTAGTAATTTTTGGAGTAATTTATGAATTATTATGATTTTTCAAAGATAGTCCAATTAGAGTTGGAATAATGCAGTTTCAGACCTTAGAAAAATAATTTTATAAATTTAGTCAATTACAATTTTTCAAAACTATTTTTGTATGTTATACTACATGAAATTTTGAGTTTATGTCCCACTAGCTGAATAGGCGTAAGAAACTGAAAAAAGGCAAGGTGCACCTTGGATTGAAAAAACAGCTGTTCTGGACCCCGGAGGTCTAATCCCTCTATACATTGCTTTCAAGTAGCAGGAATAACTCATAGACCTGACGGAAAAGGGAAGAAGAGTTCTGTTGCTACTTTGGGTCTAGCTCTTGACTTTTCGGTTTCACTTTCACTTTAGAAGGCCAGCAGGAACTTTCCTAATGGCCTCCCGGCATATACTTTACCATTCTTCCTTCCCAGGAGTGACTGCCCCTCGGCTCCCTCCTACGGCGGCAGGCGTGCCGGCGGATAACCCAGGGACATCATAGTTCGCACAGGTTTTTTTTTACAAACGACTTCACACTTGGAGCTTTGAAGAGGCAGTTCAGATCGTCAGCCAATTTGTGGCAGATCCTCGTCGTCTTCATCTGCCCCAGTAGGTAATGGCTTCATCGTATCATTCGCTACCTTCGGGGCACTATAGGACGCTTTTTCTTTTTCGGCGTTCTAGTTAGAACACTCGAGACAGGTTTTGGGGTTGGAGGTTAGGCGCTTATAGGACGACTACTTTGTAGATACTGCTTTGCCGCGGCGGATCGGTTCCAGTTCCTCCACCACCGCGAACCCCAGGCCGCCCCCGATGGAAGAGGCCAAGCGCATCCTTTACTTAATGCGTCGACCATGGCCTCCTTACTTTATCGGAACTCTCTTTTTAGAGAAGAATGCCTTAGGCCGAGTAGAACCAATGATTTCACACTCGTACCCGGAAGCCGAAGAGCTCCAATCCCTTGATTTCGTAGCCATTGCCGGGGAAGAGTCAGAAGACAGCAGGTCGGGAGGAAGGGTCAGTTTCTGGACGGAGAGTGAAGAGAGACCAGAAGAATGATTCATTTGGATCGCCGAGCTTTTTCAGCCCAAAAACTAAGAATCAATGGAATATTTGTCTATCCATGAAGCTAAAGAGCCAAAACTCTATGACCACAAACCATCCAAGAAAGAGAAGAAAGCATGGAAAGGCAAGAAACCTAAAGGGAAACCTCCGCCTTAATAGATGCCCGCCAAAAAGTCCTGGTTAAAAGAGAGTTGTGGGTGAGCGAAGGCTTCAGGGTAATTTTTAGTGTACGAATTATAATGATTTTTTCAAAATAAGTTCAGTTTCGAATTTAAGATTCTACAGTTTTGGACCTTAAAAAAATAATTATATAAAAACGGTCCATTATATGTTTTCAAAACTGTTTTACTATGTTTGAGTACATGATGTTATGAGTTCAAATTATTAATTTCAGAAGGTTTCAGTAAATATACAATTTACAGTGAATTTTATAACACAAACTGGTTTTAGAGCAATTTCGAACAATTTTTGATATTAATAAATGATTTATTAAAGCTTTTGTGATTTGAATTTATCCCTAATATTTTAGCATGGATGACTGAGGGTTGTTATGTAATGTATACTTAATTTCATGAATTTTGGATGATCATTTAAATTATGAAAATTTATTCTTGTAAAGAGTGTCTTTTCTTCCTATATATTACTAACTTCAAGATTAAAATTTTATCTATAATTTAAGAATGCAATTTGACCATATTTTGAAACTGATATTATGTGATTAAATGTGTGCTTATGTGTGAAGTGTTAAATAATTTAAGTCTTTAGCATATGAATTAAAGTTTTATGAGTTAAGATGTAAAATACGATTTTTATTCCCCTTCAAGGTACAATTGACGCTTGTTTTAAAGCATGCTATCAAATTTTCTTAAATTTATAGATGTATGTTTATGATATAAATGAGATGTGATTTAAAGACTAAAAGTTAATGAATGTTTTCAGTGTAGTACGAGACGACCGGATACTTCAGCAGCTATCCCCGCTTCAAGTCAAATCTCAAAAGTGGGTAACCTCTACTCTCTAGCTACGTGTTTTAATTGAATTAGTAAGTTATGTATGAAAATCTACGGATAGAAGCACCGTAGCTATAATAGGTATGTAGCTTCCCTATAGGGCGTCGACCTTAAGGGCGAAAGTATCGGGTCTGCGAAGTGAGGTTTAGTGAGTGAGCAATCCCACTTTCCTCGATGTTATGTTATAGTCCAAGAGTGAGCGTACCCAAAGATAATGTTATGGTCCAATGGTCAGCGTACCCAAGGATAATGTTGTAATATGTGCTTAATGGTTTAACTGCTTCAATGTATTAGAGAAGTACAGTTATCCCACTGGGCTTCCTCTCCGGAGGAGTCTCATGATGTCATTTAAAATATTTTTCAGGTCCAGCTTACGATGAATCAGATGTGTAGCCGGCTGTACGGACTTCTTTCCAAAAGCTTATGTTTTAATTTATTTTAATCTGTATGGATTTTGATATTACATAAAGTTTTTGAAAACTTTTATGTTGGATTAACCATTCAAGTAAAATTTTCATGTGTTTTAAATATGTCATGGTTTTGATTTACAAATGTGGGTAGAACACAACTTAGTTTCTTGCATGCTAAGCTTTTTGATTTAAAATAGAAAGAAAAAAAATACTCGTGTTTTTAGTAAAGTCTTCCGCTGAGTTTATTTATGAAAATCATTTAAAAAGAAAAACTATTATTTCCTTTACGAATATTTTGAGCACACAATGTCAAGGTAGCGTCTTAATCCTCCTAAGTTGGGTTGGGGTGTCACAACCTCCCTAACTGAGAATAGCCCCAATACCAACCTTAGAGGCATCACGATGTAACTTAAAAGGTGTTGAAAAATCCGGGAGAACCAACAACGACGCATGCGTCAATTTCTACTTAATAGTTTGAAAGGCTAAATCAGCTGCGGGGCTCCACAAGAGGGTTTTTTTGTGCATGACATTAGTAATGGGTGTCATAATAGCGCTAAAATGAGGTATGAAACGTCAGTAGAAAGATGCCAAACCATGAAAACTTCAGGCCTCGATCACTGAGGTGGGAGTTGGCCACTCCCGGATCGTATCAATTTTGGTCTGATCGACCCCAATCCCGGCTGATGAAATACAATAGCCAAGAAAAAGCATTGAATTTGTCAGGAAAGAACACTTAGAGGTGGACGCATAAAACCTCTCGGCCCGTAGTATGAGAAGAACCTCACGCAAATGGTCTAGGTGTTCTGTTTCAGACTTACTATAAATTAAGATATCGTCGAAATAAACGACGACACACGAACCAATCAAAGGACGTAGAGCTTGATTCATAACCCTCATAAAGGTAATTGAGGCATTAAACAACCCAAAATGCATCACCATCCACTCAACAAACCTTCCCATGTCTTAAATGTAGTCTTTCACTTGTCGCCCGGGCGGATGCGAATTTGGTGATATCCACTTCGTAAATCCAGCTTGCTAAAAATAATTGCACCGGTCAATTGATCCAACGAATCATCCAAATGTGGAATTGGGAATTGGTAACGGACTGTGATTTTATTAATGGCCCAACTATCCACACCCATACGCCAATCTCCCGTCTTCTTGGGAATAAGAAGAGTAAGAAAAACACACAGACTCAAGCTCTGACGCACGTGGCCTTTACTAAGCAAGTCCTCCACATGTCGGTGCAACTCCTCATGTTGAACCGGGCTCATGCAGTAATGGAGACGGTTAGGTAGAGACATCCCAGGGATAAGATCAATGTGATGCTGGATATCCCTCAGGGGCGGGAGACCCGTGGGTAACGTCGAAGGAAACACATCAACAAATTCAAATTCATGAAAAATAGGAGAAACAACTTGAGGAACATTAGTAGACAAGGTAGTATCATGACCAAGTAAAAGTATAGTAAATGGAGCATCAACCATTTCTGCCAAGAAATCCTGACGAGCCAAAATCAAAACCTTACTCTCAGAAGGGATAGAAGGCGACACATTTAGAATATTGGGAAGAAGAATTATCTTCATACCTGAGTAAAGAAAATAGTATGTATTTTTGCACCCATCGTGAACTACCCCACGATCAAATTGCCAAGGTTGCCCCAATAAGACATGACAAGCATCCATAAGAATCACGTCACACCAAATGGAATCAACATACTTATCACCAATAGAAAAACTTCACAAGAACACGACAATCAATAATAATCGAATTTCCTTTTTAAATCCAAGACAAACTATATGGATTGGGGTATAACTCAGAAGTCAAATACAATTTAGCAACAACGTCACTAGTAATGACATTCTCACATGAACCAAAATCAATAATAAATCGACAGACCTTACCATTAATGGTACAGACAGATTCAAAAATGCAATGGCGCTGCATGTCCTCATCAGAAAAACGAGGAGCGAGGCATGTACGGTGCACAATACAGGCAGGGCTAGAATCCGCCACCAAGAATTCCTCCGAAAGAGGTAGCTCATCATAATCATCAAAAATAGTGGGGTTGCTGTACTCCTCTCCGGGAGTATCATCAAGCAACAAACCACGAGTGGAACCACATTTCGGACACTCAGCAACGCGGTGGCCATGCTCACCACATGAAAAATAAGGGCCACGTGGGGCAATAGGGGCAGTAGACGGAGCAACACTGCGCGACTGTAAGGCCTGAGGTGAAGGCCTACCGAACGATGCACGTGGATCCAGTATGGAAACAGAGAGTGGTTGGCAAGCAGAAGGGCTAGTGAAAGGGGTGTAAGTGCGACGGGAAAATTGCCATTCCAAAATGACAGCCCTCTGATGTGCCTCCGATACAGAGACGGGGGCTAATAGGTTCAACATGTCCTGGAACGGGAGACGCAAGCCCCCAACATAGCGAGAGATGGACTGATCGATAGATTCACAAATATCATTACAAGCTAACAACTAATAAAACTCCTCCGTATAGGTGTCCACTGTTTTGGAGCCTTGGCGCAAATTCTGTAGTTTTTGGTACAAAGTGCGCGAGTAATTAAAGGGTAAGAACTCCTTATGCAACTGGCGTTTGAACTTGTCCCAATCTACGATCTTAGGCTTCCCCAAACGAGTACGAGAAGTCTTCAACTGGAGCCACCAAGAGGCAGCCCTTCCACGAAATCGAGTGGCGACCAAAGGAACACGCCGATCCGCAGACACTTCTTTGAAATCAAGGACCTCCTCCATCGAGATTAACCAATCAATAAACTCCTCCGGTTCCAAACCACCCTGAAAGACAGGAAGTTCAAGTTTAAAATTGGATTCCCATGAGCGGTGATCATGGCTACGGCGATCCATATGGCCCGCAAGAGATGCGAATGGATTGTCAATAGTGGCCTCATCATCCGAAGAAACAATCGGATCCTGAAACACCTCAGGCTGTGGCGATGCTTGAGGGGTATGCGGAACGTGCGGACAGGGCACAAGGGCTCCAGCACCGGCAGTTGCTTGATTGTTGAGCAATTGCACGACCATGGCTAACTGCTGTGTTAACATATCGATAAGATTAATAAGGGCGGCATCACGTTGCAAATCATATTGCGGCGGCATGACAGGAATGAGTGACTGGTCTCTTGATACCAACTGATGCAACGGGCATATTGAATGAATAGAAAACACTGTCTATCAAGGCGTTGATTCAATGAAAACGTCGACTCGATAGGAAAACGGGGTAAACCCTCAAATTATATCAAATTCAACTACCTCTCCGAATACTTCTCACAGTGTATAAATACTAGGAATATAAAAGGAATTATCAAATAAAAGCCTAACAGGCTAGGTCCAATAAATAAAAATAGATAAATAAAATTAAAGTTCTTCATCACGCTTATTTCTTCGACTTGTCTGGCATCAATGGATCAAACTTACTGAGGTACATTATCACAGCTTCATCTCCACCAGCCAGTCAATTACTCTTTTGGCAGATAGAAAATATGTGATCGAGATAATCCAAGTGTTACCAAATTAACCTATAAACAGAAATACAATATTTGTCATGATTTAGAATATAACAGCATGCAATGATTTTCTTCTTTGCCAATTATACTATTTAATGGAAAAAGATATCCTATGATAAACCAAGCAACATCTTTTCTCAATTTTCTGCAACAAAATATATTTATATGTAAGAAAAGCATAATCTGGAGACACAAAATAGCATTAAATGCTTAGATTTCTAAAAAAAGGAAATAGTCCGTGGGCGGAAAAATATCAATTGCTATTTCAGTCAATGATCCTCTTTATATATATATATATATATATAAATAATAATAATAATAATAATAATAATAATAATAATAATAATAATAATATAAAGATAGATAAATAGATTTTCTTAAAATTACCAAGAAAATTTGAATTAAAAAAAAGAACTTTTTAATTTTTCTGAATTAACTTTGAATTGTAGGGAGGAAAAAAAAGCCCACCCAATACCCCAATGGAAAAGACCAAAAAATAGATCCCTAAACAAAAAAGAAAAAACAAGGAAAACCAGAAAACTCTTATCAGGAACGAAGAACGAAGAAGAAATGACTACGATTCGAAGGTTTTGCTGCAATGATCTCCTTCGGTTCGCGTCAGTGAATCTTGACCACCTCACAGAAACAGTTAGTTCTTTCTTCAACATGTTAATTTGATCGAAATTTTATGACATTTTGGCGGTTTTTGTGTAATTCCATGTCGATTAACACACCAATGGTTACGAACTAAAAATTTGCAGTTCAACATGTCGTTTTACATGACCTATTTGGCGCGGTGGCCCGATTACTTTCACGTGGCTGAAGCTCCTGGAAACCGAATCATGGGCTACAGTGAGTTGCTGTATTTGAAGTCTTTATTGAGGAATTAGGTTTTTTTTCATGAGTTTTCCTGTTTCTGCCAACTTCGGATTTTTGGGCCATGTTAAATTTGATAGATTGAGGTGGAGATTGCTATTGGAAGCATATTCTGGTAAAATTATAAACTCATATTGTTATAGTGACTGTTAATACTGATTTCGGAGTTTGCAGTATGAAATTAAATGTGATCGGTACTCTTATGTTGATTTATAATGTTGTGGTATGAGATATAGCACATTACTGGTTTCGATTAGCCTCAAGGAGTGTTGCAATTACTTGTATCTAGGAAAGTTGTGCAATTAGGTTAAAAGCTAGAAAAGTACTTGAAACATCAAATGTTTATATTGTGTGCGGATTTTCTTCTTCTCTTATTATTTTGGCTTCTAGTTTGCTTTTTTCTTGATTTTTACCTTTAACATGTGAACATAATGTTTACAGTTATGGGAAAGGTTGAGGGACAAGGAGAGTCGTGGCATGGTCATGTCACTGCAGTGACTGTAGCTCCTGAATATCGGAGGCAACAATTGGCCAAGAAGCTGATGAACTTACTTGAGGACATCAGCGACAAGATGTAAGGGCTGATACTTTTGAAGCATCTTCTTAGGGCTTAGAAGGCTGAACTTATTTGAGATGTTATTCGCTATTATATTTCATTAGAAGTGGTGAAGCTTATAAGATGTTAAACTTTGTCTCCAGAATAAATTGTTGAAGTGTTTGAATAGCATAAACTTATAGAAATATTATGATATTAGTAAAGGCAGTGTTGTAACAAAAAATATTGAAACAAAAAGTGTTTTAAGATTTTAATAATAAATTACGAATTCCTTTCTTTTTGAAAAAAAATTTTATGAGATCCTGACATCTTTTGGAAGCTTACAAGTTCTCTTCCTTACAAAATAATCAAGCACTCTCAATGACCTTAGCTTATAAAGATTATAAATGTCTAAAATGCTTATAAGCACACCCAAAAGAATTAGACGTCACTAGGCCCTATAGTCCTTTAGTCTCATTAGAAGTGAACGTCACTATGCGACCTGACCACCATTTCCAATGATAGATATAGTCTCATTTAGGGTGGTGTTTTTAATTTTATTTTTTTAACTTTTTATTTTTAAAGAAGGTTCAAGATCCTAAACTTTCTATTTTGTTGTTCATTGATATCTTTCAAATTTTTTATCTCAGGTATTGCCTTGGCGTTCTTTTTAAATTGTTGTTCCCTTTGCCTTTTTTTAAACTGTATTTCTTGGTTTTTTGTTCTCATTTTGCAATTCAAAATTTTAAATTTGTGTAAAAACAGCCAGTTTAAGTCATGAATGAAGCTGCATGGTATTTTGGCATGTTTCTCTGTTTTCTTTCCTATGTTATTTGTTGGGGACTGGAAGAGTATGGGACACCAGCCCTTTATATGTTAGCTTGAAAGTGAAGCATGATAATTTTAACATGAATACTTAAACCTGCCCCTGAGTTCCTCACTCTTTGAGCTGAGTGGTTATGATTGTACTCAGGAGTGTATGCTTGTTCTAGAGTTAAGCTGGTGAAACTGGAGCTTGACATTTCTGTTTGTTCTTAAGATGTACATGTGCTATCATTTGATACTTTCTTCACAGCTTCTATGTATCTCGTTATGCGAATACTAAATTGTAAATCTGGTAGCTAAATCTTCTTGGTGGTGAAAAATCTTGCATGTAATTACTTTAATATTATTAGTCTTGAAATACGACTATATATTAAAGTCAGCTTGATTTTTGCAGTGACAAGGCTTATTTTGTGGATCTCTTTGTGAGAGCTTCAAATACACCTGCAATCAAGATGTATGAGAAGGTAATGAGAAAATTAGTTCCTTCTTTGCTTTGTACAAAACCTATGACTCAAATATGTGCAATGAGTATGTAAACGGTTTTATCTGTATTCACATAAGCTTCTGATTCAACTGCAACTGTTCACCCTTTTTATTTGGTCCAGCTTGGATATGTTGTTTATAGACGTGTACTTCGATATTACTCTGGAGAGGAGGATGGGTTGGGTGAGTTGCTGCACATACTCTGAGAAAGCTGATTGTTTTTGGCCTTATAGTGACACTTTGTTTGAGCTACCTCTTCTCTTCTATTTATTTTTCAGATATGAGGAAGGCTTTATCAAGAGACGTGGAAAAGAAGTCTATTATTCCTCTCAAACGGCCAATCACTCCAGATGAACTGGAATATGATTAGGTCTGAATTTCTTAATCAGAAGGAACATATTATTAATCGAGCACGTTGAGATGCACCGACTATTTGTATAATTGGGATTAAGATGAACCCAAATTTCTTTTTGGAAACTTCCTCTTTTATTGAAAGTTCCTATTGATTTAGAAATTCAGGTTGGAGAAAGAGTTGCACTTCTTTAAACACATTCCAGCTGCTTTATGTCATGAATTTGTTCGTTTTGACCTGCATAATGCCAAACTTCTCTAGTACCAGGATCTAAACTCTGTATTTCGGTGCTATATACAATTGATCAGCTAAGAGCAAGAAGACTTTTAGCATCTCGTGTATCAGGAACTTCGCTTCCATTCAAGGTATGCAGTTTTAACTTTGACTTTGTTTACTGTTATACGATATTATCAAATATAAATAATTCAAATGCATTTTATAAAAATAAAAATGTTAGATTATTTGAAAAAATCTTATGTTTTTTAAATATAATTCATCATTCTATTTTATTAAATTTTGAAAATTGAGATAGATGGTGATTTGGTAGTTACTGATTTTAATTGTGGTTTTAAGGTATATGTAAATTGACATACTGCTTTGTTAAATTTCAATTCAAATTTATATCTCTCTCAATAGCTTATATTTATATGTAATTTATCTGATTTTTTATCTTTTTAATAATTGACTAACAAAGACAATTTATTCCTGTTTAGATGAAATGTATATCTGCAGTCTGACTTAGTGGTGTCACAAGAGACTTGTTAGTATTATGATGGTTTGAGTTGTTTCTCCCTGTGCACAGGCATTCAGTATTCAACAAACTTAAACGTTTTAACCATTTTATTTAATAAAAGCATGTGGTTTTATTATTATTATTATTATTATTTTTTGGGCGACTTTTATTGTATATCTCACTATTAAGTAATTGCAAATAATTATTTTTATTAGAAATTTTAATTAATAATTCTAATTTTTAATATATTAAGGATAAATTTATTTTTGCACAATTATCAATATGAAAGTTAATAATATTGAAGTATCATGTATACCTTTTCAATTATTTATTTATATAATTAGATGCAACATGTGTGTTACCTTCGAGCAAATGGTTAAAGATAACAAATTAAGGAAACACCACCTAAGTCTTAAAAAAACATAATTTCATAAATATAAAGCGAATAATAAAGTATATTGTTACATATAATTTTAATATACATTATATTATATAATAATATTGTGCATGGATGGTTAACTAATATTTTCTATATAACAAAAGGGTCACCAAAACAAGAGTGAGATCAAACATGAACCACTTTTGGTTATTATAACAGCCAAGATTTTATTTTATTGATTCACTGATAAAGAATGTGATCAATGAAATGATTTCTGTTACATATTATCAGGTTTAATATCCTCATTCCACTATTTAGATTCATGACACCATCTTACACGTTTGTAAAAACTACCAAACATTTTGATACAGACGTGTCATAAATCTAAATTGTACATTAAAAAATGGAGACGAAGATAAAAGGCTCTCGATAGAAACTACAACTTTGAGTGCAAAAAAAAAAAAAAAAGTCTTTTGATATATATATATATATTTGTAACTCATTACATTTTTTATTTTGGAGATTTATTTAGATCATTTGCCTTAAATTTAGAGTACTTTCTCAAATAGCACTTTATGAATGTGGGACTCGATTAGCTCTGGCTCACAATAGGCCATGTAATAGTAGCTTCTGGCAATAGCAAAAAAGCTTTGTTTAGTAACAGAATCCAAATCATCTGAGGATTTGCTGAACACTAATTTCACTAGCTCTTGCATGCTTGCTTCGATTTGGAAAGTTGTTCCCGTTACAATGTCTGTCCTACACCCTTCAGGATCATGCACCTGATTGAATTCTTATCAACGTTAATAAACTATCTGGTATTGTGCACGATAAAGGATCCATTTTATAAATTCTAACCTTTCGGTTTTGAAATAGGCGAAGTTGGTGACAGATTTTGGAGGTCATTTCCATGAGCTGCTGATATTTGTGATGGGAAAATGATGATTCATCTAATCCGCTGCTTAGGTGGATTGTTTGTAGAAGTAGCTCTGCTTCTGCTTCGTCCAGGTTACCTCTTTCTTCCAATGTACTTAGCCACTTTTGCCACTGAAAATTAATATCGTTGCGTTGTAAGAAAATTGTCGAGTTTACAAAATATATGATGAACTTAAGACTTAGAACTTGAATTTGAACTGGCTAGGTGGAAATTATGAAGCTACCATGTGGATCAATTTCTGATGAATGTCTCTGCCTTGTGCAAGTAGTATGTCCGATGAGAGCTGACTTATAGTGTTTATCAGAGTCTCTACAATACTGGTTTGTCTTTTGGATCTGTTGAATGCATATATATAATTAAGTTGCACATCAAACAGAGAGAGCATTCTTGAAAATTAGTTATATAGGTTTTTACCTTCCTCCGTTTTCGTTCTTGAAGATGCTGCCATGTTTAAATTCATTAACAAGTTGGCGTTTTTGTTCACTGGAAAGCGGTCGAGACAAAATTGTCCCTAGAATAGAAGCTGTTTTTGCCCAAGCCAACCGCTCTAATGATTTCTCTGGCTCGAATACAGTTGAGGCTGCAATGTAATAAGCTAGGAGTAGGCTTCTTTCACTCAATCCAAACACCCCTAGACTGCAACTTCTATACCATCTGCAAAAAATTACATTAAATCTTGAACTATGCTAAGTTAAGAACATCCAAAATGTCTTACTTCTGAATGGTTTTCCACTCATTCTGATGCACAGCCTGACAATTGTTGTAGTCTAGTTTTGCTAGCTCAAGGTAAGTGTCACAGCTCACATTTAGCATTCTGGAGATAAAATAAAAAACGATGACAACATATATAACCCATGTATATTATATGGAGTAAAAAAACCGACATAATCAAGAAAGGTATACCTATATAAAGCTTTTCCAATCCAGACATCATCACCACCCCCATATTGATCTACGTAGAATCTTGCTTCGAGTCGAGGTAGACTAGCGTAGAACGGAACATCTAGTCCATATGCCACCTGTTAGAAATATGCTCAAGTTTTTAAGCTTTTATGGATTAGATCTCTGTTTTCTGTTTTATTAGAAGTAGAGAATGTGGTACCTCTCCTGGAAGGTCTTTGGTAATGATCCATTTGTCTACAATCCTATTATTGACTCTTCTTTTATGCAAATAATTTGCTGCATATTTTCTGGCATCTGCAAGCTTGTTTTCCCCTGGAATCAACATCTGAGAAGCTCTGTACAAGTTGAACATTCCTAAAACGGCATCGCTAGATTGCCCGAAAAAACTAAAGAATTCTCCACATTGCTCGAACTGTTTGAAAACATCTGCGAATCACACAAAAATCCACACGATCAGGGACATATCTGGTTTTCCCTTGTTGATTTTTTTGGTAGAAATTTAGGGGTCCTGCGAAAATTGTCCTAAAATCGCACAAAATACTAAACGCCATTCAATCAAAATCGCTAAAATTTAGAAAGAGAGATTGAAGATTAGTTACCTAAAGTAACATCATAACCATGCATCCTTAAATTCCTGAATCCCTGAGCAGTATCATCAAGGTCCTGAACATTGGTATTACTTGCCCAACTTATTCCTCTTTTATCCCAATTCCTGCAATTTCTCAATCATCTCAATACCAAAATATACTCAAAACACAATATTTCCACACATAGATCACCTACTTGTAGACATATTTCATGCATTCATCGATTTCAGGTTGAAAATATCGCGAAATTCCCAGCCTTCGTAAGCGATCTACTGTGTAGTTACGATCAAAGAGGTCGACAGGATATGCATTCGGAACTAAAACACAACATCCCACAACCAATAAGTGAATCATTAGAGTAAGAAACCATGTTAAAGGAACATAAGTACTTGATCGTATTATTGTACCTCCCCCATTGTGTTTACCGACAACATTAAGTAGGTATTTGAGGCAAATTTCATCCTTGGTAAGCTGGAGGGCATAGGCTGTGGAGGATGGAGATGTAAGAAACGAGCCATTGTCGCGGAATCGGAAGAGCTTTTGCCAATCTAGGCCTTCCATCCCTTCTATGCTAAAGAGCAACGGTGTGGCCATATTGTGCAGCAAATCCATTGGTATTTTCTTGAGCTTTAAATCTCGTTTTGCATAAATTTCTTTCTTGCCTGGGAATTCCTCAGGAATATCGATTCCTATTTTTTTAGCTGTTTCGATTAGTGATGGGAATGCCACTTCGAACCCGATTGGCATATGTACTTGTTCTTCGTTTGCAAGCTCGTGAATGTTTTCTTTGATGAATTTCAACCCTTAAAAAAGTTGTAAAAATGATAATATGTCAATGATATAAAATCCCAAAACAAATACAAAATTACCAAATCCATTTAAATCCTAAATCTAAATTTGCGAAATCCAACTACGTCCCAATCCAAGCAAACCCTATTAACAAGCTATATCATAATTCACTCTAAAATTCATTTTTTTTTCCTTTTTCAACGATGGTACTTTTCATGCTATAAACCCAACAAGAAACCCAATCAAAAGTCAAAACACACAACTCATATATATATACACAATTGTTGCTATACACCAGGTGTACGGATTCTAAATCCATGCAATTTGGTCAACCCGACCCAAAAGTGCCTTTCACGCGCCCTCATGCGCCCAAACCCTAGCCCAAACCCTAACTCAAATTCTAGTTCTGCTGTATATTGACATAACCTTTTAGTTTAGCGAACTTAACCTTTTAGCTATATGCACATAACCTTTTGCAGTGTTGAGTAGTGAAAAAAGTATAAGTTATTTATTGAAAAGGTTATAAAATTTGTACATAAAGGTAATAGTATTACAGTATAAAGGTTATATCATTACAACATAAAGGTTTCGGCTATATTGAATTTTTATAGTGAAAAAACTATAAGTTATTTATTAAAAAGGTTATGAAATCTGTACATAAAGGTTATATTATTACAACATAAATGTTTGGATTATATTGCATGAATTTTTATAGTGAAAAAAGTATAAGTCATTCAGTGAAAAGGTTATGAAATCTGCACATAAAGGTTACACTATTACAACATAAAGGTTATATTATTACAACATAAAGGTTATGACATAAATTATAAAAAAAAAAAAAAGGGTGCGGATCCAGGTTAAACCGGACCCGACCCGACCCGTATGCCCAGTTGCATGGATCATGACTCATGCACCTGGTGCACACAAACACTACTCATATATATATATATATATATATATATATTACCTGTATAAAAGTGTGAATATTTCTTACAAAATATGGATTACCGAATTTATTCCTATTATAGATTATTATTTAAGGTTATAACAGTAATTTAGGATTTTCATACTTAAATAATTTTATATTAGAATTCTAACTAATTCAAAATTTTATAGTGTCCTATTATAATTAGAACTCTAATATAAAAATGTTATATATACAATATTTGCATTATTTCTCCACGTGCAACGCACGTGATTAAAACTCGTATATATATATATATATATATATATGTAGTTTGCAATTAGGAAAGAAGAAGTATAGGAACCTTTGTTGCATTTTTGAGGATGCACATTCCATGTTTTGAGTGCAACTACACATGCTAATGTGCAAAGAATCCGATCATAATACAGAAACTTGTGACTGCCCCACGACCCATCGGAGAATTGATGATCGGAAATCCACTTTAGGCATGTCGGGAACTGCGGCTGGCCACTGCCGTCAATATCCTCCACCAGCGCCACCCAAGCTGTGTCGTATGCCGATATGCTTATTCCTCCTCCGTCTATATTTTGAAGCTTCACTTGAATCTTCTCCACCAGTTCCCTTATCTTCTCAGATACCACTTCCTTTAAAAAAATTTGTTAAAGTCGTGATTTTTATTTTCTATATTCATAATGTTAGGATTAGATTGCAATTTTAAAAAATATGGCGATTTTGTTCGGAATTTGGCCTAACAATTAAATAATATATAGATCTAATTAATAGGGTTTTGAGAACAATAAAAATAAAATAAATAAATTAAAACTAGTGTTTCTGTATACTCACTTGATCAGTGTCTTTTTCTATGTATTCCTCCAAGCCTTTTTCCTTTTCCAACACGACTTGTGAACCTTTTTGAATCTCATCTACATATTCTGTGTTTCATGTATAATCAGATGTATGTGATCAATTTATTTAAGAATAGTTATTGTAAGAAAAATTAATGAATTACTATTGGCATCTTATTCTTATTCCTAGAATATTGAAAAAAGAAAACAACCTACCCACCTAAAGCAAAATGACTTAATTTATAGAAGTTTGTAAATGATGTTGGATATGTCACGAAAAGTATCTATAAGTCTTTTAAATACTACACTTAATGGATTACACTAAATATAATATCGACAATTCATTTGAGATATATGTGTGTGGATGTCATGTATGAACTAACTAATAAAAAGCTCAATTTTTTTTTTTTTTTTTTGAAGTGTGATTCGAGAAAATGTGGACCCCTTTGTTGTAAATATAGTTTAATTTTGTATTAGCAGTAAAATAGAACATCTTAAGTGTAATTAATTACCTTGGTTACGAGCTCTTGAAAATGCCTTGTACTGCCTGAGGGACATAATAGTAATTGGCAACTTCCAAAATGGGATAGCACCTGCAATGGTTGTCCAAGTTCATGCAACTTTGCCAAGATTTTCCAATATATATATATATAGAGAGAGTATTGTAACAACTAATAAAACATAAAAAATGGGCTCGTCAACGAGGGTGAATACAACAAAACCTTTTAGAGAGAGAATAGTGAACAACTCACAAAGCATCAAAATTTGGTTTGTCCATATGCTAAGCAAAGAAATAATAAACGATCATATTGAGATTCTTTCTACGTAATAGAGTGAAATTAGAATATCCCAAAAGAAGAAAAAAAAAAAAAACAATTTAAGGAAGAAGAAAATAAGCGAGCGATCAAAATCAAAATGTTTGTACGTAGAACAAAAGGTGATTGGTGCATTGGATGTTGGATTTGTCTCACACTATATATTGTTATATTAATCTAAAAAATGAGAAAAGAAAAAAAACGAATCATATATCCTTAGAGACATAATAAAAATGACACTAGATTCTCGTATGTGTATGAATTCATGTGTGTGAATGTATATAAGATTTATTACCTATGGTGGCGCAAGCGGCGGAGCTTGTTGCCGGAATATGCAATGCCGCCGGAAGGCAGCCGCGGTTGGGGGATGAGAGGAGGGAGGTTGTTTGCCAAGCAAATGCCATGTTTTCTTATTGGTTTTTTTGTTAATGAGATGCTTCAATGGTATGGAAGAATATAACTTAAGTGCATGTAGAGAGAAAAGAAGCATGATTGTGACTTCTCACAACACTATTAATTTATGAATGTTTAATTTGTATTTTTAATTGAGATATGTACTTGTCGATGGTTATAATTTATGTTAATACTAATTTATTATGTGCAGCATCTATGTTATTCATGCATGAAAACAATATGCATGTATAGATATACGGATAAAAGTTTATAGAGAAAAAAAAGAAAAGAAATTAACGTACCCAATATTATTGTGAAAATTATTTCAATAAATATCAAAATAATTTAATAAAATCTGAAAATGTTAAAAATATATTAACCCTTTTTTTTTGTTTAAACTCAAATAGTAGTTCATCAAGACATGTGTACAAAATAGCTAGATGGGTCCTTTAATGCAAATGCAACGTTTAGGATGAAAGTAGTAAATAGAAGATCATATTACATTAATGCATATATCACTGTACTTAGATTGTAGGTTTGGCCCAAAAAAAGGAAGGAAGCACACAAGATTGACTTTTGTCTCTGAAATCGGTGTACGGAACATTTTACTCTATAATTAAATCCTACATAGTCTATATAGATTTGATCAGTTTAGTATTTCTTTATGATTTTTTTTTTTAATACTGTTAAGGTATGCATTCATAATTTTAATTATTATTTTATGTTAGTAAAGTTCTACCATTAAAGAAAAAGAAACACGAAAAATTAATAGCCGAAATTGAGTAAAAAATCATTTAATATTGCTTCTCTGATATGAATCATGGACTGTTGCATTAAATCATGCATTCTTGTAAATTTTTGAGATTTAAGTTATTGTCTTCCGAAAATTAATAATTACATTTTAGAGTTTAGAGATTTCTTATATTTCATGTTGGATATAGTAAATATTTATACATGATTGCTTAATTATCCAAATAGATAATCTGATCATTTTTTTTTTAATAGGTTTGGGGGAGTGGAAGGGAGGGAATCAATAAGAACAAAAAAACTTGCGTGATCCGGGTTCGAACCCTAGTCATCACAATCAGCACCTTTATAAAGGTGGGATACCACTTGAGCTACAAGGCTCGTGGTAAATAGATAATCTGATCTTTCATGGTTGCGGTACAGTTTCCATAAATTATGCATTTTAGAATAATAATATGTCTGACAACATAATTAAATAGTTAGTTGACTATTGTATAAATACTTGCAAGCACGTTTTTACAGTAGCTAATATAATAATAATTAAGCAAATTATTTGTAAGGTTTAAGATTCTGACTTTTCTGCCTATTTATTAAGTTAATGAGGTTTTTGGCTTTGGTACCGTTTGGAAGGACAGAAGATTAATGATACTTATATCATAATTATAATATAAGTAGCATTGTTATTAGCTAATTCATTTAAATGGTTTTTAAGAATTTTGTGTTGTTAAATAGTTCATTTAGGGATGTCATGTTAGAATTAAAGGATTTATTCTATAAGATAAATTCTGATATCATCAATTAGATTATATTTTAAATTTGGTTGAGAAGGCTTAGAACACGTTTAAGAGTCTTGAGATATTTTAAGTTTTGAAAGCTTCAAGTAAATACATTTCTCACCTGTAGTATGAGTAGTTTGTTTTTATCTGTTTAATGTTGATGCAAAATTTATGTGAATGCTCATTTTTTATCTGTGAATATGCTTTAATATATGATTTGCTAAATTATGTGTTTTGTGAGTTTTATTTATACTTCTCTATGGATATATAATGATGGTTTGTTAAGTGATGTAAAGAGAGAAAAGTATATTTCAGAGAAAGTATATATATATATATATATATATATATATATATATATATATATAGTTTTATTTTATATTTTAGAGGCTGGTAGCGGGCATCGAGATCGCCCATTAGAAGAATTTAAGGGTTACGAGACCGCCCTATGAGTATTGAGTTGCTCCATTTGAATTCAGTGGCTAGCTACCCTGAATTTTTCGGAGTTGTACACATTGGTACCATGTTTGGGCCCATAATATATTATTTTCAAGTATAAGAGAATTTAAAGTGTTTTATTAGCTGATTTCTAGCATTTTTCAAATGTTGCAAAGAAAATATTTTTGTGAGATTAGACGATGTACTTGCTAAACTTTTTCTTATAGTATTTACCTCATACTGCAGATAAAGGTAAAGGTAAGATGTGATGCAATGGGTAGCAGCGTTGAAGCGTGATTGATGGTGACGGCCTCGGAATTGGTTTTAAGATTTTTTTTTTCATAAGTATCCATGCTAAGAAGACTTTTATTTCTGTTTTCTTTGACGAAAATTTAACTCAAACGATTTAATTCCTTTTGAGATGCTTTAGATTGTTTTTAAACTCTAGCATGTTTCTTAATGAAGTTGTTTCCGTTGCTCTTCTTTTTAAAAAAAGAAAGAGAAAAGAATCCTTATGAAGATTTTTTTTTTATAAGTTTAGAAAGTTAAAATGATTTAGTAAAGATAACTACTCTAACAAGAGGGGGTGTTATAGTTTCATCATTTATTCTTTTGTATTTTATTTTATTTGTTTAGGTTCATCAATTGAGTTAATTATGGTTAATTAGGATTGATTAATTTAAAGTGATGTATGATTTTTATCAATGTGGCATCCACATCCAGTTTCATAATTTATTTATTTTATTTTATTTGTTTAGGTTCATTAATTGAGTTAATTATGGTTAATTAGGATTGATTAATTTAAAGTGGTGTATGATTTTTATCAATGTGGCATCCACATCATCATCTAATTTGATAAAAAATTAAATTGATTAAAATTGAAATCAATTGGCAAATGCATGGTTAAAATTGATAATTTTAAAATAATTGATTTAAATAGAAAAAAATTGCGAAGCTTGGGAATTTTTTTGTATTTACGCTTTTTATTTTTGTATATTTATACTAAAAGTTTACCATTTTATTATCTTTACATATATGACAATAAATTATTGCCTTGAAATTAGAAAGATTACGTTTACAATAAAATTAATGAATATAATTAGTATAATTATTACTAATATTTTTTAAGTTGTTTAGAGTATGATATGTGTTATCTAGTTGTTCTTTTATAAATACTATTGTTAATCGTTGTATATTTTATTGTTGATTTTTAGAAAAAAGTAACTTTATTTAAAAAAATATATATTTTCATCATATATTTTGTTATATTTTATTTGTTATTTTTTTCAAAGTTTATCTAAAATTTTAAAACATTTTATATTGAAAATTAATATAATTAGTATTATTATTAATAGTTTTTGAATTGTTGAGAGGATGACACATGTTGTACAATTATTCTTATATATATGAAGATATATGAGATTTATTGTCGGCAAATCACAATCTTTGCTCAAATTGTCGTTTAATCAAAATTTTCAATATTTGTCAAAATAACTTAACATTATAAATGTATTATGTTGTATAAATGTATTATTTTTTATTTTTTTACGTTGATCAATTTTGAAGCTGGTCATGAGGCAGTCAAAAACAACAATTTCACAAAGTTCGATTAAGAACTTTAATTTTTTTTTTTATAAACAAATGTGTAATTTTTTTAAAAATTTGATCAAGGTAAAAAATTATACTACATATATAAGTTTTTTATTTATTGATCAATTAAAAGTTTGGTTAAATTGACAATTCGAGTAACGATTGTTGTTTTTTCCCACATTTAACCCATATATTATATATTATTGGGGTTAATTGCAGTAACCACACAAAACTATGAGCGATTTTACACATAAACCATCAAACTTTTTTTTGAGGTACCAATATATATAAACTATATGAGTTTGACATTTAAATCAACAAACTAATTTTCTGGCCACTTATCTTGTATAAGAAAATTCCAAATATCGTTTTCATTCACCGAAAAACTTTTGAATTTGTTTTATTGCGATTCTTAAGTTAGTAAGTCATTGTATATTGGAAACGTTTACCGTAGAAAGTAAAATATTGACTGCAGAAAAATTTTATCTCACAAAAAAAAATCCAACTCTTTATCTCAACTTTCTCATTTATTATTTTGAATCATTTTCAAATACATTACACCCTCATAAAAGTCCATTTAATTTACTATATATTGATTAGTTGTACAACCAGTTTAATTAAAACCTTCTCTAGCAAAGGTATTTTTGTTTTTTTTATAAGATATAAATTATTAGGCTGTTTCATCCCTAACGACTTAAACAATAAAAAAGCATAAAATATTTTTCATGACTGCAAATAACGAAATTAATTATGCTATGAGAAAATAATTTCTCTTCCACAAATGCCTGTCTGATGGTTTCTGACATAATATATGCATGTATATATTGATGTTTGATATTTGTATAGTAAAACTAAAATCAAAATAAATTGAGTTATAACTTTAAGGGAATGATGATTCATATCCTTGGTTGTGCATGTTTTCCAACTGTATGCTTATGAAACAACCTCGAATTCTACATACAAAATCCAAACATGGGTAAAGAATTTACCTTAAATTAATTAATTAATTAATTATAACGAGTGTTGTCACATGCACGAAATTATACTGACAGTTTGCTGTTTGGTTCGCAATGTTATGATCATAATATTACACAGATCTCACACACATATAATTGGATATGAAATTTTAATTTGTATCAAAATGGATACTTAATTGCAGTGTTTATGGAACCAAATCAATGATCAAATCGACCTGATCACTGATTTAATTAAGAGATTTGATCGATCAAAAGAAATTTAACATTATTTTTTTAAATATTATTGTCAGATTATATAATAATTTGATTCAATTAAGAGATCCGATCGATCAAAAGAAATTTAACATTATTTTTTTTAAATATTATTGTCAGATTATATAATAATTTGCTATAAAATTGTAGATAATGATGATGAATAATTCAAAATCTTAGATAAGAAAAAATTTAGAAATTTATTGAATCTGAACATATAAAATTAAATATATATATATATATATAACTATATATATATATATATATAATGATAGAATAGAATATCAAAAATATATCTTCCCAAATTTTAAAAAACCTAACAAAACTTATTAAATTATATCAATTTTCTATTAAAAAATATGAGCATATTTTTAATCTCTCATAACTTATTCACGGTATAGCATTAGAAGTTTTCTCACTTTGAAAACAAAAACAAATAAAATATGTGGACACAAAGTATATAATTTTGTATTGGAAGTTGTCCCATCGAAAAAAAACTAAAAAACGTATAAGCGATAGTAGTATAAAGTGTAAGAGTTTGTCCCATGTTGGTTAACCTATTAAAAAAACATTGGAGTCATCCACTATAAATGATTCAAATGTATGAGTTTTTGTCTCACATTGGTTGGGAATAAGAAATGACATTAAACTCATGCATTATAAATGAGTAAATTGCTAAAATGCCTATTCTATATGTTCAACTTTTAATATGTCCATCGATCATGTGTAATAATTTCATTCCCTCATTATATGGAAAGTAAAATTAATAAACATTTCGGATATTTGACACATTAACCATGAACACATCTTAATGCATCTACGATAGATAGGATAACAGGATTGTTATAAATGATATTATGTCTAGTGTAGTTATCCACCAATTTCGTTAAAATTAATTAATTAAAAAAAGTTTAAATTTAAATAAAAAATTAATAAAATGGGAATCGGTTTAAGTGGTTTAACCGCAATTCCAATTCTTAGATCAAAAGGGATTGGATTTGAGATCGGTTCAAGGTTGAATCGATCGACCGGGTTGGTCTGATCCCACACCCTGCTTAATTGTTTATTTTTTTAAGTATAGATGTCAAATCACTTTTTTTTTGTCCAAGTTATCTAACATGGCAACCGAAAGCATCATGTGTTTTTGGATAAAATTGAATAAATATTCTTCCTTGTATCATATTTGGTACCGTCTTTGTTTCATAATAAATATTGTTCATAAATTAAGGAACATAGAAATTGAATAAATATACTCTTAACAAATTAAGTAATTTATAATTCATGATTAGAAAAAGAATCAACTTAATTTCACAAAAAGTATTATATTCAATTTCTAAATTTTAATTAAAAAATATCAATAAAAATAATTTAAAAATAAAGTTGTACAAAAATTTAAAACCACATTTAATATGAAAAAAAATTAAATTGCAGACCGACACTTGTTATTGTAATTGAAGGAGTATTAATTATGTAGTTTGACGCAAGTAAATTTTAATATTTGTTATCCAATTTGATTCAAGACAGTTCACGTGTAGTTTTTCTCGCCACATATAAAGAAATTGTCCAAAAATTAGAGTTAGATCCACCGATGAAACACTGTAAAAAATTTGTGGATTAGATATAAAATTTAGTGACATATATAAGTACCCATCACTAAATATTATTGAAATAGAAATACAATAATGATAGGAAATGATGCATAGATTTATTAATGTATTACTTTAGAATGAGTTTTATTTTATGTTAGGTCTCATCCAACATGAATAAGGAAATTGACTTATGGTTATATTTTAGCTAGAAAGAGTATCGTTTTAATATATATAATTCATATATTTTGATCCATATTTCAAGATGGATTGTATTTAATTTCTTATTTTTTGACCATTGTTGTTGCTTGAAAAATATGTTAAAAATTAAATTCGGATTGCAACTAGATAAATCTATATGAAGTATGGACCCAATTAAATTTTAGTACTCAATTTAATAGAAATAGCATAATTTGATATCCATTTATACGAGTTTCCTCTTTACAAATGCACGACCCCTTATACATAGAAAAGAGGGTCCTCGTCCTCTAATTAAAGTATAGCTCAATGGTAAAAGAGGAAGTAGTTAGTCATGTTGGAGGTTAGTTATATAGATTCAAACCCTAAGGAGAGCAAAAATGTTCTTTAATTTTCAGAAGTAGTACGATGTTGGTGATATCAGTTCAGTTAATTACACAATCGGATCATTGAGATACGAAAGCAAATATATTATTTTCTAAAATAATATACCTTATTGGTGATAGCAATTGACCCAATATCAAAATCGAATCAGTGAAATACATCCTATAATTTATATGATAGTTATTAAAATTGTTACCTCCAAATAAATCAGATGTAAACATGAAACTGAGTAATGGATAAAAAAAATCATCTAATTTAAAAAGCTAAACATATATATGATACAATACATAACACCATATATAAAACAAAAGAAGATAAATATGTCAATACTTTAGTTCAATAGGTTTTTGTCCATGTATACAATGATAAATTGCTCCTAATAGCCCACTCCATGATTAATTAGTAAGATTCATTAACTCAAATATAAGTAGAGTAGCCCACAATATATAAACATGTGAGCTAAAATTTGACTTTCTTGTCAAAATTAATTTTCTTCATTGGATAACTTCTCCATATTGTCGCTACGCAGTAGAAAGAGCTTTACACAACATATTCTGTAGGAGATTATGACATGCAATACTGTGGTTATCTACTAATTAACTATTTGGCTAATAGATTATCATATATTTTACTATGAAGTAGGCAAATATTAAATGATCAATTGTATTCCTAATAGTCTCCTATAGTTTGGTGAGCAATTCAAACCATGCATTAAAAAAATCATCTAGTACTACAATTGATATGTTACTAGAGATTCTATAATTTGATTTGAATGAATGCAAAAGCTTTCATACTATAAAGACGCAGGAGGATTTAAATTCTATTTTTTTAACGGATAGAAAAAGGCAAAGTCTTATCCATTTATTTTTTCTTAAAAAAATATAAAATTAAATTGCATATAAAATTAACATACAATTACTGAAATCAAAACGAATCAATTTTTTCTAGTATGATTCCAAAGATTTTCCAATTATCCAAACAGATCAAGATCAAATCAAATCAAAACATCGATTTTTAAAAAGTTATTTAAATATATACATAATTCATTTGTATATCTTGATATAATTACATAATATATATTTAATCAAGTTAATAGTATATATAAATATGTGGTTACTGGTTACATTAACTTTTATAAAGTTAAGATTTTATAGAGGGGAAGGAGGTGGACTAGTTAGTACATATGACTGAAGTGGCTAATTATGAAAATAGAAGCCTTGTTTTTTTTCTTAAGTTGTTTTTAAATTATAAAACATTATAATTTTTGAAGTGAAGTATTTGATATTTAGCTATAAATGAAACTTATTTGGTGCACGTCTGTAACGCCCCCTTTAAAAAAATATAAATCTTAATCGATGCATATAAAATTCATTCTTTTTTTTTTAAATAAAGATAATTAAAATCTAAATTTATTATAAAATATATATTTCCATAATTCATAAATTATAACATCTTGAATTAAAACTGTCTTCAACCTTTAATTTATCGGCTACCAGCATCCACCGCTCACGCGCCACGCACTAAACTCTTTAAATTGAAAACATTTTTAAAAAAATGGTGAATGTTTGAAATACACTCAGTGGGGTTGATCTGCATTAAGGGAGTAAAACCATAAATGTTTATAAATCAGGTGAGATAAATCGTAGTAAGCAGAAATTATATATGATAACATGATTCTTTATCTCTTTTTCCATACCTCTTTTTTTGGGGTTCACCTAGTTCATTTTTAACACTCCAACACTCATCTAGTTCATTTCTAACACTCCAACACTCACCTAGTTTATTTCTAATATATTTAGTGCACATAGCACCTCGAGTTATATCCCGACATAAAATTTCGTGCACACAGCATCATATAATTATGTGCACAAAGCACCACGTACACTAAGCACCATATAATTCTGTGCACGAAACACTATATAATTTCGTGCACAAAGCACCACGTGCACTAAGCACCATATAATTATGTGCACAAAACACTATATAATTTCGTGCACTAAACACTATATAATTATGTGCATTAAGCACTATATAATTTCGTGCACAAAACACCATATAATTATGTGCACAAAGCACTATATAATTATGTGCACTAAGCACTATATAATTTCGTGCACAAAACACCACGTGCACTAAGCACCATATAATTATGTGCACAAAGCACTATATAATTTCATGCACAAAGCATTATATAATTTTGTATATAATTAACCCATTCTCATGTTACCAAAATATCACTTGATAACACTCACAATTTAAAACCACAATAACCATCCAACTCACAAATTCATTTATTTTGCAAGAATCACTGAGTAATAAATCACATCTCATGAAACTTATAATATTCACGCATTTTCAAATTTGTCTTGTATAAAATAAACATTCAGTCATCTTATTCATCATATCACAACATCATAGCTCATAACACCTTATTCACATATCACGTATACATGCTTTACTTCATTCAATATAATATTTCATATTTTAAATATCTTGAAAGAAATATAAATACCGTAATAAGTAATTACCCCCACTTTTCATCATATGAATCTAGTCGCATTTATATCACTTGAAATCAATAGCTTTCAAAACCATATAATTTACTCAAATATCTTTCACACAGTGGAAACGATTCACTCGAATTCGACATCATACAATAACAGAATTTAAACCACATAGTCACATTGTTTTTGATAAAACTGTACGATTTAGTACGTAAATAAGATTTTACCCCCATCTTGGATTACCCAAAAGATCCTGTTCAAAAGCTTTTGATCTTATTTTCCCTTATTCCTACCTTTTTGCTTGTATTCCCTGTGAAATGAATTAATACCTTTTTTTATTTCTTTCTCCTTAGAATCCATTCTTGCTATCTCTCCTTATAATTCAACTCATTTTTCTTGTTTGTCTTCCATATTCATAGTGCTAATGTATAAGGTAGCATGAGTCATTAATTGAGAATGGACACACGTCCACTTCCTTTTTCTCCTATCGTATGAGTCATCAATTCTAACTTATTAATTATTAATTTATTTTATTAAATTTATTAATAGGACATACATATTGTTTTATTGTTTAATTAGCTACATATATATGTATTTCTCTATATACACTTATACGCACACAATATATATATATATTAATATTTACATGTGTATATAAATACAAGTAGATGTTATAACATTTTTTTATTATTATTATTGTTTGAGTCTCCTATTAACCGTAGAAAATTCTTATTATATATTATATAGTTGAATTTTATTTTGGAGTGTTACAATGCCAATTTAGTTTTCATTTATTTTTTTCATCTTCTAATTTTGTGCATTATAAATAAATCTAATATGATTTTTTTTTTCTGTTTTTAAATTTTTTAAAATCTCCAATATGCAAGTCTTATCCCGAACTAATCCGGACCAATAGACCAAATATATAAATTGCATTTAATCGAAAATTGGTTTGATTTAATTTGATTTTAGAAAATTTTTATTTTGATTAAATACTGGAAAACCATTTTTCAAAATCTCCATTATTTGATTCAATTTGGAAAAATTTCCAAACTTCAAATCGACTCGAACTGTGCACGTCCCTATCTAGAAGGTTCAATTACAAGATATTGGGTAGTGTTTGTGTGCACCAAGTGCATGGATCATGATCCATACAATTGGGCACGCGGGTCGGGTTAAGTCCGATTTAACCCGGATCCACGTCTGATTTTTTTTTGAATTAATTATGATGTGATCGAGCTGAAATGCTTCAAACCGAACAGAATTGAACGCGACTCGAATTTATCCAGACCGAATTCCTTACTTAGTGTAGGTCGAACTACGCCCGAGAATGCGGACTACTTTTATAGGCGAACTACGCCTGTCCCGGCGAACTACCTTAGCTCGGATGAGAATCTACGAGCTGGATGATCAGATGAAAGCGAACTGATCTCAACTGCTCGCTATTTCCGCGGGGTTGTTGCCCATATCCCTGATTTCTAGGCGGATATCGAGCTAACCCTCAATTTCCGGAAGGCTCCCACGCCCAGCACAATTAGGACTCCTATTTCTACTACAACAAGTATCAGGGAGTATATATATCCTTGTTCTTTTACACTTTACACACACAATATACAAAATTTAGAGATTACTTTACTTGAGAGATTTCAGAGCTTTTCGACTGACTTGAGCGTCGGAGTCCCTACGCCGGGAACCCCTCCCGGTGTCTGTTTTGCAGGTTCGTTGGATCCGACCGTTCGAGATTTCGAGTTTTTGGTTCCGAGAAGACGCACGTTGAACCGGAGCAACATCAATTGGCGCCGTCTGTGGGAAACTTTTGAGAGAAGACGTTGAGAGCAAATATGGTAAATACTAGAGGAACGCAGAGAACGGAGGTGGGTGAACCATCGAGGAATCGTGAGGAAGAAGGGACAGCCAAAACACCATCCCGGATAATCCTCCCCACACCATTACTTTGACTCCTGAAGAGCTTTCCGGTTTGATATCGGCGGCAGTTCAAAAGGCCTTGACTGCTCATGTCAAAGGACAACTTGAGGGTACGGAAATTGAAATAGAGAAGAATCAGCCAGAAGACAAGTCACAAGCTAACGAGAGGGAAAGTCGTTCCGACCAGCCCAGGGGTCAAAAACGGGAACGCACCAATCCATCGGAGGAGGTTGTTGAACTGCGGAGAGAAGCCCATCAGAACACTTGTCAGGCTCCGCGAAACTCAAGGGGAAATCATTTTTCGGACCTAATCATGAGGGACAAGCTGCCTGTCTCTTTTCGCCCAGTTAATTTCGAGTATGATGGCACTGCTGACCCTTGGGAGCATTTGTGTCGATTTGAAAACACCGCTCTTTTACACCAGTACTCAGAAGGGATTAAGTGCAGGGTGTTCGCCACTACCCTTACCAAAGCTGCTCAGACCTGGTTCAGTCAGATAAGCGACGGGATAATTCACAATTTCGAGCAGCTGTCAGATATGTTCTTACATCAGTTCGCCAGTGTTCGGAAGCAGAAGCGATCCGCTCAGACGTTATTCGGAGTTCGACAAAAAACAGAGGAGACGTTGAGAGACTATGTCAAAAAATTTACAGATGCCGTCCTGGAAGCCCCGGAGGCTTCAGGCGATCTGGTGGTCAGCGCATTTATTCAAGGATTGAGAGAAGGTGATCTGCATACCTCTCTAGTGAAGAAGACCCCCCTGAATTTTGACGATCTATTACAGAGGGCTACTAAGTATATCAATTTGGAAGAAGCAGTTCGGATGAAGAAAGGAGAGAGCTCCATCCGACCGAACAGAACACGAGAACAGGAAAACGTGAGAAAGCGACACTTCGGAGAATCCCAAACCAAGTTCGCACCGCCGCCCTTAAGAGACAACAGAGGAGGTCGAAGACAATATGAACGATACACGCCATTGACGATTCCGCCCGAACAAGTGTTAATGGAAATCTGGAATCTGCCCCAATTAAAATGGCCAGTAACCTGGAGTCCGAATCCTAAAAAGCCACCTACCTATGGTAACGGGAAGTTGTGTCGGTTCCATAACGAGTATGGCCACAGCACGGACGAATGTTGGCATCTGCAAGATGAATTGGAGAGATTGATTAGAGAAAACAAACTGGCCCGATATGTTCGGCAACCTCCACGCGAACAGCGAGACAACCGAAATGGCCGGCGAGGGCCAAGAAGAGATAGAAGACGAGAACAGCCCGAACTACCTCCTCCTCCACCGAATCCACAACATAATGAGCCCGTAAGAGAGGAAAAGCCGACGATACACATGATCATCGGAGGCCCTACTGATGGGGACTCGAATAGAGCTCGCAAGGCCAGGTTAAATTCAGTCTGGCAAAAGAATATTGAGGTTCAAACTATCTTTGATGACGTTGTGATAGAGTTCGGAGCTCGTGATAAGGTTGCCATCCAAAGTCCCCAGTTCGACGCGCTAGTGATTTCTGCGGAAATTGGAGGTTTTGAGGTTAAGAGGATATTTGTGGATATAGGAAGTTCCGTGGATATCATGTTCATGGATTGTTTCAGGAAGATGAGATCGACGGTGGAGGTGAAGTCAGTAGAAACCTCCCTTTATGGCTTTTCTGGAGAAGCAGTGGCTGTTCTGGGCAAGGTACAGTTACCTATGGTGTTAGGAGAAGGGGAATGGAAGCAAAACAGGACTATAACCTTCCTATTGGTCGATGCGCCCTCTCAATATAATGTTATATTAGGTCGACCATCTTTGGGTACTTACGCAGCAATCATCTCGCCGGCACATTTGATGATGAAGTTTCCTATCGAGAATGATTAGGGCCGGATCCTGGGTATAGGAAGGGTTCATGGAGACCAACAGACAGCTCGACGATGCTATGTTACTGCAGTTCGTCAGTTGGAGTCCCGAAAGCGGAGTTCAGAACAAAGGGATAATGTTGATCGAGAAAGAGATATTAGTCACAAAAAGGGACGAGAAGCGAACACGGCTGAGTTCGAAGAAGGAGAATTAATGAGCGTCGAACTAATTCCGGAGCGACCTGGTCATACCATTCGCATTGGTCGATACCTAGCTAAGCAGGTCGAGGAGGAGATAATAGAAGTATTAAAAGGGAACGCGGATTTGTTCGCATGGAAACCAGAAGATATGAAGGGAATAGATCCAGATATGGCCGTTCACAGATTAAATGTCAAACCCGAAGTCCGACCCATCAAGCAAAAGTTAAGACATTTCGGAGAACAACAGAATGAAATCATTGAGAGAGAAGTCCAGAAGCTGTTGGAAATCGGACACATCGAAAAAATCTTATACCCGCGGTGGTTAGCTAATGTTGTTTTGGTACCCAAACCAGGGAACAAGTGGCGGATGTGCATCGATTTCCGCGATCTCAACAAAGCTTGCCCTAAAGATTACTATCCGCTGCCCCGGATCGATAAGCTGGTCGATTCCACTGCAGGGTGCGAACTGCTCAGTATGATGGATGCAGCACAGAGATATCATCAAATTCTGTTACATCCCGAAGACAAACCCAACGTGGCATTTATCACTTCGACAGGAACATATTGTTACACGGTGATGCCTTTTGGTTTAAAAAATACCGGAGCTACTTATCAAAGGATGGTGGACAGGATGTTTGCCAATCAGTTAGGTCGAAACATGGAAGCTTATGTGGATGATATGCTGGTAAAAAGTGTTAAAGCAAACACACATCCTGCGGACTTAAGGGAAACCATGGCAACCATTCGGAGAAGTGGAATGCGCTTGAATCCTGCGAAGTGTTCTTTCAGAGTAAAAGCAGGGAGGTTCTTGGGTTACATGGTTACTGAAAGGGGAATCGAAGTCAACCCCAGCAAGGTCCAAGCTATACAAAACATGACTGCTCCTCGGACTATGAAAGAAGTGCAAGTCTTAACTGGTCGTGTGGTCGCCCTGAGTAGATTCATTTCCAGATTGGCAGACAAAGGATTATCTTTCTTTAAAGTTCTCAGGAAAAGTAGCCAGTTCGGCTGGAACGAGCAGTGTCAGAAGGCGTTCGACGATCTGAAGGTTTTCCTTGCTACGCTTCCCTTGTTGAAACAACCAGCCCAAGGAGAACCGCTGATAATATACCTAGCAGTCGGAGAAGAGTCCGTTAGTTCGGTCCTGGTGAAAGAGATAGGCAAGGACCAGTTCCCAATATACTTCGTCAGCAAGGTCCTTCAAGATGCGGAAATACGCTATACGGAGATTGAGAAAATAACATATGCACTAATAACTGCGGCCAGAAGATTGAGACCCTATTTTTTGAGTCATACAGTTGTAGTGCGAACTGACCATCCGTTGAGCACCATTTTGGGGAAGCCAGAGGCCTCGGGCCGGTTAGTTAAGTGGGTCGTCGAACTAGGCCAGTTCGACATTAGATACGAACCACGAGCGGCGATCAAAGGTCAGGCTTTGACAGATTTCATACAAGAGACAACCAGAATTCAGGAGAAGAAAGAATGGGAACTCTTTGTTGACGGATCCTCCTCTCGTCAGGGAGCTGGAGCTGGTATCTTATTAATCAGTCCAGAAAAAGATGAGCTACAGTTCGCTGTCAAATTCTTGTTCAAAGCCTCCAACAATGAAGCAGAGTACGAAGCCTTCCTACAAGGTTTAAAGATAGCCGAACAGGTTGGAGCCCGACATCTGACGGTCAAGTTTGATTCATAGTTAGTAACTCAACTATTGCAAAATCGATGTGAAGTCAAAGAAGATCGGATGAGTTCGTATGTAGAAAAGATTAGAGAAATGGAGAGCAAGTTCGAGAAACTTGAAATTGAGCAGATCCCCAGAAGTGAAAATCAGAAGGCAGATTTCCTTACTAAAATAGGCAGTTCGCTGAAAGATTGCTCACAGGGGACTATAACAGTAATGGGAGTGGAAAGAGAGAAAAAAGTAATGAGCATTGATGATGGGGGGAGTTCGGATTGGAGAACTCCAATTATATGTTTTTTAAAAGGCAAGAAAGAAGGAACAGAAAATGAATTAGAAAAGATGGAAAGGCAAGCTCGGTTTTATTATCTACTGCAAGAGGTCTTGTACAGAAAAACCTTCCTGACGACAGATGCCCGATGTTTAACCAGAGAAGAAGGAATCAAAGTTTTGGAGGAAGTCCATGAGGGGGGATGTGCCGAACACGCCGAAGCCAGATCTTTGGCTCAAAAAATAGTACGAGCTGGATTTTATTGGCCTACAATGAAGAATGACGCGAACGAAATAGTTAGAAGATGCGAAGCTTGTCAGAAACACGGATGGCGAATTCATATGCCTGCCGCAGATATGCTAACTGTCTGTTCGCCGTGCCCATTCGCCAGATGGGGAATTGACATCGTTGGTCCTTTCGTAAAAACTCGAGGAAGCAAGCAGTTCGTAGTAGTGGCAGTGGACTATTTCACCAAGTGGGTCGAAGCCGAACCATTAGCCAAGATCACCGAGGCCGAAATGATCCACTTCATTTGGAAAAATATTTGCTGCAGATTTGGTTTACCAAGAATTTTGGTTTCAGATAATGGAGCCCAGTTCCGTGGAAAAAGAATTATCGAGTGGTGCAAAGAGATGAAGATCCTACAAGTATTCACTGCAGTGGTCCATCCTCAAGCAAACGGGCAAGTTGAAGTGGTGAACAGAATCATATTGGACGGGCTGAAAAAGCGATTAGAATCAGAAAAATCCAACTGGGTAGATGAACTACCATCGGTATTATGGGCATATCGAACTACACCACGATGGACGACGGGAGAAAGCCCTTTTAATCTGGCATTCGGAATGGAGGCTGTCGTGCCAGTAGAAATCCAAGGAGAAGCGCTGAGAATCACAAATTTCGAGCCTCTGAAGAATGAGGAACTGATCAAGATCGATTCGGTATTTTTAGACGAGCTCCGAGATAAGGCCAGAGTTTGAAGTGAGTTTTACAAGAGGCGGGTTCAAGCGGCTTTTAACAAAAAAGTCCAGAAAAGGGAGTTCCAGATCGGCGATATGGTTCTAAGGCAATCAGATGCCTTGGTCAATATTGGAAAATTGGACGCTACTTGGGAAGGACCGTACACCATATCCAAGATTCTTTCAGGAGGATCTTACGAACTGATCGATGGAGAAAGAAAATTACTACCAAGACCTTGGCATGTGAGCCATCTGAAGAAATTTTATGCGTAGTACGCTACTCTTGTACGATTACTTTTTTAAATTTCTATCAACTTAATAAAACAAGTCGGTATCCGACTCGTGGATGTAGGCTAATTTAGCCGAACCACGTTAAAATGGCTGTGTCTTTACAATTTTGTTTTAAAAGTTGTATTATATTTTGAAAAACGAACTGAATGATTCTCCTTGGAAGGGTTGATCGATGGAACTGATCAATTGAACCTTCCTTGGATCGAACTGAATGATTTCTCCTTGGAAGGGTTGATCGATGGAACTGATCAATTGAACCTTCCTTGAATCGAACTGAATGATTTCTCCCTTGAAGGGTTGATCGATGGAACTGATCAATTGAACCTTCCTTGGATCAAACTGAATGATTTCTCCCTGGAAGGGTTGATCGATGGAACTGATCAATTGAACCTTCCTTGGATCGAACTGAATGATTTCTCCCTTGAAGGGTTGATCGATGGAACTGATCAATTGAACCTTCCTTGGATCGAACTAAACAAGATTGATTATTTTAAACTACTTGGTGAAAAGAAACTTGAGAAGAAACACCAAATGATATCCAATAGTATTCAGAAAAATTGATTACATTATGCAAAGTCTTGTTAAAACTAAAGTATTACAAACTTTCGAGGAAAATCTAAGTATCAGAAGGACCCTCGGAGGGAACTGCGGGAGTAGGAGCTTCGCTGACTGAAGGCAGAGCAGCCGGAGGGGCAAACATTTCCTCAGGCAGGTCGGCAACCTGGCTCAGAACGGCCTCTCCGGACTGAGGGTTAGCCAAACCAACACTCGGAGGAGTAGGAAGAACATCCTTGATTGATTGCTGCAAGTACCCGGCCCACCATTCAGCTGCTGGGTCTTCGATCGGATCCCCTTGCCAGCCGGGAGGAATAGGAAAAGTTTGAGTTAGCTTTTTGAACAGGGAGGAAATGCGGTATCGGAGGATGGGCTCCGGTAATGTCTGCCCAGTCTCCTCCTGGAAACGCCGAACAATCTCCGTTACTTCCTTCTGGCGCAAGCGGATTCCCTCCTTAAAATAAGCCTCTGCTATTGGAGCCGCTTTGGAGAGAAAGAGAGTGGAATTTCAGAGTTGATGAAAGAGCCGGTCGCGATATTCTACAACTATCAGCTCCATCTCTGGACTTTGTGCGAACTGATAGTAGCCCGCAGCAACCCAGCCTGGAAACCCTCGGTTCGCATTTCCTCCCCAAAACGAGCTCGCGCATTTCTTTCCTCCTCTAGCTCCTCCTTCAGCCGGCGATTTTCAGCCTCTACCCGAACAAAGGCCTCATGTCTCTCCATGGCGAACTTCTCCTTCGCTAGCAATAACTCCTCTTTTCGAGCAGATTCCGAGCGAGCCATCGCCAGATCGACCTGGACCTGCTCCAGCAAGGCCGACAACTTATCAGTCTCCTCGGAGCGGACTGAGAAATCACTCTCCAGAGTCTTCTTCTCCTCAATCACCTCCGCCAGTCGCACACGACTCTCCCGCAGCTCGTCCCTCCGACGGAGAGCCTGCCTCGCATAGCCTACGAAATACTTCTGGGCGTTTACTAGGCGGGACAGATTCTTCCGCAGTTCTTTCTCTTCTGCATCTTCCCCCTCTTCACCCCCCGCTGCTTTTCCCTCGGTCTCCGACGGACCCCCCGCGACGGCCTCATCTGCTCGCACCTTTTTCGGACGGGAGGCTTGCGAACTGGAAGGGGCTCTCCTTTTTGATGAAGGAGTTCGAGCCCGTGGTGCTTCGCCAGTTTCCTCAACCAGCTCGATTGGTTGAGAGGGAGGAGCTGCGATGAGAAGTGAACCACGAGGAGTGAGGGTCGCAGTGACAGCTGGAGCGGAGGACTCTGGAATGGGGTCCGGAACAGGAGCAAGGACGCCCTCCTCTTGAATCATGTCGACAGAGGGGCCAGGAGCCCTACCAGCCAGCTCGGCAAGACGAGCTTCCTCCGCCTGTTTATAAGCAGTAGCCAGAGCAGGATCTACCCCATGCTGAGCAGGCGAGATCGGAGTTCGCTCCTCGTCAGACGCATCTTCCGCAATGGAGAAAAATCGGTTCATTGTGAGATCTGCAAAAGAGAACAGACAGGGTCAGATGACAGAACAATCAGTTCGACCTATAGGAGAATGCAGTAAAAATGACCTAGGTCAAAGCGAGGAGGGGTCTGGCTGTTCGGATAGAACCCCCAAAAAGATAACAGCTCGGGACAGGAGCTCAGCTTGGCAATGTCGAACCAACCCTTTGAAAAAATTTCATTTAGGGTGGTGATTTGGTGATCTGGGGCAGGAGCAGGGTCAGTTTGACCCGAACGCTGGGCCCAAGGCAGCGAACGAAAAGGCCGATCTATCGACGCTTTCACGAAGAAATAATGTTTTTCCCAGGAACTGATCTTGTCATCCCCGGGAGATAGGAAGTAAGCTCGCCTCGCACCACTCCGAGGACTCAAATAGAAACGAAAAAGATTGGAATTTTTTAGCACGAAGCAAGATCGAAAACGGGTCACAGAGGGCTCGACCCCCATCCATTTACAGACCATATAAAAAGAAACTATGTAACTAATGGAGTTCGGGTGGAGTTGGCTCGGACATATCCCGAACTCCGCACTAACATCTAAAAAGAAAGGATGGATGGGAGGAACTAATCCTAGGGTGACCTGTTTTAGAAACCAGGAGTGATGCCCGGGTGGTGCACGATAAGGTCGATCCTCGGGACCCGGGATTACCACTGTATAACCCCCCGCCATTAGTGAACTTAGAAACACAGTGTGGGTCGGAGTGACTTTACTAGAAGAAAAGGCATCTTCTATGGATTTTTTCCTTCTAGATTTTTCCGAAGTAGAAGATGCCATTGATACAATAAAGATTAAGAAAGAGAGGAAGGGGTACCTGATATTGAGAGAAGAAACTTAAATCAAGGAGAAGATCGGAGAAGATGAACGTCTACAGTGGAGGAGCACGAAAGTGTTTTAAAGATGATGATAATGACATATATATAGAGAGAAAGAGCTTGATTTTGGGGGGAAAAACCGAAGAGGCGTGACCTGTCCGCCGTTGGATGGAGTGAAATCTAACGGCGGAAAACAAAAGGGCTGTGGGCGGGAACAGTTTTTTTTCACCACGTGTCGTGCGAACAGAGCGATGGAAGTTGAAAAGACATGGAAAAGACACCTTGCCTCGGGAAAAGACATCAGTTCAGTTCGGTCACCGCCTTAGCGAACCTCCCCAGTGTATTACATACACTGCGAAAAGAGGGGGAGTACTGATGTGATCGAGCTGAAATGCTTCAAACCGAACCGAATTGAACGCGACTCGAATTTATCCAGACCGAATTCCTTACTTAGTGTAGGTCGAACTACGCCCGAGAATGCGGACTACTTTTATAGGCGAACTACGCCTGTCCCGGCGAACTACCTTAGCTCGGATGAGAATCTACGAGCTGGATGATCAGATGAAAGCGAACTGATCTCAACTGCTCGCTATTTCCACGGGGTTGTTGCCTATATCCCTGATTTCTAGGCGGATATCGAGCTAACCCTCAATTTCCGGAAGGCTCCCACGCCCAGCACAATTAGGACTCCTATTTCTACTACAACAAGTATCAGGGAGTATATATATCCTTGTTCTTTTACACTTTACACACACAATATACAAAATTTAGAGATTACTTTACTTGAGAGATTTCAGAGCTTTTCGACTGACTTGAGCGTCGGAGTCCCTACGCCGGGAACCCCTCCCGGTGTCTGTTTTGCAGGTTCGTTGGATCCGACCGTTCGAGATTTCGAGTTTTTGGTTCCGAGAAGACGCACGTTGAACCGGAGCAACATCAAATTATATATCAAATCCACTCCAACTTAATTGGATTTGAAATCCCTTCATTTCAAATCCTAAATTTCAAATCACTCTATCCAAACATAACCTAAGTTTCTTTTCGTAACGAATGGTGGTGGTGGGGGTGATTCGAACCAAATCTTGTTTGAATTGTGAATTATTATTTACCTTTCATTAGATTAAACATATCAATACAAAAGATGTAAGTTAATTATAGGGTTAATTGTATAAAAATCATGATATTTGATTTAATTGCAAATTTTAACGGTTTTTTGGAATTTCTTGAAAAGTATATGACTTGGTTATATTTTCAAATTGAATCATTGGTCAACTTTTCAGTGATTGCATGATGATGTGTTTGCATTCATACAAATAAAAAAAAAATATGATGAATGAGTTGTATTTAGATCACTCAACCTCGAGAAACAAGCTTATAGAAGAAATTAAACCTTCAAGTCAGTGATTGTTTCAAAATTGAAGAAAGAAGATATCATAAACCATATTATGTGTAAGAAGTTGTTTTAGGAGTCATTAAATGTATCAACTCTATGCGAGTTGAACGAACAACTCAATCTGAGTTGGGTTATCCTATGTGGATAAAAGTAGATCATATGTTGGTCTATGTCTAAGTAGTTAGAGCAACGACATGCGTGGAAGGTAAACATGTTATGAGTATCTTTGTATAGGATTGAAGTTCGTAGAAGAATTTTGTGTGTTTGTAAACAAATTTCCTCCTAAAAAAAAAAAAGTATATTGAGTGGATTAGAGGGACTTGAACCACTATAAATTGTGTTTTTACTTATTGCATCTTACTTATTGTCTACACAAACATATTGCATAAGAATCTTATTAGATAACATCATATTTTCAAAAGGGTTTATAAGAATTTTTTCAAAGAATACATTCCGCTACATAAACTCTAAATATTCTCATCAATAACTTACCTACAACAATGTTAAAGTAGTATTATAAATTGTTACTGTAACCCGAAATTGTAGATTTCTGTAGTAAAAATATTTACAGTATAATTGAAGAAATTTTTGAAAAACTTGAAAAGGTTTATTATGTAAGTTCGTTATGGTTGTTTTCTCAACCATGACTATATAAGACTCTGATGTTCATTTCTCAAACTTTGTGTGCACTGCAAAATAAAATATATTCCTTCTCCTTTGCAACTCCAATATGTCCTCAATGTGAATTGTACTGTACAAGATGAATGTACAATAATCAAGTTGGTTAAATTTACTTTTTTAGATCTTATATATATATTGAATCAAGATGCATGATCATTAAAAGCTTAATTAAATAATTGTTTGGAGTATCATTTCAGATGCTATCGTATTAAGAAAAGCAAAAAATACGTAAATGAATCAGATTGAAACAGTTTCTTGTCATTTAATATTAAATCTTGATAATGTATTTATTTTTCTTCTAAATTTAGTAACATCAAGAACGTGCCTTTCATTTTTCTCATTCACTATATCCCAAAATATTAGATGTTGGACTTTTACCCTTTCATTTATATATTATCAACAATAAAATATATTAAGTATTATTTTTATAAAACTGTTTTACAAATCTAATTATATATGATTGGTCAGTTCGTGATTCATGACTCATAATTCAAATATTATGAAAATGAGTTTAGTTTATCATTAACGAGATTTCATCTCATAGAATTATATACATAAGACCGTCTTATATGAAATTTTACATTTTTAAAATTTTTATAATAAAACTTATATGATCGTTTTTTGTTTTTTGTTTAAAAGGTGGTGAATCGATTCTAAACACCACAAATATATCAATTAATTAACCAAAGCCACTAATTAGTTTATTTGATTAAATATGTCAGGATAGTCTTTTAGCAGATCCTTTGCTGCTTACCTTGTTTTATCTTTTATTAATTTCTGTAAATACAAAAATTAAAAATAGATAAAAATAAAATACCAAAGAAAATATGAGGTATAATATTTTTGCCATAAATGGTCTAACTGCATAGAATGGGAAAAAGTGAAAACTATCAATTTTGTGGAAGAATATAATATGATCATCGATTGGGTAGTTAAAAGAGTTGTTGAACAATAATGAGATGGTAGAAGACATTTTTTTTTAAACCAATAACAACATGTTGGTCCCAAGTGGTATAAGGTTAAAGAGGGGTGAATTAACCTTATCAAATTTTGCAAACTTTTTTCCAAAAGAATGTAAGTCCTTCGAATAGCTGGTAGCTTAGAGAGCTTACTGCACAAAAGAGGTTACTGCTTGAGCAGTGACTTAAGGACTTAAATAGAGTTTTAATGCACAACGGAAATAATGTGTTTTTTGAATAAAGCTTGTATGCAGGATGCTTGATGGATAAGATGGACAGATATAAGAGTAAATCAATAAACCACAACCAAACAGATATATAGAGGTTCAAGGGTGGAGTAATCTCTCTACATCCTCCCTACTCCTTCTCGAAGGAGGAATTTTGTTAAAGTAAGCTTGATTTACAAAGACCCTCTACTTCTAACAAAGCTGTCAGCTCTATCCATACAGGTAGCTGCACAGTGACCAAACTCTTCGACCCACACAGGATCTCCACATAGGTTACCGACCCACACAAGATCCTTTCTCTTTTAACAAAGGGAACAAATACTTAGCAGGAACAACCTCTGCTAAGCAGCTCCTAAAACAATCTATATAACAAATAAGATTTTCTTCAATGATTGAGGGCAGCAAGCTTCTTGAACTTCAGAGTACAGAAAGGTAGCTGGCTTGCTGCTTGATAGATTGAGTGACTGAAACGAGTAAGCTTGAGATAGGTTGGATCTTGAAAGATAGCTTCGCCAGATGAATGTTTCAGTAGTTGTTCCAATTGCACTCAACTTCTATTTTTAACAATTTAAATTAGATGATTTTTTTTATCTATTACTCAGTTTCATGTTTACATCTGATTTATGTGGAGGTAACAATTTTAATAACTATCATATAAATTATAGGATGTATTTCACTAATTCGGTTTTGATATTGGGTCAACTGCTATCACCAATAAGGTATATTATTTTAGAAAATAACATATTTGCTTTCGTATCTCAATGATCCGATTGTGTGATTAACTGCACTGATATCACCAACATGGTACTACTTTTAAAAATTAAAGAACATTTTTGCTCTCCTTAGGGTTTGAATCTATATAGCTAACCTCCAACATGACTATTCAATGAGTTTTCTTAGGTTTTTTAAAATTTGAGGAGATATATTTTTGATATTCTATTCTATCGTTATATATATATATTTAATTTTATATGTTAAGATTCAATAAATTTCTAAATTTTTTTCTTATCTAAGATTTTGAATTCTTCATCATCATCATCATCATCATCATTATTATTATTATTATTATTATTATTATTATTATTATTATTATTATTATTATTATTATTATTATTATTATTATTATTATTATTATTATTATTATTATCTATAATTTTATAGCAAATTATTATATAATCTGACAACAACATTTAAAAAAATAAAAGTTAAATTTTTTCTTTGTGAGAATTTTTTTTTCCACAATCAATATTTTACTATCTACGGTAAACGTACCTAATATACAACGACTTACTAACTTAAGGATCGCAACACAACAAATTCAAAAGTTTTTCGATGAAGGAAAACGATATTTGAAATTTTCTTATACAAAAAAGTGGCCAGAAAATTTGTTTGTTGATTTAAAAGTCAAACTCATATAGTTTATATATATAGGTACCACAAAAAAAAAGTTCGATGGTTTATGTGTAAAATCGCTCATACTTTGATGTGTTTACTGCAATTAACCCCAATAATATATAATATATGGGCTAATTGTTGAAAAAACTACAATCGTTACTCGAATTGTCAAATTAACCAAACTTTTCAATTGGTCAATAAAAAAAAAACTTATATATGTAGTATGTTTTTTTACCTTAATCAATTTTTTTTTTAAAATTACACATTTGTTTATAAAGAAAAATTTAAAGTTCTTAATCGAACTTTGTGAAATTGTTGAATTTGACTGCTTCGTGACCAACTTCAAAATTGATCAACGTAAAAAAACAACATAATACATTTATAATGTTAAGTTATTTTGACAAATAGCGAAAATTTTGGTTAAACGACAGTTTGAGCAAAGATTGTGATTGTGCCGACAATAAATCTCATATATCTTTATATATATAAGAATAATTGTACGACATGTGTCATCCTCTCAACAATTCAAAAATTATTAATAATAATACTAATTATATTAATTTTCAATATAAAATATTTTAAAATTTTAGATAAACTTTGAAAAAAATAACAAATAAAAATATAATAAAATATTTGATAAAAATATTTAAAAAAAATAAAGTTACTTTTTTCTAAAAATCAACAATAAAATATGCAACAATTAATAATAGTATTTATAAAAGAACAACTGGATGACACATATCATCCTCTAAACAACTTAAAAAATATTAGTAATAATTATACTAATTATATTCATTAATTTTATTGTAAACACAATCTTTCTAATCTCAAGCCAATAATTTATTATCATATATGTAAAGATAATAAAATGGTAGACTTTTAGTATAAATATTTTAAAATTTTAGATAAACTTTAAAAAAATATACAAAAATGAAAAAGCGTAAATACAAAAAAATTCCCAAGCTTTGCAATTTTTTTCTATTTAAACCAATTGTTTTAAAATTATCAATTTTAACCATGTATTTGCCAATTAATTTTAATTTTAACTAATTTAATTTTTTGTCAAATTAGATGATGATGTGGATGCCACATTGATAAAAATCATACACCACTTTAAATTAATCAATCCTAATTAACCATAGTTAACTCAATTAATGAACCTAAACAAATAAAATAAAATACAAAAGAATATATTATGAAACAAAAATCATATACTGCAAAACATAAACTTCAAAATATTAGAATGATGTCTAACTCCCTTCATCGAAACTCGACAACAAAAAAAAAAGCAATATTTCAACATTCATCTTGTTATGCCAGTCTTTAATCATTTTCATAAACACAATTAAATAAAATTTCTAATAATTCATCAGAAAAAATGAAATGAAAAGATATGAAAACTTTAAATGTTAGAAAGATTAGATGATCAATCTTGATTTTGATTTTTTTTCCCCGAAGGATTAGATGAAATTTAAGTAGAAATGACATGAAAGAACACAACTATGGTGGCTTGTGATGGAGTTCATGATGTTTGTTTTGTATTGGAAAAGTTTCCACTTGAGTGTTGATGGCCAAACGCCATTACAACACTTTGAAGTCTATGTGTTTGGAGTATGTATCATTGTGTTTTCATAATTTTTTTTATTTTTTGTTAGGATAAAAGGAGTTAATCATGGTTAATTAAGGTTGGTTAATTTAAAATGGTGTATTTTTACATAATATTTAGTGGCATCCACATCACCATATTTATAATCTAATTTTGATCAAAATTATGAATTGACCAAAATTGAAATTAATTGACTAACTCATGGTTAAAATTGATAATTTTAAAATAATTGGTTAAGATAGAAAAAAAAATTGTAAAACTTTGGATTATTTTTGCAATTAAGACAAATGAAAATGTTTAAAAAAATTCAAATTATTTTTCTCTTATAATCAACAATAAAATATACCACGATTAACAATTGTATTATTATTATTATTATATTATTATTAAGGTTAAAATATTAAATATAAATTTAATCAACAAATAAAATTTTAAAAACAGTTTAATATGTATAAAATATTATTTATTGGCATATATTAGAAACTGTAAATTTCAATAGTTAAATAATATATTAATCAAAATTACATTATAAAAAATATTAACTTAAATGATAGATATAACAAACAATCATAAATATTTATTTCAATATAAATAATATTAAAAAATTCAAATTTTTATTAAATTCAATTGATTTAAAAACATGTGTAATACATCAACCTTATGCTAGTTTATATATATATATATATATATATATTGTAATTTTTAACAAATGATTTTGATGGTAATACAATTTTCATGGTGTAATGTGTGTATGGATGAGAATTCGGAAGAAGGTTAGGATGAGAAAAAGAAGGTCCATGTTGATGAGCTTCTTGGGAAGAAAGTTAGGTTGAAAATTGGAAAGAAAGTCTAGTAAGTTTTATCTGAAATGAGAATTGATAACAAAATTAATATGTAAAGTGACAGCATGAGAAAATAATTTTATATATAATATGAAATATTAAAAATTTAAAAAAAAATCTTAAACAAATACTGAACTGATCAAATCTATATATACTGTGTTGGATTTAATTATAGAGTAAAATGTTCCGTACACCGATTTCAGAGACAAAAGTCAATCTTATGTGCTTCCTTCCTTTTTTTGCGCCAAACCTACAATCAAACTATAGTGATATATGCATTAATATAATATGATCTTTTATTTACTACTTTCATTTACTACTTTCATCCTAAACGTTGCATTTGCATTAAATTTGCTACATGATTTTTTTTTTTTTTTTTGGTGCATGGAGAAAATTGATTTGGCTTAATGTGAATATTAAATAAGTCATAAAATTACGACAAATTTTTCTATGTATCTGGTGCACGGATTTAAAATCCGTGCAATCCGAGTCGATCCGATCTGGATTCAACAAATTTTTTTTATTTTTATAAATTTTATACTTTGACCTTTATGTACAAATGTTGTGACATTTATGTACAAATGTTGTGACCTTTATGTATAAATATTGTGACCTTTATGCATTGTAATTTAGAAAAAAAAAGGAATAATTTCAGTAAAATTTGTATATAGATACATTTATGTAATATTTATGTGATCTTTATATATATTCATATGACCTTTATGTACAAATATTTATACCTTTATGTAATATATAAAGGTATATAAATGTATGAATATTTATATATAAAAGTCACATAAACATACATAAGGGTCGAATATAATATAAAGGTATCTATATATAAATTTTGCTGAAATTCTTTATTTTTTTCTAAGTTATTTAATATAAAGATTACAAAATTTATACATAAAGGTCACAGATTTTGTATATGAAAGTCACCAACTTTGTACATAAAAGTTTTGACTTGGAAGCTAAAAAAAAAAAAAAAAATTTAAAAGTGCGAGGATCTGGATCAACCCAAATCGACCCGAATTGTATGTACACTAAGTCTACAACAATGATACTCTAAAATTACAAATGAAATTAATTATAGGAGTTTTCAATTCGTAAGTAATAGAGAGCCATAAAGGACCTATCAAGCTATTTTCTACATAAGTATAGTGATATATGCATTAATGTAATATGATCTTCTATTTACTACTTTCATCCTAAACGTTGCATTTGCATTAAAGGACCCATCTAGCTATTTTGTATATATGTCTTGATGAACTTACAATTTGAGTTAAAAAAAAAAAGTTAATAATATTTTTTCATCTGAACTATACGTGATTTTACATTTTTTTGTATAAATTTTAAAATATTGCACTTTGTCGTATGATTTTACGATCAACGATTAGGATTTGTCCAATACAGTAAAATGCATCAAATTTAAAGTTTATACGGTAAAATTCAACATTTAAAAATTTATACCAAAAAAAGTGTAAAATCACGTATAGTTTGGATGGGAAAATGTTTTTAACCCAAAAATAAATAGTATGTTTATTTTATCTAAAATTATTATTTTAGATAACAAATTTTCTTTTTATTTTTTTTCCTTTTTTTCTTTCTTTTAGATTAGAAATTGAAGACTAACTAGAAATTGTTGATGTAACGTAACATACACCACTTTCGCCATATAATCATTTAATGTGGTAATTTATAAACATTTATAGAAGTTTTTGAAAAGTATTTAATAAAGCAGAAATTTATTTTAAAATCTAAAAAACTATAAAATAATAAAATAAATCTGAAAAGTTTTGTTATAAAAAAATGGAAATATGTTTATTTAAATTTATTTTGTAATTGTTATGTATTGGAATATTACTGGGATATTATCTGTTAGTATGTAGGATTTTAGGATAAGTTTAAGGTCTATTTGATTATTTTAGAATGTTTTGATTTATTAAATTATTTATGATTTATTTAAAATACTTCTAGAATTTTTGTTTAACAAACTTAATATATTTTTAACATTTTCAGATTTTATTAAATTATTTTGAAATTAATTGAAATAATTTTCACAATAATATTGGGTACGTTAATTTCTTTTCTTTTTTTGTCTATAAACTGTTATCCGCATATCTATACATGCATACTGTTTTCATGCATGAATAACATAGATACTGCACATAATAAATTAGCATTAACATAAATTATAACCACTGACAAGTACATATCTCAATTAAAAATACAAATTAAACATACATAAATTAATATTAACATAAATTATAACCATTGACAAGTACATATCTCAATTAAAAATACAAATTAAACATTCATAAATTAACAGTGTTGTGAGAAGTCACAATCATGCTTCTGTTCTCTCTACATGCATTTAAGTTATATTCTTCCATACCATTGAAGCATCTCATTAACGAAAAAAATCAACAAACCAATAAGAAAACATGGCATTTGCTTGGCAAACAGCCTCCCTCCTCTCATCCCCCAACCACGGCGGCCTTCCAGTGGCATTGCATATTCCGGCAACAAGCTCCGCTGCTTGCTCCACCGTAGGTAATAAATCCTATATACGTTCACACACATGCATGCATACACATATACGAGTATCTAGTGTCATTTTTTATTCTGTCTTCAAGGATATATGATTCCTTTTTTTCTTTTCTCATATTTTAGATTAATATAACAATATATAGTGTGAGACAAATCCAACATCTAATGCACCAATCACCTTTTGTTCTACATACAAACATTTTGATTTTGATTGCTCGTTTATTTTCTTCTTCCTTAAATTGTTTTTTTTCTTCTTCTTTTGGGATATTCTAATTTCACTGTATTAGGTAAAAAGAATCTCAATATGATCGTTTATTGTTTCCTTGCTAAGCATATGGACAAACCAAAATCTGATGCTTTGTGAGTTGTTCACTATTCTCTCTCTAAAAGGTTTTGTTGCATTCACCCTCGTTGACGAGCACATTTTATATGTTTTATTAGTTGTTTGAATATTCTCTTTCTATATATATATATATAGAGTTTTGATCAGACATGCATCAGAAAAATGCTCATCGTGCACACTTCTTTAAGATTTCTTTTTTTAATATTTAGTAATTTATATAAAATAGATAATTTTTTTTAATGTTATCATTTTGTATATCAATTTTCATCTCAAATATAGACCTAACCCCACATCAACATAGACATTTGTTCATCGTGCACACTTCTTTAAGATTTTTTTTTTTTAATATTTAGTATTTTATATAATATAGATAATTCTTTTTTAATGTTACCATTTTATATATCAATTTTCATCTCAAATATAGACCTAACCCCACATCAACATAGACCTTTTTAACAATTCGTATCTCATACCACACATCAAATACCATGAAAAATATTGAATTAATCAATTAAATGAAATAATGAAAAATATTCAATTAATCAATTCTCAAGAAATCCAAAATTCTAATCAATGTTCGAAAAATCCTCAAAATTAATTCAATCATCAATTAAACAAATTCTCAAAATCAACAAATCACATCCTCCAATTCAATCATCTATTACTAAAATGTTTTCGATCAATCCTCAAAATCCCCAAGTCTATCTAATTACCTTTTTTTTTTGGTATTGTCAAATATAATGAATCTATACATGTGAAAAAAAAAATTAAAAAAATTAGTACCATAATTTTTTTAATGTAAAAACTTCCGGAAAAAAAAAAAAAGAAATATTATTTCAAAAAAGAGAAAAAATAAGAAAATATTATATTATTTCAAAAAAAGAGAAAATATAAGAAAATATTATCCATTTACGTGATACAATTTTTTCTGATATCCTACTAATGCCACAAGCAATCACAACTACTAATGAGAATTTATTTTCTTTGCTATTCAATTCATATTTTAATTTTTATGATTAATTTTAAGAATTTCTCGAACATTGATGAGGATTTAGGATTTCTTCGGAATTGATTAATTCATTATTTTTCATTATTTCATTTAATTGATTAATTCAATATTTTTCATGGTGTAGTGGATGAAAATTGGGAAGAGGGTGTATGTTTGATGTGTCGTGTGAGATGACGAATTGTTAAAGAATTATGTGTATAATATAAAATACTAAATATAAAAAAAAATCTTAAAGAAGTGAAAAAAGAATTGCATGTATAATATAAAATACTAAATATTAAAAAGAGTTTACTATCAATTTTGTTCCGTAATTTAGGGGGTTTGACAATTTCAGACTTTAAGTTTTTGGGTTGGCAATTTAGGACTTACTTGGCAGGCTTCGCGAATTTTGCCCAAATTAAGTCCGAATTACTTAATTTGACCCAAATTGCACGTGAATCGCACGTGAAGTCGTAAAATTGGGCAATTCGGGCCAATTTTACTGAGATAGCATTTCTTTATCCCAATTGGTATTTCGATATTTTTTTTTTCTGCAAGCCATGTGGATTCCCCCAATATAATTGAATCCCTAATTGAAAAAATCCTAAAATTCCCCTCCTAAATTCTTGTGAAATCCCTAATTAAAGAACAACAAATTCAGAAGAAAGGCCTAATCCCATCATCTGCATGTTGGGGTTTCCCAAAACGGCGTCGGATGATTCATCATGAGCGCCGCCTTGTAAGACCATGGAGACGGCGGTGGTGGCGGTTGCAGAATCCATGGAAGACCTGTTCTTCATGTCCACCATTTATGTGGGCCATCCATAGCTTGCTATAGCATTTAACGTTATCGGAATCGAAGCCGCAGACGTGGTTGCGCTGTCAAATCTGTCCCTTGATGAATCCCACCAGCTTCCACTTCCCAGCTGAAATTCATCCGTCATGGTTGGATACCTCTCTTTCTGATTTTATTTTTTCTTGAAATAAATAAAAAAGAAAATATATGGAGATGCTTCTGGTTGAAGATTCAGCTTTTACTTTTAAGTGGAAATCCTCTTAGATTTGTTGTTCTTAATTAGGGATTTCACAAGAATTTGGGATGGAAATTTTGGGAGTTTTTCAATTAGGGATTCAATTACATTGGGAGAATTCACGTGGCTTGCAGAAAAAAAAAAATACTGAAATGTCAACTCAACAAAATTGACCCGAATTATCCAATTTCGCAACCTCATGAGCGATTCACGTGCAATTTGGGCCTAATTAAGCAATTCGAACTTAATTTGGGCAAAATTCACGAAGCCCGCCAAGTTAAAGTTCTAAATTGACAGCCCGAAAATTTAAAGTTCGAAATTGACAGACCCCTAAGTTACGGAGCAAAATTGGTAATAAACTTTATTAAAAAAAGGGTTTTTGATATATATATATATAATCTATATAAAACTATGGATGTTTCTTACAAAATATGAATTGTCGAATATATCTCTATTAATGATTATTATTTAAGATTAAAATAGTAATTTAAGATTTTTATATGTAAATAATTTTATATTATAATTATAATTAATTCGAAATCTTATAGAATTCTATTACAATTAAAACTCTAATATAAAAGTGTTATATATAAGATATTTATATTAATTTGAATTGAGATTCACGTGCAACGCACGTGATCTAAAACTCGTATATATATATATATTTGTAACTCATTACAATTTTTATTTTGGAGTATTATTTAGATCATTTGCCTTAAATTTAAACTACTTTCTCAAATAGCACTTTATGAATGTGGGACTCGATTAGCTCTGGATCACAATAGGCCATGTAATAGTAGCTTCTGGCAATAGCGAAAAAGCTTTGCTTAGTAACAGAATCCAAATCATCTGAGGATTTGCAGAAGACTGATTTCACTAGCTCTTGCATGCTTGCTTCGATTTGGAAAGTTGTCCCTGTTACAATGTCTGTCGTACACCCTTCAGGATCATGCACCTGATTGAATTCTTATCAATGTTAATAAACTATCTGGTATCGTGCACGATAAAGGATCCATATTATATATTCTAACCTTTCGGTTTTGAAATAGGCGAAGTTGGTGACAGATTTTGGAGGTCATTTCCATGAGCTGCTGATATTTGTGATGGGAAAATGACGATTCATCTAATCCGCTGCTTAGGTGGATTGTTTGTACAAGTAGCTCTGCTTCTGCTTCGTCCAGGTTACCTCCTTCTTCCAATGTACTTAGCCACTTTTGCCACTGAAAATTAATATCGTTGAGTTTATAAAATATATGACAAACTTAAGACTTAGAACTCGAATTTGAACTGGCTAGATGGAAATTATGAAGCAACCATGTGGATCAATTTCTGATGAATGTCTCTGCCTTGTACAAGTAGTATGTCCGATGAGAGCTGACTTATAGTGTTTATCAGAGTCTCTACGAAACTGGTTTGTCTTTTGGGTCTGTTGAATGCATATATATAATTAAGTTGCGCATCAAACAGAGAAAGCATTCTTGAAAATTAGTTATTTATGTTTTTACCTTCCTCCGTTTTCGTTCTTGATGATGCTGCAATGTTTAAATTCATTAACAAGTTGGCGTTTTTGTTCACTGGAAAGCGGTTGAGACAAAATCGTCCCTAGAATAGAAGCTGTTTTTGCCCAAGCCAACCGCTCTAATGATTTCTCTGGCTCGAATACAGTCGAGGCTGCTATGTAGTAAGCTAGGAGTAGGCTTCTTTCACTCAATCCAAACACCCCTAGACTGCAACTTCTATACCATCTGCAAAAAGTACATTAAATCTTGAACTAGGCTAAGTTAAGAACATCCAAAATGTCTTACTTCTGAATGGTTTTCCACTCATTCTGATGCACAGCCTGACAATTGTTGTAGTCTAGTTTTGCTAGCTCAAGGTAAGTGTCACAGCTCACATTGGGCATTCTGGAGATAAAATAACGAAACCGATGACAACATATATAACCCATGTATATTTTATGGAGTAAAAAACCCGACATAATCAAGAAAGGTATACTTATATAAAGCTTTTCCAATCCAGACATCATCATCACCGCCATATTGATCTACGTAGAATCTTGCTTCGAGTCGAGGTAGACTAGCGTAGAACGGAATATCTAGTCCATATGCCACCTGTTAGAAATATGCTCAAGTTTTTAAGCTTTTATGGATTAGATCTCTGTTTTCTGTTTTATTACAAGTAGAGAATGTGGTACCTCTCCTGGAAGGTCTTTGGTAATGATCCATTTGTCTACAACCCTATTATCGACTCTTCTTTTATGCAAAAAATTTGCTGCATATTTTCTGGCATCTGCAAGCTTGTGTTCCCCTGGAATCAACATCTGAGAAGCTATGTGCATGTTGAATATTCCTAAAACGGCATCGGTAGATCGCCCGAAAAGACAAAAGAATTCTCCACCTTGCTCGAACTGTTCGAAAACATCTGCGAATCACACAAAAATCCACACGATCAGGGACATATCTGGTTTTCCCTTGTTGATTTTTTTGGTAGAAATTTAGGGGTCCTGCGAAAATTGTCCTAAAATCGCACAAAATACTAAACGCCATTCAATCAAAATCGCTAAAATTTAGAAAGAGAGATTGAAGATTAGGTACCTGAAGTAACATCATAACCATGCATCCTTAAATTCCTGAATCCCAGAGAAGTATCATCAAGGTCCTGAATATGGGTATTACTTGCCCAACATATTCCTCTTTTTTTATCCCATTTCCTGCAATTTCTCAATCATCTCAATACCAAAATATACTCAAAACACAATATTTCCACACATATAGATCACCTACTTGTAGACATATTTCATGCATTCTTCGATTTCAGGTTGAAAATATCGCGAAATTCCCAGCCTTAGTAAGCGATCTATTGTGTAGTTACGATCAAAGAGGTCGACCGGATATACATTCGGAACTAAAACACAACATCCCACAACCAATAAGTGAATCATTAGAGTAAGAAACCATGTTCAAGGAACATAAGTACTTGATCCTATTATAGCTTTGTACCTGCCCCATTGTGTTTACTGACAACATTAAGTAGGTATTTGAGGCAAATTTCATCCTTGGTAAGCTGGAGGGCATAGGCTGTGGAGGATGGAGACGTAAAAAACGAGCCATCGTCGCGGAATCGGAAGAGCTTTTGCCAATCTAGGCCTTCCATCCCTTCTATGCTAAAGAGCAATGGTGTGGGCTTATTGTGCAGCAAATCCATTGGTATTTTCTTGAGCTTTGAATCTCTTTTTGCATAAATTTCTTTCTTGCCTGGGAATTCCTCAGGAATATCGATTCCTATTTTTTTAGCTGTTTCGATTAGTGATGGGAATGCCATTTCGAACCCGATTGGCATATGTTCTTGTTCTTCGTTTGCAAGCTCGTGAATGTTTTCTTTGATGAATTTCAACCCTTAAAAAAGTAGTTAAAATGATAATATGTCAATGATGATCCCAAAACAAATACAAAACTATCAAAATTCATTTAAATCCTAAATTCAAATTTGTGAAATCCACCTACGTCCCAATCCAAACAAACCCTTATGATTAACAAGCTATATCATAATTCACTCTAAAATTCATTTTTCTACTTTTTCAACGATGATACTTTTCATGCTATAAACCCAACAAGAAACCCAATCAAAAGTCAAAACACACACACGTGTATACAGGGACGGATCCAAACTTTTTTAATTGGGGGCACAAAATAACTAGTAGTAAAAAATTTTAAAAAAATTGAGGGGCACAATATATAATAGATACTGTAAAGTAGTAGTAAAAAATTGGGGGCACAATATATAATACACTATAGACTAGTAATAAAAAAATTTTAAAAAAATGTGGGGGCACGTGCCCCCCCTTGGGGTATATAGATCCGTCTCTGCGTGTATATATATATATATATATATATATATATATATATATATATATATAGTTTGCAGTTAGGAAAGAAGAAGTATAGGAACCTTTGTTGCATTTTTGAGGATGCACATTCCATGTTTTGAGTGCAACTACACATGCTAATGTGCAAAGAATCCGATCATAATACAGAAACTCGTGACGGCCCCACGACCCATCGGAAAATTGATGATCGGAAATCCACTCTAGGCATGTCGGGAACTGCGGCTGGCCACTGCCGCCAATATCCTCCACCATCGCCACCCAAGCTGTGTCGTATGCCGATATGCTTATTGCTCCTCCGTCTATATTTTGAAGCTTCACTTGAATCTTCTCCACCAGTTCCCTTATCTTCTCAGATATCACTTCCTTTAAAAAAATTCGTTAAAGTTGTGATTTTTATTTTCTATATTCATAATGTTAGGATTAGATTGCAATTTAAAAAAATATGGTGATTTTGATCGGAATTTGGCCTAACAAATAAATAATATATAGATCTAATTAATAGGGTTTTGAGAACAATAAAAATAAAATAAATTAATTAAAACTCGTGTTTCTGTATACTCACTTGATCAGTGTCTTTTTCTATGTATTCCTCCAAGCCTTTTTCCTTTTCCAACACGATTTGTGAACCTTTTTGACTCTCATCTACATATTCTGTGTTTCATGTATAATCAGATATATGTGATCAATTTATTGAAGAATAGTTATTGTAAGAAAAATTAATGAATTATTATTGGCATCTTATTCTTATTCCTAGAATATTGAAAAAAGAAAACAACCTACCCACCTAAAGCAAAATGACTTAATTTATAGAAGTTTGTAAATGATGTTGGATATGTCACGAAAAGTATCTACAAGTCTTTTAAATACTACACTTAATGGATTACACTAAATATAATATCGACAATTCATTTGAGATATATGTGTGTGGATATGTCATGTATGAACTAACTAATAAAAAGCTCAATTTTTTTTTTTAAAGTGTGATTAGAGAAAATGTGGACCCCTTTGTTGTAAATATAGTTTAATTTTGTATTAGCAGTAAAATAGAACATCTTAAGTGTAATTAATTACCTTGGTTACGAGCTCTTGAAAGTGCCTTGTACTGCCTGAGGGACCTAATAGTAATTGGCAACTTCCAAAATGGGATAGCACCTGCAATGGTTGTCGAAGTTCATGCAACTTTGCCAAGATTTTCCAATATATATATATATATATATAGAGAGAGAGTATTGTAACAACAAATAAAACATAAAAAATGGGCTCGTCAACGAGGGTGAATACAACAAAACCTTTTAGAGAGAGAATAGTGAACAACTCACAAATAGACATGCCCCGTCGGTTTTGGTTCCGGTTTGCCGGTTCGGAACCGACGGTTTTTGGAACCGGAGGGGGCAAATCGAAACCGAACCGTGGGAGGTCCGGTTCTGGTTCCGATTTGGAAACCGGCGGTTAACCGGAACCGGCGGTTCAAACCGTCGGTTTCCCGATTTTTTCCTTTTTTTTTTTTTTTGATTTTTTCCCCGGTTTTGTCAAGTAGGGCACGGTCGTGCTACACGGCATGGCCGTGCCCATTGAATTATTTTTTTTAAATAGATATGTTTATATATATATATATATATATGAAATATTAACATCAAATAAAAGCCATAAAAAAAGCTAATTTTACCCATATAAATTATAATTGATTAAGAACGAAGAATTTTTTGCATTTTAGAATTTAGAATAAAAATATGCTTAAATATAGACATTATAGTTATGTTTTCAATATTTGACAGCACTTATATTTCGACCTTCTTGATACTATTATGATCCATTAATAGATCATCATAATACATTCATTTCATATCGAAATATCACAGTTATCCTATTTTTGTAATTAGAAATTTTGAAAATGCATGAAAAGTGATTAAATAATTTGAAATAGAAACATAACTCAGAACCGGTTACAAAACTAAAAGGTAAAGATTTTCCTATTTAAAGACACATTCAAAGAAAATGTACATTTTAATATTGATATTTAATTAACATATTAGCTAATTAAGTTTTGCTTTGCAAGAAATATAGAATTAAAATATAAAAATGAACCTATGCTCATAAATACAAATGGCAAATTATAAACATAACCATTGATAAGACAATAAATTTGTTTTAAAAAAAAATTAAGCATAACTGGAATATTGTCAAAAATACCTATTACTATCGATCTTATCGAGGAAAAGAAAATCAAATACTTACCCTAATATTCAATAATTTTAGTCAATATATATATATATAATTTAACCCAAAAATTAACCTAATACTTAATTTGAAATTTTGGAAACTGTAATCCCATAAATATCATAAAAATACACAAACCCAGAAATGATAATGTATTTGAAAGTTGTAAAGCTACAAAAATTATCCGATAATATACAATAATTACTATCTTAATTATATTCAAATAATAAAATGTCACAATAATTATAAAGTAAAATCTAAAAAAAAAATTGCACAAACCGCCGGTTGCCGGTTTTTCTACAGGCCGAACCGAAATCGAACCGTACCTCGACGGTTCCGGTTTGGAACCGGAACCGTTGACCGCCGGTTTGAACCGTCCCGGTTCCGGTTTTTCGAACCGTTTGGACACGTCTACTCACAAAACATCAAAATTTGGTTTGTCCATATGCTTAGCAAAGAAACAATAAACGATCATATTGAGATTCTTTTTTCCTAATAGAATGAAATTAGAATATCCCAAAAGAAGAAAAAAAAAACAATTTAAGGAAGAAGAAAATAAACGAGCAATCAAAATCAAAATGTTTGTATGAAGAACAAAAGGTGATTGGTGCATTAGATGTTGCATTTGTCTCACACTATATATTGTTATATTAATCTAAAAAACTAGAAAAGAAAAAAACGAATCATATATCCTTGAAGACAGAATAAAAATGACACTAGATACTCGTATGTGTGTATGCATGCATGTGTGTGAATGTATATAGGATTTATTACCTACGGTGGAGCAAGCGGCGGAGCTTGTTGCCGGAATATGCAATGCCGCCGGAAGGCTGCCGTGATTGGGGGATGAGAGGAGGGAGGCTGTTTGCCAAGCAAATGCCATGTTTTTTTATTGGTTTGTTGATGATTTTTTTTGTTAATGAGATGCTTCAATGGTATGGAAGAATATAACTTAAATGTATGTAGAGAGAACAGAAGCATGATTGTGACTTCTCACAACACTATTAATTTATGAATGTTTTATTTGTATTTTTAATTGAGATATGTACTTGTCAATGGTTATAATTTATGTTAATACTAATTTATTATGTGCAGTATCTATGTTATTCATGCATGAAAACAATATGCATGTATAGATATACGGATAATAATTTATAGAGAAAAAAAGAAAAGAAATTAACGTAACCAATATTATTGTGAAAATTATTTCAATAAATTTCAAAATAATTTAATAAAATCTGAAAATGTTAAAAATATATTAAGTTTGTTAAACGAAATTTCTAGAAGGATTTTAAATAAATTTTAATAATTTAATAAATCAAAACATTCTAAAATAATCAAATAGACCTTAAACTTATCCTAAAATCCTACATATTAACAGATAATATCCCAGTAATATTCCAATACATAACAATTACAAAATAAATTTAATAAACATATTTCCATTTTTTTTATAACAATACTTTTCAGATTTATTTTATTATTTTAGATAGTTTTTTAGATTTTAAAATAAATTTCTGCTTTATTAAATACTTTTCAAAAATTTCTGTAAATGTTTATAAATTACCATATAGAATGATTATATGGCGAAAGTGGTGTATGTTACGTTACATCAACAATTTCTAATTAGTCTTCAATTTCTAATCTAAAAGAAAGAAAAAAAAAGTAAAAAAATAAAAAGAAAATATTTGTTATCTAAAATAACAATTTTAGATAAAATAAACTTACTATTTATTTTTGGGTTAAAAACATTTTTCCATCCAAATTATATGTGATTTTACACCTTTTTTTTTATAAACTTTTAAATATTGCATTTTGCCTTATGAACTTTAAATTTGATGCATTTTACGGTATTATATAGATAAATTCTAATCATTGGTTTAGGACACGTGTAAGGCTATGATTTGTTCAATACCGTAAAATGCAGCAAATTTAAAGTTCATACAGTAAAGTGCAATATTTTAAAATTTATACAAAAAAAATGTAAAATCCCGTATAGTTCAAATGAGAAAATATTATTAATCCTTTATTTATTTTTGAAACTCAAATTGTAATTTCATCAAGACATGTACAAAATAACTATACTTATGTAGAAAATAGATTGATAGGTCCTTTATGACTCTCTATTACTTACGAATTGAAAACTCGTATAATTAATTTCATCTGTAATTTTATGGCTTATTTAATATTCACATTACGCCAAATCAATTTTCTCCATGCACCAAAAAAAAAAAAATTCATGTACCAAATTTAATGCAAATGCAACGTTTAGGATGAAAGTAGTAAATAAAAGATCATATTAATGCATATAGCATTATACTTAGATTGTAGGTTTGGCGCAGAAAAAGGAAGGAAGCACACAAGATGACTTTTGTCTCTGAAATCGGTGTATATATATAAACTAGCACAAGGTTGATGTATTACACATGTTTCATAAGGTTGATGTATTACACATGTTTTTAAATAAATTGAATTTAATAAAGAATTGAATTTTTTTATATTATTTATATTAAAATAAATATTTATGATTTTGTGTTATATCTATCATTTAAGTTAATATTATTTATTGTATAATTTTGATTAATATATTATTTAACAATTGAAATTTACAATTTCTAATATATGCGAATAAAAAATATTTTATACATATTAAAATGTTTTTAAAATTTTATTTGTTGATTAATTTTATATTTAATATTTTAACCTTAATAATAATATAATAATAATAATACAATTGTTAATGGTGGTATATTTTATTGTTGATTATTAGAGAAAAATAATTTGAATTTTTTAAATATTTTCATTTGGCTTAATTGCAAAAATAATCCAAAGCTTTACAGTTTCTTTTCTATTTTAATCAGTTGTTTTAAAATTATCAATTTTAACTATGAATTAGTCAATTGATTTTAATTTTGATCAATTCATAATTTTGGTCAAAATTAGATTATAAATATGATGATGTCACATAGATATTATGTAAATATACACCATTTTAAATTAACCAACCTTGATTAACAATAATTAACTTCTTTTAACCTAACAAAAAATAAAAAGAAATTATGAAAACAAAATGATACGTACTCCAAACACAGACTTTAAAGTGTTGTAATGGCGATTGGCCATCAACACTCAAGTGGAAACTTTTCCAATACAAAACAAACATCAACTCCATCACAAGCCACCATAGTTGTGTTCTTTAATCTCATTTCTACTTAAATTTCATCTAGTCCTTCCATCTAATCCTTCGGGAAAAAAAAAATCAAAATCAAGATTCATCTTGTTGGTCCCAAGTGGTATAAGGTTAAGAGGGGGTGAATTAACCTTATCAAATTTTGACTTTTCTCCAAAGATGTTAAGTCCTTAATGATTAGGTAGCTAGTAAGCTTGCTGCTCGATAGGTTTCTGCTCGGGCAGTGACCTCAGGATTTAGTCAGAGATAATAATGCACATCAGAAATAATGTGATTTTCGCAGATAGACTTTAATGCAGTATGCTCAAGGAAATCAGACAGATATATAAAGCAGATAGAACACAAGCAAGCTTATAGAGGTTCGAGGGTGGAGTAATCCCTCTACGTCCTCTCTACTCCTTCTCAAGGAGGAACTTTGTTAAAGCAAGTTTGATTTACAATAGACTCAGCTAATACAAACTCTACTTTACACAAAACTGTCAGCTCTATCCACACAGGTAGCTGCACAGTGACCAAACTAAGCGACCCACACAGGATCTCCACACAGGTTCCTCGATCCACACATGATCCTTTCTCTTCTTCAGAGAGAATAACAACTTAGCAGTGTAAACTCCTGCCTAAATGACTCATAAACAGTCTATTTAAGTAAGATATTAAATCTTCAACGATTGGATGCAGCAAGCTCCTTAGATTTCTAATTCCACAAGGTAGCTGGCTTGCTGCTGATTAGACAGAATGACTTATATGAGTAGGTTTTGAGCTTGTAGATGAGTTGCTTTGCGTAGGATATCTTAATTCTGTGTCTCTCTCTCTACTTCTTCTTTGGTGCATTCAGTCTTCTATTTATAGGCATCAGTGGGAATTCTGCTCGTTGAGAGGGCAGTCCTTCACTTGGTGAGGTGTCTTGCTCTGATTGGTTCTGCCGATCTTCTGACACCTGCTCTGAAATGCCTTCATTCTGTTCTGCCATTGCCTTTGTCCTTTTTTCTGCGCGACTTAATTTTGCAGTCTGCTGTGCTCTGTCCTTGCTGCTTTTTCACACATGGCAGTCACTGATTCGTTGAAGCTGGAATGACTCTACTGGCTAGTCAGGTTGCACTGATTTTAATGTATCTGGTAGTTTTCTCTTGAGCAAGTAAGTCAGCTTCCTTGACCATCAACAGGTTCCTTGCAGCATCCTTTGAAACTTGACTACTGGTTCCTTTTGGCAGTATGCAGGTAGTAGTGACTTGGCGTAGGTTTCCTTGCAGAGTCTTCTTCTCTTTCCAGCATCCTTGCCTTAGCTATTTTACATATGGAAACTTATCTGAATAGCTAATGCTCTAGTCTATTACACGTTTTGTCTCATCAAAATCTATTACAATTTATCCTATCAATTTCCCCCTTTTTGATGATGACAAAACTCCTTAACAGGATCAAAGAATCATATTTCATATAACTTGGAACAAATTGCAGAAAAGAAAAACATTCATAATCATGCATTAAATTCACAAGTTGTGGGCTTTCATAAAACAGAGCGTTATAATTTCCATTGATCGGATTCAGATACAGAGAGCATAAAAAAACAGAAAGACAGATACAAAGAGCATGATATTTAAGACTTCAGCCAGCTGGCTCTCTTCTTCCTTTCAAACTTAGTACCTTTCCACCAGTTGGCTATGAAGTCTTGGTAGCTAGGTTCCATCATCTTCACAATTTCCTCAGATTCCTCAAACCTGAGCCAGAAGTCTTCACAGTATGGTATGAACTCCTTTCCCAATCTCTGCTTTAGCTTGACTTGGATTGGAAGTCCACCTTTCTTGGTCAGCTCCAGAAACCTCTACAAGGCGTCCTTGTTGGTTCGGAATCCCCTAAAGAGGGCAGATTCCTTACAGAGTGTCGTGAAGTACTTCATCAGCTCCATTCTCTTGAATACTTCAATCTGGAAGAATGATGGATTGACATCAGTGGGGAGAGCGACTTCCGGAATCTTTGGAATAACAAACTTGTCGCTCCTAGAATCCGGGCTAGCTTCCAGAAAGGTCTTGAGAGATGCACTGTCAGGATTCTGCATGTTCATCTCCAGCTCAGTTATGTCAGGCAGCTTGTGAGGTGGGAAGATCTTATCAAGAACAACCCTTGGATCCTTCGAGAACACAACATCTAGATTGCTTTTCAGTTCTGCCTCAGTCTTCTTCCTCTTTTCATCTCTCATATCGGCACCCTTTCTGAAGCTTGGATGGATTGACCCTGAGACAACTTCTGATTTCCTCTTCGAGCTGCTATCTGAAGGGCCCCTTGGTCCAGCTCCCCTATGTCCACAATCTCCAGCATCATCTCTTCTTCTGCTTACAGGTAGCAGGATCATGTCCACTTTTCTGTCGGCCTTCTAACCTCCCTTCCCCCTTGTTGTCATCATCAGCACGTCCAACCGTAAAACTGACTATAGAGTGAATCTCGGACAAGGTGTCTGAGTGTTCTCTCAAGGTTTGTGACTGGTTGAACTGCTCCTCATCCATTCGTCCTACTGTAGTGACAAGAGCTTTCTGGTTAGATTCAAGAGAGATCATCTTCTCCTTTTGTCTGTTCAGCTTTTCCATCAAGCTCTTGATCATTTCCACAGCAGCATCCTCCTTGAGGGGTCGATAAGCAGTGATCATCTGAGAGAGTCTTGACAGAATTATGTTGAGGGAGTCCATGAAGGAATATGTCTTGATTGAGTGTGAGCGGGTTTCCTTGCGGAGTTTCCTGCTCGCTTTCACCAGAGACTTCCCCATCTGTTCAATAGCTGTCAGGACCTCGTCATTCGATCTGGCAGATTCCTGGCCTTCTCCTTCTGGTACCTGCTGAGATGAAGCAGAAGTTAGAGCTTGGATTTTTCGGCTCCGGTATCACCCTGTTCACTGGGTGACCCATCATCGCTGCTGGAAGGGCTACTGGATCCTCCATCTCCTGATCGAGTGTCCTTAGCTGAGGCCTCCTCTCCAGCCTCTTCTTTTCCAACCTTTTTCTCCTTATCCTCCTCAACTTTCTTATCCTTGCCAGCCTTTTCACCAGTCTCCTTCTCTTCACCAGTCTTATCCTGCTTCTCAGCTTCATTTTCACCTTCTTTTTCTTCTTCTATCGCTTCTCCTGCCTCATGTGCTTCATTCACCTATTTTTCTGCAGCTACTTCCTCCTCAATGACCATCTCTCCATGGTCCACTGTTTTGACAGGTGTTGCTTCCTCCAACTCCATTGGAACAGCTAGTGCAGCTTGTTCCTTTTCCAGCGGGGCAGGTTCCTCCAACACTTCAACAAAAACATGTGTCTCCTTCTCCGGCACTTGTTCCCCCTCAACCTCTACCTCCATTGGTGTTGTGGTCTCATCGGTGGCTGCTGCTGCGGTTGAGTCAGTGAGCTCCAGGATAGCGTCCAGGGATGCCACAGCAGCGAGGGTCTCCAACTCCTTTGTCTTGGGAAAGTCAGTTGGCGTCGAGTTTTTTTCTTTCATCGGCGTCTGCACAGGGACTTCAGGCAGAATAATCAGGTCAGTAAGGTAAGAGAATTCCTCACCATTTTTCTCCATCGGTGATGACGACCTCCTGCTTATTGGTTCGACCAAGAGAGCAGTGCAGGAGGAACCTTCACCTATCTGGGGGTTCCCTTATTGGCCTTCTCATCCTTGTCTATGTCAGGCTTATGTCAGCAGTCTGCTTCAGCATCCTCTCCAGAGCCTCGTCCTCTCCGTACATTTCTACTTGGGCTGCGGCAAAGCTCACGTCATCGCCTGCCCTGACCTGGTCAGCGGCAGCATCCAGAATCACCTCCTCCCTGTAGAAATCTGGTTGCTCGATGGGTGCTTTTCCTTTCAGGGACCTAGGGCCAGGTATCTGTTTGGCAGCTTCCTTCTGCTTCCTGGCCTCAATTTCAGCGGCAATTTCAGCATTTTCAAAGTATTCAGGCCACTTTTTCTTCCTGAGATCCTTTAGAAATTTCTTTTGAAGGACCTCCTCCAGATCGTCCATGGCAGCCCAGTTCAAAGCCCATTCCTCCTCCTTTCCCAGTCAGGCCACTGGATAAGTTCTTCTCTGGGAAGGTGCCTGTACTGCCACCACGTAGTGAACCTGTCCATCATTTTTGCAAACTCCTCCTCCAACTTTGGTATGCTGACAACATACTCCAGCACGTTCTCCTCATCCTCTTCTTCTTCATCACCTTCTTCATCATGAACAGCAGCATCCCCTGCCTGTTCATCCTTCAGTGGAGAATCAATCTCCACTTCCACTGCAGGCTTCTTAACAGCCTGAGTGGTGGTGTCTTCTGGCTCACCATCAGAAATGACCAGTCTCCGCTGCACAACTTTCTTGTGCTTAATCTTCTTTGGCACTTCGGGAGCTGGTGAGGGTTCTTCCATCCTCGAGCTGCTTTCCGACGAAGATGAGTCGCTGCTGGTTCGGCGGAATGTCTTTCTTATCCTGGGAGCGCCCTTGGAACCCTCAGAGACCTCCCTGATTATTGGGGATGACCGAGCAACAGTCTTCTTGGCAAAGACTCTACCCGCACGATGAACTTCCCTTTCTGGATAGGCTTCCCTTAGGATAGATCTACCTTCAAGTGATCTAGGAGGGTGTTCACGATAAGCCCATAGATAGGATTACCCACCTTCTTCTCCACCTCTTCCACCAGCTTAGAGAGCAGGTAGCTGGCCCAATCCACATTCTCCTTCTTCACGATGGCCATCATCCTGTACCTAAAATTGGTACACTTATCAAAAAAACCAGAGCGGTTCTCTATGATATGGCAGCAGATGTCATGCAGTATCTCAAACTCAAGAAGGAAAAACTTCTTGCTGCAACTCCGGGACATCCCCGTCGTATCCTCCCTGCCGGTGAAGATCTTCCAGTACTTCTCCAGCTCATCTTCTCCGTACGTGGAGAGGTCGCTAGCATCCATGCCATCAGTGGGAAGAGAGAATACCTCTTCCAGCAGCCCGGTGTCCACAGTAACCGTCACCCCACCAATTTTTGATCGGATCTCTGACCGATCTTCAGAGACCCTAGCCCTCCTGTAGAACTTTTCAACCTGCTCCTCTGCATACGGAGCTTTGTGGAAAGAACAGAGTCTCAGAAGGCCTGAGATACGAAGACAGTGCACAATATCTTTCATCAACTCCATCTCATTTCCTTCCTCCTCTACCATGTTGAGCAGGATCTCCCGGTCTACCAGTCTGCCGTCAACGACCAGGGTTTGTTTGGGTGCCATTTGAGAGGGAGAGAGAGTAGTCTGGTAATGAGAAGCTAAGAGAGAGATCGAAGAGTTAGGGTTTTCAAAGTGTGGAAAATGTTTAAGTGTGAGAGAAGAGTGTAGAGAAAACTCCCTTATATTTTTGAATTAGATGAGACTTGATCGAGCGGTCCAGATTTGTATTGAATTTGAAGCGACCCTTGATCCATCGGCTGAGGTTTTTAGCGGGGGGTTTGTGTGCTGAAGTGCTTGATGTGATATTTTGTGGATATCGAGGAGTTTTCTGCAAAAATGGCTGCAAAACGCGCGATAATTGTTCCTCTTTTTATGCGCTTCAGTTTTTGGTCCCTGCAGGTAGCTTGGTGACTAGTATCATAGCATCAGGGACTATCCAGGAACCTCGAGTAGTGACCTTAAGTCGCTGTTTCACCATTATAGCTTTGTTCTGCCTGGAGTTCCCCCTAAGCAGTATAAATATTTAAGCAGAACAGATTAGGATTTTATAGAAATATTTAGCTCAGATTAATTATGCCTAGCTCGTTTCTGAGAAAAGAGAATCTTTATTCACAAAGAGGCTTCGTGAAAATGTCAGCTAGCTGTAGATCAGTATGCACTTTTTCCAAAGATATATCTTTCTTCTCAACATGATCCCTTATGAAGTGGTGCCTGATATCTATGTGTTTTATTCTTGAATGAAGAACTGGATTGTGTGTGATAGCTATTGCACTTGTATTGTCACACAAGATAGGTGTGCCTTTTTCTTCAATTCCATAATCCTTTAGTTGTTGTTGAATTCATAGAATTTGTGCACAGCAGCTTCCTGCAGTAACATAGTCGGCCTCAGCTGTTGAAATTGTTATTGAGGTTTGCTTTCTGCAGAACCAGGATACTAGCTTGTTTCCTAGTAGCTGGCAGGTACCACTGGTGCTCTTCCTGTTAATTTTGCAACCTGCAAAATCAGAGTCAATATAGCCAATAAGTTTAATTCCCCCTTCTTTTGGGTACCATAGGCCAACTTCCTGAGTTCCTTTGAGGTATCTGATGATCCGTTTGGCTGTAGTCATGTGAGATTTCTTTGGTGCTGCTTGGTATCTGACACACATTCCTACTGAGAACATTATATCTGGCCTGCTAGCTGTTAGGTAGAGCAGTGACCCAATAAGCCTTCTGTACTTTGTAACGTCTATTGTCTTACCATCACCATCTTTTTCTAAGCTTCCTGAGGTTATCATAGGTATGCTTACTGTGCTCGCATTCTCTAATCCAAATCTTTTTATCAGTTCTTTAGTGTACTTTACTTGATTGATGAAGGTTCCATTGCTCAGTTGTTTGAAGACCGAGAAAGAAGCTTAGTTCTCCCATCATGCTCATTTCAAACTTGGATTGCATGAGACTTGAGAACTTCTGGCACAGTTCCTTGTTTGTTGATCCGAATATAATATCATCAACATAGATTTGAACGAGCAGTATGCTTTCTCCATCTTGGATTCTGAAGAGTGTCTTGTCTACCTTGTCTTTCTTGAATCCATTGTCAAGTAGATATTTCGAGAGAGTATCATACCAGGCTCTAGGTGCCTGCTAGAGTCCATAGAGAGCTTTCTTCAATCTGAACACCATGTTTTCTGGATTGTCTTCAAAACCTAGAGGTTGCTCTACATATACTTCTTCGACGAGTAGCCCATTGAGAAATGCACTCTTTGCATCCATTTGATAAACGGTGAGATTGTTGTGAGCTGCGTAGGCTAGAAAGATTCTGATTGCCTCTAGTCTTGCTACTGGTGCAAAAGTTTCCTCAAAATTTATTCCCTCTTCCTGACAGTAACCTTTCGCCACTAGTCTTGCCTTGTTTCTGACTACTTGGCCTTCTTCATCAAGTTTGTTTTTAAATACCTATTTTGTGTAGATTACTCCTTGGTGAGTAAGTCTTAGAACTAGGTGTCATACTTGATTTCTTTCAAATCCATTTAGTTCCTCTTGCATAGCTTGAATCCAGTTGGTGTCTGCTAGAGCATCCTCTATGCAGTTTGATTCTGTTTGAGAGATAAATCACGCAAACATTACTTTGTGGAGGTTGTTTCTTCTTGTTCTTACTCCAAAGGTAGAGTCTCCTATGATCTGATTTCTTGGATGACTTCTTAGCCATTTTCTTCTTGCTTCATCAGCTTGTTGTTCATTTGGGTCTTCAGCAGGTTGTTCTTGATTATCTTGTATAGCTTGCTGATTTGGATCAGGCTGAATTTCTAGGCGGACTTCCAGTTGAATTCCTTCAGGATGATGTATCTCCTCTTGAACTACTGATGCTTGCTGGTTTGGTTCATGTTCTCCAGGTTGCTGTGTAGGTACAGGTTGCTGATTTTGAGCTAATTCAATATTTTGGAGACTTGGTAACTCCGCATCAATATATTCAACATGAGTGTTGATGATGCGAGTTTTCCCAAGGTCTTCATTAAGTTCATCTATATCAGCCTTTGTGCAATGTGGTTTATCAAAATCCACATGCACTGTTTCTTCTACAACAAGTGTTCTCTTGTTGAAGATTCTGAAGGTTTTGCTTACCGAAGAGTATCCTAAGAATACTCCTTCATCTGACTTTGAGTCGAATGCCTTCAGATAATCCTTCCCATTGTTGAGTACATAGCACCTGCAACCAAAAATATGGAAATGTTCAATACTTGGAGTGTAACCAAACCATAGTTCATAAGGAGTTTTATCGAGTCCTTATTGATAATGCATCTGTTCTGGGTGTAGCATGCTGTGTTGATTGCTTCTGCCCAAAATCTCTTAGGTAACTGGGCTTCAGCGAGCATGGTCCTTGCAGCTTCCTTGAGGGTCCTGTTCTTCCTCTCTGCAACACCATTTTGTTGCGGCGTTCTAGCTGCTAAGTACTCATGTTTGATTCTATTGTTTGAGCAGTACTCTTCAATAAACTTGTTTGTAAACTCGGTGCCTCTGTCTGTTCGGATTTTTATAATATTCAGGCTCCTTTCGGTCTGCAGCTTCTTCAGTAACTCCGGTAACCTCCGCTGAGTATCAGATTTCTTTGTCAAGAATAGGGTTCATGCGAATCTTGAGTAGTCGTCCACCACTACAAGGGTATATTTTCTTCCACTCAAGCTTACTGGATCCACTGGTCCGAATAAGTCCATGTGGAGTAGATCTAACACCCTTTCAGTTGACCTTCTAACTTTGTTTTTGAAGGAGTTTTTAGTTTATTTTCCTTTTTGGCATGCTTCACATAGACTCTATTTCATGTACACCAGATCGGGTAACCCTCTGACCAGCTCTTTCCTGGCTAACTTGTTGATTGTTTTGAAGTTTAGGTGGCTCATCCTTTTATGCTATAGACAGCTAGCTTCTGATGATCTTTTTGCAATGAAGCAGGTAGCTGTGGTTACTGAGCTCCAGTCAACTACATAGATATTTCCTTTTCTGGTTCCTGATAGTTTTACTTTCTTGGATTGACTATCCCTTATCAGGCACTTGTTGTGATTGAATTCCACTGAGTATCCTTTGTCACAAAATTGGCTTATGCTGAGCAAGTTGTATTTCAGGTCTTTCACATATGACACATCCTTTATGTGAGTGTTTCCTTTGATGAGAGTTTCAATTCCTCTAGTGCTTCCCTTGGAGTTATCTCCGAAGATTACTTTGGGTCCTTTGCACAGTTGTAAGCCTTTGAGAACTTCTTTGTCTCCAGTCATATGTCTTGAACATCCACTATCAATGTACCATACCTCCTTGTTGTTTTCTATTGTAGGCACCTGCAAAATAGAGATCACTAGTTCTTAGATACCCATACATGTACGGGTCCTTCTTTGTTAGTACCTTTTGGAATCCAAACTTGTCTCACAACAATTGCTTTGTTGTAGACTTGGTGGCTTCGTCTATAAGCGGTATCCTTGGGATACTGTTTTGTGTGTACGAACCGTGTGTACCCATCACTTTTGAAGTGAGGTCCTCCACTATACTTCTCTTGAACATGAGTTCTTTTAGGTTTAGATATTACGGTCTTAGTATGTGTGGAGTAGAGGTTTCTGCACAACATCCTTACAGATTGCTGTTTTCTTTTGTTTCTATCAGCAGATTGATTCCGCTGTAGCCAGCTTTTGAAAACGGACTTACTTCTTGTGGAAGTATACATGGGTCTCTTGCCTTTGTCTATTGCTTTCTCCAAGCTTTTCGTTGAGTTATTAGATAACTCTTTTACCATTGAGGTTTCTGCTTGAATGAAAACAACAGTTTTAGATGAGCTTGTTGTTTCTTGAGAGGTTCCAGCATAGTATCCTAGACCTGTCCTATCAAAAGGACTTCTGGCCAACATAAGACACTTCTTGGCCACTTTAGCGGATTTGCTAAAGGTTCCTACAATTGCTTGAAGGTCATTTTTCTCACTCTCAAGTTTGGCGATTCTTAGATTGAGCTTAGATGTCTGTTCTTGGAGGTCACTGCACTTTGAGCTACTAAACTCATATGCAGATAGCTTTTCAGCTAACTGTGAATTTTCTCTCCTGAGCATCTCATTTTCAAGTTTCAGCTCCTCATGAATTGAGTTTATCTGTTCGAAATCGCTCATGATTTGTTTTAGGGAGATGTTTTTGTTTGACATTTCCTCTTTCTGCAAGGGTTGGATTGGATACATTACCTCATCATCCTCGTTGTCCTCTGCTTCCTGTCCCATCAGGCAGATGAGTGCTTCATCTTCTGATGAAGAGAAGTCACTGTCATCGTCAGAGGAGTCTGCATCTTGCTGGGTTTCCTTAAAAGGTTCCTTTCCTTTCTCCATCTCACTGAGGAAGACTTTGATTTTTCTCCTTTCATCTCTTCGTTTCTCCCTTTTTTGGGAAGACTCTCCATCAGGATATCGATTGACCTTAGGATGAGGACATTCTCTGGCATAGTGTCCTGGTTTTCGACAGTTATAGCATAGATTGGAAGTATTCTGGTTTGGTTGCTGGGGGCTGGGCTGTTGAGGAGGTGCCTGGTTTTTCTTGAAGTCACCTCTCCTGTTGTACCTGATAAATTTCTTGAAGTTCCTTAGAAGAAGAGCCATTTCTTCATCAGTGTTTTCAACAGATAGCTCTTCTTGCTTACTGCAGGTAGCTCCAGTCTCCCTCGTGCTCCTAGTTGTCAAGGCAGTTATCTTCATGTTGGATTCTTCTGCCTCTTTCTTCCTTCTGTTGATATCATACTCGAAGGCTTTTAGATCAGATAAAAGGTCAAAAATACTCATTGATTTCAGATCCATGGAAACCCTCATGGCGGTAGTCTTGCTATCCCATTCCACAGGTAGTGCTCTTAGCACCTTCATATTCTTCTCCTTTTGGGTATAGAATTTGTCCAGGGACTCCAGCTCATTTACAATGTTCGTGAACCTCAGATCCATATGCTCCAAGGTTTCCTCAGGGAGCATCTCGAACAACTTAAATTTTTAAGTTGCTGTAGATACCTTGTTTTCCTTTGTAAGCTCGGTTCCTTCACAAATTTGTTCGAGCTTGTTCCATATATCCTTAGCTGTTTTGCAAGTCTTGACCTTACTGAAGGTTCTTTTGTCCAGAGTGACAAATAGGGCATTCTTGGCTACGTTATCCAGATTGGCTCGCCTTCTGTCATCAGCCGACCATTCTTCTCTGGGTTTATCAATAACAGCTTGATGGGGAATGGCTCCTGCATCACCAGCATTTACAGCTCTCGCGAATATAGGGTTGGGCTTGGTGATCCTCGGGGGTCCATCAGTAATCACCATCCACATTTCATCGTGCATGGCTGAGAGATGTGCCTGCATTCTAATTTTCCAGTCGTCATATTCTTTAATAGAGAATATAGGAAGCTTATGTGTATCCATGATATGATAAAGAGGATGCATGCAGATTTTCGAAAATCAGGGATCGGGGATTGACCAGACAAATTGGGTTTTTAATCCAACCTGCTCTGATACCACTTGTTGGTCCCAAGTGGTATAAGGTTAAGAGAGGGGTGAATTAACCTTATCAAATTTTAACATTTCTCCAAAGATGTTAAGTCCTTGATGATCAGGTAGCTAGTAAGTTTGCTGCTCGAAAGGTTGCTGCTCGGGTAATGACCTCAGGACTTAGTCAGAGATAATAATACACAGTGAAAATAATGTGATTTTCGAAGATAAGCTTTAATGCAGTATGCTCAAGGAAATCAGACAGATATATAAAGCAGATAGAACACAAGCAAGCTTATAGAGGTTCGAGTGTGGAGTAATCCCTCTACGTCCTCTCTACTCCTTCTCAAGGAGGAACTTTGTTAAAGCAAGTTTGATTTACAATAGACTCAGCTAATACAAACTCTACTTTACACAAAACTGTCAGCTCTATCCACACAGGTAGCTGCACAGTGAACAAACTAAGTGACCCACACAGGATCTCCACACAGGTTCCTCGACCCACACATGATCCTTTCTCTTCTTCAGAGAGAATAACAACTTAGCAGTGTAAACTCCTGCCTAAGTGATTCCTAAACAGTCAATTTAAGTAAGATATTAAATCTTCAACGATTGGATGCAGCAAGCTCCTTAGACTTCTAATTCCACAAGGTAGCTGGCTTGCTGCTGATTAGACAGAATGACTTATATGAGTAGGTTTTAAGCTTGTAGATGAGTTGCTTTGCGTAGGATATCTTAATCCTGTGTCTCTTTCTCTACTTCTTCTTTGGTGCATTCAGTCTTCTATTTATAGGCATCAGTGGGAATTCTGCCCGTTGAGAGGGCAGTCCTTCACTTGGTGAGGTGTCTTGCTCTGGTTGGTTCTGCCAATCTTCTGACACCTGCTCTAAAATGCCTTCATTTTGTTCTGCCATTGCATTTGTCCTTTTTCTGCGCGACTTAATTCTACAGTCTGCTGTGCTCTGTCCTTGCTGGTGTTTTACACATGGCAGTCACTAATTCGTTGAAGCTGGAATGACTCTACTGGCTAGTCAGGTTGCACTGATTTTAATGTATCTGGTAGTTTTCTCTTGAGCAAGCAAGTTAGCTTCCTTGACCATCAACAGGTTCCTTGCAGCATCCTTTGAAGCTTGGCTACTGGTTCCTTTTGGCAATATGCAGGTAGTAGTGACTTAGCGTAGGTTCCTTTGCAGAGTCTTCTTCTCTTTCCAGCATCCTTGTCTTAGCTATTTTACATATGAAAACTTATCTGAATAGCTAATGCTCTAGTCTATTACACGTTTTGTCTCATCAAAATCTATTACAATTTATCCTATCACATTTAATCTTTTCAAACATTTAAAGTTTTCATATCTTTTCATTTCATTTTTTCTGATGAATTATTAGAATTTTTTTTTTTGATTGTGTTTATGAAAATGATTAAAGATAGGCATAACAAGATGAATGTTGGAATATTGCTTTTTTGGTTGAGTTTCCATGAAGGGAGTCAGAAACCATTCTAATATTTTGAAGTTTATGTTTTACTGTATGTGATTTTTGTTTCATAATTTATTCTTATGCATTTTATTTTATTTGTTTAGGTTCATTAATTGAGTTAATTATGATTAATTAGGATTGATTAATTTAAAGTGATGTATGATTTTCATCGATGTGGCATCCACATCATCATTTAATTTGACAAAAAAATAATTAAATTGGTTGAAATTGACATCAATTGACAAATGTATGGTTAAAATTGATAATTTTAAAATAATTGGTTAAAATAGAAAAAAAATTGTAAAGCTGGAATTTTTTTTTAATTACGCTTTTTCATTTTTATATATTTTTTCAAAGTTTATCTAAAATTTTAAAATATTTATACTAAAACTCTACCATTTTATTATCTTTACATATATGGCAATAAATTATTGGCTTGAGATTAGAAAGATTGTATTTACAATAAAATTAATGAATATAATGAATATAATTATTATTAATATTTTTTAAGTTGTTTAAAGGATGATATGTGTCATCCAGTTGTTCTTTTATAAATATTATTGTTAATCGTTGTATATTTTATTGTTGATTTTTAGAAAAAAGTAACTTTAATTTTTTAAAAATATTTTCATCAAATATTTAGTTATATTTTTATTTCTTATTTTTTTTCAAAGTTTATCTAAAACTTTAAAATATTTTATATTGAAAATTAATATAATTAGTACTATTACTAATAGTTTTTGAATTGTTGAGAGGATGACACATGTTGTACAATTGTTCTAATATATAAAGATATATGAGATTTATTGTCGGGACAATCACAATCTTTACTCAACTTGTCGTTTTAATCAAAATTTTCACTACTTGTCAAAATAACTTAATATTATAAATGTATTTTTTTTTTACGTTGATCAATTTTAAAGTTGGTCACGAAGCAGCCAAATACAACAATTTCACAAAGTTCGATTAAGAACTTCAATTTTTTTTTGTAAACATATATGTATTTTTTTTAAAAATTGATCGAGGTAAAAAAACATACTACATATATAAGTTCTTTTTTATTGATCAATAGTGAAAAGTTTCGTTAAAATGAAAATTCGAGTAATGATTGTAGTTTTTTCCAACAATTAGCCCATATATTATATATTATATATTATTGGGGTTAATTGCAGTAACCACACCATACTATGAGCAATTTTGCACATAAACCATCGAACTTTTTTTTGTGGTATCAATATATATAAACAATACGAGTTTGGCATTTAAATCAGCAAACTAATTTTCTAGCCACTTTTCTTGTCTAAAAAAAAGTCCAAATATCGTTTTCGTTCACCGAAAAACTTTTGAATTTGTTGTGTTGCGATCTTTAAATTAGTAAGTCATTGTATATTGAGAATGTTTGCCATAAATAATAAAGTACTGATTACGAAAAAATTTATCTCACAGAAAAAAAATCTAACTCGTATCTCAACTTTCCCATTTATTATTTTGAATCATTTTCAAATACATTACACCTCATATCCAACATAATTACCTCAACTTAGAAGTATGTTTTCTTCGGTTCATATTTAAAAGTCCATTTAATTTACTATCTATTGATTAGTTGTACAACCAGTTTAATTAAAACCTTCTCTAGCAAATGATTAGTTGTACAACCAGTTTAATTAAAACCTTCTCTAGCAAAGGCTTTTTTTTTTTTTATGAGATATAAATTATTAGGTTGTTTCGTCCCTAACGACTTAAACAATAAAAAAGCATAAAATATTTTTCATGACTGCAAATACGAAATTAATTATGCTATGTGAAAATAATCTCTCTTTTACAAATGCCTGTCTGATGGTTTCTGACATAATATATGCATGTATATATTGATGTTTGATATTTGTATAGTAAAACTAAAATCAAAATAAATTGAGTTATATCTTTAAGGGAATGGTGATTCATATCCTTGCTTGTGCATGTTTTCCAAGTGTATGCTTATGAAACAACCTCGAATTCTACATACAAAATCCAAATATGGGTAAAGTATTTACCTTAAATTAATTAATTAATTTTAATGGGTCTTGTCACATGCACGAAATTATACTGACAGTTTGCTGTTTGGTTCGCAATTTTATGATCATGATATTACACAGATCTCACACACATATAATTGGATATGAAATTTTAATTTGTATCAAAATGGATACTTAATTGCAGTGTTTATGGAAAATCGGCCTGATAATAATGATAATGATAATAATAATAATAAATTCAAAATATTAGATAAGAAAAAAATTTAGAAATTTATTGAATCTGAACATATAAAATTAAATATATATAACAATAGAATAGAATATCAAAAATATATCTCCTCAAATTTTAAAAAACCTAACAAAACTCAATAAAGTATACCAATTTTCTATTAAAAAAATATGAGCATATTTTAATCTCTCATAACTTACGGTATAGTATTAGAAGTTTTCTCACTTTGAAAATAAAAACAAATAAAATACGTGCATATTTTAATCTCTCATAACTTACTCACGGTATAGTATTAGAAGTTTTCTCACTTTGAAAATAAAAACAAATAAAATATGTGGGCACAAAGTATATAATTTTGTATTGGAAGTTGTTCCATCGAAAAAAAACTAAAAAAACGTATAAGCAATATTAGTATAAAGTCTAAGAGTTTGTTCCACGTCGGTTAACCTACTAAAAAAAATATTGAAGTCATCCACTATAAATAATTCAAATGTATGAGTTTTTGTCTTACATTGGTTGGGAATAAGAAATGACATTAAACTCATGCATTATAAATGAGAAAAATGCTAAAATGCTCACTGTGTTCAACTGTTAATATGTCCACCGATGATTAATATGTCCACCGATGATGTATAATAATTTCATTCTCTCATTATATAATAAGTGAAATTAATAAACATTTTAGATATTTGACACATTAGTCGTGGAAACATCTTAATGTGCCCACAATGGGTAGGATAACATAACTGTTATAAATGACACTATCCACCAATTACTTTAAAATTAATTAATTAAAAAAAAGTTTAAATTTAAATAAAAATTAATAAGATCAGAACCGATCTAAGTGGTTTAACCACAATTCCAGTTCTTAGGTCAAAAGGGATTGAATTTGAGATCGGTTCAAGGTTGAATCGATGGAACCGGCTAGTCCGATGACTCCAATCCCACACCCTGCTTAATTGTATATTTTTTTAAATACAAATGTCAAATCATTGTTTTTCGAATTTATCTAACATGGCAACCAAGAGCATCATATGTTTTTGGATAAAATTGGATAAATATTCTTCCTTGTATCATATTTGGTACTGTCTTTATTTCATAATAAATGTTGTTCATAAATTAAGAAACATGAAAATTGAATAAATATACTGTTAATAAATCAAGTAATTTATAATTCATGATTAAAGAAAGAATCAATTTAATTTCATAAAAAATATCATATTAAATTCCTAAATTTTAATTAAGAAATATCAATAAAAATAATTTAAAAATAAAATTGTATAAAAATTTAAAACGATATTTAATATGAAAAAAAAAAATTTAATTGCATAACGACACTTGTTATTATAATTGAAGGAGTATTAAATATGTAGTTTGACACAAGTAAATTTAATATTTGTTATCCAATTTGATTTAAGATAGTTCACGTGTAGTGTTTGTCGCCACATATAATGAAATTATCCAAAAATTAGAGTTAGATCCACCGATGAAACACTGCAAGAAATTTGTGAATTAGATATAAAATTTAGTGACATATATAAATACCCATCACTAAATATTATTGAAATAGAAATACATTAATGATAGGAAATGATGCATAGATTTATTAATGTATAACACTTTAGAATGAGTTTTATTTTATGTTTTATTCAAGTCTCATCCAACATGAATATGGAAATTAACTTATGGTTATATTTTAATTAGAAAGAGTATCATTTTGATATATATAATTCATACATTTTCATCCATATTTGAAGATGAATTGTATTTAATTTCTTATTTTTTGACGATTGTTGTTGCTTAAAAAATATGTCAAAAATTAAATTTGGATTGCAACTACATAAATCTATATGAAGTATGAACCCAATTAAATTTTAATACTCAATTTAAAAAAAAAAAATCATCTAATTTAAAAAGCTAAACATATATATAATAATACAATACATAACACCATATATAAAACAAAACAAAATAAATAAGTCAATGATTTAGTTCAATAGGTTTTTGTCCATGTATACAATGATAAATTGCTCGTAATAGCCCATTCCATGATTAATTAATAAGCTTCATTAACTCAAATATGCTATATATGCAATAGAAAGAGCTTTACATTACACAACATATTCTGTAGGAGATTATGACATGCAACACTGTGGTTATCTACTAATTAACTATTTGGCTAATAGATTATCATATATTTTACTATGAAGTAGGCAAATATTAAATGATTTTTAAAAAGTTATTTAAATATATGCATAATTCGTTTGTATATCTTGATATAATTACATAATATATATTTAAACAAGTTAAATATATATATATATATATATATATATATATATATGTGTGTGTGTGTGATATTACTGGTTACATTAACTTTTATAAAGTTAAGATTTTATAGAGGGGAAGGAGGTGGACTAGTTAGTACATATGACTGAAGTGGCTAATTATGAACGTAGAAGCCTTTTTTTTTTTCTTTAAATTATAAAAAATTATAAGTTTTGAAGTGAAGTATTTGGTATTTAGCTATCAATGAAACTTATTTGGTGCATGCCAATTTAGTTTTCATTTTTTTTTTATCTTCTAATTTTGTGCATTATAAATTCATCTATGAATTTTCTTTTTTTTTTTTTGGTTTTAAATTTTTTAAAATTTTCAATATGCGACTCTTATCCCGAACTAATCTGAGCCAATAGACCAAATATCTGAATTGAATCGAATTGAAAATTGGTTTGATTTGATTTGATTTTAGAGATTTTTTTATTTTGATTCAATACTGAAAAACCATTTTTCAAAGTCTACATTATTTGATTCAGTTTCGAAAAATTTCGAACCTGAAAATCAACTGGAACTGTGCACGCCCCTATCTAGAAGGTTCAAGTACAAGATATTCCATTATGCAAATAGATAATATACCAAATCAAAAGTATATCGTTCTATCTTCATTCCTTATGGTCATAATAGAATTCATGGATTCACACATTAATTCAAATGGCCAAATCTAGAAAAGAGGTGCCATATCAATTATTTACAGGGTGAGTACACCAACATCATTTTTTAGATTTCATCAGATTATCAAATAAATCTTAATTTTTATAAATTTTATAACTACACATTTACGAAAAAAATTAAAAAAACTTACGCAATGTTTCGGCTGACTCTTAATAGGTAATTTAATATATCATCATTCATTTTTATTGATATCATAATTTACATTCATATTTTTATTTTTTAGGGGATCCCATATTAAAAATTTAATCATTAAAGAGATCTAGCTAATTATAGTTTTCACAAACGACAAAGTTTTGGAGTGAGATCGTCTTACGAATTTCGGTGAGACGGATCAAGTCAGATCGAACATAAGAAATTATATAATGTTTTTGTGTGTATTAGTTAATATTTTTCTATATATTAGACAATACTTTTATATTATAGGATGTGTTTTGAGTGGGTCAGACTATAAGAAAATATGTAATATTTTTATGTGTTTCTGGTAAAACTTTTATATATATTAGGTAATATTTTTATATTATAGGATACATGATTCGAATTGGGTTGGGTCGGATTTCAAAAACATGCGGATCCTCCATAATTTTTCTAGCTTAAGCGTGAGTTGCGCAACATGTAATACTTTTGTGTATATTAGGTAATATTATCTATATATCAGGTAATATTTTTATATTATTTATATATACTACATAATGTATTACATTAATATTATCTAATATACATAAAAATATTATATAATTTTTATATCCAATCCGACCCATTTCACAAAATGGAATGAATCCATAATACGATTTTACACAAAACTCACTCTATCACAAACCTCCCCTTAAAGAAATCGATATATTAGAGATTAAATTTAGTGGTTTTGGCATTCATGACTAGATAGTAATGATATAAAGACGGAATAAAATAGAAAGTAGCATTACATTATTACTATACGTCTTTCCAATCTTTAACGAAATATCTAAAAATTGATTTTTTTTCCTTATAAATTTTAGCAACTAGCATTTGAACCACTAAAATTTCTATCTCAAATTCGTCATTTTATACCTTTGAAATCGATATTTTATGACTTCACCCTATTTTCCTAAACGCAAAATACACTTAAAGAAAATGCAAGTCATGTTTTGATAAGATTGACAAGATTTGGCATGTCTTCTATTTAATCTCGAATATATATATGATTTATGAAAAGATTGATAGATTCGTCGTATCATGTAATGAAGCAGAGGGGTGTGGGGGCAAATTGCAATAGTCCAAGGAGACAAGATCTATCCTCGATCTATCACTATATATACTATATACATAAGTCCTTTAAAAAATGAATACTTATATACATATAGCTAAATAAATGTCGTACATTTGTATATATAAAATGCGACAAGAAATAAATTGGCATGCTCAATATGTAGGGGTGGAGATTGGAACGGAAATTTCTGATATCCGCTGAATTCAATTCGAAATTTTTCGATTTTGAAATAAATATTTTTAATCCGAAATCCGATCCGAAATATTTCCGAAATTCAATTTTCGAAAATTCCGATTTTCGATCCGAAATTATAAAATGTAGAGTTAGTAGAGACATTTGAGAATCGAACACAAGACCTCTCACACTCAAAGCACAAAACTTACTATCAAACCAATAATAATCGTTGTAAATAATTCAAACATTTTATACTATATACTATTTGTTATAGAAGAATACTATATAATATATATAATATAATATATTTTATATACATTTATTAAATGTAAATATAAATATACATATTATAGTATACTTTATAATACTATATACTATATAATATCCCTATATTGAAGAAAATATTCATTTTAGCATAAAAAATATAATCATATATTCAAATTACCATAACATATAATAGTATGCCACTTTCTACCACATTTTTTGTCAAAATCAACTTGGATGATTGGACAATTAATATATTTTATTAATTGGTCAATTGTGATAAATATGTCCATTTTAATTATTGTTTAATTTTTTTTAAATTATGAATATGAGGCACGTGTAGTAATAGGGTTGCAACAATTAATTTGGCCATAACTATTACACCAAATTTTTTGTTTTCTTTTGTTCTCATTATTCATTATTGTCTTCATTGAATTTGACCATGCACGTCAATTAATTCGATTGATGACTGTGCATCAATTTTTTTGTTTTTTCCTTCTCATTATTTAGTGTGAATTCACTTTATACTGTGAAATCACATGTAATTTTCCTCTGTTTGTTCTTCTATATAGGTTGATAATTTCAGTACGAAATTATCATACAACATTTTGAAGAACAAAATATTCGATTTTTTCCCGACATTTTGGCTCTTGGAAGAGTGGAAGAATTATTGTTGAAATAAGAAAGATATGTTTACTAGTTAATAATCCTCATTTAACCCTATTTTTTGAGGGATTAGGTTTAATTTGTTTTCATATATGCTTGAATTGATGTTTGGAATGGTTAAACGTGTTTAATTTTGCATTTTATAGGGTTAATTTGTTTGAATATATGCTTGGATTGATGTTTGAAAGGGTTAAACGGGGATAATCGACGTTTGGAATGCAATAAATTTCGATTTTATAGTGATTATAGGGAATAATCACGTTTAACACTTTAATGATAGTGTTAAACGTGAATAAATTGAAAATTCACGTTTAACCCTATAATTGAAGTGTTTTAAGATTGAGGGGTATTTTTGTAATTTGGTCAAAAGGTTGACTTTGACCGGGACTCACGACCCCCGATCAACGGTATGTCGTTGGTGACGACTTGATGATAAAATATGATGAAAAGAAACGGGATAGAAAACGAATCGAAAATTCACGATTGGGATTTTTTCCCACTAACGGGGGAAAAAATCCTCGTCGTCTCCCGACAGCTGCCGAGAAATCTCGACAGCGGGGGCACCCATGATCGGCAGCTGTCGAGTTTTCTCGACAGCGGGGGATGAGGCTCCCGGCAGCTGCGATCATGAGGGGTAAATATGACGCAAGAACTGTTGTCCTTCTGTACATAACAGTTCGCCGCTTCTCCTGTGTACAAGTCATACTCAAGGGGCATGGGAAACTCGGGTAAGCCCTCCTCTCGTCTTCGATCATTGAATGATGCGTACTCAAATAGAGCTGGGAGAACACGTCTCAGTGACAGTGTCTGTACCAGCCTACGTTGTTCCTTTGTATTATTGTACGTGTGCCTCATGCTATCAAACATGATGACACGTCCACAGAGCTGAATCTCAACGGCCACCCAATGCTGATTCATGTTGATCACTGTGAGCACCTGCATCACAGATATTATAAGTAAGTTCATGAGCAAATAATTTCTCATCATAGTGAACGAGACCATTTTGATAACTCGTATAGTAATAAATTATACTCACACTATCCACGTCACTCCACCATGGTCTGATGCGGTGCCATCTAGGATGTTCACCTCGTACGTAGGGCATTAACAGCTCTAAAGATGCAGCTGAGAAGTTCTCCCTTTTCGGCGTGACGTCGTCCCAAATACTTGTTAGTACTTTGAGTTCGCGCTCACATTTAAGATTAATAGTAGGAGAAGGATCATTACAAAAAAATGTGTGTCCACTATCAGTATCCTGCCAGCCCACGTTCGATCGCGTTTCACTTTGACGAACTTCGCATTCGACTGGAGGATGCCGAGGTATGCATCAATCGGCTGTGTAGACAAGGACCAACCATGCATAAAATCCATTGAATTAAGACGTGAGTTATAACAATATGAAATGGGGTACTCGGTAAAAGATTTTGTAATAACAATACGAACCTCAAAGTGGACGTCCACACCCGGGGCCACGAATTTACTGAAAAATTCCGGATTCTCTGTGCAGCCGGTCCCCACATTCAGCCTAAAATATGAACATGCACATTAGTATATCATTCATTAGCAATAAGATATTATCGAGTGATGAAATAAGAAAGGAGACTAACTCTTCGGCGTTACGTCCGCTGGTCATGTATCGCTCGAACTCCTCCTCCTTTGCGTTCTTTCTTGGTCGTCTTTCATCCTTTATAAACGGGCTGAGGACATATTTGCTCGGAGCTCTCAGCCTAACATTGTGGATGCCGGCACTTGTACGAGGTAAAACTGATGAAGAGCTGGCATTCTCTGACCCCTCATCCTCATTTCTCGCAATCGGTGTGCTCTCCATGAGGGTCCGTCCTGCTGTAGAAGTCCCCAAATCAAAATGAATCGGGGATATGTGTCCCTGAGGCTCAACAGTGGCAGCTGGTACGACGGGAGTTTTCTTAGTGGGATAGAAAGACTCATGCCATCCGGATGTAGGCTGGCTCGGATAATACTGCTCGTCCGGTGGGTAGAACTACTCGTGGTAGGAGGGCACATGGTTGTAGTACTCCGCGATCCCAGATTGGATCATGTTTGGAATCTCCAGCTCCAAACGTTCGAACTCCTCACGTCTTCGATCATCCACCTCACTGAGGTTACCATCGACGTATGATCGCATCTCCGAGAACTGGTCACCGACATAATCTCGTAGCCCCAGCAGGCTTGCATTCATTGAATCGAAGCGTGTGCTAAACATGTTCCTCAGCTCGTCAAACATCGTACCAACAACAGGTGTAGATGGATCTCCATATCCGGTGTTTAAGGGACCTGGCTCGTCGCCGATAGACGATATGTGTAGGGGATACGAGGGCGACTGAAAACCACCAAAATCGTGAAACTGCTCCTGATATGGTGGACAACCCTCCGTCGGCTGGGGAGGTAGGCTGTAATCACTCTGCAACGGAATGTCATGCAGGTCCAGAGATACAGGGACATCATGATAAGTCGGGGCTCGATCATCATCCTCCTCATGTATTTGTAAAAAGTCATCGGACGACACGTGTCGCTGCCCACCTTGTCGAGAACTCTTGTCTGTAGTCAATGTGGGTTGGCGGGACCGCGTAGTCCTCGATGTTTAGGGGGCAGCAGTCATGCCTTCAGACAAGACGGTGGTGGGCCTCCGTGGACGACCCCATCTTGACTGAGTCGGCATCTACACACCGTCTGCGAGATCCTGATCAAGGTACTGCAAGTACGGCTGGCGGGCCTCACGATGCTCAACCCGAAGGTTCTCATGACACTTGAGACCCTGCAGTAGAGATAGTCACAATTCAATTTGTGAGTAAGAGAAATATAAATGCATGTAACGAATTAGAAATTTTGTATTTAAGTACCCCTGGTCTGCAAAAACCTCATGATCAAGCTCCCTCGACACGTCGTCTTCTGGCCTCTTTGTCGACCACCTCAGAAGCCTCGGTAACACCTTGTGAGACTTCGAAAGGCGCTTCCCGGCATATACTTCTGTGTATGGAATCGCCTCAAAAGCCCATATCTGAAAAGTTCGAAGAACAATTAAAGTTAATTATCAAGTTGAATTATTGAATCATAATATGAAACAATACCAAATTATGATGTTAACACTAATCATTACAGCTAACAAGAATCCATAGAAGTGGTACGACGGGGGCCTGGTTGCAGTTGACGGGGGCAGCAAAGCTGGTAGTTGATTGATTTTGTTGAGAAGATGGAGATAAGAAATCTTACCCCAGGGAAAGGTCTCCCACCGATCCTCGTCCTCGACCAAATCCCAAACCCAAGGGTCAACTGAAGTGGTGAGTGGGTCAACTCCAAGCACAATGTTGTAGAGGAGGATAATCTTAGCAATCTTCAGCGTGTCATCAGCACGTGCTACGAACTCCTCCGCTCTAAACCTCTTAAGAAGATCCGCCACAGATATTCTATCCTTGCCTTCAGAAATTCGATAAAACACGCCACCCAACTGCTGCGGCCTCGACAGAACAATCGGCCTAAATGCAGAGTCGTCAAACCGTAATCCCGTCACCAGGGCGAACTCAGTCCTAGAGAAGCGACATAGCCGACGGTCTCCACCAATATGAAACCACACCTCATTCGTTGGAGTATGGGGCCCACGCACCTCACGTGACATAAGGGCGTGTAAAAAGCTCTTGCAACTGTCAGTCTCAGTTGCCCAGCGCAAGAAATGCCCGTAACAGCTCGCCTCAAAATCGGTCACACAATCGGAGTCACTTTTTTGGAGGATTTGTCTTATGTTGCCTAGTACTTTGACACGTGTGTACGAGTTAATGTATGCTTGTGTAGTCTGATACTCCGGACGCAACCAATCAACCTGAAAAGGAGAAAAAAATTGGTCACATTAATTCATACATTAATATACAAAATGAAAGTACATATGCGAATTAATATCATACAATATACATGAAAAGTAAAGATATGAAACTTATAATGGTTAGAGTTTTGCTTATGCAAATTAGTAGAGTTGGATAAAACGTAGATTTATAAATTACAAATAAAAATTGCTAACCAACCATTATTAGAAATTTAACAAGTTTAAATGATCCAACAATTATGGAAATTCTGAAATTGGGATTATTAAATTGGTAATTCAAATTATGTATGTATTATGCAAGACAGATGAAGAAATTATTTTTATTACGTGCTGATTATTAAACCGATATTAAAAAAAATTATTAAAGGGGAATTAATGAAATATGATATTTATTTGTCCAATTATAATTATTAAATTTTTAAAACGGGATTCTCGAAAAAATAATTATCGAGTGAAGAGTTGAATATTGAAAGGAGACTAAAAAATTGGAAAAAAAAATATTCTCAATTTGTCGAGGAAACTATGTTGTTATAATTATGGAATGGGGATTATTAAAGAGGATTATTTTTGAGTATGTACATAATATTTGAGAAGGATTAGGAAATTATTTCAAAATTAAGTGTTGATTAATAAAAGGATATTAAAAAAATTAGTACAAATATTTAAGTTCGATTACGATGTTATGTTACTTTAATTCTGAAATTGGGATTATTAAATTTTAAATTCAAATTATGTATCTATTATGCAAGACGGATTAAAAAATTATTTTTATAACGTGCTGATTATTAAATGGAAATTAACAAAAAAAATTAATAATGGAGAGTTCATGAAATATGATATTTAATTGTCCAATTATAATTATTAAATTTTTAAAATGGGATTTTCGAAAAAATAATTATTGAGTGAAGAGTTGAATATTGAAAGGAGACAAAAAAAATGGAAAAAAAATATTCGTAACGGGTCGACGAATCTATGTTGTCATAATTATGGAATGGGGATTATTAAAGAGGATTATTTTGGAGTATGTACATAATATTTGCGAAGGATTAGGAAATTATTTTAAAATTAAGTGTTGATTAATAAACGGATATTAAAAAAATTAGTACAAATATTTAAGTTCGATTATGATATTATGTTACTTCAATTCTGAAATTGGGATTATTAAATTTTAAATGCAAATTATGTATATATTATGCAAGACGGATTAAGAAATTATTTTTATTACGTGCTGATTATTAAACGGACATTAAATAAATTTACTTAAGGGGAAATAATCAAATATGATATTTAATTGTTCAATTTTAATTATTAAATTTTTTAAACGGGATTTTTAAAAATGAGGCGCGATACTAGGTTGTGCGCGACGGGTGACGGGAGAGCGCACCCGACCAGAGACAGATGCCGGGAGCACGCACCCGACGGGAGACGGGTGACGGGAGCATGCGCGCCCGACGGGAGACGGGTGACGGGAGCTGCCGAGAAATCTCGACAGCGGGGCGGGTGTGATCAGCAGCTGCCAAGAAATCTCGACAGCGGGAACGGGCGTGATAAGCAGCTGCCGAGAAATCTCGACAGCAAGGGCGGGCGTCTCCCGGCAGCTGCCGAGAAATCTCGACAGCGGGGGCGGCGTGATCGGCAGCTGTCGAGTTTTCTCGACAGCGTGGACGGGGGCTTCCGACAGCTGCCCAGAAAACTCGACGGGACAGGGCTACACGTGAAATTTAGGGGCTACACGTGATTTTTTTGAAAATTGATGTGTAGCCCTTAAATTATAGGGTTACACGTCAATTTTGAAAAAATCACGTGTAGCCCCGTCCCGTCGAGTTTTCTCGACAGCTGCCGGGAGCCCCCACCCACGCTGTCGAGAAAACTCGATAGCTGCCGATCACGCCCACCCCTATTGTCGAGATTTCTCGGCAGCTGCCGGGAGACGACGGGGATTTTTGCTCCTGTCGCGGGGAACGCGCGACGACCTTTTTTTTTCGATTCGTTTTCTATCCAAATCTCATTTTTTTTCATCATACTTTATCATCGAGTTGTCGCCAACGAGATACCATTGATCGGGGGTCGTGGGTCCCTGTCAAAGTCAACCCTTTCACCTAATTACCAAAATACCCCTAAATCTTACAACACTTAAATTATTGGGTAAAAAATTCACATTTTTTTACAGTATTTTTACTGAATTATTCCCTATAATTACAGTGTTAAACTTGAATTATTAATTATAATTACACGTGATTAAACATGCATATTTTTTATTAAACGTGATTATTTTCGATTATGGCCATTTAACCCTTTCAAACATCAATTCAAGCACTATCTCAAACAAATTAACCCTATCAAATTCAAATTTAAACCCAATTAAACATTCCAAACATGAATTCAAGCATATATGAAAAGAAATTAAACCTAATCCCCAAATAATTTATGGTTCAATTGGAATTCAAATCTACGTTTAACCCTCCGTTTGTTCAACTAATACTCAACAAATTCGAAGTATTAAGACATATTTCCAACAAATTCAACAAAAGTTCAACAAATTCTCAAGAAATCTCAGCAAATTCCAAACTTAATTTCAACAATTTTCTGAAAAAACGAGGGATAAATCACTAACCTCTCCTTCTTGGTTTGACATCTTCGTCTTACACGTGAATTTTCACCAAAAAATCTAAGCTTTACACGTGAATTTGAGGTCAAATTTTGAGCTCAAAAATGGGGGAAAATGGAGGTGAAGAGCGGCTGTAAGTGGCGAGAGGTGAGAGGGAAGGGTTTGGGGGTGGGGGAGGTGAGAGAAAATGTTTTTTGTTGACTAAAAGATTCATTTGACCAATTATTATTAGGTAGTAATTTTGTCATCAAAGTCAATCAAAAATGGTGGTATTTTTGGCTATACTTTTAAATTTGATGGTATAAACTATCTCACTTTTATTTTTGATGGTAAAAAAAGGCCAATTTTATTTTTGGTGCTATTTTAGGTCATATTTAATAGTAATTGTGGTAAATTGGGTTGGTATCCCTAATATATTTTATATACTATAAAAATATAAATATACATATTATAATATACTTTATAATACTATATACTGTATAATATATTTTATATACTTTATACTATCTGATAGTATATAAATATATTATATACAATAGTCTATAGTTTATACTATAGTTTTTTAGTATTATTTTATAATATATACTATAGTTTATACTGTAGTATCTGTAGTTGTTTAGTATTATTTTATAATATATACTATATATTATAGTTTATACTATAGTTTTTTAATTATATTATATTATATACTACATATTATATACTATATACTATATATTATATATTTTATTACATATAGTATAGTTTATACTATAGTTTTATTTTATACTATATACTATAGTTTATACTGTAGTTGTTTAATATTATTTTATAATATATACTATATATTATGATAATTTGCTAAAATATAAATCTATTGTTACGTGATTTTTCTTAAAATTTAAGTGCAACGAATTAATGTAAACATGTATATTTAAGTAATTCCAATGAATTGATACATGTGTTCATGAATATAATAGTTAATTGTATACAATAAATTGATATTATACATGAATATATTTAATTAATTACAAAAAATTGGTTGATGTATGAATATAATCAATGAAACATGTATATGAATTCATTTATTTTCAATACTAGAATATTAGAAAAGGTTATATAGCTAATAGACAACTAATTAATTCTGAAAATTCCTGAATTTCTGAATTTTTTAATTTCTGAAAATTCAGAAAAAAAATTCAAAAATTTTCGAAAAATTCCGAAAATTCCGAAATTTTGGAATTCCGAAATTTCCGAAATATCCGAAATTTCAGAAATCGAATTGGATTTCACATTTGCGAAAATTTTTGGATGGAAATTGGAATTGGTTTTTCATTTTCGAAATTTTTTAGAATTTTTCCGATACACTCTATTTCCAATTCGATCCATCCGATCTCCACCCCTATCAATATGACATTGTCTATTTTGGCCCACTCTAGATATGAAACAAATGCAAGAAATACTCTGTATACATATGATTATTGGATTCTAATTTTTTTTATACATTTCTATTTTGTCCATTTTATTAATATTTATACGTGATATATGTATTGTAGATGTCGATATTATTAAAACTATGTTGATATTGTAAATTAATTAAAATTTTAGAGTTTTGTGACTTACTAGATTCGATAATGTATTGGCAACTGTCACAACTTATATATATGGTGCATAAAAAATAAATTTAACAGGAAAAAAGAAAAAAATGAATAATTTAAGGTTATGGGAAGAAATGGGCGAAGCGGTGCATAAATTTGTTGTCGTGTATTGGCAAAATATAAATCAGATTGCAATTACTAATTTGTCCAATATGTCCATTATTCTATTCTATTTAACTTTTATGTTGAGCTGAATACTTTAATAGCTCTGATTAAAAATAAAAAAACCACATTAGTTATAAAAAGTATGGTATAATATAATTTAAAGATTGGTGTTTTTAAAGATGTAAGTTTCTTTTCGTAACGAATGGTAGTGGTGGGGTGATTCGAACCAAGTCTTGTTTGAATTGTGAATTATTTACCTTTCGTTAGTTTAAACATATCAGTTACAAAAGATGTAAGTTAATTATAGGGTTAATTATAAAAATCATGATATTTTGATTTAATTGCAAATTTAACGGTTTTTTGGAATTTCTTAAAAAGTATATGACTTTGGTTATATTTTCAAATTGAATTATTGGTCAATTTTTCAGTGATTACATGATGATGTGTTTGGATTCATACAAATAAAAAAGTGTAAATGCCTCTCATTATCCCTTTTGATAGAACAAGGAATTTTTCTACCCATTTTTTATAAAAATAATTTTTTTACCCATATTATGTGTAAAAAGTCCAATTTGTCCTCAACTTAACCTACAATATATTTTATATTTTTATATTTAAAATTTAAATACAAATAAATTTAATATATCTCATTTCTTGTTAAAGAAACACTCAGACAATTATTTATCAAAACCTCAAATCTTATTTGGTGGAACTCATTTTAAAAAACTCTCAACTCATTTGCAAGAACTGATTTTTGTAAATTTTGGTGTATATTGTAAGACCCATTTATGAAAGTTGAAAACTCATCTTTATAACTCAACTGTCATTTACAAGAAAACCAAAAACTCATCCTCACACAACTTCTTACACGGAATGGTAATCCTTATTTTGTATTATTTTTATTGAAGAAGTTATATTTTATTCATTCATGCTACTTTTTTTGTTCATTCTTTGTTGAGTATGATCATTGCATGATCATCGTCTAGGAAAAAGAGAAATATATTTTGACGATAACAGTGAATACACGATTGAGAATATGTGTACACGAGTGTAGATACGTGTAGGTGTAATGTATTATATACGTGTACACGTTTAAGCGTACATGTATACGAGTATATACATGTAAATAAATATTCATACGTTTATGTGTACACATATTATGAATACGTGTACACGTGAATGGAATACGTTTAAACATGTGTAAAATATTTGTATATTATACACGATTCAATGGTTGATACGTTTGATATGTATACACATATTATGAAGACGTGTATATGTATTCTCAATACGTGTACACATGTGTAAAAGACTTGTGTTCATGAATTAATGATTGAATTAAACATTATTTTATAATGAATTAAACAATGATTATGCATAGTTGAATGTCAATAATATATTTACTTTTGATTTCAGACGAGTTGGAGTAATATGATTGTTCGTTTTGGTGGATATTGGGAAGGTTTGGAATATAAATGCGGGGATGAAGAGTTTATAACAATTTCCGCAAAAGGAATTACTCGAGATGAGCCTTTTCAATTAGTTCATGGTGTTGTTGAAGTCAATCTTGATGAATTCATGTACGTCATTCATGCTTTGATTGATATTGTTTCTTATAAAATAAGCAAATTGAAGATTCAAACAAATCATGATGTGGATCGAGTAATAGGTAGTTATGATATGTCAATCATTTTTTGTTACACTTAAAAAGATAAGCAGATAAATTAATCTTACTGGAGTTCAACAACCTTATAGTGGTGAATTGGGTAGGATTGGTTTTTCTCTTAATTTTATGAACTCTAAAGGTGCACAATCTCGATCAAAACCAATCAATTATTATCGGCATGGCTCTTCACCATCTTCATCTCAATACCATATTTTAACTACGCCAGATGCTCCCTACGTCGGTATTTGGATTTTGGGCAGAAAAGTAATCAACTTCCTTGTACTGTGCCAAATTATGAAATGGAAAATGATTGGGCCAATGTACCAAAATATTCTCCTCATTTGAATGGTGAAGATAATCGAAACAATGAAGAGGGAAGGAACAATGATACAGATCATGGCAGTGATGATAGTGTTGATCGACACATGAACAATGAAATATGTTCAAATCGTGATGTTTCAATTGCAGTGGAACCCAATTTAAATGAAGAAGAAGCTTTCTTTGAAAAATTACGAGCATATGTTATGAAAAGGGGTGGTGTTTTTCTCTCACATGTTTGCACGTTCATTTTCTATTCCTGAAAAGTCAACTTCAACGACTCATCCGAATATCAATCCAGAAGTACCTATTGAACCTGATCTATGGGAGCGGTGGGATGATTCACATATGAATGATAGGGATCATGTCGACGCAATTATTGATCGTAAGTGGGTTATATCGGGTGCGTCGTTGCATATTTCTCAAGCAATTGAAGACGTAGAACCAGAATGTACTGTATTCTCTGACAATGTGTTAAAGAAGGGATCAACATTTACCTCAAAGGAGCAGTTGATGAGGATAGTTGGATTCTATCATTTAACCAATAAAGTTGAGTATAAAGTTGTGCATTTGGATAAAAGTCGTTGGTATATAAAATGCACACACTCTAATTGTCCTTTTATAGTCCATGTTGAGGGATTCGAAGGGATTTGGAGAATCACCACATTTTCAGGTCCTCATTTGTGTGTCTCAAATCCTAATAAAAATGTTCATCTTTTGTTAAAATCGAAAGTTGTTGGTGCACTTTTTACCCCTAAAATAGTGAAAAAGAATTACTACATCATTCCAAAGAACATTGTGGCCGATCTGGAAAGAGATCATGGTCTACATGTTTCCTATAAAGTGGCGCTTTCTACTGAACATCATATCATGTCTCTTGTATACGGTGATGAGAAGACATCTTTCAATCGATTACCTTTGTATCTGAACCAATTATAACTGACGAATCCTGATTTCATAACGGAGCTATTAACCGTTTCTGGTAAGTTTAAGTATGCTTTCTTTGCATTAGGATCATCAATCAAAGGATTCCGTAGTCATGGTAGACCAGTATTTGTTGTTGATGACACGTACTTGAAAGGTAGATATGTTTGTGGTTGTCGCTGATGTGATCAAAATAAATGGACTCCTACTTCAACTACAACTAAGATTCCTATTCCTACTACAATTACTCAGGGAGTTTATAAATACCCTATTTATGTTTGCTTTTAAAGAGACAATGTATAAAATACATACACAATTAATTATACACACACTTGTGTAATTTGAGAGATCTATTTGAGCAATCTGACTGACTTGAGCGTCGGAGTCCCATCGCCGGGAGCGATGGGAACCCTCCCGGTATCTATTTTGCAGGTTTTTGGATTCAAATCGCCGGGAGCGATGGGAACCCTCCCGGTATCTATTTTTCAGGTTTTTGGATTTAAGGTTTCGAGTTTCAGTCCAAAAAGGAGAACGGTAAATCGGAGCAACATCAATTGGCGCCGTCTGTGGGAAATTTTGAGTTAAGACGTTGAGATAACAAACATGGTGAATATCAGAGGATCACAGAGAACTACCAAACTCAAATTTCCTTTTACCTTAATAAAGTGAGAAATTTCTACTCTCCGTGGACGTAGGCTAATTTAGCCGAACCACATTAAATTGCTGTGTCTTTTTTGTTCTGTTTGATTTTATATGATTGTCGTTATACTTAATGATTAAGCGAACTAATTGATTTCTCCTTGGAAGGATTGATCGATGGAACTGATCAACTGAACCTTCCTTGGATTGAACTGAATGATTTCTCCTTGGAAGAGTTGATCGATGGAACTGATCAACTGAACCTTCCTTGGATCGAACTGAATGATTTCTCCTTGAAGGGGTTGATCGATGGAACTGATCAACTGAACCTTCCTTGGATCGAACTGAATGATTTCTCCTTGGAATGGTTGATCGATGGAACTGATCAACTGAACCTTCCTTGGATCGAACTGAATGATTTCTCCTTGGAGGGGTTGATCGATGGAACTGATCAACTGAACCTTCCTTGGATCGAACTGAACGATTTCTCCTTGGAGGGGTTGATCGATGGAACTGATCAACTGAACCTTCCTTGGATCGAACTGAATGATTTCTCCTTGGAAGGGTTGATCGATGGAACTGATCAACTGAACCTTCCTTGGATCGAACTGAATGATTTCCCCTTGGAAGGGTTGATCGAACGAACTGATCAATTGAACTTTCCTAGGAATGAACTGATTAATGAACTCCTTTGGAACGAACTGATTGATACATCTCCATGGAATGTCCTGATCGAACGAACTGATCGACACGTTCCCTGGGAATAGCCTGATAGAGTAGACTGATTGATGAATTCCTTCGAAATATCCCGGCGAACTAAAAGGATGAATGTCCTGACGAACTAACTAAAAAGACGAATGTCTTGACGAATTGATACATTCCCTCGGAATGTCGAATTGTTGAAGCGACTGATACGTTCCCTTAGAATGTCTTGATTAAATTGAAACGTCTCATTCAAATGTTCGAATAAATACGTCTGTTTATTTCTTTCAGATATACTTCTGTGATTAATTATTTATAATTGAGGAAACTCACATCTTTTTTCAAAATTTAGTGAACTCCACTAGTGTATGTCAACATACACTACGAAAGGGGGGAGTACTGATGTGATCAAAATAAATGGACTCCTACTTCAACTACAACTAAGATTCCTATTCCTACTACAATTACTCAGGGAGTCTATAAATACCCTATTTATGTTTGCTTTTAAAGAGACAATGTATAAAATACATACACAATTAATTATACACACACTTGTATAATTTGAGAGATCTATTTGAGCAATCTGACTGACTTGAGCGTCGGAGTCCCATCGCCGGGAGCGATGGGAACCCTCCCGGTATCTATTTTGCAGGTTTTTGGATTCAAATCACCGGGAGCGATGGGAACCCTCCTGGTATCTATTTTGCAGGTTTTTGGATTCAAGGTTTCGAGTTTCAGTCCAAAAAGGAGAACGGTAAATCGGAGCAACATCAGTCGCCCTTGATGGAAATGATCAAATATTTTCACTTGGTATCGGACTTGGTGATGTCGAGTCTGAAGCCTCTTGGAAATAGTTCTTAACTAATATGCGTGCCGTATACAGGTTGCTTTCAAGTAGCAGGAATAACTCATAGACCTGACAGAAAAGAAAAGAAGAGTTCTGTTGCTACTTTGGGTCTAGCTCTTGACTTTTCGGTGTCATTTTCACTTTAGAAGACCATGCGCCGCTTATGATATGCTTTATGATAGAAAGATTTTTTATTCCTTTTCTTTTAGCACTTTGCAGCTACTTTTGCAGTATCTGTTCGAATGATCTACTCATTGTATCGGACCAACACAAATGTATTAAAAAAGTAATTAGTTGTGTCTTTCCAGATGCAGTGCACAGATTATGTTGTTATCATTTACAAAACAACTTAGCAAAGTATGGTAAAGAAGTTGTTGCAATTTTTAACAATGTGGTCTATTGTTATACTCATATTGAATTCATCTCTCACACAAGCAAGTTAACCGGCATCCCACGCGGAGATGAAGTATTACGAACACTGAACACTATAGAAAATATTCATTGGGCTCGTTCTTAATGTGGGGTCTGACGTTTTGGATTTATGAACTCCAATGCAGCTGAAAGCTTCAATAATAGACTCTTGTGGGCAAGAAGTCTTCCTATTTGTGCTGTCCTCGAGTGTGCAAGAACTATTATTGAAAAATGATTTTTTAAAAGATGTACTGCGGCCTTTGCACGTAAGGAGGTACTAACTGATGCTGCTTCAAAAAAATTGATGCTAAATATGTCCGTTAGTGCAGAAATGACAGTTCATGGACTCTATGTACAGAAGTATAAGGTCATTCATGATCGAAAAGTATATAATGTTGATCTTCATGGTAGAACATGTACATGTAGGTCTTTTGAATTAGACTTGATTCCTTGTCCACATGTTGCAGTTGCAATAAGGTGGGTGATGCTCTATTTATCAATGCTTGGAGCTAATGTTTGAATCAATGTTTCAAATTTTGCATATTGTAATGTGATTTTTTTAGGTCATTTTTTTAGAAAAGAAAAGGCTCAAATTAAATCATTCGTAGCTGAGTATTTCAAAACTTCTACGTTGCAGCGTATGTGGAGTGAACAAGTTACATCAATTCCCTATCTTGAAGGATGGCAAGTCATTGGTGAGTCACTTCATCATTTATAGTCTTGCATGTCTTTGAATCTTACCTTTCAATGTATAGTCTATTCTCTGACGTGTTTTGAAAAACATTTTAAGGAGACATTTGTGATCCATCGGATGCCCCCAAACAAGCCTGACATCCAAGATCCAGTAGTGTTCGCGGTGGATTTGAAGATAGATCAAAAGGAAAACAATCCCAAAAAGGTTTACCTTAACGTTGTGATAACATAGGTCATAAGTGTATTCATTGTACCAAGAATATATCCGTACCATCTACGAATGATAATCAAGACAATTCGGTTAGTGGTGACAATGAATGTCAGGCATCCTCATCAACACGTGCCCGTAGACCGAAATATTGTGGCATTGAGGGACATACACGAAGAAGTTGTAATGTGAGTGTAAATATTAAGTGAAACATTAACTTGTTAAATATGTTAAAGTTTCAATCATCGCATGAACACACATTAAACAACATATTGAAAAAGCAATTGTTGTGCATTTAAAAAAATGTCATACATCAGTTCTAGTTTATTACACCATCTTTGTCACTTAACTTTTGTTGTGAGTGGATGATGAGCCAATATTGTCGATCTTCGAAAATGCAGCACCATTGAAAAGTTTCTTCAACTTTGTCATGAATTTTTCCCCACCTAGCAGATATGTATTACTTATTGGGTCCATCTACATTGCAAAAACGATTTGTTAGAGAAAATAATAAAATGATTCATTAGACTACTGAACTAATACACGTGTAGTTGTCATAATTCTATACACACATGAAACCACTTCATCCATTATTTAGTAGTTGTATGTATAAAATGCAGTTTAGGATACTGCCCCACCCCTTCTATAGCCCACATAACTGGCCAAATCTCATATCATCTTTTGAATAACTTTATACGATCCATCACCTCCAGAGACGTAAAATGTGTGGAAAATGACGTGTTAATAACTTCGATAGTATGATCGACAGCCTCTTTGTTCTGTTCCCCCACAATCCATTCGTCACACTGCAGTTTGTGAATTAAATGATCCAGCAGGCCATTTTGTGCCCTTATATAAAGTGAACTCCAGGTGTGTGCTGGGTTTCCACTCCTCAACCTTTGCGAACTCACTTCCTGGCATAAAATCTGCAAAACTATCCATGATAAACAATCTGTACGTATTAGACTAAATGTTCAAGAACAAGCGAAAAGTAAAGAAAGGTAGATGAACATCCACGTTATTAATATGTGTAGAGGGAAACTACTGTTTGGGAGGATCCTATCCGTATTAAAATGGAGTGGTTCTGTAAAAGTCGTAAAGTCGTGAAACACGAAATATAGTTATTTTATTGTGAGTGTGTAAATTATAGTATATTTGTGTAATGAATATGTTCATGGGCAGAGCCTAGTCAATTGAAGTCTGTGGAATATGCATAAAAAAATAGTTGTACACGTGTACACATTCAACACGTGTACACGTATATTAGCATGCTTAATTTTGATTTTTCGCAGTGGCAATTAAACTTGATAAGATTGGGTCAACAATGGATGTCAACAATTTTGACTGGTGTATTGAATTTGGTTTGATTTTAATTCAATTTAAAATTGAATTGATTGATTGATTAAATGACACTCAAAATGACAATGCATGTGCCACGTTGCACAAAGACAACTATAGTGTGGAATAAGAAGCTGCAATTACTGACATCAATATCATGAAATAGTGTACCATATGTATACAAGGTCGTGTACACGTTTGAATTATATACGTGTACACGTAATTCATGCTATTTAGAATAATATGTGTACACGTATTGTTGCGTGATTCATGCTATTTTGATGAATAAGAGTACACGTATTACACGTCATTCATGCTATTTTCAGAATACGTGTACACGTATGATACATCATTCATGCTATTTTGAAGAATGCGTGTACCTATATTACACGTCATTTATGTTATTTTGGAGAACACGTATACACGTATATACACGTTATAATTTTTATTCGTATATGTGTACACGTCAATTGAGGCATTTGCATATAAGACTTGTGGTTAATTATCTTATTGATTTTATGCAGTTACATCTAATCCCACGATTCATGATGTGGTGTTAGTGGGTGAAGTGGTCGATCACTCTCGATTTTAATGTAGGACATTAAGTGGGGTAGTGCTTTGATTGGAGTTGGTGATTTGACTATATTAACCGTACATTGTCACTATATTAATGGGTATATATCATCCATCTCGGGTCATAAGTGTGACATATACCGATAATGAAAATCCATAATCTTGCTCACTTTTACGACATATACACGCATGATGAGATGATCATGATTACTAATCATCTCCTTGTGACGATTCGAATTACGATGTTACCAATTCACACAACTTCACCCAAGCAGATGATGAAGTTGCTCTAGCGCTTAGGTAATCCACGGGTCATTTCGCCAGGTTCACTAACATGGAATTGAGAAGGGTTGTGCATGACAACAGGCAACTATGTACACGTTTATACTATACGTGTACATATTTAAGTATTCATACGCTATATATGTACATGTTGGTGTATATATACGTGTACACATATCATGGAATAACGTAAACGGATAAAGAAGTATACTCGACTCGAGTCATATATGATCGGGTCCAGTAACTTAAATATGTATACACGTGAGTAACCATATACATCATACATATACGTGTATAGTATAAACGTGTACATGTATCATGGAATAACATAAACGGACAGAGAAGCATACTCAACTCGAGTTATATATGATCAAGTCAAGTAACTTAAAAACATGTACACGTGAGTATCCATATATATCATACGTGTACACGTATAGTATAAACATGTACACGTATCATGTAACATGATAAACAGACAAAGAATCATACTCGACTCGAGTCGATTCATAAGTGACAATCCTTATGTTATACGTGTACACGTATATAATTAACGTGTACACGTATGATGGAATAATATAAAAGGGTAGAGAAACATACTCGACTCGAGTCACATATACTCGACTCGAGTCGATTCGTAAGTGAGTATCCTTATTCTATATGTGTACACATATAGTATAAATATTTATAAAATACCATACGTGTACACGTATAGAGTAAGGATACTTATGATGGAATAATGTATAGCAGTCAGTGAATTATACTCGACTCAAGGCATATATGTTCTCATCGAGTCGATCTTATGTCTTACAGATTCATATCGAATTAGACTCGAGCCGAGCTATTCACTCGAGGAGAGACACGTTGAAACTCATATTACATGATAAAATTATGAAGTATATTTCAAAATCATGTACAATCACGTAATAGATTAATGAAGATACAAGTTTGAAACCATCCAAAAGTCAGTTAGGAAATATCTATATTGATATTGCAATCCACATGTACACATGTAATACTCAAATAATCCTATACGTTAGTGGGGTATCGAAATATAAAGCATCTCAATTGTATTAGGGCCTATTGTTTCATCAAGTACCAACTCTACGTATAAAAATGTTAGTAAGTCAAGTATACAACTAAAGTTTCTACTCTAATTCCAAAAAACCAACAATGTCATGGGTATCCTATGATGTGCTCCACTTGTAAATGCACAAGGCAACCGCTTTGCGATATTTGTCTATTATTTTGTTGTTGATGTTGGCTTTGACGATTTTCCTTTGCCTCAAAATGAAATCGAGGGTCATAAGTGCAAGTGGCCCACAACTGATTGTATCATGTTGATCAAAACAATCTTCGAGTTCTGCTTGTTTGAGTTGAAACTCGCTCGTTATGGGTTGCACTTCTGTCATTTCCTCGTAAAATCTAACTTTGGAGAGAATAATCGGTAAGAGGCGCAACAGAGGTCTTAACTTGATGAGACGGTCTTTCCACATTTCATCATCCATTATATGCATCAACGTGTCATATAAATGAATACATCCATGCACCAAAGATATTAGACATGTGATCCAATAACCGCTCATACTCGACTTGTCGGAGATGGCATCCGGATAATGCAAAACAGTAACAACCTAGAATAGTGCAACAAAACACATTCACTTCACACAATGTAGCTTGCAAAAGTAAAAAAAATGTAATTCATAAATTGAGTCATTTTAATATACATACATGATCGATGTCCGTCCAAAAGGTATGTCGTCCCCATCTTGGCCTAATCTCATGGACATAGTCTATTAAGCGGCGCAACTCATCGTGGTTAAAGTCATCCAAAATATTTGGATTATGCGCTAATGTGTCCCAGTTAGGTCCGTGTTTTGCTGCCAAATCGTCTCATCGTCGACTATAAAATTACATCTCAATTAAATCAATAATATTATACATGTTCTAGCAACATAAAAGACATGTCCACAAGATGTAGGTTCACTTACGAAAAAGTTTGTGTCTGTAAAGAAAATACGATCTATAACAGTACTGTCCACATCAATTGAGGCAAATTTCGGATTGGAATGCAGAATGGACATGTAGGCATTTAATTGTTGTATCAAGAAAAAAAAACAAAACCGAAATTCATATATGTCAACAGACAGTTTATAAGACATTTATAACATAGCATGCAATATCGTCATAACATCTATCACAATTACTCACATCTTCATACAGTTCCGTCTTATTGTTCATAAGGTCTTTAAATCAAGAGGCTCCCATCGTACCTTCTACGAGTCCAACATTGCGCCTATTTGATATGAAAGCAAAACATTCTCATCATACTAATTAAAAATTTCACCATAATAACTAATAATTTCACCCAAACGCTTTTTATATAATAGACACGACATAAATAATTTTGAAGATGTAAACCTCTCTTGTGTCCTAAAAAATGCTTGGAAATTCTTTAAAGTGGCATTAGATGGACGCACATCTAATGACATAAATGAGCTCAGTAACCTCGGTGCTGGCCTTCTTACTCATTGTGGACGGCCAGCGTCGGGTGCTGAGAGATCACTCTGAAGAGGGAGTTCAGCCGTCTCCGTAGGTGTGTGGAATTCTACAAAATGTGGTTCACTATTTTAATACACAATCACAGGTGTTGATGATTGGGCATAGTCTGGCTCAGATGGAAGAGCCGTCTCAGCATTCTGTGGAATCTACTCGCTGGTTGACGGCTGACCTACTACCTCGGCATCTCGTTCGATATTCAATAATTTTGATACCTTCTGTGCTACCGGAGACGGAATCCTCGACTCGATTCGTGCCTCAAGTAATAACATTTTCTTCCGAACTAGTGCCTCCATGTGGGTCCAAAAATTATCATCTGTTGGGATTTCAATGTTTAGATTTTGATGAGACAAACCAAATATGTAATAGGAAGTTTTAAGTACCCCATTTTTCACATTGTTTAAGTGAATAAATAGACTAGAATTGAGTCTTGTGTTAAGTATCAAATGGAGAATAAAAAGGATAAAGCTGCATCTAAGCCTTAAAAGAAGTTATCGCTGCAAGAAGGAAGGATACAGCATCGCTGCGAGAAGATAAATATACAGCATAGCTGGTTGAAAGAAGATACAGCAACACTTCAATGAGTTAAATCTTCTACAGCAAAGTAAGAAAGGACAGCGTACAATAACGCTGCAAGAAAAGGATACAGGAGTACTGCTAAAAAGAAGTTACAGCAGCACTGCCAGAAGATACTGCAACCAGGTCTAAGTTACAGCAGCACTGAAAGAAAGCATCAGCTGCACAAGGACCTAGGATACAGCGCAGACTTACAAATCAGTTAAGTTATACAGCACCAACTACAAAACGAAGTATCCTGCAAATCCTAGGAAGAATAAATGCAGTACGAGGAACGGAGATTCAAGCAAGAATAAAAGAGTCGTTCATGAAAAAGTCAAAGTAGCAGACACAAAGCCAATAAGAAGATGCCACATGGACTGACGCGCTGCAGAAAGCTGCGAGCCGCAACTGCCGCATTAAATGCTCCGAAAGAAAAGGTCAAGTCGCATTAAATGCGAACCATGCTTTGGCCAGGCTACTTCAAATTCAAAAGAGGGATGTCTCCTTCAACGGACATCTTCTCCTACAAGTATAAATAGAGGTTGAGGAGCACTGAAGCTGGTTACTGTTACTGAGATCTAAAAATCTTTTGTGAAAAATTCAAAGCTTACAAAATTCAAGTATTGAAGCCTACAATCAGTATCAGTCACTCAACCTACCGAAGTGAAGCAAGTTCAAGCTGAAGGATTCCTTACGGATTCAGAAGCTCACTTCGAAGCATAAGTTGAAGAAAAACCTTTTATCCTTTTAACCTTGTTGCTGTGTGCTTAGGTTGTTTTAGTGGTGTCAAGCAGTTGATAGGAGAGATCCTTACTGTTTGTTTAGTTGTCTAGAGTTAGGCAGCTTTCCTGTGTGGGAGTGTAGAACCCTGTGTGGGTTAGCCTTTGAAGTTTGCAGTTGCTGTGTGTATGCTGGACTTCAGTAGGTGGTTTCTTTGTAAAGTTGATAGATTGTTAGGAGAGTCCTGTAAATCAATCTTGCTTAACAAAGTTCCTGCTCAAGGAGCAGTAGAGTGGACGTAGAAGGTTTACACCACCTTCGAACCACTATAAGCCATAAGTGTTTATTTGCTTTATTTATTTGTGCACTTATTTTCTGCATTTCTCTTATCTATGTGCATAAAACATTTTGAAAGAAGCATTCTTGAGAAAAACAGCCTTGTGTTTTAAAGTTATTTTTCGCTGCGTATAAGACTCCAGGTTACAGCGTACAGCACTGCATCATAGCGCTGCAAGCAGTAACCATCTATCGCTGCAAGCTCAAGTAACTTGCAGTGCAGAACGGTTGTTTTAAAAGATTTTGAAAATCGACCAAGGTTCATTCACCCCCCCTCTGAACCTCGGACACCACTTGGGACCAACATCATCAATCTGGCTACGAGCCCGATCATCAATCTCCCGATGGACAGAGGTATATTTTTGTTGGGGCGGAGGAGGAGGATTACTAGAATCCCTAGTTTGAGGTACGCCACTTGGATCAGCAACGGGAGATGCTCGGATCGAACTGCGACGTGGTTCTTCATGTTGAGCATCATCAATCCTTCATCTTTTTTCAGTCCGTGCTTGCGAGGGAGCACCTACGACATTCGTTGGCCTACGAGCGTCTGCTTCCGCTGATCTTCGGCCTCTTTCTCTATGAAAAGGATTGCCACGAGGTTGAAATTGAACTCCATTACGAAGATCATCCTCAATGTCCACCCAATATTGTTGTTGTTTTTCTTCTTCAATAGCCAACAACTGTGGGAAATACTCCGTCTACGATGAAAAGAAATACAGGTTAGATTTTACTCGAGTACAACCAATTACTTATAAAGGAAAATGCATATGGATGGAAGTAATTACCTGAGTTTCAAATAAGTGAAATAGATCGGTTTTCATATTATTGAATACCCAACGGATGTAACGTGGTAGAGCATCCACCACTTCAATACGACCACAAATGGCCCCCAAAGCAGGAACGGTCTCATATGTCTATATCTACAAAATCAAACGTAATAACTCTTACTTACATGTATTAATATCAAAGGTGATATGTACGCTATAAATACAACAACAATTAAAATAGGTTTTACTACTCATAAGTAATATAGTGGAGCAACTGTAGCAGTGGTATACTCGGCAGCCGGTCGGACGATTCGGAATCTCAACAGGCACCATACTAACACTATATAACAACTTTTGAAATGAATATTTACCCCAAGGAAACTTCTCCCACACCGCAGGCTCTTCTATCATGGCCCAAATCCACTCCTCAACAGTGGTTTGACGACTATCGACTTCAAATAAAAAAGATATACAAAAAGTATCTTGGCAACCTTCAATGCATCATCACCAGATCGTCGAAAATCCCTCCTAATAAATTGGCTTCTCAATGAATCTATTATCATCTGTGGCTCGGCTTGTACTTTCCTCGTATACAAGCTTGTATCGGGTATGTCATGTGAGTTGTTTGGATCAAAAATAAAGTTTTCAAATTTCAAATCCATGATCAAGGCATACTCGTACTTAGAAAACCTAAGATTGACTTCTCCAACTCTGAACCACAACTCATCTCCATGAACGTCTTGTTTAACAACCTCACAACAAAGAAGTGAATGGAGAGCAATGTTGCAGCTAAATTTGTCCCAATTAAATCTTAGAAAATGACCAAAACAACAGTCCTCAAATTGCCTCAAAATATCCACACCGATACGGCCTAATTCCAACTCTATATCATTCACAATGTTTGACCGAACATATCCGGTTATGTTAGCCTTCACACCACGTAGGCTAGGATGCTTTCATGTCCAATCAGACTAATACATAGCAAAACATGTATTAACACAAAGCAAATGAACATTCAATATAACAAAATGACGGTCATCATATTCACTAAAAATAAATATTTCCAACACCCAAGTACATAACTTCTAGTATACCTGTATAAGATTGAAGTCAATCTGTAATATACGTATACACGATACACGCTAATTCATATTCATACATGTACATGTATACATATTCGAATATACACATATATGGATATTATGTGTACACGTAACATCTTCGAATGTACACGTATATGGATATTACGTGTACACGTATATAAATATAATGTGTACACGTTTGATGATAATACGTGTACACGTCGTAATAGTCCAATCCAAAGCCCTAATCACCGTGTACACATATATACCATAATACGTGTGCACGTATAGATCATAATACGAGTACACGGTGAATAGGGCTTGTTCGCTCAGCAAAATGACGCCATTATTCAAAGATTTCTACTCCTGCACACACATACCCGATTAATAACAAAATTCATCTTACACAACAAAAACCCATTTGATTTCAAACAATATTGCACAACAATTTCAAACAATTTACCAAAAACAACCACATTGCACAGAAAACTTCAAACATAAAAACAAGTCTTATATAATATTCCAACATAAATTTCTCCAAAAAACAAAACAACACTTCCTCAAGCAAAATACAAAAAGAATTTAAATTAACCATGCTACTCGATTGCCCCAAGTCAGTAGCCGTCACATCCGATGGAGTTTGCTCGGGGGAGATCGCCTCCGATGGAGTTTGGGCGGGAGCGGTCAGTTGAGAAGGATTTTCAGTCACGATCATTACCATTGATTGGGTTGCTTCAGATGGGGAAACTTCGTTTTCCATTATCAAAGTGAGAAGGTGGTTGAAATCGGTGGTTCAAATCATGTAGATGAGTGCACGAGAAGATTTTGGAATCGTGTAGAGGATGAGTGCTTGAGAAAGTGGGGTCGAGAAGTTGAGAGGGGGGGTTGGGTGGGGGAGAAGGGAGATACAAATTATTTTACAAATTTAAAAAATTAATTACATTTCATATTTAACATTATTTTTTTTAATATAATATTTACGATTAATTTTTAAATGAAAGTATATATAAGGTTATATAAGGTTAAGGGGTAGTATTGGAATGTATTTAGCAAAATATCTAAAAAAATGAGTAAAAAATTATTTTCGTAAAAAAGGGGTACAAAAGTTTCTTGCATTATCAATGACATCTGGAGAAGATCGGACAGTTTTGGCCCATTGAGTATGGCTCTATTCCAAATCATCCCCTTCTCGTCTTTTGAATATGACAGTAACATCCTGCATCACAATCAATAAAAATGATGAATTTTGAATTTCAAAAACTTGAAAGCTTTCTCACAAGACTAATTGAGTACACAAGTTGCTGCAATTTATTTAGGGGCTGATCAAAATCACCAAATCTCCAAAATTTATTCTCAGAACAATGACCTAAACTTATTATAGTCAAAAATATAGAACGATTATGAACAATCCAAATATTGATTGGTGGTGCGGTGGTGGTGGCTGCAGGTGATGAAGAAGAAGATGAATTTGGTGTTGACTTTAAGATGATCTTTCATTTTTTTATTTTATGTTTTATTTTATTTTATTTTATTTGTGAATTTTCATTTTTTTTGTTTTATTGTTTTTTTGGTTTTAATTTGGTTATATCTAATTTCTAGATTTTTTTTTTATTTTTTTCTATTTTTAATCTTATGTGTAAATTTAATGTTATTATGGATGCCACTTGTAAATTAGAAATGCCACAAGTAACAAACAAATGTCACATCAGCAAAATTGGCCTAAAAAGTCCAAATTCACTATCTCAAGTGCGATGCACATGCAATTTGAGCCCAATTGAGGAATTCAGGCTCAAATTGGGCAAAATTCACGAAGCTCGACAAGATAAAGTCCTAAATTGCCAATCCAAAAAATTAAAGTTCTAAACTACCAGACCCCCTAAATTACGAGGCAAAAAAAGTAATACTCTTTAGATCACTCAATCTCGATAAGCAAGTTTACAAAAGAAACTAAACCTTCAAGTTAGTGAAGAAAGAAGATATGATTAACCATATTGTGTGTAAGAAGTTTTTTGTGTGTTTGTAAACAAATTTCCTCTTAAAAATAAAAATAAAAAAGTATAGTGAGTGGATTAAAGGGACTTGAACCACTATAAATTGCTTGTGTTTGTACTTATTGCATCTTACTTATTGTCTGCACAAACATATTGCATAAGAATCTTATTTGACAAAATCATACTTTCAAGAGGGTTTATAAGAATTTCTTCAAAGAACATATTTCCGCTGCATAAATTCTAAATATTCTCCATCAATAACTTAGCTACAATTGTTGTAGTATTATAAATTGTTATTGTAACCCGAAATTGTAGATTTCTGTAATCTACAATATAAAGTAAAAATATTTACTGTATAATTTACGAAATTTTTTGAAAAACTGGAAAAGGTTTATTATGTGAGTTTGTTATGGTTGTTTTCTCAACCATGACTATATAAGACTCTCTGATGTTCATTTCTCAAGCTTTGTGTGCACTGCAAAATAAAATATATTCCTTCTCCTTTGCAACTCCAATATGTCTCTCAATGTGAATTGTACTAGATGAATGTACAATAATCAAGTTGGTTAAATTTACTTTTTTTAGATCTTATATATTGAATCAAGATGCATAATCATTAAAAGCTTAATTAAATTATTGTTTGGAGTATCATTTCAGATGCTATCGTATTAAGAAAAGAAAAAAAAATGAATCAGATTGAAACAGTTTCTTGTCATTTAATATTAAATCTTGATAATGCATTTATTTTTCTTCTAAATTTAGTAACATCTAGAACATGCCTTTCATTTTTCTCATTCACTATATCCCAAAATATTAGATGTTGGATTTTTACCCTTTCATTTATATTATCAACAATAAAATATATTAACTATAATTTTTATAAGACGGTTTTACAAATCTAGTTATATATGAATTTACAAATCTAGTTATATATGATTGGTCAGTTCGTGATTCATAACTTATAATTCAAATATTATGAAAATGAGTTTAGTTTATCATTAGTGAGATTTCATCTCACAGAATTATATACATAAGACCGTCTTATATGAAGTTTTTGCATTTTTAAAGTTTTTATAATGAAACTTATATGATCGATTTTTATTTTTTGTTTAAAAGGTGGTGAATCGATTCTGAACACCACAAATATATCAATTAATTAAGCAAAGACACTAATTAGTTTATGAGATTAATTATGTCAGGATAGTCTTTTAGCAGATCCTTCGCTGCTTGCCCTGTTTTATCTTTTATTAATTTCTGTTAATACATAAATTAAAAACAGATAAAAATAAAATACCAAAGAAAATATGAGGTATAATATTTTTGCCATAAATGGTCTAACTACATGGAATGGGAAAAAAGGGAAAACTATCAATTTTGTGGAAGAATATAATATGATCATCGATTGGGTAGTTAAAAGAGTTGTTGAACAAAGACCTTTTTATTTTTTTACCAATAACAATAACTATCAGTTTTTGGCGAAAACAAATTATGTAAGTATGTAATTATTAAAAAATATGAATTTACATATCTATATTTTGATTATATATATGTTTTATCTTATATACTTGTAATTTGTAATATTAAATAGAGTTTATTAACTTTTTTGCTCCGTAACTTAGGGGGTCTGGCAATTTCGGACCATAATTTATCGGACTGGCAATTTGGGACTTTAAGTTTCCGGGCTTCGCGAATTTTGCCCAAATTGAGCCCGAATTGCTTAATTGGGCTCAAATCGCACGTGAAACGCACGTGATGTCGCGAATTCGGGCTATTTTGCTGATGTGTCTTTTTTTTTTCACCCGTGGCAATTCCATTTTGTCCAAAGCTACCCTCCACGTGTATAATGAAGCCCTAAAAACTCAAATCCCTAATTCGTGAATTTGGGAGACAAAAACGATTGCAACCAACCTCAAGTTCAAGAACCTGTAAGTTTCGAAAATGTTGAACATAATAGGCGATATGGAATGCAATTGTGGAAAAAGGGCCGCAATTCGCACCTCTTGGAGCAATGAAAACCCAGGAAGAAGGTTCAATTCGTGTCTCCATTATAATGTACGTAAATATGTAGTTGTAGTTGTCAACATTTCGAAATGCTTTACATTATTACAGACCTCGCAATTTTAACCCTTGTGACAGAATGTCTTTGCTGAGCATGTTAAATGTTTGTGGTTTGGTTGGTGAGTTTTACCCTTGAATTTTGCAGAGAGTTAGAGCTGTAGTTGGTTGTAGTGGGTTGATTTTGTTAAATGAATTACATGAAAACAAAATGTCATTCTAAATGCCTCGCCTTATTTTGGTCAATTTTTTCTTAGAATTTTGTTGGTAGATTTTGTTAAATGTTTTACATGTAAACAGAGTGTGAACAAACAAATTTTGTTCTTCCAATTTTGCAGAGAGGTGGCTGTCGTTTTTTTGCTTGGGAGGACCCTCCTATATGCCGTAGAGCAACGATTTTGATTCCTAGACTCTTGAGGAAGATTAATGCAAAAGATGTAGAGAATGCAAGGTTGATTGACACTATTAATACAATGGTCCAAGACATTGATAAGCTCAAAGCAAACAATAGAAAGCTGATGACAATGTTGTTTTTCATTCCAGTAGTTTGTAGTTTTGTGTTGTTGGGCTTGGTTGAATATAGTGTAATGATTGTTTGTTTGTAAGTTTGGTGTAAGATTGTTAGTTTGGTGACTGTTGGTTTAGTTTTGTTGTTTATGGAATGGATTCCCAATGGTTGTATTACATTATCCTACTTTGGGGATTGTTGATGAATGAATTTCTGTTTTCAAATTAATGCAGTTTAAGGAATGATTGAGAGACTTGAATCTTGCGCTGCTTATATGATAAATAAGTAAAACACTAATAATGTACAATTAAACTGCAACAAAATAGTGGATTTCATAACAAGTATAACACTTATAAATGAGACTTTTAAAATAGTGGATTTCATAACATAAACTGTCAACAAAAGTCAAACAAAGCATTATGTACAACTAGTGGTTCCATCAGAATTCATTTTTACAAAAATCAAGTGTAGCAATAGATGAGATGCCAAAAAAGTAAAGCTGATGACAAAGTGATATGATATTAAGCTATTGTTTAGCCCTTTCTTGTCTGCCTTTGAAGCTGTGAAAGTAGGACAAATTTTTTTCCTTCAGTAGTTGGTCCTTTTGGCCTTGCATTTTGTTGGGGTTGTCCTTCTTGTAATTGAGAGTACATTGAAGGGCCTAGATCAATAGAGTCTTGTGTGGATGTCAATTCAATCTGCTGTAAAAGGTAAAGACACAAGAAAATTCAATTTAAGATATTTAACTCATAAGATGAGCATAATGTATTATACATGACACTTACTATAATATCTGTTTGCAAGCACTAAGACACACATAAAATCTGTCAAACCTGCAGCATCCATCATCATCAGTTTCAGTCCCTAAAATGACTGTGGACCCAGGGTTACTTCTTCGTAACTCTTGTGCATAATCCCAAAGCTTACCATATTGGGCATCCGGATTACCCTCTATCATCTTTAGAGCCCTTCTTTTAGCTCTATAAGCTACATCCTTAGACACACTACACCTAATCTCCTCAATTATATCTTGCCTAAACCCTTGCACTCTTCGTTTTGGATCACTTATAAATTTTTTCATGTATCTCTCACTCAACCATCTTGTTTTCATATTTTTTACATTCCTAATGGTGGCACAAGTATGTTTATCATTGTACAATCTGACCCTAAAGGTATCCTCACCTACAACTTTCCTCAAATTGACCCTCCACTTACATGTATTATCAGCACAGATTGCATAACATTTATATGGATCACTCTTAGTAAATGTGATAGACCTATGTGTCTTGACAGCATGAGAATTAATAGCCTTTTTGAATTCTTCCCTATTATTAAAAGTTAAGCCAATAGAGAAAACAGGGTCATAGACACATTCATTGTTGAAAATTGGGAAATTAGGTTGTCTATCCTCTCCATCGGAGTCCTTGTATTCATCAAAGTTCACCCCATCTACATTCACATCAGATTCATCAGACTCCTCATTTGTCTCCCCAATTCCAGTTTCAGTCCCTGTCTCCCCCCCCCCCAATTTCAGTCCCCATCTCCATCTCCCCCTCTGCCCTACCCATATCCACACACTCATTTTCTTTATTTTCATCAGAAGTAGACATATTATAATAACTATCAGACAATCCAAAAGATAATCCATCAGAATTAGCATTTACATCACCACATTCAGCATTCATTAACTCAGGAAATTCATTAGCAAACACCTCATCATCATCAGTTTTGTCAAGTTTTTCAGCAAATACATGAAATACCTTAACTGGTACATGCAATACTGCCCATTCTCTAAATAATTCATCGCTATACAACAATCTAAACCCATTATTTTGCTTAAAGTAGAACCTCCTATTAAAATCACCTAACTCAGTTTCAGTAAACCTTTGCAAATCTTCAAGGGTAACCAATGTAGGTTCTATAAAATCATATACAACTAGTGACCCACCCTTATATTCAGCCGAAGGGTAAGTTATGAACTCACCTCCATAATGAATCACAACTAAAATAAATGTGGTTTTTGAATCTGTCAACAACAAGAGAAAAAGACACAAAAAAATTAATAAAAAAACACTCATTTCCTGCAAGCTGGCAACTACATAAAGTATTGACTCAGGACCACAAACCTACCATAATAAAGAACAATATACCCCACATGTCTGCCTCAACTACAACATAAACGCAACCCCCCAAATTTCAGTTTTCAACAACAAGTATGAAAGGACATATAAAAAATACATAAAAAAAGCCACAACAATTATAAATAATGGACAAAAATGACAGGGTGGACCACAAAATCGATTATAAAAGCCCTCATTTCACTGCTCGCCCATTTGAGAACACAAACAAAATAGAAAATAAGGAAGATAAAGAACAAGAGCTTACCATATCGGGGTGGTGGGAAGTTGTTTAATTTTCGATCGCGTTTTTTCACCATCTTCTGTAAATTTTCGCTCGAACAATTTGGGGCTTAAAGGTAGGGTTTTTAGTTTGGATGATTCAAATGGGCGTTACGGTTGCGTATTGAAGATGGAATGATTAGAAGATAGATTACTCTTGCAGATTAGGTGGGTTAACGATTTTAGGGTTCTAGCGTCAATTGGGAATTTTGGTCGATTTGGGGGGAAAATTTTAGGGTTTTGTTCATTTAGGGCATTTGGGGATTCATTATACACGTGGAGGGTAGCTTTGGACAAAATGGAATTGCCACGGGTGAAAAAAAAAGACACATCAGCAAAATAGCCCGAATTCGCGACATCACGTGCGTTTCACGTGCGATTTGAGCCCAATTAAGCAATTCGGGCTCAATTTGGGCAAAATTCGCGAAGCCCGGAAACTTAAAGTCCCAAATTGCCAGCCCGATAAATTATGGTCCGAAATTGCCAGACCCCCTAAGTTACGGGGCAAAAAAGTTAATAAACTCTATTAAATATGTGATAAATATCAAATATTTGGACATGAATAAGTGGTAACAGAATCTCACTGGCAGAGATGGAGCCAAGGGATGACTAGACGGAATTACTATGTATATACATATACAATATAATTTAATTAAAAATATGGATTTCATCATCTCATATTTCATAAACTTTGATAAATAAATAAATAAAAGAATCGCCCCTTCTTAAAAAATCTTGGCTCCATCCCTGCTCAGTGATTGTCGAAGAGATTCAGTTGATTAAGAAAAAGGGTTTATATATATATATATATATATATATATATATATATATATATATATATATATATATATATAGTTTTGATCAGGCACGCACCTAAAGAATGCGCACCGTGCGCACCTCTTTAAGATTCCTTTTTTTAATTTTTTATATTTTATATTATATACAAAATCCTTTTTTCACGCTACCACTTCACTTATAACCCCTTATGAACATAGACATTTAACAATTCACATCTCACACATCAATCATATACCTTCTCCCCAATTCTCATCCACACAGATACAATCAAGAAAAATATTGAAAATCAATTAAATAAAACAATGAAAAATATTCAATTAATCAATTATCAAGAAATCCTAAATCCTAATCAATATTCGACATAAAAATTAAAATACGAATTGAGCAACAAAGAGAATAAATTCTCAACAAATCTTCAAAATCAATCCTCAAAATCTCAAGTCAATTACCAAGAAATTTTCAATCAATCCTCTAAATCCCAAGTCTGTTTAATATGAAGCAATGAAAAATATTCAATTAATCAATTCTCAACAAATCCTAAATCCTAATCAATATTCGAGAAATCCTCAAAATTAACCATAAAAATTAAAATACGAAAATCCTAATCAATATTCGAGAAATCCTCAAAACTAACCATAAAAATTAAAATACGAAATCCTCAAAACTAACCATAAAAATTAAAATACGAGCAACAAAGAGAATAAATTGTCAACAAATCTTCAAAATCAATATATCATATCCTCCAACTCAATCATCAATTACCAATATTCGAGAAATTCTCAAAACTAACCATAAAAATTAAAATACGAAATCCTCAAAACTAACCATAAAAATTAAAATACTAACAACAAAGAGAATAAATTGTCAATAAATCTTCAAAATCAATATATCATATCCTCCAACTCAATCATCAATTACCAATATTTTGAGAATTTCTCGAATATTGATTAGGATTTAGGATTTGTTGAGAATTGATTAATTGAATATTTTTCATTGCTTCATATTAAACAGACTTGGGATTTAGAGGATTGAGGATTGATTTTGAAGATTTGTTGAGAATTTATTCTCTTTGTTGCTCAATTCGTATTTTAATTTTTATATCGAATATTGATTAGGATTTAGGATTTCTTGATAATTGATTAATTGAATATTTTTCATTGTTTTATTTAATTGATTTTCAATATTTTTCTTGGTTGTATCTGTGTGGATGAGAATTGGGGAGAAGGTATATGATTGATGTGTGAGATGTGAATTGTTAAATGTCTATGTTCATAAGGGGTTATAAGTGAAGTGGTAGCGTGAAAAAAGGATTTTATATATAATATAAAATATAAAAAATTAAAAAAAGGAATCTTAAAGAGGTACGCACGGTGCGCATTCTTTAGGTGCGTGCCTGATCAAAACTATATATATATATATATATATATATATATATATATATAATTATGATAATTTTAGGCCACATTAAACTTTGCCCTAAATTTTACCACTCTCCATATCTCTCGTCCCATTCAAGAGTGTTGAACAATGTTTTTGTCCACCCTCATTCCATATACACATAAAATAATAACTTAAAATATTATTTATAATTTCCAAAGATAGGTACAACTACTAGATTTTAATGAATACTACAAATCCTATATACATATATGTTGAGTGGGCCCACTGCTTATATAATTATCAAAAATTACGTGCTCTCTTGTAATCTTAATTCTTTTTACACTCCCAAACCAAACAAGAGATAAAACATTAAAATTTGTGAACTACGTGCATTATCCCAACACATTTGTAAACAACACGTACTCATCTGTATATGGGAAAAGCATCATATTCTTAAACAAAAACAAAAAAAAAATCCATTAAAGTTATGATTGTGGAGATTAATTATCTTATTTGTTAGTATATATATATATATATACATTGAAACTTCTTTATTTGGTAGCTTGTTGGTTACTATAATGTTAAGGCATTAACAAAATTGAATGGGATTAATAATTTCAAGCAAAGGCAAAAAGTAGCTTAAATTAAGTGCTTTGTTTGGTGGGAATGGGATGGATTCTTGATAGAATTACTTTGGACTTAATGCAAGTTGATTCCTTTTTTTTTTTTTTTTTATGTTTCTCTTTCTCACCACAAAACACTATGATTTGCTTACATTATATTATGTTGTAATCTTGGGTCCTAAGCAAAAAAGCATCTCTCTAATTCTTTAGTGTTTCTTTAAAAGAAATTACCCAAACGCCTTAAATTCTAATTCAAGCTTTTTTTTTTTAATTTTTCTAGATTGCTATATAAGTGCAAATAGACTGGATATGTATATAAACTCAAATTAAAAATAATTTGATATTTGATTTAATTAAAGGGTTAATTACAGCACAAATAATCACCTTAATTAGTTTATTTTATCAATTTGGTAGACGTTAAATCGGACTTCAATTTTTGACTTTAAATCCGAAATTTAAAATCATCAAATTTTCAAGAATCCACCACGGGTTAAACCCCTCAATCAACTTTGAAAATGAATGTAGACAATTATGGTCAAGAAAATGAGTTTTGCTTTACTTTTTTTCCCCCCATTTTTTGCTCGTTTCTGAGTGTGAATTGAACAAAACCCTATAAGTTTACTTGGGGATTCAGTTTGTGTCGAGGAGAGGAGTAATTCAATGTAAATTTGTGTATTTTGGTTGAGGTTAAAAGGAATGTCAACAAACTTTGAAGCAATTGAACGACAATTATAAAGTTTTTAAGTTGTTCTTTGATTGCAGTTTGATCAATCTTAAAAATCTATGGTGGAAAAGTGATCTTCCTAACCCCAATTGAAAATTGGGTGTAAGCTTCGCTGAAAACTGGAAGCCTAAATATTTGATTGAATTATATAAATAATAATTTGTATAATCTTATCTTAAAGTACTCATAATTACAAATATTCTCCTCAATTTAACATCCTAAAAAAAAAAAAAAAAGACAAAATGTTTCTTTTAATCTTTTCTCCTCCCTCTCTCTCTCTCCTAACCAAGATGAAAAGATCCTTTTATATAGAACTTTGCACACTTTAGAATAAGATTATACAGTTAATTTTTTATATTTTATATTATACAAAAAATCTTTTTTTCAAGCTACCACTTTACTCATAACCTCTCATCAATATAAACATTTTTAACAATTCGCATCTTACACATCAATCATACACCTTCTTCTCAATTCTTATCCACATATACTATCATGGAAAATATTAAATTAATCAATATTTTTCCAATTCTCATCCACATAGAAACTATCATGAAAAATATTGAAAATCAATTAAATGAAGCAATAAAAAATTTTCAATTAATCAATTATCAAGAAATCGTAAATCCTAATCAATATTCGACATAAAAATTAAAATACCAATTGAGCAACAAAGACAATAAATTCTCAACAAATCTTCAAAATCAACAAATCATATCCTCCAACTCAATCATCAATTACCAAGAAAATCAACAAATTATATCCTCCAACTCAAATCTTCAAAATCAACCAATCATATCCTCCAACCCAATCATCAATTACCAAGAAAATCAACAAATCATATCCTCCAACCCAATCATCAATTACCAAAAAGTTTTCAATTAATCCTCAACAAATCTTCAACATTAACAAATCATATCCTCCAACTCAATCATCAATTACCAAGAAGTCTTCAATCAATCCTTAAAATCCTCAAAAAGTCTTCAATTAACCCTCAAAATCCCAAATCTTTTTTGTATCGTCAAATATAATGAATCTACACATGTGAAAAAAAATTAAAAAAATCAATACTATAATTTTCTAAATGTAAAAATTTTCAAAAAAAAAAAGATAAGAAAATTCAATGATGTGGAACAATTTCTCCTGTCATGTCCAATAATGCCACAACCACGACAAACTCTTGCTTTTGAAATTGTCTTTTCCTTTGATGATTTATACCTTTTACCACATCTTTTGCTTTCAATCATTAATCTCAATCATATTCTTTTCTGGTACAGAAGATCATTGCACTCTTTCACCAATATTCATGTTCTTTATATCATTGTACACATGTTCTAATTGTTGCATTAGCAAGATAAAATCATCTTCAGTGAGACATGCATCATCTACTACAATAGAAACCATTTGTGACAATTTTGAATCTCTTGTTAGAAAAGATTTATTATCAACATCACAAATGTCAGCACATTATCGTTCACTCTTCCACTCTTTGCACTTCTTATCCATATTGGTAGAATATATTTAAATAGAAGTTCAAAGATCTGTTTCACATGAAAATATGTCAAAATGTCTACAAACAATTCTTTTGAACTCAAATTGTAAACAACTACATGTTAATGCATCTTGGTGTATATAAGCTCCCATTGTCTTGATATTCAACTTGTATCAATCCTGAATACATTATAGATTGTATGGAACTCATCATCACATTTCAAATTCACAAAATAAGCATGATTTTGACACATTTCTTCCTGAAAAAAGTTGAAATTTTTCCTTGTGTATATCTTTGCTATTTGTGCTTCAATTGGCCAAAGTGTCTTCAGTGTTGGTTGCTCATTAATATCAACATGATCAGCTTCCAATTCTTTGTGTCATTGATGTCTAAGAGCTCTATTAAATCGTGTGATAAAATCCATCAATGAATTTTTGACTGAAATATATCTTTTGAAAAAAGAATGAGCTGCTTCGAGAATAAGAGTAGCCCTATAACTGTATTTACATCAATCCAAATCACCCCCATTCAAATTTAATTCAATTTAGAAATATTAGTATCCTAAAAAAAATAGGATAACAACTCTCAACTCTTTAACTACTAGAAATTCCAGCACTAAATACATGCTTAACATAAGTAGGAACCTATGTACTACGCAACTCATATATGTGGTTGAGCCATTCATTATTTTTCAACGTGGAATATGTCATGATCTCCATCCATTGTTCTTCAAATTCTCTAGTAGATTCAGAGTTCATAACTACATCATTCAAACAGTAATAATAATCTTGATTTGTCACCACATTAATCTTTTCCGAAAATATGTCAAATACAATACCAATGCAGGGTGGTTGGAAACACTTGTGCAATAACTTTGGTCATTGCAGGATCTTGGTCTGTAACAATAACAGAAGGATGACTACCTGGCAGAGCCTGAAGCCATTTATTAAATAACCAAATAAATGAATCTGCTTTCTCATCACTTAAAAATCCACATTCAAGTATGATTGTTTGGCCATGATGGTTGATCCCCGTTATTGGAGCAAAAATCATGCTATACTTATTTATGTTATATGTTGTATCAAATACTATAACATCACCAAAATAATTGTAAGACCTTCTCGCTATAGCATCGGCCCAAAAACATTTTATGAGTTTGTTCTCCATGTCGAGTTCAAAGTTAAAGCAAAATGAAGGATTTTTCTCTTTCTTTAACCAGAAAGACACAATTAATGTTTCAACGTTCATTCTTTTTTATTCCTCCTGTAAATTTCTTCTGTAATTTCTAATATCTCGTTCAGTACATCTAGCATGTTGGTATATTTGCTTTAGATAATTGTTCAGTCAACGCTTTCTTTGCCATCGACACATGACGATGCGACCTCAACATATATACCTTTTTTGGAGTTGTAAGTTCATGATTGTGATTCTCAATAAATATGCTCAAGGTCCAATTTGGTCCAGTTTCTCTCTTTGCAATTGTTAACTTAGCTTTGCAACCAACTCGAACTATTCCTCGATTCCTTTCACACTTCTGTTTATTTGATTCATTTTTTTAACCTTCCTTATAGCATACAAATGATTTCCATATTATTTCATCTGTCTCCTTTTTTCTTTTACTGTTGTGCAATCTTGTACTAAATCCTGCCTCCTTTGCATAAGCATTATAAAATTCAAATGCGTCTTCGATTGTAAGAAATTCCTGCCCGATTTTAGGTTTATGTTCCTCCGAAACTTGCGGGATAAACAAATTAGTTAGAGAATCTTCTTCCATCTACAAAAAAAAATAGTTAATGCTGAAAATCTTAAAATTTCAACTAATTGCTCACCCAAATTAATGGATAACATAAAAAAAATGATAATGAAATTTAGAAAAAATATTGACGAAAGTTCTCAAGGACGATGAGAGAGAAAGTCTCACCTTTAAAATTTGATTCGATGAGAGGTGTAGATGGTGGAGTAGATGAAAATTGGGAAGAATGTGTATGATTGATGTATGAGATGCGAATTATTAAAAAGGTTTATATTAGATGTTTGAGATAAGAATTGATAAGAAAATCCCTATGTGAAGTGACAGCGTGAAAAAATGATTCTATGTATAATATAAAATATAAAAAATGATTATGTGTATAATATAAAGTATAAAAAATTAAAAAAAGAATCTTAAAAAAGTGCGTAGGGTGCGCATTTTTCAGGTGCGTGTCTGATCAAAACTGTAAGATTATATAACTTAATATAGAGGTTTCATACATAAGTACTTACTATATTGGATAAATTTCTTAACAAGACTCAATTAATAAATTAGTTCTCAATTTTAGACCTAAATTTTAAAGTTTCTCAATAAATGACTTAATTTAACATTTTTTCTCAATTTAAAGTTTGAAATTTAGATTGATTTCTCAATTCAAGATAAAATTTCATTTTCTTTTTTATTTATATTTCAATATCTATTCATATTTTGGATAAATTAATACAAGTTAGTGTATTTTAAGAACAATTTTCATCCGACTTATTTTAATTTATAAGAAAAATAAAAGAAAAAAATATAATTAATTTAATTCATAAAATATAATTTATATTAACTGATTAATATTAAAATCGATTTTATTTAATTTTATTCATAAAATTAAGAAAATAAAGGAATCCTAATTTTTTGAATTGCATTTATTATATACATATATAAATTAATAAAAGTCGGATGAAGTTCGTTCCAAAATTGCACAAACTTATATTAATTTATCTAAACTATATATACATATTAAAATATAAATAAATTATAAATATAAATACAAAGAAAAAAAATGAAATTTTGTCTTGAATTGAAAACTCAATCTAATTTTCAAGCCTTAAATTGAGAAAAAATGTAAAATTGAGCCCCTTATTAAGAAACTTTAAAATTTGGATATAGAATTAAAAATTAATTTATAAATTAGGTTTTATTGTAAAATTTATTCTATATTGTATACCTTAGAATGCAAATTTATATAATCTTATTCTAAAGTGCGCAAAATTCTATTTAAAAAAATAATTATTGGTTGAGAGAGAGGAACAGATTAAAAGAAACATTTTGTGTAGGATATTAAATTGAGGAGAACACTTTTATTTTTAAAATTGCAAATTAATTTTTTTAAATTTCATTTTGCTTATGAATCTTACATAACTTCCTGTAATTATTAACAAACTTTTGTTTTTAGAGGTGGCATTCGAGTTTCTAATTAATCACAACCTGGCCCCAGAAGTTTAAACAATATGTGTGTGTATATATATATAATAATTTTTAAATTAACTAACTCGTGAAACGAATGTTTGTTCATTAAATATTAATTAGAATCATATCCTTTCAGATTAATGATAGAATGTTACTGATTAAATGGCTCACCAAAAAAATAATAATATATAATTAAGTTGTCTTTACTTAGAAGATTGTTAGCTAGGTTTAATTTATCTTAAATTGTTAACTTGTAAATTAATATGAAGCCTTTGTATGCATTTGTTCTTTTGTTGTCTTTATTGAATAAATAAAAGAAACCTCTTTTAAATAAAGTTGCAATGATGAGCAACCAATAGATATAAAGTTTAAGCCTATCATTAAAGATAAATACCACATTCTACTTTTTGATTATTTTTTTCCATGTACCAAATGAGTTTCCATTAAAATCTAATGGTATAATACTTACTATATATATTACCTGATAAAATCGTTTGTCTCTAATATTTATTATTTATATTTACATATATTTTTCTTATACACAAAAAGCATAACTTGTACGTGCATATATACGTTGTAAAATAAGAAACAATATACTATTCCTTTTATTTTAAAAAGGAAATATGAAATTATTATATACAATGAAATATATGTCATAAATCTAAAAATATGGAATATCATAATTACTAGATGCAATCTCATAATTTAATATTGTACTATAAATATACGTGTATATATATATAAATTTCATATATTACACGAGTCTTATGATATTAATTTGTGAATGTATATATGTGTATTTACGTGTATATATATATAGATGATTTCGAATACTATAATGGTAATAGAGTAATAGTATTTGACATCATTTGTTTGGCTCTTTCATTACATACTATATAAAGTTGTTATATACAGACAAATAATGATGAACACCACTAAATGATATTTACCAGAAGCATCAACAAAATCGAATCTTAGTTTAATTTAATTACTGTTATTGTTGGAGTAATAATTTTAGGTTTTACTTTAATTAGCGATTAATTAACTTTCTCGATTTTGGGAGTCGTTGAATATGATGAAGCTGAAATTCTAATCATTTCACCATGAAAACTTTCCTTCTTAGGGTATGTTTGTTAGGAGACACAAATTGGACATCTGAGATTTCAAAATCTCAAATCATTGTTTGTTATAAGATTTTGATTAAAATTTTAAAATTCATTCAAATATTAATTTATTTTACAAAAATATTATAATAATTCTACACTCTAACTTATTAATATACAAATTTCAATACATATTTAAATTTCTATTATTATAATTATTAAATCATTACTATTATATTAATTAATAATATAATATTACACATGCTCATTTTTTCCAACATTAATTTAACATCTACAATAATAATCTTACCCGATAAAATCTTATAAACAAACACAAATTTTAACTATTCACTTTTATTACAAATATCAGGATTTCAAAATCACACTTGCTCAATCCTACATAATTTCCAAACAATCAAACAATCGTACCATTTACCTTTAGGGGATGTTTGGATTGTGGGCTGGGTAAATAAACCTCTCTTAACCTAGCCTTTTTTTATTTTTATTTTTTTGTTTGGATTGTGGGTTGGGTATTTGGGTTAGTCATGGACCCGATTTCAAATTTTGTTGAAATCATGGTTTTAAGGGAATTTAGGTTGACCCACAAAATTGGTGGGTTTAAAATAAACCCTTCCATCCGGATTCCATCCTCCACATGGACATGCAAAATGTCATAGTTACCCCTATAATTGATCCAAAATATTCATTATACCCCTAATTGTCTGATTAATTACCCCACTGTATATACTTATTCGAGTTACCTGCATAATTAAATTAACCCATCTATTTTTAGTTTTCTTTATTGTCATCTTTGCACTTTATTTTCTATCATTTGTCTTTTTGCAAATAACTTTTTACATCATTTATTTTTTGGAATTTTTTTCTAGTAAAATAGTTTAAAACATGAAAAGTGTAGGAAAAAATTTATAAAAAAATATAAAATACATGAAATAAACTATGTTGTGCAAGAGTGTCATAGAAACCAAATTAAAATACGAATTGAAAAATATTTGAATAAAGAAAAATATTGAATATTAACTTTTCCCATACGGAATTGAATTAAAAAAAAAATCTTTGATATAATTTTAAATCAAACAGAAGAATCAATTTTATATATTTTTTATTTTAAATTATTCATTTCATATATCTATATTTTTTAGGTGTTAAAAATATAGTCAATAAGAATATATATATATATATATATATATATATATATATATATATATATATATATATATAAATTCAACAATGTGTCTCATGTACCCTTGGTATACATGCAATACAGGTCGACCCGGGTTGATCCGGATTCAGGTGTTTTTTAATTTTTTTTTCTTCAGGCCAAAACTTTTATGTACAAATTCGGTAACCTTTATGTATAAATTATGTGATCTTTATATTCAATAACTTAGAAAAAAATAAAGAATTTTAGCAAAATTTGTACATAAAACCTTTATGTTATATTCATATCTCTTATGTATATTCATGTGACATTTATATACAAATATTCATACCTTTATATACCTTCATATATTACATAAATGTATCAATATTTGTACATAAAGGTCACATGAATATAAGAATCACATGAATATCACATAAATGTATCTATATACAAATTTTGCTGAAATTCTTCCTTCTTTTTTTTAAGTTACAATGCATAAAGATCACAATATTTATACATAAAGGTCGCCAAATTTGTACATAAAGGTCAAGACATAAAAAAAATTTAAAAAAAGGAAATTTGTGAATTCGGATCGACCCAATTACACGGATCTTAGATCCGTGCATTAAGTATACAAGAGAATTTGTCTAAATTCAATAAATAAAGAAGTAGAGGCTTTCGTTTCTATAGGACAATAAGCATCGCCTTTAATCTCCTATAAAAATGTCTTTCTTTGGAATTACTTCCTTAATTAAAAAAGAAAAAGGTTGTGCTAAGGGGAAAAAAAAATTATCAAAACTAAATTAGAATCTCACAAAGGAATTAAATATTTTTCCACAAGAAAATGACAATGATTGCAACAGTTTATTATCCTAAATTCAGATAAAATACGTTGTCATTTGGTAATAAAATTTTGAGTTTATTAGCTATTTTATTAATAATATAAATATATTTTCATAGTAAGGATAGATTTGTAATTTACTTAAAGACAACAAATAAACATTCAAACCTAATAAAATGTTAAAAAATAAATTCACCACAACATGTTATTCGCTCCTATGTAGTGGTCGACCTAAAAAGTAGTATTCGCCTGACTTTGGGGCTTCCGGGCTTCAGGGAAGCAGCCTTTCTTTAATGCAGTCAGGTAAGGACTTTGCTTGAACTTGGCAAAGGCCCCTTCCCGGGACTCCTAGGAATGTTAGCACATCATCTACTAAAGCTTAGCGCTTGTGCAAAGTCGTGGTCGTCAAATGAGCCACGTTAAGAAAGCAAAGCCCAAGCTTATACGCATTGGCCCACCCACCAATACTGGTGTTGGTGTAGAGGAAATAAAGTAACGAGTAGATACTTTCGCAGGAGCATAATCAATTTTCTGGTTCAACCCACACTTTCTTATTATAAAATTGAAAATAAACCAATTTTTCAAACATTCAATCCAAAAAAAAAAAAAAACATAAAACCACACTAAATTTTATACAACCTTATCTAACTACCCTCAATTAACCAAATCCATAATCCAAACCGCTCCTTAAGGTTTTAGCTTCTCTATTTCCAAGTTTAAATTAATTTATTCTCTCTTTAATTCTAATTCTACTATTTATCCTTCAATTTGATAGGTAATGAGTAAATGAAGAGTAGATGAAATATTCAAAACAAGCTAATGTAATAAACGAAATTGCAGTCAGTAGCATTGAGTCACTGATTTGTTTATATATATACATACATTAGAACAAAAATGAGTATATATGATGAAATTTTTTATTGAAATAAAATTAAGGGTGGGACTAAACACATCCCAAAAACTTCTAAGGACACCCCATTCATGTGTAAAATCATGTGTAAAATAACACATGGATGGGGTGCACTTAGAAGTTCTTGGGGTGTGTTTAGTCCCACCCATTCTTTTTCAACAATGTAGTGTCGAAAAAATTGATATATAATATAAAATAACAATAAGTTATAATAAAAAAACAATTAGAAAATAATTCTTAAAAATACAAAACTTATTTGTGACAACAACATTTTTGCAAAAAGACTATTTACAAGAAATATATTGAGCTAATAACTTAATTAGTGACATAATGTTATCACAAAATATTTTTGTCATGATAACATTTTTTTTTTTTGTGTAATGATATAATTTAGGGTTAAATTCATTTTCCAACCTAGACTATTGACCTTTTTTAATTTTGCATCCTATTTTTTTTTTTTTCCAATCACAACCTAACTATATGTTTTGTTCACTTTTGTAATCTCCGACAATATTTTTCGATGAAAAATCGTTCACGTGATTTTCGCATGTCAACTGAGGGTTGTTTTCCTCATTTTGTAGGTCGTTAACTATATCCCCTCCAAAATTGAATTTTGCCCTAATTTTTCCCTCTTTTCTTTTGCAAATTATTTGAGCAAATGAAGATTAATGGTGAGATTCAAACAAAAATAAGATCTTTTTACTATTGAAAATAGTTGATTAGTTGAATTTACTCATGTTTTAGAAGTGCAAATGATGAAAATAATCCTCAATTAGCACGTAAAAATCACGTGGGCGTTTTCTTACTAGAAAATATTGGTTGGAGGTTGTAAAAGTAAACAAAACGTAGAATATAGGTTGTGATCGAAGAAAAAAAAATAGGATGTAAAATTAAAAAACGTAAGTAGTACAGGTTGGAAAATGAAATTAAATTTATGGTATAATATATATATATATATATATATATAAATGCTAAAATAACCACCGTGAGCAACTCTTAATATGTCCACCGACGTGTAATGATTTCATCCCCTCATTATATGAAAAGTGAAATTAATAGATTTATTAGATTTCTAACACATTAACCATGAATACATATTAATGTACCCACAATGGATAGGATAACATGACTATATATATAAGAAAATGCTCAAATATCCATCATGTGCAATTCTTAATATGCACACTGATGACGTGTAATGATCACATCCCCTTATTATATAAAAAGTGAAATTAATAAATATTTTGGATTTTTAACATATCAGTCATTGACTATGTTCATGATGGATAGGTGAACTGGAATATATAAAAATTTTATAAATGTTTTCCTCAAGTTAAAAAAAAAAAAAAAAAACATATTTATACATTTATTTATGATATGAAATAACCAAAGAGCAACCCAAGTAGGTTCCACTTAATTTGCAGACACTACATTCATAATTTCAAGAAGCAGACTCTGGGTTTTCCATTTTTTATTGGAGGTGGTGGTGGTGGGTAGGTTTCATTTCTCTAAATTTAATTTGCCTTCACTGTATAAGAATACCATACTTTCTTTGTTTACTTTATTTGTATTTAAATTGCTTATTTTACTAATCCAGACTATATGTGGTCTCTTATTCCCGCGATCACATATTAATATTTCCATTATTGATGTGTTATAATTTTAAAATAATTATTAATTTTAAATTAAAATATTTTAAAAAATATAATTATTATACATCAATTGTGAATATATATATATATATATATATATATTTATGGTGTAAATGTAAACATTTTTATATGTATTATACAATCGTAATTGTCTAAGTACAAATTTCTAATCAAACACCCAAATAAATTGATCCGACTCAAAAGAATTTGTAAAGATTTCTAAATACAAATTCTAATGTCAAAATTTATCTAAGTATAAATTTATAACCAAACATTCAAATAAACCGACTCATCTCGAAAGAATCAAACCAAAATATGAAATTAAGAAAAGATTAAAGAAAAGACCATGCTCGGAGCCTACTTGGGCAAATTTAGTCGGCTTATTCTATTTGGTTAATTGTGGCCGGCCAAAACATATTTAATGTATTATTTAAGATAAAACAACTCTTTTAGGTGTTTGAATACAATAGGTTTTCAATCCTTTTTTAGGTAAGTTAGATTTCTATTTATTGTCTAAAGGGAGAACACATGTAGTGGGGATCAACCCCTCATTCCTTGAATTTTCGTCTATTTACCAGGAAGTTGTCGGGTGAATTTGCCCCCACTATCTTCTATCTTTTAGGGATAACTGCTGGTTTTTTCAAATCCCCAACTTAATCGATTTTTCGGGTCTTTCACTCAGGATTCTGGCCGAGTTGGCAACAATTATTTTTGAACCGACACAAAATCAATCTTGATTTGCTCTTCTTAGTGACTGACCAGTTTAGCTACCTAGCCGAGCTCACATCGGGCGTCCAACAGTAATAATTACTTCATCTGCCTTAAGTGTTTGTCGATTGTTTCATAGAGATTAAAGTAATGTTAAATTAATTAATATAATTATGCATATACAATTTTAATTCTTCTTGATAATCTAAAAAGCCATATCTCTGGAGTTCAAACAATTTTTTTTTAAAGCATAAGCTAGAATTAATCAATTAAAAACAGTATTAATATACATATTTATCACATGATATTGTAGAATGTAATATACATGAGTTTGAAATATCATGTTGTGGCTTGTAGTTTCACCAATTAGTTTTACTATACTCAAATGTATGATTTACATCTAAATACAATATTTTTCTAGATTTAATTATATATACATATGTATATGTATGTATGTAATATGTATGTGATTTTATGTATATAAATAAAATAAAATAAACTATTTGACATGAATTCATGACAAGGGCTATAAAAAAAAAACAAAATCTCCCATTTAACAGACAATATATATATAATAAAGAGAATTCATGCATGTTATTATTTCTGTGTTTGTTATAATTCAAGAAGGGTTTTAAATTCCTTATATACCCTTTATGGACACAACAAATACATAAAACAAGTGGGAACTGCAAAACAAGCAGCATGAATTATTGGGGGTCAATATTTAATTTTCATAAATGTATGGCCCCAATACATATATTGTCGGCTTCAGGTGGTTTCGAGCAATTAAAATGTATCATTTTATATCAAGAGGTTGTTGGCTAGTTTGACCAAAACTAATAAAGAAATAATAAAGAAATAAAAAGAGGTAGTTAGTTATGCTTTAATGTGCTACCCCAAATATATTTTCTTAAAATCATGTTGCATTTATTTGAATATCCACCACAAATATTATTGAGCAATCTATTTTTTGGGTTTATGATATATTGATGAGTATTAAAGCTATATCTCAAGATCATATAATAAGTGAATTTACATAAATATATCACTACAAGAAAATTATCTGATAGTGACGGATTTTAGTGACGGAAATATTCCGTCAAAAATTTATTACGGAATAGTGACAGAAAAGATTTTTTGACGGACTTGTGACGGAATAATCCGTCACTACATAAATTCCTATTTTAAAAAAATTATAAATTTGGATATTTTTCTTAGTGACGGAATTTTCCGTCACAATTATGTAGTGACGGATTCGGATTTTTTTCTTAGTGACGGAATTTTCCGTCACAATTATGTAGTGACGGATTATTCCGTCACAAAATAGTGACGGATATAAATCCGTCACTATAAAAAAAATATTATATAAAAGAAATACATGTATAATATTATTACATAAAGCAACAATGGCCTAGTGGTTAAACTACCATCTTTAGGTCTGCCACGTCAAGCTCTTTTTGACAGAAATTAGCTTGACAGAAATTTTCCGTCACAAATACATGTTAGTGCCAGAATTTTTGATTTTAGTGACGGATTTTTCCGTCACTGTCTTTAAATTTTGTTGTAGTGTATATTACATGTACATCTTTTGTTTCTTTCTATAATTCAACAATCTCAGCTTAATTCATCCAACTATATTAGAAAGAAATCGACTTTTTTCATGTTTATATTTCCAATTAAACCAAATTTCGATGATAAATTATTTAAATTTGGTGAGTATATTCTGGACTTTAACAGATTCTAAATATTCATTTTGTTTCATTAAAGTTTTGATTTATCAGTAAGAATTAAAGTCTTGCTGAAAATTATAATAAACACACTAGCCTATACTTTCTTTTTTCTAAAAGAGGGTAATATAGTCTTTCGATATATACAATTATACATATTTATTATTTTACTTTATTAATCTTCTTAATGCAACTTGAAACCACAATTAAATAAAATGAACAGAAATATATATATATATATATTTACATATTTTATCATTGCCATAGAAGATATTCTAAATTTTTGAATTCATTAGGTAGTCTAGATTTATTTTTTTTAACTTTTCAAAGAGAAAAAAATTCTCATTAATAGAAGATGATATTTTGGAGTTTATCATCAACAACTAGATGATGATGGAGTTTCACTTTATTTCCCAAATCACGTAAGATTGGCTCTATAAATTTAATGTAATGTATATATAGGCTATGATTAATGGAGAAATAAATAGGAACTTTATATTGGAACACAAATTACCAAACTTTGAAATGTTATATATATGTATGTGTAAGTGAATGAAATAATAAGAGGGAAATATTCAGTTAACTTAAACATCATATATTTTATTTAATCAATAAATTTTATGAAATCTCGTATGTTCAGTCTTTTTCAACTTGCCAATTTTAGTAAGATTTTTAAAATAATATATTTAAAAGATTTTTTTTTTGTATTTCTACTATTATCACTAAAATGCACATATTTAACTACCAACTTTGGCCGTTAGGACAGTAATACACATTAGTTAATTAGCATGGGTAATTATTGTCTTATGTAGTACCAATAATGTTAATATAATGAATGAAGAAGAAGAAGAACTATTCTATCTAATTTATACTCAGTTCATAAAAAGAAAAATAATGTTCATGTGATCATTATTAACATATCTTGCTATGTCCACCATTAATTTATAAATATTTCATCCTTTTAAAATATGAGATGAGAAATTAATAGTTGCATTAGATTGTGTTTTATTGTGTTGTGTTCAAATCTCTTTACTAGCCCCAAAAATGAATTATATTTGAAAAGTAAATATGTGCTCAAACCCTCTCGGGTCAAATAAGTAATATGTTTTAGTTATATAGATAATACATTTATTTATGTGAATAATCTATTTTAGTTAGGCTAATAATACTATTACTATTTCAATAAAATGGGGTAATACATTTATTTAAATGGAGTAATACATTCATGTGATACAATTAATATTTTGCTACAACCAATACATTTCAATAAAATAATAAAACAAATTTCTAAGTAAAATAAAGTCATTTTGTTTAGTAAATGCAGTAATATTTTTATGTTATATGGTTCATACATTTATGTGATATAATCAATACTTCTACATTATATTTCAATTATGGTTAATTTCATTTCTCAACTTATACTATGTGCATTTTTTTTTTTTTTTACATCCTAAACTTTTTTTTTCCATCATAATCTATACTACACGCTTTGTTCACTTTAGCAACTTCTGACAACATTTTCCGATGAGAAAGAGCTCACGTGTTAGCCCAAATTTTTTTCTCCTATTTCTTCTACAAATTCTTTGAGTAAATGAAGAATGGTGGTGATGATGAGGTTCAAACAAATACAAGGTTTCTTTATCGTTGAAAATAGCTAAAGAGTTGAATTTACCCATGTCTTAGTACTGCAAAGCACAAAAATAACCCTCACTTGGTTCACGAAAATCATGAGGGCCCTTTCTTATCGGAAAATATTGTTGGAGGTTGTTAAAGTAAATAAAACGTGTAGTATATGTGTTGTTGTGGTCGGGAAAAAAAAAGTTTTGGATGTAAATTAAAAAAATGAGGTTGAAAATTGAAATTAACTCTTTCAATTAAGTGAGGTAACACTTTTATGTGGATAACGTGATACGTTTATATGATGCAACTAATACATATATATAATACAACTAATATATTTATGTGATACAATTAATCTTTTCGGTAAAATAATAAAACAATTCTTTAAAGTGATATAAAAATACTTTTGAGTAAAGTAGTAGTACATTAAGTTTTATAGTTAATACACTTTTATGATAAAAATAATAATCTTACATTATATTTCAGTAAAATGGGATAATATATTTATATAAATAAAGCAATATCTTTAGATTAATTGCACGGTGAAATATATTGTATTAATCTTTTGATATAATATATTGATGCACCAAAGAATTAGTCATTTATATTTTATATGTATGAAATTGTCTAATTACTATTGCATCTGCTACTGTCATCTCAAATGTACTTTTATTCTCAAATTCAAACAATAATAATTTAATGTTGTTGGGGAATTAATTTGTCTTCAAGAGTTATTTGTCAATCAACTAGTATAGAAGTAGATAAAAATGCATAAAGTTTCAGCTAGCATTTAATGAGATCTGAAGCATAATTAATTTTTCAGTTAAATTAAAAATGCATAAAGTTAGCAATATTAAATCTAGAGTCCTTTCAAATAATAATAATAATAATAATAATAATAATAATAATAATTATTATTATTATTATTATTATTATTATTATTATTATTATTATTATTATTATAGAGTGCATTTATTTAAAATCTATACAAAATTAATGTAATATTCGTTCCGATAATTACCTACTCATGATATTACACATTACAATTCATGAATTATAAATAATTTTAATAATTCTTATGTCGGAAATTGTTGGGATTTCAATATTTAGATTTTGATGAGACAAAATATATATGTAATAGGAAGTATTGAGTACCCCATTTTTCACAATGTTTAAGTGAAAATACAGACTAAATTTGAGTCTAGATATAGGTGCTGAAAGATGGAGGTCTTTATAAGTTACTTAGCTGTATCAAGCGTATCGGAAAGATGCTGCTGCAAGAAAGCAGATACAGCATCGCTGCAAGAAAGCAGTTACAGCACCGCAGTAAAATAAGAAAGAATGGCGTGCAGCATCGCTGCAAGAAAAGGATACAGGAGTACTGCAAGAAAAAGTTACAGCAGTACTGCCCAAAGATACTGCAAGCAGATCTTAGTTACAGCAGCACTACAAGGAAGTATCAGCTGCAAGAAAACTTAGGATACAGCGCAAAGCTTACTGCCCAAACAGTCAAACAGCGCCTATCACAAACAAAGAAGTATCCTGCAATCCGAGGAAGGATAAATGCAGTACGAGGAATAAAGATCCAAGCAAGAATAAATAGAGCCGTTCTAGAGAAGATCAAAGTTGCAGACATGGAGCCAATACAAAGATATCATGTGGACTGACGCACTGCAGAAAGCTGCTAGCCGCAACTGCCGCATTAAATGCTCCGAAAGAGAAAGTCAAGTCGCACTAAATGCGAGTCATGCCTCTGATCAAATACTTCAAATACAAAAGAGAAATATCTCCTTCAACGGATATCTTCTCATACAAGTATAAATAGAGGATGAGAAACACTAAAACTGGTTACTGAAACATTTACACTAAGAACCTTTATAAGTCAAGTCAAGTCATCATATTGGATCCTTTAGGAATTTGGCATGGAGAATGATGCAGCAACATTTGTTCCTATATCTACATCCATAAGCCTTGATAAAGATGAAGATGGTAAAGATGTAGATATCACAAAATACAGACGGTTAATTGAATCCTTGCTGTATCTTACAGCAAGCAGGCCAGACATCATATTTACAGTAGGAGTCTGTGTAAGATTTCAAGCAGCACCAAAAGAGTCATATCTTTCAGCTGTTAAGAGAATTATCAAGTATCTGAAAATAACTCAGGAAGTAGGCCTATGGTATCCCAAGAAAGGAGGATTCAAGCTTAAAAGCTACTCTGACTCAGATTATGCAGGCTGTAAGATTGATCGGAAAAGTACCAGTAAGACCTTTCAATTTCTGGGAAATAGACTTGTTTCATGGTTCTACAGGAAGCAAACTTCGATTGCAACCTCTACAGCAGAAGCAGAGTATGTTGCAGCAGGAAGTTGCTGTGCGCAGATTCTCTGGATACAGCAGCAACTTAGAGATTATGAGATTGAAGAAAAAGAGACTTCAATTCTCTGTGATAATACAAGCACAATTGCAATTACTCATAATCTGGTTTTTCACTCAAGAACAAAGCACATCGATATACGACATCACTTTATAAGAGATCACATGGAAAAGAAAGATGTTGTGCTTGAGAAAGTTCACACGGATCTCCAGCTTGCAGATATATTCACTAAATCATTAAGTGAATCGAGGTTTTCTATACTTAGAAACGAGCTGGGAATTCTTAAGTTATGAGGTGAAAAAGATGGTGCAGAAGCCTAGGGGAGCCTCTGCATGCTTGTAAGAAGTAGTAAGTATAGTGCTGTAAGCTGCGTCTTCATATAGCGCTGGGTTCAGACAGCGCTGCTTTCTCTTATTCTTACAGTACAGCATCGGATAGGAAAGTAAATAGCACCTGGTTACAACATTTATTTCAAAGAGTATTGATTACTCTGTAACCTCGTACCAAGGATGCTGCAACCTTAAAAAGACATTCAATTATGCGGCAAATCGCATGTCTTTCAACATTAAATGCATGTCTGCACGTGTCAGAAGTGGAAGAGGCACGTTCAGAAGCCCACGTGCCTAGTAATGATTATTGACGATTTGACCCCTCCGTCTTTTTCTAAGGACCGTAAGATCAAATCCCTCAGATTATTCTCAACCGTTGATCTTCTACACGTTTCTTGAGATCCGCCATAACCCCCATAACAGCCCTAATTTGAATTCATTTTCACCATCACCCAAGGAGAGAAGCTTCATTTCTCGCAAAAATTTTCCAAGTCCAAAATCTTTGAAACTTTTCATTTTCTCTCTCAAAAAAATCAATGGCTGCCAGACAATCTATTATTTTAGAAGGACGTCTGATCAACCAAGAGCACGTCTATACTTCTGGGTTGTATGACTACTCTCTGATTCGCAGGATCTTCACCGCCCTTGAAAGGACTCAAGTCATAGGGCTACTGACCACCATCTACGCTGTCTTCTCGGTGGAGTCAGTTCAACGTTTTTACTCCTACGCTAGGACAACGGAGGAGAGGAACTGCATCCTATTCAGGATGAATGCAGATGAGGAAGAGCGATCTCTAACTATCAGAGACATCGCCACCACCTTCAGTATTTCCGTTGGAGGTATGACCCCCAGTTAGCTTGTGACATATGGGGAGAACAATGCTCAAGAGATGTGGGATCTCTTTCGAGCACGAGACGTCGGGACCGAGATCAAGAGAAACGCCCTGAAGAAGCTCTTCAAACCGGAGTTTGAACTCCTATATGATATATGTGCGTACTTCATCGAAGGCAGGACGGGGAGTTACGACAAGTGCACAGATCTCCAGTTTCGGATCATGTCTGCCATCATGGTCGGAGAGAAGGTGAACTGTTCTTCATGAAAAGGCTGTGGGAGGAGACAGAGAAGATAACGGTGAGGAGGAGCTTCGGTATCACCATCTGCTCTCTACTCTGCAAGCTTGGTCTCCAGCTTGCAGTACCCATCCCTATTCCCATTAGAAAGTATTGCAGGGAGAAGAAGAAGGGTAAGACACAACCGAAGGCAACATAAGCTGGGGTTGCAAGGAAGAAAACCAAAGATAAAAAGAATGCAACCCTAGCTCTGTAAGATGAAGCTGTAGGCAGCGAGGGCGATGTGGAAGATGAGGATGTTGAGAGTCCTCTTCATGTCATCAAGAGGACCTCAAGAGAGGTTGTCCCTGAACCTGAAGCCTCTTCCTCGGATGACGATGCACCCTTGGTCAGAAGGGCCCCACGTAATAAGAAGAAAGCTACCGCAGCTGATAATTCCCAGCTCTCTACACCTTGCTTGGCTGTAGTTGTAGTTGAGGATGAGTCACATCAACCAGAGAGTGACAGAGAAACTGGTGTAGAAGCTCGTCTACAAGGGGCTACTGACTTAGCTTCCTCGCGCGATCATGAAGCTGTTGCATCAGTGCTTGATCCAACCTTTCCAGCTGCTAGAAATATGGAGCAGCAGTACAATCTCTGGAGAGAGATGCGGCTGTCTAAGGGGGAAGTTCTTCTGCAATGGAAGAATTTCCTGACAGTCGAGCAAGCTGTCCTGGAGTGGGCCAACTCAGAAGACATTCTGGCGCTCTTGCAACCTGAGTATGCAGCAATGGTGCAAGATCGATCAGCTAGCAGTGCTGCACAGGGAACAAAGGACAAGGAAAAGGGAAAAACTCTTGTAGAATCCGACTCTACAGAGCTGCCGATGAGAGCAGCATTGAAAGACGTCTAGGTTTTCTTTACCCCGGCTACGGAGGCTGTAAGAATAGGCGATGATATCGCTTTTGCTCAAGAGCAAATCGACACCCTGGGAGTAGAGCAGGCTGAGGAAGCAATGCTACAACAGGCGCTGCAAGTAAGTGTTAAAGAAATAAGGATGCAGCACACTCCTAGGAGGATGCGGGGAGAAGGTAGTTCAAGTCAACATCATGCAAATTCCCCTGCATATGAGCAAATGGTTGAAGGTCTCTCCAACATTGTCGTGCTTGATCCTTTGGAGGGGGAGGAGCCTCAACTGATGGACTACGGTGATTCTCATGTATACATGAAAGCTGCTGCTTCAGATTCTCAAAGGAAACCAACCGCCATCATCAGAGATGTAATCTATGACATTGTTGCTGATGTCGCCGATGATGCAACCACGGAGAAAGTTGTAGAGGCTGGACTCCATGTACTGGCAGAGACAACAGTATAGCAAGCAGCCACTTTTGAAGAAGCTGCTGAGAAAATAAGGAGGGTAGAAGCTGAGATTCTTGCAGCAATGGAGCTTACAGTGCTGAATGTTGTGGAAGCTGCAAGAAACCAACCAGAGCTGCAAGAACCCATTCTTGCAGCAGAAGCTGTCCAGGTTACAGGACCGACCGAGGAGATGGGATCCTTACAGAAGACCTCAGGCGAGGATGTTGTTCTGACAACACTCCCTAAGGGAGAGAAGACCTCTGCTGGGGAGGCTGTTGAGACAGTACCCACAGAGGATGCTGGAGTGGAAGCAGAGGTAACCGCTGTGCAGCTAGAGACACCTCAAGAAGAGGTTGATGTTGCAGCTGCTGCATGCTCAAAAGAACCTTCTTAGGTTTCAACAACAGAGGTTATTGAGGACGTTGCAGCTGATCATGTCAAATTCCTTACCCAGGCTGATCAGCTGAAGATTGAAGCTGTACAGGCTCGTCAAGAAGTAAGGTTGTGTAAGCGTCATGCTGAGAATGCCTCTGACAGGCTGCAAACTCACTCCCTCATGCTTGACACACTTTTGGACCGTGTAACGGAGCAATCAAGTAGAACCAGAAGTGTGGACGATCGTTTGGGGAACTTGGAGATGATCGTCCAACCATTTGGGGAACTTGGGGAACCAGAAGGGTAAACAGAGCCGAAGGTGAAAGGCATTACAAAGAGAAAATGGCTGCTCAGAGAGCGGAGCAGGCCAGAGCTGAAGCTGATGAGAATGCCTAGATGCAGAGGCTTGAGCTGATTGGAGAAAGAAGATTCTTTGGCAAAAACTTCTACCAGTACCCTCCTCAGGAAATACCCCGACTCGACACAGACAACATATCTGCTGAAGTATCAGTGTTGATGGATCAGAGGCCAGATGGAGAGAACATCGCATGGGGCTTGAACATCTTCAAGTCCATCAAGCTGCCTACTGATCGTAATCCATCTTTCGAGATGATCACGCTGTACAAGAGATCCGAATATCTCAGATACTTCAGGTTCATGTGCAGAAAGGGCAAATTCAGTAAATTTCATACTTGTCAGTCTGCACTAAGAAGATATAAAGAGCTTACTAGGTGCGGAGAGCTTGAGATTCAGAACTTCTACACCGACCTAGTGAAGCGAGACAGGATAGTGCCGTTCTATGAGGACTTCTGGCTGAGATGGATTTAGGTTCCAAAGATGCAACAAATATTTGAAGAATCTTATTAGGAGTCCATTCGAGATTGGTGGAAAGGATCGAGAGAAAGAGTTGAGCAGGAAAAGATGGATGCTGAAAGTAGACCTGAAGAATCGTCATCTCGAAGGTCTCTGTTTCAATAGTCTTATATGTATATGCATGCTCTTTGTACTCTCTTTATTGTATTTCTCTATCTTTTGTAAAATTTCTATCAGCTAATGAAGAAATTTTAGTTTATTGCTTTTGATCAAGTTCATCGATTATGAACTCGTGCATGCTTTTGAGTTTTCCTGAAGATATGTGATGAAGAAATAGCATGATGCATCTCTGATGAATCCAGGATTAGTTTTTGCCTATCAAAGCTTATCAAGTATGTAACCCTGATGAAAAATGAGTTAATGTAAAAATGAAAACTTTCTTCATGAACGAAATAATGTAAAGGTTTTGTCATCATCAAAAAGAGGGAAATTGTTGGGATTTCAATGTTTAGATTTTGATGAAACAAAATATATATGTAATAAGAAGTATTGAGTACTCCATTTTTCACAATGTTTAAGTGAAAACATAGACTAGTTTTGAGTTTAGATATAGGTGCTGAAAGATGGAGGTCTTTATAAGTTATTTAGTTGCATCAAGCGTATCGGAAAGATACTGCTGCAAGAAAGTAGATACAACATCGCTGCAAGATAGTAGTTACAGCACGGCAGTAAAGTAAGAAAGAATGGCGTGCAGCATCACTGCAAGAAAAGGATACAGGAGTACTGCAAGAAAAAGTTACAGCAGTACTGCCTAAAGATACTGCAAGCAAGTCTTAGTTACAGTAGCACTACAAGAAAGTATCAGCTATAAGAAGACTTAGGATACAGCGCAAAGCTTACTGCCCAAACAGTCAAACAGCGTCTATCACAAACAAAGAAGTATCCTGCAATTCGAGGAAGGATAAATGCAGTACAAGGAACAAAGATCCAAGCAAGAATAAATAAAGCCGTTCCAGAGAAAATCAAAGTTGCAGACACGGAGCCAATACAAAGATGCCACGTGGACTGACGTGCTGTAGAAAATTGCTAGCCACAACTGCCGCATTAAATGCTCCGAAAGAGAAAGTCAAGTCGCATTAAATGCGAGCCATGCCTTTGATCAAGTATTTCAAATTCAAAAGAGAGATATCTCCTTCAACGGATATCTTCTCATACAAGTATAAATAGAGGATGAGAAACACTGAAGTTGGTTACTGAAACATTTACACTAAAACTCTTAAGCTTTCAAGTTACAAACATTCAAGTCTATCATCAGTTTCAGTCACTCAACCTCTGTGAAGTGAAGCAAGCTGAAAGCTAAAAGATCCTTCGAAGGATTCAGAAGCTCACTTCACCGCACCAGTTGAAGAACAAAACATATATGCTTTTAACCTTGTTGCTGTGTGCTTAGGTTATTTTAGAGGTGTCGAACAGTTGATAGGAGAGATCCTTGCTGTTTGTATAAGTTGTCTAGAGTTAGGTAGCTTCTCTGTGTGGGGGTTTAGAATCCTGTGTGGGTTAGCCTTTAGAGTTTGCAGTTGTTGTGTGTACGCTGGACTCTAGTAGATTGTTGCTTTGTAAAGTTAATAGATTGTTAGGAAGGTCCTGTAATTCAATCTTGTTTAACGTAGTTCCTGCTCAAGGTAGCAGTAGAGTGGACGTAGAAGGATTACACCACCTTCGAACCACTATAAGTCATAAGTGTTTTATTACTTTATTATCTGTGCTTATTTCATATTCTTATATATATCTCTCATAAGTATAAAACGTTTTGAAAAGGATCATATTTGAGAAAACCAGTCTTGTGTTATTAGTCGTAATTTTTCGCTGCGTATAAACTCTAGTTACAGCGTGCAGCACTGCATCCTAGTGCTGTAAGCAGTAACTGTCTGGCGCTGTAAGTTCGAGTAACTTGGAGAACATAAAGGTTTTACGATAGATTTGCAAAATAGACCAAAGTTCATTCACCCCCCTCTCAACCTCGGACACCACTTGGACCAACAGAAATAATCACTTGTCAATTGTGGATACATTTAAGATTAAAAACATTGGTACTTTAATTTGATTTTACAGAATCAATATTATTTATAAAAGATTTTTAAAATGATTTTGATAAATCATCATATTTTTTACATGAGATTTTAGAGAATAATATTAAAACATATTTTTATATATAAAGTTAAAATAATGATCGCATGCTCACTGTGCACATATCTTAATATGTTAAACACTGATATGTAAAGATCCTATCATTTTAAATCTTGTGATTTAAAATTAATTATTGTATTTGATTTGTAACACATCAATGACTGATACAAAGATTACTATAGTTTTAAATCTTGTAATATGAAATTAATGATTATGTAAGATTTATAACACATGAATTATAAACACATTAATATGTGTTCAGGATAATTAGAGGAGTAAGCACGTAAAAAGTTAACTAAAAATATCAACTAATTGATACATTGATGACAAATATTACATGATAAACTGTATAAATAATACGCACCACTACAATAATTGTTTAAAGTTAACTAATACATATGACTATTGTCTACTAATATCATATTATGTCTTATGTTGTTCAAATACAGAAGATGAAAAATACTAAATGCTGTTTAATTCAAAATTGACCATTAAATTTGTCTAGATATATAAAATGAAAAAAAAAAAAAAAACCTTTCTCCTTTTCATAACAATAAGGTAAGCTTTTTAACACATACCAATATTTTATCCACATTTAATTGATATCTTACTGATATTCGTACAATATATACTATGAGCTATAAGATATTGATATTGACATTCACCAATAGCAATATTCCAACAAAATTAACTTGATCCCATGCATCAATATTGATTGACCAAAAATATCCAAATTTCACAATTTTTAAAAGATTAGGTACATTGTGTCCTCTAATATGTCGAAATGACTTTCATATCTAAATTTTCTATTTTATGAATTTAACACATTAATGTAAGATACATTAATACGATAACTAAGATAATGTTTAGAAGGAGATTCATGAGTCTAAGATTTGAGATTTGTTTGCTAGGAGTTTTAAATTAGTATTATAAAATCAATTAAAATACTATTCAATTTTACAAAATCATTCTCCCATATAAAATCTTATAACAAACATAAATTTTAACTATTAATATTTATTTACAAAACTCGGGATTTCATTGAATTTCTCCATTCCTATGTAATTGATTGATGAATCTGGATCAAACAATTAATTATTCTTAAGATTACAATATTAGGATCTAATTAGATGCTACATCACTTAGTAGTAGCCTTTTATTATTTAATTACTATATATCAGCTACTGGCTAAAGTTGAGAATAGGGACAATATTCAATTAACTATAAAGTAACCCTACATGGGGACTAATTAAAAACTGAATTAGAAAATAAAAGACGACAAAAATAATTATTAAAAAAAAAAAAGAGTTACACTAACGACCGTCAACTTGCGGACTAACGGCTCTTTCCTTGCACGGACTGGGTGGCAGGCTACTCCTCCTAGTTGCCACAAGCCGTTGAGCTAACCGTCCGATTCTGTCTCCATTACTCTCCGTCAGCAACCGCTTCCCGCCAAACGGTAACGACTCCACTCCTCTCTCCTCCAGCACCTCCGCCGCCGTCTCCACAGCGCCGGTGACCTGAATCCTCACGTAGTCGCTCGGGTTGCAGAAGAAGGCATTGCCGAGGAATTGGTCGATCGTTTCAGAGACGCCGTCGAGGACAATGCCGACGACTGCCGCCGTGCAGTCGCCGCTGCGGCGGAGGTTCACTCCGTTTCCGATCGACAGCACCAGCATATCGTCCACGCCGGTCACCGACGGAAAATCTCGCTTGTTGTGGAGGACGTGAGTGACGGCGGCGGCGGTGGGATTGTTCATCACGAGTCCGCCGTCCACCGCCAGGCAGCATGTTTTGCCGTCGCTGGAGGTCAGCTCGAACGGCTTGAACATCGGCGGCGTGGCTGACGTGGCGCGGATGACTTTCCACAGCTCGAAGTCGTAGCTCGGCGACTCGGAGGCGTCGGCTCGAGAGAAAACAAACGGCGCCGAGCTGTTCAGGTCGAAGCAGGGGACGAGGAGAGGCTTACACGTGTCCTTTAGGGTTAAAACCTTGCCGTCGTTTCTCGTGAACGCTTCCATTAACGCTGCGTCGCTGCTCTTCCCGGAGTACTTCAATCGCCGCCTGAAGAAGCCGCCGCGCGTGACTTTGAACAGCGCCTTCTGATTCTCCGACAGGAAGCTTATGGCTTCTCTGGCAGTGAAGAGCGGGCGGGCGGCGCCGCCGTCTGCGACGAGCATCGCGGCGAGGAGAGCGCCGATTCCAGTGCCGACCACGATATCGAAGAAATCAGCGATTCGAGCGTTGGAATCGCCGGTTTTCGCTTGGATCTGGTCCTCGAGATGAACCAAGGCGGCTCCGGCGACAAGAGCGGTGGTTCCTCCGCCGTCAATGCTCAACACTCGCGTTTTTTTGCCTTCACAGTGGTACAGCCACTTCTGCTCCAACTTGGAGAAAATCTCTAACGTCACTTTGCTAAACTCCATAGCTCCAATCGATCATACAACGCCAATCGTTTATACTCTCAAAAATTCAGCAAAATGAAACAGAAAACAGAAATAGAAGTTTTGAGTACTAGAGAGTAAAGTACATAGCCATGGAGACTGCAGCAAGCAATAGGTAGGAGGAATGGATTATGGAGAAAAAAAATCGTGAAAAAGTGAAGATCACGCTTTATTACTGAAAATGCTAAGATCTCTCTCTCTCTCACACACACTACGAGCAAGGAAAGCCCAGATTACGTGCGTGGTGTATATATAGATGGATTCCTTTTCTTTTTTTTTTTTTTTTCCTTTTCCTTTTCCATCCCATCTCATCTCACATTTTTTGTCTCTCATGGCTAAATATATAATTTCGACTCTGATTTTCTCAAGGATTTAATTTCGTAAAATAGATCTATTTATACATCATTATTAATCATAAATTAATATGTAAGATTTAGTAGTTTTCAACTTTAATTTAATTAAAATAACATCATAAAATAATTAAACCTTTCAACTTTAATTTAATTAAAATAATATATAATTTTTGTATTATTATATAAAAAAATTTATATTGACCTATTAATATATGTATGTTTTTTTATTTTAAAAAATAGTTTATGGTTCAATTAATATATTTAAGTTTTTTTTTCATATTATTCTTTTAATTAATCATTTTTATATCTTTTTTTTTATTTTATAAAATAATTTTATAAAATAATTTATGTTTTTGGTATTAATTTTAAAACTAAACTCATTTATATTTATTTTCTAAAATAATAATATATAATTTTTATATTATTATGTAATACAAATTTTCATATTTTTCAAATTGATATAAGTATTGTTTTTTTTTTTGTTGTAAAATAATTTTTGATTCAAATTAAAAACCAAACTCATTTTATCTTTATTTTCTAAAATAATAATATATAATTTTTATATTATTATGTAATACAATTTTTTGTATTTTTTAAATAAATAAATATATATTTTTTTTATTGTTGTATAATTAAATTTTTTATATATTCTTAATTAATTGATATGATATATATATATATATATATATATATATATCTTTTTTTTATGTTTTTTGTATTAATTTTAAAACACAATAATTTTATCTTTATTTTTTTTAGAAAAACATTCATAATTTATGAATTATGAATTATAAAACACAATTTTCGAATTATGTTTTAAAATAATATACCAATTTTGTATTATTATATAAAAGGGTGAGAGTAATATTTTAGGTGTAGTTTCTTAATTAATTCAAAATAGTATTTTATAAAAATACATCTCACTTTTTTAAAATTATGAGTTTGCTCATATAAGATAATATTAATGCAAATAATGTAATATAAGATAACATTATAAATTAATTAAATGTATTAAATTTAAGTTAATTAAAAAACAATTATTTTATAATTGTTAATTAATAATTGTTTTTAATTAACACATGCAACACAAAATGAAAAAGGGTGGCATAATGGATTGTTAAATTAAAAAAAAAAATTTAAGAAAAGACAACGCTTAAAAGCGTTGCAAAAAAGAGTTGTCGTATAGCCAAAAAAAGGCCATTTAACAACCCTCCAAAAAAAACGTTGTCGTTTCCATTTTTAGCGTTGTCGTATGGAGACTTTTTTGAAAAAAGACAACGTTTTTCGAAAAAAGGATTGTAAAATCCCATAAGACAACACAAATTCATAAAAAAGGTTGTTAAATGGGGGTTGTTATAGGCCAAATTTCTTGTAGTGTACATTGAACATAAATTTGTGCGTAGATAAAAATTGAATATTTTAATTATTTGTAAAATGAGATTGGATGTAAATAATAATAATAATTAATAATAATAGTAATTATTAATGATAGTAATAATAATAAATCTCTCTGTACTGAATAGCTCATACTTCACAAGATTTGAGTAAGTTTGATGTGCAATTGGTGCACATGCAATATAGATCGATCTGAATTGACCTGAATCCGTAAGATTTTTTTTTTTCGCTTCAAGTAAAAAATTTATATTGTATTGGTGTGAACTTTTTATTATATTGTTGTGATCTTTATGTACAAATGTTCTAACCTTATGTTCTGTAACTTAGGAAAATATAAATTATTTCAGCAAAATTTGTACATATATACTTTTATGTGATATTCATGTGATTTTTATGTATATTTGTATGACTTGTGTACAAATCCATACCTTTATGTATTCGATAAAGATATTTGTATATAAAGGACACATTAATATAAAATAAAGGTGATATGAATATTACATAAAAATATATACATACAAATTATGTTGATTTTTTTTTTCTAAATTATAGTACATAAAGATCATGATATTTATATATAAAAATTACACTAATATAAAATAAAGGTCACATATTTATAATATAAAAATCAACGTATAAAATAAATGGGGAGAAAAAATTAATCAAATACAACACATTCAATAGGTTACAATGATTACACAATTATCCAACTTTTGGTTTGAAAGATCATTATATCCAATTTGTCCAATAATTTTTTGTGCTTGACAATTTACAATAATATTTTTCTGGTTGACAATTTAGAACAACAAATTAGAATAATAAATTATGAAATGATATGAATATAGATCAATTTCAAAACTTACATGTAAATCACACATGCTTGTCCTTTTTTTCGGGGGGGGGGGGGGTGTGCCTATTTCACTTATGTAGATTAAATTCTCCATCTTGTGACCTAAATTTGAATCATATTTTCATTCATATCAATCATAATTATTTTAAATTATTAATTGCCCTAAATTTATTAAAAGAAAAAAGAACACATTAAAAATATAAAAATAAACAAAAAAGACATTGATTGAAGAAATTGAGTTTTTTTACAAGAATTAAAATATTTATATTCCTAAATAGTATTTTTTTCAGAATCCTAAAATGTATATTTGAAAAAATAGATTGTATTTTATAATTTACTAAACATCTAAAATTTATAATTTTCAAACCAACTTTTACTAAATACATAAATTTTTATAATTCAACCGGAAAATAAGTTTAATACATTTGTAAATATTCCAATAAAATATGAAAATCAATTTTGAAAATTAATATTTTAAAATATTAATTGATGGAATAATTTGAAAAGTTACTTTTAATTAAAAAATAATAATTTAATTTAATTTTTTTTTCAATAAATCTTAAGTTAATCATGACATCCAAAAATGACATCAAAACTCCAATAATGTACAATTGAGCTAAAAAAATAGTAAACTTTAAATAATAATCAAATAAGTTTGAATATTACTTTTAAAATATATAAAATAATAAGAAAAATTGGATGAATTTTTAACTACATGGATAAATACAAAAGTACATTTTAAAAACATCATTATAATATATGATAATTATATTCCTAATTTTTTGTTAATATTCCGAATTTTCAAGTTAAAAATTATAATAGACTAATATTGATTTACATTAATTTATATAAAATTCGAAATTAAGTTTGGGTAACAGCCGAATAAACCTGTAAAGTATGAGATAACAATCTAAAAAATATTTTGGTCCAAAAAAAAAATATATATTAAAAGTCAAATTGTATTTTGGATTTATTTAATTATGAACAAATATAGGTACATGCAGGGGAACCCAAATCTCCTTTATTTAGAAACATCATTACCCAAAACATAAAACTTCATATAAGACGGTTTTATGCATATAATTTTGTATGATGAGTTTTTTTTAATTATTAACCAAACTCATTTTCATAATATGTGAGTTATTAGTTATGTATCATATACAAAGATACCTACATTTATTTAGTTTTCACATAAATTGTTCGAACAATTTTCATACAAATCTACATAGAATTTATTAGATCTAATCCACACAGGATAACTAATCGAGCTCACAAAGAGCTCTTTAACTCACATAGAGTTGGTATATTTAGTGAGAACCTAACTTCAATAGTTAAGGACTCTTGAAATAATCTATCACATAAAGACATGGTTAATGATGCCTTCTTCAACTTTAAATCATCCACTGAACTTGAATGTAGGAATGTGCAGTGGTCGATTCGATATCCGAACTGAATTGAATCAAAGAAACCGAAAATCAAATTGACATTTATGTTCAAATCAAATCGAATTGAATTAACCGAATTTTACGTAATTCAAAACTGAAACCGAACCAAATTTGTTTAAAACTGAATCAAAAAACATTTTTCGATTCCATTACGTTCGATTTTTCGATTTTAGCCGAATAATGTTCATTCCTATGGATGTTCAACTTCTTATGTAGGCTTGTTTATGATCTAAATATAACTCATTTGCCATACTTTTAATATTTGTATAATTAACATTTTACTTATGTATTGATAGTGTTGACGTCATAATTTGTAATTGATTTATTCCAACAGATAGTACTATTAGAATTAAAATTAAAATACGAAATTGAAAAGCAGACTGAAAAATCGACTAGCATGCTTAATGTTACTTGGAGAAGGGTGTTCAGAGCCCAAGTCCAGAGAGACTTAGCTACCTTGCATAGGCCCAAAATATAATTATGCAAAATTAAAGTAGCCCATAATGTAGGCCCAATTAATTGGGCTTGGACAAATACTGAGCCAGCCCACTAGATTGACATAGGGATACTTTACACCAATCTTAATCTCATGTAATAATGATATTCTCCTTGCAAATCTATATAGAAAATTAAATTAATAGTTTGAGGACGAGTAAAATGAATTAAAAATATGTATTAATTAGTCAGAGTAATAACTTATTGACTTATTGGGTGATATATATATATATATATATATATATATATATATATATATATATTTCTTTTATAATCTAGTTTTTCATTTTATTTTCTTGGAAAAAAACCTTATTATTTTTATAATACAATCACTTAAATATGAATGAATTGAAATGAATTTATAACTCAACAAAATATACAAGGAAATATTGAGATATGTAAAAGTATTGAGTTTGAAAGTGTAACTTTCAAGTTTTCATTGATATAAGTATAATAAAGAAAGTATTTTTTTAAAGAAATATAGCAAAAGGATATTTTGCTTATTCGACATTGAAAGTGTGGAGAAATTTCCATGTAAAAACTACAATCAACACTCACGTTGCATCCAAAGATTGGAACCAAGAATTACATTTCATTCAAATACTGCGATCATTGTATCCAAAAATTGCAATCAAGAATCACATTCTAATTTATAGCCAAAATACATATTTCACAAAGTGTTTGGTTAAAAACACATTCTCAACAGAAGACTGGTTTCATTTAATAAGAGGTTTAAATTAAAATTGAATCATAGTGGCAACGGTTCACCATTTTCTTCATTAATTTCATTTCTTCTTTCATTTCTCATACTATATATATTAAAAATATATAAATAAATATCTATTGAAAAAAGACTAAAGACTACCTCCAAAAATGAAAGAATGCAAGTCAATTTAGAAAAAAAAAAGACTTTTATTAATATATATATATATATATATATATATATATAACAAGCAAGAATATAAACGACATACTTAATAACAAATCTCTTATTAGACAACTTGATTTTCTCTCTTTGCATACACAAATCGAATGAGTTTTGAACTTTCTTTTTTAAACAGTGGTAGATCCATTAAAGTTTTTAAGGGTTATAAGTTCATACCTTGATTTTTGCCAAAAAAAAAAAAACTCATATATTTATATATATATCATGTAGTTTATATATTATGCTTTAGGATTTAAAAAAATATTTAACTTACATTAGTCCCAATTCATAAGGGTATATTTGTTTAAGGATGTTTAAGGATTACGTAGGATTGAGTAAATTCGATTTTGAAATCCTGGAATTTGGTAATAAAGGTAAATATTTAAAATATGTGTTTGTTATGAGATTTTATAGGTAAGATTATTACTGTAGATGTCAAATTAATGATGGAAAAGGTATGTATATATAATATTATATTGTTAGTTGATGTGTAATATGTTTTAGGTATAGAGTTAATTATAGTGTTTTTTTAGATATAATAGGTTTTTGATGGATCTGATAATTCTTGACCAAATTCTTCAAACAAACACGGATTTGAGATTTTAAAATCTCAAATCCGATGGAGTGAATTCTTAAACAAACATACCCTAAATTGTTTGAAATGTTGAGGTTCTAATATAGTAATATTATATGTTTTTAGGTTTTAATATGTCTATATTTTGTTTATGCTACTCTTTTACCTCTTTTATTCTTAGACTTGCTTTTCATTTGAAATTGTATAAATTTTTTTAAAAATATATCTTATAATTGTGCACATATTATTTATAAACCACCACTGCTTATAGAAAGCTTGACAAACCACCACTGCTTATAGAAAGCTTGACAAGGGTGCAAGTCCACCAACTATCTCACTTTTATAGTCTTGCAAAACATTAACCAAAGTGGAAGAAAAACCTCTCTACAAACTAGGTAATGATTAATGAAAATTAGTGAGATAACCTTATCCCAATTTCAAACATGCTTCCATATCCCAAATGAACTTATTTGCATCCAAAAAAAACATTATGATTGAATTAGAATAAAAATATGTGACTTTGTAATATTATGTTGAATTTTTTACATAAATATTAATAATTTGCAATATTTTTGTACAAAGTATCATGAACAAATTTGTGACTTTGTTTAAATTAGTGAATAAAATAATGCTAAAGTTTAAATTATCAATTCTCTTTTATGAAATAAACAACTATATAATACAATCTATAAGAATTAGGTGTCGACAAGATATTAAATACTAGCTTTCTCGTAGAATTTTGTAGAAAATACAATATTAAAAGGAATAATTGTAAATCCATCCGATTGCTTGATTTTATAATGCTCAAATATTTAATATTTTTTTTCATAATAATAATGCAATATTTTTGTGTTTTTTTATTAAGTGTGTGTATATATATATATATGTATTTTTATTAAAAAAAAAATCTTGGAGAAACGCGGGAGAAAATGTTTAAAATTGTTAGTTGAATAAACTGGATTTGATCCATAATCTCGTAAATGACCCGACAAAACTAAGGGTACAATTACTAAAATGCCCCCAGCGCAACCTACCTCTTCTCCCCCACAACTATTTCTTACACTAGCATTTCCTTTCTCTCTCATCATATCCTTCTCTCATGGAGAATCAGAGCCAGAACTCCGGGCGGCGCCACCGCCAGCAATCGGCCTCGACTTCGCCATCTTCGAGGCGGAGCTTGAAGAGGAAGCTTGACGAGGAGTGCGGCGGCGATCGCGGAAGTGTCGGCGGCGAATCGCATCCAGGTTCCTACCAGGATCTCGAGCTCGAAATTCGTGCTCAAGTTGAGATCCTCGATACCGTCTTCTCCTCCGCCGAGCAAGATCTCGCATCCGCCAAACGCGCCATACACGTCCTGTCGAAGCTCGCTAAGAACGGTACTAGAGTTTTCTTTTCTAATTTATGCCAATTCGGTATGTTTATGAGTGGTGACGGTTTAATTGAGTGTGCATGTTCCGGATTTTGAGGCTAGGGTTTTGATCTATGGTGGATTGTTGCGTGTGGTTGTAGAGGACGTAGTGAGTGAAGATGATTTTTGTGTTTAGTTTAATATTGTGATTAAATCGATGTATGCCTGGGCTTGACTCTTTGTCTTCTTTGGGGGTGGTGGTGGACTTTGAGTTTATGCTTTTGATCTTTGAGGAACTACGCATGTGTGGTTGCAGAGGATATGGTGAATGTAATAGTGGATTGTGCGGCCGTACCCGTTCTCGTAAAGCACCTGAAGGCTCCGCCTTTGCTTGGGAGGGAGGGAGAAGGTGGTCCAAGGCAATACGAGCATGAAGTGGAGAAAGGAAGCGCCTTCACTCTGGGACTTCTAGCCATTAAAGTAACTGCAGCACTTGATGATTTTACTTCTTTATGTTTACTTGGTTCCTTTTATTTTCCAATTACACAGACTTAATTAGTGCGTTTAGTTGTCTTTTACTGATTAATTATGAATTTACTTGAGATATTAATATCTCCCGACTGAAATTGAACACTCAAAGATATATGGAATAAATATGAATTATTCTAACTATGTGAATCTGATGGTTTCCAATGTCTCACCATTTCGTCAATCAAGTTATTTTCTCTTATGGCATGCTATCTGATCATGATTTTCTCAACAAAAACTGCTGCTGGGGAGTGCATGAATTGCCTGAGACTGTTTATGGCATGCTCTGATCATTGTTCGTTCTTTGCCTTTAAAGATGGAACATGGTCATGCCAAATATTTGTTAGCGTGTTGATTGCGGAATTTGATAATATTAATGCTTACCTAATGTAATAAAAATGTAAATTCGTGAGGCTTTATTTAATAACTCATTGGAAACAGTAAGTACATAAACTTTTGTATAACAGTTAGGCAGATATATATTTGCACTAATAGAAGATGAGACCATCTCCTGATCTTATATTATTCAGATGTATTTTATGGAAGGATGACATGCAACTAGAATGCCCTTGTGGCACTTAAAATATTGATCCAGAATCAGATCTTTTGATATAACTTTGTCTATCTACCCCCCTCATGTTTGACAGCCAGAGCATCAACAGCTAATTGTTGATGCTGGAGCGCTACCCCATCTTGTGGATCTTTTAAAGAGGCACAGTGATGGTCCAAACTCTCGGGTGGTAAGTGGTGTCATTAGGAGAGCAGCTGATGCAATCACCAATCTTGCTCATGAGAATAGCAGCATCAAAACCCGTGTCAGGTTGGTTTTCTAGTACTTTATGTGTGGACATTTAAATAGTGCTTGCCTTCTTATACTTGAATCATGCCTTCAGGATCGAAGGTGGCATCCCTCCTCTTGTTGAATTGCTTGAATTTGCTGACTCTAAGGTGCAGAGAGCAGCTGCCGGAGCCCTCCGTACTCTTGCTTTTAAAAATGATGAGAACAAAAATCAGGTTTCCATTCACGTGTTTTTCTAGTTGAGTAACCTATGAAGTATCCATCTGTTTTCTCCCTTTTTAATTGCTTACTGATTTCAGATTGTGGAATGCAATGCTCTACCTACACTTATTCTAATGCTGCGATCTGAGGATACTGCCATACACTATGAAGCGGTTGGCTGCAATTATGTTTCAGTTATTGTGATTTATAGTTACTGTTTTTAAAATTAAATATTGTTTGCACTCATGCTATTGGTCATGTAAATTATCAGGTTGGTGTTATTGGTAATCTGGTCCACTCGTCTCCTAACATTAAGAAGGAAGTCCTTGCAGCTGGAGCTTTGCAGCCTGTTATTGGTTTACTCCGGTATGATCTGCTATATATAGAAATACAGTGTGCTGGAGCCTTTGTTCTTTTGTCATTTCACCAGTACAGTCTATTTGTTGATGATCTCTGTTCCATTTTGGTATTATATCAGCCTGGTGACAGTTTGTTAATTGTTTTTGACTCAAGTCTTCAAGCTCAATCATGCCAAGTCTCAATCAAAAGTATTCCAAGCTTGAGTTTTGTATAATGAGGACCTATTCAACTTTGATTTATCTCTCAATTCAAAACCTTTCTCTACTTTTTGTTCAAAAGTTCCTTCTTGTTTATGTGTTTCCCTTCTTTAAAGATAGAGTGAAGAATAAATTTAAAGTGACTAGATGACCATCTTTCATGCCGTGCTTGATTATTGAATAGTCCTTATTTGAAGTGGTAAGGCTGCTGACGAGATTTCAGTTACCCACGTTATTGCTTTAGTGTATTAAAAATTTCTTTTGTTGGTCAGAGGAATGGAGTCAGGTTAAAACATTAAAGTAAATCTAGCTAATGATGCAATCTAGTTTTCCTTGGGATTGGACCTATCCTTTGGATACGTAATGTATGATAATAGACACAGATATAGTCTAAGTTCTTATTGTAGAAAGGAAGGGAGATATAACTTAGCTATAAAGGGTCAGGCCTATTTCATGAAATTAAACAATTAAACTGATTTTTGATACCCATTTAAGGGTAACTCTCTGAAATAATACATTTATAACATGTATTCTGGCCATTTTGTTGCTTATTTTAATGATTCTGTAAAATATGCAGGAGCCAATCCAAATTTTCCTTTTTTTTGGGTATCCAAATCATGAGTTGTCTATGTTCAACCTATTTTTTGAACAGCTGTGCTATTATTTTGTCCATTCCTCTTATCATTTCTTTTTTCTTTTTTGGCTATCAATATTTTGGAATGTTGTTTTTTGCTTTGTAATTTGAAGTGTTAATTTGATATCCATGAATAACAGCTCCTGTTGTTCGGAGAGTCAAAGAGAGGCTGCTCTGCTTCTTGGACAATTTGCTGCAACAGATTCAGACTGTAAGGTTGACTGATAATATCTTTCGGTTGGACCTGTAAACTGATTCATAATCAATCATTGAAGAACATTGTGTCTTCAGTCTTCAAAATTTCCTATCAATCACAAATCCATATGTGATGCTTCTACAGGTTCATATTGTTCAAAGAGGTGCTGTCCCTCCACTCATAGAAATGCTCCAGTCACCAGATGCTCAATTAAGGGAAATGTCAGCTTTTGCCCTAGGGAGGTTAGCTCAGGTGACATTTCCGATTTTCTTTTTGGTCCCATTAGTTCCACTACTATTGTGAAGATTCCTTTTCACCTTATTTAAAATTTTGGCTCTCGTACCTAATATAATCCTGTTCCAGGATCCTCATAATCAAGCCGGTATTGCCCATAGTGGTGGAATAGTGCCATTACTTAAGCTTCTTGAATCAAAAAATGGATCTCTGCAACATAATGCTGCGTTTGCTCTTTATGGGCTTGCAGACAATGAGGTATGTAAAAATGGATAAGATATTTAGTTATTTTCGCAAACCTTTGGCATATTTTGTCTGCTGAATTGTTCTTGTTCTCCTTTTCCTTTTCTTTATTCTTTCTCGCCTCTGTAGGATAATGTTGCTGCACTTGTTAGGGTGGGGGGTGTTCAGAAACTACAAGACGGTGAATTTATTGTCCAAGTACAGTATTAAGTCTTAACTGTTAATTTTTCCAGTTTGGAGAATATTCGTAATTGAGTTAAAAAAGATATATATTTCTGCAGCCTACAAGGGATTGTGTAGCCAAGACTTTAAAAAGACTTGAAGAGAAGATTCATGGGCGGGTGAGCTGCTTTTTGTTGTCTGTATTATGGTAGTAATACTACTGCATCAAATGCCTTATTTTATATAATAATTTAGTATTAAAATTGAGTTTTAAGAATTTAAGTGATATTGCATGATTATTTGAAGCAGAATCATCTATATGTGCCTGTGATTTAGAGAGTAGATAAACAAACTTTACTTTATGAGTGGTTGAGCTACTGTTGATACCATTGAATGGCTTTTGATATGGACCTTGAACTTGGCCGATAATTTTCCTGGGCAGGTATTAAGTCATTTATTATACATGATGCGTGTGGGAGAAAGAAATGTTCAGAGACGTGTGGCTCTGGCTCTTGCCCATCTTTGTTCTTCAGATGACCAGAGAAGCATTTTCATTGAAAACAATGGTATACTATTTTCCAATATTTGCCAAGTCACTTTATAAAGTCAGCATGACATCTGTTTAAATCAAGATTTTCTGCAATGTTCATGGCCAAGGATCTTGACTACCACCTTTCTGCCTCACACTACTCATATACTGCAGGACTGGTGTTGCTTTTGGAACTTCTGGAGTCATCTAACTCAAAGCATCAAAGAGATAGTTCTATGGCTTTATGCAGGTTGGCTAATAAAGCTAGCTCGCTTTCTCCCGTTGACGCAGCTCCTCCTTCCCCAATACCTCAGGTGACAAATATGCAGCTCTTATCTTATGGTTGTAGCAATAAACCAGTGAAGTCAATTGTTTTATGGCTATAGTTTTGGTTTCTCAAGTTTCAAGGAGTTCTGAAGGTGTCTTTTGACTCTATGACATTTTCCTTAGTTTTATTGGTAGGTATAAGAAAAGAAGTGAAACTATAAAACTGAAGTTGTGTTGTTTTAGCAGTATAATATGCTTAAACATTACAGTATTAGCAATTTCTATCCTTCCTACTTGTCTGTAGTCTACACTTGTCTGCAAGATTGCATGACTATGTCTAAATGGTCTTCTACAATCCAAGCATAATTGTGTTTAAATTTTTCGTCCTCCTATTCCCTCTATAGAAACTACAACTTTGAACTGTGACCACTGTGGAAATTGATTCTATTTACGTGGTTCTTCTGACAAAAATTCCTTTCATGTAGGACCAAAATCTTGGGCATATTTGGCTTTCCTGATTTTCTTATAATCTTAGTAATTTGTTGCTTTGTGGACTAGGAAAGTTGTTCTTCCAATTGAGTTAGTTGCCTTAAACTCATTCCTTCAACTCTCCAAATATCTTGATATGCAGATGTATAGAACAAAACATCTTATTCTGTATTTACTAAAGCTATGTATTGAAGTTGTTTGTTGCTTCCAGCACTGGGAACATCTATTTAGATTGTGGTGAGGTTTGAGCGGTTTTTTTTAATTTGGTCGAGTGAGCAGAGTTTAGTTGATCTGCAATCATGACATTTGTGCTTCTGGAGTTGTGTTATGATGATTACCATTTACCTCCAATTTCAGATATTATATGGTCAATTACAATCATATATCTTTGATTCTCTCTTTGCTGTACTATGTGAGGATGTCTCTCATTTTGAGTTCTGGATTATCTGGTGTGGTGGTAACTATTTTTTATGCCTAGTAACAAAGTGGTTCCTCTGCAGGTATATCTGGGTGAGCAGTATGTAAATAATGCTACTTTGTCTGATGTGACATTTTTAGTTGAAGGTGGAAATTTGTTTTAAGAGTTTATCAGTTTAAGCTTATTGAATGATTTCAATGTGCACATCCTGGTCATTATCAACATTTTATCATTTCTCTTATATTATCAGGACGGCGGTTTTATGCACACAGAATTTGTTTACTTGCTTCATCTGATGCATTTCGGGCAATGTTTGATGGTGGTTACCGGGTGAGCATATCATTGAAATACATGTTCCTTTTTTTCTGAATGTGCTTGGTTTATTTCTTATGGTCTCTTTGTCCCTCTACTATACATGAAGGGACATTACTACACAATATGATTTAAGCCTATGTGATGAGGCCTCATCAACTACTTTTAAGAGCATATATCCTATGGAACACATGTATATCTTTCCTTTCCTAGTGGAGCCTTTTTATAAGATTTCATTACTGAATTTAACTGTCCCCTCACTGATCCATTACTCAAACTGTAGATACAGTCGGCCAGTTTGGGTGAATCTGTTGTGTAATGAATTACATTATTAACATCTTTATTTTGGTAAAAGAAAAAACTTGAATATTGAAAGCATTAAACATCAGGAAAAGATAACACCAGTGTGTAACCATCTATACAATGATTTTGTGGCATAGACACATCTTCTTACCTGTAATGTGGTTCTATGAATGTTAAACCTCAACTATCATCAACTTTTTACCCATTCTAATTTCACTTGAGTACCCTTGCGTCTTTGTTTCCTGCATAAATTTAAGTAGTCTGCTATTGGACTGGTTTTCTGGACACTTACTCCAGTCCCATTCTAAAGAGAATCACAGAGGTACACCAAACCAAGCTTTTAACATCGCCAGCTCATTTATTGTGCTTCTTTAGACTTGGCATTGTAAGTGTTAGCTATCAACCTTGGTTGGTGTAGTAATGTAATGCACAGGATGCACTAGATCAAATAGAGTAAGGATGATGATCATGATGAAGTGAATGCCGCCCTAGAAACAAGAAAGTTGGCTATATTTTTCTATTTGCTGCCTGATTTATATATTTTTGAGCAAGTTAGAATTAGCAACTTAATATTTGTTGAATCCAGAACTGACATTGGATCAGGGACAACTTCTATTTCCACCTAGCGCTTAAGCCTCTTTAGTGGAAACAAACTTGAATTCTGAATAGGTTGAAAGTCAGAGTTATGAATTTTATGGATCTTGGCCTAAGATGGATGAATTGATTGAATGTCAAATGAATATGTCCTTGTGCTTGGTTCGTTTTGTTAATGCTTTAAAAATCCAATGGAATGTTGCAGGAAAGAGATGCAAAAGACATAGAGATTCCTAATATCAGATGGGATGTTTTTGAGTTGATGATGAGGTGACTTTTTTCAAATTTTGTCTAACTCTTCCGTTTTATAGTATATATTATAAATCAATTATGATTTTTGGTTGCAGATACATATACACCGGATCTGTTGATGTCAACTTAGATATAGCACAGGATCTTCTAAGAGCTGCTGATCAGTATCTATTGGAGGGTCTGAAGCGTCTATGCGAATACGCCATTGCTCAGGTGGGTCCACATACGAGAAGGTCTAATTACCCTTACGAACACATTTCTCAAGTTTCTTGTAATATTTCTCTTGTTCGTATAGGATATTTCAGTGGAAAATGTGTCTCTCATGTTTGAGTTATCAGAGGCGTTTAATGCTTTATCCTTAAGACACGCTTGCATCCTATACATCCTGGATAAGTACGACAAATTATCCGTCATGCCCTGGTACGTTACACCCTCACCCTTGTCTTTGTTTTTTTTGTCTTCTATGTGTTGTCATAAGAGTGATCTCGGGGAAATGGATGCATGGAACAACAGGTATTCTCAACTGATCAACCGTATTTTACCCGAGACCCGAACTTACTTTGTGAGAGTGCTGACGAGACCGAGTCATGCCGAGTTGAGACGATGACTTTTACGGCATTTTTGACTGATCCATTGACTGATTAGTGAGCCAGGAGAATGTATAGAAATTGCTTGATTAGTTACTCTTCGAGTAGTTGGAGGGAGAAGTCCATTTCTTGTCTTGGTGTAAATGCACCTTTAATGAAAACGCCTTTTAATGATGTGCTCTACTTGTATCTTGCTCGCCTTTTGTGGCTATTTACAAATATATCATTCAAACAAAACATTTCTTGTGCATAAAATATCACATCATTAATTTTAGAGTGAATTGCATCTATCATTTGGAGATATGGGCTACTACCAAAAAGACTTCAAAGATAGTAAAAATTATATGTATTTTTAAATGAGCTCAATAAAAATTATACAATCACACTTTAACTATGAACAGATAAAAAGCTTGCATAATGTTGGTATTGTGTTTTATGGATATTTTAATTGAAGGAACCTATTTGTGTTCATGGTATATTATCATTAACATATTATATGTTTTAAGAGGGTGTATCACTATATGTTCAAATTTTCATTCTTGAATGAATCCTATCGCAATTTTCATAAACCTTGAACTAAAATTGATCAGGGTTTAGGGGTAGTAGATGTGATTCATCCTTAATTTTCTTCAAAAATGTCATCCATAACGATGAGAAGAGTTGTGCATTTGTGATGGATGATATTTTTGTATCAATTTAAAATTATGTGACATTGTAGGTAATACGAAAATTTTCGATACTTTACCGTGCTAAAACATCATATTATGATTATGATAACCCCAACAAAAACAAAAACAAAATTATGATTTGTTTCATATCCTTCTTTTTTGTTTTTTTTGTTTTTTCTTTTACTCGAATTTATATTCAAATCAATTATTTTATTTAAATTAAACATCTAATTAAATTGTGTTTATGATGATCAAATTCATCAAATATAATATAATAAATTTCAAATTCAACATCCAATGAGACCTATTGCTACCTACTACTATCATTTAAATAAACTTCTATTTATATTATTCAATTTTCCCCAGAAATTAATAGTGATAGTGATACGAAAAATGGGACGAGATAATAATTGGGACTACTTAAAAGTTAAAAAAGAAATTAAGCTTAAAAAATCATTTATTCGATATAAAAAACAATCTTCTTCTATTCATTCATATCTTTTCTTAATCTGCAAATTGTCAATGGCTGCTCAGCTCTCCGGTCTCTGGCTTCACAGCACCGCCATCACTCTCACCGGAGAGTTACTCCACCGCCACGCCGGCCGTCCCTCAGCCGCCCTCTCCGCTGCTCACCCTTCAACCTCTTCGCCTATTATCCAGGCATGACGTTGCCAGATTTTGTGTCTCATTTAGATTGCTTTGTTATCTCTGCTTATTTATGCATGTTTAGCAATACAATCACATCTGTGTTTTCGAAACAGTTAATTAAATTTTGATTTTCCCCTCTTAGGTTTTCGTATGCATCTTAATTGCTTTCGAATTTGAAGTTGGTGAATATGTAATTAAATACCATTGTATTCTTCTTCCGTAAATTAGGAATAGAATATGAGGAGCACTCTCAGAAGATGTATTTTTCTTGAAAGTGTTCAGTTTTATGATGTCGCATTTATGTGGAATCTTCGTTTCTTTGTATTGGAATGATTACAGAAGTAACAAAAAACTGCAGATTGTTGGTGGAAAAAATTTGGGATGGAATGGAATGGAGAGCTCAAAACCCAGTAGCGCTTTGGATGCTGAACCTGAAGAATTTGATTGGGTAGAATTAGAAGCTGATCTCTTTCACTGGACAAAAGTGTTGCGTCCAGTTCAGGTAGGCATGTGGTGTGGACTTCACTAATGATCTTTTGCAATGGTGAACTCATTATATTATAGTGTCGTTTAATGAGCTGATGTTCGCTTACTGTTGTTGAAATTTAATAGTGGTATCCTGGTCACATTGCGAAAACTGAAAAAGAACTCAAGGAGCAGCTGAAATTAATGGATGTTGTAATAGAAGTTCGAGATGCTAGGATACCGTTGTCCACCAGCCATCCACAGGTTAAAACCTTTGTGCCTTACTATGTCTTGGGATGTAAATTCATTTTAATGTATGAAATATTATCTTGTAATTGATATTGTTGTTATTGATTTGTATCTTAGCCTGAAAAAAAGCTCGTTTAGAGAAACACTATGCCTTTTATATCTCCTGTTTACATTTCCTTTCAATTTTGTTTTGCATATGAATGTAGGAGCAGCGGTCCATGAACTGTTTATCAATATGATAGAAATAAAGAAATAAGATGCTTCGTTGTCACCAAATTATTACATTGCCACTAGTGTAATCTTATTGTGTGTGTGTGTGAATCTTGCCAAATCTTTATGGCCCCAAATTAATTTGAAAATAATATGATAAATTTTAACACCTTCAATTTTTTATTTTGATCTTGGTAAAAAGCAAGATGCTCTTGTGTGCTGCATATCATAGTTTTGGCATCCAATAGCCTTAATTCTACGGGTTGATCATGCTAACCAGGAACATGGAGCATGCTAAATATTTGGGTGTGTTGCTCATTTCCTGTACCAGGCATTTATTTTAGTTAGACTTTGATGAATAGATGGATTCATGGTTGGCAAATAGGAAGAGGATTATTGTTTTGAATCGAGAAGACATGATATCTACAGCTGACCGTGATGCTTGGGCTAGTTTCTATGCCAGGCAGGGGACAAAAGTGGTCTTTTCAAATGGACAGTTTGGAATGGTATTTAAGTAGACCTTCACTCATTGATCATCCATATAACTGCATCAATGCGATAATTGTTATTGATAACGTTTTTGGGGGGCTTCAGGGTACCATGAAGCTAACTAGATTAGCAAAGGAATTGGCAAGTGGTGTCAATGTCAAGCGCAAATCAAAAGGACTGCTTCCTCGTCCTGTGAGTTTCTCGTTGCTGCTTTTACTTTGTTAACATGCCTTGTGATTTCTATTATGACACTTTATAAACTCTCATTATGTGTTCATTTTCTTGTTATATTCTCAAGACATTGCTCTTTGCCGATTGTAACCATACATATTTATGCATCTCTTTCCCAGATTCGTGCTGGAATAGTTGGCTATCCAAATGTTGGTAAATCATCTCTCATAAACAGGCTGCTTAAGCGTCGGATGTGTCCTGCAGCCCCAAGACCAGGTGTTACGAGAGAGCTAAAGTATGTTCAGGTCTTTCTGTCTCATCTGTCTCAAAACTATAAAGTTCATTTCCAAAAGAAAACAAAAACATGTCTATGCGATTGTGGAGTTTCAGAATTCTATTATGGCATGCTTCGTTGGCTATTGATTATTATTATTGATAAAATGGACAAGATGCCCAAGTAATATGAAATATATTCTGATATTTGTTCATGGCCATAAAAAGGTGGGTTCGCTTTGGAAAAGATTTAGAATTGTTGGATTCTCCTGGCGTAATTCCAATGAGGATCAATGATCAGTCAGCTGCAATTAAACTTGCCATATGCGATGACATTGGAGAGCGATCTTATGACGTTTCTGAAGTTGCAGCCATTCTTGTGCAGATTTTGACACGCCTTCCATCAGTAGGTACGTTTTGTATTATAGAAACGTACCTAGAGTATTATTGCAAATAGGTAACCCTTATCTGATTCATCTATTCAATCTTAAACAGGTGATAAAGCTCTTCATCAGCGCTACAAGATTGAGACAGATGGTCGGGTTGGTAGAATGTAAGTTAAACCGCGTCACATTATGGAGTCCAAATGCATAATTCTGCAGTTTCTGCAGAAAGCACTCGTTAGATTTCATGATCTTTCTTGTAAATTGTGTTTGCAGTTTCGTTCAGAAGCTTGCTCGTCAATTGTTCAACGGGGACACTCATCATGCAGCGTTTCGTATCTTGTCGGATTTCCGGAAAGGAAAATTTGGGTGGGTAGCTCTAGAGAGGCCTCCAAAGTAGTATGAAGTACAGTTTTGAAGGTGATCATCGAAATTTCTAGCATGTATCTTCGCTCTTCCATAAGCATTGCTGATAGTAATTATTAATAATTTATTATTGTTTAGAGTTATTTGAGAAGAAAAGAAAGAGTTACATACATATATATATATATACACACACATATATATGCATATCTTTAATATATATACACTAAAAGAAAAACTAAGCTTGGCCCATGCAGTCTTAATTATAAACTAATCTATCTATATATTTATAAACTAATCTATATATATATATATATTACGTACAACTAATCTATCTATATATTTATGATTTTCTATAATTATAAACTCTTAATTAAAATGAAAACACGTCCCTAGTTAGTAATGATAATAATTTGATATTAAAATCAATAGACATCAATATCCTTATATATATAAAAGTAAGACCATTAGGGAAATGTCACAAACACACACTTGTCTCATATTTAATGTTTTGTTTTATTTTTACTTTTAATTATAAATTTAAAATAGAAAGTTAAGAAAACGCAATGATTATGAAAATGTCGGCTATTAAATAATTATCAAAATAAGAAATATAAGAAAAAAATAGTAGGCTTTCAATACAAAATATTTTAAAATTTTGATACATTTTTAAAAATATACTAATAAAAATGTTTAAAACAATTTTAAACTTTTTTTTCTCCAAATTTCAATAGTTAAATATATGACTTAATAATAATAATAATAATAATTTATTAATAATAATAATAATAATAATAATAATAATAAATTATTATTATTATTGTTGGGAATTTTCCCAACACCTTGCTTTGGGTCGGAGCTTAAATTGGTACGAGACACAGCTTTGCTAGGTTCGAATCCATGAGCGCAAAACTACATAAGTATAAGACATTAAAGTTGGTCCTATGCCCATTGGATATTCTTTTAGTGTAGCGGTAAGCACTTGATGGTCCCAACAATTATTATTATTACAATATTAAATCTAAAATATAAAATCAACAAATAAAATTAAAAAAAATATTTTAATATGTATAAAATATTATGTATTATGAATTTCTTTCATAGAATATGCTTGATTTGGATTTGGAATAGAAATATTAATTTCTTCTTTCTTAGTATTACTTGTAGATGGTGTATTTTTAATTTGATCAATGATTCTTGACCTTAATTCAGGATCTTTAATATTTTTTAATAATTCTATAAAAGAATTGTTATCTATAGTATTGATATTTAAATCCTAAAATTGAGATAAAAGTTTATAAAACTCATCTCCTTCGTCAACAGTATTACTGATATGATTTATACAAGGTTGTCCTTGCATATAATTATTATATTCTTCATTATATGAGGAAAAACTTTCATTATTTGAATTTCTTAATTCATCTGAATAATAAGATGATTCCTCCTCTGATTTATTATCTGAATCAGATTCTATCATAACATGTAATAAAGCTTGCTTGATATTATCATCAATCTCTAATTTATTTATTTTTGTCTTAGTCCAGCATTCATTAGCATAATGACCTGGTTTATGACATTTATGACAAATAATATTTTTCTTATCCTTATTTCCTTTATTTATATTAAAGGTTTCCTTTTTTCTTTTCTTTTTCTCTCTAAATTTTTCAGAGAAATGTCTTCTTTTCTTATAATATTTTTCATTCTTATCTCTAGGATTCCTAGAATATTTTTTTTTAAAGTAATTCTCATTTCTATCTTTTTTAGATGTTTCCATACCAAATTGGTCACATAAATATCCTAACTGTTTTCTTTCTATTAAACTTTGTTTTTTTAATTTGTTTGTTAAGTTTTAATTCATTACAAAGGGCTAAACCTTCCTGAATACAAACACTTATTAAATTTCCATACGTATAATTATCAAAAGAAATATTAAGATTATCTTTTCTAGGAATTATCTTAATTCTTTCTCCAAAACGATTTGGAAGACCATCAATAAACTTAGCCTTCCAGTAACTATTATTACAATCATGAAGCTCAAAGACTCTAGAAAGAAAAGTATATTTATACCATCTAAAATCTGTTAAAGTATTACATCTTGTATTATTAAGAAGAGTACGAATATTTTCACTATTATCTATAAATTTTTCAGTAAAATGTTCAATTATAGTCATTATTAAAGTATAGACAACATTACTTATTTGATTATTATTTTCAATTTTAACAGAGTTTAAAATTATATTTTTTGTTGTTTGAGATAAATAATTATTCCACCAACCTTTAAGTTGTCCAGTAAATCCTGCTATAATCATTTTAGCAATATTACTATCAGTATTTTCTGCTATTGTACAGACAGTACTATACATATGCATTTTATGAGCAATATTATAAATACGCCCATTAGCACAACCATCTAAATTCCATTCATATATACTTTTTCCATTATAACTTCTTTTTGAGAAAAAAGTCTTGTTCTTCATGAAGAACATTAACAGAAGTAGGTCTACTATAATAATATCTTTGTTGAGTAGGTCTATCAGCTCACTTCATTTTATTTATTATGTTTTTAGAAGATTCAAAAGGTTTAACTTCATTATCTAAAGTAGAAATATTTTGACCTTTGAATTTTTCAGTTAATTCAATAATCAATTCTTATAAATTATTTTTTGTTGATTTTAATTTAAATTTTTTTATTTCTGGAGGTGGTTGTATAGATGCAAAAACAATTGAAACTATATTTGTTTCTTTTTTTTATCTTCAATATATATATCTGGTTTAATTTGTTTTATAATAAAAATTATGGTTTCTATTTTGTTATGTAAAGAACATAATTCTTCTCCTATTATATTTAAATATAAATTAGTATAATTTTGTTTTTCCATTAAAACATTTATGTGGTTTATAGTAAACTGTAAAGTATCATTCTCAATTATTCTTGAAAAGGCTGTAAAATCCATTATTTTACTATTTTTCTCCATTTGAAAAGAAGTACTAGGAGGATACAAATTTTTTTGTTCTTGTCCCGTAGTTAATTTATATGTTCGTTCTAAAACTGAAATCTGATTCATTATATATATTTTTATAAACCAAGGAACAAAAAATATTATTGTATTCTTTTCTTTACAATATTTATAAAATTCTTCTTGAATTTGTTCAAGATTTTCAAATAGATTTTCAAAAAATCATTTTCTGAAAAGTATCCATTTAGAATTTTTAAATTCTTGACTAATCTCCTGTCTAGCAGATGGTCCTATTTCAAAATTAATTGGTGTTTTAATCCTTAAAGACTAAATGGGGCATCTGACATAGTGTCACTTTCTTTATGGATATTTCCATAACTAAAATCTCTAACAATATTGTTTCTGTCAATAAAAACTTCCTCGTTAGAATGTTTTTTATTTCTTTCTGATTCTATTTCCTCTCTTATTTGAGAAGTAGAGGTCTAGATGTTTGTGGTAAATCTACCCAATAATCTAAATGTGAAATATAAGAATCTGTTGTTCTAGTTTTAAACAAAGAATTATTTCTAGATATAGAAGATGAAAGTAATAATTTTCTCTGTTCATTCGAAAATTGAATTTGGACAGTTCCTTCTACTGTTTGAATTATATTTTTCAAATCTTTATTTATAAAAGGTTCTTTATAAACTTCTTGTTCTATTGTCCATTTTCTGAAAAGCTTATTTCTTCCCATTTAATAGCTCTTCTAGTAGAGATATTAGATTTATTGAAATTTGTTTCAATAAGAATAGCTTCATTTATAGATTTATCCATTAATTTACATTTTGGATTCATAGTATATAAAGGTTTATAGTAGATTCTATAACATATACAAATTATTTCAGAACCTGGAATATAATCATATCCATGAGTTTTAACATTTAATGTTAGGCTAAAACTTATATGCATCAGGGGCATGGATCCTAGATCCGTGCCCCCAACCCAAACCGGCGCGTGGGTCACTTTTACGCGCATCCACGCGCCCCCACGCACGGCCACACCATAGTTGGTGTGCGCCGCGCACCACCTGAATTTTATATTTTAAGGTATCACTCATTTACTCTTAAGATATCACACATTTATTCTTAAAGTATCACACTGTTACCCTTCAGGTATTAATGTAAAAACAGCGTTGCTTTCTTCTTTTTCCTCTTTTTTTTTTTTCTTCTCTCTCATTCTTCTTCTTAATCTCTTTTCTTATCAATTTGTTATTCTTCTTATTTGTTTCGTACATTATTCTTTTTCTCTATCTTCTTGCTCTTATTCTTCTTCAAATCTTCATGAAGTCATTTATGGGGTATTACATAAGTATCTTATAGGTATTACATATGTTCCTTTTAGGTATTACAAATCAGTAATACCTCAAAAGTAATTTCATAATATATTGAATGTATTATTTACATATCATTCAAGCATGTAATTTTGTAATAATTGTAGAGCTATGTCTAATACATATTGAACAAATTAGTAAAACCTCAAAAATATTTTCATAATATCTTGAAGGTATTATTTATATAGCATTCAAGCATGTAATTTTATAATACTTATAGAGCATAAGTGTAATACCTGTTGAACAAATCAATAATACCTCAAAAGTATTTTTATAATATCTTGAAGGCATTATTTATATATCATTCAAGCATGTAGTTTTGTAATACTTGTAAATCATATGCGTAATACTTGTTGAACAAATCAGTAATATCTCAAAAGTAAAGTCAATAAAATTTCAAAAAATCACTGAAATGAAACAAAATCAGTCTATTAGATTAATTTATTGTCTCAACAATATAATTTAGAAAAGTTGAAGTTATAAATTCATGAAACTGTTTTCATCAAAATATTTTACCTTACTCATTGTTCAAATCTCCTCTATTGGTGATTGAATATTTTTGATTGTAAGATAAAAGGAACCCTAAATATTAGAATGATAAGAATTCTAGATATTTAGAAGAATAATTTGTAGTATTGTTGATCAAGGGTAAAAATTGAAAAAAATTAAGCAAAAATTGAAAAGCAATCATATGAATAAATTGAAAAGGGAGAGAAAAAAAGAAAAGAAAAAGAAAAAGAAAGAAGAGAACAGTACGCATAGGAAGAAGGAAGAGAGAAAAAAAAAAGAGAAGAAGAAAGGGGTTGGAGAGGAAAAAAAAAAGAATAGAGTGATCCATGAGCTGGCGGAGCGGGTTGGGGGCATGGATCCTGGATCCGTGCCCGTGCCCCCGGTGCACATAAGTCATTCTCTTAATGTTAAAACACTTAATATATTATTATCAATAAGAGATATACATAGATTAGGATATACATCAAAATATACTGGTCCATGTGCAAGGCTAGATTGAATTATTCCCATGAGGGATTTATTCCATGCTTTATTCCTATCATCTCTTAAAGTTGCTATAAAACTTTCTGGTAAACCTTTTAATGTTAAAGGCCTAAATGCAATTTGTACTAAACCAATGTGTATATGATTATGCATTTTCATAAAAGGTAAAATATCTTTTTTATCAAGTAAATTTAATATTACTTCTTGATTATCTAGGGGAATAGAAGATTCAGTGGTTTTAACCAACTGTTTAAATCTCAATTTTCCAAAATTGTCTATTTGATAAATTTTATTCGGTTTAATTTTAGGAATAGTCCAATTATTTAATAATTTTAGATTTTGTGGAATATCATATTTCTCTGTCATACTGTTTTTAACAATATTTTTCATCCTTAAAGGATTCATTTAATGAAAGATGTGTTAGATAATTACTACTTTCTTTTTTCAAACATGGCTCTGATTACATTTTATAATTATGAAGAAAGAAGAATTTGTTGAATTAGAAGAACAACAAGAAAATTTCTTGTCTATAATAAATAAAAATCAATCTTCAAAAGAAATTATTCAAATCATGAATATGTTTACATCACAAAAGTGGTATACAAAAATTACTCTTTTAATTGATAAAAATTATCAAAAAGAATTCATTGTCATGATTGACAGTGGTGCAAATTTAAATGTTATACAAGAAGGATTGATTCCTTCAAGATTTTTTTATAAAACAACACATTCTCTTTCACATGCAGGAGGAGGGTCTCTGAATATTAGTTATAAACTATCAGAAACTTTGATAGGTAAAAATGGAAGTTGTATTCCTACTAGCTTTATTCTTGCAAAAGATATATCAAGTCAACTAATTCTTGTCTTACCTTTTATACATAGTATATATCCTTTAACACGTATTGATGAAAAAGGAATAATTGGTACTTATAAAATAAACCTATTATTTTCCAATTTATAGATAGACCTATCCAAAAGGTCCTTAATGAAATAAAAGAAAAAATGAATAGAAAAATATTTCATATAAATTCTTTAAAAGAAGAAGTTAATTCTCTTACTATTGAGGAGAAATTAAAAAAATTCTAAGTTACAGGATAAAATAAAACTTATTTATAATAAGTTTTCTCTAGGAATATGTGATGATCATCCAAATGCTTTTTGGGATAGAAAGAAACATGTTATTTCTCTTCCTTATGAAGAAGATTTTAATGAAAATGATATTACTACTAAATTTAGATCATGTCAAATGAATGCTGAATACTTAGAATTATGCAAATAAGAGATAAAATCTCTTCTTGATAAAAAGTTAATCACTCCTTCTAAATCCTCATGGTCTTGTACGGCTTTCTATGTTAATAAACATTCAGAACAAGAAAGAGGTGTACCTAGACTTGTTATAAACTATAAACCCCTTAATAAGGTTTTAAAATGGATTAGACATCCCATTCCAAATAAAAAAGATCTAATAGATAGACTTTTTGGAGCCTTAATTTTTTCAAAATTTGATTTAAAATCAGGATATTGACAAATACAAATAGAAGCTGATAGATATAAAACAACTTTTAATGTTCCAATAGGACATTATGAATGGACAGTTTTGCCTTTTGGGTTAAAAAAATGCTTCTTCAGAATTTCAACAAATAATGAGTGATATATTTATTCCTTATAGCAATTTTATAATTGTGTATATTGATGATATTCTTGTATTTTTCAAAAATATTGAAACTCATTTCAAACATTTAGAAATCTTTAGAAAACTTATTATACAAAATGGTCTTGTTATATCAAAACCAAAAATGAATTTATTCCAAACAAATGTCAGATTTTTAGGACATAATATTAATAATGGAAAAATAATTCCTATACAAAGAAGTATGGAATTTGGAAATAAATTTCCAGATATAATTACTGATAGAACACAATTACAAATATTTCTTGGAAGTCTAAATTATGTTTCTTCCTTTGTTGAAAATATTTCAAAAATATCTGTCATTCATATGATAGACTTAAAAAGAATCATTCTCCTTGGATGGATAAACATACCAAAACGGTTAAACTTATTAAAGAAAATGTAAAAAATATTCCTTGTCTTATGCTTGCAAATCCTCAATGGGAAAAAATAATTGAAACAAATGCTTCAGACTTAGGATTTGGAGGAATTTTAAAACAAATAAATCCAAAAGATAAACAAGAAATACTTGTTAGATTTTATTCAGGAAAATGGAATCCTACACAAAAGAATTATGCAACTATAGCTAAAGAAATTCTTGTTATAGTTAAATGCGTTATAAAATTTCAAGATGATTAATATAATTAAAAATTTATTATAAAAACAGATTGCTAAGCAGCAAAAGGTTTATTTAAAAAAGATTTTAAAAATGATATTTCTAAACAAATGTTTGCTAGATGGCAAAATTTATTTAGCCCTTTTGATTTTGAAATTGTTTATAAACAAGGAAAAGACAATAATTTGCCTGATTATTTAACCAGAGAATTTCTTTCATGATTACAGATATGAGTCAATCAGGAAGAGGATCCTATTTCCCTAATAGGGACAGAGGAAGGGGAAGAATTTACAAGTTATTGTCCAACATGGCAAGCAAAAACTTATTTCCCAAAATATTTCTGGAAATACATAAGGAAATATTCCTGATAAAAATCATCCATTATATGGAGATTTTCAAGAATTTTTAAAACATAAATCACAGGAATATAATCCTGAGAATAAGGAAGAATCTTCCTATGCAAGTATTACTACTGAAGAAAAGAGTAATATATTCTTCAAAAGAACTGAATTCAGAGATCTAATTTTTCTTATAGAAGAAAAGGATATTCAATGGAATGAAATCCATGGACTATTATGGATAGATATATTCCTAATGGAACATTCACATGTGGGTCATATAAACCACGAGAATTTTATGAACAAATGCTTAAAGTATTAGAAAGTGTGGATATCGAACACTTCAATTCTGAAAATAACCAGACTAATGAGTATGCCTACTCAAAATTTACAATCAAGAAGATTATATCTCTTAAAGAATGAGGAATATCTCCACTTATTGAAAAGGAAGCTATGCATCCTATTCAAAGACATACTTATAAATTTAATTTTTGGGATTATGTAGAAAGTTTTTATAAAACCCTTTTCTTTGAAAATAAGAAGAAAAAACATACTTGGTTAATCAAGATATGTAGCAATTGTTCACATCATTCGGTTAATAACTAGTTTTATAATTAGTGGAAAATGTTTGGCACCACAGTAGATATTCTACCTGAAAACTATAAAAATTTAATGGAGGAATGAACTTTGGTATCGCTCTCTGTTGAAAATAATTCCATAAAATGTCAAACACCTTGTCATTTTTTTTATGAAATCAGACATTTCATGGATGTTGAAGTGGACACCAGAATTTGGTTATACTGAAAATGATACTCCTTGTTTATGGAGAATTGGTTATTCCAAGATGTGGGATAAAATGACCCGAATTGATCCCAATACAGGAGAATTATATTCTCAGTCTACCATTAATAATATCAATTAAAAAATCAAGTTCTATAGATCTCAAAAAGAAAATAAGAAATAAGAAGAAAGGGATTTAAATAGTCATTTTAAAAGAATTTCTCAGAAATATGCTGGAACATTTTTCAGACAAAAAATGATAGAAATCTATATATATTGAAGAAATGAAGAGTGACCTCTTTAGAAATTTACAAAATACAGGTTCTGGTTCAAGATCTGATACTTCTATGTTATCTGATTTCAGTAGCAGAGAAGAAAGAGAAAGAAATTTTTCTGATCAAGAAGCCCGGAATCAAGAGGAAGATAATCCAGAATTAAGTGTATCTTTTGATATACTTAAAGAATCTCTTATAGAGAAATTTAAAGATTAAGCAAGATACTTTATCGACAGGAATTTTCCACATAAGCTTTGGAGGCCATATTATAATCCTATTATAATTGAAGGCAATGGATGTATGAATCAAGTCTTTACAATCAAACATAAAATCAAGATTATTAAGAAGAAGATCAAGGAAGTCAAAAGATTGATTGTCTATGATCCATACTTTCAACATGAAGAAAATATAGAAAGATTAGTTGAACTATGGAAACTTGAAAAATCGCTCAAAGCATTCAAAATCCAGAGTTTAATACTTACAAGATAAAAACAAAGATGATTGATAAAGAGATAAGATTCTCTTTTCCACTTATTTGAAGTGGGGCCTCTTTTTAGATAATGGACAATATAGTCCAAAGATTTTTACTATTTGCTTTTATAAAGCAAGTTTGTAATAGTTTATTAGTCTTTCCTATATATAGGTCTTAGTTTTTATCTGAGTGTGCATGCTTGAGTAAAGGACTTGTCCTCTCTTCTCTCTCTTTACCTTCTCTCTAAAAAATTCTTTCCTTTGTAATATTTTGTTAAGAAATAAATAAGTGTGTAATCTTGGTGTTCCATATATCTTGTAAGTATTTAAATTCTTGTTCTTTATTTTTATGTTATTGAAAGGCCTACCAATGGTAGGCTAGATCTTTATGTGTTGGATAACTGCCACTGGTTCTTTTAAACATGTCTATTTATTTTTAAATTTTTGGAAACATGGATACTAATGAAAGGTTAAGACACTCAGGTTTGAGTCTTATTACTAAGATAGGTTATAAGATCTTAATGTTCACCCCTTTTAACCGATTTAGTCAGAAAGGCATTCAAGACATTTGTGGAGTTGAAGGAGATTTTATAAACATCAAGATCTTAAATGCTCAGTAAATTCTTAAGAGTTTAAATGTCTTGTAAAATTATCCTTTGGCCTTTAGTATTCATGTATCCTGGGTTTGAATAACATATTAATCAAAATTATATAATATTTAATATTAACTTAGATGATAGTTATAGCATAAAATCATAAATATTTTTGTCAATATATTATTTAAAGTTTTTAATTTTACTAGATTCAATTTATTTAAGTTAATCTGTTTAATACTCTGGCCTTATGCTAGTATAACTTTGATGTGATTATAGACTTTTTTATTTATTTTGATTTGATTCTTAATTTGCTTATTTATAAGTTTGTCAATTAACTTTCGCAAAAGCTTGCATTTTAAATTTACATTGAATTAAATAATTGAGAATAAAAAAAATCATAGATATTGAATTCATTCATTCTTACGGGAAGTAGAAAGACATGTCATTCATTGTTAAATCATTTGTTAACATACCATTTGTTAATTTATAATTGGATTATAAATTAACCATTCACTAGTAAATTAATAATATGTGAGAAATAAAAGATAATTGAAGAGGTTGATGATAATACCTAACTCCAATTATGAATTGTCATTGAATGATTAATTTATATATAATGGTTATGTAGCATCCATTATATATAAAATTAATGATAACTATAATTTTTTTTTAATTTAATCAACAACATTATGGTATAAATTATATAGTATTAATAATGTTGCATTTAAGCATAAGTTGCAAAAGTATTGTGTTGTCCTTGTCACCCTTTTCTCTTTTCTTGCATGAAAGACATCTCATGAAAGGTGGGACCCCATCTACTTTCATTTGGGGAGAGGAAATATCAAATTGGGGAAACATTTTTTTGAACAAAAGAATAAGGAACTCTCTTTCTCTCTCTCTAATCTCTCATCTCTCTCCCACAACCATCATCACCACTGCCGACGATGCCATTGCTACTGCTGCCTTCTTTCTTCTGACAAGATTTTTCAATTTAAGGTGTAAAGCTTGTCGAGCACGTTACGAATCCAAGCTCGAAACTTCGAACCACCGCCGTTTCCACTGCGTACGGCCACGGGAAATCACCATCAACTCTCTCTCTCTTCCACCTTCTCCATCGCTACTGGTTCGCCATCATTGTGGGTCACCGGTGCAAGGATGCACTGGTGAGTGTTGTATGTGTTGACCGCCGCCGCTATGTATGGTGTGTGTAGGCTGCTGCTGTGAGCGGCGGTGAGTGTGTGTGTATGCATGTTCCGATGTGGATGGGGGAAACCAGGGTCGAAGGCTTCGGGTGTGTTGGTGGCCGGCGTATTGATGTGCCTGTTGGTCCCAAGTGGTGTCCGATGTTCAGAGGGGGGTGAATAAACCCCGATCGATTTTGCAAATCTTTCGAAAAACCTTTATGCTCTGCAAGTTACTTGAACTTGCAGCACCAGACAGTTACTGCTTACAGCACTAGGATGCAGTGCTGCACGCTGTAACTAGAGTTTATACGCAACGGAAAAATATGATTTATAACACAAGGCTGGTTTTCTCAAATATGATCCTTTTCAAAATGTTTTATGCTTGTGAGATAGATATATATAAGTATGAAATAAGCACAGATACGAAAGCAATAAAACACTTATGGCTTATAGTGGTTCGAATGTGGTGTAATCCTTCTACGTCCACTCTACTGCTCCTCGAGCAGGAACTTTGTTAAGCAAGATTGAATTACAGGACCTTCTTAACAATCTATCAACTTTACAAAGCAACAACATACTAGAGTTCAGCGTACACACAACAACTGCAAACTCCAAAGGCTAACCCACACAGGGTTCTAAACTCCCACATAGGGAAGCTGCCTAACACTAGACAACTATACAAACAGCAAAGATCTCTCCTATCAACTGTTCGACACCTCTAAAACAACATAAGCACACAACAACAAGGTTAAAAGTATATGTTTTGTTCTTCAACTGGTGCGGTGAAGTGAGCTTTTGAATCCTTCAAAGGATCTTTCAGCTTTGAGCTTGCTTCACTTCACAGAGGTTGAGTGACTGAAACTGATGTAGACTTGAATGTTTGTAACTTGAACGCTTGTGAGTTTTTGCGTAAATGTTTCAGTAACCAGCTTTAGTATTTCTCATCCTCTATTTATTCTTGTATGAGAAGATATCCGTTGAAGGAGATATCTCTCTTTTGAATTTGAAGTACTTGATCAAAGGCATGGTTCGTATTTAATGCGACTTGACTTTCTCTTTCGGAGCATTTAATGCGGCAGTTGCGGCTAGCAGCTTTCTGCAGCGCGTCAGTCCACGTGGCATCTTTGTATTGGCTCCGTGTCTGCAACTTTAATCTTCTCTAAAACGGCTCTATTTATTCTTACTTGGATCTTCGTTCCTCGTACTGCATTTATCCTTCCTCGGATTGCAGGATACTTCTATATTTGTTATTGGCGCTATTGACTGTTTGGACAGTAAGTTCTGCGCTGTATCCTAGGTTTGGGTGCAACTGATGTTTTCTTACAGTGCTGCTGTAACTTGGACCTTTTTGCAGTATCTTCGTATAGTACTGCTGTAACTTTTTCTTGCAGTACTCCTGTATCCTTTTCTTGCAGCGATGCTGCATGCCGTTCTTTCTTACTTTGCTGCGGTGCTGTAACTGCTTTCTTGCAGCGATGCTGTATCTGCTTTCTTGCAGCAACATTTTTCCGATACGCTCGATGCAGCTAAGTAACTTATTAAAACCTCCATCTTTCAGCACATATAACTAGACTCAAAACTAGTATATTTTTCACTTAAACATTGTGAAAAATGGGATACTCAAAACTACCTATTACATATATGTTTTGTCTCATCAAAATCTAAACATCGAAATCCTAACAGTGCCGGTAGGTGTGGGTGGTCGTGCCATCGTAGGACAGTGGCATCGGTCGGTGTGTGTGATGTGGGTCACGTTTAGGTGTGTGTTCAGTGTTAGGTGGTCGTCGGCGATAGGAAGTGTTGGGTTTTCAATGTTTAGATTTTGATGAGACAAACCAAATATGTAATAGGAAGTTTTAAGTATCCCATTTTTCATATTGTTTAAGTGAATAAATAGACTAGAATTGAGTCTTGTGTTAAGTATCAAATGGAGGATGAAAAAGGATAAAGTTGCATCTAAACCTTAAACGAAGTTATCGCTGCAAGAAGGAAGGATACAACAACGCTGCAAGAAAAGGATACAGGAGTACTGCTAGAAAGAAGATACAGCAACACTGCCAGAAGATACTGCAACCAGGTCTAAGTTACAGCAGCACTGAAAGAAAGCATCAGCTGCACAAGGACCTAGGATACAACGCAGACTTACAAGTCAGTTAAGTTATACAACGCCAACTACAAAACGAAGTATCCTGTAAATTCTAGGATGGATAAATGCAGAACGAGGAACGAAGATTCAAGTAAGAATAAAAGAGTCGTTCAAGAAAAAGTCAAAGTAGCAGACACGGAGCCAATAAGAAGATGCTACATGGACTGACGCGCTGCAGAAAGCTGCGAGCCGCAACTACCGCATTAAATGCTCCGAAAGAGAAAGTCAAGTCGCATTAAATGCGAACCATGTTTTGGCCAGGCTACTTCAAATTCAAAAGAGGGATGTCTCCTTCAACGGACATCTTCTCCTACAAGTATAAATAGAGGTTGAGGAGCACTGAAGCTGGTTACTGTTACTGAGATCTGAAAATCATTTGCGAAAAATTCAAAGCTTACAAGATTCAAGCATTCAAGCCTACAATCAGTTTCAGTCACTCAACCTACCGAAATGAAGCAAGTTCAAGTTAAAGGATTCCTTACGGATTCAGAAGCTCACTTCGAAGCACAAGTTGAAGAAAAACATTTTATCCTTTTAACCTTGTTGCTGTGTGCTTAGGTTGTTTTAGTGGTGTCAAGCAGTTGATAGGAGAGATCCTTACTGTTTGTTTAGTTGTCTAGAGTTAGGCAGTTTCCCTGTGTAGGAGTGTGGAACCCTGTGTGGGTTAGCCTTTGAAGTTTGCAGTTGTTGTGTGTACGCTGGACTTCAGTAGGTGGTTTCTTTGTAAAGTTGATAGATTGTTAGGAGAGTCCTGTAAATCAATCTTGCTTAACAAAGTTCCTGCTCGAGGAGCAGTAGAGTGGACGTAGAAGGATTACACCACCTTCAAACCACTATAAGCCATAAGTGTTTATTTGCTTTATTTATCTGTGCGCTTATTTTCTGCATTTCTCTTATCTCCGTGCATAAAACATTTTGAAAGAAGCATTTTTGAGTAAAACAGCCTTGTGTTTTAAAGTTAATTTCCGCTGCGTATAAGACTCAAGGTTACAGCGTACAGCACTGCATCGTAGCGCTGCAAGCAGTAACCATCTATCGCTGCAAGCTCAAGTAACTTGCAGTGCAGAACGGTTGTTTTAAAAGATTTTGAAAATCGACCAAGGTTCATTCACCCCCCCTCTGAACCTCGGACACCACTTGGGACCAGTAGTAGTTCCGAAGGAAGTACTGAAAGCTGCAGAATCCTCTGACAGCGACACTGAAACCTCATCCTCTGATGAAGAAGCGCTGATATGCCTGATGGCTAGAGATGGCGAGGACAACGAAGAAGATGAGGTAATCTACCAACCGTTGTCTATACCAGAAAGTGAGGAGCTGAACATGATCCACTCCTTGAAAAGGATCATGAGTGACTTTGAGCAGATCAACTCAATTCATGAGGAACGGAAGGTTGAAAATGAGAACCTAAGAATCGATAATGAGATCCTCAAGAGCAAGAACATTGACATTGCCAAGATGCTCGCTGCACGAGAGTCTGATAACTTAAAGTGTAGCAAGCTGCAACAAGAGGTCTCTAGATTGAATCTGCTAGTCACTAAGCTAAAATCTGAGAAGGAAAGTTTGCAGTCCACGATAAGTACTTTCACTAAATCATCAAAGGACGCAAGAGATTGCATAAATCAAAACAGAAACCCTTTTGAAAAATCGGGTATAAGATATAGCAATCATACCTCTCAGAATACAGCAAGTACATCCAAAGCTGTAAACTTTGTTCAAGCTGAAACTTCAATGGAGAAAGAGTTACTATGTGACTCTGTAAAGATAGTGAACAAAACAGCAATGACGGATAAGGGGAAAAAACCCTAATGCTCAACTGCAGGAAGTAAGCCTGCATCTAAGAATTGGCTGCAGCAGAAGCCATCTGCTGCATGCAGCAAGAGGATGCAGCAACCAACAAAGTTGCAGTATAGAAGAAAATTTCCCATCTATACTGAGACTTGTATGTCTAAACCTCAAAGAGGATATACTCTAGGGAAGTATGGTGGAAGACCGCACTACAGAAGTGCTGGTGTCTCACACGTTCTTGATACACACACTTCTTATGAGCAGTTTTTCAAGACAACTGCATACAGCTCGAGAACCAACAAATCTTACAGTAAATCTGTTACTGTTAAGAAAGTTTGGGTTCCCAAAGTAACTAACCCCAAAGGACCCGTACAAATATGGGTACCTAAATCGGTTTGAAATTGTTACAGGTTACAGTGCCAGGTTGCAGCAGTGATATATGGTATATCGACAGTGGCTGCTCAAGGCACATGACAGGTAGTAAAGACACGTTAAGAGACTTCCAAGAATGCAAAGGACCTAAAGTCATATTTGGAGATAATTCCAAAGGAAGCACAAAAGGAAGTTGATGCCTAGTCAAAGGGAACATAAAGATCAAAGAAGTATCCTATGTGAAAGGACTTAAATACAATCTTCTAAGCATTAGTCAGTTCTGCGACAAAGGATACACGGTGGAATTCAACCTCAACAAATGCTTAATCAAGGACAGCACCACGAATGAAGTAAAGCTTACAGGAACAAGGAGAGGAAATATCTACCTAGCAGATTGGAACTCCACTACTTAATCAACATGCTTCATTGTGAAAAGTCCACCAGAGCTGAGCTGGCTATGACACAAGAGGTTAAGCCATCTGAACTTCAAAACTATCAACAAGCTAGCAAGAAAAGGCCTCTGAGAGGACTGCCAGACGTAGCATACAAGAAAGAGAATGTTTGTGGAGCTTGTCAAAAAGGAAAGCAAGTTAAGAGCTCTTTCAAAGATAAGATTCAGAAATCATCTCACAGAATCCTAAATCTTCTACACATGGACCTTTTTGGACCAGTAGAACCAGTAAGCTTGAGTGGGAAGAAGTACTCCCTAGTAGTAGTAGATGACTACTCCAGATACACATGGACGATCTTTCTTGCAAAGAAGTCAGAAACTCAAGAGAAGCTACCTTGTCTCATGAAGAAGATTCAGAATGAAATGAGCTTGAGCATAGTGAAGATAAGATCAGACAGAGGAACTGAGTTCATAAACAAATTTATTGAGAAATTCTGTTCTAATAATGGTATTCGTCATGAATACTCTGCTGCAAGAACACCACAACAGAATGGTGTCGCTGAACGAAAGAATAGAACCCTCAAGGAAGCAGCAAGAACAATGATAGCAGAAGCAGAAATACCCAAGAGATTTTGGGCTGAAGCAACCAACACTGCATGCTACACGCAGAACAGATGTCTAATCATCAAGGATCTTGACAAAACGCCTTATGAAATATGGAATGGTCATACACCAAATATCTCTTATCTGCATATCTTTGGATGCAGGTGTTACATTCTCAACAATGGAAATGAACATCTAAAAACTTTTGATGCAAAATTAGACAAAGGAGAATTTCTAGGATACTCTGCTGTAAGTAGAGCTTTCAGAGTTTTTAATAAGAAAACCTTGGTGGTAGAAGAATCGATACATGTGGTGTTTGATGAACCACATTGTGATACAAAGAAGTTGGAAAGACCACCTGAAGAAACCGCTTCAAAGAAAGAGAATGTTGTACCTTATATAGAAGGAGTTCTGCCTACAGAAGAAGATAAAGAAGAAGAAGCTGCAACTTTGGATGCAGCAGATATTCTTACAGCAGCAGAACCTCCTGCTTTACAGCAACAAAATGAGCAAGCTACACCAACACATGTCTTTGAACCAGATAGGACATGGCTAAGGAATCATCCAAGAGATCTCATTATAGGTGATCCATCCATTGATGTAAGAACAAGAAGATCCATCCCACATGAAGCAATGTTTGCGTGCTTCATATCTTAGTCAGAACCTAAGATTGTTGAAGAGGCACTGCAAGATAGCAACTGGGTGCAGGCCATGCAAGAAGAGTTGAATGGATTTGAGAGAAATCAAGTATGGCAATTAGTTGCAAGACCAACTCATCAAGGAGTAATTGGAACAAAGTGGGTTTTCAAGAACAAGTTAGACGAGTCTGGAATCGTTGTAAGAAACAAAGCAAGATTAGTTGCTAAAGGATACTGTCAGGAAGAAGGAATTGATTTTGATGAGACTTTTACTCCAGTAGCAAGACTGGAAGCAATAAGAATTTTCCTAGCCTATGCAGCGCACATGAACTTCAATGTCTATCAAATGGACGTCAAAAGCGCATTCCTGAATGGTCTCCTTACAGAGGAAGTATATGTTGAACAACCTCCGGGCTTCAAAGATCAAGCAGAAGAGAAGGTGTTTCGGTTACAAAAAGCTTTATATGGACTGAAGCAAGCACCAAGAGCATGGTATGACACTTTATCTCTTTATCTTATGGAAAATGGCTTCCAGAAAGGAAAAATCGACAAAACGCTGTTTAGGATACAGGACGGAGAAAGTGTACTGTTAGTACAAATATATGTGGATGACATTATCTTCGGATCCACAAACAAAGATCTATGTGAGAAATTCTCCAACCTGATGCAGTCTAAGTTCGAGATGAGTATGATGGGAGAATTAAGTTTCTTTCTCGGACTGCAAGTAAAACAGCTACCAACAGGGACCTTCATCAGTCAAGTCAAGTATACAAAGGAACTCATCAAGAAATTTGGCATGGAGAATGGTGCAGCAACGTCCGTTCCCATGTCCACATCCATAAGTCTTGACAAAGACGAGGAAGGCAAAAATGTTGACATAACCAAGTACAGACGACTCATTGGATCATTGTTGTATCTTACAACAAGCAGGCCAGACATTATGTTTGCAGTAGGAGTCTGTGCTAGGTTCCAAGCAGCACCAAAGGAATCACATCTGTCAGCAGTAAAAAGAGTGATCAAATATCTGAAAGGAACTCAGGAAGTCGGCCTATGGTATCCTAAGGAAGGAGGATTCAAGCTTAAAGGCTACTCCGATTCAGACTATGCTGGCTGCAAAATTGATCGAAAGAGCACCAGTGGGACGTGTTAATTTCTGGGAAACAGACTAGTCTCATGGTTCTGCAGGATGCAAACTTCTATCGCAACCTCTACAGCAGAAGCAGGGTATGTTGCAGCAGGAAGTTGTTGTGCGCAGATTCTCTGGATACAGCAGCAACTTAGAGATTATGGGATAGAAGAAAAAGAGACTCCAATTCTCTGTGATAATACGAGTGCTATTGCAATTACCCATAATCCTGTATTTCACTTAAGAACTAAGCACATCGATATACGTCATCACTTTATTGTTAGGATGTATACTATAAGCCTAGCTTTTGTGTAAACATCTATTTATGATATGAGAATCTTTTATGGTCAAATGTTTGCATTTTATATATTTGTTATATATATATGTTATTGCAATTGTCCAATTAATTTATATTGTAGATAACATGGTGTGTGGTGCCACACAGAAGATCATGTTATCAGTTCCTTATAGATTATAAATGGTAGCTCACAGCCGAGATAATTTTGGACAAATTATCGGAATGGTTGTAGTGTAATTTGGTATTAATCTGTCTTGATTATAAAATTACGCTAGTACATTTTGTATGTATTGAGCATGACCAATTGAGGTTGTTTTATTTGTACTGACTACATAAATAAAACAAGACCTCTGTTATTATGGATGTGCGTCCTCTTAATCATTGTATGATAACGGGCATGTATACTCGATATATGTTTCTTTAATTTACCAATGGGTGAGATTTATTTATTAAATCAATAAGCTCGGTAAATTGGGATACAGTGTTGTTTATATGGTGTGCTGTTGATTATATAATGAAACCGTGTCCTAATTATTTAGGATGATGATGTCCCCTTGAAAAACTCATAAGGATTATCATGTAAACCCTGCAGGTGGATTTATTCCGGCATGATAATAAAGTTGAGTGGTACTACTCTTGGAATTAAATATTAATTAATTGAATTGTCAGTAATTCATTTAATTAATGGACATTCGATATCTTAAACATGGGGAGATAAACGCGCACATAATAAATAGGAGCCATATCTAATATGGATAAGGGATGGTAGTTCAATAATATCTTTTTAGTGGATTAAGATATTATTTGATAGGCTTGAGAAGTATATTCAGATCGAATTAAGGACTCCTAAGCCTATCAGGAGACCGATTCCTAATCCTCCTCAAGGTCCCTGTTGTAGCCTATAAATAAGCCTCAAGTCAACCGTTTCTAGTGTGACAGATACAGAAAAATCTGATATACGATTTAGAGAAGAACGGTTGAGAGTCTCGATAGCTCGTTGCCCACACAACGTTCGAGATAAGGCGAGGAATACAGCAGAAGATCGTGAGGTTCAGGCTTCATCAATTCCTCGATCTATAGTTCTGACCTTAGAACTAATTTTGGTGCAAAAGGTATGATTCGTTTTCCGCTGCGCATTAATCATATTTGCATGGACCCCGATTCGGATAATCGAATAGGGTCGGCGATCCGGCGGTTCCTACAATTGGTATCAGAGCCAGGTTTTCTGACTCTATTCGATTGAATCGGTTAATTCTATTATGAATCATATCTTGAAGCATGCGTGTTTTAGATCGGATAATAGTAGGATGTGCAAGAAATTATGTTTTTTTGCAGGAACCTTAAATCCAACTATTATGGTCTGAATGTATGTTTATGTATGAATTAAACCCTCGGACATGTCGAGGTTGTTTTTTGAATGTATGATTGTAATAGTAAAATCACGGCGGTCTGTCGTGTTAGGTTTTATTTTCTGTTCGATCTAGATTATATGTAAACTCCTTCGTGGGGTATAGGATCGATGGATGTAATAGATACAAGGTTAGGATTGCATGATCGGGCACGACCGTGCTGTGCAGCACGGTCAGACCGTGCCAGCTGAGGATCGCCACTAATGGACAGGGCACGACCGTGCTATGGGGCACGGTCGACCGTGCGGTGTCTTTGAAGATCGGGCACGACCGTGCTGGAGGGCACGGTCAGACCGTGCCAGCTGAGGATCGCCACTGATGGACAGGGCACGACCGTGCTATGGAGCACGGTCTGACCGTGCGGCGTGTTTCAGATCGAGCACGACTGTGCTGAGGGGCACGGTCAGACCGTGCTAGGCGATCCCCGTTTGACGGTAAACATTCAAGAACACAGCGATAAAACGAGGCCATAATAGTTGGAAATTGTGTTTTTCATATTTATTGCTTTATATGTGTTTTATCAAGCATGCTTGTATGTGTTTTATATGATATGCATGTTAAAATCCCTCATGTTAAATAACTAAGTGGGAGAGGGATTAATTGTTTTAATAAATCCCATGGCCTCCATTACTGGTTTGTAAGTGATGCACCTGAACTTGCGCGTTGGCTTTAAGTGCCTTCCTCCATATCGGATGAGTTCATTTGCGGATCACTAGATCAAACTTCCTTTATGGATGATTATAGAAAGTTGTTTAGGAGCGTGTCATCTTCTCCATCTGAAGGGGCATAATCCTAGATAATGGACTTAGTATCAAGTAATGGTATACACTTAGATACATTTGATAAGTATCCTCCCCATCGGAGTCACTACTGTTATTTGTATGGCCAAAGCGATAACCAACTATTAATTTTATTTGTCATAAAGTTAAGTTGACAAGATAATAAAATTAATGGGTAAAACCTCCTCTAACAAATGTTTGAATTAGTATACGTCCACACTATCGTGGCATACGAAGTTCACGGTGTATTGAGGTGTTGGTGAATTTAGATTATGTTGTTTGAGGGAACAATATGATTTGTCAATTCAAATTATTTGACCTATGTGTTTATTTATGTGATTCTCAGGATTTTCATTATGGCTTTCAATCCTCTTGCTGTTATACTTAAAGAAAACAAACTTATTGGTCCTAATTATATTGATTGGAAACGAAACCTGGATATTGTCCTGACTGCTGAAGAGTACAAGTTTGTACTCACTGAGCACTGTCCTAACATGCCTGATGAAAACTCTACTGAAGAGGAGAAAATGTTTTATAGGAAGTGGGTTAAGGCAGATGAGATGGCGCGGTGTTACATTTTGGCTTCCATGTCAAATGTGCTGCAACATCAGCATCAGGTCATGCCTACTGCCTATGATATGATGCATAATCTCAAAGAACTCTTCGGACATCAGAGTCGGGCTGCCAGACAGGAGGCAATGAGAAACTTGATGACTGCCACCATGGCTGAGGGAACACCTATGAGTGATCATGTCCTCAAGATGATGGCTCATCTGAATGAGATGGAGGTCCTTGGAGTTGAAATCGATGGGGAAACCCAGGTCGATATCGTTCTCCAAATGCTGCCTAAGAGTTTTGAGCAGTTCCGTTTGAACTACAACATGAACAAGAGGTTGTATTCATTGGCGGAACTTCTGACAGAACTCCAATCAGCAGAGGGACTGTTTCGTCAAAGTTCTCAGGCTTACGTTGCTGAAAATGTTTCTACTTCTAAACCGCAAGGCGGTAAGAAGAAGAAGAAGAAATAGAATTCTTCAGCAAAGAAGACGGCCGAACCTCAAGTGGCTAAACCACAAGGTGGTGTGAAAAAGCCAAAAGGCAAGTGCTTTCATTGCAAGCAGGCTGGACATTGGAAAGCCGATTGTCCTCGTAAAAAGGAGAACAATTCAGGTACATCTTTTTCACTAGTTGTTGAAACATGTTTAGCGGTGTTATCTACCGGTACCTGGTGTGTAGATACAGGAGCCACTGATCATGTCTGCAATTCATTGCAGGGGTTCCAGGAGACCAAACGACTAAGTGATGGGGAGATTACCATATACATGGGCACCGCTGCGAAAGTGGCGGCCGTTGCAGTGGGAGATGTTTATTTATCTTTTCATAGGAATAAGACTTTGATTTTGAGAAATTGTCTTTACGTACCTTGTTTTAGAAAGAATTTGATTTCAGTTTCTAAACTTTTTAAGGATGGATATTCTGTTTCTTTTGATAACAATGTTGTCGTTAAGAAGAATAGAGTTATTATCTGTTCTGGTACGTTGGTTGACAATTTATATATTCTTAATCCTATAACTCCTACGATACAACAAATGGAAATTAATAGCACATCTTCTAAATCTAATAAGAGAAAAGAACCTTCGAAAATGAATCAAACATATCTTTGGCATCTAAGGTTGGGTCATATTAACTTGAGGAGGATTCAAAGGTTGATAGCCGATGGACCTTTGGGTTCCTTGGAAGTGGAAAACTATCCAACCTGCGAATTCTGCTTGGAAGGAAAAATGACCAAAAGGCCTTTTAAGGCAAAGGGGTATAGAGCCAAAGAAGTGTTGGAATTGATTCATTCTGATTTATGTGGCCCTATGACTATTCAGGCAAGAGGTGGTTTCGAATATTTTGTCTCTTTTATAGACGATTATTCGAGATATGGATACATTTACTTGATGCGCCGCAAGTCTGAGTGCTTTGACAAGTTCAAAGAATATAAGGCTGATGTGGAGAAACGTCATGGTAAATGTATCAAGACACTACGATCTGATCGTGGTGGTGAGTACCTCTTAGGAGAGTTTAGGAATTACTTATCAGAGGCTGGGATACAATCCCAATTGTCTGCACCGGGTACACCCCAACAGAATGGTGTGGCGGAACGAAGGAATAGGACTCTTATGGAAATGGTTAGATCGATGATGAGTTATTCAGAATTACCAAATTCGTTTTGGGGGTATGCTCTGGAAACAGCGACGTATATTCTAAACTTGGTACCTTCTAAGTCAGTACCCTCTACTCCCACAGAATTGTGGACTGGGTGTAAGCCTAGTCTGAGACATATTCGGATTTGGGGTAGTCCAGTACATGTGCTGAAGGGAGATGCTGATAAGTTGGAATCTCGTACGGAAGTACACTTGTTTGTGGGCTATCCTAGAGGAACGAAAGGTGGTTTATTTTATAGTCCTAAAGATCAGAAGGTCATTGTTAGCACGAATGCCCAATTTTTAGAAGAGGACTATGTAATGAACCACAAGCCCATGAGTAAAATTGTTCTTGAGGAAATGAGAGGGGATAATTCGGATGTACCGACGGTACAAGATGAGATACCACAAGTGACTGCACCGCGTGTCACTAATGATACACAAATATCGATAGTGCCTCGTCGTAGTGGGAGGGTTGTTAGACAACCTGATAGATTCATGTTTTTGGGAGAGTCTTCAGACTTGGTCCCTGGACAACATGAAATAGATCCCTGGACTTATGACGAAGCACTCCAAGATAAAGATGCGATATCTTGGCAAAAGGCAATGCTCTCTGAGATAGAATCTATGGATTCTAATCAAGTCTGGGAGCTTGTAGAACCACCAAATGGTGTAAGAGCCATTGGATGTAAATGAGTCTACAAAAGGAAAAGAGGATCAGATGGAAAGGTAGAAACCTTTAAAGCAAGGCTTGTTGCGAAAGGGTATACTCAAAAAGAAGGGATCGATTATGAGGAAACCTTTTCGCCGGTAGCCATGCTAAAGTCTATCCGGATTCTTTTGTCTATTGCTGCTCATATGGATTATGAGGTTTGGCAGATGGATGTCAAGACAGCTTTCCTTAATGGAAGTCTTGAAGAAAACATCTATATGAAGCAACCAGAGGGATTCATTGAGAAAGGCAAAGAGCATCTTGTGTGTAAGCTTAATCGATCCATTTATGGACTGAAACAAGCTTCGAGATCTTGAAACATCCGTTTTGATGAAGTAATCCAGTCTTATGGATTTATTCAATGTCCGGATGAATCTTGTGTATATAAGAAAAATGACGGAAACGTGGTGGTATTTCTTGTACTATACGTAGATGATATCTTGTTAATTGGAAACAATGTCAAGGTGTTGTCAGACATAAGGGTATGGCTGTCCAAGCAGTTTGCTATGAAGGACTTAGGAGAAGCTGGACATATTCTTGGGATCAAAGTTATAAGGGATCGCAAGAAAATGATGTTATGCTTATCTCAAGCTTCATACATTGACACTATCCTAGCTCGTTTTAGCATGCAAAACTCCAAGAAAGGTTTTCTACCTTTTAGACATGGAGTGCCTTTATCTAAGGAAATGTGTCCTAAGACACCAAAGGAGATAGAGGAAATGAAAGCAGTTCTTTATGCTTCGGCTGTAGGAAGCTTGATGTATGCGATGCTATGTACGAGACCGGATATCTTCTTTGCCGTAGGCATGGTTAGTAGATATCAAAGTAACCCAGGACAAGGTCATTGGACTGCCGTAAAGTATATTCTAAAATACCTGAAAAGGACTAGAGATTATATGCTAGTTTACCAGGCAAATGATTTATTACCTGTGGGTTACACGGATTCGGATTTCCAGTCAGATAGGGACAATAGTAAATCAACCTCGGGGTATGTGTTTACCTTGGGAGGTGGAGCCATAGTGTGGAGAAGTGTGAAGCAGAAATGCGTTTCGAACTCCACCATGGAAGCTGAATATGTGGCGGCCTCTGAGGCAGCCAAAGAAGCTGTATGGCTCAGAAACTTCTTAATGGACTTAGAAGTGATTCCTGGTTTGCCCAAAACTATCACAATCTATTGTGATAACAGTGGTGCAATAGCAAACTCGAAGGAACCACGAGCCCATAAGGCAAGTAAACACATTGAGCGCAAGTACCACCTGATACGAGATATCGTAAAGCGAGGGGAAGTTGTTGTCGCCAAGATTGCATCAGCTGATAACCTAGCAGATCCTTTCACAAAGGCCCTTCCGGCGAAAGCCTTCGATGAGCATGTTGATGGGATGAGAATCAGATGCATGACAGCATATATGACAGCATAGTCTTTTAGTATAAGTGGGAGATTGTTAGGATGTATACTATAAGCCTAGCTTTCGTGTAAACATCTATTTATGATATGAGAATCTTTTATGGTCAAATGTTTGCATTTTATATATTTGTTATATATATATGTTATTGCAATTGTCCAATTAATTTATATTGTAGATAACATGGTGTGTGGTGCCACACAGAAGATCATGTTATCAGTTCCTTATAGATTATAAATGGTAGCTCACAGCCGAGATAATTTTGGACAAATTATCGGAATGGTTGTAGTGTAATTTGGTATTAATCTGTCTTGATTATAAAATTATGCTAGTACATTTTGTATGTATTGAGCATGACCAATTGAGGTTGTTTTATTTGTACTGACTACATAAATAAAACAAGACCTCTGTTATTATGGATGTGCGTCCTCTTAATCATTGTATGATAACGGGCATGTATACTCGATATATGTTTCTTTAATTTACCAATGGGTGAGATTTATTTATTAAATCAATAAGCTCGGTAAATTGGGATACAGTGTTGTTTATATGGTGTGCTGTTGATTATATAATGAAACCGTGTCCTAATTATTTAGGATGATGATGTCCCCTTGAGGAACTCATAAGGATTATCATGTAAATCCTGCAGGTGGATTTATTCCGGCATGATAATAAAGTTGAGTGGTACTACTCTTGGAATTAAATATTAATTAATTGAATTGTCAGTAATTCATTTAATTAATGGACATTCGATATCTTAAACATGGGGAGATAAACGCGCACATAATAAATAGGAGCCATATCTAATATGGATAAGGGACGGTAGTTCAATAATATCTTTTTAGTGGATTAAGATATTATTTGATAGGCTTGAGAAGTATATTCAGATCGAATTAAGGACTCCTAAGCCTATCAGGAGACCGATTCCTAATCCTCCTCAAGGTCCCTGTTGTAGCCTATAAATAAGCCTCAAGTCAACCGTTTCTAGTGTGACAGATACAGAAAAATCTGATATACGATTTAGAGAAGAACGGTTGAGAGTCTCGATAGCTCGTTGCCCACACAACGTTCGAGATAAGGCGAGGAATACAGTAGAAGATCGTGAGGTTCAGGCTTCATCAATTCCTTGATCTATAGTTCTGACCTTAGAACTAATTTTGGTGCAAAAGATATGATTCGTTTTCCGCTGCGCATTAATCATATTTGCATGGACCCCGATTCGGATAATCGAATAGGGTCGGCGATCTGGCGGTTCCTACATTTATAAGAGACCATGTTGAAAAGAAAGACGTCGTGCTTGAAAAAGTTCATACGGATCTCCAGCTTGCAGACATCCTCACCAAGCCTTTGAGTGAGTCTAGGTTTTCTATACTTCGAAACGAGCTGGGAATTCTTAAGTTGTGAAGAGAAAGAAAGATGCAGAAACGCAGGGGGAACCTCTGCATGCTTGTGAAAAGCAGTAAGAACGATACTGTAAGCTACACGTTAATACAGCACTGGGCTCAGACAGCGCTGCATCTTTATTCTTACAGTGCAGCAGTGATCGAGAATTCAAGCAGCACCAGGTTACAGCATTTATTTCAAAGGAGTATTGATTACCCTGCAACCTCGTACTAGAGATGCTGCAACCTTAAAAAGGCATTTATTTAGGCGGCAAAAGGCATGTCTTTCAGCATTTAATGCATGTCTGCGTGTGTTAGGAAGTGGAAAGGGCGCGGTCAGAAACCCACGCGCCAAGTAATTATTGCGACGATTTGACATCTCCGCTCTTTCCTGAACCACAAGATCAACTCCATGATCTATCTCAACCGTCGATCTTACACACGTCCCTTGAAAACCGCCATAAACTCCATAACCGTGTCTTTTGAATTCATTTTTCACCATCTTCCAAGGAGAGAAAACGCTCTGTGCGAAAAACCTTCCAAGTGCAAATCTTTGAACTTTCTCTCTTTCTCTCTCCATCAAAAATCTCCAATGGCTGCCCGACGCACTATTGTTCTTGATGGGAGGCTGATCAACCAAGAACACATCTACGAATCAGGGCTGTACGATAACGCCTTTCTGAAAAGGATTTTTGATGCTCTTCAACAGACCCAAGTCCTAGGGTTGTTGACCACCGTCTACGCTGGCTTCTCTATGGAGTTAGTACAGAGATTTTACGCATATGCCAGGCAGGCGGAGGACAGGAACTGCATCCTGTTCCGGATGGATGCAGATGGAGAAGAACGGTCTTTGACCGTTAGGGACATCTCCACCACCTTCAGTATCTCCGCTGTAGGTCTTACCCCCAGCCAGTTGACAACATATGGGGAGGCATCGACTCAAGAGATGTGAGATCTCTTTCAAGCAAGGGATGCAGGGGCTGAAATCAAGAGAAGCGCCCCCAAGAAGCTCTTCAAACCGGAGTTTGAACTTCTCCACGATATCTGTGCATACTCCATCGAAGGAAGGACCGGGAGTTATGACAAATGCACAGATCTCCGGTTCCGGATCATGTCTGCGATCATGGCCGGAGAAAAGGTGAACTGGGCGAGGTTCATCATGAAGAGGCTATGGGAGGAAGCAGAGAAAATAACGGAGCATCGGAGCTACGGTATCACCATCTGTTCTCTGCTCTGCAAGCTTGGTCTTCAACTTGCAGCACCCGCCCCCATTCACATCGAAAAGTATCTCAGGAAGAAGAAGAAAGAGAAGACCCAGCCGAAGGCTGCAGGAGCAGGAGTTGCGAGGAAGAAAACCAAAGACAAAAAGAATGCAACTCTTGCTCTGCAAGATGAAGCTGTAGGCAGCGGGGAGGAAGCCGAAGAAGAGGACGCTTCGAGTCCTCTTCGAAGCGTCATCTTCCTGTAATCAAGAGGAGTTCAGAGAAGGCTGTACCTGAACTTGAATCCTCTTCCCCAGATGATGACGCACCCTTGGTGAGAAGGGCTCCACGCAGCAAGAAGGCTGCTGCTGCTGTTGGGGATGTGTCACATCAGCCCAGGGATAAATGTGACTCTCTTGATTCCCAACTCTCTACACCTAATATGGTTGTAGTTGACCTTGCGGATGAGTTACATCGGCCTCAAGAGCTATATCAGTACCGGGTCGAGCCAACTGAAGAAGAAGCTCATCTACAAACAGAAGCTTCAGTGCTCGATCCCACATTTCCGGCTGCTAGAAATATGGAGCAGCAGTACTCTCTCTGGAGAGAGATGAGGTTGTCTAAGGGGGAAATTCTGTTGAAGTGGAAGGATTTCCTGACAGTCGAGCAAGCTGTCCTGGAGTGGGCCAAATCAGAGGACATTCTGGCACTCCTGCAACCTGACTTTACAGCAAGAGTTCAAGAGCTCAATGGATGCGGTGCTGCACAGGGAGCACAGGACAAGGGAAAGGGTAAAGCTCTTGCAGAATCCAACTCTGCAGAGCTGCCGATGAGAGCAGCAGTGGAAGATGCGCAGGTCTTCCTTGCCCCGGCTGCGGAGGCTGTAAGAAGGGGCGATGACATCGTGTTTGCTCAAGAGCAAATCGACACCTTGGGAGTGAAGCAAGCTGAAGAAGCTACGCTGCATCTGGCGCTGCAACAAAGCTTGAAGGAAACCAAAATGCAGCACACTCCAAGAAGGATGCGGGGAGAAGGAAGTTTAAGTTCGTATCAGATGAACTCCTCTACATATGAGCAAGTAGTTGAGGGCCTCTCCAACATTATCTCGCTGGATCACTTGGAGGAGGAGGAAGCTCAACTACTGGATTATGGCGATTCCCCAGTTCATGAAGTTGAAGATGCTGCTCATGCAGATTCTGATGGGGAACCAACTACCATAATCAGGGATGGCATCTCAGACATCTCTGAAATTGCCGATAAAGCATCTACGGAGGAAGTTGCAGAGACGGTACTCCCTACACTGGACGCGACAGCAGTGCAGCAGGCGACTACCCTACAAGACGTTGCAGCTGAAGAGCCAAACAGGGTGGAAGCTGAGATTCTTGCAGCGGTGGAGCATACAGTGCTGAAAGCTCTGGACGCTGCAGGAAACCAAGCAGAGCTACAAGAACCCATTCTTGCAGCAGAAACTGTCGAAGTTACAGGACCGGCCGAGGAGACGGGGTCCGTTGAGAAGACCTCTGTGGAGGATGTTGTTCAGACAACACTCCTTGAGGGTGAGAAGACCTCAAGTGGGGAGGCTGTTCAGACAGTACCCACTGAGGATATTGGAGTTGAAGCTGAGGTAACCACAATGCAGCTAGAGACACCTCGAGAGGAGGTTGATGCTGCAGCTGCTGCATGTTCTCAAGAACCTTCCAAGGTTACAGCAGCAGAGGTTACTGTGGAAGCTGAGATCTCTCACGCCGACTTCGCAAGGATGATAAAGGAACGCAACATAGCTGTTCATGGGCCAAAATCTGGTGGAGCAGATCCTGTTCAAATCTCATCCGGCGAAGAGGAGGCAGATGAGGAAGAAGAAGAAGGAGAAGGAGAAGAGCATCCATCCTCAAGCTCTACAAGCTCTCAAACCAGCAACCATGAGGATGAGGTTGCTACTGAAGTTCCGAGGCAGGATGCAGCACCAGTCTGTCAAGATGTTATTCCATTTGCTGCATCCACTACTGCCTCGATGAGAAGGAATTCGGGACTGACCCCTGATGAATCTATCAACCGAGTTGAAGCTGTTGTTAGACATCTGCTGCATGCTCTCCAAGAGCATGAGTCTATCATGCGCAACAGTCTCAGGGTCACTGCCCAATTCCATGCTGAAACCATGACAGGTTTCAAGAAAGACCTCGAAGTGCTGCCTGATATGATTAAGTCACATCTATCTGACCATGCAAACAGGCTGTACTTCGATCGGGTTAGGCTGTAGAAGGAGTTGAAGGTCGATACTGCTCTGACGCGTCAGAAGATCAAGCAATGCAAGCAGCATGCTGAAAATGCCTCAACCAGACTCAACTCTCACTCCCAAGTCCTGGAAATACTTCTGGATCGCGTATATGATCAATCTCAGAGAACCAGAAGTGTGGACGACCGTTTGGGGAACCTGGAGATGATTGTGGGAGAATTGAGGGACATCATGGTCCGAGCTTTCCCTCAGCATGTCGATGCTCCAGAGCTCGCCCCTGAACCGACCCGACGCCCTCGATCAAGGGTGGTCCCAGCTGCCCCTGCTCAGCCCCCGACTTTTGATGATGCCAAAAAGGGGGAAAGACTTGAAAGATCTGATGATAGATACAGGAGCAAAGGGGCTGCTGAAGAAGAAGAAGAGGATGATAACCAGCAACCTCTCAGCAGGGGGAGAAGAAGGTCTGGATCATCCGCTGCTACTGACATCCCCTCTCCGAAGAGATGGAGAAGAGATGATGATGGAGCTGGAGGTGCTGGTGCAGCTGCTGGAAGAAGACCGGCTGCAGACGCTGTACACAGCAGAGCTGCAAGCAAGGATGCAGCGCCTCCCTCCTATCATTCAAAGAGAAGGGATGATAGCCAGCAGCAATGCTCAAGGAAGAGGATGAGCGGGGACGAGTCCGAGAGTTATAGGCGCCAAAGAGAAGAAGATGTAGATCCTAATGTCTGGATTCAAAGACTCGGAGTAATTGGTGATAGAAAATTTTTTCCAAATCACTTCTACCAATTTCCTCTTCAAGAAATTCCTCGCCTTGATACTGATAATATCTCTGCTGAAGTGTCCGTGTTGATGGATCAAAGGCCAGAAGGAGAAAACATGGCTTGGAGATTTGATATCTTCAAAGAAATCAGACTGCCCTTTGACAGAAATCCAACATTTGAGGCAATCACCATTTTCAAACGATCAGAGTACCTCAGACACTTCAGAGAACTATGCAGAAAAGGCAAATTCAGCAAGTACCACACTTGCAAGACTGCATTGAAGAGATATGAACAGCTCGCTCGGGAAGGAAGCTTTGATATTCAACAATTATACATCGACCGAGTAAAAGAAGGGCTGATTGTACCATACTACGAGGACTTCTGGCTCAGGTGGATTCAAATTCCTATGATCAGACACAAACTGGAAGAGTCCTATCAAGAGTCCATCAGGGACTGGTGGAAAGGATCAAGAGGAAGGGAAGACCTTGAAAGATTTGCTAGCAGAAGAGCTGACGAACCACCAAGCAAAAGGCCTCTTGTGATCCATGTTGTACTCTTTATTGTAAAAATTTCTATCTGTCAATGAAGAAATTTTGTTTTGCTCTGATCAAGTTCAATTCTTATGAACTCATGCATGATGTTTACGTTTTTCCTGTTATTTTATGATGAAAGGAATAGCATGATGCATCTCTGATGAATCCAGGATTAGATTTTATTTTTTTGTTCAAACATGTAATCCTGATAATCCATATGAGTTAATGTAAGATAAAACTTCTTCATAAACGAAATAATGTAAAGGTTTTGTCATCATCAAAAAAGGGGAAATTGTTGGGTTTTCAATGTTTAGATTTTGATGAGACAAACCAAATATGTAATAGGAAGTTTTAAGTACCCCATTTTTCACATTATTTAAGTGAATAAATAGACTAGAATTGAGTCTTGTGTTAAGTATCAAATGGAGGATGAAAAAGGAAAAAGCTGCATCTAAACCTTAAACGAAGTTACCGCTGCAAGAAGGAAGGATACAACAACGCTGTAAGAAAAAGATACAGGAGTACTGCTAGAAAGAAGATACAGCAACACTGCCAGAAGATACTGCAACCAGGTCTAAGTTACAGCAGCACTGAAAGAAAGCATCAGCTGCACAAGGACCTAGGATACAGCGCAGACTTACAAGTCAGTTAAGTTATACAGCGCCAACTATAAAACGAAGTATCCTGCAAATTTTAGGATGGATAAATGCAGTACGAGGAACGGAGATTCAAGCAAGAATAAAAGAGCCGTTCAAAAAAAAGTCAGAATAGCAGACACGGAGCCAATAAGAAGATGCCACATGGACTGACGCGCTGCAGAAAGCTGCGAGCCGCAACTGCCGCATTAAATGCTCCAAAAGAGAAAGTCAAGTCGCATTAAATGCGAACCATGCTTTGGCCAGACTACTTCAAATTCAAAAGAGGGATGTCTCCTTCAACGGACATCTTCTCCTACAAGTATAAATAGAGGTTGAGGAGCACTGAAGCTGGTTACTGTTACTGAGATCTGAAAATCATTTGCGAAAAATTCAAAGCTTACAAGATTCAACCATTCAAGCCCACAATCAGTTTCAGTCACTCAACCTACCGAAGTAAAGCAAGTTCAAGCTAAAGGATTCCTTACGGATTCAGAAGCTCACTTCGAAGCACAAGTTGAAGAAAAACCTTTTATCCTTTTAACCTTGTTGTTGTGTGCTTAGGTTGTTTTAGTGGTGTCAAGCAGTTGATAGGAGAGATCCTTGCTATTTGTTTAGTTGTCTAGAGTTAGGCAGCTTCCCTGTGTGGGTTAGCCTTTGAAGTTTGCAGTTGTTGTGTGTACGCTGGACTTCAGTAGGTGGTTTCTTTGTAAAGTTGATAGATTGTTAGGAGAGTCCTGTAAATCAATCTTGCTTAACAAAGTTCCTGCTCGAGGAGCAATAGAGTGGACGTAGAAGGATTACACCACCTTCGAACCACTATAAGCCATAAGTGTTTATTTGTTTTATTTATCTGTGCGCTTATTTTCTGCATTTCTCTTATCTCTGTGCATAAAACATTTTGAAAGAAGCATTTTTTAGTAAAACAGCCTTGTGTTTTAAAGTTAATTTCCGCTGCGTATAAGACTCCAGGTTACAGCGTACAGCACTGCATCGTAGCGCTGCAAGCAGTAACCATCTATCGCTGCAAGCTCAAGTAACTTGCAGTGCAGAACGGTTGTTTTAAAAGATTTTGAAAATCGATCAAGGTTCATTCACCCCCCCTCTGAACCTCGGACACCACTTGGGACCAATAGGAAATCGCCGGCAGCGACGAACTGACATTAAGGGTAGGGGTGGCGGCGACTAGGGTTAGGGTTTGGAGTGGGGGTTTCAATTGTAAATTTAATGTATTTAAGGACTAACATGCAAACCATAGAAATTTGATGAATTAATGTTTAATCCTTAGCATTTACTGATTTGCAGTTTACCCCTTAATATTCTGAAGCATGCAATAAGACCTCTTGGATTTTGGACAATAAAAAAAAGATCTTGAACATATTGAAATTGCAAAACACACCCTATAATTTACAGATCTTACCCTAAAATTAGATAAAACTGCAAAATGGATCTCAAATTTTGATTGAATGACAAAACGAACCTAAATTGGTTATATTGAATATTACAACCCTTTCGTATCACATCGATAGGTAGATTTTTCTCTTAACCTCTCTTAGACTGTCCATTGATAGAAAGAATTCTAAATTAATAATGTACTTTTTTTATGAGTAGTTCGATAAGATTATCAAATGAATTCTTATGCTTTGTAGGATACACAGAAGGAGACCGAGATAAGTCTGCTTAAAATCTAGAAGCTTTCTGAACATTATACCAAAGGTGAGGATAATTTCTTATAACGATATTTATATTTCTTTTCAAGGTATTTAAAATATGAAATATTATATTGAATGAAATGAGGTCTGTATATGTATTATACGAGTAAGGTACTATAAGCTAAAGATGTTATGATATGATGAAGGGAATGCCTGAATGTTTATTTTATGCAAGACGAATGTGAAAATATATGATTTATTTGAATCATATCTATGGTGGCTAAAACCATAAATAAAGTGATATGATTGAATGATATTATTACGAATGTTTATGGTTTTACTCATTTACTTGCAGTTTAACCCCACTGAGTATTTCACACACTTATCCCTTTTATGTGTTTTCTTTTATAGATCCAAGATGTGGCATAAGAAGTTGAAGGGAGATGTCTATCTTTTATTGCAAATAAACATGTTTTACCACTGCTTTTGCTACGCGAGTTTGAAATTTGTAAAGTTTATGCTCGTAGTGCTATATATTGATGTTAATTTTGTTGTTTTTTGATAAACTTTAAACGTTTTATGTAATTTGAGCTTATCATGAGTTGTTGGATGCCAAAGTGAAAATTAATATTTTATTTCTTTTTAAAAATGGGATGTGATAATTTTGGTATCAAAATTTGGCTCTACCCTTTCGTAGGGTCTTGTTCATTTTAAAATTTTATAAAATTTAAAATTTTAAAAAATGAACCATATATTTGAAAATGAATTGGATAAGCATCTCTCTTCGCTCCCTCTCCAACAGATATGCAATGAAGTGGATATATTTATTGACTGTCATAATGTGAATAATATCTGTTAATGTGTAGTGTTATGTTTGAATATTATTGATGTGTATATATGTTTTGAGATTTATTTATGGGGATTGTTTAGAGGTGGTTTCTTAGTAAAAGCATATATAGAATCATATCTGATAGATAACCATGAATAAATTTACCGTTAGGAAGTCTATTCCTCTGGTGAGGATCAGACATTATTTTTTTAGCAGTTGTGTATTAGAGGACTATTTCGTGGGTGAGGACATCACCCGATTGCTACATTCGTGGGTGAGGACGTATCGGTAATGTCGAAGTTTGTCAACACTTGATAGAGACTCTGCCCGATGAGTGGGCAATAAGAGCACATCGTGTTTATCACAATGAAGTGGTTTATTCGGCCGAAGATAATTCTTCCATTATTATTATTAGGATTTCAGTGTTTAGATTTTGATGAGACAAATCACTTATGAAGTAGGAATTTTTAAGTACCCAATTTTTCACAATATTTAAGTGAATAAATAGACTATAATTGAGTCTAGTGTTAAGTGCTAAAATGGAGGATGTATAAGGATAAAGCTGCATCTATACCCTTAAGAAAAGGTATCGCTGCAAGAAGGCAGGATACAATATTGCTGCTGAAAGCAGAATACAGCACAGCTGCAAGAAGAAAGATACAGCAACGCCGTAATAAGACAGAACATCTCTACAGTAAAGAAGAAAAGACGGCGTGCAGCATCGCTGCAAAAAAAGAGTACAGAAGTACTGCTGCAAGAAAAGGATACAGCAGGACTACCGGAAGATACTGCAACCAGGTCTAAGTTACAGCAGCACTGCAAGAAAGTATCAGCTGCACGAAAACCTAGGATACAGCGCTAAGCTTACAGTCCAGTCAAGTCAATAAGCGCAATTTACAACAAGGAGTATCCTACAATCCTAGGAAGGATAAATGCAGTACGAGGAACGAAGACTCATGCAAGAATAAATAGAGCCGTTCTAGAGAAGATCAAAGTTGCAGACACAGAGCCAATACGAAGATGCCACGTGGAGTGACGCGCTGCAGAAAGCTACGAGCCACAACTGCCGCATTAATGCTCCAAAAGAAAAAGTCAAGTCACATTAAATGCGAACCATGCCTTTGGTCAGACTACTTCAAATTCAAAAGAGAGATGTCTCCTTCAACGGACATCTTCTCCTACAAGTATAAATAGAGAAAGAGATACACTGAAGCTGGTTACTGAAAAACTGAAACTACTGATTAACCAAACAATTCGCAAAGCTTACAAGATTCAAATATTCAAGTCTAAGATCAGTTTCAGTCACTCAACCTCCCGAAGTGAAGCAGGTTCAAGCTGAAAGTTTCCTCAAGTTTTCAGAAGCTCACTTCGAAGCACCAGTTGAAGAAAAACTTTTTTATCTTTTTAACCTTGTTGCTGTGTGCTTAGGTTGTTTTAGTGGTGTCGAACAGTTGATAGGAGAGATCCTTGCTGTTTGTATAGTTGTCTAGAGTTACACAGCTTCCATGTGTGGGAGTGTGGAACCCTGTGTGGGTGAGCCTTTGAAGTTTGCAGTTGCTGTGTGTACGCTGGACTTCAGTAGGTGGTTATCTTTGTAAAGTTGATAGATTGTTAGGAGTGTCCTGTAATTCAATCTTGCTTAACAAAGTTCCTGCTCGAGGAGCAGTAGAGTGGACGTAGAAGGATTACACCACATTCGAACCACTATAAACCATAAGTGTTTATTGATTTACTTATCTGTGATTTTACCTTCTGTTTCTTATCTGTATCATATGCATAAAACGTTTTCTGATAAAAGCATCTTTGAGAAAATCAGCCTTGTGTAATAAAAGTAAATTTCCACTGCGCATAAAACTCCAAGTTACAGCGTGCAGCACTGCATCCTAGTGTTGTAAGCAGTAACTATCTGACGCTGCAAGTTCAAGTAACTTGCAGAGTAGAACGGATTGTTTAAAGTTTACAAAATCGACCAAGGTTCATTCATCCCCCCTCTGAACCTCAGACACCACTTGGGACCAACAATTAATTTTGGGAGATTTGCTGGACAGTTGTTAGACGCCGGGGTCGTAGTGAGTATCCATCTACTCTTGAGTTGGGATCTTTCAACCCGTCTAGTTATAGTTCGAACGAGGATGAGGATGATAACATGGAGGAGAAGGATTCAGAGGAGGATCCTGAGGAGGATCCGGAGGAGGACCCTGATGAGTACTCCGGTAGGAGAGATCAGGATGCATCATCATTCGAGTAGGTGAGGCCTCCCTCCGGCTGCTGTTGCATAGATATCGGGGGTAAATGTGTGATATTTTGAGATATGTATCGGTTAAAAAATGTTATCTATGTATATTTTAGATAGTCGTGTATATAACTGATGCATATAGTTATGATATGATGCCTGAGCTGCTAAATGCTACTAGTTGTATATAAGAATTTGGCTTATAAAATGTTGTTTTATGAAATTTTATGTTTGCGTTCCTTTTCAAATATGATGATCTTTTTTTGTAGTTTATGTTCTTTTCTTTGTGAATAATGACGTTGTGATGTTTAATTGTTGGATCTTTACGTGCACCATGATAGAATCATACCTCAAGGTCGGCCAACAAGGGACCAAGAAGCAACAGGGGAGTCATCTGAGCCAGCCGAGAAAAGACTAATGAGAAACTTAATAACTATACTGAAAGATTTGGCAGATCAGTTTGATGCCATACAGGCAGTACCCTCATCGATACCTAGGATCGACATAAATTATGTAATCAAACAATTTTGACGATGTAATCCACCAACTTTTAACGGAAGAGAAGAACCAGTTGACGTCGAGTGACTGAGAGCCCTGGATAGAGTTTTCACTCACCTAATTTGCACCGATGAACAAAAGATCTCATGTGCTATTTTTCAACTCACCGATGCGGTCAGTTTTTGGTAGGAGTCATATGATAGAACTTTAACTACAGAAAGAAGAGTTGTCATGATGTGGATAAATTTTAAGGAAGTAGTCATGCAAAACTATCTACCGCAGTTTTATCGGGATGGAAAGAAAATGGAATTTCTACACCTCCGTTAGGGATTGATGGTTGTTGGTGAATACGAAAGCAAGTTTAATCAACTCAGCAGGTACGCAACGCATTTGGTAAACACTGATATGAAAAAAAAACAAGACGCTTTAGTAGGGGCCTACGTCCGGAGATTAGTGCAATTTTGGCCGGACATGGAGGAATGTTTTATGCTGAGATTGTTGAAAGAGCTCAAGAGGTCACCTCGCACATGCGTTTGAATGTCTTTCCTGGAATTCTATAGGCTTTTAGGTGGAACAACATTCAAACGCATGCATTGTGACCTCTTGAGCTCTTTCGACAATCTTAGCATATAACATTTCTTCTTGTCCGACCAGAATTACACCAATCTCCGAACGTAGACCCCTACTAAAACGTCTTGCCTTTCGTATCACTGTCTACCAAATGCGTTTCGTACCTACTCAGTTGATTAAACTTCCTCTCGTATTCACCAACAGCCATCAATCCTTAAAGGAGGTGTAGAGATTTCATTTCCTTTCTTTCCCGATAAGACTGCAGCATATAGTTTTGCATGACTACTTTCTTAAAATTTATCCACGTCATGACAACTCTTCTTTCTGTGGTTAAAGTTCTATCATATGACTCCCACCAGAAACTGACCTCATCGGTGAATTGAAAAATAGAACATAAGATCTTTTGTTCATCAGTGCAAATTAGGTGAGTGAAAACTCTATCCAGCGTCAGCTGGTTCTCCTTTTCCGTTGAAAGTTGGTGGATTAAATTGTCAAAATTGTTTGATTACGTGATTTATGTCGATCCTAAGTACCGGTGGGGATGCTGCCCGTGGGGCATCAACCTGATATGTCAAACCTTTCAGTACAGTTATTAAGTTTCCCATTAGTCCTTCATTGGCTCGTTCAGATGACTCCCTATTGTTTCTTGGTCTCTTCTTGGCCGACCTTGAGGTATGATTCTGTCATAGTACACATAAAGATCCAAAGATTAAGCATCACGATGTCATTATTCACAAAAAAAGAACGTAAAATACGAGAACGGTCACCAGATTCGAGAAGGAACGTAAATATAAAATTTCATAAAACAACATTTTATAAGCCAAATTCTTATATCCAACTAGTAGCATTTGGCAGCTTAGGCATCATATCATAACTATATACATGAATATCTAAAATATACATAGATAACATTTTTTAATCGATACATATCCCAAAATATCACACCCTTACCCCCGATATCTACGCAGCCGGAGAGGGGCCTCACCAATCCGAATGACGATGCATCCTAATCTCCCCTATCGGGGTACTCGTCAGGGTCCTCCTCCATTAGCAAGTAAAGGAGTAAAATCATAAACATTCGTAATAATATCATTCAATTAAATCACTTTCTTTACGGTTTTTAGCCGTCATTGATATAGTTCTTAGCCATTATAGATATGGTTCTCACCGTCATTCACATATTTCAAGTACGTCACATATTTTTGTACTTGTCTTGCATAAAATAAACATTCAGTCATCCATTCATCATATCATATCATTTTATATCATAGCACCTTATTCGTATAACACGTATACAAACCTCATTCTTACAATATAAGATTTCATATTTTAAATTCGTATAACACGTATACAGACCTCATTCATACAGTATAAAATTTCATATTTTAGATCTCGAAAGAAGTATAAATACTGTAATAAGCAATTACCTCCACCTTTAGTACTGCGATTGAAAATTCTTCTAGGTATCAAGCAGATTTATCTCGGTACCTTTCTGTGTATCCTACAAAGCATAAGAGTTTGTCTTAAAATCTGATCGAACTACTTATAAAGAAAAGTACATTTTAAATTTAGAATTATATCTGTTAATGGACAGTCTAAAAGAGGTTAAGAAGGAAAAATTACGTATCGATATGATATGAAAGGGTTGTAATATTCGATTCCATAATTGACTAGAAAAATAGGGTTTCTTGGTTGTTCTATAAGGATTTAGGGTTTCATACCCTAATCGAGATATTAATGGGTTTAAATGCTTCAATATAATCAATTTAGGTTTGTTTTGCCATTCAATCAGAGTTTGTGGTTCATTTTGTAATTTTGTTTAAGTATAGGGTAAGATCTGCAATTTCAGCAAATTCTAGATTATGTTCTGCAATTTCAATATATTCTAGAGTTCATTTTGCTATTGTCCAAAGTTCAGGGGTCTTAATGCATACTTCATATTATTAAGGTAGTGAACTGCAAATCAACAAGTGCTAAGGATTAAGCATCAAATTCATAAAAAATTTAGGGTTTGCATTTTAGTCCTTCAATACATCAAATTTACAAAAGATACTCCCCTACCCTAAACCCCCTCCCAGCGGCCACCACCCTCACCCCTGTCGTCGTTTCGTCATTGCCGACGACTCCCAATCATCGACGATCACCCAACACCGAACATACACATGATCGGCGCCGCTGCTCACGACGGTGCCCAACCCACACACGACCACATGCACACACACTCGTTGCTGCTCACGGTGATGGCATGTACACACCACACTTGCCACCGATCACGACAGCGGTCAACACATGCATCGTTACAGGCACATCCTTGCATCGACGACCCATAATGGTGGTGATATAGCAGCAGGAGAGAATGCTGGGATAGAGAGAGAGAGACTGTTGCGCCTCTCTAATGCCATACACGATGGAGGCAGTGGCGGTGTGGACTTTCGAGCCCGAATTCATGATGGGCTCGACGAGGTCTATATATTTTAATCGGAGAAACTTGTCTGTAGATGAAGGCGGTAGCAGCAACAATGGTGGTGATGCTGGTGTTTTGAGAGAGAATGAATGAAGATTATAGAGAGAGATAGTTCCTTATTCTTTTTTGTTCAAAATAACCTTTTCCCCAATTTAAGACTTCCTCTCCCCAAGTGAAACTAGATAGGGTTCCACCTCCCATAAGATGTCTTTCATGCGAGAAAAGAAAAGGGAAAAAGGGTGACAAGAAAAACATATGAACATTTGCAACTTATGCTTAAATGCAACATTATTAATATTATATAATTAATATCATAATGTTATTGATTAAATTGAAATATATATATATATATATATCATAGTGAGTTTTGATCAGACACGCACCTGAAGAATACGCATCATACGTACTTTTTCAAGATTTTTTTTTAATTTTTAATATTTTATATTATACACACAAAAAAAAATTCACACTACCACTTCATATACGGATTTTTTGTCAATTCTCATCTCAAACACTTAACCCCTCATCAATCAACATTTTCATATACATACTCTCTTATGAATTATCATCTCAAACATAGACCTAATTTCTCATCAACATAGACCTTTTTAACAATTCGCATATCACACATCAATCATATACATTCTTCCCAATTCTCATCCACACAGACGCTAGCATGAAAAAAATTTAATTTTCCCAATTCTCATCCATACAGATGCTATCATGAAAAATATTGAATTAATCAATTAAATAAAACGATAAAAATATTCAATTAATCAATTTTCAGTAAATCTTAAATCCTAATCAACATTCGAGAAATCTTTAAAATTGACCATAAAAATTAAAATATGAATTGAGCAACAAAGAGAATAAATTCTTAACAAATCTTTAAAATCAACAAATTATATCCTCCAACTCAATCATCAATTACTAAGAAGTCTTCAATCAATCCTCAAAATCTCAAATCATCAATTACTAAGAAATCTTCAATCAATCCTCATAATCCTCGAGTCGAGTCTGTTAATTACTTACTGTCTTTTTTGTATCGTCAAATATAATGAATCTACATATGTGAAACTTAAAATCCCAAATCATCAATTATCAAGAAGTCTTCAATCAATCCTCAAAATCCTCGATGTTGTTTAATTACTATATTTTTTGTATCGTCAAATATAATAAATCTACACATGTGGAAAAAAATTTTAAAAAAAATCAGCACCATAATTTTCTATATTATAAACTTTCAGAACAAAAAAAGATAAGAAAATATTATACAATTTCAATAATACTAGTACAATTTCTCATGTCATGTCACTAATGTCACAACCACGATAAACTCTTGCTTTTGAAATTATTTTTTCCTTTGATGATTTATGTGTTTTACCACATCCTTTTGCTCTCACTTGTGAAAGATTATTAAACTCTTGCTTTTGAATTTTATTTTTTTTATGATTTATGTGTTTTACCATATCCTTTTACTCTCACTTGTGAAAGATTATTAATCTCAATCATATTCTATGTGTTTTACCACATCCTTTTACTCTCACTTGTGAAAGATTATTAATTTCAATCATATTCTTTGCTCTCACTTGTGAAGGATCATTAATCTTACTCACTTGTGAAGGATCATTAATCGCGATCATATTTGTAAAAGATTATTAATCTCACTCATATTCTTTGCTCTCACTTGTGAAGGATCATTAATCTCAATTATATTCTTTGCTCTCACTTGTGAAAAATCATTAATCTCTCTCATTTGTGAAGGATCATTAATCTCAATTATATTCTTTGTTTCATCATTAATCTCAATCCCCTCACTTGTGAAGGATCATTAATCTCAATCATATTATTTTCTGGTATAGAAGATCGTTGCACTCTTTCATCAATATTCATGTTCTTTATATCATTGTACACAACTAATCAATTATTAGTTTAGCAACATTTTCTTATTAGTGGAGCATTGAATATTCTAATGAATATTGCTAAAATCATATTTTAAGGATTTCTCGAACATTGATTAGGATTTATGATTTCTGAATTGATTAATTGAATATTTTTTATTGTTTTATTTAATTGATTACTTTAATAATTTTTCATAATGCAGCGTCTATGTGGATCAAAATTGGAAAGAATGTATATGTTTGATGTGTGGGATGTTAATTGTTAAAAAGGTTTATGTTGATGAGGGGTTAGATCTATGTTTCAAATGACAATTGATAAGAGTCATGTTGATAAGGAGTAGGTGTTATGAGATGAGAATTACTAAGAAAATCTATATGTGAAGTGGTAGCATGAAAAAAGAATTTTATGTATAATATAAAATATTAAAAATTAAAAAAAGAAATAATATAAAATATTAAAAATTAAAAAAAAATCTTAAATAAGTACGCACATTCTTCAGGTGCGTGCCTGATCAAAACTCATATCATACTTATTATTAATTTTAAATATAATGGGTGCTATAATTAATGTTTAATCTTTAGCATTTACTAATTTGCAGTTTACCCTTAATATTCTGAAGCATGCAATAAGATCCCTAGATTTTGGACAATAACAAAAAAAAGAACCCTAGAACGTATTGAAATTGTAAAACACACCCTAAAATTTGCTGAATTTGTAGATCTTGCCCTAAAATTAGACAGAATTGTAAAATGGACCTCAAACTCTGATTGAATGACAAAACGAACCTAAATTGGCTATATTGAAGCATTTAACCTTAATCTCTCGATTAAGGTATGAAACCCTATATTCTTATCGAAACAACCAAGAAACCATAATTTTTGATTGATTTTGGGATAGAATATTATAACATTTTTGTATCACATGGATACGTAGATTTTTCTCTTAACCTCTCTTAGACTGTCCATTAGTAGAAAGATTCTAAATTAAGAATGTATTTTTCTTTATGAGTAGTTCGATTAGATTATTAGACGAACTCTTATGCTTTGTAGGATACACAGAAGGGAACCGAGATAAGTTTGCTTAAATCTAGAAGCTTTCAGAATGTCGTACCAAATGTGGGGGTAATTGCTTATTACGGTATTTATATTTTTTTCTAGGTATTTAAAATATGAAATTATATACTGAATGAAATGAGGTTTGTATTCGTATTATACGAGTAAGATACTATAAGCTAAAGATGTTATGATATGATGAATGGAATGACTGAACGTTTATTTTGTGCAAGACGAATGTGAAAATGTATGATTTATTTAAACCGTATGTATGGCGGCTAAGAACCGTAAATAAAGTGATATGATTGAGTGATTATTATTACGAATGTTTATGGTTTTACTCCCTTACTTGCAGTTTAACCCCACTAAGTATTTCACACACTCACCCCTTTTATATTTTTTTTTTTATAGATTCAAGATATGACAAGAGAAGTTAAAGGAAAATGTCATATCTTTTGTTGTAAATAAACATGTTTTACCACTACTTTTACTATACTAGTTTGAAATTTGTGAATTTTAAGTCTGTGGGGCTATATATTGATGTTAATTTCGTTGTTTGTGATAAACTTTAAACGTTTATGTAATTTGAGCTTATCATGAGTTGCTGGAAGCCCAAAATAAAAATTAATATTTTATTTCGTTTCAAAAATGGGGCGTGACAGGTTATATCAATGAACAACTCATTTTCAAAATATTAAACTAGGATGGGACTAAAGACACCCCATGCATTTTTAAGCACAACCCAAGTTATACAATTTTCAATTAAAAAATAATAACTTAAAAAAAACACCAATGTTATCCTTTAGGAAAAAAAAACTCACTTCTTTGATAACTAAACATACTTTTATGTGTTCTATCCTTGTAATTGAACGTACGTCTATGTGTTCGGTTCGGGTGGCCGAACATGCTTCTACATGTTCTGACAATCAGGACCGAATAAAGCTAATTGATAATTTTACATTTGTCATACAATTTTCACACAATTTTCATACATTTAACTAATTCGTAAAATGTTCTTCATTTTTTTGACATTACACCCTCAAGAAATCTAGAAAAAGAATTTCAAATAAGCAAAATAAAAATCGAAAAGAGAGAAAAGTAAAGGAAAGAGGGAAAGTAGGGTTTCAAAAAATTTTAAGAGTAAAATTGAAATTTACTTAATTTTTAATTTTTTTATTAATAATTATTAAATTGGGTGTGCTTAGTGGAGGAACCGCCGGATCGCCGACCCTATACAATTATCCGAATCGGGGTCCATGCAAATATGATTAACACGCAGCGGAAAACGAATCATACCTTTTGCACCGAAATTAGTTCTAAGATCAGAACTGTAGATCGAGGAATCGATGAAGCCTGGACCTCACGATCTTCTGTTGTATTCCTCGCCTTTATCTCGAACGTTGTGTGGCAACGAGCTATCGAGACTTTCAGCCGTCTTCTACTAATACGTATCTCAGATTTTTATGTCTGTGTATCTGTATTTCTGTGTGTCGAAAACGGCTGACTTGAGGCTTATTTATAGGCTACAACAGGGACCTTGAGGAGGATTAGGAATCGGTCTCCTGATAGGCTTAGGAGTCCTTAATTTGATCTGAATATACTTCTTAAGCCTATCAAATAATATCTTAATCCACTAAAAAGATATTATTGAACTACCGTCCCTTATCCATATTAGATATGGCTCTTATTTATTATGTGCACGTTTATCTCCCCGTGTTTAAGATATCGAATGTCCATTAATTAAATGAATTACTGACAATTCAATTAATTAATATTTAATCCAAGAGTAGTACCACTCAACTTTATTATCATGCCGGAATAAATCCACCTGCAGGGTTTACATGATAATCCTTATGAGTTCCTCAAGGGGACATCATCATTGTTGGGATTTCATTGTTTAGATTTTGATGAAACAAACCAATCATGTAATAGGAAGTTTTGAGTACCCCATTTTCACATTGTTTAAGTGAATAAATAGACTAGAATTGAGTCTTGAGTCAAGGATTGAAATGGAGGTTAAAAGAGGATAAAGCTGCATCTAAGCTTTAAAGGAAGATATCGCTGCAAGAAGGCAGGATACAGTATCGCTGCATAAAGGCAGGATACAGCATTGCTGGAAGAAGAAAGGAACAGCAAAGCATAAATAAGGCTGTACTTCAATACAGCAAAACAAGGAAGAACGGCGTACAGCATCGCTGCATGAAAAGGATATAGGAGTACTGCTAGAACGATGATTACAGCAGCACTGCCAGATGATACTGCAAGCAGGTCTAAAATACAGCAGCACTGAAAGAATGCATCAGCTGCACAAAGACCAAGGATACAGCGCAGACTTACAGGACAATTAAGTAAATACAGCGCCAACTACAAGACGAAGTATCCTGCAAATCCCAGGAAGGATAAATGCAGTACGAGGAATGGAGATCCAAGTAGGGACAAAAGAGTCGTTCAAGAAAAAGTCAAAGTAGTAGACACGGAGCCAATAAGAAGATGCCACATGGACTGACGCGCCGCAGAAAGCTGCGAGCCGCAACTGCCGCATTAAATGCTCCGAAAGGAAAAGTCAAGTCGCATTAAATGCGAACCATACTTTGACCAGGCTAGTTCAAATTCAAAAGAGGGATGTCTCCTTCAACGGACATCTTCTCCTACAAGTATAAATAGAGGTCGAGGAGAACTGAAGTTGGTTACTGATACTGTCACTGTTACTAAGAACTAAAATCCATACGCGAAAGTTTCAAGCTTACAAATTTCAAGCATTCAAACCAACAGTTTCAGTCACTCAACCTATCGAAGTGAAGCAGAGTTCAAGCTGAAAGTTTCCCTACGGAATCAGAAGCTCACTTCGAAGCACAAGTTGAAGAAAACCTTTTTATCCTTTTAACCTTGTTGCTGTGTGCTTATGTTGTTTTAGTGGTGTCAAGCAGTTGATAGGAGAGATCCTTGCTGTTTGTTTTTAGTTGTCTAGAGTTAGGCAGCTTCCCTGTGTGGGAGTATAGAACCCTGTGTGGGTTAGCCTTTGAAGTTTGCAGTTGTTGTGTGTACGCTGGACTTCAGTAGGTGGTTTGCTTTGTAAAGTTGATAGATTGTTAGGAGAGTCCTGTAAATCAATCTTGCTTAACAAAGTTCCTGCTCGAGGAGCAGTAGAGTGGACGTAGAAGGATTACACCACCTTCGAACCACTGTAAGCCATAAGTGTTTTTATCGCTTTATTTATCTGTGCTTATTTTCTGCATATATCTATCTTTTCTCATCATAAAACGTTTGAAAGAAGCATTCTTGTGTAAAACAGCCTTGTGTTTAAAAGTATATTTCCGCTGCGTACAAAACTTCAGGTTACAGCGTGCAGCACTGCATTCTAGCGCTGCAAGCAGTAACCATCTATCGCTGCAAGCTCAAGTAACTTGCAGTGCAGAACGGTTGTTTTAAAGATTCTGAAAAATCGACCAAGGTTCATTCACCCCCCCTCTGAACCTCGAACACCACTTGGGACCAACAATCATCCTAAATAATTAGGACACGGTTTCATTATATAATCAACAGCACACCATATAAACAACACTGTATCCCAATTTACCGAGCTTATTGATTTAATAAATAAATCTCACCCATTGGTAAATTAAAGAAACATATATCGAGTATACATGCCCGTTATCATACAATGATTAAGAGGACGCACATCCATAATAACAGAGGTCTTGTTTTATTTATGTAGTCAGTACAAATAAAACAACCTCAATTGGTCCTGCTCAATACATACAAAATGTACTAGTGTAATTTTATAATTAAGACAGATTAATACCAAATTACACTACAATCATTCCGATAATTTGTCCAAAATTATCTCGGCTGTGAGCTACCATTTATAATCTATAAGGAACTGATAACATGATCTTCTGTGTGGCACCACACACCATGTTATCTACAATATAAATTAATTGGACAATTGCAATAACATATATAACAAATATATAAAATGCAAACATTTGACCACAAAAGATTCTCATATCATAAATAGATGTTCATACAAAAGCTAGGCTTATAGTATACATCCTAACACTTAGAAATGATGGATACCTTTGATCTCTCCCTTAAACTACTTTTTATTTATAAGAGTGTAATTTCATATTTTAATTGAATAACATCGAAATTAATAAACTGAATAAATTAATTAATGAGTTTAATTATTTTTTCGATTTATTGAAGTTTTTAATTATGGATTCATGGTTTGCGGCTCGCACTTTTGAGAATAACAAGTTGGATATAAGTTTATAAGTTTCTAAATGATTTATGACAAATAATTTTCAAGATTTGAACAATACTGTAAATCATTTTATTTTAGAAATATTTGATATTTGTCGTGATTATATTAAAAATTAAACAAATATCATGTATACTAATGATATTAATGATTGATATTATAAGATATATATATATATATATATATATCCTAATTATATTAGAATTATGAATCTTAATTAATTAATTTGATTGGATTGGAATCTAATTAGACAAGGAGTCTAATTGGTGAGACTATCTGCGCCCCACTCATTTTTAATCACACCCTAATTTCTATTCACACCCCACATCATCAATTTAAATTTTTGATTCTCTTTAATTACACCCCACACAATTCCAATTATACCATTTGAATAAATAAAAAGAAATACACCCCACCCCACTACAACACACACCCTAAACCACACATTACCAAACACACCCCCAACATTAGGGTTTAGAGAGGAGGAGAAGAGAAAGTATTTTCTAAGAATCGAACAACTTGGCTAACCTTCATCGTAGAAAAATCGAACAATTACAATGGACTCCCCGAAAATTAGTGTTTACCCTTTCACATTGTTGTTTTAGTTAGTAAAAATTCATGTTCTTTGATTAGTAGATATTAGTTGGTAATTTTCTGTGCAAAATCAAACAATATGATTATATGTATATTCGTAGTAGTATGTGGAAAAAATGGAAGTGAGAATCAAAATTTTCGGGCAAACTTCGTCAATTCTGCACAATATTTGTTCGACTCTGGTTGTTCGGCCACGGTGCAGTCCGTTCAACCTATAAGGTCGAACATTAGCTAGTTCGTTCAACCAATACAGTTGAACATTTAGGGTATCGTTCGACAGTTTAAAGTCAAACACTCCACATTGAGTTCAGCCTGATGTGGTCGAACGGGACTGTTCCAACTAGATTTTTTTCTGAAACCTTAAAAATCAATTTTTCAAACTACACTACTAAAAACTCTAAAAAATGTATGAGAAATTTCACACGTCTCTTCCCGTTTCATTGACATTTTTCATCCGAAATTTACATGGTAGGTTGTAATTTTAGGTTTGAGGATTTCAAATGGGTTTGGGAAATGGAGAAGAAGAAGTTGAATAGGGAAGGTGAGAGGTAATGGGGTGTACTTAGAAGATATGAGGTGTGCTTAGTAGTGCATATTTTTATATTAGGTACTTAAGGGCTTTTTAGACATTTAATATATAATTACTTTTGATTTATTTAATTACGAGGTGTGGTTAGAAATGAGTGGGCTACAGATAGTCTCACCCTTAATTTAATCTCTTTTATGTCAACTAGTATTTTCTCCCGTGCATTGCACGGATTATAATATTTATAGTTGATTTTAAAAATCATGATATTAATGGATTCAAAATTTTATATTTGCTAAGTTAGAAAAAAAAACCAACATAATATAAAACAAATAATGTCTACAATAATAACTAAAATATAATAATTACAAAACTCACAAAACTTCTTTATATACAACATTAATTGATACATAAATAAAGTTATGAATCTAATTAATATTAATACATAAATATAAAACTAAGAAACAACAATAATAAATAATTTGACCATAATTTTTTAATTTCATTATGTCCCAAGAATTTGTGTTTTTGTAGATTTAACTTTTGGGTCATGGTCTTATTATTTAAATTCTACAGCTTTAATTATTATAAGATTTTTGAAATAAATTTTAACTTTAAAAATAATATTTAGATTTTTAAAATAATTATCAGATTTTGAAAATAAATTTTAAATTTCTCAAGAAAATTGTGAATTAGTTATATCTTTATTTTAATTTCAATTAACTTTCTTAAAATTTCCAAATAATTTTGAAATTTTTAATATTTTATTTTTAAAATCAATCACTTTTGAATTTATTATTATTAATTTTATTGTAAAACTTTTTTAAGATTTCACTTGTTTATATGTAGATATTTAAAATAACTTTTCTAATTATTTATTATGAAAATTGTAATGTTATTATTTTAATTCTTTTATAATTTTGATATTTAAACCTTACAATTTAATTATATGAAATGATTATATTTAAAAAAAACTATTCAAATTATTGTGGTATTTTTCACTAAAATTATGTTTAATTAAAAGGATATGAGATTTTATCAATTACTATTAAAGCTCAATTATTCAAGGCAAACCCAATTAGCTCATTTATTAAATATATACACAAATAAACCCAATTATTCAAGATAAGCCCAATTTTTATGAATATTTTTGTATTATAATACATTAATATTTAATAACTTAAAAAATATATTTTTTTTTTTAATATTTTATTATAATAATGACTAATTTGAATGAAAAAAAGATATTTTTATAATTTTCTCCTCACTATCCTACTTTTATATAAGTATTAGATTCTCAAATCTCAACACCCAATAATCAAAATATGCAAGGAATAAGAAGGGGGGAAAAGAAATAATCCTTAATTTCTTATTCTACGCACTCACACATAGCCGATACGTGTCGGCGCAAAATAGCACGCTTCGTGGCGACGCCATTAGAATACCTTAAATCTACTTTCTTTCTCATTCTCTCCAAATTTTTCAGTTTCTTTCTGCTCATCAATTACAGGGCTAAACTGAACTCCGAATTCCAGATATCTTCAACAGTTTCTCAGCTGCAAAGCCTTTGCGGATAAGATTAAACGCACCATTTACGAGAATCTAATTCCTTGGGAAAATGATTTGGGATGAATTGTACGAATTCGAGCAGCCTCAATACGAACAAGATGCAGAAGACGACTCGCATCTCAATTTCGATTTCTTCTCCCTTTTATCAAAGCCTAAGGTGCAACTCTCTTCCTCTCTCCTCTCTCTCTCTCTCTCTCTCTCTCTCTCTCTCTCAGTGAGATAATTTTCACCGTTTTGGTTTGCAGGATTATTACAAGATTTTAGAAGTGGATTACGATGCTTCAGAAGAAGCTATTCGCTCCAATTATATCCGTCTAGCACTGGTACATGAAAATCTCTTTTTTTTTTTTTTAGGTTTTTTGTAAAATTATCTTTATTTTTTGTTCGAATTTTCTTATTTCATTTTTTGAAAATTTCTTTCAGAAATGGCATCCTGATAAGAAGAAGAATGAGGACACTGCAACTTCAACATTTCAAGAAATAAACGAAGCTTATCAAGGTAATTTGCTCATTGTTCAATCGCATTAATCAGATTTTTCTTTTATTAAATTCATTACAAATATAATTCGTCGTTTTGGTTCTACGGAACTTGAGGACTTGATTCGTGAATTATCAGAGTGAATGCCATAATATTTTTTTGAAGCATTTGAATAAAGCTACAAGAGATGAATTGCAGAGAAAGATAATGAAAAAATTCAAATCTATCATAGGGCAACACATTTAGTAATATACTTAACCAAAAGTATCCACGAAGAAAAAATTAAGAGGAAATTGATGGTATTAGTTGAATGTCGATGAAGATAATGTTCTCATGGTATGCCGTAGAGGATTAGCATTGTACTAGTATGTCGATTTGGCGAATATATAGTTCCCAATATAAGAAGCATGGTTGGTTTCGCAAACTAAATTACTTTCATTAGGGGCCATGTAGATCACCATTGAACCATTCCAGTATAAATACGTATGAGTATTCTAAGTTCATCCAAGGAGATGGCCTTCGGTTGGAAAAGCTTTAATAGGATAATCTTTCACCCAAGTCGAAGTGGTGGCTCAAATGCTTGATACTTTCACCAAAAAAAGAATAGTGCTTTTTGTAGGGCATTGCTAACACTGATAGTGATGACCAATATACTTAAATTGGGTCAGATGTGTTTATCTTATATGAGAAGTGACAGGATTTTTATGTATTTTTACATGTTGGAATGTGGTGCCCTCCTGTGAATGTATTGCTCCTAAGATTGCCCTGCGGAAACATGTCTTTCAAGGTATGTATCGAGATGACTAATTTAACGAAATAGGCACCATCTACCATAAAATTCATGTTCATAGGATAGATGGGTCGATGTTTGTGTAGCTGGAAGATTTAAGTTGTTATGTACTTGTAACTGTGGAGGAAACGATTTTGTTGAAATATTTGAGATTGTCTTTGATATTGGCCAAGGATATATATATGACTCAGAATCCTGAACAAGGACCCTGTGTTAGGAATATATTCTCAAGAATGAGAAAATCCAAAGTTGCATGACAATGAAGCAAAAACTTATTTCACCGGGCTTGGAACATGATTTTCAATTTTTTTTAAAGAATATGTTAGAAGTGTGCTAGGTTTAAAGCCAACTAAAATTGGAGGGTGTTTTATATTGTTATGTTGCGTCTCAGCAAACTTGTTCAGCATGCAATTAATACTTGATGTTTTTCTAACTAGTTTTGTCAAGTAGAGCTCTAAATTTGTTCTAAAATCGTTCAATTTGTTTGTCTGACAGTATTGAGTGATCCTGTAAAACGGCATGAATATGACAAGAAGGGAATGCTCTATTCATATGATAGCAACATTACTGTGAGTTTACTTCTTTGTTGCTAAAGCATCAATTTGGCGTCAATGTATCCTCTTAAAATTTTACGACCTTTTGGAATGCAGGATTACCTTAAGCGATACAAGAGTCTCATTCTAACGTGCAATGGTCTGGGCATGAAATTCTCGATGTGGTGATTTATGCATCTAACTGCAAGCACGAAAACGGATCACAATGTAGTTTATATGCAGTTCTTCGATAACTAAACCTTGTTAGCATTGGTTTACTGCAAGGTATAGATGAGCAGAAACTAAGAGGCATCATATGCTATGATTGTGTAAATCTTATTATCACCATTTTGCTTTCCAGGATAACTGGTAAATCTGTCAACATTTTGTAGCACTTTGACTGATTTATGCTGTTTCCTAATAGTTTATTCCAAATTATCAACCATCTTATACAGCATTTATTTCAATTTCTTTTGCATTTGTTTGTAAATGAAGAGTGAATATTGCACCAAACACAGCAATAACAAGATCCATCTGTGATCGATATAACTATACGTAATCACAAAGGACTAAGAATTCATAGGATGAATAGCAGTACCGATGAAAGAATGACTGCTTGACATTTACTTTCAGCTTATCACAAAAATTAAGACAACAAACATAGAGAAGAGAAACTTCTCCAAAATCAACCTGTGTGCTAACTAATGCAAGTATACAACTAACCACATAAAAAAAAAAAAAAAAAAACCAACGTACGGTTTCTCTTTCTCGATGATGTTGATTGCACAACACAGAGCTTCATCTAGAGAGTGAGTGATCATAACTAGAATCATCTTCATCTGAGCAGATCTCCTTTATTCCACATCCCCGGATGGGTTGTTCAACGACTCCGCACATTGCTTCGTTTTTCAACACCAAACAATACTTCTTAAACGTCTCTACACTAACATGAAGTTGGAAATCTACACTGAATAAAAACTTCATCTCTAGCTTGTTCAATTCCGACGTAGTGATGCCCCCCACTCTTGCGTAATATGCATTGTTGAAGAACCTGAAATTCATCCACATTTATATTACAACGAGTTTTAGAGCACGTGTGTTGCACGTGGAAATCAATTCAAATTAAAGAAAGAAATAATACAAATATTGTATATATAATACTTTAATATTAGAGTTTTAATTATAATAGAATTTTATAAGATTTTGAATTAGCTATTCTAATATAAAATTATTTAAGTATGAAAATCCTAAATTACTATTATAACCTTAAATAATAATCTATAATAGGGATATATTGGGCAATCTATATTTTGTAAGAAATATCCACACTTTTATATAGGTAATAGATTTGGCAAGCAGAAGAATAAGTTTACTCAGTTCAGAGTATAATGAACTTACGCATCATCCATGAACTTTGCAGCCACCATGACACTGGTGATAAGAAGGCGGTGGACGTTGAGAGAGGTCAGGCGGAAGTTTGTGCGTTGAATAAACCGGTCCACATATACATGTGCGATAATGAAGCACGATGGGCTGCAGCATGAATAGTTAAAAATACGATCTATATAATGTTGAATGCTCAGAGAAGGCGCTCTTAAACCATGGAACGCAGTGATAACATCTTTAGTTTCTGAGGTCTCCAGTAACTTCTCATTTTTCTCAACGGATCTCTCCAGAATTGTCGAAAGAAGCGATAACACTCGGGGCTTTCCTAGGTAGTCCTTGCAAGGGTTCTTAAGCCCCAATGTCACGTAATCAAGCCGGCACACAGTCTTCGGTTCAAGCGCTAAAGCTCCCATTTTCCGATCAGTTTTGGCATATATATATATATATATATATACTCAGTTTCAAATGTCAAAGATTTTCAAACAACACTGCAAGTGATGATGTAAAGAATAGTATTAGATATTTCGCAAAAGTCTATTCATGAGAACAAGAGAAGTCAATACACAACAAAATACGATAGCAATCACTCGGCAAAAGTAGGTACTTCCTCACTCCAACTCATGCACAATAATTTAAGTCGAGATACGTTTTTAGTGTGATGACACACACACACATGTGAATTGTAACGGTGTTTAGAATAGATTTCATATAACGCCATAATTTAGCCATCATCTCTATATTTAGATACTATTTTCAAAATTTTACAGCCAGACTCCGATTTTTGGAACATTATGAGATGTAACGGTATTATGATAGATGGTCGAAAGCCAGTCTGCAAAATCTTGTTTACTAACATATTTTAAAAACAAAAAACGGATTCTCCAAATGAAAATAGAAATACTAAATCAAAACCGATCCAGGCTATCTATGCAAGACTCTAGTCTTATTTCCATGACGTGCAAGACATTGAAACTCAACTCACAATCACACGTGTATTTAGAAAATAAAACAGGCCGTCAAGAGACCCAGCTCCTGCTTAAATAATCAAAACGAAGGCTTCTGATAGGAAAAAGGCGAGACACAACTACAAAGTTCTCATCAATTGCAAGAATTCTACAACATAGGCAACTATATGTTCCAATAACAGAAGAGAATTACATTCCTAAACATGGCCCCTCTTTAACTACGACATAAGCTCCAATTTGAAGAATTAAGGTTCTAATTTCTGCAATAAGATTTTGCAAGAATCCCATTAACAGATCCAGCACAGAACTACACTATCTACTCAAAGCAGCAAAGCCAAATAGCAATAAAATTTTGCGATCTTTTTTAGCTGCAAACACTACATACACATTCAATCACCAGAAAACCTAATAAATTTAACCAATAAAATATGAAGTTATTCAACTCTCCTTCAACAAAATGAAGCAAAAACCCCAAAATTGGAGGGAAAAAGAAACTTCATAAGAAGAGAGAGAGAGAGAGTTACCCCACGTTGTTGCAAGATCTGTGGCCTCAATCTGTGGTCTTTGATTTGCATTGCCAGAGCTACTTCTCACAATCATGGGATAAAACAACTCTTATCTACAGAATTATGCAACGCACCTTGAAAAATGGCTGTCTTTAAGGTCACTGCACATGGAAATGAAAACCCTAATTTGTCTGTCTTCTTCTTCTTCACTATCGTATAGATGCAAATGTGCATTGATACAAGTGTTGCCTATTTCTTTAACGGGATCTATCTTTATTTATGTGTGTACACTTCATGTGGATGGTAGATCTATCTCTCTTCTTTCTCTCTCTTTGAATTTCACACGCATGAGTGTGTGTTAGCGTGTGAGAGAGAAAGAGAAAAAGCGTCGTGGGATTGATTATGGAAGATGATGTCGTGTCGGTAGTATTTTAGTTAGCTTTGCGGTGGAGGTGTACCGTGGGTCCCGCTTTCTTTTTTAAGATCTTGCGTGAGACCGTCTCACAGATCCCACCCTATAAGATGGGTCGGATATGATCGAATATAATAATTAAGTAATACTTTTGTGTGTATTAGATAATACTTTTTTATATTTCAAGTAATAGTTTGTGTATTATATTATTTATTATATATACAAAATACAAAAGTATTACATGATACATAGAAAAGTATTACATAATATACACAAAAGTATTACATGTTGGAGAAGAGAACACCTAGAAGTCCTAGGATCCGCGTGTTTTTTAAGACCCGACCCATTCCAATTCGGCTCATATATCCTATAATATAAAAGTATTACCTAATATACATAAAAGTATTACCCGATAATCTGACTCAACTCTAAACAATGATATTACCTGATATGCATAAAAGTATTACCTGATATAAATAAAAGTATTATATATTTTTCGTATGGTCAAATTCAACTCAAAACATATCTTATAATACAAAGTATTGTCTAATATATAGAAAAATATTACATAATACACTTAAAAATATTACATAATTTCTTATATTCGACTCAATCCAACTCATCTCATAACATGTGATCCATAAGACGATCTTACCAAAGATTTGTCTTTACTTTTTTGGTAGTTTTTTAGACTTTGTTTATTTTGTCTTTTTCCAATATTCTTTTTTGGGTTTTTCTGCTTTCGCAAACATAATCATTTGATTTTTTTTTATTATTTAATTTTAGGGACAGCACCTAAAACTAACCCAACAAATATGGTGTGATTCAATTCAATTCTACCACCTCTCATATAGTAATATTATTTTATACCACAATTCAAATAATAAATACCCAAATTAACACATTTTGTCCATAACCCACCCCACCCACCACCATCACATCCAATGTAAGTCTCATCTGGTCAAAGTTAAAAGTTTCTTTATTTTATTCTCATTTTCATTTAGCTAGAGTTGAAAAAAAATAGAGCATAAGCTTATTGGCTAATTTGCACACACTAGGCTTACACCAAAATATTTAAAATTAGGTTTACACAAAAATGTTCATATCTATATTTATACGAAAATATCAAAAATTAGACTTACACAAAAATGTCATACGAAAAAATTTAAAATTGAACTTACACAAAAATTCCCAATTTTTAACTTACACAAAAACTCCTAAAATTATTGATGTTTTAGTGGTGCATTCTATTTCGTATATTAAATAGATGAGTTTACAACCGCATCACACAGTGGAACATGTGATATTCAAGTACACCTTTATACTTTTTTAGTGTAGTTTTGGACATTATTATAATGAAAGTGATATATTTAAATTACACTAATATGTTTTAGTATATAGAGGATCATTTCCTCTTTAATTTTAATCATCTGATTTCATTTGTACCCTTACCCACCATATATATAATTTTTTTTTTCGAATGTTTTATTTTTTATCTAAAGCAATATTTCTTTTACTCAATTACTAGTATAATCATATTGGATACTCCATTTGTTTCGAAATAAATGATATTCTAAAGTTTTTGTTATAAATTAAGAAATATAAAAATTGGATAAATATATATACTATCAACTAATCAAGGAATTTATAATTTAAAATTGGAAAAACAATTAAATTAATTACATAAAAAATATCATATATAATCTCTAAATTTTAGCTTTGAAATATTAATAGGGATTATTTAAGAATAAAACTATATAAAATTTTAAAATGAGACTTAATTTGAAATCAAATTTAAACTCCATGACGCCTATTTTGAAGTATATATATTATTAAATATTTTATTATATAAGAGGGTATAACCCTCATTACATATATATTCATTTACTAGTATACTCATTGTATCGTTAAACAATATATTAAAGAGTATAATATCATTAAATATTTATTCATATTTATATATATATTAGTATTGGACCCATACATTGCACGGGCTTCATAACTCATTTAATTAACATTTGTTGTTAATTATATATTTATTATAATAATTATATTTTCCATATAATGAGGGAATAAGATCATTACAGTCATTGGTGGGAAGAATTGCCAACAATTGTCATTTTATCATTTTCGATATTTGTTATTTTATACATGTATATGATACTTTTCTCTTACTCCGTAAAACTTATTTCTGATATGTTTTATCTTCATTTGTTTTTTTAAAATGTCAAAGTTAGTTGTTTGTTGGTGGAGTTTTGTTGTTTTAATTGTTGTGTTAGACTTTTTTTTTTTTCACATATGTTGTTGGTGATTATGACATTGATCAAAATTTGGATTTTTCGAATAAATTCACGTATTTATTTTTAAATTGATAAATTCATCTCCATTACGAAAAAAGTTAACGTCGTGTTTACTTTCAAAATTGGTAAAATTTAAATTTGCTCTTTGCACTTTCAATTTCTTTGGTTTTTGCCTCCTATCTATTATTTTAATCCTCATAATTTTTTTATTACTTTGAAAAGATAAAAATTTAACAAAAATAAAAGTATATTTTATAAGTAATCATAAAATATAGTACATGGAGCAACAAAAAATTGAAAATATTGGAAGCCAAATTAAAATTAATGTATTATATAATTTATTCAAGTAATTCTAAATTTTTTGTTCGAGATGTGTCAATAATTTTTAAATTATAATTAAGTGTGTGATAGCATATTCTACGAGTTGACTTTTTATTTTTTAATATTTATATATCATTAATTTTTAAATATTTAGATTTAGATATTATTTAGGAATAGGAAGAGGAAGAGAGGAGGTGAAAAGAGAAAAATTGTAACGGTTTTAAGGGGGACACATGACATCTTTAGATTTTTCCAAAGTGTTGAGGTGGCGGCTCCAAATTTTTTCTAAAAGCTTAGGTGGCGAGCTTTGAAAGAGCCAAATTCTACTTTTATAAGTATAGATTTTATTCAGGGTTTATTTTAATCACTTCTTTAATTTGCAATGTTTTTCAGTCCATCTAAACGTGATGCTAGTATATATGGCTACCAAAGAGACAATCTCTCATAAATTCTAGTGGTCGTTGGCTTCTCTTAAAATCTCAAGAGTTAGTAACCATGCATGTTATTATTGCATTCTCACCATAACAAGAATATAAAATTAATTTAGTGAGAAGAAAAAATGTGCTAAGGTAATGATAATCTTGATAACATTTCTTGCATATCTATTTAATTATAAAATCACATCCATTTTCAAGTTTTAATTTTTAGTTGATAGAATCTCAATAGTTGAGTTAAAACAAAAGAAATATGACTCAAATTTGACATCTTTCTCAAGTTGATCTATAATACAAATAACATTAGATTAAACGTTTGTATATAATTATCAATACTTCTTACACCTACTTCATGAGTTTGTAAAATTAATTTCAATTTAGTTTGTAATCATCATATTTGTTACTAGCTAAGACTATTTGGTTATTTAGCTATTGACTTTCTAATTCTAATACATTTCTTATATTGATTCAAATTTTCTCTTTGCAATAAATTTTGGGAGAGCAATTTCTCATTCTCTACATACACACATTAAAAACCTAACAGATAATAATTAATAACTAAAATACAATAAGAAACAAATACAAATAACTAATTAAAGCACAAAACTAACTCTAAACCTAATACTATATTATATTTTCTAATTTCTTCCTTCCCTACATATTTTGTGTATGTTTAGAGGTCAACTTCAATGCATTAAAACAAGATTCTATGTCTCAATTTATCTCAACCACCAGAATAATTTATTTCTTATAAAATGGATAAAACAAAAATATATATACACATATATATATATAAATGTTTGACAGACTAACAATAAAATAATAATAATCATCATCATCAGAAACATGCCAACTATGCACAAAAATATTAATAATTAATCATAGATATTCAGGTTTGTACTGTAAATGAGACAGCAAAAAATATGCGAGAATGTATTAAGGGAAGGTTGATTGGCTGAAGAAGAAGTCAATTACTCTAGCCACCATCATGTTATCTGACACGGATAAATTTTTGTAATTACAAAAAAAATATATACGTGTCTTAAAAATTTGACTCCTTTAATATTAAGAAAATGTTTTTAATTTTTAAAATTGTAAATACCCTTCTCATGTGATACTATAAGGTACCAAATTTGTGAAGTTTGTAGGATAAAAACTATGTTTAAAGGGTATATGTAACTTGCATCTAAATTGAATGTTTTTCTAAATAGGTTACTTAAGTTTCAATTATATTTGTAATTTGTTTATTTTTTTTTATCATTCTTGATAGTGAATGAATAGTGCAGAATTTTATATAGGGATGTAAACTAACATAATAGAGCCGAGTTGAGCTTATATTGTTTGTTTAATTTTAAAACTGCTCAAATTTGGTTCAAACTCGACTCATGTAGCATTTTGAAGTTTGATTTTTTTCATGAATGTGTTCGTGAACACATTTGCTAAATTGTTCGTGAACAACTAATTACTTTGTTTGTGAGCAAATAATAATTTTGTTCATATTTGTTTGTGAACATAACAAACAAATCATTGTTAAAAAATTTATTAAACAAATCAAACTCATTAGGTAGCATGTTTGTGAACATAAATAAACGAGCGTTTGTTAGACAATCATAAACAAAAAACAAAAATAAATATTATTATTATTATTACTATTATTATTATTATTAAATGGGTCTTTAATGAGCTTGTTTATGAACATATTTAAGCGAACACTAATAGAGCTTGTTTACGAACTATCCAATGTCCAAGCTCTATTCATTTATTAAACAAGCTTTAAAATTTTGTTCATTTATGTTTGTTTAATTAAATAAACGTACATAACCGAGCACTAATCAAACTTGTTCATAAGCTATTCGTCGAACGCTCTATTCATTTACACCCCCTAGTTTTATAATGATAGTGGCTCCTATGAAAGCAAAGGGGAAATAGAAGAGAGAATGATAGGAAGAGAATATAAGAAATGAGAATGAGATGAAGAGAATATCGTAATATATTTGGTTTTTTTTTTAAGTTACAATTCAAAAAATTTAAAGGTGATTATGAGTAGTATAATCCAACTCAATATTTTAAAGCTAAAAGGTGGTGTTGTAGGGCATGGTTGGGTAGACCTAAACTGGGGTTGGATTACAATAGGTATTTTTATATATAATTGATTAAAATTGGTGGAGCATATCCCATTAAAATGGTTCGATAATCTTCTTCACTATTTCTCTAGCTATTTAGACTGGCCTATTAGGTTAGGTTAAAATTATCGTATTGGTCATAATTAAGTTAATTTGCATGCAACATTAATAATTGACGATCATATACAATGACAAATTATTTCAAGTCAATATGAATTTAATGGAAACACAATATTAATTTATTGAGCAAGTTCATGATCATGAACTTAATGACATCATCACCATATATATAAGTTTTTTAAGGGACATTATTTATTTAAGTTTTACTAATATAATGGATTAATGGAACAAACGATTGCAATAAATTAAGTCAACTAGTTAAATCTTTTATTATTCTGAAATTTTATAAGAGTAATTTGAAAAAGGCATAACATAGTGGCTGTAGTTTAGTGGTAAGAATTCCACGTTGTGGCCGTGGAGACCTGGGCTCGAATCCCAGCAGCCACATAAAAGTTAATTTGTATTTTTTGGTTTATATTCAAACCTAATCTCTAAATTTAGTCATCACTTTATCTCTTCTTTAACAATTTCTTTCTAAAATTTCGTACCTATCAAAATTAATGAAACATAAATCAAAATCACTTCAACTCTTTTTTAACAATTTCTTTCTAAAATTCCATACATATCAAAGTTATTGAAACATAAATCAAAATCACTTCAACTCTTCTTTAACAATTTCTTTCTAAAGTCTCAAAACCTATCAATAAGTAATGAAACATAAATGAAAGTTATAACATGAACACTAGGAAACCGTAAATAATATCTACAAATGAAAACATTTTGATCGTTAAGAGTACACAAAATTGCATCATTAATATCACTTCCAAGAACCCATAACATCTTTTATTGCCTCGCACTGATTCAAAACAAAATGTTCAAGAAAACTCAAAGAAAGATGCTCTCTAAGTTTCAAAATAAGTTTCATTTAAGGATCTAAATTTTGTTCCAAATTAAGTATCATTTTAGACTTTTATACAATTTTATTCCCATATTATGCATATTAATATACCTTATCTAAAATCTAGGGATTTATTATAATATTTTTATGGAATTAATTTATGAGTAGATCTTACGTTAATAGTCTCATGTGAAACTTTATGTAAAACGAAGCTCATATGAATCAGTTAGACAGTCTCGTGTGAAACTTTATGTAAGATGAAACTTATATGGATCAATAAGGGGGTCAACTCATTCAATATGATCAATATCTGTCACGCCCCATTTTCATTAAAGAGTTTAAAACGCGAATAATAATAATAATAAATAATTCTCTTTTTTTTTTTAAACAGAGTATAAACGCAGCCTTATTATAGAGCGTCCAGCAAAAATACTAACCTGTTGAGACTTTAAAGCAATCAAAATTTAAAAGATAATTATAGAAAATTCATGGATTTTTCTTAGTTCAGCCGAAAACGTTCTTGTTCAGATCAAAACACATAAACCTTGTTTCGTACATCACTTAGGGTTTCAGAAATACCAAACATCCATACACATTAATATTTACATGCAAAATATCAGACATTTCTGTTCACCCTTCCTTGCCTTCATTATTTTCTATAAAAATAAAATCATAGAAGGGGTAAGCGTCAAAAGAACACTTAGTGGGGGGGGGGAACTGTATATATAAAAATATATACACATAATATTGCTTGCATACTATACATATATTACACGTTGTGGACTCCCGAAGAGTCCCAATGGCAACTGTGGATAGGTTTTCGAAGAATACCTATTAGGGCCCCAAGCTGACCCGATTTGGGCTGTTACACCCTTTTGTGTTGGGAATTCCAAAAAATATCCCCTTTTTATGGGTTTCCAACAAGAAAAATACCCTACTTGGCGTGAAGGCGCATGCGCAGTTAAATTTTCACATAATAGTTTTCACATAACACATAAATGCACATTGGACACGTTCACGTTGGTCACATAATTCACATAACACATATGTACGGAAAAATCCTTTTTAGCGGGTATTATCCCGACTTATCATCATTTAAACCATTTACATTTGTGTCACTTGAAATAACTAACTTTCAAAATCATATAATTTACTCAAATTATGTTCACGTAATGAAAACAGTTCGATTGAAAACAATCTCACATAATAACAGGATTTAAACCACTTAGTCACATAATTTTCTGTAAAACTGTACAATTTAAAACATAAAAAGATTTTTACCCCCCACCTTGGATTTCTCACAAGGTCCTGCAAAAGCTTTCGATATTAAGTTTATTTCTGTCCCCCGCGTGAACTTCCTACAGAGTATGAAAAATATGACTTATTTTCTGACTTAAACATCTTAAAATCTATAAAATCAGTAAATAGATAAACTCTTGAGAAAGAATCGATAGCCGGGGTTTCTAAATTTAGGGTTTACTGATAATTAAAGTTTGTGGATTTCGCTCCTAATCTTATGATTTTCTTGCTTAAAGGGTTCGTTCATCATGTCCTATATCAGATTAAGGTCGAACCATCATTTTTTAATGTCGTAAGACATAGAATACAAAATTATCAAATTTTGGGGTCAAAAAATATAATTTCTACAAGTTCTAGGGGTCATTTTGTCATTTTATCAAAGTTTAGGGGTGATTCTGTAATTTCTATAAAGATTAGGGTCCATGTTGTAATTTCTAGGAATTCTGAGGACTATTCTGTAATTTCAGCAAGTTTTGGGGGTTAAATTGCTATTTTATAGAAGGTTTGGGGTCAAACTATTAATGTTCAAAAGTTTAGGGACCAAACCGTGAATATCCAATATTTCAGGGACTTAATTGTTAATTATCCTAAACCCAGGATTTGCAATTAGGTCCCTATGATTAGTCAAATTCTCAAATTTCACCCCAAACCCCAAATCTCCTCCCCTGCCCTTCCCCCGCCGCCCCGCCTGCCCTCCGCCGCCCGCTGCCGTCGCACCACCTCCGTTGCCGGCGACCCATGTCGCCGACGACCACGTCCACGACCCACACGCTTCACGCACTCAACACACCTATATATATATATATATACATACACGAATCCATACATATATATACCATCCAGCCTCGGCGCCGCTTGCTGCGGCAGCTTCCCTTCAACCTCGCCAGCGCAAGCCCGGCGCCGGCGCCGCCTCACCAACCCCCATCCACTTCCACACAAGACAACACCCAACACGAAAATATACATATATATACACCCGAATACATACATATATATATGTCCGCCAAAGCGGCGGCTCTCCTTCCTCAGCTACGCCGGCGCCACACCGGCGCCGGCTTCTTCCCAACTCCGGCCCCCAAAACACCATACTCACTTTCCAACACACACACACATACAACCAACACATATATATACATGTATATCAGCATAGTCGCCGCTATTTGTGGCGGCCTTCAAGCAATCCTCGCCGGCGCGACCGAGCGCCGGCCACCCCAAACACACCTCTTGTCGGCGCGACCGAGCACCGGCACATACACAGCAGCAAAAATCGACAGCGGACGGAGAGAACAAGGCGGCCAAACTAGCTTAGAGCTTAAAATCGCAAAAGCCTTGATAGGAACTACAAAATAAACGGAAAAATGTAGATAAAATCTTGCCGGAAACTTGTCGACGGAGAGAGAGAGTGATGGCTGCAGTGATGGCTAAGAAGACTGTGGAGATGGTGATATTTTTGAAAGTAAGGAAATGAGATGGAAAGTGAAGAAAGGCTCAATTGTCTTGATATTTATCAATTACCTAAGCTAATACTATAGATTAGAGTATGTGTCCAATTTTGGTGAAGTGTAGGAGGAAAGAAGTCAAAATTCTTATCCTAGCAAAATCAAGCAACTAGGTTATTAAAATAAGCTTAACAATTTATATGGGTATTACAATATCGGTCTCACATAAAATCATAAAAAGTTTCATCTCACGTAAGATATTATATGAGACAGTCTCATATGGATTTTGTGTTAATTTATAACTATTAAATTAAGCTTTTGCATAGAATAAATCATAACCCAGATTAGTTCATAAAAAAAATATTACAACATTGATATTAGTCGATGGCTGACTCATTTAGGAATGCAAGTGAATCAAATCAAGTTATAATGGAACTCGATTACAAAATTGAAGGCTCAAGCATCGATCAATTATCATTGAATCAAATTCAAACTTTTTTCTTCTATATTTTTTTTTTAAAATCAAGCCATATAACTTACGAGTTGTATTATTCCTTTAACAACCCTAAATCTATCATACATATATATCATTCGGAGATGTTAAACGATTTATGTTATGATGAATTGGTTCAATCAACCTAAAAAGAATTTAGAATTAGATTTAGTATCTCTCATTTAAGTTTAACCGGATCATTTAGGTCAAGATCCATTTGTGAAAATTCGAAGCCTTATAGGGCTGACTCTTGAGCCCATTTAGCTATTCCACAAAATTATGTACAAAGATTTTGTCCAATATGCCCATATGTTCTACACAAATAATTTCTTTTGTTACCTATTTGTTAACAGTTTAGTAATTATTACAATTTTATTTTTTGTGGTTGGTTTATATTGATTATCTTTCAAATTATATGATGTGTGAGGTTTTTGATTATATGATGAAGTTTAAAATTTTGGCCTTAATATATAATATAATTATTTTGATTTGGAGCCGATTGTGACATATTTAGCCTAAGTCGAAGAATTATATAAAAAAATAATGGATTAATGATTTTAATTTGTGACAAGCTGTGCAGCGCACACATATACTGCTAGTTCATTGTAATCTTAACATTTCATTCTTAATCTATTTACTATTGTTAAAAGTATTTCACATTTCAATACTTTTTTTTTTCTTTTAATTACACAATTCTTAAATCTTATTTCTTTTTCTTCATAATTATTTTTTCTCACTATTCTGTTCTCATGTATGAAAGCAGTCACCCAAAAAAAAAAATGATAAATTTTATAACGAGACCCAATTTATAAATTAGTTCTCAATTTTAGATCCAAATTTTAAAGTTTCTCAATAAATAGCTCAATTTTACATCTTTTTTCAATTTAAGGCTTGAATTTTAGATTGAATCATCAATTCAAGACAAATTCATATTTTTTTTCTTTTTTATTTATATTTATCGATTTATTAGTATTTTCAATATGTATTAATATTTTGGATAAATTAAGACAAGTTAGTGCACTTCAAAAAGAACCTTCATTCGACTAATCTTAATTTATATAAAAAGAAATATATAGTTAATTTAATTCATACAATATAAATTATATTAAACTGAGTAATATTAAAATTGATTTTATATACTTTTATTCATAAAATTAAAAAAATAAAGGAATCTTTATTTTTTGAATTGCATTTATTATAGATATATGCGTATAAATTAATACAAGTCCGATGAAGATCATTCCAAAATTAAACAAATTTATCTTAATTTATCTAAACTATAAATATATATTAATATATAAATAAATAAAAATTGAATTTTGTCTTAAATTGAGAATTCAATCTAAAATTCAAGTTTTAAATTGAAAAAAAAAATGTAAAATTGAATTCTTTATTGAAAAATTTTAAAATTTGGATCTAGAATTAGAACTAATTTATAAATTAAGTTTTGTTATGAAATTTATCATTAAAAAAAAAACAAAAAAAACTTTAACTTTTCGTCTCGGTTGATTCCTACGTTTTTTTTTTCGAGAAAATAAAAAAGAATTTATATTGAGCCGAAGATACCGGTCAAAAATATTGACCACTAGTTGAAGTTAGACCAGTCCAAATCCTCTAGCACATATAATATTTTAATATTATAATTTATCTTATGTGATATGTGATCATTAACTAAAATATTTAATTAAAAATGGTTGAAAAGGCCAAATTACATAGATTTTCTTAGGATAGAAATGTAGACCAGAAAATTAGCACTTGTGCTATGAGAAGCATATCCTTATACTATAAAAATAGAAAAATATGGTGAAACAAATTAAACCTCATTCCGAGGCAAAATGATGTTCTAAAACTAAAAAATTAGTTCGACTTATGAGTAATTTGTGTTGGATTTTGGTCCACGATGCCCGAATTAGAAGATCTTGGTCCAACAAAAGAAGGAAAAGAACAATGAAACAAAATGCATCGTGATATGATGTAATGGATAACATTTTGTCGTATGTGTTTTCGAAACCTAAAATGAGGTTTTTTTTTTGATTAATTTCTATTGTCGTCGACATCAACCAACAAACCAAATTATGCCTTTTTTGTGGAGCATAAAAGAAGAATAATTATTGTGGAATTTGAGATGATACTTTGTTTGATTCTATTTCACTATGTTTCCTTGAATGTGTGGTAGAGTAAAAAAGCTTGAAAGATTCGATGCAAAGCTCTCTATCAAACACTTTTCCCACCTATAAATTCACCCCCACACTCCCCCTTGTACTTCATGCAACTCCTTTGCTCCTTCACTCGTTTCTCTCGACATGGAATTCAACTCAAATGCATGCAAACAAGATCTCAAAAACACTTCTTCTTTCTCGTATCTGGTGCCACAAAAACAGACTTGTTGCAAATCCAATCAGCTTAAAACCCGAGAAATTTGCAAGGAAATCAAGTACAGCAAAAGCTTTCCGCCTCCACTGAGCTCCATCAATGGTGTCAAAGTGGAGGCTCGTCGTGAAGGTGGCCGACTACTAATCACCGCCTTCAGCTTCTCTACCAGAATATATCTCAAAGCCCAGCGCGAAAACGGGAGGTTGAGGTTGTCTCTGGTGAAGGATGGATCGGCTGCAAAGATCGAAGAAGAAGAAGAAGAAGAAGAAGAAGATGAAGAAAAAGTTAGGCATAGAAGAGGTGGCATAGATTTGTTTGGCAGTAGATGCAATGGAGATGGGAGCAAGAAGCTACCAACTTTGCCAGTTTGTGTGGCTTTTTCTTGAAAGCTTTTCTTTGTTTTCTAGCTTTAAAGAATGATTTAGAGGATGTTTGGCTCGCCTCGTTGCAAATATTTTATAAGATGTTTTTAGAAACGTATAAGTTTCTAAAATGTCGTACGTGGTAAAATATGATTGTAAATAACTTTTCAAACAATTGTAATGACCAACTTTTAACCAATCTATAAAGAATCAGTTTTTGGTGTTCTAATGCATTATCTTAGAAAAAAAACATCGTAACTTCAAACAATTTATAACTTCAATCTAATATCACCTCATTAAGTTTATAACGGAAATCCAGAACTTATTGCTTTCTTGAATCATAATTACCATATTCAGATATAGTAAGATTTGGTCGTCCTAAGTTTTTATATATGGAAAGTCATCATAGTTACTAAGACACGATCCCAATATCATTTGGTAAGGTGCGTTTTGTCTTTACTCAATGGCATATATATATATATATATATATATATATATATATATATGTGTGTGTGTGTGTGTGTGTAGAATATAAGGGACCATTTTGTTGCTAGTTTGTGTATAGCTGAAAACCTAAGTTTTCTTTTTCTTTATATACATATTTTTTTGTCTCCCATATGTGTGGTTTGTGAGAATTTCCTGACCAATGGTTGGACAAGATCTCAAGAATTTGGAAGTTGATAATGACATTACACAACCAATAAAAACATGAAGTTGGTAAGAGGCTATATTGCCCACAAGCATTGAGTGGATAAACTTTTCAATGGAAACAATCATTAGGAATGTAAAAGGATAAGATTTCCTCTTCATTCGATCTCAACACTTTATATAGTATTAAAAATTCCTATACCATCTGTGTACCATATCTAGTTATATTGATTTTTAAAATAAAATTGGTTACAATGTAAAAAAAAAATTCAATATTAAAGCTACATAGGTTTAATGTGGCATACAAGTAGGACAAATTTTGGTATAGAGGATTCAATCTTTTTATACAGTATCTCGTCTCTTAACTATAATTTTATCCTATAAGCACGGATACAAGAAATTCCCTAAAATTTCAAATTCATACTTTCTTTTTATAATATTCAATATGCTTAGAATATATTAGATACCATACATATATTTTACTATATGTTTATAATATTTATACTATTAATTGTCGATACTTATATTATACACAAAATATAAGAGGGGTCTCTTTCATTATAGAATTATTCCAAAAGACCTTGTGACTCTTCATCATAGCAAGAAGGAATAATTATGGAAATAAATACAAAGAATGACTAACTGCTGAATATAGAGAAGTCACTCAATTCAGATGATTTTTATTATTTCTTAAAAGTGGTATTTATAATCTATAATAATTAATTATCACAGATTCAAACAAAACTCTATTACAATTAAGTATAAATACTGCATCAAATTCAAATCCTTTATCTTATATTATATTTCAGTTCTGCGATGACATTATTGCTAAAATGTTAAATAAATTTAGCATCATTTCATACAAAAAAAAAAACACATCTTATAATTAGCCTAGTGATACACGGATTATATAACATAATGGAATTTAAATTATATCGAAAGTAAATATACATTCTTCATTATTTATTTTATATGTTTAATAGTAATATACCTATGAAAGATTTAATCTGAAAATGATTAAATTGATTTTAATTAATTAGCGCCCAACGGAGTGTATAATAAATTATTTTCTATTGAAAGTTGTATAAGTTTATTGTATAATATGAAAGAATTATTTTATACTTTTGATATAAAAAAAAGTGTTATTATTGATTTTTCAATTGAATACGAATTATTGTCTGTTATCAAATTCAAGTTTTAATTTTGAATATTAATTTAGTTGATAGATTCATTAAACTCATTTTGTATTAAGCACTATTTTATATCGTCTAATTTAATATATTTGATTATTCTTTAAAGAAAACATACATGACATTATTATTATTATTTGTTTAAAAGTATAAAAGTACGTTTTCTTGTTGTTGCTCTTTAATAATATGTATTTCTATGTTGCAATAAGTCCTAATTGTTTCATGTTGTTTTCGTTGCGATAGGAGGATACTCTAATTAGTATTACAACATTGTATTGAGTTGCAATTTTTAACTATATAGAAAAAGTATTTCCTTGAACTCATCTTCATCCACAAGATTATTTATTCTCCACGACATTTGTGTATCACTAAATGCAACTTCAACAATGACAACAAAATAAAATAAAACTACACTTATTCAAGGATATAAGTATCATGCAAGTACAAATTTGAACCAATAACTAAATCAAAACATACTGATCCATCAAAATAATTATATAGGAGATTTTCTATTTCAATCTCTATTTTTTTAAAATAACCATCACATATGAGTTAACACATATATATAAATAACACTACTAAAGAATATACAATCTAAATTACAAATATTAAAATACCAAATAAAAATAAATGATATAAGAATAGTATTGGGGCTTCAAAATAATGTATGTGTCGTTATAAGATGGATGACCCAAGTATCCATAAAGAACATGATGCTCTCATCTTGTCACCTCAGCAATTGGAATTCTTACCATTTTCTTGTGGTGATGTTCCACTTAAATTCCACCACTTGTTCTAATTCCTATTTCACTACTTTGGGGACCCCTTCCAACCCACCCCCCTAAGAAATTTGAAAAAAAAAAAAAAAAAAAGTGGCATCCCTATTTCTTGGGATTATAGCCATACATATGTTCAAATGTGTCATCTATCTGATCCATTTTTCTAATCAATCCATTTGGCATATTGTGTCTTTGTCATTAAAAATAAAATAAAATATAAACCACTTATAATCAAATAACATTTGAGAAGTTATCTATACCAACTAATATCTCCTGAAAAAAAATCAATTAATTTGGGTTAAATAAAGTAATCAATATTCTAGAATATATATTTTTCATCCAAGGTAATTAATGTGAACTAAAATTTACATTCATCAGATAAAAATTATCAGTTGCAGAAAGATAGAGATCAAAAAAAAACATTATATGGAGAATGTAACAGTAATCTTTCAAATTTTGGGGACTAAAAACTCAATAGGTTATATATAATTTGTCTTGTATTGTTGGACGATGACACGAGTATCTCAAATTTTTGGTCTAATAGTTAATCTTAATTTAATCAATAGTTTCCAATCAAACTTATCCATATATATATATATATATATATGTATGCAGTTAGGGTGATTTTAAAATATAGTTTTGCGCTCGTTATTATACATACAAATATAATACAACCCTTCACTTGGTCTCGAAGCTTTTGCTGAAATTAAGTTTTTTAGTGGGTTTTTTCTTCTCATTGTTAAATTTTTCTATGGTCATTCTATTTATTTAATTTTTTTAATTATACTTATATTGCATCTTGTACATCATCATTTATTTAATTAATATTTAGATTTAACTAATATATAATTAAAGTTGATGACATGTGTGTAATATTGTGTAATTATATATATATATATATGTATATGAATTAGTAAATATTTATATATTAACTAACAAAAGATATTAAGTTATTTTATTTTAATAAGCAACTCAATTACGGATTACTTAACTCATCGAAACGTAGAATTCAAGCCCTACTAACTCGACACCCAATGTTCATCTTTGGAAGAGCATCTCATCCATTGTTAGGGATGATAATGGGGTCAGAGTAGGACGGGTAGTAAAATATCCAGACTCGCTCCACGTCCAGCCACGGGTCATGAAAAATTGCCCCGCACCCCGTTCCGTCTCGCCCCATTCAACTTCATTTATATAAAAAAAATGGTAAAATTATGAAAAAATTAATATATTCCAAAAATTTTATATATTGATACATATATTTAAATATATATATATATATATTAAAATATACATATTTATAGCATATTATATATATATATATATATATAGCGGGGCGAGGAGCGGGGCATGAGGAGAACCCCACCCCGCCCCAAATACCTCGAGTCAGGTTGGGTACACACGGGGTGGGTCAAAATTGTCATCCCTATCCATTGTCAACTTGGAATAGAATAAGGATATATTTATAGAATAATTTAAAATCTTAAAATATATATATAATTATATTTAATAATTTTATTTGAACAATTAATTAATTTTAATTATAAATTTTAAATAAATAAATAAAATCAGTTGATTTAAAGTATAAATATAGATGAATTAATAAGACCCAAATATAGTAAAAATTAATACTAAAATAGATGTAAATGTATATTAACAAAATGAGAATGTTAATGAAAGAATGATGTAGCATATGAGATCCATGTTAAGAGTTTGGTGGCCAAAATACCATATTTTATATAAAAGATTGTTTTTCTATCACAAACTATAAAAATTAAAAAAATCATTCTTTTGAAAAAAGTTAATTTCATATAGAATATTGCACGATATATGTGTTGATGATATCATATAATCCTATAAAATACATATATCTTATCTTGTAAAGTTAACGTGGATAGTAACCTAATTTTCTTTTATTAAAAGAATAATTTTATCAAATTTTCTAACCTGGATAGGAAAAATAATTCATTATTCGATTTTATGGTATTTAGGATATTATAGCATCATGCAAATTTATGTTATATGTTAATATTAGAATGCCCTAGATAGTAAAAAGAGAAATAATAATGCATTATTAATAGGTGTTAATATTAGGCATGTGGCAAAATGTGAAGCCCTGAATTGTAAAAACAGAAACTGGAAGGGTGTATGGTGGGAAGATTCCCGACAAGTATCCAATTAAGATATGAGAAGAAGGGTGGGCCCACACTTTCCTACAAATAAATCTTTGGATCTTCAAAATCCACTCTATGCATTGCTGACACCAAAACCCTTTTTATTTTTGTCTTTTTCTGTTCTAGTTCCTAATTTTAAGAAATCATCAACTCATTATCTACTACCAAGTTTAATTAGTTGCCATGAATTTAAAGAGATTTCAAATTCATAGAATGTTTTATGTTTATTTAATCCATTCAAAAAGTAGTTTAGATAGAGTGGAATTTTATCATCCAAACGATAATAATAATTTGATATTATTGATCTTATATAAATTCTTCATCGATTCAAACGCATCATGAGTTCCTAATTTTCTTAATAACTATTTGTATATACAATTTTCTTTTGAGATACATATATACACATTTGGATTTATGTTGTAAATAATATTTCATCTTTTTTTTTTTTGCATTACGAATACATTACACTAATGTCTGAAGGTTGAGTCAAAAATATGAGTTAGGGACCCGAAGTAAATATAATACAAAAATAATTAATTTAATATAAAATATAGGTCTTTTGTAGTAAATTAAGATATAATCTTTTATTATTTGTATCTTTAGTTATACATAACATAAATCTTATATACAGATGATTTGATGGTTTTGCATGTACAGTTTTTACAATTAGGAAAAAAGATTACATTACATTAAATAAGAATTAAAAAATCATAAATACTTACATGAATCACAAATTACTAGTTATTTTGTGGGTTATGGTAATTGTCAACTCATTTCAAGAAATTAAATTTGTGGAAAATTTTCTTAAGAAAATATATATTTTATATACAACAATCTCAAATGTCAGCTTTTAAAATAGAAGAGGCCCTCCCTACCCAATATCTTTATATCATTCCAATGTGATATTTTCATCTTTTATAACAACATTCTTTGGACTATATATTCCAATAATCATTAAATATAAATATATGCACTAGATTTTGAGATAGTTTTCGGATTTTCATTGGCTCATGGCTTGTTTTTTCTGAAACAATATCAGAATTAAATTCAGCAAGAAATCATATATTTTCTGCATAAAGTGTGTACGAAATCTAAGTTAGATCTTCCTTTTCAGTAATGTCTTAATTAGAGTTGTTCTTTTTTTTGCAATTTTCCCCTTCGCGACAAGAAATGTGCAATTATTCATGAATATAATAATTCTTCAAGTCAATAACTATATACCGTTCAATCTTTGGTTTGATTTTCATCATCTATATTGGCTTTTGGAGCTTTGGTTTCCTATTTTGAAAAACACTGTTACTCATTAAATTTGGATTTTTTTCCCGATAATTTTTACTGATTAATGTTCATTTTAAAACAAATTATCTGAGGTGAAAAACTTTACTTCAGTATGGAACATTGTTACCGATTTGATTTAAATTAATTGATGATGATTTTTCACCTTAGTTTTGACGCAAATAAAATAATGACTTTCTATGTTTAATTCATATATTAAAAATTGAATAAAAGAGGTAAATGTTGCATCTCAAAGCAGTAGCTAATTAAGTGCTTGGCTAGAAAGTGTGAAGTTGCTAGTAGTTTTGATTAGTTTATAAAGTGTTTATATATATAATATTAAATCACAAAACAACATAAGTTTAGAAAATTAACAAAAAGATCAACAAACAAATATAAATGTTGATACAAATACAATATGTCTTAATTTTTGACATATTTTCCGTCTACAAGAGCTCCAAATCTCCATGATCCATGAGGTCAAAAATGCAATTCACTCCAAATCTCAATCAAAATGCACGAGTCATACGTTAAAATGATCCAATTTCGAAGTCAATTTATTAACTTTCAACCAATTTCATGATTCTTGTTCGACTTAAGCCTAAATTGGACAAAATAATGTTGAAAAAAAGGATTTTATTTTGGGATTTCTAATGATTTTTGTTCAATTCGGGGTTGAATCGAATGAGAATCTTGAAATTGATATAAAATTGTGATATTTTTGACGTATGACACATGTATTTTAATTGATTTTAAAATGGATTGCATTTTGAGTTTTCTAACAATTATTTTGATCAAAAAATGTCAAAAGTTGAATTTGGGTTGTGATTGATAAAACATGTGAAGTATGAGTAGCAATTAGAAAAAATTAAATAAACCTTTTGGTTTAGGCAATAAGTGGATATAAGTGCTACACATTAATTAAATGTATTGGTTAAGATGAATCTATAGTCTACTTCAATAAACTAACTGAAAATTAAATAAATTTAATATGATTTATAAATATAGATGTGTGGATTTACAATGAAATCCATCAGAAAGTGAATTGAAGAAGTCTATAATCAGAATTCACATGATTTTAATTTACCTCCCCTTATCATGCTATCCATATCAAGAAACATCATTAATAAAGATATCACAGTATACAAGGTAGAAATATTTTGAAAAAATTAAATACTAAACAATCTCCAAAATATTAGCTTGATTTCTAGTGAAAGCATGATCAAGCTGATGAATTGAAGAATCAATTAGCATATCCTTTTCCTTTTCACTTTCTTAAATTTCAAAATTCTACATAATAATTTCCAAACACTACATTTCATAGTAATATAAATCTGTATTATGATGTTAGAGTTCTGCAAATTCATGTAACCAATTTACAAATGTATGATCTCCAAAACATTGGATTTTGATGGTTTTCTTCTCTTCAATCTCATCAGCAACTAAGCATACCAACAATCTCCACAAGACACAAGACAATGCTTTGTATCGATTCGATTACACAATCATAGTCCATAACGCCGCAATGCCTTAGCAAGACTTGGCATCACGTTATACGCTTGGTATGATCTTCGCAATTCAATGATCGAACCCACCTGGAGATACCAACGGATACATGAGTGAAGCAAGTAAACGAAACACGCATACAGAAAACGAGACCATGCTCGATATCAATGACTTACGATGATAAGGATTGATGTGAACCCTATGGAGAATCCTTCATTAATACGACGTAAATAGTGATCTAGAATGGTGGATGTAGTGGCCAAAACACTTAGCAATAAACCACCTGCAGAATGATTGTCAACTTAGATACAAATTTGAGATGAAAAGAGAGAAACGGGTGAATTGCTTGAATTCCAACGAGCATTGTACCCCAAAAACGCGTTGAGGCTTGGATCTTTGTCAAGTACTCGATCGTGGCTTTTCCGGGTTTTATATTCGGAATTCTTGCACCCATTTTATTCAAGTAGTCGGCAATTTCCTTTGGCATATTGGCCTGGTCAAGATATCACGCATAGAAATTGAGGTACCATCGATTGAGCAAAAGCACCAACAATCAACGATATACAAATTTAAGCATAATACTTACGATGTCAAATATGTTGAACAGGAAGACGAAAAAGGCATAAATCGAATAGAAAACCCAAGGAGCCGCACCACGGGTCGTGTCGGGATTTAGGATATCTCTGAAGTGTTCCCAGAAGCGCGTGCCAATGAGACTGAGGAAAATTCATATATCAGATTTTATGCCATATAATTCATGCAATAGAATATATATATAGCACCCAAGAAAAACGTAAAATAATAGAGGGCTCTACCTTGCAACGATGCTGGGAAATGCCAAGAGATACGATGTAGTGAGTACAGGCTGCATTCCGGCAGGATTTATGTTGAAGGGAATATAAGGCTCCACCTCAGTAAGAGGAGAATCCTCTCTGTCCAAAGCACGAAAAACAATGAATAAATATTGTTTGAATTCGAACCCAATCTCTATGTTTGGAGCATTTGATAATAAAATAAGCAATATGATTTTACTCACGGTGTTCTAAACTTAATAGCCAAATAAGCAACTGATCATGATCTTACTCCAAATCTAATTATTTCTACTTATAGTGTCGGTCACTTAAACTATTTTGACATAAGAAATCATCCAGATCATCCGATGTAGATTGATGGACGAAACGAATAATGTGAAGAGACAGATTAAAACACTATGAAAACAAAAGACAGCTGTTAGTTTTTTTTTTGTTGGCATGCATGATTAGTCGAATAAATGTTTTGTTGCTCATCTTCCATGTGTGACAGGTGCTTAAATTTCAAAATCTCCAAAAGAAGAAAAGTTTGTCGGAAAACACAAGCAGAACTCACCGGGTAGCAGAAGCAAGTTTGAAACCATAATATTGCAATTTGATCTTCCTGCAACCCTCAGTTACAACTACGGCCCACATAGTCACTACGGTGAAAACACCTAATACTGCAAGTACATAAGGCCACCAGCTCACAGAACTTCCTGCAGTTGTGGAAAACCCGGAAAAACACAAAAATGTTGTTATTATCATAAAGATATGACAGAACAGAGCCATGTTCTCTGGGTATGTTATATATATACTGGTAAAAGAGCAAACAATTACATATCCTGAAGAATACATAATTCGAAGATTTCATTCATATACTGGTCTTTCTCATGAAAACCTAATAGACTTCCTAAAATAAGATGAGATTAATACTGGAAAGAATTGTGATATGCATGTGCTGTGCGGTAGTGTTATAGATACAGAGAGAGCAAGACAAGAAAAGTTACAAAAGGAGAGAACTAATATGTTCTAACGATTTTGTTCTGCCCACTCACCTGATAGCTGAGTTAACATTTTGTACAATGTATCAGTGTAGCCAGTCAAAATGCTGACACAGATGATTAACGATGATCCTTGACCTGGCCAAGTATAACAGGTTAAAGAATTAGAAAACCTATAATTTGTATACTTAAACTATGTGAATAATTTAAGTTCCAACCTACTTGAAGACAATCATGAAATTAGAGCATAAGTGTGAAACATATTAGGTGGGCATCAAAATACTCAAATGATGGTCAGTATGACCAAGGTAAGACAGATAGAAACAGCAGCATAGAAAAACAATATCAATTGCAAGATGCAGTTATCAAGCTTAGATGAAGATACCAAATCCAGATTCTGTTATCTTGTCACATATCCAGGTCATTGTCATTGCACCACATACCAGAAACAAAGTTGTAATCATCACATGTTTTACCCTGCACATTGGTGGTTGAAGAAAATTCCATCATTGACTTAGCCAAATTAGTACTCCAACAAGAAAATGAAAAAAAGCAAATGGGTATTGTTATATATGTGATACAGTCATACAAACGTAGGAAACACATAAGCTAATAGGTTTTATTATATGTGTGGTACAAACATGGGAAAACCCAATTGTCTTTGCACAGATCAAGAACATGGTGCATGGATTTATTCATCTAAGCATCGGAGCATGCAGCAATGACTAGAATCCAACACACAAAAGACTAAAAACAGCTGGTCAAAGGTCAGAAAGTGTCACTACAGAGCAACATAACACTGTAAACATTTCTGTTGGTCGTTTACAGGATTCTACCAACTAAAGAAATTCTTTATCTCCTTTCAGATTTTCTCCATTAAGAGAACATTCTATAGTGCCTTGATACTCCATACACGGGACTGACTACAGATTTTCAGCAGATCTACACATAATATTTCTATCATCAGTAGAAGAAACCGTCAGCGAATCTACAGGTCATCAGCACCAAGATCCATCCTAAGTTCTGCATGTTCTAACTGTCTCTTTAGAATGAACAATCAACTTGCACACGTGCTATTAAGGCAACAACCATATGAGTAAGTTTGTATGTGAACCCAACTCATACATTATTTTGAGTTACTTGGGCTTCATAATGAGAAACTAATATATTAACTTCCTCCACCCAATTTCGCAATTTCCATGGAGTAAAAAGTATACATTCAGAGGGGTATAGAGCATCTTGTATACGCATAAGTACTAATACTTGAAGAAATAACATAGATATTTACTATCACCACTAGTTCAACAAATACTGAAACCTGTCCTTCCAAGTCGCCTCAAATGAAGGTGAAAAAGAGGACTTGGAAAACACCAATTTACGAGAGGGGACAAAAACTACAACAATATAAAGTAGGAAAGAGGAGAGACTGTGAATGTGATGACATTTCAAATATCCAAAAAGTTGCAGCATGACACAGAAGAAATTATAAAGTGGCATGAAAACGGCCGCCACAATATCTCACCACAGAAGAATCATTTTTAGTGTATAGCAACACCAAGTGAGGTTTCCATGCAATTCTACATTTCACAACACTAATCACTTATATCAGGACTTTAGAGCTGAAAATATGAAATTAAAGTCTCCTCTGATGATTACCTATGACTGGCAGCATAAATAGAATAGGGAAGTGAATAACAGGAAAGAACCAGAGCCTCCACCACAGCAAAGCCAAGGGAGATCCACCATCTGAAAGAGATCAGAGACACTAACCATTAGGGTATTTTTGCTACAACTAAAGGATATTCAGGAACCAACGAAATATTTCACAAGGGCTTGTCTCACTGCTTGAGATGAATAACTAGACACACATATAACTTTTGATCTTCTCATGACCATCTAAGCCTTCTTTCCGGAGCTTCACTAAGGAGGGGAGAATGTGGCAAAGGACCTGGACAAGAATTCATGGTATTTAGCTCATAACAAAGCAGGAGAAACCATTGAAAACATTTCAAACATGAAAATATTTCTAGATTGAGGAGAAGTATCACATAACTTATTACATCTTTATACAAGCATATATTTAAATTGCCTTCCCATGCAATTCTTGGTCAAAATGTTGTTTTGTATTTACCATGAACTGCACAACTACGATTTTTCTACTGTAGTAATGTCACTTTACTGAGTGCCTCATGTGAAGCGGTTCAACTTGGGAGAACAAGTACTGTAGTTAGCATACTTTATTAATTATAGATATCATTATCATAATGTGGTTAACAATTGCAATTTCAAAGTCTTGTTAAATGGGATCCATGAAAGTTATAAAATGTACTGCGAATCTGCTAAAAGAGAGCATTTTAGCAACAGTAGGTATAAAGTCTACTATGCAAATAATGATGATAGAAGGTGACTTTCTACAAATAGCAAACTAACTGATAAAACATACAGACTCATCCAGGTTAAGGGATCATTTTAAAGGCAATGCACCATATTAAACCAGAACTACAAATGGTAATCTTTTCACTGTACCATAAAAAAATTCTCTCAAAGTTCACCTGCATAAGGATTGATGCTGCTATCTGAGGACTGATTCCAAGCTGAAAAAGAGAAAGCTTAAGTTCTGGTGTTAAATCACCAAGCTCATCTGCAAATGGTGAAAGATCCAAACACGATATATTTATGGAGACCGAAAGGGGAATACTTAACTAAAGCAAGCCAGTCTATAAATGAAACAAAATACCACTGGTTTTAACAAGCGAATACAGGCATATTCAAAACACACACAAAAAGAAAAGAAAAAAATTAAAAAAGTATGACATCCACCATTAGATAATCGATGTATGGACCAACAAAATTGTTTAAGAACAATTTGTATGCAATGCAAAACAATAAGAACCAGTTTGCAGAAAGGAATAGAACTTTATAATGTAGCTCAGGTTGGAAAAGCTACAGAAATAAAAGGTAAAATTGACATTGGTGGTCTGACAAGATAAACGAAGCAGGAATGCAACTTCAGAAAATGAAAATTGCTTCCACAGTAATGAATCCTTATAGTTGATTAATATACCTAACGAACTGGAAGACATAAAAGTTGCTCGGATGAATGCTAAATTGTACCCAAGCTACTTATTAGTAATATAGACGTATACAAGAGAAAATTTATAAAGCCAAAATGTATGCTTCACTGGTGTAATTACAAAACTTCATTGGAGTATTTCCATGCTTGCTCACTATATCTCAATCACACAAGAGTTATTTTTTCTACCACTTTAATTTAAGAAAAAGGATTCATATATTTACTCTGATTCCACACACACATACACACACCAACAACAGTTTTATTTTACTATAAATATCTCATGAAGGTCAACATTTAAAAGGTAAAACATTGGGGCTTCTGGTGATCTTTGACCTATTTTCTTAACAAGGTAATCATACAAATTAAAATCACATAATTATTCCAAACAAATTGTCGGGAAGTCATTTAATCCTCCAAAGTAAAGGCATCCCGTAACTGCTGAGATAACATCAAGAAACTCAAGACACAATAATTTAACAACATCCAAAGTAAAGGTAACTGAATCGATCTCCAAAAGAACAGGGAACATAACAATACTAATATCTACAAATATTTAACTAGCAACATGAATTTCAACATAAAAATGATGATATTCTCTCACCTACAGAACCAGAGATAAAGCTGAGATAATTTTCAGGCATCAACCTCCTATCAAATCCTGGCAACGGAATAAAGTAGCCAAGACGACTCATTACTAATAGGACAGCAGTCACAAACAGCCTTCTTCTAATTTCGCTCTTAAAAAAGGATTCTGCAAAATTGTTAATAATCGAACCAAACCGTACGAAGTTCAAAAATCTATTCCTGAATGCCTGAGGCTTCGCCTCCAGACTAGCTGAATCTTCAAAACCATTCAAATCCAATGCCCTTTCCCCATACACTGATGTATCTACAAACTGTTCATAATTTACGGATTCTATGGATGCAGCACGAACCGTGTAACTCTTCGTAAAACAATCGAATAACAAAAAGCCATAATTTTCCTTTACAAGCTGCTTTCTTGATGCGGAGAACCGTCTTCTACTTAATTCTAGAGATACTGGCTTAATGGAAATATGATTTCTGAATAATCTTGTATTGTGAAACTGGGAATTGAACGAAGAATTCCGACCTAAAAAAATAGTTAACAACAAAACAAGAAATTAACAATAATAATAAACAACAGATTGAGAGAAAAATGCAATTAGCCTAGTATTACAACTCCCCATTCGGGGAGAGAGAGAGAGAGAGAGAGAGTTCTTGACAATCTACAGCTACAAGTTTGAATACCAACAATAAAGCAATAAAATTTTGAAAAAATATATACATTAACATGAAAATATTCCAATAGACAACCAATTATTTACAGAATAAAAGACAAAATTACAATCTTGAAGAACAATAAGGGTTTGGAGAACAAGAATAACCTTGAACATTGAAATGGGCTTGTGGTTTGAGAAGAGTAGCTTCCATGACTGCAAAGTGTAGAAGAAATTGAAGAAATTGGCTACTTATCTGCACCAGAGAAATCAGCTACACCCGGTCCAGCTGCTCAAACTGAAATTCCGTTCATGATTGGTGGAAGAAATAATAAAAGGTTTATAATTCAGATTATTGGGTGGTACAGAACGTCATATTGGCTTCAATTTTATGGTTTTTTTTTTTTAATAACCAAAAAAAAAAAAACATTTTCGAATTTTTATTATTTTAATCAATTCTTTAAAAACTGTGATTTAATCATATTATAATCAATAAATTATAAGTTAACCAAATTTCAATTTTAGTCAAAATTAAATTATATATATCCTACATAATGAATATATTAAAAAATCATTTACATTTCATAAAAAATGAAAATAAAATAAAATAAACACCTATTGGGTGGTTCACCGAAAGAGAAATTGGCCCACTTTGCCCTAATTCACTAAAATTAATCCGTCAATGCCCTTAAAATAAAAAAAATGCCCCACATACCCTATTTGTTATAATATTAGCCCTGAATGCCCCTTTTCCTATCTCAAATAGCAACTCCTTCCGACACCTTCCGACATATCTGGTGATCCGCACTGACAAAGCCAGACAATTTCTCATTTCTCACAATTAAATTATTAAGAGTAATTTTCGTGTAGGGAAATGTAATTAGTAAATATTTTTACCTAACATTTAATTAATAATTATTATGAGTAAAGTATGAATACTTATTTTCGTGTAGGGAATTTAATTATTAAATATTTATTTTTTAATCCAATTATTCCCTACATGAAAATGGCTAATTATGAAATATTAATTGTTGAATATTAATTATTGGATAATTATTAATTATTAATTTTCGTTTTGTCGTGTAAGTTTAATAATTATTAATTATGAATTAGTACTTTTCGAACTTTTTCGTGTAAGTTAAGGTATTTATTAATTATTTTTTCGAACACCAAACTTCCCTACACGAAAATTAGATAATTAGTAATTATTAATTAATACCCTACACGAAAATTATTAACAATTAATTATTAGTTATTAATTTTCGTGTAAACCCTAATTATTGAATATTAATTATCAATTAGTAATTTGTTTTTATTTTCGTGTAAGTGAAGCTATTTAATAATAATTTTTTCCAACACCAAACTTCCCTACACGAAAATTGTATAATTATTCATTATTAATTATTAATTTAACCCTACACGAAAATTGGATAATTATTAATTATTAATTAATCCTACACGAAAATTAATAACTATTAATTATTTAGTTATTAATTTTCGTGTAAGCCCTAAATATGCGTTACTATTTATCAATTAGTAATTGGAGACATTTTCGTGTAAGAAGTTTATCTTTATTTAATAATTATTTTTTCAACACAAAAGCGTAAATCTTACACGAAAATTGTGTAATTAGTCATTATTAATTATTAATTTAACCCTACACGAAAGTTGGATAATTAGTAATTATTAATTTAACCCTACACGAAAATTGGATAATTATTAATTATTAATTAATCCTACATGAAAATTATTAACTATTAATTATTAGCTATTAATTTTCGTGTAAGCCCTGTTAATAATTATCAATTAGTAATTGGAGACAAAATTCGTGTAAGAAGTCAACCTATTTAATAATTATTATTTTTTCACCACCAAACACTAATCTTACACGAATTTTGTGTAATTATGCATTATTAATTACTAATTTAACCCTACACGAAAATTGGATAATTAATAATTATTAATTTAACCCTACACGAAAATTGGATAATTATTAATTATTAATTAATCCTACACGAAAATTATTAACCATTAGTTATTAGCTATTAATTTTCGTGTAAGCCCTAATTATTGAATATTAATTATCAATTAGTAATTGGAGACAAAATTCGTGTAAGAAGTCAACCTATTTAATAATTATTATTTTTTCACCACCAAACACTAATCTTACACGAATTTTGTGTAATTATGCATTATTAATTACTAATTTAACCCTACACGAAAAAATTGACAATTAGTAATTATTAATTTAACCCTACACGAAAATTGAATAATTATTAATTATTAATTAATCCTACACGAAAATTATTAACCATTAGTTATTAGCTATTAATTTTCGTGTAAGCACTAATTATTGAATATTAATTATCAATTAGTAATTGAAGACAAAATTCGTGTAAGAAGTTAAGTTATTTATTAATTATTTTTTCGAATGTTTTTACACGAATTCTTATTAATTTTCGAATGTTTATTAATTAAGAAGACAAAATTGGAGACATAATTAATAGCTAATAATATTCTTACACGAATTCTTACACGAATGTTTTTGGGTAATAATATTCTTATTAACTCTTATTAATTTTCGAATGTTTATTAATTAAGAAGACAAAATTGGAGACATAATTAATAGCTAATAATATTCTTACACGAATTCTTACACGAATGTTTTTGGGTAATAATATTCTTACACGAAAATTAATAGCTAATAACTAATGGTTAATAATTTTCGTGTAGGATTAATTAACAATTAATAATTATCCAATTTTTGTGTAGGGTTAAATTAATAATTACTAATTATTCAATTTTCGTGTAGGGTTAAATTAGTAATTAATAATGCATAATTACACAAAATTCGTGTAAGATTAGTGTTTGGTGGTGAAAAAATAATAATTATTAAATAGGTTGACTTCTTACACGAATTTTGTTTCCAATTACTAATTGATAATTAATATTCAATAATTAGGGCTTACACGAAAATTAATAGCTAATAACTAATGGTTAATAATTTTCGTGTAGGATTAATTAATAATTAATAATTATCCAATTTTCGTGTAGGGTTAAATTAATAATTACTAATTATCCAATTTTCGTGTAGGGTTAAATTAGTAATTAATAATGCATAATTACACAAAATTCGTGTAAGATTAGTGTTTGGTGGTGAAAAAATAATAATTATGAAATAGGTTGACTTCTTACACGAAAAATGTCTCCAATTACTAATTCATAATTATTAACGCATAATTAGGGCTTACACGAAAATTAATAGCTAATAATTAATGGTTAATAATTTTCGTGTAGGATTAATTAATAATTAATAATGACTAATTACACAATTTTCGTGTAAGATTTACGCTTTGGTGTTGAAAAAATAATAATTATTAAATAGGTTGACTTCTTACACGAATTTTGTCTCCAATTACTAATTGATAATTATTAACAGGGCTTACACGAAAATTAATAGCTAATAATTAATAGTTAATAATTTTCATGTAGGATTAATTAATAATTAATAATTATCCAATTTTCGTGTAGGGTTAAATTAATAATTACTAATTATCCAATTTTCGTGTAGGGTTAAATTAATAATTAATAATGACTAATTACACAATTTTCGTGTAAGATTTACGCTTTTGTGTTGAAAAAATAATTATTAAATAAAGATAAACTTCTTACACGAAAATGTCTCCAATTACTAATTGATAATTAGTAACGCATATTTAGGGCTTACACGAAAATTAATAACTAAATAATTAATAGTTATTAATTTTCGTGTAGGATTAATTAATAATTAATAATTATCCAATTTTCGTGTAGGGTTAAATTAATAATTAATAATGAATAATTATACAATTTTCGTGTAGGGAAGTTTGGTGTTGGAAAAAATTATTATTAAATAGCTTCACTTACACGAAAATAAAAAACAAATTACTAATTGATAATTAATATTCAATAATTAGGGCTTACACGAAAATTAATAACTAATAATTAATTGTTAATAATTTTCGTGTAGGGTATTAATTAATAATTACTAGTTATCTAATTTTCGTGTAGGGTTAAATTAATAATTAATAATGAATAATTACACAATTTTCATGTAGGGAAGTTTGGTGTTCGAAAAAATAATTAATAAATACCTTAACTTACACGAAAAAGTTCGAAAAGTACTAATTCATAATTAATAATTATTAAACTTACACGATAAAACAAAAATTAATAATTAATAATTATCCAATAATTAATATTCAACAATTAATATTTCATAATTAGCCATTTTCGTGTAGGGAATAATTGGATTAAAAAATAAATATTTAATAATTAAATTCCCTACACGAAAATAAGTATTCATACTTTACTCATAATAATTATTAAGTAAATGTCAGGTAAAAATATTTACTAATTACATTTCCCTACACGAAAATTATTCTTAATAATTTAATTGTGAGAAATGAGAAATTGTCTGGCTTTGTCAGTGCGGATCACCAGATATGTCGGAAGGTGTCGGAAGGAGTTGCTATTTGGGATAGGAAAAGGGGCATTTGGGGCTAATATTATAACAAATAGGGCATGTGGGGCATTTTTTTTATTTTAAGGGCATTGACGGATTAATTTTAGTGAATTAGGGCAAAGTGGGCCAATTTCTCTTAATTTAAATGTTGAAAATCTATTTACATCCAAAAATAGATATATTAATGAAAATTCAGATAGAGCCCAATTGCTTTATAGCCCATTAGATTTTAGGTAAGACCAATAAATTAAACCCGTTAAGCCCACATAAGCCCATGAAGCATCCTCCTTATTACAAAACCCTAGGACTAATAATTCATCCTCCCAGCAGAAACGCCCATCGCGAGCACAGAGACACCACTCAGAGCGGCGGCGCACGGCGTGAATCTGCTTAAACAACACCGTAATTAACACCGGACATTCTCTTCTTCGCCGTAGTATGCGATATTGTGAGATTAATTTGAATTTTATTTGTTGCATTTTTGCTTTCTTCAGGAAATGGCGGACAAGGCAGTGACTATCAGAACCAGGAAGTTCATGACAAACCGTCTCCTCTCACGGAAGCAATTTGTATGTGTTTCAACAGATTTACAACCTTTTTTTTGTTTTAATTTATTAGTTTTTTATTTTTATTTGTAATTTTGTTTGGTAGGTCATTGATGTTTTGCACCCTGGGAGACCTAATGTATCTAAGGTAAGATTTTTTGTAATCATTTAGTTTTTTTTATTAAATATGTTTTCCTTTTTTGTTCCATTTTTATGTATTTGGCTTTTAATTTCAATATTATTACTCTAGCATGTGAATTAGTTGCAGAAGTATAAATATTTTGTGGAAATATAGGATATCATGAACTGATAGGAAAATAGTGTTTTTTTAATTACTAAATATAGAGAAAAATCTGCCATTTGTAGTTCTGATTTACTGTCTTTTTTAGTTTTGGAAATTTTGTATGGGGTTTATGTGCAGTTGATTTGCATTATATCCTTATTTGCTAATGATTTCGTTGAAGGCTGAGCTGAAGGAGAAGTTGGCTAGGATGTACGAGGTTAAAGACCCAAATGCAATTTTCGTGTTCAAGTTCAGGACTCACTTTGGTGGTGGCAAATCTACTGGGTTTGGCTTGATATACGACTCTGTCGAAAATGCCAAGAAATTCGAGCCCAAATACAGACTTATCAGGGTAATTCATCTGTTTGTTTGATTGCTCGTATTATATTTTTCTTGTATTGGTTTGGCCAGCTTTCATGATTATAATCTTCTCAATTGCTATGCAAGGCTAATTTATGGGTTTCATATTAGCTAGTTTTATATATAATAGTTTCTAGCTGAGCTTTTATGGAGTGTTGTTCTCTTGGGTCTCTTTGATTGATTATCCATCACATTTCTTTTGGTTTAACTTTTTTTGTAATTAGTTGATGAGTGTTAATTAATTATTTATGCTGTTTTGCGTCGTTATTTACTAAATGACTGCTTGAAGAATTTACTAGTAAATTTTAGGTAATTGCTTTGTAACGTCCAAGATACTTGGAAATAACACAGCATTGGACTGTAATGCTAAAATTACTAAACTTTCTTGTTTTCAGAGTCTAAAAATGTATTTGTTTAAGCCCTGAATATGGCTTATGTTCTTTTTATAGACTGAGTACCCATTTTACAGTTTCTTATATGCAAACTAAGCACATTTTATTTCTCATCTTCTACATGAAGCCATAATCGATCTAAAAACTGCTTTTTCGTAATTGTATGGAAACCTTGTTTAAAAAATATATTGGATACTTGAAAATGGAACCAAACCGGCTGTCTTAGTTTCATTTGGAATTTAAAGAGATTAGTTATCTTCCATAGCTAACAATACATTGAATTTTGGAATTCAGAATGGCCTTGATACCAAGATCGAGAAGTCCAGGAAACAGATGAAAGAAAGGAAGAACCGAGCTAAGAAGATCCGTGGTGTCAAGAAGGTATGATTCTTCTTCATAGCTTTCCTTTTGTTCGTTAGACAAAACTGAATGAGCACCTTAATTTCGTTTAAAGTAATTAACCCTTTCCCATCAACCATTATGTTATTTTCGACTGATTTCATTATTTTTCATTGGGCAGACAAAGGCTGGAGATGCTGCCAAGGCTGGGAAGAAGAAATAAGTTGGTTAGGATTTTGGGTTTTCTATTTTTATTTTATTTTATTTTTGGTTTTGCAATCTTGAAGATCATCATATGAGACATTTGGGTTAGTTAAGGACCTTTCTTAATTGTTACAATGGCACACGATTTTGTGTTTTTACTATCTAAGTGAGTTGTGTTAAATCACATTAATCTACTTTCTGAATTGCATATTTATATTGTTCCCTTTTAAATTAAAAATTAATCTATTTCTTGAAAAACAAATGACCTTAGATAATCCAACTTCCAATTTGAGCTTCTTTCTGAGTGAATGGATTTGGATGAATGTTGATCTTCTTGTCTGATTTTTGAGGTATAATACGTGCATATGTATTTTATTTGCTAAGTGTTACATTCTTTAATTAAGCCTTAAATTATTCCCTTTGTATTTAAATTTAGTCTGTCATTTCGTTTTGGGTTGTGTTAAATATGTAATTTTTTTTAATATTATCTACTATTTTGTTTGTTTTATACCCTTTTGTGACCTCAGAAATTAGAACTTTATGTATATAACTATATTGTTATGGCAAATACTATATAAATGATGGTATTCTACTCTGTATTCGTACATTTTGTTTCTACATAGTACTCATAATTTGCGTTAGATATGAAATCAAAGTGCATTATATATTTGTGATGAAGGGACGAAATTTGAATTATTAAAGTACATTATATATTTGGCAAGAAGTGATCAAATTAAAAACACATGTTTGTAAATAGGCACCCATCATTTCGATCAAAATTAATTTTAGTCTTAATTCGTGGAAAATATTGTATCTGCGGGTTGCCCTGTTCATTCTTATTTTAGAAATTGGATTAAGAATTTAGGTTGGAACAAGGTTGTTTTTTTGAGTTGGATGATAAACTGGTTTTTGATGCTTTAAAGTTTTTTGATTTGGATTACTTCGAGTTTGGCAATGTTATTTCTTGCTCTAAAGACTCTTTTTGCTAAATCATTTTTTTACGGTTAGATTTGTTTCATTTAATGTCAATGGTGTGACATGTCATATAAGTCTTTATTGTTTGATCGAGCCTGCTAATTTTGTGGATGACCTTTTGTTAAGTTTGTCCAATCAATTAATGAAAAAAATTCTCACTGGATTAGCTTTCAATTCGCTTCTGACCATCAAATGAAATGTGAAAAGCCCGTCCCCCTCTCTTTGAAAGAAGGGGTGCTTCCGGTTCTGTCGGTGCTTGAAACAATTTTGTCTTCTCCATATTACTATATCTCTAAAATCAATAATTTTATATGAGGATTTGTCTTCTCCATATTACTATATCTCTAGAGTCAATAATTTTATATGAGGAACTACTGTCTCAATCACTTGCTGCCGTTACTCTTCAGTTTTTTGTAACTTTTGATTAATGAAAAAAATTCTTACAAGTTATTCTATCCATCTCAAAATGAATATCGTTTTAACAATAAAAGTTTGTGCTAAAATAAGTGTCATTTTAGGATTTCAAAACATATTTGTCAATAATTTACCAAAATTATCCTTATATTATTAAATTAAAGAGTGTTGATAAGGAGAAATAAACTCTCACAATAACTATACTTAAATCTTAGGAATCGAAGTGATATAGACGATAGCATACATCTGCCCTAAACTGATAAGGAATGAAGCGAGCTTAGGCAAGTAAGCAATGGTAGAAGTAGGTTCAACCGGGGAAGCTAATAATCAACACATTCTCTTGTGCACTTGGTACACGGATCTAAGATCCGTGCAATCCGGGTCGACCCGACCCGAATCCAACAATTTTTTTTTTTTTTTTATAAATTTTATACTTTAACCTTTATGTACAAATTTGGTGACCTTTATATACAAATGTTGTGACCTTTATGTATAAATGTTGTGACCTTTATGCATTGTAACTTAGAAAAAAAAAGGAAGAATTTCAGTAAAATTTATACATAAATACCTTTATGTAATATTCATGTGACCTTTTATATATATTCATATGACCTTTATGTACAAATATTCATACCTTTATGTAATATATAAAGGTATATAAAAGTATGAATATTTATACATAAATGTCACATAAACATACATAAGGGTCATATGAATATAACATAAAGATATCTATGTACAAATTTTACTGAAATTCTTCATTTTTTTCTAAGTTATTTAACATAAAAGTCACATAATTTATATATAAAGGTCATAGAATTTGTATATAAAGGTCACCAACTTTGTATATAAAGATTTTGCTCTGGAATTAAAAAATCAAAAAAAAAAAAGTAAAAGTGCGTGGATCTGGATTGATCCGAATTGTATGTACACCAAATGTACATCAGTCATATTTAACAATCAAAGATGTATATCTCCTGTTCTTGGTGAAGAGAAGGAACCAGTCACATACAACCAGTACAGGGGTTTGATGGATCACATCAAATTTATAAGGATTTACCTACTTCAAATATACGTTTCCAACCATATTCCACCCTATAGGGGATTCATTACATGAGCTAATCAAATTCATTTTATATAGATTAATGTGTGAATCATTTTTCTTAATTTGTATGAGAACACCTAAAATTATATTTGCTTACAACATTTATTTTGGGAGGAGCATATAATTTTTCATCAAAATTCTTAATTCTTTTAAAAACTTTCATTCTAAGTGAGGGAATATATATATCATTTACAAAGCAGTACACATTTATATCCTTCTAAATCCTTTATTTGAGCAGTTAGCAAACTGCTGAGATTTTCTATCCACAAATCGAAAATTTTAATCTTAAATAAATATTCATTACTTATTCCCAATTATTTTATATGGACAATTTTGTTTTTAATACAGGAGATTTAATACAATTTCTAATCGATGAATTCTAAAAATTATTTAAGGGACCTATTATGTTATTGCAGGTGATCATATTCAAAATCAGAAGTTTTTATAAAGAATAGGAAAACTAGTTGACAGATAAAATATTAAAATTTTCAGGACCTAAAGTTTTTTTTTTTTTTTAATAGAAACAAGTAAAGTTAGAAATCTAATAATTTTTCATTTCTAGCTTCTATAAGAACTTTATATAATCGATCGTATAATATTTATCACATAAAAAATTCATCATATAAATCCTCTAGATTGTTTAATTCATGAGGAAAATAAAAAACATAGTGTTTAAACATACAGGCCTCCGATCAAATCCAAATTATGGGCCCAATATCATTGGGCCCATAATACATTAAATATATATAAATTTTTCCATGAACTCAAAAACCTCCACAATAGGGTTTTTAGATCTCATTCGCGAAAGCTTCAGCCGCAAATCTCCTCATTAGGGTTTTCGGATCTCATTCGCGAGAGCTTTGTCAGAAATCTAGCCATGGTCTCTGCAGATTCTCTTCGATTTGGATCATTTTTCAGAAAAAATTTAGGGTTCAAGTTATTGCTTCTTATAATGTTTTCATTCCCTAATTGTTGAAATATTGTTGAATTGCAGTCGCTGGTAGCGAATGAGGATTTTCAGCACATCCTGCGTGTGCAGAACACGAACGTGGATGGGAAGCAGAAGATTATGTTCGCTATGACTTCCATTAAAGGTATCGGACGCCGTTTCGCCAACATTATCTGTAAGAAAGCCGACGTCGACATGAACAAGAGGTCTGTTTTTATTTGATCGAAAAATGCTTCGATTTTTGTATTAATTCATGTATCACATTCTTTGAATTATTGTTTCCGACTTTATTTGATATATTGAATTCGTGCTATTGTTTGAAATCATGCGTTTTGAATGTAGAATATATCCTTATTTCTTACGTTGTCTGTTTTGCTCGATATTGTTCGTATAGGGAAATGCGGATTAGCTGATTAATGCTGCTTTCGATTGGTTTGTCTTTGTGATTTGTCATGTTTGTGATAGCTATCGATGAAATTGGCTGTTTCCATACTTGGTTTTTATGTTGAAAAAGCTAATGTCTGAATTGAATTCATCAAGAATGACAACTTTTACTTTGATTTTTTAGTTTATTTTGGTGAACAAAATCACCAAGGATAATATTTATTATTTGAAGCAAGACTATTAGTAAAAAATCTCTCTCAGCTGATCATTCTTTCTTGAAAGCTTAGGAGTTATTCCAAATTCAATGATGGCAAGTTTCTTTTGAGTTTCAAATTTTAGTTTACATTCTTGTAGTAATGTATATTTTTATTGGCCTGGAAAGCAACATGTGATTTGTGCTTTCAGTTGATTTCTTTTCAGTAGTTTGATTGTTCATTACTGAAGAAATTTGTCTATTTCTAAAGATGTTTATTTGGGAATAGTACTGAATTGAACTTGTTCAATTTTGTTTCTTGAATTGTTAGTTACGATCACGAGCTCTTGAATTTTTGAGTTTTTGATTATATGTTTTATTGTATGAATTATGTGCCCATTCAATCAAATCAGTTCAACACTGTTTTGAATTTACATACACTTATCACATTGTCATTTGTGTTCTTTTTAAGTTTGATGTATATCTTGATAGGGCTGGTGAGCTTTCAGCTGCCGAGATTGACAGCTTGATGACAATTGTGGCGAATCCTCGTCAGTTCAAGATTCCAGACTGGTTTCTTAACAGGAAAAAGGATTACAAGGATGGAAAGTTCTCGCAGGTGACATCCAATGCTTTGGACATGAAGCTGAGGGATGATCTTGAGCGTTTGAAGAAGATCAGGTTTCACCATACACATTCTTGGGATCTTTGTTGTTATTTTCAATTCGGCTTATGTTTATCTATGGTTATACTTGCAGGAATCACCGTGGTCTCCGTCATTATTGGGGTCTTCGTGTGCGTGGGCAGCACACCAAGACCACCGGTCGTAGGGGAAAAACTGTTGGTGTCTCGAAGAAGCGATAAGCAACTTCTTTCGATAGTTTTTAGTATGGATGACATTTTTATTTTAGGGTATACCCTTTATAAGCTTGTTTTGGTATTCATTTTTTAAATTTACATTTTGGATATGACTTTTGTTTTGTCATGATTTTGAAATACCCCAATTCATTTTTTTGCTGGTTTCTGAGACTGTTTTGCATTTTAATTGGCATGTAATTTTGATTATTTAGTGAAAGAGAATTGATCTGCCAACACCGAAAACTCATGAAAAAGAAATAAAAAAATTATAAACATAATACGAATATTAAATGTATGGATGAAAATATTTTAAAATATCAAAATTTTCAAGTCTTTATTACGAAATTATAAGCAAGAGATATTACAATAATAAATATAATAAATATATGGATGAAAATAATTCCAAATATCATCGATATTTCATCGTAATCCTTGGCATTTTTACTTTTTCACGTGACAAAAAAAAAAGAAAAAAAGGTAACAAGTTTCATCAAAATATTAATATGAACAAATATATGAATGAAATACTAAATATAAATATAGATGGGAACAACAAAATTAAATATGCCAGATTCATACATTCAAAAGGATACATTCTTATGTACATTCTTATATACATTCTTACTACTCCATCATTACGTTATATATATACATACAAAAAGATGATCACAAAAAAAAACACAAGCAGTCACTTCCTCAGATTTAGCCTTGCCGCCGCAGCGACGGCGGCAGCCACCCCGGCGGGGTGAGTGGCCAAGTCATCCTTGTTCCTAATCTCGGCATAGATGACTCCCTCCGCATCCTCCAACGTTACCGCCTTGTCGTGGCTCAACTTCACCGTTGCATCCTACACCACCACACCAAATAAAAAATACAAATTTGAATGGAATTGAAATTGATTCCAACTAACAATAGTTAAGTGTATTTACCGCCAAAATGTCTCCAAGCTTGGTCTTGTCGTCGTCATCCCCCACAGTTCGATTGTAGGCCGCAGCAGATTGCGCTGCTGCTCCGACACCTCGAGGGGCCACGTGGCCAAGCCCCGTCGCCCTAACTTCCGCCGCCTGTATTGCGGCTGCATCACTTTCATCCACCGCCTTATCCCCAGCCGACAGTGCTGTTGCTTCCAACGCTTCTCCAATGGTGATGGCTTCCGACTGATCAGAGGCTGAGCTCGCCGGAACCATTGTCACCCCCACCGGCTCACCGTATTGTCCGATCACCTGCATTCCATTCAGCCAACAAAATCTCAAAATAAACAAAAGATTTTTAAAATTCCCAAATCCAAACTTTAAATACAGCACCAATAAGTCCAGAACAAATATATAAGAATGCGAATATCATAATTAATGAAAAATTACTTGTCCACCAATAGACTCGGTTATAAGACGGTTGCCGCCGACCTCAGCCTCGGCTATGGTGGCGCCACGAGCTCTGACGACGCCGGTCATGTCGGCATGGCCAACGACGCCGCGTAGCTCATTCAAGTCGGCAGCGGATTGAAGGAGAATGGCCGGAGACCCCATCGGAGACTGGCCGAGGACCACCGTTTCTGCGGCCTCAAGGATGGCGGCGTCTTGTGGGGCCACCGGTTGCTTAGCTAGTTCGCCGGAGACGTCAAAAACGTCGCCGTATGTGATGGGCGCCGGCGGCTTCTCCGGTTGTTCTTGACTCATGATTTGCTACCAAAAGACAGAAGCTATAATTATTGATATGGGATTTCCTTTTTTGGAAGTTTGATGGGTGAAGTGAGTTGCAGTTAGTGTTAGATAGAGCTGTCGAAACGGGCCGGCGGGGCGGGCCGGCCCACAACCCACCTTAACCCACCTTTTGATGGGGCGATGCGGGGCGGGCTTTTTATTGAGCGGGCCTTCAAATCCTAACCCAGCCCAACCCACCGGTGGGTCGTGGGTTGGGCGGGCCAACCCACTTTTATTTTTTTAAATTTTTTTAATTTTTTAATTAATTAATTAAATATGTTCCTACTATAAATAAATTCTAATAGCTAACAAAAAATGTAAAGTGTTCGTAAATTAAAATGCAACATTCATCATATAACTATATGTTCATAATCCATAAGTCCATAAATCAATAATCCAAAAATATAAAATTAAAGAGTCCACAAAATATAAGTGTATGACAAATGAAATATAAATCTCTTAAAAGTTAGAGTTCATCAACAATTACGTCATCAAAATCATCTTCATTTTCTTGTTCTTTATCAATATTTTACATGATATTGGATGCTTCACTTGAAAAAATTATCTTAATATTTGTATTTTCACCATTTACATACAAAATAGATAAAAATGTAGTTTAAAAAAGTAAAATATCAAAATATATTAAAACATATAGTAAGAACATATTTTATTAATTAATAAAAAAAATTAAAAAAATTTAAAAAAAAAAAAAAAAGTGGGCCAGCCCACCCCCAGCCCGCCCCGCCCCGCCCCAGCCCGCGGCCCAAATGGGCCAGCCCGCTTAGGCCCGTTTTTTTACGGGCTTCGAAATATCCGGCCCAACCCACCTTTTATGTATGGCGGGGCGGGCTGACCCAACGGGCCTAGCCCGTTTTGACACCTCTAGTGTTAGACTATGTTTATCAACAACCCCATCCAACCCAACCTTTTAATAAAAAATTATTTTCTCTCTCCTCCACATACACAACCTACAACACAACCCAACTTTTACAATTTTCACACTTTATCAATAACATCAACCCAACCTATAATAATTATTAATTTAATAATTTAATAATTATATATATATATTTTATAATCAATTTTTTATTATTTGAATTATATACAAAACATATTAAATTATATAATATTCCAAATTCGTAATTAAAAATAAATATGACCAACTTAAAATAAGTTACAATCTCAATAACAAAAATAAAATTATAAGAATTGAAATACAAAATTATTATTACATAAGTTAAGCTACAAAAAAAGATTGGAAATTTGGATAGTTTTGGGAGTTTGGATAATCCGAATTATTTGGAAAAAAATTTGGGCTACTTGGATCCATAATAGAAATTAGAAAAAAAAGTAGAATATGATATAAATTATGAGAGCTTAGGAAAGATAATGCACAAAATAGATAATTTGTGATTGTGATTCAAAATATATCAATATTAGTCTCTATTTATAGAGAAAAAATTTTCATGAATTTTGATTTTTTTTTTAATAAATATTTAAGTGTGTAAAAGATATAAATAAAATTAAATGAACGAATCACAACATGCCACATGGCAATATCTATGCCATGTGGCAATATTGTGGATAATGAAACTATTAAAAAAAAGGAGCACAAACCGGTTGGTTGAGCACCCCGGTTATGCAACCTCTTAGCATTCTTTTTTTTTTTTTTTTTTTTAATATTATAATATTGATGACCATGTCATGTAACCTACTAATAAACATGGTCTTAGTATTGATATATGTGGTGCCGAGGCGGTGGCTGCGTGCTGGCATCACCAAACTTACACTTGGATACTTCTTAATATTATCTATTATTTTAATGCTATTAATCCAAACACAAAACACGTGTTTTAGCATTGAAAATTCTAGAACCATCTTTGTTAAATTTAAATCCGATTCAAGTAGGAATCATGAAATTAACTACTCACGCATTTTCATAAATATCTGAAGATTAATTGCATTTTTGAGTTTTTCAACATTTAAGTTTCAATCGAAACATGTGTTAAAAATAGAGTTCGAATAGTAATTTTAAAAATTCACAACAAAAAAGAAAGAAAATTATAAATATTTTTCAATGTTTCCCCAATATTTCTAGAGAGAATATGAGAAGGTGTCGAGGAGTGAGAGTTGAGCGCGATATTTTCATCCTCAATATTAACTAATTGCCATTGGTGTACTTTGGTTCAATTGAGGATTCATTAGAGAATAATTATGTAGATTTATTTATTTATTAAATCCTTTTTGTCTTCTTCTTATAAGAAAAACGGTGATCAATACAATCTTCTTTTCCTGACTTTTACGGTTGTAGTTCTAAACCCTGACCAACAAATGTATTCATGCTATCAAGGAATTATTAAAATGTAAAAATAAGGTTGAAAGATGGAAGATCAAATCTCCAACTTGATGATTTGATAAGACTTTTTAAATCGGTAAAATCAAACAAGACATAAAACATTATTCTGAAACAAAAAAATAAGAGAGATTAATTTGTAACAAAAGCGTGTAGGAGTTGAATAATGAAAAAGAGACCATTCCATAAGCAACCCTTTCTTTAAACTCATACCCCCACCCCACCCCACCCCATCAACTTTTCCAAAGATTAGAACAACACAGCACTAACAAACAAATAAAGAAAACAAATTTCATTGAACCAACATCATCCACCAAAACCCTACTCCAAATTACCTAAATAGAAGAAACACGACAGACATTTGTACCAAACAAAGCTTTTCAAAAGGAAAGAAATCAACATAAAAAATAAAAAATTATGATGCAAATTCATGTATATTGAAGAGAGAGAGAGAGACCCGAATTACATAAAGATTGGCTTGATAGGGACATCCATTTGCATTCAGATTTGATTAATCTGTATTATGCATGTGGTTCTAAATGAAGACCAAGTCATTCATGAGTCTAGTTGCCATCACAAAGTACAGCAATACAACTTACGAGCATATTCTACGGCCCAAAATGCACAAAATGCATGTTTATCGCAGACAAGAAAGTTAGTACAGAATAGAGACATCATTCACCCTGTAACAATGGCAGTGCTCATGAAAATTTCAAGTAAAAGATAACCAAGAACGTTGCAGAAACAACTTCTTACACTTTTCTGCAAGAGATTATTTATTTCAATAATCAAGAACGTTATAGAAACAAGATACATGATATTCCCAATCAACATTATGCTCCAGTCAGAACTTCAAACTTTAGAGGTATTTTCTATCACTTTGATATAAAGTGTAGAGAAAGCGCAATCCTTAGATATTTGTGGCCAAGAATGCAACCAATGAGTAGAGGCAATAATGAGTAAAAGGGCCTTCGACAAAAAAACACACACAACCTTAAGTTCAATGATCGTAGAGCTTTCCCGTATCAGCAAACGACTATGTGAAAACTATAGGTCATAAAGACCAAGCAATATAAACCTCCATAGAAGACAACACTTTTTTTTTGCATCAATTTCGAATATCAAATCATGTAGCCAAATGAGTATCAGTACTCTAAGGACATCCATCTATGGTATCCATAGAATGTAACACGCTAAATTCCCTAGATGAATGAACATATGATATAGATTTCCATCATAACGGTCATAGCTAATTCAATACAAATAAGCATCAAAGTACAAAAAACAAGAATCTCAGACTCAATGCGAGCATTCTTGATTGATTTCACTAATAACACGTACGAGAATTAAGCACTAAACAGGATCGATAATATTACACGAGAACGAAACCCGACCAAAAAATCATATAAACAAGTAGATTTCAGTCTTCATGCAATCATATTCATCAATCTAGTTTTGCTAAATACTAATTTCATAAATTATTTGTAACCAAAATGAGCATAAATCTATAACCAAGCACAAGATATATATATATATATATATATATGTATATATATTCTATATCATTTTCTCTTTTAATAATTTCCACTTAATCAAGCAAGTGCAATAAACATAACCATAGTAAATTCCGAAAGGGTAGAAAGGTAATTTCAACTTCACTGTACAAGAACAAGCCTCCCACCCCCAATACCTTCAACCTCATCCTCCAGAGCTCCGCCGTCCATCTCTGCCGCTTTCGGCACCGTCACCACCAGCTCGCCGTCCTCGTACGTCGCTGAGGCGAGCTCCGGCCGCATAGACGCCGGCAGCCTGAACCGCCACAAATCGATCTCCAACTCCGTCCCCGACATGTCGCCGACGCCATTCCCCCTCACAACGACCTTCGTAACCCCAGGATAGATCTCCACCGCATCGGCCCTGACGTCGCCGCCGATCCCGTCGGTGGCGGCGGTGAATCTGAGGAAGTCGGGGGTTTCCATGACCAAAACGTCGGCGTCTGAATGGAACGGCAGCTCTAGAACCTTCGCGAAGATGTGCGGTAGCCGCCGCAGCTTCTTTTGCCGGCAGCCGTTGGCCTGCGAGAGCACCGACGCGACGATGTTGCGGTTTCCGGGCACCGGATGAACCTTCATCTATGGCGGAATCTGATTTTTGCTAAATTGGGGCAAAATTGTGAAGCAAATATGCAATTTGAACTACATAAAGAAGCGATTAACCTTTAGGAGGCAATGATTGGGATTATTGTGAGAAAAAAGAGGGAGAATTAGAGGATTTGCAGAAAAGGGTTAAGGTGGAAGAGAAAGAAAACAAGAACAGTGGATGAATATTGTTAATGGTGTTATCTATCTCTTATATCTATCTCTACGTGTGTGTGTATTTTATGTTTGGTTTTGTTTAGGAGAGATCTTAGGAACAAGATTGGGGAAAATTTAGTTTAATTCAGTAATTAAATCGGGAGGGGACGAGTCGAGCTCAATTTTTTTTATTATTTAAATTTGGTTAGTTTATTATGAAAAAATGAATTATTTATGGAATTGCATTACTTTTAAATTATTTGGTTTGACTAGGTTGTGTTTGAGATCGTCTTATATATCTCATTAGATAGGACGAGTTAATTCAAGAGGAAAGTATTCATTTTAGCATAAAAAATATAATTATATATTTAAATTACCATAATATATAATAGTATGCCACTTTCTATCACCATTTTTGTCAAAGTCAACTTGATGATTGGACAATTATTATATTTTATTAATTAGTCAATTTTATAAAATCATTAATTATTGTATAATTTTGCATCAATTTTCCACGTGTAGTAATTTCAATTGACTCATGAATTATTGTTTAATTTTTTTTAAATATATCCACGTGTAAGGACCTGTTGCAACAATTAATTGGGTTGTGACTATTACACCAAATTTTTTGTTTTGTTTTGTTCTCATTCTTCATTATTGTCTTCATTGAATTTGGCCATGCATGTCAATTAATTCGATTGATGACAGTGCACCAATTTTTTTGTTTTTTCCTTCTCATTATTAAGTGTGAATTCACTTTATATTGTGAAATCACATGTAATTTTCCTCCGTTTGTTCTTCTATATAGGTTGATAATTTCAGTAGGAAATTATCAGACAACATTTTGAAGAACAAAACATTCGAGTATTTTTTCCGACATTTTGGCTCTTGGAAGAGTGGAAAAATTATTGTTGAAATAAGAAAGGTATGTTTACTAGTTAATAATTCTCATTTAACCCTATTTTTTGAGAAATTAGGTTTAATTTGTTTTCATATATGCTTGAATTGATGTTTGGAATGGTTAAACGTGTTTAATTTTTCATTTGATAGAGTTAATTTGTTTGAATATATGCTTGATTTTATGTTTGAAATGGTTAAACGGGAAAAATCGACGTTTGGAATGCAATAAATTTTGATTTTATAGTGATTGTATAGAATAATCACGTTTAACACTGTAATGATTGTGTTAAACGTGAATAAATTGAAAATTCACGAGTAACCCTATAATTGAAGTGTTTTGAGATAGAGGGGTATTTTGGTAATTTGGTCAAAAGATTGACTTTGACCGGGACTCACGACTCCCGGTGAACGGTATGTCGTTGGTGATGACTCGATAAAAAAATATGATGAAAAGAAACGAGATAGAAAACGAATCGAAAATTCACGGTTGGGATTTTTTCCCCGCGACGGGGAAAAAATACCCGTCGCCTCCCGGCAGCTGCCGAGAATTCTCGGCAGCGGGGGCACCCATGATCGGCAGCTGCCGAGTTTTCTCGGCAGCGGGGGGCGGGGCTTCCGGCAGCTGTCGAGAAAACTCGACGGGAAAGGGCTACACGTGATTTTTGTGGGCTACACGTGAATTTTGAAATATTCACGTGTAGCCCTTCCGCGTCGAGTTTTCTCGGCAGCTGCCGGAAGCCCCGTCCCCCGCTGCCGAGTTTTCTCGGCAGCTGCCGATAACGGGTGCCCCCGCTGCCGAGTTTTCTCGACAGCTGCCGATCACGGGTGCTCCTGCTGCCGAGCACGCCCGTCCCCGCTGCCGAGAAAACTCGACCAGACGGGGCAACACGTGATTTTTTCAAAATTCACGTGTAACCCTATAGTTTTAGGGCTACACGTGAATTTCACGTGTAGCCCTATAATTATAGGGCTACACATGAATTTTGAAACAAATCACGTGTAGCCTTGAAAAATTCACGTGTAGCCCCGTGTGGTCGAGTTTTCTCGACAGCGGGGGCGGGCGTGCTCGGCAGCTGCCGAGCACGCCCGCACCCGCTGCCGAGAAAACTCGGCAGCTCCCGTCAGCCGTCTCCCGTCGGGCGCGCATGCTCCCGTCACCTGCCTCCCGTCGGGCGCGCGCTCCCGTCACCCGGCTCCTGTCGGGTGCGTGCTCCCGTCACCTGTCTCCCGTCGGGCGTGCGCTCCCGTCACCCGTCTCCCGTCGGGCGGGCCTGCTCCCGGCACCTGTCTCCCGTCGGGCGCGTGCTCCCGTCACCCGTCGCGCGCGCCCCAGTACCGCGCCTCGTTTTTTAAAATCCCGTTTAAAAAATATAATAATTAAAATTGGACAATTAAATTTCATATTTCATTATTTCCCCTTTAATAAATTTATTTAATCTCCGTTTAATAATCCGCACGTACTAAAAATAATTTCCTAATCCGGCTTGCATAATATATACGTAATTTCAATTTAAAAATTAATAATCCCAATTTCAGAATTAAAGTAACATAATATCGTAATCGAACTTAAATTTTTGTACTAATTTTTTTAATATCCGTTTATTAATCAACACTTAATTTTGAAATAATTTCCTAATATTTTATAAATATTATGTACATATGACTGAAAATAATCCTCTTTAATAATCCCTATTCCATAATTTTAACAACATAGTTTTCTCGACCCGTTACGATTTTTTTTCTCGGTTTTTTTTCTCTCCATTCAATATTCAACTCTTCACTCATTAATTATTTTCTCGAAAATCTCATGATGAAAAAATTGTATAATTATAATTGGACAATTACATATCATATTGAATTATTTCCCCTTTAATAAATTTATTTAATCTCCGTTTAATAATCCGCACGTACTAAAAGTAATTTCCTAATCCGGCTTGCATAATATATACGTAATTTCAATTTAAAAATTAATAATCCCAATTTCAGAATTAAAGTAACATAATATCGTAATCGAACTTAAATTTTTGTACTAATTTTTTTAATATCCGTTTATTAATCAACACTTAATTTTGAAATAATTTCCTAATATTTTATAAATATTATGTACATATGACTGAAAATAATCCTCTTTAATAATCCCCATTCCATAATTTTAACAACATAGTTTCCTCGACCCGTTACGATTTTTTTTCTCGGTTTTTTTTTCTCTCCATTCAATATTCAACTCTCCATTCCATTTTTTTAGTTTCTAGGTTAAACTAACATTAGTTGTTCATAACACTGAGTCATGACTTCCATAATTAATTATTGTTGGTGTTTAGAATCGGCTATAGTTGTTGTTTTATTTTATTTGTTACCAGTTATGTGTTGCCTATTACGTGTTTCATGTTTCTCACCAATTTTTTTTGAATTTTTATGCAGCATAAAAAAAAATGACTATTGAAGTTATTGTATGGTACGGTGGCTATTGGGAAGGTTTAGAATACACGAACGGTTTTGAAGAGGTCATTCACCTTCAGGAACGAACCCTATTTCAGTTATTATCTTCCATTCATGAAGTTGTGGGTGCCGATATGACGCAGTGGGGTTATACGATTCACTCGCTGCTCGATTCTGCCGGAAGACTGAGGAAGATAAAAATAAAAAATACAGAAGTTTTGCAGCGAATTTTGGCCCAAATCGATGGGGCTCTTGTTGTTTTCGTTAGTTTGACGAGGTTGAATGTTGGAGGTTCAGGTGTTGTCGTGTCCCCCGAGCCGGGAAATACACTCCCTAGTGTTGGATCGTCTTATTCAGACATTCCAGAACACCATGTCACCCCAGATGAGTACAGTCAACCCAATTGGGAAATTAGTCCATCGTTTTCTTCAACCCAAACGGATCCACCTTCATATGTCTACACCGACCACGGTCCCTATTTTGCTTCGGTTCCCCTTGGACTCCAATCCGACCCGGGTTTTCACGCAAGATGGGGAATCCCCACTGAAAGTGACACTACTCATTTTGCCAGTTCATCCGGAATGCAGTGGGATCCTTCACTACCGGAGCATGATCGAAATGACTTTGGTGGCAGACTCGATCTAAATATGGACCTTCACAGTGAGGGACATGAAGCTGTACAACCATGTGAACAGTTTGCTGAAACAACATCTGTAGGTGCATCCGATCGGGAAGACGATGGTGAAAGTGGTAATCGTGCTCCCTTCAGTATTTATTACAAATTTTGAGCTTCGTTAATGTAATGTTTCATTATTTTTTATTACGATATTATGTCTACAGGTTCGGACGATCAAGGCGATGATTTTGAATTCAATACTGATCAGGAGAATGCCGTGGATGCTGAGCAACGAGAGGAGTATGAGGAATTCTGTTTGTATATATTGCGACCGGAGTGGTCTATCCCCCATATGTGGGAGACCGAGCTACCCATGGCAGGACAATTAGAAACCGATGAACAGGTAACGTACGTGCTGCAAAAAGGCTCCACCTTCTGCAGCAAGGAGGAGCTGCAGACTACTGTTGGGATGCACCATCTGGAAAACAAAATACTGTATCGTGTGGGTCATTCCGACACCAAAAGATGGTCTGCGCATTGCCCACACGAAGACTGTAGTTTCATGATATTTGCGACACAAAAATATGGGATTTGGAAGATCTCAACGAGTGTCTTGCAGCACAGTTGTGCGTCGGATCTAAACCGTAGGTCTCCACTGCGCCTGTCTTCTAAATTGGTTGGTGCATATTTTGCCGACACACTGCGCAAGGAAAAATCGACCATCGGGCCGAAAGGGATCATTGATGAAATGAACCGGCGGCATGGGTTGACACTAAGTTATAAGTCAGCTTTGAAGGCGAAACGCCATGCCATGTTCCTCGCCTACGGTGATCCGAAAAAATCCTTTTGGAACTTGCCATCCTACCTGCAGGTGTTGAAGGACACCAATCCTGGTTCTTATACAGCCTTGGAGACCGACGAGAGTGGGAAATTCAAATACGTGTTCTACGCCCTAGCGGCCTCAATAATGGGATTTTTTTCATATGCACGGCCGGTAATTGTGGTGGATGGATGTCACTTAAAGGGTTCGTATAAGGGAATCGGATTTGTGGCAGTTACTCAAGACGGAAATGATCAAATATTTCCTCTTGCAATCGGCATTGGAAACATTGAAAATGATGAATCATGGACATGGTTTCTATAAAATGTCCGTGCGGCTTTCGGATGCCCAGATCACCTCCTTATTGTGTCCGATCAACACCGGAGCATTGAAAATGCCATCAACATTGCCTACCCAGAGGCGACTCATGGGCTGTGTTGCTTTCATTTACAGCAAAATTTGTCTAGGTATGGAGCACACCTGGTTGGACTTTTCAAGAGAGCTGCCTATTGTTATGATCGCGACGAGTTCGATAGGTACGTTAGAAACCAATTCACGCGTAAAGTAAATTTAGATTTTGAATAATCCACCTATAATATTTATACCACATGTTTGACTTGTTTTTTCAGGTACATGAACAATCTAAACGCATCGGAGGTTCAGGGTGCGATAAGCTCATTAAACAGAGCGGGGCAGAACAGATGGTCGCGCGTGTATTGTCCGGTGCGTCGGTTTAACTTCATGACGTCAAATGCTGCGGAGACGTGGAATGCTCGCCTTCTTTGGGTGTAGAGGCTTCCCGTTTGTTCATTTTTGGAGGGGGTCCGAAAGATAATGGAGAAGTGGTTTTATGAAAGAAGCACGGCGGCTGAAGACAGAGAAGAATTCCTGACGAAGGCAGTGCACGATCGAGTCATCGAATACATAAAGCTTGGCCGACATATGACTGTCGATAAGCTTGGACGGTACAAATTGAAGGTCACGGATCGCTCGAGGATTTTCATCGTTGACTTGAACTCAAAAATGTGCACGTGTAACGTTTTCCAAAACGACTTGATACCCTGCTCGCATGCCTGTGCCGCCATAAGGTATGTAATTCAGGTGACAATATGGTTTTGATTCTTTTATTTGTTTCAATTATAATTTATCTTATATCTCTAAACGTACAAAATAATGCTTTGGCTGCAGTGTGGGGAACCAATCAGTTACTCAATACGTTTCTTCGTACTACACGACGGCGTCGTTAAGGGGAATGTGGTCTGGTGTCGTCACCCCGGTGCCCGACCCGAACGAGTGGAATGTGTGCGAGGAAGTTCGTAATGTACTTTGTCGGGCACCTGACAAACCAAGACAAGCTGGTCGCCCCAAGGGTAAACGAATTTCTTCAACAGGTGAGTTTTCAGGACGAAGGAGGGGAACAGGGCCCTGTGGTCTTTGTGGCGGTTCCGGTCATAACATAAGTAGATGCCCCGAACATATTGCGCGAATATCCGAAGATCAGCCCCATGAGGGAGTCGGTGATGATAATCAGACAACAGGGCAGCCACAAGTGAGGACGAGAAGACGCAAGAAATGCAGTTTGTGTCGTTCAGAAGATCATACTAGAAGAAAGTGTCATCTCTATCAGCAAGGCAATCCTGAGGAGTAAGATGGCCAATATGTGTATAGTATGCCCACACATAATATCGTGCTGCAAATCTGACCCCTGTGTTTTATACTCTGGTGTCCTTGTTTCAATTTGTGGATGTAAAATGTTTGATCACTTGTAGTTTTCGTAGACAAATAGTTTGAATCTGTAAGTCAGGTGAATATGGATTACGAACACAGGACTGAGCTTTAATTTCGTGCTATCTGGAGTTTGACTGTCTTTTTTCGTGTGCTTATGTATTGATTTGAATGTGTTAGTTACCTTTTTTTGGTGATTTTTCAGATCATTTCATTCATCTCTGGATTTTGAACGATTTTACTATAAAAGTTTATGTATTGATTTGAATATGTTAGACCCACTTTTGTGGTGATTTTTCAGATTATTTGCTGTCGGGACTAAAAATTGACCAAATTTTTTGCCACAAAAAAATATGTCCACAACGGAATAAAGCATGCAAACACTAATACATTGAAACTGACCCTAGAAAAGGAAATCAAACTAGCCTAGTATGCTCTGCAACACTACGTCGTCGAGAAAAAGTCGCGAGCAACCGTGTCCCCATCGGTACTCCATCTATAGTTATCGAAGCCCATCCTTCATCGGATCTTATTTATACCCTCGTTCAAATAGGGTCTAGGCCAAATACGAGTTAGACAACACTCAATGGACATGAGGGCATATATGGCGCAAGAACTGTTGTCCGTCTGTACATAACATTTGGCCTCTTCTCCTGTGTACAACTCATACTCGGGGGGCATGGGAAACTCGCGTAAGCCCTCTTCTCGTCTTTGATCATTGAAGGATGCGTACTCAAATAGAGCTGGGAGAACACGTCTCAGTGGTAGTGTCTGTACTAGCCGACGTTCCTCCTTCTCCTTATCGTACGTGTGCCTCATGCTATCATACATGATGACACGTCCACGGTAAAGCTGAATCTCAACGGCCACCCAATGCTGGTTCATATTGAGCACTGTGAGGACCTGCACCCCAGATATTATTAGTAGGTATTATAGCACATAATTTCTCGACGTATTGAATGAGAACCTTTTTAGTACGAGTATAGTAATAAATTATGCTCACACTATCCACGTAACTCCACCATGGTCTGATGCGGTGCCACCTAGGCATGTGACCTCGGAAGTAGGGCATTAATAGCTCTAAAGATGCAGCTGAGAAGTTCTCCCTTTTCGGCGTGATGTTGTCCCTAATATGCTCGGGCTCGCCGGCGTGCGCTTCAGCGTAAATGGCCTTGCATTTTTCCTACTTTTTCAATTTGCAGGTGCAGGTTAGTACGTTTAGTTCGAGCTCGACCCGTTAAGAGTAATAGTAGGAGAAGGATCATTACAAAAAAATGTGTGTCCACTATCTGTATCCTGCCAGCCCACTTTTCATCGCGTTTCACATTGACGAACTTCACACTGGACTGGAGGATGCCGAGGTATGCATCAATCGGCTGTGTAGACAAGGACCAACCATTACGATAGACTCTATTTCAATCAGACATGAGTTATAACAATGTGAACTGGCGGCGATGTAAAAGATTTTGTAATAACAATACGAACCTCAAAGTCGACGTCCACATCCGGGGCCACGAATTTACTGAAAAATTCCAGGTTCTCGGTGCAGCCGGACCCCACATTCAGCCTGAAATATGAACATGCACATTAGTATGTCATTCATTAGCAATAAGATATTATCGAGTGACGAAATAAGAAAGGGGACAAACTCGGCGGCGTTTTTTCCGCTGGCCATGTATCGCTCGAACTCCTCCTCCTTTGCCTTCTTTCTTGGTCGTCTTTCATTCTTTATGAACGGGCTGAGGACATATTTACTCGGACCTCTCAGCCTAACACCATGGATGCCGGCACTTATACTAGGCAAAATATTTGAAGAGCTGGCAGCCTCTGACCCATCATCCTCATTTCCGGCAGTCGGTGTGGTCTCCAACTGGGTCCGTCCTGCTGTAAAAGTCCCCAAATCAAAATGAATCGGGGATATGTGTCCCTCGAGGTGGATCTTGTCTGAAGGTACGACGGGAGTCATATCAGTGGGTACATCGCCATGTGGAGGATAGAAAGACGCATGCCATCCGGATGTAGGATGAGAAGGGTAATACTGCTCGTCCGGTGGGTAGAACTGCTCGTGGTAGGAGGGTCGATTGTTGTAGTACTCTGAGATCCCATACTGGATCATGTTTGGAATCTCCAGCTCCAAACGCTCATACTCCTCACGTCTTCGCTCATCCACCTCATTGATCCTACCATCGACGTATGATCGAAGCTCAGAGAACTGGTCACCGACATACCCTCGTAATCCCGTCAGGCCTGCATTCATTGATTCGAACCCTGTGCTGAACATGTTCCTGAGCTCATCAAACATCACACCAACAGCAGGTGCAGAAGAATCTCCATAACCGGTGTGTGAGGGACCTGCCTCGTCGACGATAGGGGTGGTCTGGGGGGGATACGATGGCGACTGGAAACCACCGAAATCATAACACTGCTCGTGATATGGGGGATAACTCTCGGTCGGACGGGGAGGTAGGCCGTAATCACTCTGCAGCGGAATGTCATGCAGGTCCAGAGAGACAGGGACATCAACATAAGCCGGTGCGAGATCCTCCTCCCCCTCCTGTACCCCCAATCCGTCATCGGACGACACGTGTGGCTGCCCACCTCGTCGAGAACTCTCGCCTGCAGTCAGTGTGGGCTGGCGGGACCGCGTAGTCCTCGATGCCTGGGGGGCCACAGTCATGCCTTCAGACAAGATGACGGTGGGCCTCCGTGGACGACCCCGTCTTGACTGGGTCGGCATCTGGACACCGTCTGCGAGATCCTGATCAAGGTACTGCAAGTACGGTTGGCTCCTCTCACGACGCTCAACCCGAAGGTTCTCATGACACTCGAGACCCTGCAGTAGAGATAGTCACAATTCAATGTGTGAGTAAGAGAATTATAAATGCATGTAATCAATTAGAAACTTTACATTTACGTAAAGGTGGTCTGAACAAACCTCATGATCAAGCTCCCTCGACACGTCCTCTTCTGGCCTTTTCGTCGACCACCTCAGAAGCCTCGGTAATACCTTATGAGACTTCGAAAGCCGTTTCCCGGCATATACACCGGTGTATGGAATCGCCTCAAAAGCCCATATCTGAAAAGATCGAAGAACGATTAAAGTTAATTGTCAAGTTCAATTATTGAATCATAATATGAAACAAAACCAAATTATGATGTTAACACTAACCATTAGGGCTAACGAGAATCCATAGAAGTGGTACGAGGGGGGCCTAGTTGCAGTTGGCGGGGGTAGCGAAGCTGGTAGTTGATTGATTTTACCAAGAAGATGGAGATAAGAAATCTTACCCCAGGGAAAGCTCTCCCACCGATCCTCGTCCTCGACCAAATCCCAAACCCAAGGGTCAACTGAAGTGGTGAGTGGGTCAACTCCAAGCAAAATGTTGTAGAGGAGGATAATCTTAGCAATCTTCATCGTGTCATCAGCACGTGCTACGAACTCCTCCGCTCTAAACCGCTTAAGAAGATCCGCCACAGATATTCTGTCCTCGCCTTTAGAAATTCGATAAAACACGTCATCCAACTGCTGCGGCCTCGACAGAACAATCGGCCTAAATGAACTGTCGCCAAACCGTAATCCCGTCACCAGAGCGAACTCAGTCCTACAAAATCGATAAAGCCGACGGTCTCCACCAATGTGAAACCACACCTCATCCTCCGGAGTATCGGGCCCACGCACCTCACGTGATATAAGGGCGTGTAAAAAGCACTTGCAGCTGTCATTCTCAATTGCCCAGCGCATAAAATGCCCGAAGCAGCTCGCCTGAAAATCGGTCACACAATCGTCCTGAGTTTTTTGGAGGATTTGCCTTATGTATCCTAGTACTCGGACACGTGTGTACGAGTTAATGTATGCCAGCGTCCTCTGATACTCCGGACGCACCCAATCGACCTGAAAATGAGAACAGAACTATTGGTCACATTAATTCAAACATTAATATAGAAAATGAAATGACATATGTGAATAAACACCATGGACGATGTTTCATGAAAAATAAAGATATGAAACTTATAAAGGTTGGAGTTTTGCTTGACCAAATTAGTAGAGCTGGATAAAACGTAGATTTATAAATTACATTAAAAAAATGCTAACCGACCATTATTATAAATTTAAAAAGTTTAAATGATCCAGTCAACTACAGAAACAATTAAATTGGGAAACAAAAAACGAGTAATCCAAATTATGTTCGTACTATGCAAGTCGTGATGAATAAATTACTTTTAGTACGTGCGGATTATTAGACGGGGATTAAATAAATTTATTAAACGGGAAATAATTCAATATGATATGTAATTGTCCAATTATAATTATACAATTTTTTCATCATGAGATTTTCGAGAAAATAATTAATGAGTGAAGAGTTGAATATTGAAAGGAGCCCAAAAAAAATGGAAAAAAAAATCGTAACGGGTCGAGGAAACTATGTTGTTAAAATTATGGAATGGGGATTATTAAAGAGGATTATTTTCAGTCATATGTACATAATATTTATAAAATATTAGGAAATTATTTCAAAATTAAGTGTTGATTAATAAACGGATATTAAAAAAAGTAGTACAAAAATTTAAGTTCGATTACGATATTATGTTACTTTAATTCTGAAATTGGGATTATTAATTTTTAAATTGAAATTACGTATATATTATACAAGCCGGATTAGGAAATTATTTTTAGTACGTGCGGATTATTAAACGGAGATTAAATAAATTTATTAAAGGGGAAATAATGAAATATGAAATTTAATTGTCCAATTTTAATTATTATATTTTTTAAACGGGATTTTAAAAAACGAGGCGCTGTATTGGGGCGCGCGCGACGGGTGACGGGAGCACGCGCCCGACGGGAGACAGGTGCCGGGAGCAGGCCCGCCCGACGGGAGACGGGTGATGGGAGCGCACGCCTGACGGGAGACAGGTGCTGGGAGCACGCACCCGACGGGAGCCGGGTGACGGGAGCGCGCGCCCGACTGGAGGCAGGTGACGGGAGCATGCGCGCCCGACGGGAGACGGCTGACGGGAGCTGCCGAGTTTTTCTCGGCAGCGGGTGCGGGCGTGCTCGGCAGCTGCCGAGTTTTCTCGGCAGCGGGGGCGGGCGTGCTCGGCAGCTGCCGAGTTTTCTCGGCAGCTGCCGAGCACGCCCGCCCCCGCTGCCGAGAAAACTCGACCAGACGGGGCTACACGTGATTTTTTCAAGGCTACACGTGATTTTTTTCAAAATTCATGTGTAGCCCTATAATTATAGGGCTACACGTGAAATTCACGTGTAGCCCTTAAATTATAGGGTTACACGTGAATTTTGAAAAAAACACGTGTTGCCCCGTCTGGTCGAGTTTTCTCGATAGCGGGGGACGGGCGTGCTCGGCAGCTGTCGAGAAAACTCGGCAGCTGCCGAGCACGCCCGTCCCCGCTGCCGAGAAAACTCGACAGCTCCCGTCAGCCGTCTCCCGTCGGGCGCGCATGCTCCCACCACCTGCCTCCCGTCGGGAGACAACGGGGATTTTTGCTCCCGTCGCCGGGAACGCACAACGACCTTTTTTTTTCGATTCGTTTTCTATCCAAATCTCGTTTTTTTTTCATCATACTTTATCATCGGGTTTTCGCCAATGAGATCGTGGATCCCGGTCAAAGTCAACCCTTTCACCTAATTACCAAAGTACCCCTAAATCTTAAAACACTTAAATTATTGGGAAAAAAATTCCCATTTTTTTACAGTATTTTTACTGAATTATTCCCTAAAATTACAGTGTCAATCTTGAATTATTAATTATAATTACATGTGATTAAACATGCATATTTTCGATTAAACGTGATTATTTTCGATTATGGCCATTTAACTCTTTCAAACATCAATTCAAGCACATATTCAAACAAATTAACCCTATCAAATTCAAATTTAAACCCAATTAACCATTCCAAACATGAATTCAAGCATATATGAAAAGAAATTAAACCTAATCCCCAAATAATTTGGGGTTCAATTGGAATTCAAATCCACGTTTATCCCTCCGTTTCTTCAACTAATACTCAACAAATTCGAAGTATTAAGACATATTTCCAACAAATTCAACAAAATTTCAACAAATTCTCAAGAAATTTCAGAAAATTCGAAACTTAATGTCAACAATTTTCTGAAAAAACGAGGGATAAATCACTAACCTCTCCTTCTTGGTTTGACATCTTCGTCTTACACGTGAATTTTCACCAAAAAATCTAAGCTTTACACGTGAATTTGAGCTCAATTTTTGAGCTCAAAAATGGGGGAAAAAACTGGTCCAGGCGCGGCTGTGTTTTTGCTGAAGAGGTTGGAAAGAGAAAGTGTGACCAAGGGTTTGGGGTGGGGTAGGTTAGGTGAGAGAAAGTGTCATATTTGACTAATTTTTATTCATTTGACCAAATTATTGGGTAATAATTTTGAATTCAAAAGTCAATCAAAAATGGTGGTATTTTTTACCACACTTTTAAATTTGATGGTATAAACTATCTCATTTTTATTTTTGATGGTAAAAAAAGGTCAATTTTATTTTTGGTGCTATTTTGGGTGATATTTAATAGTAATTGTGGTAAATTGGGTTGTTATCCCTTAATTCAATCAGAATTTGTCAGTCAACATCGTTCGACAATCGATCAATGTTAGTTTATTAATCAGCGTCATTAACTTTAAAATATGACTTGATATATAAAAAAATATTACGTATATCATGTTATATTTTTTAAAGTATTATATTACGAAAATAAAATGGATTACTTGTCAAATTATAAATTCTCAAATTAATCATTGATTTGAAGTGAAGAAATCAATGTATTATTAATTATGTATAAAAGTGTTACCAGTTATTATCCAAACAAAAATATTATATAATATTTGTTGACGTCGAAATTTGTTGAAAGGTAATTCCTATTCTAACACCCAAATGTAATGAAGATAAAGTGGAAAGTATGAAAAAAGACTGGTCCGGAGCCTACTCGGGCAATGTTGCTCGGCTGATCTTGGACGGTTAAGTGACCGGGCAGAACCTTATAGCATTAACTTAGAGAGATCAGCTCTCTAGTGCTGTTTACAGAATAAGGATTCAGATTCATTTACGAGTTGAAATTACATCTATTTATAGCTGGAAAATAACCTAAGTATTTGAGATCGTGGAGGTTATGGAAGTTGAACCCACTCTCTCCTTGATTTTCGTCTGTTTAAGCGGCATTAAGCGGTTTCATCACCCACGATCTCTTGGAGGTTGGCTGCTACCTGGGCGGCTATATTGGCATTGGCCGGCCATTCTGGATGGGCTATCGGGTTGGACGTCCACTGTATCATCCTGGTCGGTCAATTGGATGAGGGCTTTTATTAGGCCGTCCAGGTGCGATATGCCGTACAGCTCGGATCGGACGCCCAACAATATTTATTATATTATATTTTTTTAAAAATATTTCGTGATGACAATACAAATATTAACCGTGAAACTAATTTTTTTGAAATTAATCATGGATTTTTAGAATTTTTAAAGCAAATGTATTACATAATGAACATAAAAGTATTATATGATATGAATAAAAATATTACACGATACACATAAATTTTTTTTATCAAATTAATTTTTTTCGAAAGTATTTCTTTATATATAAAATATTATAGGGATAGCAACCCAAAATACCATAAATCATATAAAAGATACCATTTTTATCACATTTATATAAGAGAGACCATTATTTACCACAAAATTTAAATATGAGTACTTTTTTGACTAATCTTGATTTGAATAGTAAATGTGATCATGTTTGATTGATGATTTGTACTTGTGTCATAAAATGATTGAATAGTTGAATTGAATAATTGAATTGAATAGTGTATGTTTTTCTGTCCATATATTGCGGTAACAATTACTTACTTATTACTTTTTCCTCATTTTCATTTTTCATCTCCACATATTAGTGTCATCCTCTTCGGATGAAATTGCATAAAAAATCGAAGAGAATGATACGCCAATAGCTTATACGGTTGAAACGTTTTAATTGTTCATCTCCACAAAAATATATACGCCATTGCCTTGAAGATATCTGGGTAATATATTTTTTATCAGTGATTATTTAGTAACTTTTATGAAAATCATTGTTATGGGCTAAAAATAAATTAGTTACTAATGTTAGTAATATAGTATAAACGAACATTAGTTATATAATATTAGTATTTAAGATTTTCGTAATAAATATGTAGTAAATTGTCATGTAGTAATATGATATTATAATGCTAATATAATGTTAGTAATATAGTATAATCAATCATTAGTTAAATATAAAATATTAGTAATTTTTGAACATTAGTAATTTCAAACGTTAGTTATAAAATATTAGTAATTGTCGAACATTAGTTATAAAATAGTATTAATTTTTGAACAATAACATTAGTAAACATTAGTAATTTTCGAACACTAGTTATAAAATATTAGTAATTTTCGAACATTAGTTATAAAATAATATTAATTTTTGAACATTAGTTATAAAATATTAGTAATTTTGAACATTAATTATAAAATAATATTAATTTTCGAAAATTAGTTTTAAAATATTGGTAATTTTTGAAAATTACTAATATAATAATATTAATTTTCGAACATTAGTTATAAAATATTAGTAATTTTCGAACATTAGTTACAAAATATTAGTAATTTCGAACATTAGTTATAAAATAATATTAATTTTCGAACATTAGTTTTAAAATATTAGTAATTTTAAAAAATTACTAATATAATAGTATTAATTTTCGAACATTAGTTATAAAATATTAGTAATTTTCGAACATTAGTTATAAAATAGTATTAATTTTCGAACATTAGTTGCTACAATATTAGTAATTTTCGAACATTAGTTATAAAATATTAGTAATTTTCGAACATTAGTTATAAAATATTAGTAATTTTCGAACATTAGTTATAAAATAGTATTAATTTTCAAACATCAATTGCTACAATATTTGTAATTTTCGAACATTAGTTATAAAATATTAGTAATTTTCGAACATTAGTTATAAATTGCCTTGTAGTAATATAACATTATAATGCTAATATAATGTTAGTAATATAGTATGAACGAACATTAGTTATATAATATTAATAATTTTCAAACTTTAGTAATTTTCAAACATTGTATGATGGCCATCAGTATGACGTCATCAGACACCTGCTCCATTTCAAGAACCAGCTTATTGAACCGGTCAAGGTACTACTTCAGAGGCTCGGCCTTCTCCTACCTTACATTCACCAGTCTCTCTTTCGGGGTCAATCTCATCTTCGACCCTATGAACTGTGTCAGAAATAGTTCTTTCAGTTCGTCCCATCCTCCGATCGAGGAGTCCGGGAGCGATCAGAGCCATCTCTGTGCTCGGTCTCCTAAAGTAAGTGGGAAGACCTTACACATCAGTTCCTCACCAATGCCTTGGAGCTCCATCCAGGACGAGTATTTGTCCAGGTGGGTACTCGGGTCAGTTTCGCCGTTGTATAGACCAATGGATGATATTTTGAACTTGGTCGGTGTGGCCAAAGTGGATATGTGTTCTGCAAAGGGGGTGACCCTCTTCCAACCCTCTCGATCAGCCCTGTTCCTTCTGGCCTGAATATCCGTCAGCTCTTCTTCAATTCTTGCTCTTCCGCCCACTCTAAGTACCGGAGATTGTGGCCGGTGCTCTCCTCATGAGGCTGCTAGTCCTCACATCTCTCCTCTTGAGTCCTTGCTGGTTTCATGGCCTCCAATGCTGAGGGTGGACCCATATGATCCTGGGCATATCTGATTTCTGCCCAGTTTTCTACGCCATCTGAGCATGCTCGGTTATCTAATCGAGCTCGGATCGGTTGTTGGTCCCAAGTGGTGTTCGAGGTTCAGAGGGGGGGTGAATGAACCTTGGTCGATTTTACAATCTTTAAACAAACCGTTCTACTCTGCAAGTTACTTGAACTTGCAGCGTCAGATAGTTACTGCTTACAGCACTAGGATATAGTGCTGCACGTTGTAACTTGGAGTTTTACGCGCAACGGAAATTTACTTTTATAACACAAGGCTGATTTTCTCAAAAATGCTTCTATCAGAAAACGTTTTGTTGGTCCCAAGTGGTCCGAGGTTCAGAGGGGGAGGGGTAAATGAACCTTGGTCGATTTTTCAGAATCTTTAAAACAACCGTTCTGCACTGCAAGTTACTTGAGCTTGCAGCGATAGATGGTTACTGCTTGCAGCGCTAGAATGCAGTGCTGCACGCTGTAACCTGGAGTTTTGTACGCAGCGGAAATAAACTTTTAAACACAAGGCTATTTTACACAATGCTTCTTTCAAAACGTTTTATGATGAGAGATAGATAGATATGTAGAAAATAAGCGCAGATAAATAAAGCGATAAAAACACTTATGGCTTATAGTGGTTCGAAGGTGGTGTAATCCTTCTACGTCCACTTTACTGCTCCTCGAGCAGGAACTTTGTTAAGCAAGATTAATTTACAGGACTCTCCTAACAATCTATCAACTTTACAAAGCAAACCACCTACTGAAGTCCAGCGTACACACAGCAACTGCAAACTTCAAAGGCTAACCCACACAGGGTTCTATACTCCCACACAGGGAAGCTGCCTAACACTTAGACAACTAAACAAACAGTAAGGATCTCTTCTATCAACTGCTTGACACCACTAAAACAACCTAAGCACACAGCAACAAGGTTAAAAGGATAAAAAGGTTTTCTTCAACTTGTGCTTCGAAATGAGCTTCTGAATCCGTAGGGAAACTTTCAGCTTGAACTTGCTTCACTTCAATAGGTTGAGTGACTGAAACTGATTGTAGGCTTGAATACTTGAATCTTGTAAGCTTTGGATTTTTCGCGTATGAAATTTTTAGATCTCAGTAACAGTTACCAGCTTCAGTGCTCCTCGACCTCTATTTATACTTGTAGAAGAAGATATCCGTTGAAGAAGACATCCCTCTTTTGAATTTGAATTAGCCTGGCCAAAGTATGGTTCGCATTTAATGAGACTTGACTTTTCCTTTCGGAGCATTTAATGCGGCAGTTGCGGCTCGCAGCTTTCTGCGGCGCGTCAGTCTATGTGGCATCTTTTTATTGGCTCCGTGTCTGCTACTTTGACTTTTTCTTGAACGGCTCTATTGTCCCTACTTGGATCTCCGTTCCTCGTACTGCATTTATCCTTCCTGGAATTTGCAGGATACTTCGTCTTGTAGTTGGCGCTGTATGACTTAACTGTCCTGTAAGTCTGCGCTGTATCCTTGGTCCTTGTGCAACTGATGCATTCTTTCAGTGCTGCTGTATTTTAGACCTGATTGCAGTATCGTCTGGCAGTGCTACTGTAACTTCGTTCTAGCTGTACTCCTGTATCCTTTTCTTGCAGCGATGCTGCACGCCGTTCTTATTTGTTTTGCTGTATCCTACCTTCATGCAGCGATACTATATCCTGCCTTCTTGCAGCGATATCTTCCTTTAAAGCTTAGATGCAGCTTTATCCTCTTTTAACCTCCATTTCAAACTTTGACTCAAGACTCAATTCTAGTCTATTTGTTCACTTAAACAATGTGAAAATGGGGTACTCAAAACTTCCTATTACATGATTGGTTTGTCTCATCAAAATCTAAACACTGAAATCCCAACACGTTTTATGCATATGATACAAACAAGAAATAGAAGATTAAAGCACAGATAGAAAACAATAAACACTTATGGTTTATAGTGGTTCGAAGGTGGTGTAATCCTTCTACGTCCACTCTACTGCTCCTCGAGCAGGAACTTTGTTAAGCAAGATTGAATTACAGGACACTCCTAACAATCTATCAACTCTACAAAGTAATCACCTACTGAAGTCCAGCGTACACACAGCAACTGCAAACTTCAAAGGCTAACCCACACAGGGTTCTACACTCCCACATAGGGAAGCTGCCTAACTCTAGACAACTATACAAACAGCAAGGATCTCTCCTATCAACTGTTCGACACCACTAAAACAACCTAAGCACACAGCAACAAGGTTAAAAAGATAAAAAAGTTTTTCTTCAACTGGTGCTTCGAAGTGAGCTTCTGAATCCTTGAGGAAACTTTCAGCTTGAACTTGCTTCACTTCGGGAGGTTGAGTGACTGAAACTGATCGTAGACTTGAATACTTGGATCTTGTAAGCTTAGTGAATTTTGCGTAAATGGTTCGGTTAATCAGTAGTTTCAGCAACCAACTTCAGTGTATCTCTTCCTTTATTTATACTTGTAGGAGAAGATGTTCGTTGAAGGAGACATCTCTCTTTTGAATTCGAAGTAGTCTGACCAAAGGCATGGTTCGCATTTAATGCGACTTGACTTTTTCTTTCGGAGCATTTAATGCGGCAGTTGTGGCTCGCAGCTTTCTGCAGTGCGTCAGTCCACGTGGCATCTTCATATTGGCTCCGTGTCTACAACTTTGATCTTTACTGGAACGGCTCTATTTATTCTTGCATGAGTCTTCGTTCCGCGTACTGCATTTATCCTTTCTAGGATTGTAGGATACTCCTTGTTATAAGTTGCGCTTATTGACTTGACTGGACTATAAGCTTAGCGCTGTATCCTAGGTCTTCGTGCAGCTGATACTTTCTTGTAGTGCTGCGATAACTTAGACCTGATTGCAGTATCTTCCGGCAATCTTGCTGTATACTTTTCTTCTTTCAATACTCCTGTACTCTTTTCTTGCAGCGATACTGCATGTCGTTCTTTCCTTCTTTGCTGTAGAGATGCTCTGTCCTGTTACGGTGTTGCTGTATCTTCCTTCTTATAGCTATGCTGTATTCTGCCTTCATGCAGCAATACTGTATCCTACCTTCTTGCAGCGATATCTTTTCTTAAAGGCATAAATACAACTTTATCCTTGTTCAACCTCCATTTTCAGCACTTAACACTAGACTCAATTCTAGTCTATGTATTCACTTAAACATCGTGAAAAATGGGGTACTCAGAACTTCCTATTACATATGTGATTTGTCTCATCAAAATCTAAACATTAAAATCTTAACAATTTCCCCTTTTTTGATGATGATAAAACCTTTACATTATTTCGTTCATGAAGAAGTTTTATTTTACATTATCTCATATGGTTTATCAGGATTACATGCTTGAACAGCTTTGATAAGATTAAGTCTAACCCTGGATTCATCAGAGATGCATCATGCTATTCCTTTCACCACATAACATCAGGAAAAAAAAATGTAAACAACATGCATGAGTTCATAAGGTTTGAACTTGGACAGAACAGAAAGAAAAATTTCTTCATTAACAAGGAGAAATTTTACAAGACATATAATGTACAACAGAGATCACAAAAATGTATAGAATTTACTGAAACATGGACCTTTTAGTTGACGGTTCTTCAGGTCTTCTTCCAGCAAACTTTTCAATGCCTTATCTTCCTCTTGATCCTTTCTACCAGTCCCTGATGGACTCTTGATAGGACTCTTCGAGCTTGTGCATAATCACAGGAATTTGGATCCATCTGAGCCAGAAGTCCTCACAGTAGGGTACGATCCCGTCATGCTTCACTAGGTCGATATAATATTTCTGAATCTTCAGATCTACGCCCCTAGCGAGCTGCTCATATCTCTTTAATGCAGTCTTGCAAGTATGATATCTGCTGAATTTGCCTTTCCTACATAATTCTCTGAAGTGTTTGAGGTATTCTGATCGTTTATATATGGTGATCGCCTCAAATGATGGATTCCTGTCAGTAGGCAGTCTGATTTTCTTGAAGATGTCAAACCTCCAAGCCATATTTTCACCTTCAGGCCTTTGATCCATCAGAACAGACACTTCAGCAGAGATTTTTTCTGTGTCAAGGCAAGGGATTTCTTGAGGAGGAAATTGGTAGAAGTTATCTGGGAATATTCTCTTCTCACCAATTACTCAGAGTCTTTGAGTCCAGGCATATGGATCTTGTTCTTCTCTTTGCTGCATTTGACTCTCAGACTCGTCCTCGCTCATCCTCTTTCTTGAGCCTTGCTGCTGGCTCTCATTCCTTCTCTTGAAATGATAGGAGGGAGGCGCTGCAACCTTGCTTGCAGCCCTGCTGAATGCAGAACCTGCAGCAGATCTTCCTCCTACAGCTGCACCAGCTCCTCCAGCTCCAGCATCATCATCTTTTCTCCATCTCTTCGGAGAAGCGATGTCAGCAGCAGCAGATGATCCAGACCTTCTCCTCCTCCTGCTGAGAGGTTGCTGGTCATCATCTTCATCATCCTCTTCAGCTCCCCTTGAGCTCCTGTATCTATTTTCTTTACTTTCCCCCTTTTTGGCATCATCAAATACCGAGGGTTGAGCAGGGGCAGTTGGGACCACCTTAGAACGTGGGCAACGGGTCAGTTCGGGGGCGGCCGCAGGAGCGTCGACAAACTGAGGGAAGGCTCGGAACATGATGTCCCTCAATTCTCCAAAATGAGCTCCAGGTTCTCCAAACGGTCGTCCACACTTCTGGTTCACTGAGATTGATCAGATGCGCGATCCAGAAGTGTTTGCAGGACGTGGGAGTGAGTGTTCAGCCTGTCAGAGGCACTCTCAGCATGACGCTTGCACTGCCTGATCTCCTGGCGTGTCAGCGCAGCTTCAACTTTCAGCTCTCCCTCCGTCCTGACCTGTTCCATGTAAAGCCTGTGGGAGTGATCATTCAGCGTTCTCTTGATCATCCCAGGCAGAGCTTCAAGGTCCTTCTTGAAACCCGTCATGGTTTCAGCGTGGAATTGGGCAGCGACCTTGAGACTGTTGCGCATGGTAGACTCGTGCTCTTGGAGGGTGTGCACTAGATGTCTTACCGCGGCTTCAACTCGGTTGATCGATTCGTCAGGAGTCAGCCCAGAATTCCGTCTTGTTGAGGCGGCAGAGGATGCAGTGAATGGTATAAAAGCTTGATTTTTAGGGGCTGCATCCTGCCTTGGAACCTCAGTAGCGACCTCATCCTCATGGTTGCTGGTCTGAGAGCTTGTAAAGCTTGAGGATGGGTGCTCTTCTTCTTCTTCTTTCTCTGCCTCCTCTTCACCGGATGAGATTTGAACAGGATCTGCTCTGCCAGATAATGGCCCATGAACAGCTATGTTGCGCTCCTTCATCATCCTTACGAAGTCGGCATCAGTAATCTCAGCTTCCTCAGTAACCTCTGCTGCTGTAACTTTGGAAGGTTCTTGAGAGCATGTAGTAGCTGCAGTATCAACCTCCTCTTGAGGTGTCTCTAACTGCACTGAGGTTACCTCAGCTCTTCCTTCTGTATCCTCTGTGGGTACTGTCTGAACAGCCTCCCCAGTAGAGGTCTTCTCAAAGGACCCCGTCACCTCGGCCGGTCTTGTAACTTGGACAGCTTCTGCTGCAAGAATGGGTTCTTGCAGCTCTGGTTGGTTTCCTGCAGCGTCCACAGTATCCAGCATTGTACGCTCTATTGCTGCAAAAATCTCGACTTCCATCCTTCTTGATTCTTCAGTTGTTGCTTCAAGGATGGTCGCCTGCTGTACTGCTGTCTCCGCCAGTACAGGAAGTACCGCCTCTGCAACTTTCTCCGTAGATGCTTCATCGGCAATTTCAGCGATGTCTGAGATAACATCTCTGATTATGGCAGATGGTTCTCCCTGAGAATCTGCACAAGCAGTATCTTCAACTTCACGAACTGGGGAATCGCCATAGTCCAATAGTTGGGTCTCCTCCTCCAGAGGATCAAGAGAGACGATCGTGGAGAGACCTTCAACCATTTGTTCATATGCAAGGGAGTTCATAAGGTGAGAACTTGAACTTTCTTCTCCCCGCATTCTCCTTGGAGTCTGCTGCATCCTGGTTTCTCTCACACTTTGTTGCAGCGCCTGTTGCAGCATAGCTTCTTCAGCTTGCTCCACTCCCAAGGTGTCGATTTGCTCTCGAGCACAAGAGACGTCATCGCCCCTTCTTACAGCCTCCGCAGCCGGGGCAAGGAAGACCTGCACGTCCTCCATTGCTGCTCTCATCGGCAGCTCTACAGAGTTGGATTCTGTGAGAGCTTTTCCCTTTCCTTCGTCCTTTTCTCCCTAAGCAGCACTGCTATCATCAAGCTCCTGTACTCTTGCTGCGTACTCAGGTTGCAGGAGTGCCAAAATGTCTTCTGATTTGGCCCACTCCAGGACAACTTACTCGACTGTCAGGAAATCCTTCCACTTCAGCAGGATTTCCCCCTTATCCAGCCTCATCTCTCTCCAGAGAGAGTACTGCTGCTCCATATTTCTAGCAGCTGGAAAGGTGGGATCGAGCACTGAAGCTTTTGTTTGTAGACAAGCTTCTTCTTCAGTTGGCTCGACCCGGTGCTGATATGGCTCCTGAAGCCGATGTGACTCATCCCCAAGATTTTCTATCACCTCAGAAGGTGTAGAGAGTTGGGAATAAAGAACTCCTTCTTTATCCCGGGGCTGATGAGACTCATCCGCAACAGCAACTACAGCTAGGCTTGCTATAGAGCGTTGGGAGGCAGCAGCTGCAACAACCTTCTTCTTGCTGCGCAGGGCCCTTCTCATCAAGGGTGCATCGTCATCAGAGGACGAGGATTCAGTTTCAGGTACAGCCTTCCCTGAACTCCTCTTGATAACAGGAAGAGGACTCTGAGCGTCCTCTCATTCGACTTCATCCCCGCTGCCTGCAGCTTCATCTTGCACAGCAAGAGTTGCATTCTTTTTATCTTTAGTTTTCTTCCTCGCAACTCTTGCTCCTGTAGCATTCGGTTGGGTCTTGCCCTTCTTCTTCTCCCCGAGATACTTTCCGATGTGAATGGGGGCAGGTGCTGTAAGTTGAAGGCCAAGCTTGCAGAGTAGAGAACAGATGGTGATACCGTAGCTCCGACGCTCCGTTATCTTCTCTGCTTCCTCCCACAGCCTCTTCATGATGAACCTTGCCCAGTTCACATTTTCTCTGACCATGATAGCGGACATGATCCGGAACCGGAGATCTGTGCATTTGTCATAACTCCCGGTTCGACCTTTAATGGAGTATGCACAAATATCATGAAGCAGTTCAAACTCCGGCTTGAAGAGCTTCTTGGGGGCACTTCTCTTAATTTCAACCTCTGCATCCCTTGCTCGGAAGAGATCCCACATCTCTTGAGCAAATGCCTCCCCATAAGATGTCAACTGACTGGGGGTCAAACCTGCAGCAGAGATGCTGAAGGTGGTGGCGATGTCCCTAACGGTTAAGGACCGTTCTTCCTCATCAGCATCCATCCTGAATAGGATGCAGTTCCTTTCCTCCGCCTGTCTGGCGTAGAAGTAGAATCTCTGTACTGACTCCACAGAGAAGCTAGCGTACACAGTAGTCAACAGCCCTAGGACTTGGGTCCGCTCAAGGGCGTTGAATATTCTTCTGATGAGGGCATTGTCATACAACCCTGAAGCGAGAACGTGCTCCTGGTTGATTAATCTTCCCTCCAGAATGATGGTTTGTCGGGCAGCCATTGAAGATTTGAGAGAGAGATAGAGAGAAAATCGAAGATTTTGGACTTAGAGATTTTTTGCGAAAAGGTTTTTCTCTCCTTGGAAGATGGTGAATAATGATTTCAAAAGGTGCGGTTATGGGGGTTATGACGTTCTTCAAGAGACGTGTGAAAATGATCTTATGGTTCAGGAAAAAACGGAGATGTCAAATCGTCGCTAATAATTACTAGGCACGTGGGTTTCTGACTGCGCCCTTTCCACTTCCTGACACCCGCAAACTTTGCATTTAATGCTGAAAGACATGCTCTTTGCCGCCTAAATAAATGCCTTTTTAAGGTTGCAGCATCCTTAGTACGAGGTTGCAGAGTAATCAATACTCTTTTGAAATAAATGCTGTAATCTGGTGCTGTTTGAAACCTGATTTCTGCTGTACTGTAAGAATATAAGATGCAGTGCTGTTTGAACCCAACACTGTAAGAAGGTGTAGCTTACAACACTATACTTACTGTTTCACGCAAGCATGCAGAGGTTCCCCCTTGGTTCTTGCATCTTCATTTTCTCTTCATAACTTAAGAATTCCCAGCTCGTTTCTAAGTATAGAAAATCTCGATTCACTCAAGGGTTTAGTGAGAATATCTGCAAGCTAGAAATTCGTATGAACTTTCTCAAGCACAATGTCTTTCTTTTCCACGTGATCTCTTATAAAATGATGACGTATATCAATGTGCTTTGTTCTTGAGTGAAATACAGGATTATGGGTAATTGCGATGGCACTCGTATTATCACAGAGAATTGGAGTCTCTTTTTCCTGAATTCCATAATCCCTAAGTTGCTGCTGTATCCAGAGGATTTGCGCACAACAACTTCCTGCTGCAATATACTCTGCTTCTGCTGTAGAGGTTGCAATAGAGGTTTGCTTCCTGCAGAACCATGAAACGAGTCTATTTCCCAAAAACTGACAAGTCCTACTGGTACTTTTCCGATCGATCTTGCAACCTGCATAATCTGAACCAGAGTAACATTTAAGCTTGAATCCTCCTTCCTTGGGATACCATAGGCCTACTTCTTGAGTTCCTTTTAGATACTTAATAATCCTTTTGACTGCTGAAAGATGTGATTCATTTGGTGCCGCTTGAAATCTTACACAGATTCCTACTGCAAACATGATGTCTGGCCTGCTTGCTGTAAGGTACAGTAAGGATCCAATTAAGCGTCTGTACTTCGTAATATCAACATCTTTACCATCCTTATCTTTATCAAGGCTTATGGATGTAGACATAGAAACGGACGTTGCTGCTCCATTCTCCATGCCAAACTTTTTGATAAGCTCCTTCGTGTACTTGACTTGACTGATGAAAATTCCTGTATGCTAAAACTTATCAAATCCTAATCATATTTGATAAAATGGAAGAAAAGCTATTTTCATTGATTTTACAGAGACATACAAACATGTATATATAGAGAGAAAAGCTTGGGGACTAAGCTAGCTAGAAACAAACTTCTTCTAGAAGATGACATGGCATAACAAACTTGCACAAGGAAATTATCTGCTGCTTTGAGTTGAAAGACAAGTAAAGTACAATTAACTCCTTATAAGATGATTCGAGTACGATTAACTCTTTATAAATGCAAAAGGATGCCACTGAAACATCTTTAGAGAAGTATGTTAACCTAATCGTTTCAGTCAATGTGATCGTATGCACTTAGGTGGCACATGCATGCATACATAATTCTAATATGCTCCTAACCAGGATCACGAGACGCAACGAGCTGAGAACTGAGCATGGAGAAACGGCCTGCCGAGAGCCCTTTGGTGAGAAGATCGGCCACTTGACTCTCAGAAAGAACGAAACAAATATCAAAATCTTTGTTTTGAACCTTTTCGCGTAAAAAATGAACGTCCACTTCGATATGTTTGGTGCGGGAATGGAAGGCCGGATTGAACGCAAGCTTGATGGCTCCATCATTGTCGCACCAAAGAACAGGTGGATCATCAAGAGAGATGCCCAACTCCATGAATAAGCTTTTGAGCCATAGGATATCAGTGATAGCCAACGCAAGTGCACGATACTCAGCCTCCGTACTGCTGCGAGCAACAACGTGCTGCTTCTTACTGCACCAAGTAATAGGGTTAGGGCCAAGAAAGACACAATACCCGCTGGTACTTCGGCGATCATCGGCATTGCTAGGGAAGTTCGCATCTGCAAAGCCCCGAAGAACCATCCTGGAAATCGGCCTGAACATCAAACCAGTAGTTGGAGTGCCTTGGAGAAATCTGAGCACTCGTTTGCACGCCGACCAGTGTTTAATGGAGGGTTGATGAAGATATTGACTGAGCTTATTAACCATAAAGGCAATATCAGGCCTGGTTAACGTTAAGTACTGCAAGCACCCAACAATGCGACGATAAAGAGAAGGTTGATCAAACAAAGGACCATCATGGAGAGTAAGCTTTTGGCCTGATAGATAAGGTGTGGGGCTCGGCTTACACTCAGAAAGACCAGCTTGACTGATGATATCTCTAACATATTTAGTTTGAGAGAGATGAATACCTGCGGGACTTCGATGAGCCTTAGTGCCAAGAAAATAATTCACCTCTCCAAGATGCTTGAGAGAGAACTGAGAATGAAGAGCTTGAATAATATTGGAGACCATGCAATGATCATCACCAGTAATTAGGATATCATCCACATAGACAAGGATAAACATAGTCTTGCCATTCGAATGAGAGTAAAATAAGGAGTGATCAAAGGCCGAATGTTTAAAACCAATAGACACCAGATAAGCTTTCAACTTCTCATACCAAGCTTTTGGTGCTTGCTTAAGACCATATAAAGCTTTGACAAGCCTACAAACGTGCGTGGGATGAGCAGGATCAACAAAGCCTTCAGGCTGATGCATATAAACCACCTCTTTGAGATCACCTTTGAGAAACGTATTGTTGATGTCAACTTGCTGGATTGGCCAACCCTTAGTAACAGCCAAGGAGAAAATAAGTCTGATTGTAAGAGGCTTAATGACAGGGCTATAAGTATCAAAGTAGTTAACCCCAGCATGCTGCTCAAACCCTCGAGCCACCAATCGTGCTTTATACTTGCTAATACCACCATCAGGATTTCTTTTGATTCTAAAAACCCACTTGTTAGTAATGTGAGTGATAGCTGGATTGTGAGGAACTAATAACCATGTATTATTTGACTTCAAGGCTTTGAATTCATCATCCATGGCAGCCTTCCAATGGGGGCAAGACAAGGCTTGAGAAACAGAGGTAGGCTCAGTAGTAGTAAGACAAGATGAATATAGCCGAGGTTTGAAAATACCACTTTTGGATCGAGTGGTCATGTGATGAGTTGATGAAGATGGGAGAATATGAGGAGAAGAAAAAGGAATAGAGGGGGAACTTGATGAGGGAGCACCTCTAGATGAATCGGGTGAGGAGGAAGATGAATCCATAGGAGGAATGATGGGTAAAGAGACTGGAATAATAGGAAGCATAGATGAAGAATGAGAGGTGGAAGAAGATTTAGAAGGAGATGAAGGAAAGAGATCAAGAAAAGGAAAGTCAGATTTATGAAAGACAATCGATTTAGCAATATAGATCCTTCCACTTGGATGAAGGCACTTGTAGCCCTTATGATCAGGACTATACCCTAGAAAAACACATTTGTGGCTTCTAAATTGGAGCTTATGAGTGTTATAGGGCCGTAGGTTTGGGAAGCAGGCACAGCCAAAAGACTTGAGAAAGGCATAATCTGGAGGCTTATGGAATATAAGGAAGTAAGGACACTTACCCTTGAGAAGAGGAGAAGGAAGCCTGTTGATAAGAAAAACGGCCGTATGTAAGGCATCCCACCAATAAGCAAGAGGAATTGAAGTTTTACTTAGGAGAGAAAGACCTATTTCAGCTACATGTTGATGTTTTCTTTCAACTAAGCCGTTTTATTGGTGAGTATAGGCACAAGAATATCTAAGAGTGATCCCTAACGATTGAAGATAGGAAGATAAAACTCTAAACTCACCCCTCATGTCACATTGAAGAGCCTTAAGTTTGGTGCCAAATAGTCTTTCAACTAAGGGTAAGAACTTCTTAAACAGTATAGCAACATCGGATTTGACATGCATGGGATAAATCCAAGAGTACCTAGTATAATCATCTACAAAATGAACATAATATCTATATCCTTCCTTGGTAGGAATAGAGGCAGGCCCCCAAACATCACAATGCACAAGTGCAAGAGGAGTGGAGGTAGTGTGAGTGATAGATGGAAAATGAGATTGATGTAATTTGCCTATCTTGCAATCTTCACAAAAATCAGAAATAGAAGAACATGGTACTTTTATTAATTTCAAAACACTAGAGAGAGTCTTATTACATGGATGACCTAAACGATGATGCCACAAGGCATGAATACTAGAAGCATTACAAGAAGTAGAAAGGGAAATAGGATGTGATGGCAAGACAGGAGAAGGAGAGGCCGATGACGATTGCAAGAGATGAGAGATATTTAGTTGGTAAAGACCATCTTTAAGTGCTCCCTTCAACAAGATTTGATGTGTTTGGAGATCCTTCACAAAGCAACAAGAGGAGTGAAATTCAATATAAACAGAATTATCATGCAAGAATTGAGAAATACTTAGAAGATTATTTGTGATATCAGGAACATAGAGAATATTATGAAGAGAAAGAGGAGAATTAGGAAGAAGAGAAGAAATACGTGTAGAACCAGTGTGAGAAATGGGAATAGAGGAGCCATTTCCAACCATAAGCCTTTTCTTACCCTGATATGGAGAATGCATGTGAAGAGTCTCCAAAGCCGAGGTAACATGGTGAGTAGCCCCACTATCAACAATCCAATTTGATGAAGGAGCTGGAGAAGAATGGTGAGGAGCAAGAGGGAATCCAGAATTCAAAGCCTGAGGAGTGGAATTAGTAGTACAAAGCAGATTTACTTGAGCAGGTTGAGCCGAATTCTCCAATCCAGTGAATGATACATCAAACCTTTTGAAGCATTTGATAGCTACATGATTAGATTTACCACATATTTGGCAAACCACACGATTTCCCCGAGAGAAACGACCACCAGTAGCACGACCACCTCTACCACGGCTTGAAGGACCACCTCTACCACGCATAGCACCATAATGAGCAGAAGGAACTGCACCAACCAAATGCGAAGCAACAGAGAGCTGCTGAGTAAGACGCATTTCATGTGTTTGTAGCACAAACTACACTTTAGCCGACGAGAGATCATCACTTCGCGTAGAGAGATTTACAACAACACTTTCAAAATCAGTCCCCAAACCACCAAGTATATAGATAACCAAATCATCATCCGAGAGTGATTGACCAGCCGCACGTAGCTGATCAGCGAGAGATTGCATATGCATAACGTAATCCGCAACAGGCAAGTCACCCTTCTTGAACGTTTACAACTGAAAGCGAAGATTCATAGCTCTTGCTTTGGACTGAGAACGAAATAATTGCTCGAGAGCACGCCAAATTTCAAAGGAATGAGTGAAACGACTCACGAAACCAAGCATTGAATCAGAAATGGAGCATAAAATCCAACTCTTAAGTAGTTGATCCTTTCTGATCCAGTTGGTAAACTCAATTCCCCGACGTTGAGTACCATCACCAGCATCAACAAACTCAGGTGGAATAGATGATTCATCACCAAGCAAAAACGAATCAAATCCATGAGCTGTAACTGTGGCAAGGATTTGAGAACACCAATAGGAGAAATTTAACCGATCCAATCGAAGAGTAAGAGTAGGAAAATGAGGTAGAGGCAAATCAGCCATGAAAAGAGATGAAAAACTAATCGAGAAAGCAGCAATGGCTCAGTGATACCATGCTAACACTTATCAAATCCTAATCATATTTGATAAAATGGAAGAAAAGCTATTTTCATTGATTTTACAAAGACATACAAGCATGTATATATAGAGAGAAAAGCTTGGGGACTAAGCTAACTAGAAACAAACTTCTTCTAGACGATGACATGGCATAACAAACTTGCACAAGGAAATTATCTACTGCTTTCATCTTCATGCATGCAAAATACACATGCATGCATACATAATTCTAATACTGTAGATAGCTGTTTTACTTGCAATCCGAGAAAGAAACTTAATTCTCCTATCATACTCATCTCGAATTTTGACTGCATCAGGTTGGAGAACTTTTCACATAGCTCTTTGTTGGTGGAACCGAAGATGATGTCGTCCACATATATCTGTACTAACAGTACACTTTCTCCATCATGTATCCTAAACAGCATTTTATCGATTGTCCCTTTCTGGATGCCATTCTCTAGCAGATAGAGAGATAAAGTGTCATACCAAGCTCTCGGAGCTTGCTTAAGTCCATACAAAGCTTTGTGTAACCGAAACACCTTCTCTTCTGCTTGATCTTCGAAGCCTGAAAGTTGTTCAACGTAAACTTCCTTTGTAAGAAGACCATTCAGGAATGCACTCTTTACGTCCATCTGATAGACATTGAAATTCATGTGAGCTGCATATGCCAGAAAAATTCGTATTGCTTCCAGCCTTGCTACTGGAGCGAATGTCTCATCAAAATCAATTCCTTCTTCCTAGCAGTATCCTTTAGCAACTAATCTTGCTTTGTTTCTTACAACGGTTCCAGATTCATCTAACTTGTTTTTGAAAACCTACTTTGTTCCTATTACTCCTTGATGAGTTGGTCTTGCAACTGTCTTACATACTTGGTTTCTTTCAAAACCATTTAGCTCTTCTTGCATGGCCTGTATCCAGTTGCTATCTTGCAGTGCCTCTTCAACATTCTTAGGCTCTGACTGGGATATGAAGCACGCAAACATTGCTTCATGAGGGATGGATCTTCTGGTTCTTACACTAATGGATGGATCTCCTATGATAAGATCCCTTGGATGATTCCTTAACCATGTTCTGTCAGGCTCGAAGACATGTTCTTGTCTGGGTTGTTCTTCTTGTTGCTGTAATGCAGGAGGTTCTGCTGCTGTAAGAATATCTGTTGTATCTAAAGATGCAGCTTCTTCTTCCTTATCTTCACCTGTAGGCAGAACTCCTTCTATATATGGTACAACATTCTCTTTTCTTAGAGCTATCTCTTCAGGTGACTCTTTCAGCTTCCTGGTGTCACAGTGTGGTTCATCAAACACCACATGAATTGATTCTTCAACCACCAAGGTTCTTTTGTTGAAAACCCTGAAGGCTCTGCTTACAGCGGAGTAACCTAGAAATACTCTTTCGTCTGATTTAACATCAAATGTTTTTAGATGCTCCTTTTCATTGTTGAGAACATAACACCTGCATCTAAAAATATACAGATAAGAAATATTTGGTGTATGTCCATTCCAGATTTCACAAGGCGTTTTGTCTAGATCCTTGATGATTAGACATCTATTATGTGTGTAGCAAGCAATGTTCGTTACTTCAGTCCAAAATCTCTTGGATATTTCTGCTTCTGCTATCATCGTCCTTGCTGTTTCCTTGAGGGTTCTATTCCTCCTTTCAGCTACACCATTCTATTGAGGTGTTCTTGCAGTAGAGTATTCATGTTGAATACCATTATCAGAACAGAATTTCTCAATGAATTTGTTTGTGAACTCAGTTCCTCTGTCTGATCTAATCTTCACAATACTCAAGCTTTTTTTCATTCTGGATCTTCTTCATGAGATTAGGTAGCTTGTCTTGAGTTTCTGATTTCTTTGTAAGGAAGATCGTCCAGGTGTATCTGGAGTAGTCATCTACAACTACGAGAGAGTACTTCTTCCCGCTCAAGCTTACTGGTTCTACTGGTCCAAAAAGGTCTATGTGTAGAAGATCTAAGATCCTGTGAGATGACTTTTGAGACTTATCTTTGAATGAGCTCTTAACTTGTTTTCCTTTCTGACAAGCTCCACAAATATTTTCCTTCTTGTATGCTACGTCTGGCAATCCTCTTACAAGGCCTTTCATTGCTAGCTTGTTGATAGTCTTGAAGTTCAGATGGCTTAACCTTTTGTGCCACAGCCAGCTCAGTTCTTGTGGACTCTTCACAATGAAGCATGTAGGTTGAGTAGAGAGGTTCCAATCAGCTAAATAGATATTTCCTCTCTTTGTTCCTGTAAGCTTGACTTCATTTGAGGTGCTATCTTTGATTAAGCATTTGTTGAGGTTGAATTCCACTGTGTATCCTTTGTCACAGAATTGACTGATGCTCAGAAGGTTGTATCTGAGTCCTTTTACATAAGATACATTCTTGATTTTTATGTTTCCTTTGACTAGACATCCACTTCCTTTTGTGCTTCCTTTGGAATCATCTCCAAAGATGACCTTTGGTCCCTTGCATTTTTGGAAGTCTTTCAGAATTTTTACTGCCTGTCATGTGCCTTGAGCAGCCGCTGTCAATATACCATACATCACTGCTGCAACCTGACACTGAAACCTGTAACAAATTCAGATAGATTTAGGTACCCATATCTGTACGGGTCCTCTGGGGTTAGTTGCTTTGGGAACCCAAACTTTCTTAATAGTCATCGTTTTGCTGTAAGATTTGTTGGTTCTCTGAGTATATGCAGTTGTCCTAGCAATCTGCTTGTTATAAGTGTGTGCATTAACAACATGTGTGATACCAACACCTTTGTAGTGTGGTCTTCCACCATGCTTCTCTTGAGTATATCCTCTTTGAGTTTTAGATATGTAAATCTTAGTATAGGTGGGAAAGTTTCTTCTGTGCTGCAACTTAGTTGGTTGCTGCATCCTCTTGCTGCATACAGCAGATGACTTTTGCTGCAGCCAGTTCTTAGATGCAGGCTTACTTCCTGCAGTTGAGCACTGAGGTTTCTTCCCCTTATCCATCATTGCTGTTTTGTTCAAGATCTTCACAGAGTCACTTAGTAACTCTTTCTCCATTGGGGTTTCAGCTTGAACAAACTTTACAGTTTTGGATGTGTTTGCTGTATCCTGAGAGGTGTGATTGCTGTAACCTATACCCGATTTTTCAAAAGGATTTCTGTTTTGATTTATGCAATCTCTTGCGTCCTTTGATGATTTGCTGAAAGTGCTTATCGTGGATTGCAAGCTTTCCTTCTCAGATTTTAACTTTGTGATCAGCAGATTTAATCTAGAGACCTATTGTTGCAGCTTACTACACTTTGAGTTTTCAAACTCTCGTGCAGCGAGCATTTTGGCAATGTCAATATTCTTGCTCTTGAGGATCACATTGTCGATTCTTAGGTTCTTATTTTCAACCTTCAGTTCCTCATGAATTGAGTTGATCTGCTCGAAGTCACTCATGATCCTTTTTAAGGAGTGGATCATGTTCAGCTCCTCACTTTCAGGTATGGACAACGGTTGATAGATTATCTCATCTTCTTCACTGTCCTCATAATCTTTAGCAATCAGGCATATCAGCGCTTCTTCATCAGAGGATGAGGTTTCAGTGTCGTTGTCAGAGGATTCTGCAGCTTTCAGTACTTTCTTTGGAACTACTGCATCCTTGGCTTTTTCCATCTCTCCTATGAGAGCTCGAAGCTTGTGCCTTTCCTCTCTTCTTTTATCTCTCATCTGCTCTCTTTCTCCTTCAGGATACTTGTGCACGGTTGGATACGAACAATTCCTTGCATAGTGTCCCGGTTTCCTGCAGTTGTAACACAAGTCAATATTTCCTGTATTTGACTATGGAGAAGAGGATACTTGAGGAGGTGGACGACTTCTTCTGAAGTCATTCTTTTTGTTGAGGTTGGTGTTGCTGCTATTATTGTTGCTCTTCATGAATCTCCTGAATTTCTTTAGGAGAAGCGCCATGTCCTCTTCAGCAACTTCTGCTGTAACCTCATTCTGCTTACTACAACTAGTGGTTGCCGTATCCTTGGAGCCTCTGGCAGTTAGTGCTGTAACTTTGGAGCTCGACTCTTCGGACTCCTTTCTCCGTCTATTGATGTCATACTCGAACGCTTTGAGGTCGGAGAATAGGTCGAATGTACTCATGGATTTCAGGTCCATGGACACTCTCATGGCAGTGGTCTTGCTGTCCCACTCCGCGGGTAGGGCTCTCAACACTTTCATGTTTTTCTCCTTTTGAGTGTAGTGTTTGCCCAGAGCTTCTAGTTCGTTCACTATGGATGTGAACCTCAAGTCTAGTTGCTCAAGAGTCTCTTCATTCTTCATTTCGAAGAGCTCGAATAGTTAGGTAGCATTGGAGATTTTGTTGTCTTTGGTGAGCTCAGTCCCTTCACATATTTGCTCCAGCTTTTCCCATATTTCTTTGGATGTTCTGCAAGTTTTGACCTTGCTGAAGGTGCATTTATCCAAAGTGATGAATAGAGCATTTTTGGCCACATTATCCAAGTTAGCTCTCTTCCTATCTTCATTGTTCCATTCAAGTCTTGGTTTGACTAGGAAGTTTGGTGGTGGAGGTGTTCCTTCCTCTAGCTCTCTACCTAGCATAGGATTTACTTTTGTGGGTATTATTGGTCCTTCGGTGATGACCGTCCACATTTCGTCGTTCATTGCTGAAGATGTGTCTGCATTCTTATCTTCCAATCGTCATATTCTTCTATGGAAAACATAGGTAACTTGTGATTTGAGGAATCCATGATATGCTATAAGAATGAGTTTTGATGCAGAGAAAACAGTGAGACAAAGGTGGATTTGGGTAGATGACCAGATAAGTTGGCTTTTAACCCAACTTGCTCTGATACCACTTGTTGGTCCCAAGTGGTGTCTGAGGTTAGAGGGGGGTGAATGAACCTTGATCGATTTTACAATCTTTAAACAAACCGTTCTACTCTGCAAGTTACTTGAACTTGTAGCGTCAGATAGTTACTGCTTACAGCACTAGGATACAGTGCTGTACGCTGTAACTTGGAGTTTTATGCACAGCGAAAATTTACTTTTATAACATAAGGCTGATTTTCTCAAAAATGCTTCTATCAGAAAACGTTTTATGCATATGATACAAACAAGAAATAGAAGATTAAAGCACAGATAAAAAACAATAAACACTTATGGTTTATAGTGGTTCGAAGGTGGTGTAATCCTTCTACGTCCACTCTACTGCTCCTCGAGCAGGAACTTTGTTAAGCAAGATTGAATTACAGGACACTTCTAACAATCTATCAACTCTACAAAGTAACCACCTACTGAAGTCCAGCGTACACACAACAACTGCAAACTTTAAAGGCTAACCCACACAGGGTTCTACACTCCCACACAGGGAAGCTGTCTAACTCTAGACAACTATACAAACAGCAATGATCTCTCCTATCAACTGTTCGACACCACTAAAACAACCTAAGCACACAACAACAAGATTAAAAAGATAAAAAAAGTTTTTCTTTAACTGGTGCTTCGAAGTGAGCTTCCGAATCCTTGAGGAAACTTTCAGCTTGAACTTCACTTCAGGAGGTTGAGTGACTGAAACTGATCGTAGACTTGAATACTTAGATCTTGTAAGCTCAGTGAATTTTGCGTAAATGGTTCGGTTAATCAGTAGTTTCAGTAACCAGCTTCAGTGTATCTCTTCCTCTATTTATACTTGTAGGAGAAGATGTCCGTTGAAGGAGACATCTCTCTTTTGAATTTGAAGTAGTCTGACCAAAGGCATGGTTCGCATTTAATGCGACTTGACTTTTTCTTTTGGAGCATTTAATGCGGCAGTTGTGGCTCGCAGCTTTCTACAGCGCGTCAGTCCACGTGGCATCTTCGTATTGACTCCGTATCTGCAACTTTGATCTTTACTGGAACGGCTCTATTTATTCTTGCATGAGTCTTCGTTCCTCGTACTGCATTTATCCTTCCTAGGATTGTAGGATACTCCTTGTTGTAAGTTGCGCTTATTGACTTGACTGGACTGTAAGCTTAGCGCTGTATCCTAGGTCTTCGTGCGGCTGATACTTTCTTGCAGTGCTGCGGTAACTTAGACCTGGTTGCAGTATCTTTCGGCAATCCTGCTGTATACTTTTCTTCTTGTAGTACTCCTGTACTCTTTTCTTGCAGCAATGCTGCATGTCGTTCTTTCCTTCTTTGCTGTAGAGATGCTCTGTCCTGTACGGCGTTGCTGTATCTTCCTTCTTGTAGCTATGCTGTATTCTGCCTTCATGCAGCAATACTGTATCATGCCTTCTTGCAGCGATATCTTTTCTTAAGGGCATAGATACAGCTTTATCCTTGTTCAACCTTCATTTTCAGCACTTAACACTAGACTCAATTCTAGTCTATGTATTCACTTAAACATCGTGAAAAATGGGGTACTCAAAACTTCCTATTACATATGTGATTTGTCTCATCAAAATCTAAACATTGAAATCTTAACATCGGTGATGGGCTCATGTACCCCTGGTCTTCCGTGACTCTTTTACCCAGGTTCCACCTCCGCCTGGGTCTCTTTGAGGATTCTGAATCCTCCATCAGCCCATTCACAGCCTGGGCTTTCTCCCTCTACTCGACCTCTTTCAACCGCTCGTTTAGCTGAGTCATTATGACTCAAATCTCACTCACAGACATAGGTGTTCGAGGAGTCTCCAAAGTGATGGAGGCCGTCTGGATGACCCATTCCGCCGCAGTTAAACGTGGACGGCTGGATCCACCAGGCTGAGAGAGCCGGGCCTGGAAATCTAGAGTTGTGGTATGCTCTTTGTTACTCATTATGAATTCGGAGTTTTTCGTTCGTCTGATGTATACCCCCTTCTTCTAGCACCAAAATGTTGACGTTGGAATTTGATTAATGGTTTAATTCCTAGTCTAACACTCAAAATGATCAACTATGGATTAAATTAGTGAAAATTGGATGAAAATGGGTGAGAATGTATAGAAGAAGTGCAGAAAACACTGGCCCAAAGTCTACTCGGACAATTTAGCTCGGCTGATCCTGGTCGGTTTATCATGACCGGACAGGATCGTATTTAATTTATGTAGAGAAATTAGCTCTCTAGTGCTTGAATACAAAAGTGTTGGAACCCTTTACAAGTTGAAAATACTACTATTTATAGCCTGAGAGGAGCTCGAGTAGTGGGGATCATGCCCACTACTTCCTTGATTTTCGCCTATTTTCAAGGGAGTGGATGGTTTGACTATCCAACGATCTCCTTACCACCAGGAAAATCCTACTCGGCATGTCCTGCCCGGGTCGGCCATGCCCCTTCGAACCCGTCATCAAAATGATCCTGACCGAATTGTTGAGGAGCCGTCATTACTCAATCAAACACATCATTTACTAATATTTAATATCAGAGTTGATATTATTTTTTTCAAAATACTAATATTTAATAATAGAGTTGATGTTATTTTTTATTTGAACTATTGTAGTTTTTTTAGTGGTGTTTAAATTCAAAAAGTTTTGTAATCAATAATCATTTTCTTTGAAATTTTTACTTGTTATGTAAACTCAAATTTTAACACATTTTCCGGCAAAAAATAGCCACCGCAAAATTCGAAAACTAAATCTATTTTTAAACATCAACCAAAATGTATGAGCCATACACTAAAATGACATTCTCTTGAAACCAAATTACAACCCACAACCAATTTAATAATTTGTGTTTGATTTAAACTTGAATTGAACAAAAATTGTTCTAAATTCTAAAATGATTTTTATTCGATTCGTGATCGGATCAAATCATGAAATCGACTTAAGTTTATAATTGTGTTTTAAATAACGATCATTTTGATATATAAATTATGCATTTTTGACTCATATTTGAAAGGAATACATTTTTTTAGTTTTTTGATGAATTTTGATAAAAAAAAATGCTAAAATTGAATTTGGGATAATAATGGAAAATTTTTAAAAACAATGATTAATGATTGGAATTTGTGCTAAGGTCAGACACCACCCACTAAAGAAAATACAGTATAGCCAATTAAGATTATGTTATTAATATAAACAATTTATTTCTTTCTCCTCTATATACATATTCTACAATACAATCAAATCTTATCTTTTTTATATTTTATTAATAACCACCCATAACCACAACTAACCTTTAATAAATTATTTCTTTTGTAATTTAACAATTATATTTATAATTAATTTTTATTATATTTTAAATATTTAAGAAATATATATAATTATTTAATATTAAAAAATCATAATTATAATAAAAAATTGAAAATACAGTTAAAATAAATTACAACATCCAATAAAAAAAATTAAAATTACAAGAATTGAAATACAAAAGAAAATAAATAAATCGAGCTACAAATCAATATTGGTATCTATTTAGAAGAGAAAAGAGAGTGTGAGATTGTGATCCAAAATATATCAATATTGGTATCTATTTATAGAAAATTTTATTTTATAAATTTTGATGTATAATTTTTTTTAAGTGAATAAATCGAAATTTATAATTATTTAAATAAAATACACTCGACGAATCATATACGATGACATGCATCATCACAAGTAATAAAATCTCATAATCATGCCATAAACTTGGCCATGAATATTTATTTTGACATCTTGCTATGCCGGGAACATCATTTCCACCAATAAACATAGCCTAATATCAACTCTTAATTTTATTGAAATTGTTTACCCTTTTCATCTTGCACACAAAACCAATACAATATGCTAAATAATATTAAAAATACTGAAAGTTGGAACTGAAAATACAACTAAGCCTCCCCAATACAAATCGACTTTTTATTTTTATTTTTATTTACTCACACATAAATTTAATTTTCTTCTTTTAAATAAGTTAGGTGGAGTAGAGTCGGTAATATAATAGATAATATTTTATGAGTTCCAAAATAATTGTTAATTGCTTCATAAAAATTAAGAAAAATACTTCATAAATATAATTACGTATATAAATAATAATAATACTTATAATGCAACAAACATAAGCGTTAAATTAATTTATTATAAAATAAAATAGAAGGTAAACTTGAAAAAACCTTTTCACATTGATAATAAATAAATAATCACTAAATTGAAAAAAAGAAAATCTTATTTTGTAAAGAAGTAATTTAGCACACTTGTTTTAAAAGGGATGAAAGAGAAACTTTGGATGGTCGTTGCAGCCATCACAATCAACACGTGATATACATCACCTCAAATTAAATGGCTCGTGACGAAAATTCCGACACGTGTAACAACGTAAACGGAGGGTAGAACCGTCATTTAACAGTGTGCAACGTTCGGCACGACTGCACGTCGTTCTTATCCACCACATTTAACTATAATTTAGAGTCCATTTCAGATCCGGAGATTCTGCTTTATCGCTAATATAATTGCAAAAGCGATTGTTGCGAAACTATCACGTGCATTGAGATTTCCCATTCCTTTCTCTTCCCCCCTCTCTCTAGAAAAAAATCCACGCCTTCCTATACCATACGCCTGCCTATGCCTATACAGTCTCTGCAAACACACGATAGTGTTTTGAGAGAGGAAGTATTTGAATCTGTTGGTCTACAGTCTTAACTGCGAAATCAGGTGTAGTGCGGTTTGAATCCATTTTTGCCTTTTTATTTTTACTTTTTTACTTTTTTAATTTTTGCGCATTTGCGTTTAAGTTTTTTGTTTTCTGATGTGATTCTCGTTTCTGTGTTTTGATTTTTGTTTTGCGTTTGTTGTTGCTTGATGCGTGTAGATCTGAAGAAGAAACTGGAGAGTGATTCGAATGTTCGGTGTAGGGGAAGGGTTTAATGAGATTGATGTTGTTGTGTCGGATTTTTGGTGGTTATTGAGGCGATCTAAGTTTCTGATTGCTTAAGATTTATTTATTAGTCGTTTGAAGCTGTTGATTTTCTGTGTTTTTTTTTTCTGGATAGAAGGTTTTGTTGCAGTTGTGATTAGAAGAATTTGGAGTGAAGCGGAAGAAAGCCGAGTTAGTCGAGTTGACTCGCTGAGTTGATTGAAATGGATATTTTAGTTGTTGCTCATCATAGGAATCACCACCATCAGTATAATGGTAGGAATCGTGGTCTCGATCCGACTAGGTTTGATTCTTTTGGATCGGTGCCATCGGGGAAATTTACTGGAGTTAGTTGCAGGACATTTCAATCTGGAGTTGGGTTACTTCCTACCCCTTCGAAATCTTTGTCCACTGTTGTTACAAAAAATGCCTTTCCTGCTTCATTGTCGCCCAAGACACCATGTCCATCCTTTAATGAAAGCAGAAAAAGCCCAAATCGAAATGTGAGAAGAATTTCAGGTGCAATCCCGATTAAGATCAATTTTGAAAATGAGGGGAATTTTCATTTCTCTGAGCGATGGGCTGGTCCTGCATACTCGAATTCCCCTCCACCGAGTTCGTTGCCTTTGCCGAAGTTTTCTTTGCGGCCTAAACGCACTGTTTCCCTTGATCTGCCAACCTTGGTGTCTGATATTGATATGCGCCCTATTGCGAAATCTGCACCTGCTTCCCCAACAAGGGGACGGAGCCCTTCACCTAGCAATCTATTCGATTCCCTTTCACCAAGAAATCTGTTTGAACTCCCTTCACCCAGTGACCTTTATGAGCACCCTTCATCCAGTGATAAGTTTGACAGGGCTGATGCGGCCAAGACCCTTTGTCGCATTCTGAATCTTGATCTTACTAACTAATGATGGAGTGCTAGGTGTGTTCAGTACTCCTGTATATACATAAGGAAGTTTAACTACTCAGTAAGGCAGTTAGTTGTAGACTGTATATAACAAATAAGATCCATCCATGGGTTTACCTTGTTGTTACTTCCCGTTGTGCAGTGCAATAATCGTGGTGGCTTAGTTTACTTGCACCAAATTATCTGGAGATTGAAGTTTGTTTTTTGTTGGGCGTGGATGAATGTAATTTGGCAATTGAGACATGGATTTTGACAATATATTTGCTTCTTTGGTTGGGCATGGACCAATGCAATTTGGTTACGCAAACATGGTTTTACCTGTGTAAGTTGTTAGTGGAAAGCAGTGATTGGTCGTTGGAGAGCTGTGGTGGCATGGTAATGGATAGCATGATTGCTGATCTGACTGGGGTTGGGTATATGTATCACCTGGAGAATGCTGCATACTGTTCTTTAATCGACTCTCTAAAATATATTCTCTTCAGGATGCATTCTTGCTTACCCTTTGCCTTGTTTGTCTTTGTGTCTTTTCTTAGTACATCTTGTAATATACTCTATAATCTTAGTTTGGTTAGTTTATATAGGAGTTACTTCTTTTTCCTTCTTACCCTAGTTAAACTTATCCTTGATAGCTTTTGTGCGCTCTCTCAAGTCTAATTCCTAAAGCATATCTTCTGTGGCCTTTATATCTCACCTTTCCTTTTATTTATTTGCTTTCTTTGGAAGTAGTTACTGACTTCAATACCTCTTTGCTGCGCAAAGATGTTGATTTATCCTTCATCATATTTTCTGGTTTTTAAAAGGAAAAATGTGAAGAGAAATTAGATCAGATTGTCTTTCTGCTCTTAGAGCTTAAGTTAGGTAGGTCCACGTTGAGTCTCATGTGGGTTTGCTCATGGTCGCTCTTTCAAAACCTGGTTACTTGATTATCGTTCTGCACTAGTGTTGGAGATTGACTTTCTTTTTTTCGAGCATTGCCTGCTGTTTCTTGATATTGGGATGCAAGATCTTCTGTTCTTGTTGGAAGAGTGTTGATCACAAGAAGCTGTTATCAGGTGACCGTCTTACAGAGTTTTGCACTCTATCTGTTTGTTACTGTATATCTATTGACACATGCATATTTTTTGTACCTTGGCAGAGTTGATAAAAGATTCTCGTAGATGCTGGAGGTTTTTTATTCCGATCTTATGAAATGTTAGTTACCATGGGCTTCGCTCATGCTGATGTCATGCAAGGTAGTTTACTATTGTGCAATAAACATCATCGTTCGATCTTTTCTTTCTGAAAGTAGTGAGCCATCTTTGTGTAATTACATTATATGTATGTGTCGTTAACTCGTCATGTTTTATGGTACGGTGTAGTAGATAGCAATTTCGTTGTTTTATCAACTCCTCTTCCAATGTTTAGTAATTTGAGCTTCTATAACTCGTTTGAATGTGTACTATCTAGCTAGCTAGCTAGCTTGTGTTTTGAACCTTCAATTGGTTCACCAATGAGTCTCTACTTAAACGTCAAAAAGAGAGAAAAAAAAAAAAAAACTACTCTTAAGGGGCTTAGTTTTACTTTGAATTTAACACTAACATTGTATTTAATAATGTCCTGTGTATAATGGTGGGTCACGAGGCATGACTTATGAGTTTAAAATGTTGCTGCGATGAATCACTTTCTTGGAGGCCCAGTTGACACCATTCAAATTTAATTCTTCAAAGTAATTATTTTATTCAAAGTAATTTGATTTGATTACCAATTAATAATAAAAGTCTAATTCTTCTAAGTAATTATTAAATTTCTATATATTAAATACATAGATAATGCTTAATCACATGCTTGTTATAAAGATTTTCAACAAATCTCGTTACAAAGACTTTGGCAATTAGAATATTTAGAATCTATGAATTGAGTATCATACTGCGAGTTAAATTCTCATTAATTAGATGAACTACATCATGTACACCATAACATATCCCCTATCAACATATTAATCTATCATAACATAAATGTAAGAAAATATAAATAGCGATTAAGTGTCATTAAGCAAAAGTAAGAATCAGAAGAGGATTTATTGCAAGACTAAAGAAGTTTCAAATGTTGATAAAGGTTTGTTACAGAAAATATCAAAAGTAACATCACTTTATTCATAATAGGAGATTTATCCAAAAAAGGTAGAGGAAATTCTTCACACCCATGAATTATACATATAGCAACCTTATATATGCCTTGGATTTGCTTTCCCACAATTCATTAAAAAACCAAAAAGAAAAACTAATAATTTCATCCTCAGACGTGATCAAGAACAGTAGGTCAAATGACTCAAAATTGCAGCATATGATGCAACTGTTAGCAATGAAAGCTGCAGAGAATTTGATATCTTGGTTGAATAACCTACAAAAACAAGAATTAATAAATAAAATTATTAGTCTTCGAAATTAAAATACGTGAGAGATGATGAGTATTTTGAAAGATTCTATGGTGGTTTTGTTACCTGATGATGGTGGAGCTGCAAAACAGAAAAAAGAGAAAATAAATTTAAGTCAGCCCAAATCTCAATATTATTATTGTTAAACATTCAGTAGATATATCAGAGGCTAATTAATTAAGATATTGTTTTCGTAAATATTCACAATTCATCAGAGTTAACCCAAATCTGATTATAAGTTGTAATCAATAAGTGCACAATAATCTCATCAGAGGATTGGCAAAATCAATCCAATTCATTTTGAAATCGGTAATTTTGCCACGTAATTTTTGCATTCTCCTAATTTGAACCGAAATCCTCTTTTGCAGAAATTACGACATGCATAGCAAATGTAACTTAGGCTCTATTTGGAACAGAATGAAAATGAGAAAATATCCATCGCGTGTAACTCCTAATATGCTCATCAATGATATGTAATGATTTGATTGTATGAAAAGTGAAATTAATTGGTATATTGGATATTTGACAGATTGGTGATAGATACATGTTAATATGCCCACACTGGATAAAGTAACAACGTTGTTGGACATAAATATTTGTAATATCTTTGATTGGTGTGAATGCAAAGTCCATCTATATTGATTAAAATGAGGGATTTTAATTTTATATCTATTTACATACCATCGATTATTTTACTTCTAAAAAGTTCAAATCACTTGTCAAAGTCCATCTATCCCTGGCTCTATTTGGATGGAGTGATTTGAAATCCACTCGTATTGCTAAAAAATTAGTTCAAAATAAAAATGATACATTTCAGATCCACATATATTCAAAAACTATCGATGGATTTACGGCTAGAAATTTCAAATCTCTATATCCAAATGAAGCCTTAAATAATTTATGGAATTTGTAAAATCCTATGACTCCATTTATATAGAGTAATTGAAATTTGAAATTAGTGAATTTCAAATATAAGTGAATTTGAAATCCATCAGTATTGCTCAAAATTTAGTTTAAAATATGGAAGTGATGAATTTGAAAAAAATTGCATATATCCACACTATCGATATATTTATGACTAGAAATTCAAATCTCTCCATCCAAATAGATCCTATAGATTTGGATAGCCTCTATGACACATAAAACCTTATGTTTGTTCAAACATTATCCTCTATCCTATATTGGTGTTTTATTTGATATTTCATAATAACTACCACATGCCAAGTGTAAAGATGATATCACCAATTTACATTGGATTAAAAATGACAGAATACAAGATGAAACACCATATTGGAATAGAGAATCCAATTCGATGCTTGCCATGGCTAAATGCATTTTTAGTTCCAAGAATTAATGTGAAAAAAGATAAGGCAAGCTGCATGCTGTAAACCATATATATGTTGCAAGATGATATAATTCTTACAGTAACAGTAGGAAATAGGTGGAGTTTGGACATTGCAAGCAGCAGGCAACTGAGAAACCCTAGTTTGGTTAAGGCCTTTGTCGTTGACAACTTGGCAAAGGCATTGAGATTGAGTATTGACCATGTATCCAAAACGATTGCAGCAACGAGGAGAAGGCGTCGAGTCCGTCCCGTCTATGTAAAAGTAGCAGGGCGATAGAGTCGCAGTCTGGTTTTGGCAAGACGATGATTGTGCCTCGATTTTTGATGGAACTCTCGTTGCAAGAATCACCATCAACACTACTACTCCTACCATTTCCTTCATCTTTCTGCTTCCCATATATAACATCATCTTTCTTCTTATATATATATATATATATATATATGATGAGATATGTAAAAACCATGTTTCAAAGTCAAAGATAGTTAATTATTGATATACAATAAAGGTACCTGTCATTAGTTAAATGATTAAATTCAATTTTTTTTCCCGAAACTAATCCCATGTAATTCAAAAAATCAATTTTAGTTTTTAGTCATTCTTACAAAATAATTTCTGATTTCAAACACGAAGAAAATTACAACTGAACTTTGGAAATTCCAGTAAGAAAATGATTGAACATATTAATTTTTAATTGCAAGGTTGAAATTGATATATATTTTTTGAATTATTTGGGACTAGTTCCATACACGAGTTATGAGGTAGGACGAAAAATTTAATGAAATCTTCACATTAGTTATATTCTATAACAAGTTTTGGATAATTCAAGTGTTATCCTCATTTTTATGATTTTTTCATATTCAAGGAATTGTTTAGGATTTTCAGCTTTTAAATAATCTTTTAAAATTATTTTCGTAGTTGATACCATTTTCAATATTATTTGCTTTTGAATTCTGTTGAATTTGCGTTCTGTGAAGATTAACTTTCTTTCATGTCTAGATTTGCCAACCCTTTTTTCCTACTACTTAGGGTGACAACTCATTTAGCACACAATTCATTAACAAAAGAGGGATTAGGCCATTACGTTGCGAACTTAATTATGGCCTCTATTTAAACAAGGAATCAAAAAGATTAAGTTAATTATTGAATATAGGTCGGTTTCTAGATTTTTAGCTAGATCGAACTTAGGAGAATTAATGATGCTAGTACATATATATTAATCATATTATACAAGCAAGGGACATGTAATAAAACCCAATCTCAAATCGTGAAAAAAAAGAAAAAGAAATAAAAGAATAAAGCTCCAATCTCAAATGAGATGTTTTGGCAATTTATTCAAGTTATACATAAAATATTAAGGGAAAAGGTTCGTTTCCCCTATATTTCTTCACTCGAATTTTCATTCTTTATATTTTATCTTTTAATTTTTAATCCTTTTTGAAATGTCATTTTTTAATTCTTGAATTTATTCCTCTTTTGATGTTTGAATGATTCTTGTGTAAGATTGTATCATAAATCCCATTTTGTAAGACAGAACAGATCAAGTCGGTCAACACATAGATGATAAGTAATACTTTTTTTTGATTATATAATATTTTTATTTATATCATGTAATACTTTCATAATTTTAATAAATAATACTATGCAATACTTGTGTGTATTAAATAATACTTTTTATGTGTATAATGTAATACTTGTAAGAAATTATAATTTTGACAAACAATATTATGTAATAAATATACATAATACAAAAATATTACCTGATATATAGAAAAATATTTTCTAATACAAACAAAAGTATTACATGTTGCGTGACCCACACATGAGGGGGAAGATCACCCGGCAGCGCAGTTGAGATCCGCGTGTTTTAATGGCCCGACTCGACCTAACCCATCTCATGTATCTTATAATATATAAGTATTACCTAATATATATAAAAATATTATATAATACACACAAAAGTATTACATATTTTCTTATAGTTCTACTCGATCCAAACCGCCTCATATATCATATAATATAACACATATTACCTAATATATATAAAAATATGACATATTTTCTTATAGTTCGATCCGATCTAACCCAACTCACGGAATGAGAATTGTAAAATTGTCTTATCTGATTTGGTAAATTTTTTAATCACAAATTTATATTATCAAAATAAACGAAAACAACATTTTCACACTGTTACTGGCTAGTTTAATTTATACAAAAATTGAAGGAAAATTTCATTTTTCATCATGTAATATACCTAAATTGACATTAATTACAGAAGTGGGAATTATGTAAGACTTTTAGAGCTTGAGTTTTGGGAATACTGATTAGCTTATCTTCTTTTATTTTATGTTTATATATTTTTTATTTTTTTAGTATTTTCTCAATTAAAAAACAGATATTTTGGTGTTAAGATAAAAATTATAACTAAAAAAAATAAAAAAATCTACCTGCTACAGAAGGTTTCAGGACTAAATAATTGCATTTTGTAAATGTGAAGAACTTAAAAATAAAAAATATGACAGATAAATGATGAAAAATCCAATCAGAAAAACTTAAATGATTATAATTTTTTTTTCCACAAAAATAAATATTGCATTAAGAAATAGATCTAGCAAAAATTTTATCTATTAAAATCGATATGTCTCCATTAATACAATATTGATTCAATTAGGATGAATCCGAAATCTCTCTCAGAAGACACAATGGAGGTGTTTGATTCAATGTAACAAATTAATTAAACTAAGATTACACTCGAAAATTAATTTACTTGATATATAGTGCTAAAAATGAAAGATGGAATTTTTTTTTTGGTAGCTGATGTATAAATTTTAGATCCATATACTGAGGTTAATCTAATCAATCATATATATCCACACATTTCCATACCCCGCCACATGTTTGGGTGGGTGCATTCAACCCACCTAAACTCGCTCTAAAATGTTGTATCTTTATATTATGTTAATTATATTTTTGCATTATATTAATCATACTTTTATATTATACTAGTAATACCTTTTAGGGTTTTTGTTGTACCTTAATATTTTTTTAAACATCCATTAATATTTTTCATACCTTTTAGTTATGTTAGTCATATCTGTTAGTTATACGTTTCTATATATTACATAAATGTATGTCTACCTTGATATAAATGTATGACTTACATAAAAGTGCGAGTAATACCACATAAAGATATATATGTACAAGTTGTGCCGAAATTATGATTCTTTTGAAGTTAAAGTATTATAAAAAAAATATGATATTTATACATAAAAATAGGATTAGTATAACATAATTGTATGATTAATACAATATAAAAATAAAAAAAAAAACAAAAGAGAAAAAAAATATACGGATTCGAAACAGATTCAATCCGACTCTACCTGAATGCATGGATCTACCATCAAACCTTCTCAAAATAAAAAGAAGAGAGTGATGTTATGTACGTTGTCAAATCTGAAAATGATTGCTAGATATTGATAAGTAATATGTTCGTCTCTTTTAATTGATGTACTGCTATAGAGTCAAAACCGTTTATATACTTCATCAGAATAATAATTAATAAACAAATATAATTATGATATAAAAGTAATCTAGTATAAATATCCTAGAGACATGCATGAGTACTTAATTATCCCATCTAAAAATTTCTTAGAAGAAAAATTAACTCATTGAGATATACTACTTTTAAGTTATAACCTGGATAAAATTTTGGATTCATCAACAAAAAAAAAAAAAAAAATTAATTTTGGTTATATATAAGATATCTTTCATTTTTTGACAACAACCTTTTTTTTTTTTTTTTTTCAATTTTGGTTCTTTATATTTCAATTTTTTACAATTTCATTTCAATTTTGATTGAAATTTTCAAAATGCTGGCTGCCACATCAAAATTTTTGATGACAACATTAGGGATTTAAAAATTTTGTTAAAAATTGAATTAAAATTGAAAAAAAATAAAATATTAAGAATTAAAATTGAAAAATGAATATTTGATAGTCAAAAATTTAAAAAATGTTTTATATATGTAATCAAAATTGAGATTAAAAAAAAAAATTGGAATGAAGAAATGCGATTGTGGAAGATTGGGAAGATAAGACTTTGGCTTCCAAATATGACAAACTTGGTACAGTTGAGAATTTTGAAGTTGAATCAGAAGGGAAAACATTATTAACCACTAAACAATGCATTTCTTGGGAAATTTACAATAAACTTAAACACACATATTGTTTTGTTGGCCAACTTTTGAAACCAATATTACTTGAGTTTGTTTAAGTAATAACTATTAGTGCCTCTAATTTAAAGACAAATTGGAAGAGACAAGATTGGGCTTTAATATATTTATAGGAATAATTATACTTCCCCTACCAAACTTCATATAATATTTTTTGCATTTTATCATCTGATTACTAGATATATGAACTTTAATATTCATTGTACCATATTATCGTTTAAAATTGTTCTAAAGCTGACACGTATTCCATATTACATGTGTCTGTTAGATTGGATTTGACAATCCCTTAGATGACAGACTTTAATTATTCTGAAATTTAGATGATTAAGTAAAACAAAAAAAGCAAAAAAAAAAAAAAAAAAAGAATAAAATGGAGAGGCAAAGTGTAAATTACCCCATAATTATACGTAGTTCATACTTAAGAAACACCTCAATTTACATCTTCTAATTTAGATCTTGTTCTTCCTTTTTATCATCAATTCCATAAATTTTAATTTTAGATTTTTCTCGAAATATCAATTTCAGCCTATATAGATAAAAAATAAAATAAAAATCACATCAATTATTCTAATATTCAGATAGACAAAATCATGTCAACAATTCTAATAGTTGAAGAATTAAAATAAAATACGTAAAATTGATGATAAAAAAAATGGATAAAATCTAATTTATTGAACGAAAATTATAATCTTTCCTTCATATCTATGTCCAAATCGACAATATCCCTCAATCCATGTCAAAATTGGTAGATGATAAAAGATTCACTGATTTGTATAAGATATAAGTCAAAGTGGTTGAGCTCCAAAATGGGATTTCAAATCTACCACCTTTTACAGCCAAATTCAAAACACTTACACCAACTTTATAATGCTCAAATCCAGAGCTCCAAGATCATACAATTAGCTTCTCAATCTTGCACCAAATTATAGAAGAAACCTAGAAATGTATAGAATGGCTCTGATCAGTGCAACATTTGCAGTTCTGCTAATTATATCTTTATTCGTCGGAACGAAAGGCCAGATCAGCACGTCATGCTCGACCTCAATGATCAGCAGCTTTACTCCATGCTTAAACTTCGTGACAGGAAGCAGCAGTACTGGGAAGTCGCCAACCCAGGACTGCTGCGATTCCTTGAAAACCCTAATGGCAGATAACATGGACTGTGCCTGTCTCATTATTACAGGAAATGTCCCTGTTTCTATACCCTTTATCAATGGTAACTTAGGCATTGCTCTTCCACGAGCATGCAAGAGCTCTGTCCCATTGCAATGCAAAGGTAATAATTTAGTTTTGTAAGCAAATTAACTGCATTATCTTTTAGGTTAATATTTTTTTTCTTCCATTCTTTGTCTTTCGATTTTGATCTCACAGTTATCACAATTTTAAGAATCTATTTGATTTCATTCTAATTTTTGCGTATTGGGATTTTTTGATGACCTAGGAGTGAGGTTGCGACACATGTCAAATTCTTATTAATTAACACGTGTCACCTCGTTACTTCTAGATCATTGAAAAAACCTCAATTTGAGGATCATGTGCATCGCACGAGACATTTTCTGACAAAATTTGTATTTTCTGATCAAAATTGGAATGAGATGAACAGATTCTTAAATTATGGGATTAATTTGAAAATTGTGATAATTATGAAAGCAAAATTGAAAGAAACCACAGTTATGAAACACAGTTATGAAACAAAAAATGATCGTAACCCTGGTCTTATTCGTTACCATAAACTCATGTATCCTTTTTAGTAACTAATGATGTCTCCTCCACCACCTTGTCTTTTGACAGCTTCTGGTGTTCCTTTACCACCTCCAGGTATGTTTTCAACTATGTTTTAACTAGTTTTGCATTCTGATTTGGTGCGAATTTGGCGATATCTGAGACGAATAGTTAACTAAGTTGTGCGAGGATAATATTGCAAAATTGATCTCATAACTATATATAGAGAAATAACAAAATTTGCCTTCATTTTTTAAATTGGAAACATGTTTTGAAAATTTTAGTTTAGTATATATATATATATATTTTTTACAAATGTTATAAGATATCAGTAATCAATTACATTGAATTAAGGGTTAAAAACATTTCTCATCCAAACTATACTTAATTTTACACTTTTTGCTATAAACTTTTAAATGTTGCACTTTGCCATATGAACTTTAAATTTGTTACATTTTAAGGTATTGAACAAATCATAGCCATTGATTTAGGACACATGTACGGCTATGATTTGCTCGTTACCGTAAAATGCAACAAATTTAAAGTTCATATGGCAAAGTACAACATTTAAAAATTTATACCAAAAAATGTAAAATCACGTATAGTTCGGATGAGAAAATGTTACTAACCCTTGAATTAATGATGAAACTTAAAATATTCTGTCAAAAATAGAATCGTGTTTTAGAAATTAGATGGAGTTTCCTATATTTAGGATCAACAACTTATAAACTTCTTACATTATTTTAGGATGAAATAACTTCTTATATCTTCCCACCCAGTTTTGTACAACTCTGTGAATTCCAGCCAATCAAGAAAAGAAGCCATGATTTACCCTTTTGTCCTTTGCCACATCATCGTGAGTCCACATTTTTTTGACGAAATTGGAGGATTTGTTGCGTAAATTTAATATATGCAGAACCATATTTCCAATATGAAAATTAATGGACAAGTTTAATTATATCAATTTAAAATTTGTCTCGAAATATAATCTTACAATTAAATACTGACAGGTCCTGTTTTGTTTGGACCATCGCCACCTCCTGCAAATTCTCATGCTGATGCTCCGATTCTGGCTCCGGCTCCGGCACCGGCTCCGACACATGGACATGCATATGCTCCTGCTCCTCATAAACATACTCCAAAAGGTATTTCTTCATCCATCATACTAATCAATATATTTTCATAAGAATGTATTTAGATTCAACAATTTAATTTGAAATGAAAATTATATATTAAGTGAATTGAGTCTAATAATGTTGCATTAATTAATTTGATTCAACAATTGAAGAATGTATTAGAAATTCATAATAACAAATAGATTGACATTACATTTTGATTGACTTTGTATAGTCATTCTAAGCATTCCATGACTCTCCTCATTAAATCAAATATAACATTCCATCTAAAGCAAACCTAAAATCTCGTCAATTCAAATTCTTTAATCCAAACACCACTTAAAATCATTTAAAAAAAGTTGATAAAGAAAGTTCTAAATTTCAATTTCATTATAAAATAAACTGACCACTCAAACAATTTTAAAGCTTTTGTCATTACGAACTTGTTCAGAACTTAAGGTGATTTGTGCAAATTTAAAATTGAGATTTAATTAGGAGAATTCTGTGAGTATGGATTTGAAGAAAATGCTCAAATGCCTATCATGGGTAATTCTTAATATGTCCATTGATAACGTGTAATGATCCCATCCCCTCGTCATATGAAAAGTTAAATTAATAGATATTTTAAATTTTCGACACATCAGCCATGTGTTGTGCCCACGATGGGTAGGTGAGCAGGACTGATGAATTTGAAAATCTTGTGTTTGTTTTGATATTTTGTAGGGTATGATTATAATTAAAATGTCATTTTCATATTGAGAATCGTAGAAAAAGTAGATATTGTTTGTTGGTATTTATAGAAAAAGTGGAAAAAATAAAATTTTTATTAGAAATTATAGAAAAAGTAGGAAAATTAGGGTATGATTGAAATTTTTTACAAATCCTTGTCCAAACATGGACTATATTGAACCCATCCAAAATCCGAATGAATCAAGTTCAATACAAATACAGCCTTATAATCTTCAAACTTGCATGTTCTAATATATTCACATTCAGTGTTTCATTTTATATTTTTCATCACATCCCATGTGCATTAATTGATATTATTAATTATTACGAAACATTTGAAGTCCATGAAATATAGTCAAATGTAATAGAGGATTCCGACCGAGATATGCTCCCATTCAGGTTCTAAAGCGGCAGGTGAGGTAGCTCCGCCGCCAGTCGAAAGCATGGACATTGCTCCGGCGCCATCACCTCCGAAATTTCCATTAGGGCCAACTGCAAATCCAGGGATAAGACCTGTGGTCAACCACCCCAGTTCTGCCTCAACCCTATCATTGCCATCTCTTCTTCTACTGTTTGTGGGAATTATTGCTTTCAAGTTCTAATAAAAGCTTTCATATATACTATATATATGTATAGTATTTTGGTCGGAGTAATGTTGTAAGCTTGAAAAATGAACTTGATGAAATACCTTTTGTTGAAAAATGAGTTATCATTTTGCTTTTTTTTTTGTTACATATGTATAGCCTCTTGAAATTGACTTATCATCAGATTATAAGTCGAAAATTAATCATGCTTTTATGTAAAATGATAACATCTGTGTTAATTATTATTTAATGAATTAAAATATAATAAATATTATAATAAAATTAATCCAAATATATTTGATTAAAATTACAATCAAACAACCATATGTCCATCTAATTTGAATTTATTTCCCCACTCAAACTTTCATCTGGAATGCTCTATTATGTCTAAATTTATAGTCGTTTTGCCCATGACAAATACATCTTGTTTAGTACTCATGGCCCCAAAAGATAATGACTTGTGCCTTTGAGATTGTAGCACAAACTCTGGCAATTAGACTTCAAAAGACTAATTTTTGGGTATGTTCAAAGTTCAAACACAAATTATGAGTCGACTTTTAATTAATTATGAATGATTTAACTAAACTCTGTATATAGTTTTCCATCAGGTGGGTATTAAAGGGTCACTGTAAGGACATTAATGGTAGGTGTAAGATATGAATAATACAAGACTTGGCTGCTGATATCCATCAGGTTGGTGACCTAACACTCTATTTATAGGTTCTCAATAAGATGAGATGAGTACTATTAATTAAAGGTTTCACAATAATGAGGGCATTGAAGTTGTAAATAAGTAGAGTTAAAACTGAAAGGATTTGACTTACTACTTTCCAGTTTAAAATACTCTTCAAAATAAATCAGAAAGTATTGGATCAACGAAATGTGTGATACGAAATGTTGGACCTTTCATATAACACTTTAATAAAAATTATACGTAGTGGAATATATAACGAGAATATGTAACTGAGACACGAATTCTCAAGTTTCATTCAAAAGAGATGACCATGTTTACAAGCATATCCCACAATTGGCAAAATAAATTTCAAATCAGTGAATTGGGCACGAAAAGCTTGAAATTATGGACTCAGGTGAGATTCACATGTGAATTCGTCTCAATTGAGCAATTCACGCTGAATTTGAACAAAATTTTCAAAGTCGGGAAAAATAAAGTCCTAAATTATCAGTTTGAAAATTTGAAGTTCTTAATTGTCAATTGTGAGACCCTAATATATTGAGCAATTTGGATAATAAACTCTATTTGTAAATGTATATATTATATATTTGGAAAAAAAATAAAAAATATGTAAACGAGTTCGGGTGGGTAAGGGTAATATATGAGTTTTATAATCATATCTGGGATGAGTACAAATAGTCAAGTTAGTTTTTTTAATCATATTGATCTATCCGATGCCATCCCCAATGGAGATTGATGCTGATATCCATCACACCAGTTCATTGCATAATTTTATCACAGATCATACAACAAATATTCATTCAAAGTGTGTATATATAGAGTACACATTGTGAAGTTAGTAATCGAGTCGTGTAAGTATGTACATCAAATTCAACTCATAGTTTAGCTTTAAGGTGACGTTGATGTGTACTTAATTTAGTGGCACAACATAAATAGACAAGTTGATCAACTTGAATCATATTAGTACAACGAAGTTACAATATAATAGAATACAATATTATAGTATAGTTGATAAATGAGTATAGGTATAAACAATTTCAAGGAGTATTGTTATTTTATTATCTGTCAACATATATTCTTATGCCAACGCCCTCTAACCGCATCTTTAAGTGATTGGGGGCGGTTCCGTATAGTTCGGTACGGGCTTTTTGCCATATTATCAAAAAGGGGGCGGACCCTAATATTGAGACAAAGCGATGCTAGGTCCAATCGTACGCGAATCTCATTGGTAAATAGCGCAATACTTCTTTGTGAATCTCAATTCTAAACCCTTTCGTCTAATCTTGCAAAATAATCCTCGGAATCCCCAACAGAAGGAATGCTGACATGAGATTCAATCTCTTTAAGGCGGGCCTATCTAATGAATAAATCATAGTTTTCTCACCTTCATACACCAACAATGGTATGATTATAGCACCACCTGACGGGCGGAATGCAATCCTAAACAAATCCGTTGGTGAAGACTCAAGTGGGATATGTGTGCACTGGGTTAGTCCACATAGGCGTGCGTGCTCAACTCTCGCCCTCATCCTATCCGTGAAGAAGGCTAGATTTATCAATAGCTCCTCTGCTGAGGTCCTATTGGTAAAAGAAATTTTATTTAGTTGAGTACAAAAGATAATTCAATTCTTATAAAAACAAAATAATTTATTTAAAATCAGATCCCACAATATAATTTTGGTTCCAAAAACAAATTAAATAAAAGATTTAAGGTAATCGGGTTTTCTACGAACAACCATAACCATGATTTGACTTTTACCTCTTCAATGATCTTTTCTATAAAATGTATCTCACCTCGAAAAATGCATTTCTTCTGATTTTTTCTAAATGGACCACATTTTTTTTGAAAGGTAAAATTGAGCTTCATTAAATTGAGTACTAGGGGTACTCAATCAATCAAACAGTACAAAGTGAATAAGGAGAAATTGGGGATAAAAATTACAATTTACAAGGAAAACAATCAAGGAGATGTGAGATCCAAACATGAAAGGAGTAACAAAATGAGAAGTGATAATATGCTTTAAGCCATTTCGATAAGCAAAACTTGACATCATCAATAACTTTGTCCAAATTCGATACTCCATCATCAAATATATATTCATTTCTAGCCTTCTAAATAGAACCATATTACACACACCCAAACACAAGTAAAAATTTCCTTTGCATCGTGAGACTCAACAATTCCATGATGCTAAAAAAAGTGAATTGTTGATTGAATGTGCATCATCATTGGTGCCATAACCAATCGTAATAGGCTGTTGAAATTTTATAAAACTTCTCGACATAAAAAAAACAGTTGATTCATTTATTTCAAGAGTATTTTAGCAACATTCATAGTGGTTACTATGGTGGTCATACCGACGCATACAAGAAGTATGGGGAACTGTGTATATCCAATGAGTTAATACTGCCAAAACAAGCCAGCTGCACAACTTTTAATTTCTTTTTGGTGTTGATGTGAAGAACTTGATTTTTCTCTGTAAAATTGCACACGTTTCAAAGTGATCGATAATTGTTCCAGCTGTATATGAAGTGGAAAATTGAAGAAAAGTATATCCATGCATGGTATTCCACAGTAATTAAATTGCATTTAAGAAAATAATTAAATATTCATTTATACTATAATATATACTTTCACGAACATTAATTACTTATGTTTTGTAAAAAGTTTGTACGCCTTCATATCTTTATTATATATATATTGTTATGATACTACTACTCTGTCTAGTCAGCAATGCAGCCTAGTCACAGCTTAGTCATCAACACACTTAACATGCATGCACATGCATAGTAGTTAGTTAGGTTGTTAGGCAGTTAGCTCAAAAATCTTCCACATTCTTCCATTTGATTAGCTATATATATATATATATATATAATCTATAACAAAGGAGTTCAGTAATCAATAAAATGAAAGCTCTTCTTATGAATTCTCTCTTCTTCTTTTTCTCTCTATATAATTCTTTACATGGTATCAAGAGTATTGATTTTTTTTTTCCGACGAATCTTTATCCGATGATGGTTATATTCTAGCTCAGTTAATTTCGACGATGGTTACATTCCGGTCTGGTACAGCTCAATTAATTTTGGGGACGGTTACATTCCAATCCGATGCATCTTAATTCTCTTTTCATCTCTATTTCTCACTTGATCGAAAGTATCGCTCCGACGAATCTTCGACGATAGTTCTATTCCGGTCCGGATCTATTAGTTAACTCCAAAGATGATTATATTCTGGTCTGGTGCATCTCAGTTAATTCCGGCAACGGTTACATTCTGATCCGATGCAACTCAGTTCTTTTTTCATCTCTGTTTCTCACTTGATTGAAAGTACCTCTCTGATAACGGTTATTCTCGGGTCTGGTGATGGCTACATCTTCCAGTTCAAGCTCGTTAGCTAATTCCTCTAGCTCAAGTTCTTTTGTGATTCCACATTTCACCACGCTCTTTATTCGGCTAGATCGACTGAATTATGTGCACTGGAAAGCACAAGTGTTATCCACAACAAAAACTTTTAGTTATGAAGATATGCTACTCGGCATGTCTTCTTCTTCAGATTGGGATTCTGAGATATGGATGCCTAAGGATCAACTACTCTATAGTTGGATGCATGCTTCTATGAATGAATCCATCCAGGTTATGTGAGTAGGTGCACCACATCTTGTGAAATCTGGACTACTCTTAAACTCATGTTTCAAAGTCAATCTAAAGCCAGATCTCTTCAATTGAGACTAATGCTTCAAACTTTGAAAAGAGGAGATCTTACAATTGATAATTATTTTCTAAAGATGAAGAGTGTAGCTGATGATCTTATGGCAACTGACACTAAAATCATTGATGATGAATTATCTCTATATCGTTGGAGGTCTTGGATCATAATTTGAAGCTGTTATTGTTAATCTTACATCTGGAAATACCACATTAAATCTATTAGAAGTCCAATATGCACTGCAGACACATGAACTTCGCATACAACATAATACTTCATCAACTACTATTGCATTGAATACTGGTGTTCAGAGTTTGTCATCCAATTCACAACATACTGGTAATGTTGCTTACTCAAGATTTCCTAGTCAAAGAGGTGACAAATTTAATCGAGGTAGAGATATAGATGAGGAAGGTCTTATCGTGGTGGAGGATGTTTTGGCTATAATGGAAACAAACCACAATGTCAAGTATGTGGAAGAACAGGTCATACAGCTCTTAAGTGTTTCAAAAGGTTTGATGTTAGTTTTAATAGTAATAATACTAATATTGATTCAAGGTTCTCAACCACTGAGAACTCAGGTTATATTCCTCCATCTTCTGCTAATCACTCTCCTCAAACTATGTTTACTACTACTGATCACACTTCTCAGGGTGAACTATAGTGAATTTTTGATAGTGGTGCCACGGTTCATGTTACATCTGATTTTGATAGTCTCTCTCTAAAGAATGAGTACAAAGGATCAGACAAGTTGATTGTAGGTAATGGTGCTTCTATGCCTATATCTTGTGTTGGTTTAACATCATTACCTTCTACTGATCATAATACCTCACTTCACCTCAATCATATTCTTGTTGTTCCAAACATTACAAAGAATTTATTGAGCATTTCTAAGTTCACTAAAGACAACAGTGTGTATATTGAATTTTATGACAATTGCTACGTCGTCAAGGACAAAATCACACATCAGATTCTGTTGGAAGGAAATCTTGTTGATGGATTATATCAGTTGGACCTTAGACATTTTCCATCTGTTAAAAGAAAACTATATCATCACTCTTTCAAGCCACAACAACAATCTACGTCTACTTCTTCTTATGCAGCTTTAGTACAATGTAATAGTAATAAATTAAGCCATTATTTGGCATAGAAGACTTGGTCATCCTTGCTCTAATGTGTTTACTCAGGTGTTGAAACATTTAAACATTCCAGTTAAACACTCTACACTCCCTTTTTGTGATGCTTGCAAGATTGGAAAGTTGCATTAGTCAAGTTTTTTATCTCAAACCTGTGAGAATTTCTCAACCATTTGAACTTGTCCATTCTGGTGTTTGGGGACCATCACACATCACTTCCACAAATGGATTCAGGTACTATGTTCACTTCATTGATGATTTTACAAAATACACATGGATTTTTCCCATGAAGTTAAAATCTAAAGCTGCATCTATATTTTTTAGTTTTCAATCATATGTTGAAAGGTATTTTTCTACTAAGATCAGGATGTTACAAACTGATTGGGGAGGAGAGTATAGGTCCTTAGCACTGGTTTTGAATAAATTGGGTATTGTGTTTAGACATCCACATCCTCATATACATCAACAGAATGGTAGAGCAGAAAGAAAACATTTACATATTATTGAAATGACTCTCTCAATGAGGAGTCAGGCTGGTCTTCCTCTCAAATATTGGTGTGATGCTTTTACTACTACAGTTTACACTATCAACAGGCTTCCTACTTATACTCTGCATAACATGTCTCCTTATCAGATATTGTTCAAATCACAACCAGATTATCACTATATGAAGGTGTTTGGATGTACTTGTTTTCTTTACTTGAGACCTTATAACTCTCATAAATTCACAAAGGTCTACCAGGTGTGTTTTCTTGGGATATAGTCCTTCTCATAAAAGGTACAAATGTCTCAGCTCTTTAGAAAGAATTTATATAACAGCTACTGTAGAGTTCAATGAGATGGAATATCCTTATGCATCAATATTCACTACATCAAATACTATTAGCAGTTCTAATGATGTGAATCAGTTTTACTTGCCATGTTGGTTTGATTCTGTGAATGCAGACAACATATCATGTGAGAATCACTCAGGACCTAGCTCATCAAACTTCAACCTCAATTCTAATTCAAGTCCAGGTGGTGATGTTAATGACAATGCAAATGTAACTACTTCTTCAGCAGACTCTATTGGTTCATGTATCAATTTGATAGTAGACTTACCTGTTCTATCAAGTAATCAACATGCTACCATTAAAAATGTCAATTTAGAGTCCAATCATTAAATGATAGCATGATCTAAAACTAGTTCACTCAAGCCTAACGTGTTTACTGCTAGTTTACAACAACATGATGAACCTTTTATAGTTTCACAAGCAATGACTAATGATAATTGGAAGAAGGCTATGCAGGCTGAATATGATGCTTTAATGAATAAGAATACTTGGACACTTGTTTCTTTTACCTCTGACATGAATGTTATAACTTGCAAATGGATTTTTAGAACAAAGTACAAATCAGATGGCAGTATAGATAAATACAAAGTTAGATTGGTGGCTAGAGGTTTTCAACAAACTCCAGGAGTTGATTTTTTTGAGACATTTATTCTAGTTAGTAAAGCTTGGACTATCAGATTTGTGTTGAGTTTAGCAGTAACTTTTCAGTGGAGCATTCAATAAATTGATATCAATAATGTCTTCTTAAATGGAGATCTTGCAGAAACAGTTTTCATAAATCAAATTGAGAGATTTATTAGTCCTACCAAGTCTAATTATGTGTGCAAACTTCAAAAGTCTCTCTATAGTCTAAAACAGGCTTCTAGAGCATGGTTTACTAAACTGAAACAATATCTAGTATCTCTTTGATTCAAAGCATTAGTTTCAGATTCTTCTCTATTTCACATGAGAACATCTATAAAATTATTGATAGTTCTTGTCTATGTAGATAACATCTTGATTACACAGGAAGATTTAAAATCTATTCAACAGGTGATTCATGATCTTGGAAAATAATTTGCTCTCAAAACTCTTGGAGAAGTAACTACTTATTGGGATTGAAAGCTCATAGAACAACTAATGAACTTACTCTGACTCAAACCAAATATTTGTTTGATCTACTTCAAAAGACAAACATGACAGACTGCAACTTAGTATCCACTCCACTTTGTCCTTTTCAAAAGTTACATTTGAATGATAGTCAAGCCTTAGATAATCCAACTATATACATGAGTACTATAGGAGCTCTTCGGTACTTGACATTGACCAGACCTGACATCTCATTTGCTATCAACAAATTAAGTCAGTTTCTACATGCACCAACTGTGAATCATTGGACAGCTTGCAAGCATTTACTAAGTGATAGGATGAATTTGTATTAGATTTTGATGAAATAAAATATGTAATAGTTAGGTCTTAACAATCTGTTTAGCCTTTGTTATGTAAACGCTTTCGCTAAGGCAAGAATGCTGGAAGAGGACGAAGAAGATACTGCATACTAGAAGGAGTCTGCGCTAGTCACTGCAATACAAGTGAAGAATTTGTTTAAGTATGGAATGATACTAGAAGCTAGCTTGAAGCATCCTAAAGCTAAAGGAAGCTAGCCACATCAAACGACAAAACATCAACTAGAAGTCAATTGCTAGATACATCAAAGTTAGCACACGCTGAAGAGCCGGTAGAGACACTTGAATTTAAACCAATCAGAAAATACCATTTGGAAAGGTTAAGGACAAAATACAATGTGCTGCAGGGTAAGACAGAAGCAGAACAAGACAAGAAGGCGCAACAGAAAAGGTGTTAGAAGATCGTGTACGAACTAATCCTAGCATGACACCTTACTACAGAAAAAATTGCTTCCTCAACGGGTAGATTTCTCTAGATGAGTGCACCTGGAACGACAACTGAAATATTCATCACGCGAGCTAACTCTCAAGATTTAATCTCTCTCAAGCTTACTCGTTTCAATCACTCAATCTATCAAGTAGCAAGCCAGCTACCTTTTTGTACTTTGAAGTTCAAGGAGCTTGCTACCCTTAACCGTTGAAGAAAAACCTTTTATCTTTACATAGATTGTTTCATCACGCGAGCTAACTCTCAAGATTTAATCTCTCTTAAGCTTACTCGTTTCAGTCACTCAATCTATCAAGTAGCAAGCCAGCTACCTTTTTGTACTTTGAAGTTTAAGGAGCTTGCTGCCCTTAACCGTTGAAGAAAAACCTTTTATCTTTACATAGATTGTTTTAGGAGTTGTTTAGCAGAGGTTGTTCCTGCTAAGTATTAGTTCTCTCTTTTGAAAGAGAAATGATCCTGTGTGGGTCGGTAACCTGTGTGGAGATCCTGTGTGGGTCGTTGTATTTGGTCACTATGTGCTACTTGTGTGGAAAGAACAGACAATTTTGTTAGAAATAGAGTTTGTATTAGCGGGGCCTTTGTAAATCAAAGATTATGGAAATATATTTATTTACATACTATGACCAAAGAATTTGTACACTTAGCAAACATAACAATTTAGTTGAGAGAGCGATATGGGATAAAATGATACAACAATAAAGAGTACAAACATAATTCTCCTAATATGGCACACATAAATTCACAAGTTGAACAACATAAATCATATTAGTACTAAATGGTTGCAATATAATAGAAACTACTTAATTAGTACAATAACTGATAAATGAGTATAGATACAAGAAATTTCATGGAGTATTGTTAACAATTTTATTGATGTATATATATTCAATGAGTTAGTACTGCCAACTGCACCACTTTTAATTTCTATTTCGTGTTGATGGAAAAAAGTTGATTTTTCATGGCAATAATTTTAAATCCAATCATATTGAAATAATTCGATTAAAATTATTATTTAACAATCTAACACTTAGAAATCATATCTAATCTCTTAATCAATATAAACATATATAAAAACAATTTTTATTACATTTTCTTGTGTAATTTTTAAAAACACATAAGGCATAATTTATAAGGAGTTTTAATTGAATCTTTGTTGATGAAGCATCTATTTTGGGTATAACTTGCTGTGTTGATCGCTTCTGCCCAAAATCTCTCTGGGACCATTGCTTCGGCCAGCATGGTCTTTGCAGCTTTCTTGAGGGTCCTGTTCTTCATTTCTGCAACTCCATTTTGTTGGGGTGTCCTTGCTGCTGAGTATTCGTGCTTCATTCCATTATCCGAGCAGTGTCTTTCGATGAATTTATTTATGAACTCGGTCCCTCTGTCTGTTCTGATTTTCACCACGCTTAGGTTTTTCTCTATCTGTAGCTTCTTCAGGAACTCCGGTAATCTTCGCTGGGTATCTGATTTCTTGGTTAGGAATAGGGTCCATGCGAATCTTGAGAAGTCATTAACCACTACTAGGGTGTACTTCTTTCCGCTCATGTTTACTGGTTCCACTAGTCTGAATAGATCCATATGAAGTAGATCCAGTATCCTTTCGGTTGATCTTTGAACCTTGTTCTTGAAGGAGCTTTTGGTTTGTTTTCCCTTTTGGCATGCATCACACAGACTTTCTTTCTTATATACCATGTCAGGTAGCCCTCTGACTAACCCTTTCCTTGCGAGCTTGTTGATTGATTTAAAGTTTAGATGGCTTATCCTTTTGTGCTATAACCAACTAGCTTTTGATGATCCTTTTGCTATGAATCAGGTAGCTGTGGTTACTGAGTCAGCTATGTAGATGTTTCATTTTCTGGTTCCAGTTAGCTTGACTTCCTTAGTTTGGTTGTCTCTGATCAAACATTTGTTGTGATTGAATTCCACTGAGTATCTTTTGTCACAGAATTGACTTATGCTAAGTATATTGTACTTTAGCCCTTTCACATATGATACTTCCTTTATGTGTGTGTTTTCCTTGATGAGATCTCCAATTTCTCTAGTGCTTCCTTTAGAGTCATCTCCGAAGATGACTTTAGGTCCTTTGCATGGTTGAAGATCCTTTAGAATTTCCTTATTTCCTGTCATGTGCCTTGAGCAGCCACTGTCAATATACCAAACTTCCTTACTGCTTCCTGGCACAAGTACCTCATTGTCTTCGCTGTCCTCTATTCCATGCGCCATAAGGCAGATGAGTGCTCCGTCCTCTAATGAAGAGGAGTCATTGTCACTGTCTGAGGAATCTGCTTCCTGTTGGTCTCCTTCCCTTTTTCCATCTTGTTGAGGAAGGCTTTGATCTTTCTTCTTTCCTCTTTTCGTTTTTCCTTTTTCTGAGATGACTCTCCTTTGGGATATCGATTGACCTTAGAGTGCAGATATTCTTTGGCATAGTCCCTGGTTTCTAGTAGTTGTAGCATAGGTCGGAGGTGTCGGGATTAGGCTACTAGAAGCTGAAAGGTTGAGGAGTTGGTTGATTCTTCTTGAAATCACTCCTATTATATCTGATAAATTTCTTGAAGTTTCTCAGGAGGAGGGCCATTTCCTCGTCAGTGATTTCTGCAGGTAGTTCCAGTATCTCTCACACATCTTGCTATTAGGACAATTACCTTCATACTTGATTCTTCTGCCTCATTCTTTCTTCTATTGATGTCGTATTCAAAAGCTTTTAAATCTGAGAAGAGATCAAACGTACTCATTGACTTTAGGTTCATAAAAACTCTTATGGCCGTTGTTTTGCTGTCTCATTTTACAGGTTAGGCCCTTAACACCTTCATGTTCTTTTCCTTTTGAGTGTAGAATTTATCCAGGGACTCTAGCTCATTGACAATATTTGTGAATCTTAAGTCCATTTGCTTCAGGGTCTCCTCAGGCAGCATCTCGAATAACTCAAATTTCTGAGTTGCGGTTGACACTTTGTTCTTCTTTGTAAACTCCGTTCCTTCACAGATTTGTTCGAGCTTGTTCTATATGTCCATGGCCGTTTTGCAGGTCTTAACCTTGCTGAAGGTACCTTTGTCTAGAGTGACAAACAGGATATTTTTGGCCACATTATCCAGGTTTGCTCGCCTTCTATCTTCAGCTGTCCATTCCTCTCTTGGTTTATCAATAACTGCTTGATGAGGAATGGCTGCAACATCACTGGCATCTGCAGCTCTTGCAAAGATAGGATTGGCTTTGGTGATTCTCGGGGGTCTGTCTGTAATAATCATCCACATTTTGTCATGCATGACTGGTAAATGTGCATACATTCTTATCTTCCAGTCATCATACTCTTCAATAGAAAACATAGGTAGCTTATGCGTATCCATGATGTAATAAAATTGATGAATGTGATTTTTTTAAAAATGGGGATCAGGGATTGACCAGATAGATTAAGTTTTTAATCCAACCTGCTCTAATACCACTTGTTGGTCCCAAGTGATATGAGGTTAAGAGGGGGGAATGTGAATTAACCTTATCAAATTTTCAAACTTTTCCTCAAAAAATGTAAGTCCTTCGAGGAGCAGGTAGCTAGAGAGCTTACTACACTGAATAGGTTGCTACTTGAACAGTTACCTCAGGACTTAATAGAGTTTTAAATACACAGTGAAAATTATGTGTTTTTCAAAGAATGCTTTTCTGCAGGATGCTATGATGAATAAGATAGATATAAAATTAAAGCTATAAGCACATAGAGGTTCGAGGGTGGAGTAATCCCTCTACGTCCTCTCTACTCCTTCTCAAGGAGGAACTTTGTTAAAGTAAGTTTGATTTACAAAGACTCCGCTAATACAAACTTCACCCTAAGTAAAATTGTCAGCTCTATCCACACAGGTAGCTGCACAATGACCAATTGTTTGACCCACAGAGAGTACAAATACTTAGCAGAAATATCCTCTGCCTAAGCAACTCCTAAACAATCTTCTTTAAGAAAATAAGGTTTTCTTCAACGATCGAATGCAGTAAGCTCTTTTGAACTTCAGAATATCGAAAGGTAGCTAGCTTGCTGCTTGGTAAATTGAGTGACTGAAACGAGAGAGCTTTTGAAAGATGTTGATCTTTAGAGAGATAGCTTCGCGAGATGAATGTTTTAGTTGTTGTTCTAGGTGCACTCAACCTTCTATTTATAGTCTTCAATGAAAATCTGCCCGTTGAAGAGGCAGTTTCTTCGTGGTGAGGTGTCATGCAGCCATTGGGTCGTACAAGATCTCCTGACACTATTTTTGCTGCATCCCTTCACCTCTGCACTGCGGCGCCCACCTTACTCTGTACTGTTCAGTACTTAGTCCTTGTCTTTTCCAGATGACATTCCCTAATTGGGTTGAACTTGAGTGTCTCTACCAGCTCTTCAGAATGCACTGAATTTGATGTATCTGGGAGTTGACTTGCTGCTCTTCCTTTTGATGAGGTAGCTTCCTCTGACTTGAAAAGACTAAGCTAGCTCCCAGTGTCCTTCCATACTTAGACAAAATCCCTTATTGAGGATGCAGTATCCTGACTTTATGCAGGTAGCAGTGACTTGGCACAGGGTCCTTCCAGTATCTTCTTCCTCTTCCAGCATCCTTGCCCTAACTAAACTTTTACATATGAGAATCTAACAAGATTGCTAAGACCTAGCTATTACATGTTTTATCTTATCAAAATCTATTACAATATCATTCTATCACATGCCTATCAAAATAACCTACAACTCATATTCACAATCATTCATAAGGTCTCTCATCAACCCTTAACTAGTCATGCCATCTAGTTTCAAATTATTGGATCCAACGGCTTAGTTTAACTTTGTTTTGCCACGATTACAATATTTAGAACCTTCAATATTTTGAATTTACAAAAAAATCAATACACATTAATTTAAATAAATAATATTCCCTCCATCCCGGCTTAATTTGCCTACTTTGACTAGGCACGGAGGTTAAAAAAATACAGTTGACTCAATTAAATATGCTTACTTTTTGCTAATTTTTTGTTTTTTTCAATTAAATATGCTTACTTTTTACTTACTTTTTGTTTTTTCATATTTAATGCAATAAATTTGGATGACATTTGTGTAATAAAGTTGAAAAATAAGGATATTTTGGTAAAAAAAAATTTGTCATTTTTGGGCTGGCAAATTCGGTTGGGACAAATATAAATGACAAGTAGGCAAGTTAAGTTGGGACGGAGAGAGTATATATTAGGAAAAAATGGTTGACACGTAATAGTGGACATATATGAATTTACTACGTATTTACTGCCTTGTGTTTTCCGCCAACTTGATTAAATAATTATGCTGCTATCTTCTGACAACAAATTAATTAAAATAAATTCTGAATTTGTGATCACAATAATTTATTTAAGAGGATATACTTAAGAGTAATTTGTAAAATTTTAACACCTAAAAATTAAGATATTTTTTTTCACTTTTTGGTACTTATATAAAAAAAATTCATTGCAGTTTGCAATTAACTGAAGAATATGAAAGTTACAGTTTCTAATTTAATGACTTAGATAAAGTAACTTTTATGTGGAAATTAGTTATTTACACAAACGATGAAAGAAAATTTGTGATAAATCATGCATGCATTTTAGGTCACAAACTGCATCTAAAACCTAAAAAGGTACTTTCATGAGAAAATGACCATGGTTGATTAATACAACTTATTAACCTTATCAATTTGGGTTTTTTTTTAATCAAAATTAATACAAAGCTATATGATTCTAGCTAGCTACTGGTCATAAAATGTTTTGTCATCTTGCATTTATTGAAGATGGAAAAGAGCGTATGGTGACTGAAATCTTGGAATTGAGGGCGAGTATGTCACTCATCGGAAATGTATGGCAAACTAAAAATTCCAGCGAAGAAATGACTGAAATTAAACAAAATTTTCAGTTAAAAAACTAAAATTGATAATAAAATAATAATGGGATCAAAATCGGACACCGCTCTGAACAAGAAACAAAAATGATTTTTTCTCTAATATGTGTGGTTCATGACTATAGCTAGCTAGTGATGATATCACAAAATGTTTGTCATCTTGCATTTATTGCACATGTGGTGTCTCAAACTTTGTATGCAATGACTCTATCTTTAATTTTCATTTATTGCACAATTTATTGCACATGCATGTATTGGTGCATTGTGTCTCAAACTTTGTATGCAATGACTCTCATCTTTATAAATTAATGGTCACCACAACATCATCAATTCATCTCTCCATTGCAAAAACAAACAAACACCATGAATACTACGTTTAAGCTGAGTTTTCTGGTTTTAGCTTTGTTCCTTGCTTCTGCTGTGGGAAAACAAAATATCGACCCAGCATTCTGTTATCAAGGATGCATTCTAGCACATCATACAAGGTGGGAATGCCTGCGAATGTGTTTGAAGAACAGAGGAGAGATCAGGGAAGAGGGGGACCCACAAAATGGCTACTCTGAGGAGGCAATGAACAACGAGGCGACAACATCTGCCGGAGTAAGTGTGGGTTGAACGGAGGAGAGCGTGATAACACGGAGAGGTACGAAGCAGATGTTATTACCTATGATGAAATGCCAGACACTGTCACCACCTATTAAAGGAGAAGATGTTGTTATTGTGCATGTAAAATAAAAGGGTTATTAACATAAATAAAACTCTCCTGTGTGTGTTTTTTATTTCTCTCTTCTGATGATTATACGGCGGATTTGTGCCTGTAAGATTATTTATTATATTTTAATGTTTCATCTGATGTGTTCCAAACTAAACAACTACAACATGTCAAGTGTAAAGAAAACGTCACTAATTAACATTTGATGTGAATTTTGTTGGAAAATTGGTTGTTATAAGTGGTGAATGACACCACTTTGACCAATAGTTAAGTGGATTAGTTAATCATTTTGAGAATTGGATGTCAAAAGATTAACCTATATTTGGGGTAGATAATCTAGGTTTTTTGCATCACTCAAAACCAATTTTTTGTGAGTAAGAAATTAAGCATCCTAATTTATCTCTTAAAATGGGAATGTGAAGGTCTTGAGTGTGGAAAAAAAACTTAACTATCTCATATAGGAAGATAGACCTTATAAATGCAAGTACTAAAAAAATTATGTGAAATGACTTAATAATTAATACACTCTTGGAGTAGTATGCTTGTACAATACGTGACCGGGGTTCGGCTCGATCTCGAACCCAACCCGACCTCGGCTGTGGGCCTTGATCTTTGGTAATTGGACGTTGGGCGGACAAGGCTCGGATTCTGCCTGATCCGCTGCAGCACCATGGACCGGTTGCTACATTGCAGCACCCGGTTATGGGTACAGCGTGCTGGTTGAGGATACAACGCCGCCATTTCAATTTTTTAACTGGGCTGTTTTGCGTTAAATGACCCGTTAGTGGACACTTACTTCCCATCAATTCTCAGGTGTAACCCCTTGGTGGAGACCTATATAGTGGTCATCATTCATCAGTTTTAAGATGTTGAAACGAGAGTCGAAAACACTTTCATTTGCATATTGCTTAGTTCTCCAAACACCTAAGTTCGCCGGAGTTTTTGAGATTGTGATGCTACATCTCCAAAGACAAAGTCGTTTTATCTTTGGGAGACGATACGCACGATTTAGTGGGCACTACTCTGGGCGTATCTCATCTCAAAGAGAAAGATCTTTCTTGACTCAACTAGAAACTCATTATCTTGTTGCATTTTTGTAATAGAATAGACTTTCATTATAAGTCACTTTTATTTTTGATTGTTTATTTCTATGTTCGATAGGTTCTGCCCTTAGGCAGTGCATTGGTAAAAACAAATTTAAAAAAATGAAATATAAGATGAACCACCAAATGAATGATCCAATTCCAAATTTTTGCAAGTTTGAATTTTGCAAGAATTGTGATTATTAATAAAAGATATTCCATGAAAAAAAAAACGGAGAAAAAGTGAATATTTTTAGCTAACAAACAAGTTATTTACCCGTAGTATTTTACACAGTTTTCTTTTAAATATTCTTAGATTTTAACTAACTTATACATACATCATATCTAAAATAATTAATTTTAGGATGAATCGATATGGAGACCCTCGACCGCACTGCGATCCTACGTTCGCCTCCTTAGTTTGAAAATATATTAAAGTAAGGCATGAGCATAAAACTCAATGGGAACAATTACAAGAAGTTAAACCAATTGATTTGTACACGTCACATACATTACTGCATAATTTATCAACATTCCACCCATGTGGTTTATTAGCCCTTGTGGCTAGGGTCTTGTGCCTTCATTATGATCCTTGTGATATGACCCTTGTGGTCTTATTTATCATTGTGACATTGCAGTCCATGTATCCGAAGGTAAACATATAAGCATCATACGCATCAACATTAGTATAACCTAATACTTACAGTTCGTAGTTACCCACCTCAAAATCTTTTCTTTGATAAAGTTGATGCAACTACAAATCTGACTGCTCCTTACCTAGTATGTCACATTATAAATTTGTTTAATTATCGGGACTTTTTAAGATTTTAGGTTATCGATGTTTTTAGAATTTATATTAGGTCTTTAAATATCTTAATTAACTCTTAATCATTAATCAAAAGCTTCTAATAAATGTCAAGCTTAATCTTTTATTCTAGAAGTAGTTAGTTAGTAAAAGAGCTTCATTTTTTCTAATTAAAGCTTAATCTTTATAATTATAGGTTAATTATTGATTCATAATTATTAGTTAATCTTAATCTATATTAATTAAGTTTATAATCATTCATTAACCTTCCGTTAATGATTTAATCATTAAGATTAAATTATGATTAAATAAATATTTAATAATTAATTAATTTTTTATCCTTAAATGATTAATAACAAAAGTTTATTCTTAATTAGATTCTAATTAATCATTGAGTGATTATCAATTATAGTTTAATAATAATAATAATTATTATTTAATTAATTATTAGTAACTATTAATACTCAATATTTAAGCTTAGGAAAATATCTCTTATCTTAATAATTTAATTCATCTTAAATAATTCTTAATTATTCATAATTATTTCTTAAATATTATGAATCATTGTTAAATATCATTAGGTCATCAAAAATCATACATAAATATGATTAAGCAAGTAGGAGAACTCATACTAAAATTTAGGGAATGATTAAGGACTTTCTCCATCATTAGCAAAAAGTAATGAAATTAGACAACATTCCTAATTTTATGGTGAACTAAGCCATCCTATAATCACCCTATAACCACCTAAGTGTTTCCTTAACATCCTTAAGTGAAGATTAATTTGGATCAAAACACAAAACACACAAACTCTTTCAAACATCAATAATTTTCGGTCATCCATTCAACACAATTTTTGAAGATGCATAAAACATTATTTACTCATCATTTTAGTACATTAAAGCATAGTTCTTCATCATACAATCATATAAACGTATTTTCATTCTCAAAATAATCATTTAACATCAACATAAGCTTCTGGGACTCAAAGTATGCAAAGAAATGAAGAGAACTTGCAAAACTCATAACTTTCTCTACACAAATTCAAAACATGATGATCTAAAACCATATTTATGCTTCTCATAACATGTATTTTGACATATAAAAATCTCATAAAAACAGTTCAAAAATACCTCCTAGAACAACCCCTCAACCTCCTACACATTCATTCAACATAATATGATTTTTTAGAACATCTTCAACAACAAACCATTATCTAAACCTAGATCATGTTATAGTATGATTATCTAACTTAAAACATACATATTCCACATGATCAAAGCTTTGGAAATGAAGAAGGTAAGTAGACTATCTTGAAGCATACTTGGAGAGCAAGTGTGTATAAATAGTGTGTGAAGATTTAGTGTGTAATGTGTGTGAAAATGATTTTCAAATTAGGATCCATCATATCTATAGGATAAATTAGGGTAAAACAGGCACATTGGTCATTTACTAAATAATAATGATATTTCCATAATTTAAAATTAGCTTTAATAAAAGATATTTGTGGATTTTATGTGTAATAATTTCATTTATACCAAAGATAATTATTCTCATACACCTTAAGATATGCATGGAGTGCCAAATTTTACTATTATAATTAATTGTCTTGTGTTTTCCGCCAACTTGATGTATATAATTATGCTACTTTATTTTGACAATAAATCAATTAGCATAAAGAGTTTATTACCAAATTTGCCCCTAACTTAGGGGTCTGGCATTTCAAACTTTAAGTTTTTGAGCTGGAAATTTAGGATTTTAATTTGGCGGTTTTCGCGAATTTTGCCCAAATTAAGTCCGAATTGCTTAATTTGGGCCCAATTGGCACGTGAATCCCACGTGAGGCGTAGAAATTGGGCAATTCAGGTTATTTCTGCTGATTTGACATTTTTTTTAGCCCAATTGGCATTTCTCGTTTTCCCCCCTCCACGTGGATTAATTATGTGTAAATGTAGAGACAAATCCCCAAATCGATTAGAACCCTAATTCCCCCCAAATTTTTGAGACTCCAGAGGACTATGTGGACAACCATTACACGATTAGGGTTCTCAAGAAATATGGACCACCACAATGAGATGATATCCCTATGATTTCAAATTCCCGCTCTCACTGTTAACTCAAAATCATGGGCGCACAATGCTTATCCAATTCTCCATACCGAATTTAACTGAAGTAATCTTCCGACTACGGAAAACAATCTTCTCCGCCGCCGGCTGAACAATCCGGCAGCTTCAGTCCGTGTTCCGCCGCCACCTTCTCACGGGAGTCGGCGCCGCTTCTCAGTTAGCCGTTGGCTCCAATTTAGGCGGAGTCACGAGCTTCCTTTTGGGCTTCTCGTCGGAGGCTGCTCTGAGTCTCAAGCTTGACGCGCTTTACCCGATCGGAGGCAACTTTCGATACATAGATACGATTGATGGATTTGGTCAGTAAGTGATGCTGCTCGAATAATTGTTGGGGTTTTACTTTGCTTCTGAAAATTAGGTATTGATTTGTGTAATGTAACAGAATTTGTGTACCCAGAGAGGTGGTTAGGAGATTAGACATGGTTGTATAGAGAAGGTTAGGGTTCTCAAGAATTTGGGGGGAATTAGGGTTCTAATCGATTTAGGGATTTGTCTCTACATTTACACATAATTAATCCACGTGGGGGAAAAAAAAAAAGAAATGCCAATTGGGCTAAAGAAATGTCAAATCAGCAGAAATAACCAGAATTGCCCAATTTCTAGGCCTCACGTGCGATTCACGTGCCAATTGGGCCCAAATTAAGCAATTCGGGCTTAATTTGAGCAAAATTCACGAAGCCCGCCAAGTTAAAATCCTAAATTGCCAGCCCGAAAACTTAAAGTTCAAAATTGCTAAACCCCTTAAGTTACGGGGCAAATTTGATAATAAACTCTAGAATAAATTCAGAATTTGTAATCTCAATAATTCATTTGTGAGAGGATATACTTAAAGCAGTTTGATTATAAATTTTAAAACTGAATAAGTAAGATATTTTTTTTCACTTTTTTAGTACTTTTAAACTTTTTTACATTGCAGTTTGCAATTAACTGAATAAAATGAAAGTTGCAGTACTTTCTAATTTAATGGCTTAGATAACGTAATTTTCTTTATGTGGAAATTGGTTATTAACACAAACAATGAAAGAAAATGTGTGATTGTTGAATAAGCAGAGAGAGAGTTACATGTAGCAGAGAGAAGGAGAAGAATGCATAGTTGCAACTCAGTTCATGCATTATATCTATCTATTACACTATATAAGTATGAATGTTTCGTCCATTTTTTTTTTAATGCCGATTTTAACCTTCTTAGAGTCCATATAAATCATAATTCCTTTTAAAAATTATATGATAAAATTTTAACCTTTATAGACTCCATACAAATCATAATTCCTTTTAAAAATTATATAATGTATTATACACTTTGAGATAAATTCTAATTAGATTGAGATCAATTAATAGAATTGAATTTAACCTTTTAAAAATATACAAATCATAATTCCTTTTAAAAATTATATGATAAAATTTATTATATTTATTGATAAGTAACCCATTAAATTTCTACTTTGAGATAAATCATAATTAGATTATAATGTTACTGGACGAACAAACATTGAGTGGAAACGTTTCGGCTGTTTCAATTCCGTTTCAGTCTTTAATTAAATTAAAATTTCAATTTATTTGTTAATTAGAAATTTAGAGAAGCATTGAAAAAAAAAGTAGAGAAATTAATGAAATACATGTTCGAACTTAAATTGTCAAGGTTGAAGGAACAAAAAGTGTAGTTTATAGAGTCAATTAAACAAACACATATTGATTTTTCTTAATATTACATTATTACCTTTAATATTACATTATTACCTTTAATTGATCCGATCAATTTGATCCTCAAAGATTTATTGTTTTTTTACTAAAAGGTCAAGATATCTGACTAATAGTTCTGCTAATATATACCAAGTCAACATCTTTGTAAAACCCCAATGGAAGAAACTACATGGAAATCCAACATTAATAGACATCACCATTAACCAATGAAAAATCAAAAGTACTACTATTATGAGTTAATTTGATTGATTTGATTTTATGAGAAGTATCAATTTATAATTTATAATCCAAATAAAATTGTGATGTCACTTGTAAAAATGAATTTAAATTATTGATAATTGAATTTATTTCATAGAACTTATAATAAAACGATGTCATATAAATTTTATGTATTTCCTTATAATCGATCTTTGGTTTATAATATATTAAATAATAATATATAATGGGCTGTTTAGCAAAATCGCAGCCACCATTTCAGTAGGGGTAAGTTTGGCCTAATTTAATTACAAGTTGATTATTTTTACATTATCGCCTTTCTTGTGGAAAAATGAAATGTTATACAACTATTATACGTAATTGATTTTGTAATACCCACATAAATTAATAATAGCATTTTAATTACCTAATTTTTGCTTTTATTAGTTAGGTTAAGGGTATGTTGACACTTCATTCTCTACACATTACAAGCATTTGATACCTACCTTTTATAGAGTCCATACAAATCATAATTCCTTTCAAAAATTATATAATAAAATTTATTATATTTATTGATAAGTAGCCAATTAAATTTTTATTTTGAGATAAATCCTAATTAGATTGAGATCAATTAATAGAATTAAATCTATAAACGTTTTAAAAATTATATGATAAAATTTATGATATTTAATTAAGTATAATCTATTATATGATAAAATTCATTATATTTATTGATAAGTAACCAATTAAATTTCTACTTTGAGATAAATCATAATTAGATTGAGATCAATTAATAGAATTAAATCTATAAACGTTTTAAAAATTATATGATAAAATTTATGATATTTAATTAAGTATAATCTAAAACCAAATTTGTTACGTGTTTTAAAATCAGCAGAATTTGTTTTGATAAAATAGAAAGATATTAATCTATATTTAATTTAAACGATCGGGGAAGGTTATGATTCTTATTCAAAAATTATATGATAAAATTTATTATATTTATTGATAAGTGTGTATTAAAATCAGCAGAATTTGTTTTGATAAAATAGAAAGATATTAATCTATATTTAATTTAAAAGATCGGGGAAGGTTATGATTCTTATTCAAAAATTATATGATAAAATTTATTATATTTATTGATAAGTGTGTATTAAAATCAGCATAATTTGTTTTGATAAAATAGAAAGATATTAATCTATATTTAATTTAAAAAATCGGGGAAGGTTATGATTCTTATGAATATCCATAATATTTGGTAGAGTGGTTAATTTACTTTTTTTTTTTTTTTTAGATGTGAATATATGTAAATGTGAACTTATAATTTAAAAGATCGGGGAAGGTTATGATTCTTATGAATATCCATAATATTTGGTAGAGTGGTTAATTTACCCTTTTTTTTTTTAGATGTGAATATATGTAAATGTGAACTTATAGCTTTTCCCTTGATAAGATGGTTATTTGGCATAATTGTATAATATTAATATTGTCAAAATATTATATTTGATGAAATCTGGGAACAAAAATGTCCCGATGTGAAATTAATTGGTAATTATAAAAAAAAAAATTGGTTTCATTTTTTTTTTTAATATAAAAGAGATTAAAGGGAAGACAATGATTAAAGGGAATGATAAAATTTATTATATTTATTGATAAGTAATGAATTAAATTTCTATTTTGAGATAAATCCTAATTACATTATAATGTTGATTTTAATCTTTTTAGATTTCATACAAATCATAATTATTTTTAAAAATTATATGATAAAATTTATGATATTTATTGATAAGTAACCAATTAAATTTCTACTTTGAGATATATCTTAATTAGATTATAATGCCGATTTTAACCTTTTTAGAGTCCATACAAATCATAATTCCTTTTAAAATTTATATGATAAAATTTATTATATTTATTGATAAGTAACTAATTAAATTTCTACTTTGACATAAATCCTAATTATATTGAGATCAATTAATAGAATTAAATCTATAAACATTTTAAAAATTATATGATAAAATTTATGATATTTAATACAAATCATAATTAATTTAATATGCCGATTTAATTCCATTTTGACTGGACATAAAATTCAAATAAATTTGTCTCATTACAGATATTCTCCAAGCCATAAACGTAAGTAATTCAAGACACATATTCTAGAGAGAGAGTCTTACCAGAAATTCAATTATTTTCCAAAAATAAACAGAATTTAATAATCAAAAAATAAAAATAAAAATAAAAAAAGAAATAAATCGTAATTAGATTGAAATTAAAATTTTAATTGAGTCTATATAAGAAAACCTATGATATTTATTGATAATTTCTACTTAGAAACAAATTAGGATTTGAAATAAATTCTAATTAGATTGGGATTAAAATTTTAATTGAGTATATATAAGAAAACCAATCGAGAATTTGAAAGCATGGAATGAAACTGCTTCATAACTAAAGTTTTGAGTGTATTTTGTGTCATTCTTTTTTTTTTTTTAAATATAATCAAAAAAAAGTGATGATGTCAATTGTTGAGATGAATGGAAGTGATACTGATTCTAAAATTGGTGACAACCGTAAGTCCTTTTTTCAATTTTATCTTCATTTATTATTATTTAACCTTCTTTATTTTGTTGTATATTTAATTTTTTTAATGATTGTATGTTGAACAGTTGACGCCAAATATAAATGGCATCAAAGGAAACTTACTGGACAAAAGAGAAGATATGCAAATCTTAATGATGCTGAGAAAAAAAATTATGTAGAACATGTTTTACAGAATCGTGAAAAGAGACAAGCAACGTATAATTTACAAATTCAAGCAAATCTAAGTAACTCTAAAGGTATGTTTTTATACTATTCTTTAAACTTTGTCAATTCGAGGTAAATTTAAAAGACCAAAAAAATTTATTTTCTTTTTAATATATTTATCTAATTATGAATTTTAATGTCAGAACAACATAAATTAAAAAAAATGCCAAGTTGCATTCACTTCATTGGGAGTGAAATTGGATAAAGAACTTGCTTCGACACGACGAGGAGTTTTCACTTTTCGTGTACAAGGAATGATTTATCACAATCTCCCAAGTTTGAGTGTTAATGGAAACAAACCAGCTAATTTTCAGTTATATTTTTTTGATACTGAAAATGAAACAGAGAATAGAATGTGTCTTAATTCACATGTATCGGAAGGAATTGTACGAAAGCTCACTGAAATACTAGAGGAAAATCCATATACCAAAATCTTTAGAAGACTAACTGAGTATTCTTCTCTAGATGATGTGCAACTTTGTATCACAAAAGATGTGAGATTGGATCAACGAGTTTATAATGCTCCGGTAGCAGATCAAGTTGCAGCTATTTGGATTGAGGGAAATAATGATAATGTAGGGTTTGAACAAGATATTATTGTCAGTGCTCATTTTGGGGATCAATATAGAATAATGCATTATTTTGGATGTTATGACCCATTATAATACCCTCTTCTATTTCCAAGAGGTGAAACAGGATGGCACCAAAACATTCATAAGCTTCATATAGAAGAACATGTGCATGAAAAAGAGCAAGGTGCGTATTTATGTTATAATATATTTAAAGAACATATATATTTTAAGAGATAGTTAATTTTTTTTTCAAATTTTAATTTTATTGAATTTTTTAATACACATACAATTGCAGCAAATGTACCCAATGCGTTGAATGCTTCTAAACTTACATCAAGATCTACTCCAAATGAAATTATCTCCCAAGAGCAAGAAGGTATGTATTGTTTAGATTATGTTTGGATTGAAAGATTTAAAATTTGAAATTTTAGTATTTGATAAATTTATGTTCATTATAATCATTCCAATCATTGTTTCTCATTCTCAGTTGTCTTGAAAGGCAATGCAAAACGAGTCTCTTGCAGAGAATACAGTTGTTATAAGTTACAAATTAGAGATCCAAGACACTCTACTCTATTATTTGCTGGAAGATTGTTGCAACAATATGCAGTTGATAATTATATAAAATTGGAGACAACAAGATTACAATTTTTCCGTTTGAACCAAGCAAATTTGAGAACTGAATTCTACCAAGGGATCATGGATAGTGTTTTTAGAGGTGAATTTCGTGGTAGTGAAGTTGGATTGAGAGTTTTTCTTCCTGCATCATTTATTGGTGGCCCAAGGGATATGCGACGAAGATATCTTGATGCATTGGCGTTAGTCCAAAGATATGGAAAACCAAATCTATTTATCACCATGACTTGCAATCCTAACTGGATAGAAATACAAGAAAATCTATATGAAGGTCAAAAAGCTCAAGATCGTCGAGATTTAGCTGTGAGAGTTTTCAGAGCAAAATTGTATGATTTGAAGGACCAATTATTTAAAAAATGAATATTCGGAAAAGTTGTTGCACATGTTCATGTGGTCGAATTTCAAAAAAGAGGACTACCACATGCCCATCTACTTATGATTCTAAAGGGTGAAGATTAAATTCGTACAGTTGACCAGTTTGATAAGTTTGTATGTGCTGAAATTCCCAATAAAGAAAAAGATCCTCGGATGTATGAATTGGTGAAAAAACACATGTTACATGGACCGTGTGGAGAAAAAAATCCAAAAAATTCATATATGGTGAGATGTAAGTACAAAATTCATATATAATGCCCGTCTCTAATATTTCATTGTTAACTTATTAGTAATTAAATGCTAATGATATAAATTGTTACATCATTTTCTATCTTTATTTTATTTATACTTCACCACTTTTCTATCTTTAATTTATTTATACTTCACCATTTTTAGTGATTTCTTTCTACTCTAATCTGTAGGTAAGTGTAAAAGTCATTATCCAAGACCTTTTTGTGAAAACACTATACAAGGTAAAGATAGTTATCCAATCTATAGAAGACGAAAAAATGGGATGGTTATTCAAGTTCGCAATGCTGAATTGAATAATCAATGGGTAGTTCCTTACAATCCATATTTATTGCTCGGATATAATTGTCACATCAATGTTGAGATATGCTCAGGGGTGACGGCTATGAAGTATCTTTACAAGTATATTTACAAAGGTTATGATAGAGTGACAGTTAATATAACCCAAAATGATGGTGATAATGTGATCAATAAAACATACGGGACCGCCTTTCTGCCCAATTATCAAATTACTAGCCCTAGAAAACTAACAAAAATAAATTGAAAGTAAAATATAATAGGGTGGAAAATTCTTGAGGGTACTAATGACTAATGGAGTAATGGGTAGTGGATGATCAATACATGCAAATAGAATTTAAAAATTATGAAAAAAATAAAAACAAAAAAATACATTTTATGATGGAGAATCCTATAATAGCAAATGAGCGTAATAGATGGACGATAATTTTTCTTGTAATTACATTTGCAATTTGTTTGAATTTGAGGCGGCATGATCTAAAACGAGCCTTAGTGAAGAGAATTTTTTTTTTCTTTTTTTCAGTTTAGAATTAGGGATTTTTGATTTCCCCTTTCTGAGTTGGCCTTTCGTATTTTATTTTTATTTATTTATTGATGAATTAGATTGAGTTATTGGTTCATTAATAAAAGTGAGAGACGACTTGGTCAGACTTGGTGAGCAAATACAATGGGCGCATTTTCTAAAGTCCATTCTTGTTTGTCGTTAAACTTAAAACTTGCATTTGATTTTTCATCTTGTTTCTGCAAGTGGAGGCAGTAGATACCTCCCTTGTTTGTCATACTACATTACATGCCCATCTTATCTTAACCATCACGCCCACCACATAATCACATTCATCATTCTTCATCTGCTACCTCAAATAATTTTACAATCAAAACACATTTCTCAAATTTGTTTCACTATGGCTGAATCTGCTTTGTGTCAAGTTGTCCTTGAAAATCTGGTCTCCCTCATCAAAGATGAGATCGGATTAATTATGGGCGTCGACGAGGAGATGAAGAAGCTTAGCAGCAGCTTCACCACCATCCAAGCTGTGTTACAAGATGCTGAAGACAAGAAACTGGAAAGCAAAGAGCTACAAGATTGGCTGTGCAAGCTCAAAGATCATACTTTCGAGATTGAGGACCTACTTGATGAATGTGCCACCCATGTCTCTAAGCTGAAACTCAGAAATAGCAAACTGAGTTGTTGCAGCCTGCAAAATGTTGGGTTCCGACACGACATCGGAATTAGGATGAAAAAACTTACAAAAAAGCTGGACGATGTTGCTGCTGACCGTGAAAAGTTTGGTCTGAGACAGATGCCCACAACAGAGAATCCAAGAGACGTCCATGGCGGGCGTGCAACAGGTTCATTTCTGAATCAACCTCATCAAATTTATGGTAGGCAGGAAGATCAAGAGGAGATCGTGAATATATTGGTGAAAGGTGTGATAGAGAATCAACAAATCTCTGTTTTGCCCATCATTGGTGTTGGAGGCCTTGGCAAGACCACTCTTGCTCAGTCACTTTACAATGATCCTCGGGTGGTTGAGCATTTTGAGAAAAAACTTTGGATTTGTGTCTCTGACAATTTTGATCAGGAGACTTTGATCAGAGGTATGATTGAATCTGCAATGGGGAGTGGAAGCGTGTCGGGTATACTGCAGTTGGATAGCTTACAACGTCGCCTATGGGATTTGTTGAATGGGAAAAGATATTTGTTGGTGTTAGACGATGTATGGAACACCGACCAAGAGAAGTGGTTTGTGTTGAAAACTATATTGGCGTGTGGTTCGAATGGGACTTCCATCATCGTCACCACACGCCTCAAGATGGTTGCTGATATTATGGGAACACTTCCACCCCATTGCCTGAAGGGTCTATCGGAAGAGCATTGTTGGATGCTCATGAGGGAACGTGCATTCACTGAAGATGAGAAAGAGAAGTATCCGAACCTGGAAGCCATTGGGAAGCAGATTGTGAAGAAGTGTGTTGGTGTGCCTATGGCTGCTAAGGCACTTGGTGGTCTTCTACGATTCAAGAGGACCGAGAATGAATGGATTTATGTGAAGGAAAGTGAATTGTGGAATTTACCACAAGAAGAAACTTCACTATTGCCAGCTTTGAGATTGAGTTATCATCATCTTCCTCTTGAATTAAGACAGTGCTTTGCTTATTTTGCAGTCTTTCCAAAAGACTTTGTAATTAGGAAAGAAGAATTGATCCGTCTTTGGATGAGCCATGGATATATATCATCAAGGGGCGTATTGGAAGTGGAGGATGTTGGTAATCAAATATGCAACGAGTTATTTCTAAGATCCTTATTCCAACATGGCCCGTTCACCACTGACTATATCACAATGCACGATCTTGTTCATGATCTCGCACAATCAATCATGGAGAATAAAGTTCCTGGGGTACAAGTTGAAGGACAAGTTACAAGCACATCTTATACCAAGATTCGCCAGGTAAATTTGAGTCAAAAATTTGTGGCATTTCCTAGAAGAACTCTCCATAATAATATGGATATATCTTCCATCTTAACCAAGTTTAACCATTTGAGAGTATTAGATGCATTTGGTAGAAGAATAATAATAAATTTGCCTTCTACTGTGGGTAATCTCAAACATTTGCGACTCTTACGTTTATGTGGATCTCTAATTCGTACACTGCCCAACTCATTATGCACTATTTGGAATCTGCAAATTTTGGATCTGGATCACTGTTCGAAGCTTGTGGCATTACCTAGTAAAATGAAATACTTAAAAAATCTTCGTCATCTTTGTATGGAGCAATGCATATCGTTGAGAAGGATGCCCTCAAAACTTGGAGAACTAACTTGTCTCAAAACATTGAGTCTATTTATAGTGGGTTATGAAAGAGGTAAACAACTTGAAGAATTGCAACGTTTGAACCTCGGCGGTAGGCTTGAGATTAAGCAGCTAGAGAGAGTGGCAAGCTATAAAGATGCAGAGAAAGCAAACCTTGCTGAGAAAAAAGACCTTCGTAGTTTACACTTGAAATGGGAAAGGTATAGTTCAGAATCAAGTTCAGATATAGATGAAAAGGTGTTGGAAGCACTTCAACCTCACCCAAATCTTGAAACTTTAAGAATAAAAGGCTTCAATGGTAGGTGCTTTCCAGTTTGGATGACAGATTCAGTTTTGAAAAATATAGTTAGGATTGATATAGTGGATAGTCCACATTGTTTGCATCTTCCAGAACTAGGAAAGCTACCTCATCTAGAATTCTTGAAGTTAAAGATTATGGGGGTGGAGTACATCATTGAAGATGAAAATGCAATAGATACGTTGTTCCCATCTCTGAAAACACTTGACTTGTGTTGTCTCCCCAATCTGAAAGGGGTATTGAAGGAGCAAGTGAGCATAAAAGTATTCCCAAATCTAAGAAAGCTAAAGATGGATTCTTGCTCTTCAATAACACTGCCACAACTCTCATCCCTTAAAGAGTTGGACATACAGAATTGTGGTGGCTTAATGCCAACCTCGGTCGCGAAGCTTGATGCTCTAACTTCACTTACTGTGGGATTTGGAGAGAACATGAAATGCCTTCCATTGGCGATGCTGGAAAAACTCACTAATCTGGAGTCACTAGGAGTTGTTGGAGCCGAAGAGGAGTCTCTGCCAGAAGAAGGGCTACAAGCCTTAAAATCTCTGACAAAGTTAAGTATACAAAGTAGTGAGACACTGACATGTTTGCCAGTAGGTTGGTTGCGACACCTCAATGCTCTCAAGTCTCTAAGTGTAAAAGACTGCCCAGAATTGATAGAGGTGCCAGAGGAGATTAAAGACCTCAACCGCCTTGAATTTGTTCTGCTTGAAAATGTTGCTAAGATGGTGTGCCTACCCAGAGCCTTACGTCATCTGTCCTCACTCAAAGTTCTAGATTTAAGGTGTCTTCCTCAACTGAATTCACTCCCAGACTGGTTGGGTGATTTAACATCTCTCACAACTCTGCACATTATCTACTGCCATAAGCTTCTATCGCTTCCAGCTAGCATCCGAGGATTGCCAAATCTCCAAACTCTTCAAATCGGGGAATGCCCAGAAGTGGAAAGGCGAATTAGAAGTGGAGAGGACTGGCGCTACATCTCCCATATTCCCAACCTCGATATCATTCCATAGCGATTATCAGAGGAATTTCACATCAGAAGATGTTTATGCTTTTGTAAGTTGATCTCACTATAATAACATTTCCAGCTTTTCTATTCTGCCACCTTAAATGTGTTGCTTAATCAATGTAGTAAATCACCATTCCTGCATTTTAATTATGTTTATTTGTATATCATACTCTTTGTTGGCTTTTGAGGATGATTTATTTCTTAATTACTGCAACAGCTTCTCATAAATATACCTTACTCGTGTTCTTAGACAAGCCTTTATCTTTCTGTATTCTATATTGCAACTTTACAGATTAAGCTCTGGAATCTTACTGCTATACCATTTATCTCCTATAAAACTGGTGATTTTAATTATATTGTTGTGATCATTTAACATAAGAAGTGGTCCTTTTTCTTGTGACTTGATTCTAGTCAGTTTGACAGATTATTTTTATGTAAATATAAGTGGAAAAGCATTTGGAACTAGAACGCCAGAACATTTACTTGCATAATTTCATTGATCATTTTAATTCGCATAACTAGTCTTTACTTTTCTAATTCGATATAATCTTCATCGTCATAGATTTTGGATGATATGAGCCTTGTGAGGTGGGCTTGATGGCATTCTCGTCTTTGCTTCAGTTGATGAATCCATTTGTTGTTGCATCTGACATTTGGCTAAGGTCAGTTTCCAATTTCACTCCTATGGATCTCAATAGTTGATTATTGAAAGCATAGTCTGGGACATGATCGAATAAAAATGTGGATTTAACACATGAAGCAGGATCAAGAAATGCATCACATGTAGAATCTATCATTATTTTGTACATATAAACAGGGATGTGTGAGTGATTGTGCGTATACCGACGAAGAAATTAGGCTATGCTTGCTAGGCCTTAACTCTTATTGAGCAACACAAGCAAGAAATGAAATCACACAAAGGCATGGAAAAAAGATCCCAACTTTGTTTGTAAAACCTCTGAACATGTTAAAAAAGATCCCAACTTTTTTTTTTTTGTTTCTTTTGAATTTATTTTGAGCAATGGTATCAGAAAGGGAAATGTTGTAGACAAAATTTTTACTTCATCACAATGCTATGACTGAACTTTTAATTGTTTTCTTGCATCTTGCTTTTTATTATTTTATGTTTGTTCCCCTTTTGTTTTACGGTCTTTGAAAATCAGATAAATCATCAACCAAGTATGGATATTTTGATTATCCTTGAAAATTGATACAAAGAATGAATCTGGCAAGTTCTGTAGTCATTATTAAGTCATTTAGAATTGAGTTGTTTAAATTCCCCCCCTCCCCCCTTAAGACTACTTCTAGAAATGTGCAGTATTCGTTTGGTGTAGAAAAATGGTATCAAATATTATCATGTTATCATGGCTGCTTCTTGTTATCATGGCATTTAGATTTCCCAGCCATTGTAGCATTTCGAAAATCGTGCTTTTTAAATCACCCGATATGTTGATTTCATCTCACGAATCTTATGACTAATAGTCTAAACCAAGAACTACTTGTCTTCAGGGGAACCATATATTGATGGAAAGGTCGTTCCTTATGAAGAAAATCATGTTGACTGGTTGAGTGATGTCTGTGATGAGGACGGCTTCCTACTTCAGAACATGTGACATTATTGTTTCTAGCTTCCAAGAATTTCCATTAGCTTGACAATATTCCAGAGAATACGATATTTTGGGGTAGTACTAAGTGGGTATGATACCAATGCATTGCTCCTAAAATAAACACGTGAAATTGTGTAAAAGAACTTTTTGATATGTGTAATCTAGGTGTTCAAGCTTTTGTTCAACTGAAGAGGACAACTCTTCCTTGGTTTTACCCCCAAGTAGATTCAAAAACAATTACAAATTATACACAATCAATGTAATACTCAATTTGACAAGTAGGAGCTCTCTTTCCTAGATTTTTCTTCAATTTGTATGAGTATTTTTTTATGTGGCAGCAGTTGAAACTTTCCTATCACCAATTTTAATTTATTCATTTTAATATGACTATTTTTCTAAATTAATTTGAAGAAAAGCGGTGTACGCTACTGAGAAAGCAGCATATTTAAAAAAAATAAAATGAAAGAGATTGTTATAAAGATTAATTGTTAGAAATGAATTTCTTTAGAAATTATTGCATTGACTATTATAGGAGTTTTAGTTTAAACTAAGTTATGTCTTCTTTAACAGAAAATTAAGCAGAATTTTTTTTTAGATTTCAAACCTGACCCCTTGAAGATGCTGAGTTCGTTGAGTTTCTCACAAGATTGGTGACTTCATCACATTATTTCAACCCACATTTCACCAAATTCTTCAAAATTGAACTTTAATTCAAATATCTTTACCAAAACCAACAATAAAAATTATAATCATTACTGAATTCAGTTGGTACATAAATATATTCCTCCTAATGAATTCATACATGCACATTTACCAAGTCACTTCTATGAGGTGAATACATATTTATAGAGTAGTTTTAGATCACGTGTA